>CM040756.1:14651522-17051522 GCA_022829145.1 Albula goreensis
TATTTGAACAACTTCTTCTGGAAATAGTTCATCAAGTATGTTTGTTGCTCATTGTTGTGATACATTAAAAACTGTATCTGCAAACCATTTAAGTGTGTATTACCAAAATCTTTATTCATTGCTTTTCCCCCAATTATTAGTGAAATTCTTGTTTCGGTGAAATTCATGATGCATCAACTCATATGGGTAATTTTATGACTTTCAAGTAGTGAATACTTATTTGCTTAAGAGATGCTCGCTACAAGCTGACAATATAGGTTTGGTATGTTGTTCATTCATATTTAAGACCCAGTTTTATGGATTGGATTTTAGAGGAGAAATTGAGGTAAAATACCTTGCACAGATGTCCGACAGCAGTGTTCAGGATTCCAGACCCAAGACTGGTGTATTGCCAGTCATAATCACCACGACATAACTCCATTCTCCAATAGTGACATTTACACAACTTTCATTTAAAAATATCCTTGTATAACCTTCAATAATCATATGAGCATATACAATTTAAATCTTTTTGTTTTATAATTCCATTAACTGTTTTCTTGGAAAGAAGATGAAAACAAATCATATGGCATTCAGTATTTTCTCTAGTATTTGAAATGAGTTTAGGCAGAATGCAATAACTGGGTTTGGATTTATGTAGTAAATAAACAGTCTGCAATCCACCATAATATGTTTAAAAATCATGAGTTGTTTAGTCAAGAGCCCTGTTGTTGAAGTGTGTCTGCTTCTCAGGTGTACATGCATGGAAGCCAGTTCTGCTTTTCTTTGTATAGTGTCTAGCAAGTCATTTTGAGATCATTAATTTGAACAGATCTCTGAGTTTCAGTAGTTTAACAGGTATGTGTATGTTCATACCATATTGGAATACACACTTGCATTAGTGCAAATAATGCAATTAAAGAATATTGATTTGTGATTTTTAAATGTGCACATGAAAGTGAGTCACCAAGATAATACTGCAGCATTTTAACTCTCAGTGTTAATGTGCATTATGGTAATTTCAGTTTGCACAAATATTACCCCACATCAATAAAACACATGCATTTCCTGTGTCTCAGTTTTAAGGATTAAGTTATTTATAACAGTACACCTGGACCCTCTCCAGGCCCAGCTATAGGTGCCACCCCTCCTCCCAGACTCACCTGGCCCTCCCAGTGAAGGTATAGTCTATACAAAACACAAAAAATTGACTCTTTAGCAAAAAATGTGAAATTGGGCCTGGTATATTTTATTCACAGGGTACCACAGTTTCTAGTAAAACCATAATTGAAATTTTTTTTTTTTTAAATTTACATTTTAAGCATGTTTTTTTTTTTTTTTTACAGCACTTATGATAACTTAATTCATGTCATCTTATAGTCATGTGATTGAGCACCAGTCATTTGGTGATGTACCATGCTGAATGTGACATGTGTGAAACAAAGCATTATTAGGTCTTGCTTAAAAGAATCCTCCCATGAATGTTACAGGCCATTAACCATGTTGCTATTTCTATTTATGATCAGACATGACTTCTCAGCCATATTACTGTCTGTTAATGACAGGCCACAATCTTGGAGACCACATGTCACAAAACCTTGCTTACATCAACATGTCATACCACACCAACATCCCCCCCAGTTACACTATCAGAAGTAGTTTTAAATAGGTTGTACGAAGTATAGGATATAGGGGGTATAATCTCCTTTCTCATTTTTCTATGAGAATATAAACACAGTTATCCAGTTTTATTATTTTGTTAATTTAAGCATGTTGTACATCCGCCCAATGTACTGATCATACTGTATATATGTGGAACTGCACATTTTTTGTCACTCTAAAAAGATGGTGCATGTGAACCATTGAGCAACATTTTCTGGATATCGGTAACATGACATATCCATAAGGAATTCATCAGCTGACTAAGTAGTATACAGTGTTTTTAAAACCTACAAACAATAAATCACAGTTCAGAAATAACTTCTACAGGGTTAAGCATTAATTTGAGCAGATATAAACAGAAATAATATAGCCACAGTCCCAATTAAAACATTTTAAAAAGAGTTAAATCCCTCACAAAACAATTGCATTTAGGTGTTCTAAATGATGTTGACTTAATGTCATGCACATAGCATTCTATGTTTGACATGATATTTTGTTGTAATCTGGCTTTAACCAGATGCAGTGGATTATCCCTCAAAGTGTCAGTTAATCTCAGGGGTTTGTGTGCAGGTATTTTCATTAGCCCATCCTCCTCTGACAAAACCGCACATGAAATGTCTAATCTATGAATCACTAACCCTGTCCTAATCCTCATGACCATCATGGAAACCGATTAAGCAAGAACTCTGATTGATAAAGAATGACTGTCTCAGAATTAGAGAGACCAATCACCAATCATTCCATCTTTTAATGAACCTATGATAGGTATATTGTGTACAATTCTAAAATATTCTTATCTTTGTGACTCAACGTATGTTACTCAAAGACAAAAAAGAAACTGCAATTACATTGAATTTTGTTCAGTTCAATGTCAACTGTCTGGTGTGATCACTCCTTTATGTCCATTTTTCCCATAAAAGGGCTTCGCATTGGGTATTTGGATACACTGCTGAAACCCTATCCCAAGCTATTTACTCTTCAGTGACAATGTTCTCTATGGGGTCTTAATGTCAGATATACATTTTAGAGATGAATTGCATTCAAAGTCCAGGTAATACACTCTGGAGACAACATTTTCACAACAGGGTGAAGGTGAAGAATAACCACATGATCAGAGCACAAGTTTTTCTCAAGATGTCAGATTCAATTCATTGTTCCTAATATGTCCTGACGGTATAAATCATATGTTACCTGTAGTGTATATGTGAATGTCCCATGGGTGATGGAGAACACTTCTTAAAGAATTTATTAGATTTAATAATGTAATTTTGCAGAGAACAGTAAGGAAAAGTTTTTTTGGTTATATTTCTTTAAATAAAAAAGATCATCATAGGACTCTTTCTCTGCAGTATTTTTAAGAAGAATCATGTAGTGTCCAAATCCCCAAATAAATGTTTTTGTTGTGAATTATTTTTCTTACGTGATCAGTTTAAATGTACTAATAATTAAAAAAATATACATATAAAATCAGACCTCTATAAGTCTGTGGATGGGCATTGGGCATGTTTCCCTCTTAAGATAATTTCTAAAACTTTACATGTTATGTTAAATTTCCATGTGCACTGACATATAAGCAGAAAACATCTGAAATTTTATTTCACTTGTTGATTATTTATAAAGTATTAATTATGAGTGGTCATGTTATGACTGGTAGGTCTGCATCTTAAAAAAATGTAAACCAATTTATAAAGGTAGTTTCTAAGGAATCATTAATTGCATGATTAAAATAGGGTTAAGAAATAGTTGCCTTTGTCATGGTAAAGTTACATACAGCAACCAACAATACAGCAAATATAAGTTAACAACTAGCTTGTCTATATTATAGAAATCTTTCACTTTTACTAAAGATTCACCAAGATTCCTGTTTCCTAAATTGATTTTGGTCATATCACATGCCATGTGGTGTGGCCAGTGATTAATTTATTCCAGTTATTTTATGAGGATGATAGATATATTCATATTTTTACCATGTTGACACTATGTTCTTTTTCACTTGCCATGTCATAGAAATCAATAATCGATGGAAATTGCATTAATTCATCATAATGAAAACATAGCTATTTAAAATGCACAGCAATATATAAGTGCTTGACATTAAATTATGTGACTTGTTTGTTGGAAAAGCCACAACCTCCAACCTTAAACAAACAGCTTTTGTCTGCCTCAGTGTGAGAATACTAGGTTAAATTTTGATATAAGAAGCTTGATTTATAAGTCTCAGCTTTTTCATCTTGAAGTTGCTATGATGAACAGATGTCTTTATTCACCTTGTTGTTTGCCAGTTTACATTGGCAAGAAAGATCAACTGGCTTAAGTCATGTTAGGGCTTCTGGATGATTGGAGGATTTGCCATAGTTTAATGATGAATAAGAAAGTAAATAAAAAAAACAGGAAAAAAAAAACAAAATGATTGTTGAAAATTTGGCATTATTTGTGTGATAAAGTTGTGACTATCTGGTTCAGTGGACTTCAGAGGCATAAGTTTTCTGTAAAGACTGACTGATTTCTGGTCTGTAAAGACAGAAACTAGATACTTTGGCTGGAATTAATATATGCACTGGCTATTACAACAATACATGTTTAACATGATTTAATTGGTACTTTCAGCTATTTAACCCACTGTATAGGAAAAGGTTATAACAAAGATCATTTTTATGTTAACTCACTTTTGGAAAAAAAAAAAAAAAAAAAATCTATCTATATCTCAGAACTATATATCCAAGCTCTTGTTATATCTTTGCATGTTATGTTTCATTAAAACCTCAGCATGTCTACATTTTTCTAAATGTGTTCCTCTGGGAGGGCTATACTTGCAAATTGTTCAGTCTGCTCTAATGTTAACTGACTACCATTGAATAATATTCCCAGTATTCTTTGCAAAAGCTCACATTTTCCTGGCTCTGTGACAGGCATCTCCTTATGATGTGATTGAATTGTGTTTGACCTTTTCTGAGAACAATGGCAAAAGACATTTGATTTTTTTGTACTTCCATCTCCCTGCTTCATGAAAACTGTATCCACCACATATTCACAGTTGTTTTAAGATCCCGAATCTCATCACAGCTGCTGCAGATATGTAAGGTATTTTTGGGGAAATTGCTCTGTTGTTTGACCATAGAACAATAAAGGTCAGCTGGCAGCTGCCTCCTGAACTACAGCACTGTAATTTCTGAAACTGCTGCCTGTCTTCTCACAAAGAAACGGGTACATGCTCCATCTTTTTAAAGGATGTTCATATTTGGATTGATATCAATTGCCTTTTGTAATTTCCACAGTATCTTTCTAATTGTCATGTTGGAGATCTGAGTGGCCCTTTTTTTCAGACAGTGGTCAGCACTCTCCAATGTTTATAAATTGTAAAGTATTGTGTCTGTTTGGTCCCTGATTGATATTTTGGTGGGAATAGGTCTGATATAGTGCTGCTGGGTAATCCTGGTCTTAGGGCTAGTAATTCTTCTTCTTGTTATAGTATCAATATTTGTTAGCTTATTTGTATTCTTCTTCCCAACAGTTGTGTTAAATAAGAATTTATAGCTATTTTAAGGATTATATCTGGTCATCAGACTATAAAATGATTTAATTTTGTCACAGGGTGCGATGACTATATGTAGATAAACAGCACACTGTCATATTTTCCTGTGAATTTATAATGTATATACTGTTTCACTCCATTTTGAAAATTATGTTGCAAACATCATCCTTCAAAATGCAACAGATTACTGCTGAATCACATGACTTTAATTCAAGAGAGTACATGTCTTAATCATCAATATGATCCTGACTTAAGACAAGATTTTGCACTCAGATATGTATTGTTATTCAATGTTCTATTTAATGTTAATATTGTTGTTTTTCCTTGTTCTGTTGTCAGGATTCATGGTAAAGAACTGAATGAAAAGTGATTGGATTTTCACTTGCCATTAAATTCCCATGTGCAGAATACTAATTCCTGCATTTAGCTCACTGAAGCCAGGACTTTCAATTTAAACTGATTCTGGTCTAATTAAGTTCTGCACGTGGGAATGTATCATTCCTTGCTAATCCCTAATTCAGTGTCCCAAACATCGCATTATCCTGAGAAAATCCATTTGCTGAGGGCTATGTAAAAGCTGATTTTTTTCTGCTGTTGCCTTAGCTTTACTCTGCAGACTATCGCCATGGCAATGATGTCACTAGCTGCCAGATGTGAGATAATGTGAGACAGGAAGGATGGGATGTTAGGGTCCTTTGGCTCTGATCACTTTTACAGTAAATACACCTAACCAAAAATGCACACTTCTCCATGTGGCAGTGCAACAACTGCCATAGATGTACCAATTGGTGGAATACAAAAAAAAGAGTTTGGGTGTTCATTCATCAGTTCTCTTAGGCGCCTGTTTCTTCTGTTCCTGCAGTTGTAACTAATAAGTGGAGGTCTATATTAATAGCTGAAAGATGATTTACACACCAGCCCTATTTCAAACACCTGTGTTTCATTTAGTATAACACACCTGGAGAGCCAGTGAAAAATGTATGGCTGGTCATGCAACCACAAGCAAGAACCCTTTTATTTCTTATCATCTCAATTGAGAGTTTGTAGACTTACTTTTTAGTTTTTAATCAGGTACACAATCTAGTTTATATCCAGACAAGTATCAAACAGTTATCAATGTTTTAAAGAATCCTGTTTTCATGATGGATACTGTCATTTTGTAACTACCAACAATCAAACCAGAAGTAGGATTCCATGTCAGATAATGTAAGTACACAAACCTGTATTTATAGTTTATCTGAGGGATAAAGCTTGACGTGGTATATGGTTATATGAAAAATTATGTACTGTACGACACAGAGGACAAAGAACACACCGAGGCAAAGTTAAGGGGCTGCTCTCTCCTAGAAGTAGACAATTTTCATAGTGTTCAGCGAGCGCACATATTTAAGATAAAAACATTCACTTTACACCATCTGTATACAGTCGGCCCACCCTATCTGCGGGTTTGGCAACCGTGGTTCTGACCAGCCATGGTTTGAAAACATAAAAAATCAATCCAGAATATTGTCAAAAAAGAAAATTTGAAATTCCCGCTCACAGCATATGCAAGAATACTGTAGTCAGTATGTTACGTGAGTTTTATCAGTTCTTAAAAGTACATTTAGGTGGGGTTTCAAGTTATGAACATGTACAGGGTAAGTGTCCTGAGCATCTGTGGTTTTTGCATATCTGTAGGGGTCCTGGAACCATGTATCCGTGGATAAGGTGGGCCAACTGCTGTTGAAACGAACATTTCAAAATATATTCGCATTATATTGATGGTACTGTTTTTGTATTTCAAAGTTCTTGTGGAAACCAATACAAGAATGTAGTCCTTTGTAATGTTATGTAGAAAATAATACATTATACCCTAAAGCTTAAAGAGAGACCTTGCTCGATGTGTAGTGTGTGTGTGTGTATATATATATATATATATTTATATATTAAAAGAAGACAGAAGACACCAGAGAGGTTATTGCTGTGCTACAGATCCACTTGCTTATAATATTTCCTTTCTCCATTGCAGGCTGCATTGTCAACAAATAAAAGTATCTGAGCACAAGAGTGAGGAAACCTGGGAGAAATCAAAATTAGCTTCAATGATTTGCTACAGGAAGGAAAAGTAGGAAATGCTTGCAAAATATGCCATTTTTAACCCTTTGGGATTCTAAGCAGATTGTTCTTTTCTGTTTTCCAATATGTTCAGAAAACCACAGATCCCAATTGGTTAAGGATGAAGGTGGAAAGACAGTATTGCTTAAGACAGATAAAACTAGGCATATGAAACCTTTTCTTTGGGAGAGGGAAAATGGTTTATCTTGCTTTTAAAACAAAACTATTCTTTGTTGGATCTCAATATGCGTCTTAGTTTAGGCCATGCATCTAGGGATGAGTTGTACTCTTGGGGCAACCCCTTTCCTTCGGACAAGTCAAGACAACTCTATATTTTTGAATATCATCCACACAAAACACATTGGCCCCTACTGAGGCAAGGTCCACAACCAGCTGTCAAAATGAAACATTTTAACGAATGGAAGTGAAAAAGTACTGTGGTCCTTAAAGCAGTGTTTAAAGCAAGTAGCTTTGATAAGAAAACAGAAAAAAACTCTGTCTTTGTGTGTGAGAACCTCCTTTGATCGTGGCAATGAGGGCCTGTAGAAACTTTGAGGTGACTATTTCTTTATGACGGTACGGTTGAATATATATATGCTTTTTAAACTCAACAAGGTTGATTGCAATTAACTCTGGCTGTGGTCAATCACCTGAAACTAATTTTCAATTAGAAATTTGTTGATTTCTTTGTTTAAAAACTAAGGTGACTTTCTTGATTGAGTTAATGAAATGATGATGTAAAACATTTTTTTAAATGTTTGCCTGGGTTTTCCTTTTCTAATATTACGTATTAATTATCCGAAACCATTGTGTGAGAGAAATATGCAATAAAAGAGGAAATTAAGGAGGGGCAAATACTTTTTCAAGGCACTGTATAGAGTTTGTCCACGTTGCGCTTTCCTCACAAATTGTACTGGATAACTTGTAATGTAACCCCTATCACTTCCCACTATATCAGAACCAATTGTTTTTTCACCAATGCAAGCCTGGGTGCATAGCTAACAATGGCACAGCTGGGACTCAAACACCCACTCGCTGGACTTCCAGCATCACAAGCATGTGCCTGTACTGTGTGAGTCACCGAGAGTCTCACCAGTGGCTGTTTTTGTATTATAATCCCTCTGTTCAACCACTTAATGTGAATGTGCAATTTCACTGTGTATGTGATCAGTACATCATTCTTTGTTACTACAGAAGAAATTGGCAGCACAGTGCATTTGTGTGTGAATTGCCTGAATCATTAATGTGAGGAAAATGGGAGAAAAATCATTCAGGGGGTGAGGTACAACTGCCTAATGCAGAGACGTACTGAGTTATTCTGTGGGAAATTAATGATGATGAAACTTTACCAAGAGTTTTGTTTACTTGGCTAGAGAGCACATTATCTAGCATTGCTCAGAGGGATCCACCAATATCACTGAAGAGGTGAATTCCTTTGTAAAGGAAATGAAAGTCATTTTACAGACTTTATTCAGGCCATAAAATACATTGTTCAGGTCTTCAAAACTATTACTGAATGTCTGAAAATGTGACGGAACAGAACTGTAAAATTTTTAAATTTGAATGGTAAATATAGTCGATGTTCACACAGAAAGCATTTCTGGAGTCATTCATTCTGAGTGAATATGTGTCAAGGAATAAAAATTCAAAGTTAAATCATCATATTTGCAAGCACAAATAAAAGAAAATGAAATGGTACTATTCATTTAAATTGTACCAAACAACAAAATGTAAAACTCTCTCTCTCTCTCTCTCTCTCTCTCTCTTTCTCTCTCTCTCTGTTTTGTCTGTCTGTCTGTCTGTCTGTTGTCTGTTTCTCTCGCACTCTCTCTCTCTCTCTCACACACACACACGCACATACACACACACACACACACACACACACACACACACACACATAGTAAAAGCCTACTGATGCAATGACAAAGCTCTCAGGAGTCTGCAAAGCTGAAAATGGAGTTTATGCTAATAGACTGACAACCATTTACCATTGTCCAAAATGACGGATTGGTCTATTTCTACAAAGAATAAAGAAAATACATGCCCCACACAGCAAAAAGGTGAAGAGCATTTTATTCATGAGCACAGCACTTTATGGGGGTATATTCATTAAATCGAAATGCAGAGGTTGTATTGTACATTATGGATGAGAAGTGATTTGTTAGATTACAAAAAATAAAACATTTAACTGCTAGTTGAAGGAAAGGATGGAGAGACATACGACATACTGGCTCGGAATTCTGGCTTGAGATTAGTTCCCTTAATGGTCTGCACTTCAGTGATGAGAAACTGTATGCATGAACTTGCCTCTTTTTTACAAACCCATTTTTTACTGACCTGTGTGAGGACCCGTGGCTCAGTGAGATCCCATGTTTTGTGCTTTAGTAAATAAGCACACAGACACACACAAACACATTGACATATAATGAGGTGGGGGTGGGCAAGGGTGTGTTTGAGTGAATTCTTACCAGGCCTTAAACAATGCAATTTTATATTTAATTTGTTCCTTACACTGGAAAAAATACCATGGTAACCGCAATAAATATGTCACCTTTTATAACTCTGCTTTACATTTAAAGAGTGCTCAACAGCGAGCCTGAAATTTTACAAGTGCCTGTGCGATGGGAAAATGAAGCACACATGAGGTGCGCAAGAGCAAATGTGAGACGAAGGGCACGTTTCTCCCCTCTGTGTACACAGCCCTCAGGAACAGTTTATCACCACTGAGGCAGGGCGGGGGGACACATGCACGCCCCTTCTTGCTGTTTCAAAGGGGTTGGGGGGTGGGGGGGGTCAGAAAACATGCAAGCTCCTGAGAGCAGCCTTTAGTTGTGGGAAAAAAGTGTAGCAATACCAGCGTGTGTTCAAATCACATACGAGATCCTACAGTTAAAAAACTGCTTTTTAGTGGGGGGAGAGAGTGATATTCATTTTCATTTTAAAAGGTGATGCTGTTTTAGACAATTTTTTTTGTTGTTTTAGAAGATGCATGTAAAATGCTGGTCAAATATTTCAAATACATCAGTAAAAATACTCAGTTAATGATATGTGTTATAGTCATTCATTTAAGTCTTTTTTTTATTGACTGTTATAATCAGGAACTTGCTTTCCTCTAGTTTGCTGATCGTATTTTAAACACGGTTCAATCTCATATCCATGTTTGACTGTTTCATTTTGTCCCAGAATGAGGCCAACTAATAAAAAAACAGTAATGTCTTTAGGCTCTCCCTTGGCAACACTGTGACACAAACAAAAAGTTTCTCTCTGTAACTTATTATAACAACATTAGTGCGGCATTCAACATTAAGTGCTGCTCTTATGACAGTGTACTGCTTCATTTTGAATTGAACTTCCATGTCACCAACATTACCTTAAGGAATTACTTTCAACAATCAAAGCCATTTAGATTAAGCTATTTACATATTTTGCATGTGCACAGTATTCTGGCATAATTAATTTTTAACAAGAACTTGCAAAGAATGTACAAAAAACATAGAATATTTAAGTATACATGTCTGCATGTAACACATTTATATATGTGTTTGCACTTGTATTTGTGGAATATTATTCATGTATTCATTGTGAAGGTGTAGAACAAGCGATAACCCTGTAAGCAAGCGGAGCAAAACACAGCTCCTACATTCTCATGTCTATCTAAGGATCGAAGTCAGCCTTTTTGATTTCCTTGAATATTTACAAAGATTTGAGATATCAGTGTTCCATATATCATTTGACTGCCCACATTTCATCAGATTTGAAAACATGGGACTTTGATTACTGCTGCTTTTCCACCTAGCCTGTTTACTCTTCAGAGCACTGTTAGATCCTGGGTGGTGAGGCTATAATCTTGGCTTTTAATGTGCTGCTGGGTCTCTGCAGACCACCACAGCGAGCACATGGCCATGCTACCCTCAGCCCTTCATCTCTGGCCTGCAAATCCACCCTCCGATGGGTATACCCCCATCACAATTGTACTTCTCTTTTGCTAATGAATGAAACGAGAGAAAGAGTAAGAGTAGGAGGAAAGGAGAAAGACAGCAAACCCATTTGTTCTTCCAGTATGACTTACCTGTGATCTCCAACTCCATTTTGTTTGAAATAGTTACTAAAATTTTGTTTTATGTTGGTTACTCTGCGTGTGCACGCGTGCGTGCATGTGCGTGTGCGTGTGGATTTTGTTCTGTGCATATTTCAATGCATCATTTCTCTCATTTGTTCCAGAGTAATCACCTCAAAGATGAGATTTAAAATTCAATTTTGTTCTGCCTTGGCAATTGAGTTCTTATTTAAACATGTAAATGAGTAGCTCTGCTGTATTGTAATAGTTTTCAGTGTTTTTTGTATGAATGCATCAAAAGTTTCAGATTTGAGCACTCATTTAGCTCATTAATGCATACCTTTGTACCATCAATATTACTTTGGACTGTTTCTTAAATGATAATTCAGCATTACTTCTTGAAATGAAATGATGAAGTATATCTGATAATATAGACAGAATTTAATAATGCAGTTCTTAATTTGTGCATAATGGCTTACATTATTTGGAAAGGCAGTGTTTCCACTCTTCCTTTTCATGTATTTTAAGCTTTTTTTTACTATCGTATAGTTATATAGTCATTAGCTGGATGTCCCCCTAACTAACTGTTTTATATGGAGGGTTTGCTTTCTTCTATTTTTACTAATATTAATATTGCAAACATGTTTTAAGATCAGATTTATGTTTCCCAATGGCATATTTTATTTTGTATTTTGTCCAGAATGAGGCCGATTAATGACAACAGTAATGTCTTCAGACTTTGGCTTGGCAACACTGTTTGTGAAACAAACGAGCAAAAAGAAGCTCCTCTCTGTAACTCATTATAACAACATTAGTCCAACATTCAACATTCTGCGGCTCCGTCCCAATGATTCCAACGTCAAGCCTCCGCTTTTATCACTGATCGCCATAACAACCTTCTCACTGCTTTCAGATCCGCTTGAGTTTTCAGCATTTTCATTATTTGCGCTCTCCTGTGTATGTGTGGAAGCACACGCATGTCACTTCTGTTTAAAGTGAAGTCAAATACATGCAAGGAAATAAAGGACTTACAATGCCAGCCTTACAAATAAATGACATGCATTGTTTGTTTAATCACACGTTATAAAATAAGCCATCGTAATTATGTTGTCATTTTATGACTACAACACGCTCAAACTGTGCATCTCAAGTAGTTTTTTGTTGTTCATGCACATTGCTTTAATTCAGGCTATAATGCGCTAAAGGAGCATTTGTTCAAAAAACTCAATATGTCAAAAAGAGAATTTATGCATGTCTAGACTTTTCAAATAAAGTGAAATTGGCAGGCATCTTAGGTCAAATTATACTGTGTCGAAGAATGGACTAAATGATAGACTATCTTCTAGTTATTTTACAAAACTGATGAGACAGCAAATAATATTCTGTCCCATTAAAAACCCAGAGCACCCCCACCACACACACACACACACACACACACACACAGACCCCAACCCCATTCCTTTTACATTCCTAGCACCAGGATTGTGTGATATGGGCCCCACAATCTAGCGTGAGTGGAAATTACAGAACATCTGCAATGAAATTGGTTTTCTGTGGAAAACTGATGGATCACTTACTGCCTGTGACTGGAAGGAAAGGGGCTTGTTTATGCCTTTATATAATGAATTTTTATGAGCCACAGATTGCTGTTTATAGGAAAATACACTTTAAGCTGCTATAGATGTAATCTAGGATTCAGAATTCTGAACAATGAATTATTTGACCAGACCAAATGCAGCAGTGTGTCTACTGACTGGGGAAAAAATAGCACAAGGGCTAGAGTGCTACTTAGGAAATAATGAAGACACCGAGCCATTTTCTTTTATAGAGGTTGTTGATGTACCATGTCAAATTTGCATTGAGGACAAAATGAAAATATACTTTATTTGTCCAATAACATTACTACAAGAATTATATAATAGCCCACTCACCACAGCTATCTTTTTTTTGTTTTGTTTTGGTATTTTCATCTATTCTAGACCATAGTTGTCCTTTCTATTGCCAATTAAGAGGGAGGAGCTTATATACACACATATATATATATATTCATATACATATAAAATCTTAAGACAACTTTAAATGTCATTGGAGGGCAGATGGTCACCTGGCTGTAAGCCCTAGATCATATGTACAGGACTCTCTGCCTTGGCAGCATATCTGCACGGAAAAGACAGCTTTCCACACGATCCCATTCCGTTCCTGCCTGGAAGATTTACTGGCCTGTTTGGTCATAAAAGCGGGAATAGAAGTACTGTGCATCAGATTATTCCGTTCCCTTCTCTGCTTTTATTCCTTTTGATAATCCATTCTGTGTTGTCTCACACTCACAAGACCCTGGCCCGGTACTGTTGGGCCAGCCCTGCAGTAAATAGTAAGGCTTTTTCATTGTGATGGAATGTTCTCATGGGTTTCTGTCTGCTGTAAGATGTTTGATGTTGAGGCAAATATAGTCCTTAAGACAACATCAGGCGTAGCAGATATAGCAGATACCTCAAACAGGCCCAAAGGTTGCAGCTGCAACATTTATTGCAGCATCAAATCCCCTCCCCCCTTGTGACAAAGTCAGGGGTCCTCACCAGGCCTTTATGTCATCCCAAAAAATGTACCCGGAATCCTTCTGCCACAGTTACCTCCTGTACAATGTCATACCCCTGAGAAACCTCTTCACTTCTAATACAGTTGTTCTGATCCCTGTGTTTTTATTATTATTATAATTTGTATTTATTAAGAATAAAATACATTTTCTTTCAGAAATCATTATTTATCAGATTTTTGGTGGTTTGCAAGATGTGTTTGTTTCAGTTAGAATAAAGTGAAGCTATTTCAAGTCTCAGCAGTCTGTCATAAATTAATGTTTAAGGTCTTGTTTGTTTTAATAAATTTTGTAAATTAATTAACTGCAGCAATATAACTTGATCCATGATGTCATTATGTTCTTGTTTTCCGTAACTAGATCTTGGAAGGATGGGACCTATGCAAAATTGTGACTTTTGTGATTTGACTACTTTTAAATGAAAAACACCTGTACAGCATGCATACTGGAGAATAGATAAACATCTTTAAGGAAAGGCTCTTACAGACCCTTGAAAAGAATTCAACACATAATCAATTATACTTTTAGAGTGGGAGTTTTACATCCATTAAAATCAGTATGCACAAAGTAATTAATAGAGACATGACCTCAATTAGAGGGTACATTACCATGCTTGTGTCAACTTGCGGAAAATAGGAGGGTCAAACTGCAACCCATGTACCTGAATAGTGGTTACACTTCATTCATGAATCTGGACCTCTCAAGGATGTACCCTGATTACCACTATCTGTAGATATATCCTGAGTAGTCCAAAATGGGGTGCATTCTAAATGTAGTGGCATAAAGATATTGGCTACTCTCTGCTACTGCTGCTGTCACATTCAAATATTCATCAGCAGGACTACCAGGTGCCACCAACAGGAAATCCTATAATTGTATCACTTTGTCTTCCTCAGCTAGACTCACTGGAAAGCAACAGTACTTTAAAGCACAGAATTACAATTGAATAGGTGAAAATAACCATTAAAATGCAAAATTACCAGATGTGCAGCAGTCGCATGGTAAGTCTCCAGTTTGATAAAGTACCAAGTTGCTGGAGCTGAAATTCACAAATGGCTCCAAGCAGAAAGATGGTTTGGAGCAGCAGGCATGGCTGGGTGGTAGACTATAAATCACCCATGGGTAAGGGCTTTTTAATGCAGCACTCTCCACTCACAGCCTACATTTTCTGATGTTGCACAGCCACGTAAAAGATGAGATCCCTCTAGGGGAATACCCGCCTGTAGCACCTCAGGTGAAAGCTCTGTGCATGTTGTATGATCTCAGGTAAATAAATAAATAAATAAATAAATAAATAAGAATCCCAATCTTCCCTTTAAGTATACTGATGTAAGTCTTCTGTCTTTCATGTCAATTCACTATTGTACTTATTAAGACTGACTAATAATGCTGATTGTGGGAGAATGTCAGATTACATGTTGGGGTGTTGATAAATGCTGCAGGAATTATGAATGATGTAGTTATTATGTGGGAAAAAAAACAGAATTACTTATTGATATATTCACATTTATTTAAATTTAAACTCATAGAGAGTCCAGAAATATTGCAGGATTATGTACAATAGCTCATTATATTTTCTTCTCAAGATACTTCATTTTAAAACAAGACATCACACCATGAATTTGCACAGCTATGTTGTATACATTTTCTCACTTGCAGATATAGAATGCAAATTTATATTTCCAATTTTAACCTATGTGGGTGTAGCTGACAACTGGCGTGAGAAGCTAAACTTTTTTGTTAACAAAGGGCATTTTGAAAATGTGTGGTAAAAGTTGTAAGTTATGAAAGACATCATTTTGAAATTCAATGATTTTACCATTGATGTCAATGCTGACAAGACCAAAATTATGAAAGGCACAAAATTTGAAAAAAAGAGTCGAGGTGAAAAGATGAATGCTTGACATGATGGTTAATAGGCTCTGAATCTCTTCACTTTGAACTGATGGCCTTAGATACACTATGCAAAATGACCTTGAAAATGAGATTTTATAGGAGGCATAACAAATTTGAAGCTCAGAATATTGAGCAAGTGTATGTAAAAGCTATAAAATGTTTATGTAAGAATGTGTGTACACATCTTAAACACATTCATATAAATGTTTTTCATTTAGCAAATAAAATAATCTATATATATGTATGAATTAAACTGGAAATAATAATAATAATAATAATAATAATAATAATAATAATAATATGAAGTACTCAAATTGCCTTACTGTGTCAACATAAAATCAAAGTGTGCAATTATCAAATAATGAACTTTGTGTTCCATTTATGTGTGAAGGTCACATTGAGCCTTGTTCACCGTGACTCAAAATCCAAAGGTTCAATGTTCCGAGTTCCTTTCCGGATATGAAAAAGCTGTGGAATTTTCAGACATCTGACAGTGGTTAATAGGCAATATTTTTCCATTCATACATCAAAATGCGATGTCCATGGCTGTCACCTACAGCTCACATTAGCAAATCAGCTTTGTCTAAATCACAACACATTGCTGTGTCATTCTTGGTCCATTAAAATTAAAATGAATAATTATCAATTTAAGAATCACCACAAATGCATATTTTCAAAGCTCCTATATGTTTTGTAAATATATATATGTATTTCCAAAAGTCCAAAAGTCTGAGACCACAATGAACATTTTTTCCAGACTTTTTTCCAAGTAAACCTGGAAATAATCAAAAGTTTTAGGATTTAGAGTCATTTAAAACAAAGAAAAGTTGTAATTTCAAATGAAGAAGAAATATTGAAGATTCTGCACAATTTTCTGCAAATTTCAAATTTAAGCAAATGTGTGACACAGATATATGTATATATATATATATATATATATATATATATAGAGAGAGAGAGAGAGAGAGAGAGAGAGAGAGAGTGAGAGTAAAATGTTTTCACAAATTCATTTGTTTATACATATACATAATAAAATCATATACTGTATTGATAAATCAATTTTCAGCTATTCAGGCCTCAATGTTCAAGCTTTGCATATTTGTGCAGACATTTGCAAACAGAGCAAATTTTCGTTGTGCAGGTTAATCTTTGCAGACATGTTCGGTTCACTGATTTCCAAGAGGAGTTCAGATTCATGCACCTTTGCTGTATGGTTTCCATGGTAACAGGAAACTGATTTTCTCAGCTAGCAGAAGATTCTGTTCAGAAATACACAAGGATACTGTCATTATGTTTTGTGCACATTGTAGGTTAGCTGTTATCAGCTTGTTTGTTTTGAATACTTGGCATCAGTCTGAGCACACATGCAATGACATTAGCCTGGAGTACATATTATACATATATAGCTGCCATTTTGTCCATTCATTTAGTGTTTGACATTTCTGTATGTTTTGCTGTGCTTACCTTACTGCATACCATGCACTGTAGCAACACACTTGAAACACTGCATTGTAATGATAATATTTTACAATTAGCCATAAAATCGGAATAAAATCTTATTTCCCTTTAAATACATTTTAAAATGATGAAAGTGTGTCAACACAATTCATAAAAAAACAAACATAGATGGGAGACAACATGTAAAACACAATAATGTATGAACAAAATACCAAACAAAACACAATAAAACAAAAACTCCATCATTGCTATTTGTTATTACATCAATTACAGTAATTAATTGCATTTTACTTTACATATTGCCTTTTTAATTATATGTAGCACATACTAAAATGCATTCATAAATACAAAAAAAAATGCTAATATATGCTACATTTTATCAAAACATTGAAACCAATTTTCAGAGAGTCAGACAGGCAATATGGTTGGAATTATGGTGCACATGAAAAGTATATTTTGTCCATGGGCAGGCTTGCATGTCATGGATGCAAGAGTTAAACAATATCTCTGTAAAATATATGCCACATTCCTACACATGTGCACGGTTTCAATCAAATTTGCAGAAGTTATCAAAACTTTCAAAGCACTTAGATTCGGTTTAAGCTGCAGGAAATTCGTGGAGACATCTGGAAGGATGTCTGAAGATTATTTGCAATTTTGTATGTATTAGACATCAATGAGAAGAGAGCTCTAGACCTGGCTGAAACCTGCTTCACCTCAGGCTCATTACAGTGCAGACTGGGCTGTAATCCCCAGTAATTCCCTGTTGTCGTTAACTGATTCACTGTACTGCTCATTCTCCTCCCTAGCCAATCAGAGCCCAGGGCACATGGGCACCCAGGTATTGCCTTCTCAACAAGGGAACGTAGTCTCTTTGTAGTTTTTACAAGGAAGCAAATGCTTCCAAGCCTACAACTCTCAAGGCCCCTTAAATTCCACAATGTTTTTGATTTGTGCAATTTGGAACATGTATTGAATTATGTTCAGTAAATATAATCCAGTAATTTTGCTGGAAAGGTTTTGCTAGTATGAATTTTATTTTGGAACAAACAAGAAATTATTCATTTTAAATATTGCAATGCAGGTGAAAATTTCATTCTGGTAAGACTGCAAAGGGAAAAAAAGCAGCCACACAAACTTCAGAGGACAAATTACTCAGTCTCAGTTGAAAGTATACTACTTTCAAAGTTGATTTTTTAAAGTATGTCATTATCACAAATCAAAAAATAAATTATCCTCGTAAGATATCGGGGCTATAGACACCATACATTTCCACTCACCTCTCTCTCATGTCATATATCCTACAAAGTGGAGCCCCTGAATGTTCTGGTTGTCAAATTATGTCCTCAGACAACCCAAGAAACGAAGCTGTGAAAAAGTGTTAAGAAAACATGTTATTTATCCATGCATTGGTGTAAAAGCATTGCCATTGACATGGAACATATCTCTTCTTTCTTCTGCAGACAAGGCGTCCAAGCCATCACACCAGCTGCCTAACCTGAAGAGCTGGAAAAAGGGTATGAGCATGCTTGATGCAGAGGCACCTTGGGTAAGACCCTAGTAGTACAATTCCTGGTTTCCCAGAGCTTGCCCTCTGGTAACACAGAGCATCAATGTATGCTCAATCAGGATGGGTGGACAATTTCATTCCAGTGGGATTCCCAGGATCATGGTGGTGATCAGTAAAATGGTGATCAATTTAAAGTTCACCAGTATAGGGTAATAAGGATGAATATGGCTTGCAGTAGGAACGGGTTTCCTCTGGGTCTGTACTTGCACTGCCACAAAGGCAAGAGCTGGTTGCCAAGAGCAAGAGAAGACATTTATGGGTTATGCTTACAAGCCCCGCGGCAGCTGGAAGAGCTAGCCCACTGAGATGCTGTTTAAGTGTGGCCTTTCTTAGAGGGAGAGATGGGCTCTGAGATGAGATCAGTTGGAGGGAAACCGCTTTTCTGATGTCCCTTATGGACTGGAAGGTCTGGGCAACAGTGGTTAGTGGTGTGCAGCATCTGGTCCTAGTATGTGTGTGCTGTAACAGAATTCAGCAAGATGAATCAGGTTGTATCTATCCAGTACAGTACACACCTTTTCAAGGACTTACTTGATAAGGTGTCTATGAACCATATAAGTAAACTGGGTGGCATGCCAGATTAATGGTTAAGAAACTGTTTAAGTCAGGCTGCCATTCCGAGGCTCAGTTGTGTCTGTGCATTGGTAACATTATTTTATCCTGTTTTACCCTCTTTCATGTGGAATGCCTAGTTGCATTTTCTGGTTCACCCCATGTCTGCAACATCCTTTATCAATTGGGAGAGTGCATAATAATATGAATGTACTATAAGGCTGCAAGTGTCTTTATTCTGCTGTCCATCTGGCAGACCTAAATGTTCATTGCATTGCAACATACACAACCTGTGAAAAAGGCAAGCCTTCATGGTTAGGATCATTCTTCTGTGGTTGATGCAGAGACCGATTGTGTATTGTTCTGTGAAAATTCTGCTCACAGCCTGCACTGACACAGTCACAGCTCAGTTCTAGCCTGTCAGTGCATTACCTTGACACACCACTCAGGAAGGTATTTAACCAAAAATTATTACAGAAACAAAACTTCACATTTCAGTATGTAAAAATGCAATTCAAATTAGCCACTGGGGCTATGTGTACCTGCAATGTGATGTTTTTAACTTACCACCATCTTTAAGTCAGAATGATTTCTTTTGTATCAAAAGGTGCCCATGCTTACATATTAAATATTTCCATGATGACATTGACAAATTATGTCAAGGTTATTAGACCTCTGATTGAGGCTATAATGGAGCAATATTCAAAATATTTTAGAACCAAAACACAGCAATGGAGCAATTTCAGTGCAAAATACAAATATACACCATCTAGGACTACTACAAATGCCTAAACTTCCTGTAGAAGATGATACTATTCTTACACACTGTGAAAACCTAGAGCCATGTTTCAATTAAGCAATGCCCACAAATGTCCAATGGATACAATAGGTAAGTACTAGCATTACCAGGATTAAAATAGAGCTCTTTACTGTTAAAACTAATAATCAGAAAAATCAATGGCTGACATCAAAGGAGTCAGGATGTAGGACATAATGGGAAAGATGGCTCATCAAAGTGTGAATCTCGTTAGGATTCTTCCCCATAATACAGGTCTTTTAAGGCTGAGCGATGAAGACATGGGGGCAATTTGCAAGCTAAATGGTCTCAGAATGTGCAGATTACATGCAGAGCCAGTAGAAATCAGCACTATAAAGAGTGGAGGTACTGTAATTCCAGAAAGATAAAGAATAACAAGTGAAGTACCTGTTACCACCTGCAAACCAGATGAATTCCAGTGAAATAGCCCTCTGTCTTCATTGTGTAAAATTTGTTTTGCAGTTAAGCATGAAGTAAAAAGGTCACTGATATTCAGGTCATCAGCAATGTGCTGGGTAATCATGTTGTTTTGTCCTGCAGCTTCTTCCATTAAGTACTGAGCATAGCAGGCCTGATAATAAATCCTGAATAAATTCTCAATTTATGCAATAGTTTATGTAGGCTGAATAAACATGTGGGTCAGATAATATACAACACAAGGCAGACCTCTTATTGAGAGATGCAAAAAAAAAAAAAAAAAAATCCCTTTCATTTGGGGAAAAATATGCAAAATGTATTTGTTCAGAACATACATTGTAAATCAGCAATTGTCTGTTGTAGTTCTTCACATACCTTAAAGCAATGTCCCATTCCATTCATATTTGACAAATTTACCATGAGTAATGTTCAGCTCTGTGCACTACATTTTGACACTCTTGGTTGAAAATCTTACCCATTATGTCCCTCTAATATTTTTCCACTCATTACACTCTGGCAGCATATATTCATGTACCTTACATTTGGTACACTTAATAAGCATGACTTTTGGACCTGGGCATAGGCTTTGGTCCCTGGCTAGTGTTATTCAATACACAAGGCACATTATTTAATAAAGTGACACACAGTATCTCTCAGCCAGACTTACATAAGACAGACTATATGCGCACAATCAAAACAAAGGAGGAAAAAAAAACATTTTTCTTATGTGGATGGAACATAAAATGTTACTTGCAATGTGTTTGATCTATACATGATTTTAATCCTTTCATGGTTTTCTGAAACATTACGTACATTGAAATAATGTAAAGTGGATGAATATTAAAGAAGTATCTATGGGTTTACACATATGATGCAAGGTTCATTAGTACTATGTCCAATACACAACATCTGCCCTGTGCTTGAGTTTTGCTGGGGCAAGCAATCACCTGTTCATAAGCTTGTCCATCAAGACAAATCAACAAAATATTACAACTCCTGGAAAAAAAACCAAGGAAACCAAGGTTTTATTCAGTGAAAGGAAAACAGAAAACGTAAGGAAATATTACATATGTGATTACCCATCAATATTTGCATACATGATTTTGATTTTACTAAGATTCAGCACAAACATTTGATCTTCCAAAAATGTGTTTCTGTAAAAGTCAAGGCAAATCCTTCAAATAATGGTGGAGGGGATCTCTACTCATTAATATTCACACTGATTTACATGGGGACACAAATCATACATGGGCACTCAGTGATTCCCACTTTTGTCAGACAGCCTGTTCAAACCGTCCAAACTAAAAACATACAACAACCAACACTCAAAGAAACTCATTGCACCTTGAGATGAGATTGATTGCCTTCACAATCTGTAATTAAGCCAGAGTGATCAAAAAAGGTGGGCCTTTCTAGTAGGTCTCAGCCCACTCGGGTGCATTTTGCCTCAGGCACAGCTGATTCGAGAAGGTTAATGCCAGAGTAAATAACCATCTTTGGAGTCATTATTGGGATTAGTGCATAATTCTCCTCAAAGTTACACAGTCCTGCTAGGTTTTGTTACAGTTTATGGCCATATTAAGAAGGGCCAAAGAGATTACCAAGGGATGTCTGTCAATCGAAGAACCCCACCCTGCTGTCATGGGTTCTCCTTGATCTTTCCTCAAATTTCCAGTGAGCATGAATGACAGAAAGTGGGATGTGCCAGAAGCTGAACAGTGGGCTGTATGTATTATTTTTTGGGTCAATTACGTTTTAAGGTCCTAAAAATTGAATGACTTTCATACAGCTTGCCATTAAAAAAAAAAATAAAAAAAGACTGTCACAATAAACAACCTTAATGTTGTAAATTAACATTAGAAAATAAATTATTCATTCATTTTGACACTTATTTTCCATTGGAAAAAAGGGTGCATATTTAATTTACAATGTGCAATACATACTACTGCATCCAACTCAAACTCACTCCAGCACAATTCTTCTGACATTCCACTGTAAAAATATCTAGAGTCCAGCTAATTATTTTCATTGTTGTTATTATTTGTTTTACAAGAGGGCCATAAAATCAAACCAAAATGTCATGTCAATGAAAGTTGACATCAAGATGTACTGTCAAACACAGGATTCTCCATTTTCACTGGCTCAAGGCTCTTCAACTCCATACCACACTTTGGACATGACAGGTACATATCAGCTATGGATTGGCTCTTTACACAGTAGTAACAGAAGACGTGACTGCAGCCAATGGTGTGTGGCATGGTTGGCCACTCGCCACAGAGGGCACATTCGGTACAGTGGGCACCCTCTCTGGCACCGCTGCCTTGCCCATCTAGGGGCGAGAACAAAGAGCACACGCTCGCTTTCAGTTTGCGCGTGTTTATGAGAGGGAAGAGGAAGATGAGGAACTCCGCAAAGCCATGCCACAGCAGCTCACGGTTCATGTACTGAAACCCAATATCACGGACACCCTGGGGCCTGCTGAAAACTGCCCGAACACCTAGAAAGCGTTCAGTCAAGGTGGGAAACCTTCCCCTCTGAAGGAAAACCAAGAAATTCAAGAGGCTGGCCACTTTGGCTATGCCACTGAGGAAGGTGAGAGCATGCCGGGCTTTGTTAATACTGGATTCAGTGGTGCGGTTGAGGAACAGGCTGTGAGACCTCTCTTTAAGCCACTTCTCTCCAGTGGTGCACAAGGCAAACCACAGCTTCTGCCGTCGACTCATGGCCCGGTACCTCTGGGCCTGGGAGAGATCGTTTTTGTATCTGATGTTGAGCAGGGACTGCCCCACAGTGGCACTCCTGGAAAAGATGGTGAACCTCCACAGAAGGAGCTGTAAGAGTGCTTTCAGCTCTGGTTCAAAGGGGGTTAAATGCCCAGGTTTGAAATGCTGGAAGCACTGGGTGAACTGTGACCAAACGAGCTGTTCCAAAGCGGTATCCAGTTCAAAAGCATCCAGCTGACTTATTCTTAAAACCGGAGTGGAAGTGCTTGAACTTTCCTCCATGGTAGGCTTGTCTCCTCTGGCTTCATCTACAAGCAGAAGAAGAAAACTGTTATGCATTTTTGCATTTCAGTTGAAACCACTTTTCACATGTAAAGCCCATAGTAAATGCCTTTTTAGCTCTGCTGTGCACTGGCACACGTGGTCTTATACTGGTCCCTCTGGAGAGTCAGCGTGTGGACAAATCACATCACAGAAGATAATCCAAACAGCACAGGCTTGGCAATACAGTAAACATCTGCAATGTGGAACTACTTTACTTCAGCTTTTATTTTGGATCTCAGACCTGTGACGTCCTGCAATTCTTCATTGCTTACGGTTATGACACATGGATATTTTGGTAACTGAATGGATGAAAAAAAAGATTGATACAACCATTACCATTTTCTTAGCTTTGAATATGTAATGGAGAGCAGCATGTTTATCCAAATCCATTTTTTTAGAACAAAACACATCAAATGACTAACTTTGATTCTGAAACAAATCTAAAATATAAAACAGGAAAAATATTATGTAATGTAAATTGCAAAAAAAAAAAAAAAAAAAAAAATGCAATGCAACCCTGCACTCACTGTTTAGACCACAAGTGTTTTTGTAATGAAGAATCCACACACATCGCAGACAGAACAGAAGAACAAACAAAAAGAACAGATGGAGAAGACATTCATAATATTTGCACAACTTTACTGTCTTAAACATAAATGCAAAACAATCACAGTGCCCAATGTGTTCCTGTGATATAGGGCCTATAGTATTTATCCAGTAGTTATCAGTGAGCAGTCCTGTTGTGCAGCTGATCGGGAAACCCTTCAATGCAGAGAGGCATTGCACTAGGTGAGAAAAATTAATGCTCCAATCCACTCTAGGGATACAAAGTCTTGATATTCTTTTCAAAGCTTTTATTGAGCAGTTTACAAGTTATGAATGAATATGTTTTATTTGGGAACATATTATTGACAGCAACCTATCAATAGTAATGTGACTATTGTCGAGGGCCTGTCAATATTAATGTAATTATGATTTAGAGCATCACATGGATGTTAGCTGGGGCAAGTAACATCTCCTACAGGGCTGCTATCAATACCAGGATTACTATTGACATGTTCTTTCAGACTCATAGTACTTGCCAGATATATTACAACTAGACACTTCTGTCAATGTGTGCTGCCTATAAAAATTAAGCATTTAAATTTACAAGGCTTTAACTACAGAACTGGAAATCTATGGTTCTTAAGCAATCATCAAAACTTACAATCGATTGCTGTGTTTACTGAAATTGTAAACAAGAGACCTGCCCTGCATGCAGTTCATGCATTCACGCACAAGCAATACCCATGAGACAATGACTTTATAATTCTCACATCTATCAGTACTGCGAAAAGCCTTTTTGGCAGGTTGCGCTTGTCTGCAGTTGTCTGCAGCCTAAATGCAGCCTGAAAATAAAAAACAGCTGTAGCTTTACAGTAAAAAATCCATTTAGTATAGACTGTGGGTATAGGAAAGATATTTCTACAATGAAATAAAAACAAGTTGGCAAGCAGCATGCACAAAGTAAACTCTGGATGCTTTACATGTAGGTGTCCTTACATTTTAGTGGTGATTATAATTAAGCTACATTTTATGGCTCAGGCTTTGTAGAGCAACATCATCTTCTATCATCACTACATGGCACCAAAAAAAAAAAAAAAAAAAAAAACTAAACAGAAACTCTCCTAAATATGTCCAAATGTATTAGGATATAATGCTATGTATCTATATTTTCAAAATGGAGGGGGAAGTACACTGCCAGTGCTGAACACAGGAGTGAGAGGGCTTTGATAACCTGTGGTGGGTGACACATGACTGACAACAGCACAACAAATCAGCCATCATCCCTTCAAAAAGCCACTTCCTCTAGGGTAAGGCCTGCAATGGCAGAAAAGATAAGCAAAGAATCAGCCTGACCTTGGGCTGCACACCGCAGGGAGACGGGACAGGGACGTCCTGCAGCAAGTGCAAGATTTTGAGTCCTGGGAATTCAAGGAGCCTGGACTCTCTTGACCTTGGGTTTAACCATAACATCAATAACCATAATACCCACTGGGACTTTAGGGGGTCCTCGGTGTCCATGAGACTTTAGTTCACATTCTATGTTGCTTACTTGCATACATACTTGCATAGTCATGTCACCTGTTATCTCCCATGAAAATCAGCAAAAACAGACACAGCTATCTACAAGCAGTGGCTAAAACCTTGCTGTGAATACATTTTACTGAATATATGAAAAGTTTAATAAATAACATACATTTGCAGTACAGCAGTCAATATAAATGTCTTTTCAAAGTTAATCTCCAGCAAATAACTTGATGCAACATTAGAATGCTGGTTCAGAATTATTATTGTTTCTAATGAAGTTGAAGTTGACTTTCCTCAAAGACTGCCGCAACTTATTGAACACAAACGTGTATGAATTGCAATTATACAACACAATAACAAAATGTAGCATACAATGGTATACTGAAATAATATATGAAAAACAATCCAATTACATTGACAGGAAATGGCGTGTTGCTAAAACCGTTGTATATCTCAGGCATATTAATTGAATGAAACCTTATGCTTTTTATTTAGTTATCTGCATTGAATTTATGTAAGAGATCATAAGCCCTGTTGAGTAACTTCATATTTTTTCTTCCTTCTCTCCACTTTCTGGTTATGTTCAGATCAAACTGAAAAGAATGCCTATTTTTAAACTTTCAAAGTGATGTCACTCTGAAAACTGCATACAGGGATACTAAAATTATCCACTCAGTGACCAGACTAATTGTTATGGGTCTATGTCATAAAAAATGGATGTGTGTAAATGCATTGGGGTCCACGGCCTTGCTGTCGCACACTAATGCTTTATCAAGGCAACCCTATTTCCCTAATCACCAAAGAATTCTGAAAGCTGGAGGGTCAGGGGTAAGTTAATGTCTGAAAAACATCCTTTAAAGCATGGCTGACACAAAGATATGTGCTTTGCTTAATCTAGTTTGCTGAGAACGTAAATTATTTAAAAGAATTAATTGATTCCGTGAGTATGAAGGTGGAAGATGCAAAGCCTGTATAAGTAATAAGTACAGGGGTTCTCAGGAAAACAACTTAAAAACTCATAAAACATTTAGTGGCTGAAGCAGCACACTAAAAGACAAGAAAGAACAGTTAATAAATGAGAAAACTGCAAAGTTGTACCTAATAGGCTAAATTGAGCATTGAACCTCTACATCATGCAAATGGAACTGCCTCAGCAGATTTAATATATTCAAACATGCTCCCATCCTAGATAGGGAAACACACATGAAATCTACTCGATGCAGTAAACAAAAAACGCAACATCAGAAAAGCTGATCTTCTAGGTTCATACAAACGTACAAGAATATAGCTTATGTTGTCAGTGCACAGTAATTTCACGTGCATTGTTAAACGCTGTTACGATTAAAATGGCAGTGCAGATGAAGTACTGAATGGGGTTATAAGATGCCTGTGTTTGCCAAACACCTTATCATCCCCTGGGAAACTAGGTCTACAATTACTATGCAGAACACTGATCCTACGCAAAGATGGCAAATGTTAAGACTGACGTGCTGCATAATAATACAAAATGAAAACAGCTGAAGGCTTCATTTGCCAACCTTGGCTTCTTCAGTGAGTTACTTAATTCATGTTGTTTAATGAAATTAAACTCTTGGCTAATTGATATCCACACTGAGTGACATCATTATTCAGTGGGACTGCTTTCATTCAAGTAATGCTTCCATATGTATATGCTGAAATATAAACTGGATATAAAAAAACAGACACCACTAATTTTCTATGGAACCAAGTTTCCTTATGTTACCTGGACATTGATTACATTGTTTAATTAATTACAAGGTTTTTAGATAATTCAATCCCGACTAATTACCCATACTAATATGCAATCCACATTTTCATTGTAACAGATAACTAGACAGACATATCTCATCAGTGAAATGTATAATTCAATACAATATACATAATGCAGCTGTATATTTTGTTAACTATGTGGTACCACACAACTCTGAGTTTTTTTTAGTAAAATGGTTTGAAACTTGGTTTGAATGTATTGTCCTTGTATTCAAGATTCATTTGCTGCACACAGAATACCAGAAAAGGGTCTTATGTACAACTTCGGAAAAGAAACAACGTATCAGACTGACCTACATGTGAGGGACCAATTTCACACCTGAGGAATCAGCTGAGGAAATATTTGCAAATTCGCCTAACAAATAAACAGGTTTCAATCCTTTTAAATGGTCCTTTTGGAGAAATCTATACACAACCCCTTGACCCCGCTGAGATCATACTTAAGCCTAACTCCATTTCACTGATTCTTTCTAAATCCACTCATTATGTTAAGTGTATCACAGACTTTACAGTTTCAGCCAAGTATAATCCTAAATTATCAACTCCATGAAATTACACTCAATAACAACAATATGAATTCTTGAACATTGGTTTTCCTTATACATTTTGTATTGTGCTTCAGACTTTTTTTTCTTTACAACTCTTGCTTTACAACATGATAATTACAGTGAGGATTAGACTTGAATGAAAGCAAGATTCCAGCAGACTGAAAAAAGGGAGATAAAGGACAATGATTAAGTGGGGTGAGTTGTAGTAAGTGGAGCCAAGAAAATCAATAACGTCAACTTTGGTATAATGCTTTGCCCACACAGACAGGGGTGTTTAGATGAACTTTGATCTCTATATTTTGAGACCGCTTCTATTCATTAGTCACTTGCAGAGAAGAGTACTGTCAGTACTATGAGTGCAATGTGTGTATGAGAGAGAGAGTGTGTGCGTGTTTCGCTTTCATACTTTTAAGTAACAGCAGAGGTGACAAGTACTGTCTATGCTGACGCAAAGCCCTTACCCTTACGATGTTTGTAAATTAAAACAGAGCGCAAGAGAGGGAATGTTACATTGTAGTATGAAAACATGAAACACGTGGTCAAAGAATCGAAACAGACATCTTGGCTATCTCTGGTGGTACATTAGCTGCAATTACATTTCGTTTTTGCGAATTAAATGGAAACATAATGCCAATTGACGTGTATGGAACCAAATCTGTTGTTACAAATTCCCAAAAATTAGCAAACAACTCCGAAAAACAGATACGAGGACATTCACTGAATACTTGCTGGGTAGCAACGACTTTGACCAAGGAGTGGGACATTCTCTTATTTTAATTGATCGAGCAGCTTCAACTTGTTTGATAAACGATTGCCTGGTTATGTGAAACATAGTGACAAGATTGCTAAAGTGAACAGCACTATAATTGGTTTATAGTTTTACAAAGCCACGCGTTACCTAGTATGCATAATTGTAAGTGTCAATATTTCCTTCTAATTAGTGCTGAGTCATAGAATAACACCTTATAGACACGCACATGATGCCACTTTCCAACAGAAACTGCCCAAATTCGCACAAACAATGACAAACAAACAGCTAATATTTACCCATGTTTTGGTTTGTACAAGGTTGTGATCCAGACCCTCTTGCTCAGGAACCATACATTTCCGGGAAATTGCAACGCTTCGCCCTTGAAAGCAAGCAGACCAATCACATTATTTTTGCCATGGAAACCTACGACACACGTGAAACCAATCATCTTTCTCACCGCTTGCCATCTGATTCTGCGAGGCAAACACAAAAATCAGAGCTGATAGGAGCAGTGGGAGGAGCCTTCGGATTTGTTTACTGAATTTCAACCTAACTATAATCGGACTACCTTCCGCTTGTTGTATCAACCAATTGCTGAGTCTATATAGAAAAATTCACCAATGACATTCTTTGAGTGGGCGGATACTA
This sequence comes from Albula goreensis, assembly GCA_022829145.1. NCBI lineage: Eukaryota > Metazoa > Chordata > Actinopteri > Albuliformes > Albulidae > Albula > Albula goreensis. The sequence continues at coordinate 14,681,005 of CM040756.1, forward strand.
AAGGTAGCAAGTTAAATCCGCATTACTTCACAGTTGCGGTCCGTTTAACGAATATTGGTTCTACGACTGAATACCAATGAATGGCAAGTGAAGTTAGGTTTGTATCAGAATGTTTTTTACATAAATTCATATTTGAGATATTGTAGCGCACCATAATTACTTTATGAAAAATAGTTATCCAGTAGATCTACATTCCCATGTTGAATTTTATTATCTTCTAGCTGAACTTTATGGACATGGTTTTGTTTTTGATAGCATTAGCGAGTTGACTTTAGAAATAAATGTCAGTGATAGGTACCTAGCATATCAAACTATTCATATGAGCTAACTAGCGAGTCAACGAACATAGTTTTGAACGAATTCGGTGCATGCTACCTATCCTCAGGTCTAAGGTGAGCTAGCTAGCTTTTATTGTGTTTGGAAACTGGTGAAATGGAGAAAAGAAACCCGAGTGTCACTGATTCCAATGAAACCATTAAGCGATCAATGTTGAGAAGTGATGTATTAAAGCACATCTCTAAAGCGCCTTCATCAGAACTGAGTCCACGGGGTTTTCATTGCCCTGTAACCCGGAACATGAGACACCTCCTGGACGAATTCAAGGGCTTGTATGAAGAGAGACTCAGACGCCTGGAATTCGAAACAGGAGGCGGGAATCGAGAGGAGATGTTACGGGTAGGCATTCTGCCGTAAGTCTGCACTGTCCGCGAGCGAACTACTGTAGTTGCAAACCAAGAAATGAAGTGAACGCATCCACAGCCACCTCGCAACGCACCGAGCTAGCTACATTAGCTAACGGACCTTGGTTGGTAGTAGACAAGTGTGCTGTTGAATTAAACCGGACTGGTTAGATACACTACAGCGACTCCCCGAAATTGTCACAAAATCACAGCTAACTTTACTTTAGAGATATGTCACGAGTGTTGAAACTACTCATAACTTTTTTTTTTTTTTTAACAAGAAAACATTTGCTGCCAAAGTAGTATCAGCACTGGTATCATTCGCACTGTTTCTCACATAGCTAGGATAGTAACGTTGTGACCTGACATGGAAAGTTGAACTTAGACTACTTTAGCAGAGGTCGCAGTGGCACAAACTCCATTGTATCATTGTCGTGGCAATACAGTTTTGGAACTTGAAAAGCTAAGTTACTAAAAATTTTCAAAACGTACGTGACATTACTCTGCATGTCCAGTGTAAGTAACCATGTCACTTGGTACGTGTCTTGACATACGCCATTATGCGCAGTATTGGTTTAAGTAGATCTGAGAAGATGTCACCATAAGCAGTTGAACAAAACTTATCATTACGATATGGTGTGACATTAGCATTTTTAATGATATACTCAACATGAAAGTCAAGACGCAAAAAACAACCCAAGCTTGTGGCTTTACTGATTGTAATCATGTAAATTGTCATGTGAAATCATTTAGATGCCCACTGGAATTCCAAGTTGTACATCAAAACAAGTATAACAAGGTTTAAGAAATAAGGTTTGGTCGATTGGCTTGGCACATAATGAGGTTATGTGGTAGGGATCCAGATGGAACTTTCAAAGAAGCGATAAAGCCAACGTATCAGTGGAAGTTGTTTGCCCAGCCATCACGTTTTCAAAGCGTTTCATGATTGAAACGCCTTTAAAACGTTTCAATGTTGAACTACATTAATAAACAAATAAACATGTTAATAACGTATATTTTGCCATAATTCTAGGAGTCATCGTCATCCGAAATCCTAATTAATAAAGGTTTTATCATTATTCTCACTTTTGAAGTGAGACCATGAAAGCATGACCAGAAACGTGTGCATTCCTATACAGAGTGCCAGCAATTAAGTGTCACGAAATGGAAAGTTAGGTCATTGTATGATACTACGGTAAGGCCAAACCTATTGCACACTTTTTCTTCCAATAGCATTGCAAAAGTGACAAGAATAGTTATGGGGAACAATCACATTTGAATCAGACAAATTAACAACCAAAACACCTTCTAGACAAGAGCAAATTAGAAGTAGCTTAACATAAAATGAGTTACTGTGGGATGAGGGCTGGTCTCAGCAGCTGGGAGATTTGACAGGGGGTTTGGTGATAATGGTTTCTGCATTTTGAGAATTGTGGGATGAAACAGTATTGGTAGGAGACGAGGAGCTGATTTTCCTCAGGAGAAGGAGGATTCATGGTGTGGATAGGACTGAAGGAGCAGAGAGAATACTGCGGAAGGACTGCATGAGCTTCTCCTTACCCGGGAGAAGAATATCCTTTTCAGAGACCAGTGCAAACAGCACATTGTTATCAGTGTGCTCTTGAAAGTGTATGTGCATATGTTTCACTTCCCCTTCTCCTCTTACTTGTAAAGTTTCTTCTCCTACTGTAACTGTTTTATCCCTTTCCCCCAAGAGACCATATAGCAATTATTTGTAACGTTATAATCGTTTTAGCTGTAAAGAAAATCTCAGTTTGCCAACACTTGTTTTGTCAGAAATAGTGTCATCATGCAACAGTTGTTTTTATGTTCTATTCATATTAGCATACATGAAGCATATTCTTGTTTGTATTTTGTTTTTGATTGCAGACGAAAGTACGGATTCTGAATTCCTACGTGAATGACCTGAGTGACCAAAATCAGGTTTTGGTCCAAACAGTGGAAGATCTTGAGAAAGAAGCCAATGGAAAGGTTGCTTGTTTGGAGATGAAGATTAACAACTGTGATGAAATAATTAATGTAAGTTTATGCATGGTTATGCATTAATGTTTCCCTTGTCAGATGTGACTTTGTTCTGGTGAGCCAGCAGTTTGCCTTTCTTCACTTCCTTTATATGGAATGAACACCCCATCCTGATTAGCTCTCCATAAACACTTGAAAAGGTAGGACTGCCATATTTATGTAAATGAAGAATCTGATCTCTCCACAATCTCTCCACAATAGCTAGAGTGTTTATTCCTACATTGATAATTTGACCCATTAGATTTGCCTTCAGTAGCCTCCAGACAGTTATACTCTGTGATGGCATCTAAGGCAACCATAATCTGCTCAAGCCACACTTACAAAGTTGTCATCACTAAGACTAGTAAACCACCAATGTCTGCCATGTACCCTCTCAGAAGGGAAAGACATCTCCAATGCTAATGAGGCATGACTTTATGTCATAATAGTTTGGTAGGTGCAGGGCAAATGCTGTCAAGAGTAACTCTAAGATCCTCCAAATGCTAACTTCATTATCTTTATTACTACCATTCCAAAAAAGGCAAACATTACATTAGCACCAGTGATACATTCTATTGATAATACAATTATTTGCATACGTTTGGGGAAATACATAGTTATGTATAGAATATTCAATAATACCAATGGTATTTGCCCAATCCTTCAGGCTATGCTAAAATACATGATTGTACAACGTTAAAATCTGTCAGACGCTGCTTCCTATATAATGGATCCTCAGGTGACCTGCACTGCTCCATATACCACTTTTCATAGTTAATAGCTTTCAATTTTTGGGAAATAACAACTGTGTTACTTCTTGCCATTTCAGTTACACTGTGTAACATTTTCATTTCTGAGAGCAAAAGACAAATAGTAGTTTTCGTTGGAGTTATCAGGTACCAGTGCACATGTGTAATTTACATTTGTGCATTGTTGACAAGAACTCCTGAGTAGCCTGTCTAAAAATAAGGTGGCAAGTATGCTTCCTTGATTCAAATTCTTTAAATTGATTTAAATTATATTTTTAAATATTTTTCAGTAAGAATTTCACATATACATTATAAGTATAGTAATGTGGAACCTTGAGTATAGTAATGTGAGCTAGCAGTATCTACACCTACTCTTATTTCTACTCTTATAACACTGGAATTCCATTCAGTTTTCTTTAATGGTTAAATAGATTTACCTCTGGTTGTCCATTGTAATTTCACAAACCCACCTCCAAAAACAATAAGGATGATGATTTGCAATGATTTATTTATGGAAATACTGGACGTTAGATGCTTTTATTTGAGCCATGTCTTTCAGCACCTGTTGATAGGAGCATTCAGCTACTGTTCATGAATAAATGGAGCACGATGTTAAAACCTCAGTAAAAGCAGTTTCAAAATATAGCAAAGCGAACAGATCCGGGGCATTTTCTCAGTATGTATTAAAGCATGGCCTCTGGTGCTTATGCATTTATTCTTCATATAAAACCGAGAGGAGACAAAGGAATAAAAGGAACAGTTTGGTATGGCCTTCATATAAGGCCCTAGCATTTGAAATGCAGTAGCTGTCTGGTTATGATTTAGACATTCAGTTGATTATTTCTATAGGTGTTTACCAATTTCTACTGTATTCTAGTATCATTTGTGCTTGTACAGCCTTTTGAGTCTATTTGTATTTGCTGATATTGAAAAGCTGAATGTATTTCTTTCTTTCAAGGTTATGGTTTTCATCATTAATACTGTCTCACAGCCTGCGATTTCACCTTAAGAAACACTTATAGCAAGCTGTACTGTTTTCAACAAAATGATTTAGTCTTTATGGTATTTATATTTTTTCCACACGTTTTGTACCTAAAATTTAAGTCAGTAAAATGCATTCTCAAGCAGTTATTCCCATTTCATTAACACTGGATTGTAAGAGGGATGTGGGAATTATGCTTTTACCTTTTTTAAAGATTCTTTTTTCAAATGCTTAAAAATGTGGTTGAGGGGACAGGAGAACAAAAAACTACATAAGGCTACTGAACTTAATTTTTTTATAAATGCGAGGGTAAGTGCACGGCACTCAAGCCAGGAATTCAAGGTGTCACTGGAACTTAGCTGTTGACCTCTCCAAAATGGAAAAAAAATTAAAAATCAGGAAAATAAGTCAGCCAAATTTATTTAAGGAATTGTGGGGTCTATGTCTCATAGTTTGATTTCTTTAAATATGTCAGTCCTGCTGATTTCAAATAAGATGGATTCCTGATTTGTACAGTATATTGGCTTTTTGATTAACAATTTCACGAGTTGCATATTTGCTTTGTGGCTTGCTGAAAACCTCACAACAGTTGCATCTCAAAGAACAAATAAATAAACAGTAATGCATAATGAAAAACAGGCAGTAATGAGATAAGAACAAAGACAGATTTTTAATCCATGCTTATAGGGTAGCATGCCAAATATATGGAAACATGCATCCATATTATCTTGCTTGTCATGCAGTAACTGCTGTGTAGGGAATGTTGTGTTGATAGATATTTTAAATAATTGATTAATCTCCATGTTAAATTATTCAGCCCTATGTTTGGTTATTGATGTAGAAAGATTGCATGAAGCTGGATTTGGTTTAAAATTAGTAAGGGTCCATATGGTCTGCTTCACATTTTAGTGTTTGCTTATTACTCAACCTTGGGAATCTAACATTTCTTTATTTTGCAACAGAGAAATGAACAAGGGTATTGTAGGTACTCAAAGGAAACCAAGTCAGGTTTATAACAGAGGATAAATGAGTGCATTATTACATTTACCTCAGAGTTTATTGGTTGGTGCACTCTATTTTGAGCTATCTATCATGGATGCAGTCTGTTTGTGTCCCACTTTGGTAGTTGGAATTGCAGGAATTTGATTTGAATCATGGAATGGTATTTGAATGCTTCAGTTGCATATTACTCACTTGTCCCTGGACTGTACTAAACATTATTTTAATAGCTCTAATTAGAGATGAAATTGTTTCTGAGGATTATAGGCAACCTTTATCCATTTCAAAACTGTAAAGAATACAATGGAGTTAGTACTATTGAGGTCAAACTTTAATAAAATTGTTGTAATCTATTTGGAAACACAGTCTTTAAAATAGGTATTTTATTCAGGAAAACGATTGTTCAGTGATTTCCATGCTATTAGTTTGAAATTAAGATGGCAGTACAGTAGAGCCTCAGAGATACCAAACTCTGAGATAAGGAGCCTCACACAAGGATTAACATTCTGATTGTACTTTATCAATCAGCTATTTTACATAAATTAGGCCAAGGCATGCCAAAAAATATGATTTTGTAAAGCACAAGTTAACACTGGTTGTACATGTGGTTATTGTATCAATCTAAACAAAATGAAGCTAACTGCTATAAGAACACAACTGCAAACTCTAGCAATCATTTTTTCTGCAGTGCTTCAAAAACAAACAAATGAAACTAAAACAAATCACACATGCCATGGACAATGAAATTTCATAATAAGCACCAAAAAAAGATCAATAGGGCGTACTCAGGATGCAGAGAAGCAGGTTTTGTTTTTGAAATTAGCCCCAGCCCCGTGCTAGCTAAAGTGCACAGTGTAGCTAACTACTTAGCTAGCTAGCCAGCTAACCAGCATTAGCTAACATTAGTCAAGGAACATCAACAACTGACAATGAAGCAAAATGACTGAACAAAAGATATCTCATGACTTTTTCTCACTAACCTGCCTGTCCAAACCCTGCCTTCGCTATGTCAGATGCAGACGATACAGAGACTGGCTCGAACAGTGAAAGTTCTCAGTACAGCCATCCCAGCCTGACTCGGTCCGTATGCAGTCATTGCCAGATGATGATAGCGAAGTGCAGCTAATTTAGTATTGCATGCCCGTGGCTCCTGCCTGCAAGGCAGTTTAAATCAGTTTAGCTACAGGAGTTTCACTCGTTACAATAGTTTTTATAAAGCTCTTCTGCCATTACTTTGTGGAAGTAACTGGTACCTTCTGTTGGACTCTACAACAGAGCAGGCTTTTCAATAATTTATGACCCTTTAATGGACACATTGTATGATTTTTGTATGATTTTAAAAAAATATATATATGTATATATATCTTCTTACCAAACCATAATAATTTACCTCCTGTCATTGAAAAAGACTCATTTACATAGTGTTTTATCATTGAAAAAGGCCGTCATTGAAGACAAATAATGGAGAAAGAAGTGACTGCAGGTGTATGATTATTTGCCATCAACCCGTGGCTAGTTGACACCACTGTGGTGTTGCATGTACCATTACTCTGTTGTTCCTGCACAAAAATCCGAAAGCATTTTCAACGATAGCAGCAGTGCATGGCAAATTTTATTTTCCATAAATACTAAGTTTTCTTTTCTTTAATTGAAACTACCTTTGTTTGTAACTACAGACGGTCCCCAAATTACTTTCCAATAAACCCAAGTGGAAATTATCATAAGCCGATATTTTCAAATGCATTTAATACACCTAATAGACCTAACCTACCGAACATCATAGCCTTGCCTAGCCTACCTTAAACATGCTTAGAACGCTTACATTAACCTACAGTTGGGTAAAATCATTAACACAAAGCCTATTTTATAATAAAGTGTTAATTATCTCATGTGATTTATTGAATACTGTACTGAAAGTGACGCTGTCGCACCATCATAAAGTTAAAAAATTGTAAGTCGGACCATCTGTACCTCCTGTTCAACAGTATCGGTTATACAAGCGGTGAATCTTTTGTTCATATTTTTAGCAATCTCTAACATTTATAAAAATTGCAAAACAGAGGGACATGAATTTAAATTAAGTCTAAAGAGTGTGTGATTTTTTTGCAGGATCTGGACCATCAGAAAAAGTGCCTTGAGAGGAACTTGGACAGCCGTTGCTGTGAGATTGTGGACATGAAGTTCGATGTCACCACCCTCACCCGACTGATCGTGCGGATCCAGCACATGCACAAGGTGGATGTGAGTCATGTGCCTACTTCTCTCTTTGTACATTATGTGATAGCCCTTAGTGTTTTTTTTCTAACAGCAAACCCCTCCCCTTTTCGTCTTCTGTGGATCAAGGATCAGTGGTCCTTCTTTGATCCAGTCATCTCCCCGCTCTTCTCATTTCCAATCCCAGAACAGTGATCCAGGTCAGTGGGTTCCACTTGACCTCGCTGGAGGGGGCCCCCTGAGCCAGGGTGACCAGTCCAATCCCCAAAGTTGCTGGGACCTCTCCCTCCAATCAGGAGCCCCTAGAATCCTCATCCGTCCCTTTGATCCGCATGCCACGCCTCTCTGGGGACCACACAGGGCTCGTTGTGCACGGCAGGCCGTTGTCAGGATAAGCCCACAGACCAATGGCGGAGCGAGGGGTGAAGGCATTGAACTCGTGCCAAATCATATCCCTGCCCGATAAATGAATAAGAATTAGCCAGAGCGATTATTGTTCTTGGACAGCTCGGCTGCTGCGGGACTCCACGGGGCACCAGTCAGCGCCGTGCTGGGTCAGCATCAGCTGTGACAGGCTGCTGGCAGGGCACCGTGCTGCAGGCTCACCAGGGCACAGTGTGGTATTAACAGTCATGAGGAGACAGGGCAGCATGCGGCCCTCACCAGTCACATAACAATGTCAGTGCAGTGCCACAGTGTTTCAGGAACCCCATACATTCAGAGGCATCAGACCCAAACACAAACACTGAAAAATTTACTCAAAGGCACGGCTTAAGCTGAATGGAAATACATGAAGTCACGAGTAAGCAAAATTGTATGCTTAGTGATTTCTAAATTAGCTCCTCCACATTGCACACACAGAAGGATCAGCAGGCCCTTAGAGCAGTGGGAAGTGCAGGGATAAAAATGTGTGTGTGTGCGTGTGTGTGTGTGGGGCGGGGGGGTCATGATTGCAGGCTATGCTAATACCTCTGTTAATGACTTCCTTTTGAGTGATAATTGATCAGCTTCATTACCATATTAAGTCCCTAATCATATGTCACTGGAGTAGAGCCCTGTAATAAATGCTCTGTTTGATTTTTGAAATAATGAACTAATTAGACTAATTAAAATCAATAGAGGTGTCAATACAGGGTTAGCATTTGGAATGTGGTCTCTATCTGTGTTAAGGAAAAGTCACCAGCTCAGTGAAAAAGGAATCTAATGCTGATTTATGAGTGCTTGACGGTCGTTAGTTAGAATAAATTGCTTGTAGTAGCAGAGACAGCATTATTCAAGTACAAGATACTAAGTGCATTGTAAGGTCAGCAATAAGGGCAAACTTACATATGTAGTTGTATGCCCTTGTAAACCCATGTTAATATATCAGCTGGATGGCATACTGTATCTTGGAATACAGATACTTGGATAATAGAAGACAAGCAAAAGGGCTTAGATTTGCAAACAAGAGTGTAGTGTATGAAGAAATCACAACTACATAGCACATACTTGTTGGTTAGGTCCGACCATGTAAAGTCATGCTATTTATTTGATATTTTAGGTTTAGTGTAATACATTTGATGAGCAATTACATTGGTGAATGCAGACCTTATTTCAAGAAACAAATTTAAATGTTTGATTGGATGCTATCTTAGTGGAAAGGTAATTTGTTGAAAGTATTCTGATCAGACTTTGTTTCAGTATGGTTTTATATAACACACATATACATTGGTCTGTGTTTACTAAACAGCAAGTAAACATCCATTAATGGTCTGGCTGCAGCATTGATCTGAGTTCATGGAAAGACTGTTTAACTACGATACCTCAGCAGGGATTTGCATCTGAGGTGAAAATGCACATCTGCAGAGGAAAAAGGCTAGTAGAGAGGAGGGCCCTCTAATGTGGTGGCAAACAATGAAACCCAACTTCCCCACTAAAGGATACCTGCGTATCCTTACCACACTGGAAAGGGCTTTTCACACAGAAGGGGATGTCATGTGCTGGCTGCTATTCCCTGCTGAAAACATATAGCAAGCTAAATCCAAGAAACAGCAGGATGAAACCCTGTTGTTGCTCATTTATTGCATGTATTTTCATTCATTTCATTCATTCATCAATTCATTTATTGGTTTGAGGTATGGTTGCACAATTAAGGGAAGAAGAATGAAACGCAAGTGTACTTGGCATTCTGAATTCGCAGCTAATGTTGCTAATGGGTTCTGTAAGATTTTACATCAAATTAATACAAGTAGTATAATATGAATGCACAGAGTTCGCTGTCCATTTAAATAAATAATATAGATGGCAACATCTAAAGAAGACATGTTTATTAAATATACAGCAATCCCTTAATGGGGCTTGGACTGTCTCTGTAGCCACAGCTGTAATTTCTAACTGTTTTCCTACCACAGAATGACGATATGCAAATTTTGGATTTTACCAGATTTTGTTTCTCCTCACTTTTCAACAGTATAGCTCACTCTGCTGGGATTCCGACTTTACTTCTGCAATTATGCATGGCAGTCAATGGCTATTTTCAAGCCAGTAAGATACTAACTAAATAACTAAATAAATATAGCATCACGTCAAAGTTAAAGTCCACTGATGACCCAGATTCTGATATTATCTCAAATTGTTGGTACTGGCAGTTCAACAACCCTGATTGCTAGCTAAAGAGTGATGCAAAGCTGTTGTGCTGTTATTTTCCTATCAAGGCATGGGTCATATTAATATTGCCTATACAATTATCACAAAAAGTAATTTGTGTGATGCAGCATCAATGTTTTCCCCTGTTGTATATCAGTATAATCTTGGTGTTTTATTTAATATTTATTTTTGTAGGGAAGCTGACCATTACTTTCATCGTATTTTTCCCACAGCCTTTAATGATTGAGTAGTGTTGCTTTGTGCCTGCTTTAGTCATTCCTCTGACAAATTAGTTTACTGTGGTCATAACCTTCAGAAAGTGTATTGCCATAAATTCCAAACGTTTTCATAAACCCTGAAAGTAACATTGACTGATCACAAATGGGACCTTACTCAGGACACTTCAAGACCTGCTGGTATATGGTAACATTTATTTTATATAGTTTGTTAATCAGCTAATGCTTTTTTTTGTTATGAATTTCTTCTTTTACCATATTTATACAAATTTGTATTTGGTTATCTACTGCTTTTTAGTTATAGAGAAGGATAAAGCTCACACTGCAGTTATGGAATTGAATTTTGTCATAAATTGTCTGCCTTTTTAAGCATTGCTTAGTCACCTTAAGATTTCAGGAGAGCAGAATGTATACTTCAGGACAGGAAATTTTCATTTTACTCCCTGCTTCTTTATCAGTTCTGCATCTGAACCTCATGGCATCGGTGTTCATGTGGAAAGACTGTTTTCTTTATCAGCCTACCAGTGCTACAAATACCAGTGGCGAGTATTTAAAATGGCATTTTTCACAGTGTGTGACCCAGTTTCAGTCAAACTTCAGTAAAAAATTGGAGCGAAGAATTTCGTAAAATTTGTCTTTAGAAATAAGTCCAGCTGTCTAAATGCTTTATAGTTTTATTTAAGCATATTTAAACAATAATGAAATAATAATTTGTCCTAAAACAAAATCTTTTCATCATAAAGTACCAACAAAAATGAGACAGTGAGTGAACCTGGGGAACTACATACAATAAAGTATAAATCACACATTAATGCCAACATTAAATGAATGCATTATGTATGGAAAGATACAGCTTTTCTTGGTGGAGTGGATATATTTTTAAGTGATTAAAACTAAGCTCAAAAATTTGGCAAATAAAAAATAATCTCAAGAATAAATGTAAGATGTACATTTTTAATGATGATAAATACTCTTAGTTTCTATCAGCACAACTGGGTTAGTACATAAAGGAAATATGAATGAGACTCTATGTTTTAAGAGAGACTGAACTGAGCTTAATTTTAATAGTGGTTTTTCTTTTGTGGCCATTCAGATTTTCTATAGTCAACACAGGGCTTAATGGACACATCACAAGTCTGCTTATCACAGTTACATTCAGACCTTTAAGAAACTGCATTCACATTCATTCCTGATCCCTGCTTTTATTTTTTTACTTTTGTAGTCTAATTCCGTTTAATGTATTCAACTGCTGTCATTCGGTGAACAATAATATTAACCGTACAAGGTAAATGAACTGGGTTTCAGTAGCCTAGTAGCATTTTTTTAATTGGCTATATCCACCGCTAATGGGCTACGTTCCTCTGCTTTAGCAAACCAATAATTTAGGTCTTTTTATGGGGAGCGATGTTGTATTCTTGTTTTCAGCTCTTGCGTGTAGTGTTGAATTTTCTTGTTTTTGTTTTGCATTGGATGCTGTTAAACAGTCAAAATTCAGTATTGGTTTCATTTTGCCAGGTGTTGATGGAACTCACTTCAAGATCATTAAGTTCTGTCAGTGCAAACCATTTCACGACTGAGGATGTTTCAGCTGAGGATTTCTACTGGAATTTAACGATATACATCATGTTCATGATAGATACCATTTGATAGCAGGAAGAATGAGTGAAATTAATACATTAAATAGTAAATAAGGAAATTTAATAAATGTTATTTAATTCCGAGAATTGTCTGGTACTAGTCGTACTTTTTAATTGACTAAAGCATAGTGTTCAAAGTTTTAATTCTTTATATTTTATTATGGCAATCTTTTAAATTGATCTACAAAGCAGTTAAGCATCAAAGAAAATAACAGCAAAGAGGCAATTCATTTCAGGGCTGTGCATGCAATATTAAGTTTCTGTTAATGGATGTATCCCTATCTCCTCAGATTGCACCCAAATCCATGTCAGAGGCTTCTTAGTAGTGTTGTTCAGTGAAGTTGTTTATGCATCTCTCAGTTCATAGAAATACACAGTCCCTCTGTGGCTTCTGGACAAAGGAAATAGTCTGGAAACAAAACAAAAGCTCAGTCTGTGTTTGGGTATGGGGGTTGTACTGTGCTGAAAGAGCATCTGAAATGGGTCATGAAGAAAAATAGTGACTCGACCTGTGAGTAATTAACATCCACATTGATTTCCTTTTTCCTGAGTGACCCTTATCACCATCTACTTGAAATGCACAGTTTGCCATATTTCACATACGTGACTACGGTAGAAAGCAGAAACTTTCCAAACACCCGGCAGGTGTTGGTTTTAAAGCCGAATTTGCAAGGATATGCCTGCAGTCATTAAGAGTACAATTTGTAAGCTCCAAAGATCTCCCACTCTTTCTTCCCTTCTCCCTCTGTCACCTCTCTCCTTACATTTATTTCCCTTTGTGTTTTGATTGTTTTACTTTTATGCTTCCTAGTTTGTTATCTTGGAGCATTCGAGCTACTATTTTTTGTTTTCTTTTTTCCTCTTTGACTTTGACATTTATGAAGTTGACATGTCTTCAGTAGATCCCTGTGTTAGCAGGAGTCATTGATCTTTGGCCTGAGCATTCTCTCTACCCCTACGTAAGGGATCCCGGTGTGCATTCACAGAAGCAACTTTGAAAGACAGTGTTTTAGTCTTTTATTTATGTCCTAAATACATAATTTCACATTCACATGCATGCTACAGGTTTAGGAAGTAGTACTCCTGTCAAGAGAAGCATGACTGGGGGCACCTAAGGCTACGACTAAATTAAATCAAAACTTTAACTAAGCTGCTAATGGCAAATCAGAGAGTCTGGGCTTATAGTGGATTTAGGAAAAAGGAAGAAGCAAGGAACCCAATTCTGAAAGCCGCTATTCAAAGCAGGATTGTAATTCCATGTCAGTGGTTGCGTCAAAGTTTTGATTTAATCCCACAGAAGAAACCGATGCATAACAGAATGTTATTAGTGTAATTGTATTACTTGAAAACATCTTTTTTTTTTATCCTCTCTATTTTCAGTTGTTAATTTGGTCTTCTATACGTGCCCTCTTTAAAAGTAATCTAAATCGGATGATCAAAAATAGCTCTTCTCCATTTCAGAAGTGCCAGGTTGAAATGGCTGTACTTTTCCAACAGTCCTAAGTTATCGCATCTTTACTATTTAAAGTATCAGAAACCTTTACATTTCTTCTTTCATTTCACAGCTCTCTGGTGTTACCCTCAGGACAGCTTCTCTGGAGCACATTATGGAGCCTTCAGTTCACAGTAAACACATGTAAGTGAAATACTGGAAATGTTCTGCTTTGTGACTTCTGATATGATATTATGAAATTTTAACCTATTCAGTTTATTAGTACATATTTATCATACAGTGCAAATATCCAGCATATGCAATGACATTTTTTTTTAGAACAATGTGGCATACGTTGAATACGTTGAAGTTTGATGATGATTGAACATGTGATTAATACGGATTATTACTGAGGGCACATAGTTTCAAAACACCTGCAAGGAACTGCACCCAAAAAACATTTAGGCTGTAATGACAGGGTGACATGCTTAGGCCCAGCATCTGCAGCTTTGTCTCCTTACTGCTCAGCCTGTGTTTTGTGATATGCTGATCAGTGCTTATTCAAACTGAACATTGAACCGAAGCTGCAGGCATCCAATCATGTCCATGTTTGCTGTTGTCACGATGGTCATCAAAAAAAGTTTGCGGAGCTTCAGAAAATCACAAGCAGCTCTTCTCTTTCCCCACATGGTGCTAATGAGAGAGGGATGCACTTTTTCTTCGTCCACCTGAGGGACATTGACATTCCTCAGGGACAAAATTTGTTCAAAGCACAAGGTGCTACTTTATAGCAGCGATGCCTTCACAGTTATTGCCAGAATATGCCTCAGCAAGCATAATTCCTGCTCTGTCGTTTTCTCTAACAGTTGGCTCCGGGAAGTTTGCTCACAAACTGCACCGTAAAAAAATGAAAAAAGATAATAACATTGGCACAAACTCTAGCGATGTAAATAAAATGTAGGCAGCTTTCTGCCACCAGTGGAGACGTTAAAAGGAACAGATTGAAATTGTCCTTAGGGGTAGTATCACTGTGGTAGGTGATTGAATTTGAGTCTTTCATCCTGTTTTTCTCATTTGCATTCTCTTTGTTTATCATGTGTGTATTTATTTATATATTTACATGCAGTTAAAATAAGCCAACACAAAGCACACTACTTTATTGATGTCAAACCATCCTACAATGCTTTTACCAATTTCTTTCTTCAACACATTGTTCGTAATCTCCTGCAAGGCAGATTAGTTTTCACTTTTAGTTCTATACAAGCATAAAAAAACAGGTAAGAGGGCAAAATTATAAAATGATGTGATCACTTTTCCAAAGCAGACAACCTTATGAAAGTATGGTGCATAGCATTTATATAGCAATTCAGGGAAACAATGTATTGTTAATTATATGTATATCACTATTATTTATATACATTCTGTAAATATAAACTGCTGTTGCACATGTAGAACATATATAGTAATCTTGTATGTACCGTGTGCTTTATCTCGTATATTAATTACCGTACTGCATATATGGAACAATATGTGGAAAGTAGTATTTTTTTTTTTTTTTTTTTTTTTTTTTTTTTTATAATTATGTTTGAGTTGTCTGTTAAACTAAAAAAAATCATTTCCTGTTGGACCTTGCATGTAGGCAGACACTAAGTTTTACTTTTATTGACTTTTTCAGGATTTGGTCTTCAATGAGCCGTTTTCTTATTAGTGAAGCAAACAAATCAATACAGTACATGGTGGCCAGAGAGTCAATGTGATGACCAAGGCCCACAGTCACAAGTAATTCAGGGGGTCCTTTTGCTACCATTTCATTTTTTATGTCACCATGCCTGTGATTTGCATTCCACTTCTTTTGTCCTGTTTATGTTACACTCTTTATTTTATTCTTTAAGCAAAAGCAACAGAAACCCAATATAGGTCAATAAAATTATTTTTTTTTAAACAATAAATAATTAGCATAATGATCGTAATTGGCATGATAATTGGTGTAATGATTAAAAAGTCTGATTTAAATACACACTTTTAACATTGAACATCGTGTGTATTTGCCAATAAATTCGTGTAATTATCTGTAAATTTCCACATAAACCTTTTCTCCAGGCATGACCTCTCTTAGTAGTTTTTTTTTTTTTTTTTTTTTTTTTTTTTTACCATTTTTACCACCTGCAGAACTGCTAAAAGCATGGAAGGAGAACTCTTGAAATAACTGTGTGTGTGTGTGTGTACAGATACAGCACACCTAATTGCTTATGTTAGGCACATCTATCAAGAAAATACTGCTACATTAAAAGCATTGAAAATGCGCCTGGAAGTCTTGAGAATTTCAATGATAAGAATTGAGGACAGCCAAAGGCAAAGTAAAAGTTTGAGGTTCAGAAATGCAAGTTGTCACTTAGCAAAACAAAAGAGATTGCAGTACACTGAATGTTGTAAACAACATAAAATGTAAAAATCACTGCAACATTGCTTCTAGTTATTTTGAGGTGTGTCAGGTTGTTTCTGTATGGTCGTCACAGATTTGGGTTGACCAAAATTTGACCTTATCATGTTTCGGCATACCCTATAGGTTCAATGCAGTTTTCATGCTGGGAGGATGGTACTGAAAGTTGTAAGCAGTAACCGTAAGTTGAATAATCAGAAATCAACAATCTGCAAATTAGGATTCACATGAAAATAAACCATAATTTACATGTTATTATGCTTTTTATTGTGGATTTTGTGCACAGTTGTGCTATGGGGCATTATAGATACAATAAAAAAAGCCTAAAAGGGGGAAAACTGGACTTGCACCTTCTGCAGAATGGTCAGTGCGTTTTTTCCCCTCTCACTCTGTCTTGTGAGTGTCATTTTTATTGCATGTCATCCTTGGCCATTTTTGTTTTGATCAAAAGCAACAGATCCTATAGCTGGGAAGCGGCTGTCACTGCTGGTGAGCACCGCCCAGCCCCCCCCCCCCAGCCCGCCTCTGAAGTCGTCCTCAGCTGGAAAGTTTTGACATCTGCTGGTTTGGGACACGGCTGAGCAGCTGTCAGCAGCGGGGGAGCGGCTTTCAGCAGCAGTTGGCGGGATGGCTGGGTGCCAGCTTGTACCATCTGCGTGCCTGACATTTCCTTCTAATTAACAGAGGGGTTAATTGTTCTGGCAGGCTCAAATGTAGTGTCTAACATTACCCAGGGGAGACATGTACAAGTGGCAGAGTGGCAAGGTGCCGGGACGGCGTGGTTAATACTGCTATTGTCACACGACGGTTAACAGGCACCGATGGTTACACTCACTGGGCACACGCAATAAGGCCGAGGTGTTTTTTATTCTGATGAATTATGCCAGCCTGCTGTAATGATGTAGAAAGAATTGGGTTTAGAACGGCAAAGACCACTGCCTAGGGGCAATTGGGAGGGAACAATTTGCATGTTATTACTGCATATTCATAACTAATTGTGTTAGGCTTTGCTAATAGAGCAGAATGACAGTATGAAAAATCGAGCGGCCGTTTTATAGCCAACAAAGCAGGCTGCTTTTTTTCGCCTCTCTCCAACCCTGTGAGTGCTGAATGATCATTAAGACACTTAGTTGCTAAATATAACAGGTCCTACCATTTGTCAGCCTGACATAATGTAATTTATAAAGTGTTCTAATTTTATCTGTATGCATGGGCTTCATTTTTTACTGCAGTTACTATGGCATGTTTAAACAGATGACTGGTGTGAAATTGTATTTGAACATATAGCAAAACCTAAATGTTAACCTATAACATGAAAATAGATAATATAAATAAATAACTGTTGTGCTATTGTTTAAAAATAGTACTTTTCACCAATTTTAAAATATTGTAGAAAGCGAGTTTCTACCACAAAATAGAGGTATTTAAGGTATTTGTCTATTTGAAATGTTGGGATAACATTGAGCATAACAGTAATATCTGCACACAGATGATGAAATTAATATTGTTTGCCAGGAACAAAATAGCAATGCGCTCTGGGATGTTTGGTATTGTTGTATTCTAATATAATCCACCCTAGTGTATGTGCAGGGTGATTAATCATTAATTGTATATCATGTTAACATTAAAAGTGGCAGGGCAGCTGATGTGATGACATTTGGGGTCTGCACTGCGTTGCCTAGTGGTGCAGACATGTCTGAAGTGATGGGGTAAACGGATGCCCTCTGGGTGTGGGGGTCTGGGAGCAGTGATTTGCACGTTTCCCTCGGCAGACGCGGATTGACTGCCTGTCAGGTTGAGGAGCGGAAAAGGATGTCGCGTCCAGCAAGAAAAGGGACATTTTTAGAGGAACAATCTGGTGTTAGGGGAAAAATGACATAACAAAAGAAATGAGAGGGTTGGAAGTGAGCAGTATTTTTTTTTTTTTTATTATTATTAAAAGTGTTAATTTGATAGTAATTACTCAGGATTTTTTTTTTTTGGACAAATATGACTGATAGCTTAAGATTTTTTTAAGCATCTGATAAGAAGTATATAAATGTTAAAATTAAGAACCGAAGTACATAAATGAATGGATGCGTGATAGTGTAGCAGATGATCCATGAAATATTCCCAAAGGCATAATTCCTTTGCATTATCAGAGGGATTTACTTTATTTAGTACTATTTTGAACTCTTATTTGTATTAAAGCTTTCATGTTCTTAACATAGTCTGCAGATGGCTGATCTTTGCATTCCCTTGTTTAGTTTACCTAGTAAAAGGAACAACTACTTTCAAGAATTATGTGGTTTCTTCAAGCACTTTGAAATTCCTCAGCTGTTACTCCTGTTTCAAAACTTTGCATGACATCCCATCTCTGTTGTGTACCTGACGCCTTCTCTTCTGGTCTGCTCAATCACGCATCACTTCCTCTGCTCAAATTCCTGTCTCCCTTCTAAAGTGACTTTGTATGTCTAAATCTGCAATTTACATATTCAAATACGAGACAAGCCAGATTAGTTTTTTTGCAGCTAAACATTAAGAAGCAATATTTATGGGATGTTGCTGTGATGTGAGTCCTTTACCACCTGATGCCTCAGTGCTTGACAGCTGTCGCTTGGAGCTGGCAGGGAATCTCATTTTTGATTCCTGACTCTCAGGCGCACGCTACTTCTGTCAGCAAAGTTGCGTTTCTTGTACTTTACCATAACATCTTGAGAATGATCTCTCCAAGAAGTGCAGTGTGTCGGCAGCCAACTCCACCGAGCCTCCATCACATCAAGGCCCTGGTCACAGCGACACCCTGTCAAGAGAGAGTGTCTCGAATCTTACTTAAAATTTCCAGCACCCTATCTTGTGCACTGATAAATTGAATAGCCTTCAGTCTTGGCCTGACCATGGAGATGCACATGATCTTCCCTCCAGATCCCACCCCTCAGCGCCTGTGAACAAACCTCTAAAGATGTTCTCTGGTTTCCAGACCATTTTCTAAGAATTAATTAGTTTGTTAGTCGGTTTGCTTTTGAATGTGTGCCTATTAAGGCAGCGCAGAACCCCCACTGTTGTACTTTTCATATATGAAGAATGAAACATTTGCACTGGAACAGGTCTTTGGCCTAATGACTATCCTTATGTATTCTGCCCTTCTCTCCCCTTTTTCATTCTCATAATTAGACACAGAAGAGACATTGTCTGTTCACTATCTCTTTTCTAAAACAGACCAAAACAATGGTCTACTAACTAGACATCTTCCTGGCATCATTGCATTGCTCCAAGTAATAGTTGACATACCAACCTTGTTGAATTTACAGGTGTGTGTGAGTGTGTGTGCACATCTGTGTGTTCATTATATTGACAGACTGAATGTAATTTTAGTCTTGGTCCAGGTGCTAAGATTAACACCACCTCCCATGACAGTCTGACACAATAATAGGGCAGGGTTTAAGGAAATAAGACACAAGGCCACAGACCATGAAGTCCGTAAAGAATGTACAAATCGGTGGGCTAAATAGTAATTACAGGTCTCACCGGGGGTTCGGAAAAGAAAAGAAAAACTGTACAATGCAGAAAGGGATGTTCATTAAGACTTCCTCATTAGTCTCCCATTACATCCTAAGACTAACAAAAGGCGGAGAGGTACCATTAGGACTGGGATTGTATCCCAGGCAATTTCATTATGCTTCCCATTCCCTGACATTAGTCTTTGTATATAGATTTTCTTTTTTAAAGTCTCAACTCCAGGGAGAGAGAGAGAAAAACTTTCTAGACAAAGCCTTTTCTCATTTTACATTTTTCCTCAGCAAACGTTTGTATTTATAATTTTTTCCTTGTACGTTCTAGCTTACCATTGGTTATTTTACATTTCAGTCATATTGTCAAACATCTTTTATGAATCTGGCATTCAAAAAACCTGATGGATTTTTTTTCTTCATGAAATCGGCTCTACCAAAATATTCAGGTTTTTTAGGGTTGTCTGTTTGAAGTTGTTAATATTCTGCATTGTATCTTTATAGCCCAAAGCCAGAAGACATTTTGAAGGCACATGTCGATGATCTGAGGTCTCAGTTGAAGGCCAAGGACAGGATTATTCAAAATCTCGAAGAGGAAATTAAGAAGAGTTCACTTGAAAGAACACGGGGCAAGAATGAGGTATTGTATTTTTTCCTTATTCTTCTCTCTGGATTACAGGAAAGGAGCATGCTCTTTTTTAGCTTCAGCAGAGTTTAACGATATTGCTTACTTCTTGTGCCCATAAGCTTTACACATGTTGTATATTAAACAATGTTGTCTGCATGTGTTGAATTGCTAACATTTCAGCCCTGAAGGTTTGAAATAGCATTTCAAATGAAATGAAGTTTTACAGCTTCCCACATCACCTTCTGAAGTGTCACCAAATTAAAAACACTGCTGTTTTATTGTTTGTGGGTTATGCTATTACAAATTAGATAGATGCTGGTGTGGTAAGCCAATATGTTGTCTCAGTGTTTTTTTATTCTTCCCCCTAACATGGTTTATGTAGTAATACAGTGGGCATTGCAAAAAATAACAAAAAACAAACAAACATATGTTTGTTTATTTACAAACACAACTAATGACACATTTGACGAGTGGCAGTGTGCCTTTGGCAGGGACTTATAGTCCTTACCACTGATCCCCAAGTTTCTAGAGTGTGTGAGCTGGTTAGTGTTTTGCTTTATGTGGACTGCAACTTTATTTTATTAGAGTTTAAAAAATAATATATGCATATGAATAATTCATTCATGATTTTACTGTACATACTATTTTTCATTTTTGTAATTTAGTGTAAATTACTTATGAGATTTGTGTTGCATTAATTATGTTTTTTCTTTGATAATCATATTCATTTAGCAAAATAGAAATGCTGCTCTCCTGTTTTGCAGTGAGTACTTTTGCGCTGTAAGTTTCTTTTTTCATAAATGTAAAATTACATGCAACAGTCTGAACTCTTGATACTGTTTTCTTATGTTTGTCACCTTTCAGCCTTCTGAAGGGAAAGACTCAGTCATATTCCTGCAGAGCAAAATAGATTCCCTTCAGAAGCTGGAACTGGAGAAAGTGACCCAGCTCACTGAAAGAGATATCACCATTGCCAAACTGCAAACTGAAGTCCAAGTTGCGAGAAAAGATGGAGAAGACATTCAGAAGGAGGTGATCATTAAACGCCAAGTCCCAGTGGAGGGGAACAACTGAGGAAAAGCCTTTGTTTGTGCCGTTCACATTTTCATTATCATTAGTTGCCAATAATAATCTGCAGAGGAAGGTCTGTCTTCCTCACTCTTCAGGTCTCTCATAATCACTCAGATGACCAAATATTGTGATCTTTCATGCTCAGAAGGGAAGAGTGATTGATGTTTCCCTTTGTTCGGAATTTAAATATTTCTTTTTCATCTGTCTAGATGTCCAACCAGAGGGAAAAGGTTAACGAGTTACAGGAGGCGCTTCGACAGCTTCAGGATCAAATGGCAGCCAAGGACGTTCAGAGAGAAGCTTTACTCCAGTCCAGCAAAGACCTGGAGGAGAGCACTGCTGTGCTGACTGCAGAGGTGAGCCCGAATGGATTCTGTTGTCTCCTGTTGCCCCCTATGTTTCAGTTTGCTTCTTGTGTCGCCAACCAACACACAAACTGGAGCGGAGTCAAAGTGCCATGTACTCTCATGTTTAAACTAAATTTTGCATAATTTATAGAGTTAATAGCATGCATAATAGATTGTAGTGTCTAACTTTGGAAAGCCAAGTTATTTAAAAATTTATGGCGATGCAAGTCATTTTCGTGATACAATATAACAGCAAAATGTTTTATAGAAAACATATTTTACATGGTAATTCTTTTTGTTTGTTTAAGAGATACAGATAGATGTTAATACTATTACAACACACCTTGAAAGATTAATCTCACCTCTGCTTTCACTGGCAATGACCACCCAATAAAGCCAGCTATATCGGCACCAAATTCAATGATAATTCATTAAAGTATGATTCTACTCAGTATAATGAGATTTCAATAAATTCCTGTTCCACTGTTCTGTATCTTCACTGTGGGTGTTTGTCTTTATACTTACTAGAAGAGATGGTCATCTGTGTATGCTGAAAACTAAAGCGATAAACCAGTAATGCTGCTGCGCTTAACATTGAGAGAGGAAAGTGATAATGGGGGATTAAGGGTGAAATGAAAATTGTATTTAGCTTTATTCTAATAAGAAAAATTAAGATGTATAAGTGCATGCATTTTTTTGTCATCAAAATGTCAATGGCACATTTAGATTCTACCACTTTCTTCTTTGATATTTCGGTTTCTTCATTGACAGTCTAGCTGTGCTCTTGACTTTTGTTCTCTCAGACAGCAAATGAAAACAATGAAAAATATTTTTTAACCACAGACAGTCTCCAGGTTACAAACTTCCGACTTATGGACAACTCGTTCTTGCGAACGGACTGCCATAAAGCCTATTATATTAAAAATTTGAGGTAGATACAATGGTTCGTAATAGTAAACGCACACACTACTTTGTGAACGCATGTCACTACCGTGACACTCATGAAAACATTCTGCAGCTTCAGTGGTTCGTCTGCCTGTCAGTGTTAAATGTGTAACTTTGTATATGGTTTGTAATTTTTACCCTTGTAACCATGACTCCACAGCGTAATTCTGATGCAAATGCTGGCGATGCTAGTGATGTTATTATTATTATTATTATTATTTACTGTATTGTTGTGTTTACAATGTTTTGTCGTGTTTGGAAGTGTTTCTTAAGTGTTTAATATGCATAGAAAGCTATATTCTAAGGCAAAAATTTGACTAACTGACGCTAAATACGAACCGTATGTACCTGTTCTGACTTGCAAACAAATTAGACTTAACGACAGATTTCAGAACAGTTCTTGTTCATAATCTGGGGACGGGCTGTAAAATCTTTGTTCAACCAAGATATTTCGTTCTCAAAGCTGCTGAATATTCATTGAAAGCCAACTGTCTTTTCCAACTTAAAAAAACCCTTAAATCATCAATTTCATTTTTTATACTCTTTTCCCACTTTGTGCACATCCCTGTGATTATACTGCATTATTATTTGTCATCAAGCACTCAAGCCATGCAAATGCTGAAAATGCGTATCCTTACCAGTTTTGTTAAACAGCCATAGGATTACAGTCCTATATTAAGTCAGAGAGGTGAGTTTTGAGACAGTGTCCTGTGATGCCCTGTGCACCAGCTTTCCCTTGCCTGTTAATGCTAAAAAGGTCAACACTTTGAGTGGATGGTTTCTTTCTTCTAGTGTCTTTGAATGTCTTAAAGATGCATTATGGTAAATTTGAATACCACAGGGCTCCAGCCAATCACATCCCCCTGGTCTACTGCAGTCTCTTCTGATGTTGCACATATATTGTGTGTCTTATTCACACAGTTCTGTCATGAGCTGAAATAGGTAATTAGCAATACTTTCTTGGCATATATTATGACTAAGTCTTCAGAGGACATGCATGGAAAGTCATCTTGATCATATTCTAAACCTTTACTCCTGTTTTATCTAGCTCTTAGGTTCAGACAGAAATTAAAAGCTAATGCTGTCAACAATGTGTTGAAATATTGATTTTTAAGCACAGGCCATTGTCTCCATATAAAAATTTGCATTGAGCTTCCTCTACTTGTTTAATTTCTTTAGATCTTCATAATTGATTAATGTTCCTTTGTGAAGTGGAGATGAATAATTTATTTGTCTGATAGCCCATGGCTTAAGAGAAGACATTTAATTTCAGCAAATGTAACTCTGTATTAGGAAAATTCAGGTTGTCATTGATATTGATACATGAAATGCGACCACTCCAGTAACTGGCTGAGAAAAGAGAGGTGACATTCCCCAGCTGCAAGCCAAAACACCTTTCAAATTGGCCTAATGATAATGAAAAATTGAAGAGATCTTGTTTAAAAACCACCTGATTGTAAGCATCTGTTTTGGTGAACTGATGAATGTGTGTTCATTTTTTCTTCTTCAAACAGTCCATGTCAGGCTCTCTGATTTTTTTTTTCATTGACCATGTGCCAGCTACAAAATGGAGCAAATTGAATAAACAGTACTTATCCCTAACAGGGGGCATAATTAAATATGCAAATAACGTGAATAATATCATTAACCTCAACAGAGCATCAGAGGCCCTTGAAAGCTTTTATATTTGAGTTTAATCTGCATGTGTGTTTTGATCAAAGGAGAGAAAGCTGCCTCCATTTGTTGACATTTTGCCAAGGACATGAAGTGGAACTGCTGAAATTATTTTTCAGCACTATTTTTGCATTTGAATTGACACCATTTTGTTTCAATGCTGTGGAAAAAAACAAAGCATACATTGTGTGTGAGTGTGTGAGTAGTGCACATATGTATGTGCGTGTGTTTGCGCGCCTGTTTGCGTGTACATGTACATTGTCAATTACTTATTCCATAGTGGATAACGACATACTACATTTTATCACATAGTATAGCAATGGCCCCATTCTAATCCACTGATTTAACTGACACTGTTGCACACTGTTTTAGTTTGTAAAATCAGAATATGCCTGGGCATTTGTAGGTATCAGGATTTTATTCTTTGTTTGTGTGTGGGCGAATAGGTGTATGGGTATGTGTTTGTGCAGGCATGCATGCTTTTGTTGCTGAACACCAAGTAAAATCAATGACTATGTAGGTATAGATGATTTCTTGTCCCATGTAATATCATACGCCCTTTGTCACACTGTTGAACTTGCCTCACTGTGTAGATCTTTTGTACAGTTTAACCATTCTAAAGTCCCCCTTTTCATTTCCTTTGCCATTTTATCCCATACCTCAGGTCAGTTAGTGGCAAAGCAATCCACAAGAAAAACGAAAAGAAAAGAAAAGTTCATCCTCTAGGCAAGATTTCACACACTGTAATCTCTCAATCTGTGCTATGAAAATGTAATACATTCCAAATATAAAAAAGAACAAAATAATAATGGATCAACTGCTGCAAAAATAATAATAAAGGCTTAAAATAATAATAATCGACAGTTGTAAATGAGCCATGTGTACTTGGCATGAGCTACTCCAGCCATATGCTGGGCATTATCCTTTAGCTGGCCTCCAATGGGAACTGCTGTTGCCCTAATTACTTGATAATGTAGCATACTGCAATGAGCCAACAGGCAGTTGTGTTGTTTACTGCCAGACCTTCCACTCTGCTGGGGCTGGTTGTGCTGGCAGAGCCAAGCTGGATTATGAAGTATGGCACAGAGATGGACCCCTCCTGGATTTCTGTACCAAACACATGAGCCTATTATCATCCTCTAATGTGCTCTGCAGGGGAAGCCATTATTTGCATGTTAGCTGTATTCCTCTTTCTCCCTTGGTGAGATATTGATCTTGTGGGGAATTGATGCCATATTTCATTTGTTGGATATGCTCTGCTGTGAAGGATAGTGTAAACTGAAGTGTACAATGGAAGAAGCTGTATTTATGAATGATAAGGGGAATATTAAACTTGTTAAATCCAAAAACAGATTTATAAATAAGAAGTCAGTGTTGTGGCACCTCTGTGTCTTTGTCAGCTGTCATTGTCAGCTTTTTCACAAGTGTCAGAATTCTTTTAAATGTTCACCAGCTGTTGAGTAAAATCAATGATATCAGATTGAATTAATGAAAATTACAACTGAAATTAGTTTTACATAGTGCTACATAACTGTATTGATGCAGACACATTTGACACATTTTAATGCCATACTTGTAGAAGTATGACAACACATGACAACATTTGAAATTAAGTTTATACAAGCAGTAAATGTACTACATTGATAGACTCTGTATTGTTAGTTATTTGCAGTCTATAAACACATATAATAATGTATGTGTGTTAATTGTAAGATTTGACACAAGTAGCGACAAGTAAATAATCTTTATATTATCAAAACTGGACTGATACTCACTATTGGAGGATCAGTATTTTTTTGTAACCAATTATTTATTTTTTTCCCATGAGACAGGAAAAACAAAAAATACATAACAAAATGCTCACACATATATGGAACAGTACTTTTTTTTTTCTCAAATGAAAGCATATCTAATCCCTCCTCCCCAAATCCAGCTGAACCCCCCCACCCCCCACCCACTGACCCCAGGGGAACAATCATCAAGCAGAATCTCATAACGATGTCTGTAGTTGAGCAGCAGCATCACTCCACAACCTGACATTGTTCTCTGATGCACCATGAATGCGAGCAGTAGATAACTTGGATGTGCATATGTATCACATCCAAAAATGAAAGAGTCCACTGAAGGGGGGACAAAGAGTGTGGTGGTTTCCATCGTAGAGCAATCATTTTTCTCGCTGAAGTCAGTCGAACTAGAAAAATACATAATTTACTTAATGACCAGCTTAGGGCTGAAGCATCATTTAATAATAGAACTTTGGGGGCCAGGGGGGTTGTTGTAGAAAGAAATAGAGAAAACTACATATTTCCAGAACCTGAAAACCTCTGGACATCGCCACACTGCATGGAAGAAGGTACCGAGGGTGTCATGTTGACAGAAAGGATAGTCAGGTTTGTCTGACAACTTCATAAGAAATTGCTTGTGAGGGGTCAGGTATAATCTATGAACAAAATTAAAGTGTAGCATCTGATGATTTAGGTTCCAAGAAACAAGGATTATATTAGACCAAACCATGTCCCAATCAATGACAATATCTGGTGTAGGAATGTCCCTTCTCCTCAAAGTATGAGTGGCAAAAGGTTTATACTAGCCTCTTGAGTAGTAGTAGATAAATTGAAGAAACTAAACCCCTTGTTCACTGTTGGATTTTTCATTATTTTATTATTTTGATCTTGAATTGATAAATATGACATACCCCCGAAGCGTGTGTTTCATTTTTTATTCCATTCTTGATATTTTGAGCATTGAATGCTCGAAGCATTGTATCATTATAAAGTACCCCAATGAATTACGATTAAGTCTAATAGAATTGGGGTTCATTTTATGTCCTCATTGCGTTTAGAAAAAATATACATTTTAACAGCTAACAGCATATGATTTCTATGAATTGCTTTATTTAATATAGTTGAAAGTCAGACCTGTTTATTTAAAAAGGAAGGGTAATTTTCTCTTAATCGTATGATACGTTTCCTGCAGTTTAGCAGAGTGCTCATTATTGAGTCTGAAAATATGAAAGAGACAGTGTTCATGGCACAGCAGTGGTAAAATGCACCAAGAAAGAGAACGATGGATCTCTTTGAACTGAGCCCACAAGTTTGACATGTCTAATGAATGGATAACACAACTATGAAGAAACAAAATGCCTTTGTTGCATTTGGTTGGGGGGTGGGGGTCCATCTCTGGCAATGACGAAAGGAGGACGATTTTCCAATGTGGTCCTCTCATCTCGGCTTGCTTGAGCTCTAAGTATGACATATGAAGTGTGGTGTTGGAACCACACGCTTTTAGTTAAAGAGAGCCACATCACTTTAAAACCTACAAAATACTAGACTAAGAGAGACTCTGATTATGCCTTATGGGAATTTGTTCTGTTATGTCAATTGTTTTTCAATGAAACTGCCTCCCACTTTAAAACGTTTGTGCACTTCTTATGCTTACAGCACTTACTGTGAATCAAAGTCCCATTTAAATGATGGATTAAGGGGTGTGTTTGTATACTGTATTTTGAGTTGTTACTTGGAACTGAAAAGTTTAAATAAGCTTCCCGGTTTTTCTATGGGTTTTCAGAAAAGCTATGCAGCTGTAAGGAGTTCATCTTGTCCTTTTTTGTTGCATGGAAGTGACTTGCAGTATGGGGTTTGCAGCTTAATTATTTCAGTGCATTTACAGAGTTATTTTAGGACATAATTTGTACAAAAATAACACATTTCTGTCTAAACATGATAAGCCCAGGGGCGTAAGTAAATCTTCTTAGTAAGAGGGTATAATTTGTTAGACAATTTTAAAGCAAGAAGCAGCCATCATGTAGTGTGCTTAGAATTCCAGAAATGTATTATTATGTCTTAAAAAGCTGCAGGCATATGTTCATTGTTCTCATATTCTCAGAGATGATGTTCTTTTACATAAGAGTCGTTGTCTGTGTTTTTCCATCATGAGTAGTGCATATGCTCATGTCCTCATGATCCACAACAATTCTTGGAATATCATTTAGAAATATATGTTAATGAACCAGCAAAAATAAATTAATAAATAAATAAAAACATTAATACTCCACATTTTTTTACATTGTTTTAAAAGGCCCATTTTGGGTTTATATACTTGGAAACAGATATGGTGGAATTGTGGCATATTTTGTGCTACAAATGAGCTGCAGTTAACTTTTTTGTAAAATTTACATACGTGTGTGTGTGTGTATATATATATATATATTTATGTATAATGTTTATGTAATGTATGTATGTAATATATATGTTTAAATTTTCAATTCAGGAGCATACACTCATGGCTTGTCCATTAATATCTTGTCTTTCAAGAAATGTTGGATCACAACTTGTGTGTAGCGTACCAGGTCTGCCTTTGTGCAATATGAGGGTCAAATTCTGCGAAATTGGGACCATGGCTATGTGAAGTCTTAGTAAGTGCCTTTCCCTGGACATTTGCAAGTCATAGCCTTGCTCCTGCACCTTCTTTGAGCCACAAGGCATTACTGCTGATGAGACAGATTTAAAATGATCTTCTGATATAATGGCTAGACCCTGATGTGCAATTTTGCAAGGTGTTTTACCCAGCATGGAAATGGGATAACCTAATAGGGGATTTAATGTACAGCAGCAACTCTTAAGGTTAAAATAAGGTGAATAGAGAACATTTAGAGAGGTGGTTGCTTTTCCTTGGGGATGTGTGCTTAGATACTGATTGAATCAGTGTTTCCTTGCAAAGTTGTTTTCCATATGATTAGAGTACTGTGTGATACCCTTCCGATGTGTTACTTCAGTTACAATCATTAAGAGTTTTCACGCTTTGATCCTATTTTAGGAGTTATCTCCTTACTGGAGTCTGCTTTGCATAAGAGTGTCCATTGCTTAATGTAATGGGCTCATGACCCTTGAACTTAGTTTCCTAGTTGGTGCTTAGCTTCCTAATGTCAGATTTTGAAATGTGCTTCAGTATTGGTTAATACAAGGATAATACTATAGCACTACAGGGATCATAATTGATTATATTTTGTGATTTAGTGTTGGTGTAGGTGACATAGCATACATAACAAAATTCTTTCCAAGACCCTATTGAGATGGAGGGAGATGATTGTCATGGCAGTACTCATCATCACATATATTTCATCTTTCATTGTGTGGTTGGTTGTTTAAGGATTTTTAAATGACTTATCCTCAGAGCACTGTAAAACACTAAGATCATTTACTTCAGTAGTATATGGATTGCATGATTTCGGCTTTGAATTTTTTTGAATTGCTATGCATGATAGCTGCTACTTTGTATATGATTATTGAGACGCCATTTGCTTTCTTAGGTGTCAAATTTCCTCCGCTACGGTCAAGCAAGATATCTGGATACATTTCCAGTTTTTTTTCCTTTTCTGTAATGAAAATATTCTGATTTCTACGGATCACTGTGCTTGTCATATCAGCACTTGCAGTTTCTCTCTCCCCCTCATGTGCCTTTCGACCTGGGTCTGCTGATCATTACTTGGCTAGTACTGCCAGAGGTATGGTTAATGTGTCAGTCACCTGAGAGTAGCCCTTTCCTCGCCCATGCTAAATCAATCATTAATGCCAATTTGGATTTTAAATATGCCTCAACCTTTTGTGGTTTCAGCGCTGAACAGTATTCACAATGCTTGGAAATACACTATGGCACAAACACATGCATGCAAGTATGCTCACGCACAGCTTCAATATTTGAAAAGACGGTCATGTTGGGCATGGTTGTTGCATGAAGTCTAAACAGGTTTTAATGTCATTCAGCTTTGCATATTTTATTTTTTATTATTCAGACAATTGTTATTCAGAAAAAAAAGGGTTTCTTTGATTTAATATTTTCATAAACTATACTTTGTGAATAAATATTTCAAACGAACTGTCATAACATTAACTTTCTTGCATCTGACAGCTGGCATCTGTTCCTACATTTTCATCTTTAATATTTTATGATTATCTCTCTAAACCTAACAGCTTCATAACTAAAAAGGTTTCATTTCCTTTCAGAGGATGTTCCTTGACAGACATTTCCAAGGGTGCAAAGTAACATGTAAAAGCAACTTAGGTGACCTGTGCTGGATAAGTGTTCTGTGAGCTGATACACGTTTGGTCAATGGTACTGGTTCCACAGTATTTTGAGTGGCAGTGTGGCATTGCAAAACTCGAATGATAGGAGTTTGTTAGGAGAGGGCTGTGATTCTAGTCTCAAGCACTGTTTTGTGCTTGTGTTAAGGTACTTAGTCCAGATGGCTTCAGTCCAGTAGTGCAAATGGGTAATATTAAGCATACACATGCTTGATACAAATAATGTAATATAAGCAGTGTAGCTGACCCTGGATTTCATGTTAATATTTCTAAATATAATTACGTATTGTGAAGTATTGTGTGTCTTTAGCAGTGCAGTGTATATGTTTGCTGTTTTTTATTAACACAAGTATATATTAAAATACTTAAAAAAACCTTTAACTGAAATACGAAGAAGCAGAGATGTGTTTTGTGAAGAACATATTATTATGTGATAAGACTGAGGTTTGTGCATTGATAGGTCATTTTCACTTGACCTTGTGTGCATGGAAAAGGTAGCTCACCATGGTAACCTTGGTCCTGAGGCTTTCCAGATAGTAAATCATTTCAGCCCTCTTCATGTAATACTTTTATTGGCTGCACAATTGAAATGTCATGCTTCACGAACAGAGAAGCTAGTAATTTCTTACGCGTGATTAAACTACCTCTGTAAAACAGAAACATTGCTAGACCACAAGAGAGGGAAAGCATAAGCAACAAACACAAACAAGGTATATCTGTAAGGAATGCTGGAAACCATCCACAGCGTTTTAAGATATCTGAGAATTATTTTTTCCTTTGTGTTTTTGTGTGCTTTTTTCCCTGTGCTTACTGCATATGTAGATGTTGAGAATTCCACTGAAGGTACATGGCATCGTACATCAGAGACAAAACAACCCGCTGATGCAAGAATCAGGTTCCTATGAATATTAATGAGATGGCAATTACCTTTGGGAAATGTTGTCTGTAGTTTAGCTTTGCTAACACAAAACTCACCTCTGACGTAGTGGTATCAGCTGAAGAAACCCCAGAAGGGGTTTGAAGCTGCTATATTTGGATGTCATTTCCTTAAAGGTATGCCTACCCGAATCTGTTGCGGAATCGCCTCTCTTTCTGCGCAGACACAGACTCATTTAAATACTGATATCAGGACACATACATACATACATACATACATACACATTCATACATACATGTTTGTGTGTGTATAACTGCTCCTTCATTCATTCAACCCTGCAATAGAAATGTAAAAAAATATTCCCCAAAAATGTATGTATTTTGTATTCCTTTGTGATGTTCGTGTGCATGTTTGCCTTTAGTTTGATCAGTGCATGCAAGTATTTGACAATCTCAGCTTTGTTTTTTACATGGTCATATCGCACAAGTTCTGAAAGTTAGAATGGATTAGAAAATCAGCTAAAAATGACAAGAAAATGTTTTTCTGTGAAGGCAGCTGTCCTGACTCAGTCTGGGTCCTGTGTAAGGTGGCTGTAGATTGCCTGATCTCACGTGTGGCTCTGTGTCAGGTATGGCTGAGAGGTCTTTGCTGTAGACTTCCTCTTCACTTCCAGGTGGTAAAATGTATTGGAATTGAATTAAGCTGGAAGATTCTCAGTCATTTCCTCTGCACTACTTCTGACTTTGCACAGCAAATACACAAAAAAATAACAAAAGGGAATTTACATTAATAAGCACTGACGAAAAGCATGGTTTGGATTAGAGCAGAGGACATAAATGGTGATATTTTGTTACATGAAGATGTGATATTAAAACACAGAAATAATTGTGCTTCATCAGAATACTCAGCCTTAGGCAATTTAGAGTCGACTTATAGATCCAGCATATTTTAAATCTGTGTTTAAATACTGATAATAGAAATACATCTGAATTGATTAGCTTTCGTATGTTTACAGCTCACTTTAATTGCTTAAAAATGCCATTTGTCAGCTTTATGTTGTATCGACAAGCTCTATTGATTTATCCGATTTTGGATTTGTCTTGTCTTTTGTACATAAAATTCACATATGCTGTTCAAATGGGAAATGGTTGCATCGATTTCCTTAACTTGAGCCCAAATGCTAAAGATTTTTGGATAAGCTTTCTCATTACTTAAGCCAAAATCAATAAGAAAGAGCATCTTTTAATGAATGAGCAGTTTGAACACCGTACTGCAGAAATAGGGTCCTGCTCACCCTCTGCCTTGTGAATCGATCATCAAGGTTGCTTAAGTGAGGTCCAATTGGTTGACATTGTGGTTTTCTTTTGTATATAAACTTGCAGCTCCAGAAAAGCAGAGAGTGTTCGCAGAGCCAGCAGATGGAATTACTCTCACTGAAACAGAAAAAGGACAGGCTCCTCGCAGAGGTATGAAATTAATGGCAGCAATGTAAAAAACGATTCCTTTCTCTTTCCCCCCCTCTGGTTGTGCATTTGCAGCAGCTCTCTAGAGCAACTTCATCCCAAGGGTTTAAAAGAAAAAGGATTCATTTATTCGCAGCCAGTGCTCAGGACTTTAAGCGAAATAAAGCACATGGTGGAGTCGGAGCATGGCTGGGGATCCGTGCTTCTCAAGCTTAGCCTTAAAGCTGCTCACGCGTGACTCCACAGACAGTCTCACGCCTGGCGTCTTCACGTTTTTGCCACCACCAGTGTGACGTTATAGGAATTGATATTTCAGATCTTTCCGGCAGTCACAAATATGCGCCTGCAGATTTTACAATTTACTTTATTTCATGTTTTCAATTGATTCCTTTCTTTTTCTCCAAATACCCCCTCCCTTTCAGCGGCAGTCACAGGAGCAAAGGATTGTGGAAGTTGAAAAGGCGCAGCAGCAGAAGGAGGAGGAGGCGGCGTTGCTGGCGTCTCTGATAGAGCAGCTGCAGGTTCAGCTGCTGGAGTCCCGTAACTTACACACTCAGGCCACATGTCAGGTACCGCACTGAAATGCCATTAACTGCCCTCAACTGCACAGTTACTTCATAAATTATCCTAATTCACCCTCTGCCTAATCATTTCAAAATGACTTATTGATGCGTTTGAAGGCATGGCAGGGATCTCAGGTTGCAGTTTCTGCTTCATTCTGCCTAAGACATCCAGCCCCTAACCCCCCTCCCCCTTCCTCCTCTCCCCAATCTGAAAAATCATATTTTCTTTATTTTGTATTCCTTTTTTCATTCTTTCTTCAAAATTCTTGATGCAATATCAAAGTGCCTTGTTTACTCTCTGCAGGTATTTGTTTTTTTCCTCTGAAGGTGTCATAGTTTTAAAGTTATAAATATTGAAGATGTGTAAGTTCAGGGACATGAAAGGAATCAAAATCTATTGTTGCATGTCCTTTTCTCGTGTAAAGTTTGGTTTAAATGTCACACATTAGCATATGAACTTTTAAATGAGCTTGTTTGCTCAGTGATGTTGGCATGTAAATACAGATATTGAATCTATAGGTTGAACAACTTCAATGTTCGAGGTTCTGAGTGTATTTGTATTCACACCATTAATTAAAGTGTGTCATGGGATCTCGCCCCCAAATACGCAAATTGACTGGTTATCCAGAACGCATGAGCAGTGTCTCAAACTTGAATAACTGATAATTGAAATTGAAATGATCCGTGCTGTCTTCCTGATTGAAAGGATTGTGATTGACAGGCATCACTCATGGTATTAAACTCTTTCATACATTATTCAATGTCTCACCCATCCCTTGTTGTTCAAAAGTCTGTTGCCAGCACCAATATCCTATACCCATAATTTTAAGGAGTTGCAGATCCTTGTAGCTGAACTGCTGCAGAGAAGATGGAGGAAATGATTAATATGTAGTGCCCACAATTTTTGTGACACCAGTCGACCAGACTGGAAGGAAGATATTTGGATGAACTGGGAACCAACAGACATGTGAACACATGACAGAAGTCAACTTAATTAGTGATGACACAATTGTAAAATGATTATTATTTCTCCACATATACCTACTTGAATGAAAAATTCAAAATTGCATGTATATGTCCATTTTTTAATGGGAGTCATATTGCTTTGGCAGCAAATGAGACTGAGAACTGGATTATTAAATTAATTATAAAGTGTAATATAACAATATTTATGTTTGGATATTTTGTCACTTCAGCCTTGCTGAAATCTGGTGCCTTTGACCATGCATAAATAGAATATGCAAGACAGTCATTTTATAATCCATCATTGTGTCTTTTGTTCCCCAAGATTATTTTGTATTTATGTGCTGTATGGTCCCTGTTGAAAGAAGTGTATGTTTTATTGGCAGCAATACCTGTTGCCACTTTGCAATGTCCTTTCATACCTGTGGATTTTGTGTTTCTGCATCTCTTCATTTTCAAGATTATACCAGTAGATGTTTTCTAATGTGCAAACCTTTTTCCAGCACCTATGAACTTTTATTCTTATCAAATAGCTTAACTGAGTGTGCTTTCTGAATAAAAACCAATGTAAGACATATGCAGAGACATCATTGTATGAACAGGAGGCTTGACACAAAAGCCAGTATACTTAAGCATGCTGCATGTAGTTTGCTTTTGTCATTGATGTTATTGTATCCATGGAAAAGAAAGGAAGACATAGCCTATTCCTGAAACACATAAAAGTGATTTAATGTTGTCTTCGCTTTCAGCGTCATTGAGTAGCTGTAATGTAGGCCCTGTGGTGTCACCACATTTTCTTCTCATGAATGTATTTAATGTAAAATTCTGGTAGTTAAGCAATTTGAGATGTAAAATACCCCACCAATTACCTGTGGGGAATCTTGAAAATGTCATTATTTTGAGACTTCAAAACTAAGATGGCTTCTATGATAAACAGTGGGTTTGATCAAATGCTACAGTAGCATAATCATGTTTGTAGCACTGAATTGTTTAACCTTTGAGTGACCCGGCAGAATGCCAGTGCCCCAATCAGAAAACCTAATTGAATCTGCTTTGTGGTTCCAAGATGGATGAAAAAATAAAATTGAAGGGGAAAAATGTATTCACAAAGCCAGTATTTTATGAATAGCCATATATTTCAGCCCCTTTCAGTTCTAGATGAAAAATAAGCCTATGTCCGCCTACTACTCACTACATCCTAGATTTCCCCCATTTTCTGTTTGATTTCCTTCCAGCTGACCTTAACACATTGCTGTGCTTCTAATATTCAATTGTAATCAAAAGTTAGGCTTTATATGGAATTTATGCAGCAGAGGTTTGACTTTACTGACATTTACTGTATGATAGTTTGATCACCTTGTCCATCCCCAAAGGAGAAATACACATCCAGGCTGAAATAGTGAATAGATGTAAAGTTATTGTGGCTGATTAGGTGTCCACTTTGACAGAAAAGATTCCTGCCTGTGACTGGAATTTGAAGATGAAGTGATATAATAACCAAAGGTGGAATGTTTTGAATTGCACTGTAAACGTGGGGTCAAAATGACAAATACTGTGTTAGGACCCAATAAAAGACAGGGTTTGAAAGCACATAACAGATTTCTGCCGCATCACTGAACTAGATGTAGTTATTCTTGTAGGTTATACTTTTTATGTTTTTAGATTTATATAGAGGCAGACAGTGAAGATGAAATTAAGTTTTAAATGGACTATGGTGTTACAGTACATTCGTCAGTTAACCTTTCACCTTCTTCATGTTGTGTTCTCAGGAAGTACAGTGCATTTGAGAAAAAATTAATTTGCAGCTAAGTAGTCACTTTACTCAGAATTACATGAAATTTATCAGATGAAAAGACCACCACTGAAAATGAAATAATTTTTATTTAAACGGCAGCACTGAATACATATTGTTCCAGGACTTTGTGTAATGATAGTGCATGTTGGTCTGACAATTCCTGTGTCACCATCTGGTGAGGTTTCTCAGATTCTGAGGGAAATCACAAACTCCTTTTATAAATCAGAAAGAAAGAAGATGCCTTTGGGCTCCATTTCTGAGGTTAAATTCAAGTGCAGTGAAGAGCTGTTGTAAACAATGAGAGAGTCTGCTTTGTGTGACACAAAGGTTAACTCAGTCATACCTACATCTGCTCTTATTTTCATCCCGTCCCATTTTTTCATTCCTTGGTGAAGTTCTCATGTGGCGGGGCGACAGCCAGCCAGTGATGGTAGCACTCTTCAAAGTATGAGTGGAACTTGCTTCCTGATGAAGCTGCCCATTGGCTCAGCGCTTTTGTGGCTCTTAAACCTGAAGTTGAAAAGAGGCATTGTGATGCTGTAACCCAGATCAGCAGTGACAGGGACACCTCAGAGACTTCTGGCAGTGAAGTTATGACAATGACCACTAAGGTGCAGTGTCCATTACTCATCTGCTCATTTTTGAACAAAATTGTGTACATGCAGGGGAGATGCAGACATATTTAAACAGGCCTGATTATGTACACTGTGTGCTAATAAAGACTATAATTGTATATGTGTAAAATAAGAATGATTTACCTTGTTCTGACAACTCCTAAAACATGTTTACGTGTTTAATGTGTTTCCTGAAATCCTACAGACCATCATGTTTATTGCAGTGTGCTACATACTAGCAAATGCCTGTACTCAGCAGGAGGGAGGACCTTTTGGAAACTGTGACCAGCTGAAGTTTTCTGAAAATTTTTTTCCATCATAAATGCATGTCATTCCTATTTGACTTTGCTTTATTTCCAAACACTAACTTGTTGCAAACTGAAATTCATCACACTCTGTTTGTGACTCCATTGAGCCTTTTGGGTAAAATTCATATGGCAATGCTGAGTGCCTAGGAAACGCTTACTACACTATTCTGTGCTTGTTTTAAGGATGCGTGGAGAGGTATTTGAAAGTCTTGTATTGATACATATAAATGCATACATCCAGAAAGAGCTTGCATGCTTTTCAGCATTATTGCAAACTAAATGTAATATTTTGCAGATAATGAACAATATTTAAAGATAAATATAGTAGTTAATCATATTTAGTCATGAAATTGGGTGAAAAATGTACAGCAATGACAAAATTTACTTTATTGCGCTGTAGAGCAAATTTAATGTGGGTGGTGAATAAATGTACAGTATATGTAAATAAGTAAATTGATAATATGACTCACTGATGCCCTCAAGGCAGATTAACATTGTTTATGTGTTCATTTATTATAACATTTAGGTTTTAGATTTTGTTTTCCTCAGTGGAAATAAAACAACATTTTAAATGATACATGCTTTGATTGAAAAAAAATATTATTATTCCTTTGTCCTTTTTCAGAGGAAAGATCAAGGACAAGCAGCAGTTTACTGAAATGATAAAAACAACAATAATCACAATAACAACACACTAATGGCCTTTAATTTGAATTGATCTGGAATTTAACGACCATTAGCAGTGTCCCACACTGACATTCAGCCCTTTCTAAATCAGTGTGCACAAGTGTTGAGATTGCATTGCACAGAAAAGGGACATATAGTAAATAGTGAATTGTGGGATGCAGCCAGGCTTGCAGAAAATAACTATTTGAGGGATGGTGCATGAACTGAAAGCTGTAATTTTGACAGGTGGCAAGGTGTCGTGTCATCAGGCCCTTCCAAAGCCTCATATCTCATGCCCATTGATTAATGGCTCTAATTAAGGGATGAAATCAAGCATGTGAAGACAGGGGATCGCTTTAGGTCCGTGTTTGGTAGTTTTCTCTTCCTGGCGTACAACTCATCCATCTAAATATCACTGCTCTTTCATTTATTACAGCTGGATGCGACCAAGCAGGAGCTGGAGGGGGTGCGGGCTGAGTTGGTGGAAGCCAGACGCCAACGTGACGCTTCATGGGTTGAGGTACGGGAATATCTTGACACAGCCATTCCTTCCATTTTGATATTCCTCCTCCAGCGCCCTTCCACCTTTGCGTTGCCGTGGCTCCTTCCCTCATTTTGTACGCGGCTGCTCCCTGCTTGCGTACAGAGACCAGCATTTTAATTTTCTGGAGGTCACTCAGACAGCGGGGTCAGATGAGACATGCCTGACAATGAAATGTGGCACATGTGGCTGGGCGGATGGAGTTAGATTATTATCATTATCAAATTAAAAACAACAAAAAGAAAAGCCCACCGAGACCAGCCCTGCATTTGTACAAATTATACAAAATCGAGACTGAGAGAGAAAGCACAACTACATAAATGCCAGTGTGGGAGGAGGAGGAGGGAAAAAATGCTTTGCCATAAGCCTTTAAATGGTGTCTTTTGTTAATGAATCCAATTTAATATTTACTGTGTTTGAACTCCATACCCCCCCCACCACCACCCCAATCCACACAGACTGCTTACTAACAAGACTGAGAGTCTGGCATTACAGTGTATGGCTAAACAGGTCCCCAGAGGACGCAGCTCCTCTCCTTTGGCCTTACATTAGAATGCCTAAGCCTGGAATCCCCTGTCACTGCTCAGCAGCACAGACAGTGAGAGAGAGCCACCAGCTGGAGTTTCCTGCATTTAGAGACGCATTGTCAGTTTTATGTATTTTGACTAACTGCTTTTGCATGTCAGGAATAAATAATTCACCGTGTCAAATGACCACAAGGCGCGAGCTCATAAAGGACAGGGAGGTGCATAAAATATTAATGATGAGAGGGAACTTACCAGAAGCCTTTAATTCTTTTAATTGTTAATGGAGTTGTTTACCTCTGGATATTTTATATTTTTTCCATATATTTTTAATAAAATCTTAGTGTTTCAAATTGGTTTGAACCATGTGTTTGATCATGCAAAAAGTGTTGTTTACAGTTTATTGACATTTCTCTGTTTTAGTTGAGGCAGTCAGTGTTTAGTATTCATGTTTAAGTTTGATTTATGTAGAGATGTGTCTGCTCATCTATTTATAGCTTTTTACGTGTGTATTTGTGTGCGCATGCGTGTGTGTGTGTGTGTGTACTTCCATAAAATACACAGATCTCATTAGACAGCCATGTAGATAGATTAGCTTTTTGAAGACTGCTTTATAATACCACAAATCATGCGAAAGTTATTGCTCCAGTGCAAATACACAGTGTTGCAGCTATGCATATTTGCAGGATATAGCACGCAGGCTGCATTTTAATAATGATCATTTGCAAGATTATTTTAGTGTCCGCACTGTGGAGGGATGGATTTTTCATGAGTTCTTGCATGACCATATGTGGCATTAGTCAGTGTGAGGTATTGCTGGAGAGCTCATTGCTTTCAAAAATCAAAGTTAAATGGGTCATCTATCATCAGAATTTGTGTCTGGGCGACTTGTCTGAACATCAGTATGATTTATGGTTTGAATTGGAGGAGTCAACCATGCATGTTTCTTAGTTTATCGTTTTATGCTGTCTTCAATTAAATGTCTATAAACAGAATGATGGCTTTACGACATTGTCCATCAATAAAGACGATCAAGTTTTGCATGAGGATATGTAATTTTCACAGAAGTAATGTCCTCTTGACTTCTGGCATGGACGATTTTATAAACCTGTGGTATCAGAAGAGAGCCTCCCTTTTACCATTTTTCATTAACTAAGTAGAGTAATTTGATCATTTTGAGATTTTTATGTCTTCCTAATAATATTAAACTAAGATGTTGATTATTCTCTGCTTACATTAACTAGAAAATGTTGGCTTAATGATCTGCATTTTGCTTATTATATTTTCTAATTTAGTTGTTTCTTATTATTGGCATCATTTTTCTAAATAAAGTAAATTCAGAAATTAAATTTTATATACATGTTACATACCGGCGATAGCATGTTTGCTGATTGTGGTGTGCGTAAAGGTTATAAGCACAATGTCACTGGGGTAAATAATTCTTTGTTGGAGTATGAGAATAAATCAACTCACAGGGGGAATGAAAATTTGAGGGAGGAGAGAAGGGCTTTCATTTTCAGTGAGGACGTTGAATAATGACACTTTCGGTGCATGTATTTATGAATATATGGAGTTTTACCATGGCGGTGGAACCTCAGTCTGCTTGACTCTCTCCTATCACACACTAAGCAGTCATCTGCTGCTGCAGAGTATGTTATCATTCAGGGAGCTAAGCCCCCCTCCCCATCTCCATCCCTCAGCCTTTTAATAAGGTTGCATACACCCTGCCTAAAATAATACCGTACAATTGATATGGCTGTAAACAAATGTAATAGCTTGCACTAAACAGCACCGGCCTGTTTAATGCAGCCAGTTTGTTTATTTTCCTCAGATGTAGAATAACTTGCACAAGTATTGACAGAGGCATACCCTAAGAGATGTGGAAGATATCAAATCGAAGTCTCCAATTACTGGCAGGTTCATCATTACAGTGTGTTCTGCAGACACCTGCTTTGGGTCTTTGTTTAGCAGGATTATGCATCTGTCGAAATCGTAAGTCACAAGAATAGCTTGCCAAGAATGTGAATGTTGGGTATAAAACAAATTCCAGATTTCTTCTGCGCATTGCATTTAAAATGTTATCATTTCAAATGTCCAAAGCTTCAAAAAGTTATCCTGTTAGTGTGCAAATTACTGACAGCACCACATGGATATATCGATGCATCATTTTACAAAGACCTCAACACAACCCCGAACCAAGAAAAAAAAAAAAAAAGCTGTGGAGAGTGGCTTCCATTTCTGGAGAATATATGTGACAATGGAAAAATCGCATTAGGTTGTTCAGGAATTCAAAAAAAGAGGAAGTGATTTTCTTTTTACCCTTAGCAAAAAGGGGGGAAGTGTGGGAGACCTTGGCTTTGGCTGAAGAGGGTAAAATTAATCAGCATGCCATCTACTTCTGAGCCTTAGTTAATCATGGGCTGCGCAGCTTTATTCAGAAAATGATATATCCGCGATAAATTACCATATCATGCCAAGCTACTCTTTCCATTGCAAGCATTTTGTCATTTGAAACGGATCCTTGATTAACAAAACATTCTTGGGAAGAAAGGGGTAAAAATGTTAAATAAAAAATGCATTGTGTCTGGGATTCATGCTAAAATCTTTCTTGATTTTCATCTACTGTATTTGATTTGACAGCCCAAGGAAGTGTGGATATCTGCTTGTTTAAAATGGATGCCAAGTAACGCCTAAAAATGGTGACAAAAACATGTTGCACAATCTTATTTAAAAAATGAATGATAAATACACTATGCATTGATAGGTTAATAATTAACGAGGTTAGAAATTATTTCATTTGATTTTGCTAGATCTATCAATTGGTAAATTACAAAAATTACCCATAAATAAACCGGTGTGTGACATCTGCACAAAATTTCTCCTTGCTGTGGTTGAATCACAATTTTCACAATCACAATATGAGAGATGATAGCAATCTGCATCTGATAAATTGATGAGGGGGAAAAAATGCCGGTCCGTTTTCGACTTGATTTACTGACTGTATTGCTGCCAAGGGACTACCCACCTCCCAACCCCCCAACACGCACACACTCCCCCCCACATTAATCTCTCTCATTCCCTCCCAATTGAGACTGGACTGCTCTGCTCTTTCACTCAGACCCCCAGCATGTCCCTCTGGCTTTGTGGGGAGGGGGGAGGCGACAGAGCGCACATCCTGAAGCCACCCTCTGTAGTGACCTACACTCCCAAGGCCTTCCTCAGGCCTACAGACCCAGCAACGCTCCCTGCAGGACCCCCAGACCACACACCCCCCACCACCTTCCCCCATTCACCGGTGTCTCTGCAAATCACCCCATCACTGCATATGTCACACACAGATGCCTGAAAAGCACAGAGACCTCCTCATGCTGCAGCCTATCAGAGTCCAGTGGGGGGGAGGGAGCAGTAAAGAACCCTACGGGGCAGAGTGCAGTCAGTACGTCCCCCATGTCTGCATCCAGATGTGTGGATGTTGCAGGAAGTGCGGGTTCTGTAAAGGGAGGGTGGTTCAAAAGGACAGTCTGAGACATCATAACCCCCAAATTTCACGCCCCACCATTAGCATGTCTGTGAACCTTGCATGTGAAACGGACTTTCCATAGCTTAATAGATAAGTGGCAGATGTAATTCAAGACATGACTGGAGGTACATCAAAAAGGGGTATGTTTTCTTTTCCCATACTGCTGGACCAATCTTTTTTTCAGAAGGTATTTCTCCTTCTGGCTGTGTTCCCCTGCTGTTTGAGGCAAGCCTACACATTACAAAAAGGTGTATGTTGCAAAAATGAAATGCTTCATATTATCATTTATGTAAGATAGGATGCAGTGGCTGCTTTTAATAGTTTTGTACCAGTACATCTGACATATGAACACTAAGAAATATGCTGCTTTGCAGATTTAACATCAGGACACACATATTAAATTTAAAATTATACTGTACACATACCTCTGCAATTAACTGTTCTTTATTTTGAACATATACAGTTTCTTTATACCCATCTCATAGCTGTTCAGGTCTCATAGCTGTTTTCTACCTTCCATACTGATTTGAGGGTTGGTGAATGAAGCTATGCAAATTGGGTGAATCCAGTGCTGCATGGCTCAGTGTTTCACATACATAATGCATGTGTTTTTATAAACAGGGTTTTATATACAGTGTCAATATGGGTGTATATTGCTGTCTTCCAGAGTCAAGCCAAAATGGCGACGGTAAAGAATGAGCTTAGTGAAGAGTATGGAAAAAAACTGCAGGAGCGAGAGCTGAAAACGAGACAGATAAATGAGGAGCTGGCGAACTTAAAAGAGAAGCACATCTCTGCCAAAGAGGAGGTAAAAGTTAACTCGTTAAACAGGGAAATTGTGTAGCTTATTCTTTCATGTCAGACTTTTCCAAAGAGGTCTAATATTTCCTCTCTGGATGTAAAATTCTTTGTGAAATGGAATCAAAGTCCATGCTCTTACATGTGATTTAAAGAATTTATGTCAATGTCAAATATGCATAATTTAGCAGAAAAGACGAGGTATCGTCAAGAAGAAGTTGAACAAGGTCAGTCCTGATGGGGCCAGTGATAGATTTTCAGTATGTTATATCTACTCCAAATGACCGTCTGCTACTTTCATTATATGCACAGCTATTTCTGGGAGTTGTTTTAGTTTTCAAAACATTATCTTTTTAAAACATACCTTAAAAAGAGGGGGAAATAAGAGTTTTGATGCGCGATTCTTATGGCTTCCTCTAACCTGGAGGCAGGGGGCCTCTGAAGAAAAACAAAGCCATCATCAGAGCCAGACTTTGAAAAGTGGGCTAAATTTTCTCTGAATTCAGGTGTTTGCGATTTAAACTAAACGTGAAAACAGAACAAATGGTGAGTACACACATGATGCCCACGCATGCACCCACGCATACATGCACGCTCTCTTCATCACCATTCACGTTGTGTTGTAAAGTCAGGGCTGCATAGAAGAAGACATCGTAGATGAGCGACACTTCAGTCACACCCACCTGGAGTTCAGCCATATTAGCATGAGACGGAGGGGGAGGACCAGGAGTGCAGCTGCAAAATTACAACCTGCTTAATTTAATTACCCGCTGTAATTAATTCATATCTCCAGCCAAAAAACGAGCCTGTGTAAAGAAGTCATTAGCCTAATTACATAATTAATTGTCTGTTGCGGGATCCCATTTTAGCTGTGTCTTCATTATCTGATGTCGCGCTTTGGCAACAGTTTGGCTT
This sequence comes from Albula goreensis, assembly GCA_022829145.1. Taxonomy (NCBI): domain Eukaryota; kingdom Metazoa; phylum Chordata; class Actinopteri; order Albuliformes; family Albulidae; genus Albula; species Albula goreensis. Next base: position 14,724,801 of record CM040756.1, read on the forward strand.
GTTTGAAATCTCTGGCAATTGATTATTTAAAGCTGTCACGCCATGTAATGAGTCTTGTAGGGCTCCAAATGTTAGTGTTTGCATAAAGGTGTCCATAGAGAATGACACCTGCTTCTGTCAAACACTCTCCAGTCATAATGTGTGTGCTTGCATGTGTGAATGTCTGCATTTGTGATTCATTGTCATGAAGTTCAGTTCATTAACTAATTGACTTGACAAAAGCAAACACGTATGGAGGTTTTGTTTGTCATGCCACCCCTCAATTCATAAATGATATAATTTACCCTTCATCAGGCCGTGTGTGTCTGTGTGTCTTTGTGGGGATGTTTATGAGAAAGAACAGTTGCACAGAGGATTTAGCATGTGTCAGTGCTCAGACTTAAAAGGAAAAAATGACATGGCACCTTTCCTTCTTCCTTTAGAAGTAACAATCAACAGTCTTTTGTCCAGAATTGTCAGAAGAAAAACCTACTGTTCTGATGACGGGCCCTACTCGTCTGTCTCCATCCTTCACTTCTGATGCTTCCTAATGGTTCTTCCCCTCTCTGGTGGCAGTGCTCAAAGCTCTTCTTTAGCCCCAGATTTACATCCCCGCCTCAGAAAAGACGGCTCGTGATCAGCATTTCTTGCGTGAAATTCTGCAGAACCCGCCACACCATTCTCAGTTCCCGTCAGTGCATGGGCTAGGATTGCACTATTAGCCTCATCTGCACTGGCAACAGCATCGTAATGAAACAGTCTGTCAGTCCGACTTACACCCGCCACTGACAAAGCACGCGCCTCGCACATGCACCCTGCCTGGCACCCAGGGTAGAACCTGTGTAACAGCAGCACTAACGCCAGGAGGGAGGGGTATGAACGGAGCATAAAATGTGCTCTAAATGTTGGCTATTAAGGCATCCTATTAAAAAATAAAAGTGGTGAGGGATGGTGGACCATAACCAAGAACAAAAGAGGATTGGATCAGTTGTATATAGTGGACACAAATCACAAAACACTGCATAACTAGGCTCAAAGATGTGTATTTGATTTTTGGAGCTGCCACCCAGTTGTGCAGGTGAAGTGCAAGGCTGCATAGTGTGAAGTGTTCCGACTGTTAAAACAGAGGCTTTTCTTGCATGTTTCTCAAACTTAGAACTAAATACTTAAGATAATACATACAATTACTGTACAGGGACATTGTATTTTTTGGTTTCATTTGTGAGAATTTTCATGTTCACCATGGAAAAAATACTTTATTGTGAGAAGCCAAGGGTTTTAATTGTTGTCTTAAGTATAGCAGAAAATTCCCAAATTTATGCCAGAAATATTATCATTGCAGACAGCTAACATTTCAAAAATAGTTGTAGTTATAAAACCCACACTCCTCTTGCACTCCTTTTGAAAAACAATTCCAGAATTTTTGGTACATCAATTTGTTGCAGCCAGCTATATTCAAGGGGGAAAAGACAAAAGAATAATTGTTTTATGGAAGTTGTAGTAAGACAGCCAATTTAATAGAAATTGACATCCTTTTGCATTTCCCATTTAGCCATACACAGATATGATAAGCAGGGGGCCTTGGTTTCAGTGTCATTTCAGATTATATTATATTTAGAAGTGATACCTTGTGTTTGTGCAGAAAGCTAAAAAGCTTTTTTTGTCCCTTCCTAATGCTATTGGTTGTGGTTCCAGGAAAGCATTAACTTTGTCATTTATAGAGTGTGCATGGCCTTAATAATCCCCCTCTTATCCCAATCCACATGGGGAGCTAATGGATCATCAAACTGAAAGTGATCGGGTCTTTGGCCTTAGATTGAGGCTTGCATATTGACAGCAGACAGGAAATGTGTGGAACCCAATCTGCTTCCAACCCCGTCCCCCCATATAACTATGCTATATTTGAAACAATAAAAAAGCATAGCATGAATTCACATTGTGTTGTTATTATTATTATTATTGTTATTATTATTAATAATAATAAAATAATAGTAATAATAATAAAATATAAAGCAAGACGGATATTAAAACACAGAAAATGTTGCTACTACTACTACTACAAATTATTATTATTAATATATTAATATAATAATTAGTATTATTAATAATATAATAATAATAATTTATAGTAGTAGTAGCAACATTTTATGTTTTAATATTCGTCTTGCTTTGTATTTTATTACTGTAAAGAATTTTGTTTACATTTTTGTGCATCTGCCTATTCAGGAAACTGGATGTGACAGTTGTTTTAATAAATGGACTTTACATTTCTATGCAAATTTGTGTTCATGAATCTTAAGACCTTGTATTTTGTTGACACTTTGAAGCTTAAAGGAGGACATAGATTTCACATTTACTTTCTGGTGAATAAGCTTAACTGGCTGTCCTTTCCTTATTTTCATTTTCTGAGAGTCTGTTGATTTCCAAGCACCCATTGAAGTTAAAATTTTACAACCAATTATTCAGTGTTCTTAAGTTTAAGGTCATATATACCACAATCAGAATATCACACAATAGCACAATGAGAAATGTCTTTGTGGGTATTCTAATAAGTCAGTTCTCCAGCAGTGGTGTAGGCTGAGGTTGAGGCTGGAGCAGCAGTTGCTTGTCTCAACAGCTCCTTTGACAGGGGTTTCTCAGCTGTGACTGCTGATTTTGTGAAATGAAGTTTTGACCTTGGCGACCTCCTTAGGTACTGTGCAGAAAGAGCCATTGTCCTGGCTTTTGTAACTGCTTCATTGCCATTACTCTTTTCTATATTTATTTTGTATGTCTAATGTAGAGTAAAGCATAATATTTGAAAATCCCATATCAGTTGAATAATTTTGAAGGCTGAAATTCTTTGTGGAATCATATGGAGTGTGTAATTGCTGGCTTTGTCAAAATTCAAGTGCATGTTCTCTTTGTACACCACTAAGCACATGCATTATTTGTATTCTGAATTAGCTAATGAACACCATTTAAAGAATAATTGCTGTTTTGTGTTGTTTGTTGCAATGGCTATGAAAGTAAAAAAAAAAAAAAAATTCATGAAAATACAAGGATTTTAAAAATGTATTATACTTTTCACAAAAAATGTATCCCTGCAAAATACATAGTTAATTAAAAATGTATCATATTCGGACATCTATGGCTTGTGACTGCAGCTTTAAATGGCAGTCTTACCTACATATTGTCATTTTTCAATCCCTTTTAAGACGTGAATTGAAGCTGAGATTTCTGCAATCAAGGATTTATGTGAACTGTTCAACTTAACTGTGGAGGGAGCATTGGACAGTGTTGAGCACTAGGCCTCAAAAACCTCAAGGGAGAGTTTAATTTGGAAAATAATTACTATGTATTATGTCCTGATAGATAGGTGTTTCTCCAGTGCAACAGCTTGATCACATAATATGTGAGATGAAGAACTCCCTTCAAGTTTTGTAATTTAATATTCTTTTTGGAGTTCTCTGTCAGCAAGGTCAAACTAACACTTTTCAAACTGTTCTTTGAGAAGTTTTAATCGTACTGATTTGCTGGTCTCAAAATATGCTTGGATAAGCTTCTTGAAGCAGTATCTTGAAAGCCATTATTTAAGCGGTGCTTATTGAGTATGTGCTTATAGAGAGCAATCAATGATTATAAAATTGCAGAATGGTGGTTCCATTTCATGTTGAAGTCAAGTAACATTTACAGGTATTTTTCAGCTTTCAAAGTTGGAGAAAATAGTTGCCGAGCAAGGGACAGAGCTGAAGGACCTTCATCTCTGTCACAGGCTGACTATGGAAGACAATGGGAGGCTCCGTGCCAGACTTGAGGCCCAAACTGTGAGCGCTCAGAATGAACAAGATGTTCTCACCAATGAGGTGGGTGTTCCTATACACAGAGTATGTCCAAATTGACACACACACACACACACACACACACACACACACATACACTGAAACCCTAAGCTTCAATTACCTTCATCCTTGCAGATCAGCAGTACAGAAGGTGTGATCCATGCAATGAGAATGCAACAGCTAGAAAAAGAGAACAAAATAACCCAGGCAGCTGAAAAGGCAAGTTTATAAATTTAATTTGTGAACAGTGTATTGTTTTAAAGATGTCTGCATGTGCTCCAGTTCCTCATCAAATAGTTTCTGAGAGCTGAAGGTTGATTCATGTGAGAATGTCACGTAAAAAACATTTTAAAACTATGCCTAACTTAATTACAGATCTACACACTTGAACATGTGCTGCAAGAGGAAAAAGAGAAATATTTCGGGGCAGAAAGTGAGATTCAAAGATTGAGCCAAGTGATACATTCTTTACAAAAACAACTGGAGCAGGTGCAGATCACAGAAAAGGAAGCCATGTCTAAGGTAAGGTTAAATTCTGTGCATCAGTCAGAAATGTTTCAGATGGGTTATTTTTTATTTACTTTTTTACTTACTAGTGACTGCACCTTTCTGCAATTAATACAAGGAAGCATTGACATTAATGCTTGGACTTTGAATTGAGATGTTCTGAAAAAAAATAGGCTAATTTGTGTACAGTGAATTGCAGACTGCAGTGGTTGCGCATTGAATGTGGTTAAATGAGAGTTGAGAAGTGGAGTGGTAAGTGTAATGTGGCATTCAGCAGAGTGGTCCAGTGTGGTGTATCCTCCTCTGTTATCAGCACCATCTTCAGTCTGTTCAGTCTGTGTGGAGTCATCACATCCCATATGCCCCTTGCCTCATGGTGAGCTCACCAGCTGTTTTGGTGTGCAGCTATGTGGATGGCGCTGTTTTTTCCCTCCTTTTTTCCTCTCCTCTCTTCTATTTTCAGCATTCCACCGTACCCACACCCTGCCATCTGCTCCGCCACGTTCAGTAGAAGAAATAAATAAACAAGCTGGGACCTGAGGCCACAGCTAAATGTTTGTTGTCTGATTTTTGTGTCCCGATGGTTTTAGTGTGGCTTGGTTTCAATGCCGTCTTCAGTGGCACTGCTTGTGGCAGCTGTCTGCAGTGGAGGGATACCTCCTTTTCCCATCTGCCCAGCTACAGTGCCAATGAGTGTTGAGACTTGTGTTGCCACCACATCCTCTTTGTCCTAAAACAAAGTGTATTAATTGCTATGGGACAGGTTGAACAATATGCATATTAATTGTTATATATAACAGGGTGGAGACTGGCCCTTTCTGAGAGAAGGCTTGCTAGGAGAGTGCATGACCTAGCAGGATTTGGCCTCCTGCTTGGTGTTTTTCTGAGCATGGAACGTACGTGATAGTTAAACCCCAGTAATAGCAATTACTCGTTTGCTGAGATGATTGAATACTGAAATCATATATTGGCTTAATCTTAGTGTGTTTCAGGATTTTATAAGCATTCACCAAAAAAAAAAAAAAAAACTTTCCCTAGCTGCACCAAGTCGCAGGTCAAGCCAACTCAACAGTCATGGAAGCGAAAAGACACAGGCATCAAGGCAAAAAGTACATATTGGGCAGAAGCAGAGTATGTTTACTTGGGTTTAAGCTGTTTAAAGTATATAGAAGTGCTTAGTCTATTTGATCAACTGTTTAGTTAAAGGCTCTGCTTGGCTTGAATGTCATAGCCACATAGTTTGAGGTGATGAAACGTCCTTAGAGAGCTTGAATTTCAGAGCTTGTGTGTTTTGACAGCCCCAACACCAGCAGCCCCGAACCACAGCCATTTTGCAAGGAGTGGCAGGTACAATTGTGTGTGTGCGCTCATGATTTAAAAAAAACCCAGAGGCTATGGCATGAAGCTGATGGTTGAGGTCAGGATAGCCACCCCTGAACCACACATTATGATTGAGTGTTCTTTTGAAGGGTTGTGTAAGGGACCTCCTTGTCGAAAGAACAAAACAGGCCCGTCACTGAGCAGGTGGCTTTACTCAACAATTATCTGTGGGTCACACTTTTGAGTTGGCCTGGACCTGTTTGCATTGTGGTTTCATGGAGTAAATATACTGCCCATTATTCTCTGTAAAATCTGTAAAATTTTATTAAAAGACCAATGTAGTTTTTAATATAGCAGACACCAGAAACTTGATGTGATGGTTAATGATATAAATCATCTAAAGAACTTCTTTTTTCTTGTCTCTGCAAATGGGGCTGTGTGTCTTATTCTTTCTTTTTTATGAGGTGCATAAATGTAAATGTAGTCCTGAAAGGGGCATCATCTTACAATTGCATCGAGACCTTGACAAAGAGTTGCTGATTATTTTACAGCCATTTACCCTTGCTTTTAGACATGCGCAGCTTCCAGTCTTTTTTGTTGTCATAATTAAACAGCATGAATAGATGCACACGGCCCCATTCAACATGAAACGTTTTTACATTCCATGTTTATAGTTGTCATACTCAATAGCTCATACTCGCTAAGGTAAAACAGTACCTTTTTCTCCCTGTCTTGGTCTTGACTGAATGATGGCTAGGTTTATGCTAACAAGTGTCTGTTTAGAGTAGGGCTTTGTTGCCAAGAGACCCTTACATATCTTTCACTGTGCTTTAATAATGGGCTATAAGATACATCCCCTAAGTATCCACTTACTGTGCAGAATATGATGACCAATTATTTCATTTTTATTCAAGTTACCAGTGTTGGAATATTCCTAATAAAATTTCTGCTAGTATTAAGCCAGGTATTCAACATATACTGTTCATGCTTTAGCATCAGGTTGCATGTTGAATAATACTAGAGAACATAGGAATTCCCACCAGAAATAGTAGTTACATTGATTCGCGTATGATTTTTTGTTTGAGTCACGCTCACTCAACTTCACGCAAAGTGTTGTGGAAACCCTATGTGCACATTGGCTTCTGTGCCCACAGTTATAAACCCTCTGGGGACATGCTGCAGGGAGGCCAATGCTGTGTATAATGTGTAGCGTTTGACTACCCTGGTACAGGAGCTGCTGGCTGCCAGAAGTGTGAGTGATTGTCAGCATTCGGTTCTCATACCTTTCATATAGCTGCAGAGGCTTCTCTTCTTGCTGCTGTGTATGAGAGGGTATTGGCCTTCAGTTGGTATTAGTGTTATTTTTTGTGAAACTGCAGGTTAGGGGTTACACTTTTGCGTTAGTCAACCTGAATGTTGCTTAATTATTTAGGCCTGCTTACAATGTTGGCCTTTTACAAGAGTTAAACTAGTTATACATTTTTTATCATTATTAATGCAATATAAAGAGTAGGCCAGAACTTAGTTCAGTACCAAACATGTATTTATCAAAAAAAGTCTAAATGTATTTTCTATTTGTATTATACTAACTTTTGTGTTTTCTCCTGAATGAAGGTAAATGAGGGTGAAGAAAGAATAAGACACATGGAGGTTGATGTGACCTCACTGAAAGCCACTCAGGAGTCTTTGAGGAGGACAGTGACAGTGAAGGAGCACTTTAACAGTCAACTCTCTCAGGAATGCAGTGACTTGAGGCAAACCCTGGGGTGCCTACAAAACAAGGTACTTCTCCGTTTTTAATGAAATTGTAAATGGGAGGGCTGGGAATTCTGTTAATTTTAATCCTCCAGTATCATTTATTATGTCAAATATTCAATATTGTAATGCAGTCTTTTTTGATACACATAGGATTTGGTTAGCACAGAGTGTAAATGAAGGAATTTGGTCAATTTGAATTTCATTTAGCAAGCAGTGTAAAATAGAGAGTTTCACTTTATATTGCTGCTATTAAATAATAAATAAGTACATTAATGAAGCATATTAATGATGCCTGTAATTGGTATTGGATTTTCTTTAAAGCACTTTTTAGATTTCTGGCAGGCAGGGAGATACATCTCCTCTGTGGGATGGCTAATGCATTTTAATGTGACGAAACACATTGTCCAGGACACGTACAAGCACATCCAGTTTTATTGAATAAAATGTGATTGACTGATTGACTTAAAGTGGCATTGCTTGACATTTTGCTGATCATTCCCATTGTTTGTCAGCATGACCAGTTTTGTTTTTATTGATTGGATGGTCCCTAAAATTGTCATAGTGTGCAGCAAACAGGAAAAAAAAAACCAAAGCCAGAAATGCTAACGCCATAAATCTAATCAAACAATATTGTTGCACATGCTTTTTGTAGGATGTAGGATGAGGAAGGTAAGGTTGTATTTACCAGCCTTATGTTTCCCATATATGGTATGTGGAAAGTGTTAGCCTGCTGGGGAATTGTGATGATCAGCAGCTCCTACTCCTACTTGTATGTTTTCTCTCTGAATGTATAATATCTGCAAAGCCAATTAAATATCAGAATAGACTTTATATGGAGGGTCCTCATTATACACCCGGGTTCCATTCAAGCCAAAACATTACTTGTAATGAAACAATGCATTTCAGTGATTCAACTGCCATAAGAAACAATCTAATAAGCTTAGAAGTTCCATCTCCACCTAGTCCCACCACAGTAGCACTAATTTACAATCCCAAAATACCATCTATGTTAATAAATACTGACCTAATACATAATGCTCCCTATATACAAAACAACTTGGCTAAGTAAGACTTGCTCTTAGATATCTGCATAATAGAATACTCTGATAAAGACCAAAGCAACCTTTTCAATGTTGTTCAAAAGTGGTAGAATGCTAGTTGCGCTTCTTTTGTCAGTGTAGTTTGTCTTACAATGTTCCTCTGTGTGTACATGAATGTGCTCCTCACACTTTTGCCGTTCTGATCTAATAACATATTGCATGCTATTGACAGTCCTGAGAGCTCTACCTTTTCTCCTTTACATCGCCATTCTATATGCAGTCAGCTTCTGAAGAAACTATAAAATGACATACATACAACTATGTACATCGGGGACCCTGTTTATGTGTGTGTGTGTGTGTGTGTGTGTGTGTGTGTGTGTGTGTGTGTGTGTGTGTGTGTGTGTGTGTGTGTGTGTGTGTGTGTGTGTGTGTGTGTGTGTGTGTGTGTGCGCGTAATATTGTAAGTCTAGGTGTTGCATGCCAGTTAGCCAATCAGAAATCTTTAAGAGCAGGGAGAGATTTTTATGATTTGATTACTTTTTAAACTTGTTATTTTTATTTCTCTTTTAGTTACAAAACAGCGAGGAAAAAGTGAATAACTTGGATTTAGAAGTTGGGCTCCTCAAATCCAAATTGCAGGAAAAGACAGAGAAATCTCAACAGCTGCAAGATCAAATTCTGAAACAGCAGGAGGCTCTAAGTAGGGCAAATGAAACTCTAAAGGACACCAGGAAAGCAGCTGGCAGTAAGGTAAAAGAGTTGAAGATCCCTTTTCCTCCTCATTTTTTTTTCCATCAAATTGAAAACTTTGTCTTTCTATGAAGTGGAATTCTCAGGATCTTGTGTTTAGAAAAATAAGGCGTCCATCACACTAGGTTTAATGGCTTATCTTAATACCAACACTCTGAACCAGCCGTTATTTTTGTTGGCAAGCACTGACTGGAAAAAGGAGTGTATAATATAAGGTCTTATAATCACAAAGACAAACCTTGTCAAAAAAGAGTAAAACATTGCTGCTCGTTTTAGTCAAGGATGTGAAGGAGCATGGCATTTTCACTTGTAAAGTCTGTATGGAATTTTACCACATTTAATATTTCCTGCACCCTGCATTTCCTGCAGTTCATAATGTTTCTGACTGAATAGTTTAATGTTGTTCTCACATGTACAAACATTTGTTTGAAGTTAAATTAAATGGATCACAGAAATGACCAAAGTGGGCTGCTTATGGTGGGTTTCTATGAATCCTTTTTACTTTTATCTCTAGATTTGCTAAGCAAACAATACAGCCATTAATTTCTGTACGGGTCCTGTGTCTCTCCCACATCTGGTTTTAGTTTACTGTAAAAACTGTCTCTCTGATCTCATATGTTGAACTACTGTAACTTTGCCACTGTCTGTTTCCTGTAAAAAAAGTGCACTGAACAATAATAGCTTTTGTTCCTTACTTTCCTAACATTAGCACAGCTGAACAAATAATATGAACGTTTTCATTTGAAATAATTTCTTCCATGTCTGTGTTTGTGCTAATGCAGAGTCTTTGTGGTTATTTATTGATGTAACATTTAAAGACCCCATCACAGTGTTATTTTTAAGACATTTAAAAAAATGATAGGATTTCTCTGCCAAACAAGTGAATATATAAGACAGATTATTAAAGAAAGGGCGGTCATTTTAAACTCAAAAGATTGTTTGCCTAAAGCTGCTAGATTACTCTTAAGACAAAGAAAACACAGCGGAACAAAAATGTGTTTTGTTTCAGCTGCTCCGGCCTCCCTTTTCAAAAAAAAAAAAAAAAGGAAAGAAAGAGGGGAAAAACAATTAATGCCTGTGAAGTTAGCACGCCTGAGCGGGGAGGAACAATGGCAGGGGCTGCAGCCAGGCTTAAAGCCAGCGGGCGCCATGGTGGATTCCATTCATAGCTGGGTGAGCGCATCCCAGCAGCCTCTGCCATTGGACAACTGGAGTGTGAGACACTTAGAGTACACTTTGCTGGGAGGCAGCACTCTTCCTGTTTGTGAGAACACAAGGTGCATTGGTTCAGGTTCAGGTTGTCATTAAAAACACAAGGAGCTGTAGAAGTAAGGCCCTGTCTGTTGCCCCCTTTCCCCACAGTGCAATATGTTCATACTTGGAATGCCCCTATTCTTTTTCATCTGTATATTTATTTGAATGCTTATCATTTGGGATCTCGAGGGAAACATTTTAAATTTATGAAAAGCAGTGAGTGAATCTGCAAAACTAAAAGTTTTGTATTATAGTTATTTATTTTATTAAATTCAGAATTGATCGACTTGCCATTTTACACATTCTGTTTTAGTGCATTTTAGTGCCCTGTTTGACTTAAGGTAGTAATCTAGTTACTCATAGAGCTGTCCTTACAGAGCTGTTTTAATAAGGCTGGTATTCTGCTAAATAATAATGTAAAGATGCATCCATCCCGACATATGCCCAGTAATGCATGGTCACTAGTCAATTTGGTAATACCATGAAGTGTTTTTTTCTTATATCACTGTCACCAGTGGCCTACACCATACATTCTTAATGTTTTCTTCGCTGTGACTAACGTTAATTTACGAATATTATTTTGACTTGTAATATTTTATGGAAATTTTGAACACTTGGTTGAGTTATTCTTTTTGTTCCAAACTGTTAATGAGAGGTGTACTTTTTTCAGGGCAGATAGAGCTGTGCCTTGTGCTCTTTGTCTGTTTTTTCCAGCTCTCAGATGTGTTAAATGTTAGTTGCTGTGCAGTGGTGCATATCTGATGTCAATGCTGTTACATTATGCTACAATGAGCCTGTTAAATGTGCTTCGGAAAAGTGTAACACAATATATTATGCATGCAAAAAATGTACAAACACAAAGAAATTATGCAGTACAGATATGATACAGTTCTCTCAAGAGCTTTTGATGCACTGTGTGAAACATATTAAATGATTTCTTGGCCACTGGCAAAATAATCCAAGTATCAAATAGCATTTCGATGGATACTCTGCACTCTTATAACACAGAAAAGGCAGTTTCTTTTCTATGACTTATTGAAGTTCACACCGTTAAGATCTTTGATTGAACTGGACAGATTTGTTCTGTGTGTTCCTGAGTACATATGCCATTTCAAAGTGAAATCTCTAAAAATGGCATTAACGTATCATGGAGAAGCAAACTGTGTAATGGATGTACACAGTTGGTAGTTTTTGATAGCCTGATCAAACAGACTGTTAAATTATTCAAGGCCTCTAATACAGGGGACAATGGGGACAATTCAGGTCATGCTATGAGAAACCAGTGCTCTTTGTTATTTTCAGAAAAGAAATATTAAGTTAATGTTACTCATTATAGATGCACTGGAAATCGGTTCCTTTCTTAAGCGCAGTTCTATCTCATCTGTACTGAACCACAGATCTGTAAGAGGCTCAGCTAAAGTAAAATGAAGGCATCGACTCTAGCATGATGACTAATATGAAAACATTAAGTTCTGCTGAAATTGACCTTGACAATGTTTGCATAGGCCACAAAAGCGATTATTCCCTATATATAGTTTGCAAGGATGGCAAACAGCAGACATAAATGCTTGAATTTGTGCAAATTGCAGACATTGGCAAGTGGTATTGGATGACAGTTTACTGTTTAACGAAGGAGGACTACAGGTAATTAAATGTTGACATACATTTGTGTGGCACGCTGAATCCAGCAAACTGGAAATGCAATCTGGAATAAGTGCAGAGATTTTTGTGTAAAGTTGCCTGATGCTCTGTCATCTGAGACTGTTCTTCATGAGTGCAGGGTGAAGGTCAAGGAGCTATCTTAACTCCATCAATCCTGCGGACAGTTACAAATGACCTTTCACTTTCCATAAGACATTCAATATTCTCAATTGGAGGGATACATTTTTCTGTGTTTAGAAGATGGGGAAATAAGAGCCTTTCATGTTGCAACGAGTGCCGCTATGGCGAGATCTCTCTGAACGGTTCATTCACCCCATGTGCTGATTGAAACTAATATCTCATTTAAAGAAACTGACTCCCATTCGTAAAGCTGAAGATTGAAGATGTTATTGAAACCAGAGAGAAACTCCCAGCATATAAAGTGGTTGATTAGACTGTATGACCATCGAAACAAAAACACAACAAACAAAAGCGAACTCTGTATGTGCTCCTAAAGTTTCCAACCACTTAAAGTTTCCAAGTAAAGTACCTTGTATACAATAACTGGTCGTAGTGACTTCAATAATGACAGTTGTAATGTCTGATGCATAAATTTCACTGAATTGTAAATGTCTTGTCATGGAAGTGTAAGATGAGAATTATTTTGTTTGTATCTTAGGCATATAATATTTCCATTGCAATGAATGCATTTTGCTGTTCAGATTTTTTAAATAGAATTTTAATAGGAAAAAAAAACACAATTTAATGGATAACCACTGCATCACCATTTCCTTAGACTATTTATCTGTTAATAATGTATAATTACAGACATTAAATTAGTTTCTCCCTTATCCAGTTCAACAGCTTGCAAGATGTCAAAGTTTTTATCTCATGCTACCTCAGAATCATAACTTTTTTAAAACCTTTTTTTAACTCATCTGCAGATACACAAGAAGGAAAACAAACTGGGTGTGATGCAGAAGGAATTAACAGAGGCCCAAAGAAAGTACTCAGAATGTCAAAATGAGGTAAGATTTAATGTACTTTTATGTACACATTATACAATATTGTATTTCATATCACTTAATTTGGGTGTAAATTTGATTGACATATAAATATTGTATTCCGCCGCCCCCTCAGGAGTGGTCACATCTGAAAAAGACCCACTTTTTTCAGCATTTTTACTGTTTGTATTTTTAAACACTAAATTTTAGTGTTTGTATTTATTTACCTTTTAATTTTATTAAATGAATGTGTGATGCTTGGATAATGATAATGCAATTCAATCTTGAAAGCAGTGACTTTCTCATCTGGGAAAGAAAAAAAGATTGTTTAATTGTAAAATAAGTAATTGACTGTTTGATTTTAATATAAAAATACAGCGATTGATGGGTTGTGCTGCACATAACAGTATGTTTGTACTGAAAGCTGTCAGTATCGTTTCTCTGAGATTGAGCTGTCATTAATGTTTGTTTATAGTTTGTTTTTGTTTTTTTTTTTTTTTCATTTTTCCGTTTTCGTCTTTGTTTTTGTTCAAAACTAAGGTACTGCCTAAACTGGAGTAAAAACTGACTATTTCCTCCACTTTTATTTTAATTTGAAAGAGAGAGGTTAAGTGATTTGAAATGAGGCTTGCATCCTTGTTTTCTTCTTTCCAGTTGCTCCGTAGGGAAAATCTCCTGCAGAAGCTGAAGGAAGAGACCATGCAGCTGACAGCCCAAATAAAGGAGCAATCCCAGGACATTAACAAGCTGAACAGTGAGAAGAAAAAACTCGAGCTCAGGTTGACGGTTGTCATGGAGAAACACAGAACAGCACAACAAGAGGTACACACAGGCCAGGACACAAGAAGCCTTCCGTTTCAGGGTTTAAATGCTTCATTATCATACATTTTGTGCCAAGTTAGACTCTATTGTCACTGTTTTTTATGAAACCACTGTTTACAGCATTTGCCTGTGTCCTTACGACAAGGCAAACCAGGTTTGTGGCTTGTGATGTTCTCTTAAAAACAAGCCAAGCCAAAATATTTCTCAACTCAAAATGATTATTCTTTTCCCTAATTAATTATCATGTACTGAACTCAAGTACTGAACTCAATTTAAGTCATTTTTGTCCTGCCATAATTGGCTGAAACTTACCTAGATTCATTTGAATTTTGATGAGTTAGATCACATATTTGCCATCATATTTGCATTGGTGTCTGTGGTTTAAATCCTTTGACAGCACCTTTTTTCCATTGTATGCCTAATTGAAGATAATCTAAAGAAGTCACATCTGCACCTGTGCACTGCTGAAATAATCACGAGGTCCATCCATACAGAGCACTTCAGAATGTCTGTGCAGCTTCACAGGCAGATCTGTAATGACAATGGAATCTATGTTTCAGATTGGACAGCAGTCACCTCTCAAAGACAGAAAATGAATGGCAAATGCTGCCAGCACCACTTCATGACAGTTTGTCTGTAATTATTTGTGGACTGGTCATTTAAAAAATAATCACACATCATTTATATGGCATGCATCTCCAAACCCTTTAATTGTAAAACAACAACATTAGTAATGAATTCACAGTAGTTCATGATTCAGATTCTCACTTTTATGGAGATTGATAGCACATCAACCTGGAAATTGTAAAATGGTTCAGAATTGCTTGAAAATAATAAACAAAATAATAAACAAGGATTAACAGACACTGTATTTCAGTCCATACGTAAGAAGCAGGGCAATTAAATGTACAGTGCATATTATAGGACATAACCTAAACCTCTCGGTAAATTGAATTTGCATTTAGTATGTATGTCTTCATGGTGTACAGGCTGTAAATGCAGCAGAATTGCTATGCTTCATGATATGTATTTGATGCGCACACTGGGGAGAAAAAAAAAAGAAATTCAGAGAAGACACTGTGGGAGAACACCTTTTAATTATGCTGTTTGTTTTGTTTTGCTTGGAGGCCTCTTAGAGGAAAATATCTTAATAATTAAAGGTTGTAAATATCATTTTCATGAAGACTCCTTCACATTTGCATACTCCTTATTATCAGGTGAACAATCGGGATCAAGTGATTCTGCAGCTGAAGACTGACCTGAAAGCACGAGAGGAGCAGAGCCATGGCGCACAGGAGGAGGTGAGTGTCCTCCCCACCTGAAGCCACTGTGTGCCAGGGATCTGTTTACCAATCCATGAAAAATGTATGAGACCATGTTTAGAAGAAGCAGAATAATTTTCAATATTTAGCCTGGCCATGAATACAGATGCTGCTGAACTTTGGTATATTGCACTCCTGTGTTTGTTTGAAATGCATCAAGCTGATTTTCTCCATCAGCTGGGTCTTCAGGAGTCTGAGGTCAACAGACTTAATGAGAGAGTGAAGAGCCTGCAGAGCGATCTGCGCGAGCTGCGGGAGAAGATCAGGGAAGGGGAAGAGCTCATCCGCCAGATGGAGAAGGAGAAACAGCACCTGCAGCTGCAGCTCCACATCGCACAACAACAGGTAATACCTCCCAAATCATGTGCCCCAAACCCTCTCTAACGCTCTTACAAATACCACACCTTATTGTGTACATCGCCCTCTGTATTATGGAACATTATGTATTGTAACATGTGGAATTGCCTCTTCGTCAAATGCTAGAAGCCTTTGTTTTGCTAGCTTGTGAATATGCATATTATACATATGGCTTTATTAAATATTTTTTTCTGCGTGATTACCTGATATCCACGAACAAAAATGGTTAGACATGTAACCACATAAAAAAGAATAGATGTTTTTGAAGAATACTGAGTAAATCAGGGAATTTCGATGCATCATAGTCAACTGTCTCTCGTTTCAGTGGTATTGCTGTTATGTGTTCAATTAGGTAATGTTAGAAAGCTAATAATGGAGGCTCTTGAATAGATTATAGTAAAATATGGTGATCATTTGTATGGTCCATACACTGGTGTAGCACTGGCCCGAGTCACTTCCCCCATCTCAGAGGCCATGTTCGAGGTGGGTCAAGGCTCTTCCTTACTGTCTTATGTAGTGGGATGGACAAAATACATGTATTTGAATCCTGTCAGTCAGAAAAGATGGATTTGACAATGTAAATATCAGACAAATAGCAATTTCACAAACAAAGCAGTGTTTTTGGAAGACACTTTTATTTAAATACATTGCAGCTGAATAAAGTATTATTAGAAACATATCTTTAACTGTGATGTGTTTTTTTCCTGTGACATGAGGCAGTTGATCAGTTTTGTAAAAATCTCTCCCTCATAGATAAAGAACCAGCTGAAAACTGTAGAGCAGCTGAACTCTGACCTGGACAGCACAAAGCAGGCTCACACCACTGACATGGAGCGCTGGAACCAGAAGGCTCTGCTCTTACAAAACCAGCTTGAACACACCTGCATGGATCTGCAAGAGAGTCAAAGTAAGCTACAGGAGCAGAAGCTAAAGACCAGGGATCTGGAGGAAAAGGCCAGTCAGAATGAGACTTTAAATCAGCAGGCCCTAGCCAAGGTAAGAAACCGGACCCAAACGACAGCACAAAATGGCACAATGAACTGCTATTGTTTACTGTCAAATATTGTGATGATGTTAGCATTTTGTTTACCTCTTTGTCCATTTTACTCGCAAACTCAAAGAATGTCAAGTGAATTCAACCAGGAACCAGACGGAAGTGACTGATGCTGTGTCTCAGATGTGTTATGTTGCAAATTTCATGTTTGTGCCTTTTGAAAAAAGCAACGTAACTCATTTTAAAAGTAAAAGGAGCTTTTCTTGTTTACTGACCATGAGGGGTCAGAGTAGGACAGAAACATAGTTTCACTAAAGAGAATTAAGTCATTACTTTGCGTTATAATGTGTCATGTGACAGACTAAAATAGAGAACATGAAAAGAATACTGGGTTCGTCACATAGGTCCAAAGGTCATTCTGAAGCATTTCCCTTTTCTGTTTCTCTTTCTTAATGGGTGAATTGAAAAGTTATGTTTTAACCACAAGGTTTTTTTTATTACAGTCACAAGAGGAACATGTTACAAACATTAAGCTCATTAAATGTCATTTATCAAAAACAATGAAAAAAAAGCTTGATGTTGAAAACATCTAGTCTGTAATGATATAATTCGGGCACCAAGCTTTTTTTGTCAGTGGAAAACAGTGTTTCCACAGAAACCCTGTTGAAAATGTAAAATCATCAGAACCAAATTAGGTCACTTATCAGATGGCTAGTGTTTTGTGACAATGATTTTGTTTGACACAGACACTCTTAAACTGTGTGAATCACAACACTTGCATTCAAGATCAATTTGAAGCACATCTGAGGAAAGTCAATTTGCACAATTATAAAAAATCTCATGAGAAATTAAACACAGCATGAAATGGTATGGTTCGTATTGCCATGCTGCCACTGTCTCTTAATCTCTTCAGATAGTAATATAGCTGTTCAAGAGTAAATTTTAAGTAAAACTACTGGATTTATTTACTACAAAGCTAGTGTTACACCTTACACTGCAGCTTGTTTTACTCTAATAGAGGAAGTGAGCAGAACATAAATTCTGGAGAGGAGTAACAATGAAAATAGAGCTTAGAAATAACCATTAAATATTCTTATCAAGTCACAGACAATATAGAGCAGTCAGCCATATGTAGAATTATATCTTTTTAATTATGGTGCTTCAAGTACACCAAAAAACTTGGTGTAAAAGTGCATGATTGTTTTAGGTGACTTTCCTGATTAAACACCATACTTATGCAAACATCAAGCTGTATTTAAATCCCTGCCTTTCTTGCTGCTAGAGTTTCCCTGAAAATAACCTCACTCAGACATCAGAGCAGTCTGATCAAATTGGCTGCATATTTAATAAAGTACAGTAATGGCTCATCATACATTTTCCATCACGGTCACTTACACCTTAAAAAGTCTGAGCCAGGATGCAGAATTGGGTCACAAGATATGAATCACTGAGTCTTGAGAGGATGATCTTATATTCCGTTTGAGTATGCTTGTTATGTAAAAAGTTTGGCAGTTGTGTACCGTGCTAAAAATGTGCATGAACAATTCTCAGTCCCTTTGACTGTACATTACACATTCCAGGTTTCTGCTATATTTGCTCCAAGTATGTAACCAGAAAGGAAGAGGTGTGATACATTTCTGCCATTAGTGCCATAGAATCATGTGAAAAGTACCATTAGTATCACTTTAAAAGACCCTGACTATTTCATCCATTGCTTTCATTTAGTTTCCAGGTAGACCCTATGCAGATCTTAAAGCATTGTATTATTCATAAAAATCAAATGCGGTACTGTAATGATAAAACGTGTTTGAAATTCTTAGTTATAGCCCTTATGAGGCTTTAAATGCCAGTTTAAGTTTATTGGGAATGCTGTGACAATGTAGATATTGTCATACTTCTTGTTTCTAATAAGGGTAGAAGGAAGACAAACTGCACTTTCAAGCTGGTTCTTAAGATATTGGTTGAGGCTGTATTGTTAATGTAGTGAGTGGCTGAATAACTACAGCACTTAGCTGGAGTAGATATGTCTGGCAGAAGACATTAGAAAGGTGGGAAGTACCTAGCATTTGTTTCCAGGAACTATGTCATATTTTCATTTGTTTTTCCAATATGTCAAGTCATGTGGGTTGCTTTTCATTTCTGTGGCTGCAGATTCAGGATGGAGCTGAGCTAGTGAAAAAACAAACCACGGAAATGTCACTTTTAAAGCAACACTTAGAGCATGTCCAAATGGAGCTGAGGGAGACCAGCTCTACAGCCAAAAACCTCGAAACAACATCTGATATCTTCAAACAGAAGTATCATACAGCGATGGAAAAAGCACAGCAACTGGAGAGTCAGATTCACATTTTGGAGGAAGAGGCCCAGTACTCAAACAAACAGGTAATCCAACTTGTAATCTGCCTGGCTGCTCTCCTATAATTCACTTAAGTCAAGAAATGTTTTTACCATGACTTTTTTTTTTTCGCTAGATAAAACTTGACATGTCCCTTCAAACTGTAATTGTTATTTGGTGTTTGTCGCTTTCATCCAAATAATATGTTCCTGACAAAGAATGGATGAGGTAATGTTCAGGTAAGCTTGCAAGTTTTAATGCTTTGTCAAACAAGGAAACTGGGTAAGTTTCTTAATCAGGCATCCAATCTAGTGCAGCTCCTACCACATAGATTAATGAAACCACTCAAAATGAAATACAACAGAGTCAGAAGAGGAAGCTCTTGACCAAAAGTCACTCAGCAAAAAGTACCTGTAAGATTTTTTTTATGCTGTATTTAGTCTGCCCAAACAAAAGAAAAGCAGGAGGAAAAACTGACTGGGCACAATTCCCACCATTTAGCCTTTACTGTATTGTCACCTTTTTTGTTTTTATACACCTGGAGGATTGCAAATATTGATTGTGCCTGAATTTAATTAGCCATGTCCCCAGATGAGCTTACATCCTGGCCTGAGCCATCAAAATTTGTCATTTCAGTGTTAGCCCAGAAATGATCCACCTAACAAATGAGAGGACATATGCCTTTTCACAAGCTGGTTCTTTGCATTATGTCAGCCCTTTGTTTTGTACAGTCCCCTTGTATAAATCTAATTTCTTTATGTTGGATCTTAATCCCCTCCCCCACACAACTTCTAAGGCAGTCATGCTAGAATTAAGATACCTTGTGTCTATCTTGTTGACTACAACAATGAGGATAAACCACTCAAAAGGACAAACATGGATATTAAGTGATGCAAATCTAAAAATGTATTCAGTAAATACAAATTTGTGGTTTGAATTATGGAATGTTAATCAAAATCAAATAAACAACATATACCAAATGTTTTCATGTTGTAAGGTTCATGAGGCACAAGAAATAGTAGGCAGCTTGAGAGCAGAGATATCAATTCTGGAGGATCGCTACGATGACAAATGTAAACAGATGGAAAACTCAGAAGATGCTATTGACCAGCTTACAGAAGAGCTCCAAACAACTCAGGACAATCTTAAGAGCAGCAACGACCGCATCTTTGAATGCGAACAACTGATTGAAAAATTAAAAGAGAAAGTGGACATTCAACACAAAGAGGTCAGCTATCGAGCACACAGCTCCTCCCACCACAAGCCACATTTTCTGTATTGCCATAAATGTCTTTAAGTTGTCCTTGAGCATGCTTATGCACACATCAATGTTTATTTCCAGTAATGTTATTTAAGTAACGTTCATTATGATTAAAAATGTCAGTTTATTATTTAATTTCACTCAAACAGGTGTTTTATCTCATTGATTTGTGAGGTAAAGATGAATGAAACAGTACTTGTGTCACATTGGTCCTTCTAGAGGATATTTAGAATGTCTGGCATCAAATGAATCATTTTTATTAGAGAAAAGTAATTTTAATGAACTTAACTTCAGCATACGAGGTCAGACTGGCGGAATGTAATTTTAATCAGATAAAATTAAATTTGTGCGTTACTGTTGTAAAGAGGTTACATATTTGAGGAATGGCTGTTTTATATTTTATTACATTTATTAAGAAGTTTGAAAGCTTACGCTTTGTTGAAGAGAGTACTTTTTAACAGTTTAGTTCTTCAGTAGTGCTTTCCTGAAAAATATATATTCACAGATGTTTCAGTGTATGCTGATTGCATGTTTTATTTTTATCTGTGTAACATATTTTTGCCCACAGATATTGGATAGTGAAAATACATTTCTTCAGATTCAGTCAGAGCTTACATCTTACCAGTTTACCCACAGTTACTCTAACAAGGAGTATGAAGCTCATCAGAAACACTCCGGTTTATTACAAAAGGTAAGCTGTCCCTCATCTCTTTTAGAGTATTTTATTTTCAATGAAAAGCTTGTTGTTGAGTTCATCTTGCACACAATAAATGTCATAGAAGATATTAACTGTTTGTATAAATATTAGTTTTATAAAGTGGCTATTTGCAAAGTGGTGGTAGACAATAGTATATTCAATGTCATGGTAGATAAACAAGAAACTTTTGACTTGATAGAGACAAAAAATTCAGCCAGACATATTTAGAGCTACTGGAGTGTCAGGTGATGTCAGGTTTATCATGTCCTTGCTTATTTATCAGGAATGTAGGGGGTAAAAACCTTGCTGCCCATTTTTAATACATTTCATGTTACTGTATAACATTGAAAAGAAACTCAAGGTGAACTTGTGGATTTTGAATGTCTTTGCATTTGCTTGTTGTTAACAGGTGCAATGAGTTTCAAGCTTCAGATAAAACAGTCTGAAGTATTTTTTTTTTTTAGTGTATATGCCATAGGGCTCTTTTTTTTAATGATATAAGCACTTATTCTTAGCACTTGGTCAGCACATCTTTGGGTGTTTCAAAGCACAAACTCAGGCATATGGTCAATAAAGGATGGATTTTGATCTTAATTAATCATGGGTGTGGTTTTGGCATAACAGGCAATAAACGTGAATGTCATGTTCCATTGCCTTACAAAAAACACTTATGTCTGCTCCTTGGTAGATTGCTAATAGAATGGTGGAATTAGTAAGTGCAGGAGATTCACTGCTGAGGAAACAGACCTGGTCTTATGTGAGGGGTCATTGTCCAGGCAGAGAATTAATGGAAATGTCAAGGAGCTCCCAAAAATGCAAGAGTATCCGCCTTTTCTGTGATGTTACATTTCTAAATAAATGCAATATTCACTGGACAGTGGATTTGATTTTTCCTCAGTCAAATAAAGCATCATTTTGGTTTATCAGGTTATAGATAAAGCAGCTCATGTTCAACCATCTCAAGTGGATTTTCATCCTGTTTCATCCTCTCTATTAGCCTGCACACATAATATATAATAAATAATTCCCAGAAATTTGTAGGCATATATACGGTGTCATCATCAATGTCTTCAATAGATTTTCCCCCAAACAGCCACACCAGACGTGGATACCCCTAGAAAACTGCAGGAATGACAGAGTGAGGGAACCCAAAATGCTGGCTTCCTGTTTAACCCAGTCTTGGTTTATGGGTGTTATGGTGAAGTGAATGTATTCACTCAGGAACAACCCAAATGCAAAGAGTGCAGCAAGGACAGGAGGTATTCACTGTCTGCCAGGATAAACATACCTTGCATGATAAGCATACCTTTAAAAAGAGTGCAGATATTTGATCAGGCCCGAGTAAGAACATCCAACAACACGTTTATTTGCAATTTTAGCAATGTGGGCCCTTTTTAGTACAATGACAACTGCATTGAGTGGAAACTAGCAAAGACACTTGCATTAACACCTAATGCTAGATAGAGCCCATATTGAACACAAGAAGATTGTCTCTCCATATACTCTGTACAGTCTCTTCATTTCTGTGAGATTGTCTTGTTTTAAATAAAGAGCTCATCATATCTGCAACCAGTAAACTTTGGTGTAAACTATAATATAACAATATGTACTGGCACGTACATCTTAGGCACTTACCCTGACCTTATGGAACGGAATTGGTTGCCTGGAGTTTTAATTGGCAAAATGTTCACCCCCTTTGTTTATGGCTGTATCATCTCTGCAGTCTCTTGTGCCTTAAGTGAGTGAAGCTCAGCTGGAGGTTTTCAGAGTGAAGAACACTAGGATGTATGGTAGAGTATACTGATGGCCTACAGTTGTAACTAAACATTATGGATTTTTGGAAGAAAGGAAGTGAGGAATAAAAAGCTTACAAAAAAGGAGAAAATGTTAGCTATTGAAGTACAGCAACATTTGTTTCCTTACTCAAAATGATTACTTTATGTTTCACTGCATTTTTGTGTTAGCTTTCAAGTATGTATAACACATGGATGCAAGTGGTTCACAGAACATGTTGAAGGTGGAGTCATAGCAGCACTAGCTACCATACTAAAGTTATCATTTGAAACACAATTGAAGACATAAGGTGCAGCTGCTAGGTAATGTGCACTTACACGGCACATTATGCAACATCCAACATCTAACATCAGAATCCAAAGACATGTTTTTGACAGACAATTTTCAGGAAGAATCAAAAAGTTTGGATTACTTCTGAAGGCTGTAGTTACACCCATTGTCAAGGGGGGTGTAATTTGCCTCGCCTCAGTTATCATCTCAATACTGTTTTATTTATTCCCATTTTTATTTGCCTAATCTCAGCTTTGAACGTAACAAATGGTCAGTTAAATGTAAATATTGGCTGCACCAGGAGTTGGCCTCAGTAAAAGAGCAGCTGGTTGAGGAGCGGGCCCAGAGCGCGGAACAGGAGCAAACTGCCCTCAGCCTGCGTGAGGAGCTGCAGAAGCGCATGCAGGAAAGCCAGGACCTGGAGCGGGCCCTGCAGTCCCTGCACCTGGACGCTGCCTCTGCCCAGCAGTGCCACAAGGTGAGGCTCACCCAGCTGGAGCAGGAGGTGGTGCAGCTGGAGGAGGACCTCACCGATGCCAGGAAGAGCTGTGCTCAAAAGGATCAGGTAACACACACACCTCCCTCTCTCGCTCTCTCTTCATATCTTGCCCATCAAGGAAGCCATTCCAAGCATTTCCAATATGATGTCTGCATCGAATTGATTGCTGATGAAAGTGAGAGAGGGAAATATATTACCTTGTGAAGTACAATAAACAATAAACTCATTATTTTGCATATGTGATATGATTATATGTAGGACAGTGTCCTTGAGGGAAAAAAAAACAAAAAACTGTTTTAACGATCTAGGATAAGCAGATCTTGAAAATCTGCTTATTAATTAATGAGGTATGCTTGCAACAGGAGATACAATATTGAATATTGATCATGCTCAGAGCAATTGAAAGGGCCATATTTGGGAATAATTGTTGCTCCGTAGCATCATGTATGTATTAGTGACTATTTGTGTGTTTGTTTATCAATAGTAGAACATTTGTGCATGTATATGTTTGTGCATTGGGAGTGTTTACAAACTTATTTTCTTAATATTTCATGACATGCTGTTATGATTTTTAGGGAGTCAAAACTTTCTTCTTATTTCTGAATCAATTGTAATATTGTTCTCTTTTCTCTCAGTTACTGAATAGCCCAGAGAAGTTTGAGAATTTTCACTTGATCTTTGTTCACCTCTTAATATATTCCATGAATAATGTCTGAGCATAGTGTTTGTTATGTTGCCTGTGCAACCAAACACACTGACTTCAGGCCCAGAGTCGGTTAAATCACTCCAAAGAGCAAATGACTTCTTAACTGAAACTGAGCAGCAGGAATAATTAAAGGCTTAAGCTAAATACATAGACAGGCATTTCAGTGTAGATCTGTAATAACATTTACCATTATTCTCTGAGGCTTTGATTACTTGACAGAAACAAATTACTCTGGGATTAATTTCAAGAAATCATGCCAAGTGAATGCAATTTACAGCAATTAAGACATGAAAGGATACTAAATATTAAAATTAGGGGGAACATGATTGAACATGATAAAGAAGTGAGGTGTGGAATTGTGCCAAAAGAAGCCAGCCGTTCCGCACTGAAGGTGCAGCAGTGCCCCTCGTCGGATAGTGCTTCACTCAGGTTGCCAACCATGCATCTGACAAAGGATGTGCATGTTTTTCATCATTTTGTCATGTTTAAACTAGGGGTATTTGAAATGGTCTACCCTCACCTACATCCACCAGCATTGATATGTGTGCCAAATAAAATCATCTTTCAAAGAATTGATGATAATAAATCCTAATATTAATCATTCTTAAAGTTAAGTCATGGCAATGATAAAAGGTTACTACAGAGTTCCAGGACATTAGTATTTTGATTGTGATTTGTTAAATTAATCGATTTGTGCTCAAGAAACATGTTACACACACATAAACCAATGTATATATATTTTTCTTTAAAAAAAAAAATAAATGCCAAGATCAAGTTCTAAGTGATACATTGCCTCCTTTTGCACACTGGGAAGACTTTCTTGCCACACTTGAATGGATTTTCTTATTTGTGGCCCTTGTCAGGCAATCCGAAAAAGGGATGACCTTCTGAAGAAGTCTGAGGCTGACCTTCTCCAGGCGCAGGAGGCCATCAAAGGCACAACGCTGCAGTTGGAGCACCTTGAGCACACAGTCAAGGACCTGAGAGGAGATCTGCAGACCGCCGAGAAGGACAAAAGCCAAAAACAGCAGGAGAACCTGGCTTTGAGGATGGAAATAAAGCAGCTGAGCCAGGAGCTGTACGACATCCGCAAGCAGCACAGAGAGACAGGTAAGGCTCTCTCCATTTAATACCCCTCTTTTTCAGTTATTATGAAGGCCCGATGGAGCTGTCCTTTTGCTAATATACTTGCCATGCATACTAAATCTTTTGCTCATCTTTGCATTGGTGATTCCGGAGCAATTATTTTTGTTGTTCTGTTAATTTCCTTTTGTTTGAATTGTATAGTTTATTATAAATGTGGGGTGTGATGTGTAAATGTTACTTGGACATGGTTTTATTATTTAAGAAATGTAGACATGATCAGATTCATGTTGTGGTTATATTTGCAATTTTAATTTAAATTTCAAAGCCAAATATCCGAATATTATGTCAAATAATTTTAAATATCAATAGCAATAAAAAAAAAAAAAAAAGATTTGGATGCTTATTAAAAATCTTATATGGTAACAATATTGGATAGGCCCTGAGGTCTGTTTATTAACATGTTAATATTTTATTTGAATTTAATATACATGTGTAAGTCTCAGTACTTTACACATGTACCGGGCTATAGACGACTAACTAGTTTTTGGCCTGTTACTACCCTGAATATTTTAAGTGTCACTCCTCATGGTGTCTAACCTTTCATTGGCACTCGAGTGAAACTGAAATTATGTCTAGTACTCTGGCAAGCCACATATTAGACATTTACAATTCATTTTATACTATATATCATAGAATATTATCATATAATATTGATGTAAAGCATGCTTTTTCAGTCTTTCATCTGATAAGCAGCATATAAAGAATATAAAGTTGAAGCCGTGTGAACATATCAATTCCTTTTGCTTTCAGGTCCTTATTTAGTATTTCTATACATAGCTTTTGTTACAGTATTGTTGAGTCTTTTCTTTTATTCATTAAAGGAAATGAATTAAAACAGGGGAAAGGGCAGTACAGATTGCCTTGCAAGCTGTTGCACTAAACCCTAATATCTCTGATGAATAAATCATTATGCTTTCTGTGAAAAGCATAAATATTACATTTGATAGAATTGAAACATAGAATAACATACGCAAATGAAAATATCTAAAGTTGGGATTTATATAAAATGTCATTCATACTGGTGTGCTCCTTTTAGTGTTAAGAGCAAGAAATGTACATATAGATAAAGGAATATTTAGTATTTGAATCCATTATTTAAATGTGTGTATATATATGTGTATGCGTGCGTGCGTGTGTTTGTGGCAGCAATTTACTTGAATGTATATGGGAAATTAAATAGCTGAAATAAGCCAAAAAAGCCTCCACAACCAGTAAAATAATTATTTGAATCATTAGAATGTACAAGGTTTTGAAATTAAATTGTAAGGTAAGTTGTGTGCTTTTCCCCTTTTTTTAAACATTCAAGTCCTTTTCTGTATCAGTGCATTGCTCTCATTTTAAAGTCTACAGGAAAGAAATGAGTGAATTATTTAAGCATTAAGACACAACAGGGGGAGTGGTTGATCACAACCTTAGGAACTTTATGAGGCACAAAGCCAAGCCTCATTAACGCCTTGGCAGTAAAATTCCATAATTGTATCTGCCATAATGTACTCAAAACGGAGAACAAGATCAAGAAGTCAGACCCCAAGAGTGTGTGAGGCAGGATTCTGAAAACAACACAGCAAGCGATGCAATGCTTCCTGTGTACACACTGTCAAAAGTCACCAATGCCACCTTCCCTCACTTTGGGAAGGTCACCTCCTTGAGGTGGCACTGAGCCACTTGATAAATATTTAAAACGCAAAAAATCCATCTTTTCATGTTAGCATTTATATTCCTCACAGGCAAATATGGTTATGCTTATGACCAGCATCGGGACAGTAGCTTCGGCTGCACTCACCTTTGTACCATAAATTTGACTTATCGACAAAATACTCATTATACGTTTCCAACAAGCAGATATGCACGTCTCGGTATGAAACCTTCCAAGAAACCCTGGATTTTTTTTTCTTTCTTTTCATTTTTTGGGGAATTCCTGATTTGGGTTTGGCTTCTCAGACAGACGACCCCGGAGGAATTATTCATATCAGTTTTTAATTAAGTGAAAGTCAGAAGCCCCGGACTTTCAATGAGCCATATCCTGAGATGAACGCTCCGGATTGCATCTGGGCTCCTCCTGGGACTCGTTGCGGAAATCACACCGCGGCTCCCCTCCTGCACATCAGTTTGAAAAGCACAAAGAAATCACTTTTGGAAAATGATGCACCCCCCACCCCAGAAAGGAGCGATTACTACCTGCGGAAGGGAACGGGCGATGGCTCTGCCCTGCTTTAAATTCACACGAGACAATGGGCCCCATGCATCTGTGATCTCTTTCACTTATTTTCTTTCGCCAGTGCTTGTTTTGTTTTGGCCCCCCATCTCCCCATTTTTTTCTTTTTCTGGGCTCTAGAACAGGTGCCTGTGTTCCATGCCTTGGCTCTAACAGCTGTTGGCCACCTTTGGTTCACAGGAAGTGAGCCTCACCTTAATGATGAGGATATGCAGTCGTTGTGTGATGCAGGGACGTGTCTGTTAATGATTCACCTTGCCTGGGCGATGGGGACCCGTGCAGAGATCTCATCACTTGCAGCAGCGGAGGCCTTTGTTATTCCGCGGTGACGATATCGTTACACATGCTGAATCGTCTCATTAAGAATTAACCGGTGCATCCACAGACACACCGGGAGACCACCTCCACGAGAGGAAGGCCCTCCGTTCCGAGCGCTTTAATTGTCAGAAGTCATCAGTCTCCCTTTGTCCACAGAGGGATGTTTGTGATCTCATTCTGCAGCATGGCTTGTCAGCTGTCTCGCAGTTTCACGGCCTTACCTGCTCACTGAACACCAGTAAAATGTAATGCACAAAGGTGTTTATGTTTCAGTGTATAACTAGATACTTTAAGTCAGGGAAAGTGACAGTAAATAATTAATATTATGAGTATGATGTGAATTAAAAATTAAATATTAAGGAAATGAGGATCAGACATTTTATCAAATCATCTCAGTCATAGGGAAACAAATTCATCCATATTGAATAATTGTTTTTCTCTCACCTTCAGAAAATACTAGAATTGCTTTGTTTGTGTACATGTTCATGTGCTTGATCTGATTTGGATTTTTCTTTATCAAATTTTCTATCCGATTAATGTCCCCAAATACATCACTTTTTCCTGTACATGTCACAGTCACTAATTGTAAAGATTTGTCATGACTCACCGAGTTAGTCTCATATCCAGGACTCAGCTGCAAACGTGTCTGTCCTCTCTAGCATTTGGAGAAATCAAATAAGCTAAACAGTGGGGTTTGATGTGCTGAGCAATAAATCTCACCTCTATGGCTTGCAAATTGTCATAAATCAATTTCTTTCAATATATGGATACCAAGTGCAATCCCCATGTTCCTGAATCTGATGGCCCTGCATTTGTTTGATTTCATGGATATTTTAAATGACATTTGGTTTTGTAATATCCAAAAACATAACAAAACAGAATGTTTTGTTATCAAAGAGGTCAGTATTTTCCTTTATGTTTCTGTTACTCCTTTTAGCAAGAAACTAGTGTATGTCCCACAATTATTCTCTCAAAGTGTATGTTCCAACTTTCTCACAAGTTGTTCAAAAATGAGATTTAGATTTTAAATAATCTCATAATATCGGCCTCTGATATATTAGTTTCTTAGGTTGCATCTCATTTGGGTAACACAGATGGTCTCATGGAATTAACCTTTCTTTAAGAAAATATAACATTAATTTTTTTTCAAACTTGTTAAAAATGCTAAAATTAGGTAACATAAAACCTGGTTAATGTGATTGGTTAATTTATAAATGACTGTAAATAGCCTAACATGCATTTGTGTTCATTTCCATTAAGTTTAGAATCCAGTTAAATATACCACTGGTATATTTACACATTACACTGATACACATTTTTAATCATTTTGTTTGTTTTAGGGCACGTAATGATTTGCGGGATTGTATATCTAAAGGTTTTATTTTTTGCTTGTTAATCATGCAATAAGTCTCAATTCGTTTGTAGGTGTGATATTGGTAATAGTGGTTCTAGTTATAAATACTAGAGTATTAATGCTTTTGAAATGATTATTGCCAAATTTATCAATATTATGTCAAAATCCAAAATTCTGTAATCACAAATGACAAGCAGAGATTTCAGTGCAGGCATAACATGTTTTAAGTGAAAGGAGTCCTCCTCCAAGTCAGTTCTTCTCAAATAGATGTTGTAAATTAACATAAAGAAAACCCTTAAACCCTGAAAGCTCCCTTTGTGATAGCTGAATATCAATGAATGTAGCCTATCCAGTGAGATGAACACAGGCACATATAAAGTCGTCTGCATTTCTTTACTTCCTTGCTTTAAAGTGGTTCTTTTCTTTTGTATGAAGGCCAGGTTATTTTATGTGGAAAATGTACAGAATGGATTTAATATAATGATACTTTGGGAAGGACAGTCTTGCACTCAAACCTGCGACTTCTCAAGGAAGGGACTATTTGTTAGTCAGTGTACTAATATGAGTTATTAATGAAATCCTGCTTATGGAAAGATGCTCAAACTTCAGAAAGCCATTATGCTTTAAAGCCGAGGGGAAATTACTTTATGCCTAAGGTGGTATGACTTAAAAATGTATTTTAAAATATCAGCTAAATACTATTTGATAGGCTTTTGTCTGGACTGCCTATAAATGATGTGCATGAAATTGAATCTATCAATTTTCTGAATTAAGAAGTTAAAGGAAACAATGAGAAACCAGAAGTAATAGAACTCATGAGTTTGAGTGGATAAGCCATTCTTGTAGAACTAGTGGCCCCAGTTGAACATAAAATAAATGACATAGACAGTTTCTGCATTGGAAAAATAAGGTTCAGAGGTAAACTGACCTCTCACACACCCTAAACAATGACAATAGCCCTTAGTACAGATAAGTCAGGTCCCAGGCCTAACTCTTTGCCAATCTGATGAGAACTGTAATGGATTTTTGTCAGCTTGAGAATACCAGTCATGTACATCATAATGTTGTTAAGACAAAAATATTTCCACACTGCCCTGTCAAAAATGGAGACATAACTAATTGCATTTCTTCGGGGTCATGTCTAGCACATGTACATTAGATGTTCAGACTGGAACCCAGGAATATGTCAGCGTATAATATTTTTGAAGATCATTGCAGCAACAACAATATGCCATCTATTTAATTAGTTTCTTCTGTAAACATCGTGTGGCTCAAGCTGTCATTATTGTTAATTATATAAAAGAGTGGTAATGGGCTAGCAAATAATGTCTACAGTAGTTTACATTTTTACACGTGCGTTTACCTAGATCTGTGGAAAGGAATGGGTCTCATTGGCTTGGTTTGACGTGATTTATGGTGCCATTCGGCATATCAGCTACTCTGGGCTTTTAGACAGGAGGAGCTGTTGGAAATGATACATTGCATTCTAATTAGAGAATCCTAAGCACATCATTTCTACAGTAAAACGTTTAAATGCAAATGTTACTAATGCTTTAAAGGTGAAAAATAGGGAGTTTATGCCATGGGTGTTGAAAGCAAACCATTAGAAAGACTGTGCATGATTCATGTCCAACAATGAATATGCAAAACAGGGTATTGGGGATGGAGATCAGAAATATTACCACATCCCACATTAAAGATGGATGGAATAGAATGGATAGATCTGACCATCATAACCAAGTGTGTGGTCTCCCTTGGTCTCAGTAACTGTGAGGGTGTAGTTTTATGGTTATTTTTAATGATATTTTTATTAAGTTTAAAATATGCATGAAAATGGGAAAACAAAGCCCTCTGAAGGGTCCATTTTACAATATCCTGGTTAATTTGCTTCCATTTCCACAGTTAATATTCAGAACCAAATTCTAACCAGAAGTACCCAGGCCAATAAATGCTTAATTTTCTTTATTTGGGGAGGGAGTCCATAGATTTTACTTTAGATTTTGGTTTAATTTTCCTACAGCAAGATTTTCCTGCTTGGTTAGAATTTGACACATTACAGTGTTGTGTGGTGTCACCCCTAATTCTGAAATGCTAATTGCAAAAATGCTAGTATTATTTGATGCGTGATTCTGTCTTAAAATCCCCAGTGGTCTGACAGCAAACTCTTTTCCAATAGATCTAGATCATTGCGGATAATTGTATTACATGGGTTATTGATCCAAAATTGCTGTGCACAGGAAACACATGATTTCAGTGCTGTATGGGTTTATTATTCCATATTTTTTGAAGAACCTTTCAAGTCTCTCTCGACACACACATACACACACGTGTGTGTCTGTTTGTGTTTGTGTATAGTCTGGATGCATAATATACATATGTCATTGTGTAATGTATTATAATAAAAGAAAATCCAAGTAGAAACATCAGAGAAATTACTTCTTTACAAGAATCTATTGATCACTTTATATCAAAGGAGTATGTTTGACATAAGATTACCTGCCAGTTTGAACATTAGGTACACTGTGTTATAGCCTGGGGCAGTTGTAAGTCTGCCAAAGGGATTGTAAATAAAGCAGCAACTGCGACTGCCTCTGGCTTGGAATCAACTCCGGCTCAAATCCGAGGCAAAGGTAAACTTTATTTGATGCAATTTTTAACCCCCGCTTGCCTGCATGTACCGATACCTGTGGAGAGATTGGATTTTAAAGCCCTCGGTTGGCTCTGGCGGTTATCCGGTGGCACTTACCATATGGGACCTTTTCCAGCATACAGTAACCCCCTGGAACAGTGTAGATCTGGCACAAGTGTACCCAGAACGTTTAAATATGCTGTAGCACCCTGACGGAACAACGCTCCATTTTGTGCCTGTTTTCACAATTGTCCTCTAAAGGTGCCAGTGTCATATGTGGAAGCACAGCTAGTCTTTCTTTAAAAATCATTTTTCCATGGCTGTATGCAGTATGGCCTTTACCTGTCTGTGTAGGGCTGTCAGATATTTGTGGGTGAATGCATATATGCAATTAATTGCCCACCTTAGCCCATTCCCCAGATGTTCAGTGTTGAAGGGGTTATATTGAATGTAGGCCTTGAATATGAATTTTTAGACAAAGTTGCATTTTACCATTTTCTATATTGATTATTTAGATTTCTAACAATGTTTTACCTTGAGGTGCCGTAATCCAGTTAAGACACGCTGTGAAGCAGTGTTTGTGCATTGTTAAATATTTAGTGATTTCAGTTTGCTGTGCGGTTTCCTACGGCCCCAATTTAAACAGTTTGGTTACTGCTATGCCATAAATTAATCATGTCCTTCCATGGTTCTTAGTATTCATTTTTGCAAATCTCCCTCTCTGCCCCCTCAATACCTCCAACCACTACCTTAAACGGCAATAAAAACCCCCACAGTAACATAAAAACACTTCAAACTTGCAAACCATTGTATTACAATTCACAATCAAAAAGCCTAACCAAGCTGACAGTGCTAGCAAGTTTACAACACTGCATCCACTCGAACATTTGAGTGACAAAAAAATGGTTATCTGGAAGGAAATGGCTTTAAGCTGAAATGAGAAGAGGATAGGAGAGGCTTTACTTTAATGTGGCTGTTATTACAAATTGTCTCTCACTTAAAATTATACACATAAAAATGCAATGCTATTTCAACATGGGTGCCAAAGGCATATCTTTTATATACACATCTATACGCTGAATGTACTAAGTGCAGAACAAGGGGATTTTATTTAATCTTAAATAAAAAACTAAAAATGCTTTGCTTGAATTCAGCATATACACTGTCTCTGCTTTGCTGGGTTAAAGAGTGCCATCTATTGATGGAGGATGGTAATAGTTCTTTTGTGTCACAACAACAAAAGATTGTTTTTCTCCCCTGCACAGAGGACAGTCATTGAATAGGAATATACATTGTGTGTGTGTGTGTGTGTGTGTGTGTGTGTGTGTGTGTGTGTGTGTGTGTGTGTGTGTGTGTGTGTGTGTGTGTGTCTGTGTGTGTCTGTGTGTGTGTCTGTGTCTGTGTCTGTGTGTGTGTGCATGTGCTGTATGTGCTTGTGAGTTTTTGTTTTAATGGGAACCTTCTACTAAAACTAATGAGTTTCCTCTTGTAGGTTGATTTTAAAATGTATGTGATACCTTTAATCATATTTTATAATTTTAGAAGTGAGGCATGTTTTGTCTCTCGGCAAGCTATGAGTTTATTTCTCATTCTCTTCTTACTGTGCTGTATGGGCATGTAGGACGTACCATATTAAGTATAACTCTCCTCATAGAAAGTCTAAAGTAAATGTTGATTCTTTTTCCTTTTCCTCCATCTTCCTGTCATGCTATGTGTCAAGATTTTCATAATGTATTTTTATGTTCGTGTTTATTAACTTTGTGGTGTCCATAGATGTCTAGACTTGCCATCTCATAAATTGGCTGCATTGACTTGGCCACACATCCGGCATGATGAATCCTCCAAAGGCAAAGCCATATTTTGTTATGGAAGAATTTTAAAACTGTATATAGAATTTGTACTTTTGACCTCTAAGGCAGCCCTCCATCTTGCGGGCTGATGGAGGGGTGTTGTGAATGGCTGGGTGCGGTGACCGTGGTTCCCTCCCTCCCCCTTTCCCCCTCTTACAGCCCAGGAGCGGGCGGGCCTGGAGGAACGGGTCCTGCTGCTGGAGTCCAGCCTGAGCGCAGCACAGGAACAGCTGAGGGAGCGGGCCACCGAGGCGGTCCGGCTGGAGCAGAGCGCCCGCACCGCCCACACTCAGCTGAGGAATGCCACTGAGCGGGCCTGCACCGCTGAGGAAGAGGCAGCCCAGCTCAAGTAAGAGAGCCGTGCTCCCTCCATCTTTCTCTCCATCCATCCGTCTCCCATCCGTCTCTCTCAGCCCCTACACATTCATGCAATTCCATTAAATTCAAACTGATAAAACCTCAAAATATTTTTTGGACTGGACTAGCAGTAAGTGCCACAGTCTTTGTTGTACAGTGCATGGTTGCTCTGGATAAATGTGGAAAAAATGGGGGGAAATAATCTGATAATTGAGCGATATGTGAATGATTCCTTGCCAGAAGCAGTCATACATTCTAGCTGTGTTAAAATGACGAGAAACCTGAAACTTATTTATAAAGAAAATACAAATTATGTCATTCTGAAAATGAAAAAAAAATACCACAATCAATTTGGTCTGCTTCACATATTTCTTGAATTCCAGTATGTTTAAGTTGGTAATATAATGTAATATGTGCATTAATCAGTTGCCTGATATCATCAGCAAGTGTCATTGGTGACGCATAAATTATCAGAATTAACTTATGAAGCAATATATGTTTTGGAGGGGAATAGAGAAGTAAACCATACAACAGTCTTCTTTAAGATCCTTGAATTTTGGTAAGGAGATGTGTCTGAATGTCTTTGTATTCTGAACAGCAGTGGTAATTATTAGCTATAGCTGGATGCAAAATTATTTTCATGTGTTGCTGGGAACTCCCTCCCTTTGTTACTCCCCTTGCACATGCAGACACCCTCCCATTTCCCCTCTACAGCAGTTACAAGTCAGATCTTTGGCATGGCGCTAGCTGTGAAGGCTGCCTTATGTATCCCAATCTGTTACCATTACTAAAAGTCTTCTGGCGAAATGTAAACCAGGCACACACACACGCTGCAGTGTGTTGGAACCTTACAGCACTTTTCTGTGGCTGACTTAAACTCGTCTTGACACATAATTTTATATTATTAGAGTCATACTGATATGTTTCTCCTGCGCAAGTGGACTTTTCACATGCACCTTTTTTTATTGATGCCACTTTGTAGATCCCACACAAGGCATTTATACACACAGCATTTACAGTCCTTGAAGCTGGTGGCATTAGCAAGCAGGTCACGTTTAAATAGGCATTTAGTATGTATTTAACCATGTTACTTTACATCAATTTGACTTTGCCGGTTGTGTGAAACCAACAATGTGTTTTCACCCCATGGAATGTCCAGTGGAGGTTGTGGAAATTGTAATAATTTGTCGTATTGATTGTTTTTCAACTACAGCCAGGTCCCATTGTGCAGGAACTGAAATAGACACCTTATTGATTACCTTTTACAGCTATGCTTCCACTGTGTGGGCATTCCTTCCGCACCTGGGCCATTGCCCTGAATGCTGTGAGATTTAAATGTACTCCAATAAGTCATTTATGCTCATCCCAAATTTAAAATCACTTAGTATATTTGCTAATTGCTGTTGTGTGTTGACAACACTCATTTCAAGCATTTGCCTCATTCACAATGGCAAAGCACACAGTATCGTACATTGCCCGACTATTATGGTATTGTTATGAAGTTGTTTACTATTGTTTTTGTTATGACATAGCATATTGATTTGCAGTGTTATTCTGCAGAGTGTTGTAAGGAGGGCTTCATGCTCTGTATAGTGCATTTCACTCCCATTTAGGACATCATTTGCGATTATGCTCACTCGTATGTAAGACATTTTTCTGGGGCACTTGCATTAAAAAAGAGCAAAAACAGAGTCTTAATAAATACAGCCTTTTGCTTGATGATAATTCTTCAAATGAATACTTTGTTTCAGGCACTTAATGAACTGAAGCAATGCTATTCTGTTTGCAAAGAACCTTCACATTACCTTTTGTAATATACTATACGCATGAAGAACGGTTGATGAGATTCCCCCACTTCATATAGCTTCATGGTTTATTGAACATTTAACGATGACAATGTGAGATGAAACGATACAATGGCTTATTACCTGAATTACCTCTGCATCCCTGCCTTGATCAATGCTATAATTTTCAAGCCAGATATACCATAGCTCAACTCTGCATCTTGTTAAAAAAACCAGGCCTTTTCCATATATATTTTGAACTATGCATGAGCGACACATGTTGCTCTTGTTAATCTACCTGATTGGAGCTGTGCGCATTGTCGTGGTGCTTATGTGTGACCCCTACCCCCAGGCTGATGGTGGAAAGGTTGCAGGTGGATGCAGGCGTTGCGAAGGAGTCTCTTCAGCAGGCCCAGCAGGGGGCGGCCAACCAGCAGCAGGAGCGTCACAGGGCAGAGGTGGAGCTCGATGGAGCCAAAAAGGAGGCCGTCACCCTCACACACCAGGTGAGCGCCACAGAGGATGGGGACATACAGACATACAGATGGGGCTTATATGCATCCCCTCCTGTCCCAAGGGCCACCCTTTTGCACCCCTTCAGCCCAAACCCTTTCCCAAGTCGCCCCTGTCAGCGAAGGTGACCATCCCGCCATGCTTGGACCCCTTGGCAGGCGGGTGTTAATAATTCATGGAGTCCGCCAGCCATGCGTGAGGGGGCCCCTGTAACGGCTTGCCTGTTTGTTTATTTATTCATTCTGTTCGAAAAACCCCTGTCGACACCCATCTCTCTCTCTCCAGGACACACAGCGACGGATTTAGAATGTTCCAAATTCTGATTAGCGGAGAATATCGTGTGACAGAAGGGGGATTATCTTGTTCTAAAATTGAAGGACTGAATGTGGAAAGGTTCTTTGAGTGTAATTCCAGCATGTAATATTTCATAATGTTCTACATGTGGGAATCAGATTGGATTGCTGTTGTCAGGTTAGGCTCCACAAAGGGAGAGAGCTAATTAATCCAGGTCTTGCAAGTTCCTTTGAAATCATTAAAATTCTCCTGAACTTCTTTTCAGTGGAAACTTGGAGCACTGAATAATTCAAGATCTTTCTTTCTCTTTATTCTGAGTAATGTGGTTAAATATGCTAGGTTCTGAAATGTAAGCCATAGGACACAAAGGAAAAAAGTTGGACCTAAGCTGGTTTAAATCCCAGTGATAGCAGAGATTCTTATCATTTTCATGTCCCGTTTGCTCTGGATGGACCTGTGAATGCTTACTAATTACAGTACAATAAATGGTCATGACATCATAACGACCACCAAATGAGTCAAGGAAGTGCCTTACCTATTAACTAGGCCCTCCCAGTCAGTTAAACAAAACAGTTGAGGAACTACATTGAGAAAAAACATATTGATGCTTTAGAATGTTGCTGTGGAAAAAAATGTATTGGAGTATTTTGAAGTTCTGTATAATGTGGGTAGTTCCTGTAAAGGCATACCAGAAGAAGAGTATTTTATTGAGAAATGACATACATAACTGTATTCTGGTCAGAGTTCAGTTTTTTGTCATTCCTTCCCTGATAAAGCAAAAAGTCGCTGATGCATAGTATAGCTGGCTTGATTTGACCATATGCCAAAATAGTTTTCCTACCACTCATTCATGGTAATATTCAGTGAAATAAAAGAACATGTACCCCATGTCAATTTGTCTTGCCCCAATCATACTGATAACAACACCATTACTAATATTCAAAATAGACATTGAAAAATATGTAGATGGCTCAAGTTCAAAACAATGGAGCTGTATGTACTGTCACAATGACTACAAGGATTTACTCTAACAGTACATATAGCTATCTTTTAACATATTCTTTACTTTTAGATAGAACTAGAAAAGGAAAAAAACTGCTGAAATCAGTGCAGTTCAGAGCAATAAACCCACACACTTTCAGAACGTAACAATATTGTCTAATCAGTTACAGAAACTCAGTGATGGCAGTCCTTCAAACATGAATTTTACGACAGTGGCTGAATAGTGAGATATGGCAAATTTGTGCCATTTTTGCAAACTGCCTACTGAGTATCTGATCAGTATGTATGAAAGTAGCCGTGTTTGTGACATGGTGTTGTTCTCAGATGGTAAGATGTCTTAAAATATATTTGAAGCTGACCATCTGGTTTTGGAGACTTGTTCTGTCTTTTCCTGCTTGCCTTCTCACCTGAACTGCTTCCATACAGAGGACCATTATTTGGTTCCAGGCTTCAGGACAAAAGCATTTAAAACTCTTACTATAATAAGCATGCGGAATAATGCATTTTCATGTTGAAGTCCTCATTAGCAGGCAGTGGCTGCATGTTTATTGGTTTTATAAACCTAATAATACATTTTTATTGGCTAAAAAAACTATACACGTAATCCATAGCCATGCTTTTTAAGACAAAATTGCCACCTTCAAGTGAATCACCACATCGAACAGTTAAAAAGATAAAGCTTCTCCGGATAGCCAATCAAAGCTTTTAAATAGTAAAAGCAGCAGCTAGCTTTGTAGGTAGTGAAAATAAATCCATATTACAAATTGCTTTAGTGAAAACTGGATGAGCAGCCCATTTTTGTATTGAACTTTCTTCCTATTCAGTGACCACAGTGGGAAAAGGATACTGATGCCTGAAAGATCAATACCATCAGCTCCAGTAAGGGTTCCACTGTACAGCTCTATGAAACCATAGCAAGATGAAGGTCTTAAAAGTACTGTGAGGGCCAGAATGCAATTGCTATAAAAATATGTTTTTTGCCACACTGACATATTGCACCAGATAATTAACTTAGCTGTATATGTGTGCGCATATACATGTCTGTAGGCATGCAGGATGTATAGTATGGTTTTTTTCTTATGCTCTTTCATATGTTGTTTGCTTAGCGGCTGTGTCACTGTTATTGATCATTTATGATGCACTGTTTCTGAGGTCATTATATAAATTACTTCAACTGGATGTCCCTTAAGTCAGTCATGTACATATAGCATGCTTTCTCATGAGGTGTCAAATGATGTACCCAATCAATTTCTCTGGTCTCAGTTCTGGGCTTTTCTGATTCTGTGATAGCATCATTATTTCTGAAGGTGCAGACCATCACGTAAGCCATCAAATTAGAGCAAAATGATATAATGATGGGTAGCACCAGTGGAATAAAGTGCACAGAGCTGTAGTCATCACATTTCAACCTTATTGGTCTTTATTTTCTTGATTGGTCCCAATGACTGTAACGATTATGACACCATAGGCCATATGAAGTATTTGAAGGCACAGAATGTTCTTGTGAGAACTGCAGTAGTTTAATTAACGCGTACGCCACTCTTGCATCTCTGACAGGTCTGCGGTTAGTGTCCCTCAGACAGCAGTGGCTCGCCTGGCTCAGTCCATCTCTGTTGAGATGTAAATGACCAAAGTGGAGCTGAGATTTTTAGCTTCACTACACTGTGTATGTATGCTCTGCAGTAGATGCCCTTGACAGGCCACGCATTTGTGTCATTAATAAGTAACTTTATTTTGGCATTCAAGTCATTGCACAGGGCACAACAATGTGTAGTTCAGTGGTCGATGCATGGGTTTGTCTGGCAATTAAATTATATTTTAGTCATTTTTTTATGCTAGCCAAAAATTGCAGGGCTGGCAGGACTGATGAGAAGGAATGCTGCAAACATACCTGCTTTTCCCATTTTTATTTATTTTTTTTCATGTAGGATCTTCATTTATATTCATTTCACAAATCTCAGAGGATGAAAGAAGGTGGTTACCTTGCTGTTTCACCTCTGGGACCTGGGTTTTAATTTATCCTGACTACACTGTAATAAAAATTTTATATCACTCCTTTATTAGGTGTTAATCTTATACTTGCTCTTTTTCAGTCCAGGGATTATCTAATAACCCTAATTAACACTACGGGCCTTATTTAGGTAAAACACTTACAGGCTCAGCTGTGTGGCACCACATTGCTCTAAGCTGTGAATGTAATTTAGAATGCTGGAGCCCTCAGTGATGTCAGAATAGAATGTATGTATGCAGACTGTAATGTAAAGATACTTTGGTGTAGATAGAGTTTTCTGGTTTCCATCAGATACCAGGCCAGTATTTCTGTGTTAGCATTCTTTTGTTAGAGTGATGTGTGTTCTCAATCAAATCAACATTGTTTTGTTTTGTGCATGTGGGTGTGTGTGTGGTTGTGCGTGCATGCGTGTGTGGTGGGTGTGTGTGTGGGTGGTTTCACAGCTTCAGCAGCAGGAGGAAACCGCACGGTGTCTGAGGGAGGAACTAGGGCAGGAACACACACGCTACCAGGACCAACAACAGCAACTTAATAAGCTGAAGATGTACATGGAAAACATGGAGACAGAGGTGGAGCATCTGAGGATCAAACAAACCAGTGATGGCAATATGGTAGGGTCACCCTTCTGTTTGTCAGCACCTCCTGACACTGTATGTTGGGCACAAGTAAAGATGTGAATTACAGCGATGAAAAGTCTTTTGAATTCCAGATCCCTCCAAATATAAATCATGTCTGATCCATACTGTTGATGTGGGCCTGGGTTTAATAACAGTCCAATGATTGTACATGAATAACATAATCCTGTATTGAGCCATCTAAAAGATATAGGAAGTTGTAGCCTAAACCCATCATTTGTGTTATGTGAAGCTGAGACATGCTCAGTATTCAACAATACATTTCCTCATGGCTGTCATAGATTTGCACTTTATGGGATATGTTTGCAATTAGGGGACTTACAATACCCCCAAGTGTGCCCACCAGTGGTACCATGGTTAGGTATAAAATTAAGCGCAAAGTTAGTTCCTTGTGACCTGACAAACTTTGCTGCGGCCTCTGCTCTGCATGGAACCCACACAAATCAAACAAGTCTGCAGCCATTAAAAATACTGCTATGCAATCATCTTCAGAGAGAAGAAAAGCCTCAAGAAATCAGATTTAATAGGTTTTGGTTTAAGAGGAAGAGAGTAAACAGCTGATTGTAAGCTTTCATTTGTTTGTCTTCGTTAGTAGTAACTTGTTTGGTGGTTGGTGCCAGTTTTAATGAAAGGCTGCATCTTTCAGTAGTTTGTTTGTGGCTTGTTAGCATGTAGAGAGGGTTATGTATAAAACCTCACAGCATTTCTTTATCGTCCCATGCAAGTTTTTGGTTTTTTCTTTTTTTCCCCTGCTTCAACCCTGAAGCCATAAAAGCATGAACATAATACATACACTGATGATCTTCTTTTAATAGAATGTTTGCAGTCATGAAAAATAACCATCATGCTTCCAACAACCCATTTACTTTGGTAATTTTGTGGGAACATAATAGCATGTAAGCAGCAGTTAATTCCAGACGTGGGATAAAGTGCATTTAGATTCAGAGTCATACCATTTTGGCATTGAAATAATGCACTTGAAAATGCAAGTAAAAGTTAAATGTTACCACAAGGTAATGCGAACACAAAATGATTGGTCGTTCACTTTGGAATGCATTTCAATTGACTGAGCTTAAAATCATCCTGAAAATGCAAAATACACCTCTATACACCAGCCAGTTTATGGGAAGGGGGAGAAAGACTACTCAAACAGAAAGGTCCTGTTAATTACTGGAGATCACTTTTTTACTGTATTTAATATGACTTTGCTGAATACTGTATGTGGCAAGCTTGGCAAAGCAATAGCATGTAACTTAGGATTCTGTAACTTTGGATTTTAACCCCACGACTCTCCTTCAAAAATGCCATATTTACGTAAAGCTGTACTTTTCATTTGTGTCTCATGTCATGTCTCTGCTGTTCGCTAATGCTACACTGGATTTCAGATTCTAACTGTATGGTCAAGAATGAATCTAGTAATGACAAAAAAAACTGTAGCATGAAGAATATAACATTTAGGCATATCAGAAACCTGTAATAGAGTAAAATGCATATGGGATATGTACACAGACAAGCAGTGGATTGGTGCACTGACAGTTGAGCTCAAATAAATACAAATTGTGACATATAAATGCAGAAATATATACAGCTTGCTCACTTACACTATAGGCCATAAATGTATAAGATCAATATTAATCCACCCAAATGTTAATGGTAGTGTGAGGCAGGATTAAATTTATGAAAAATAATTAATTGGGCAAATGGCTTTCACAATCACCTTTATATATGCCAATAAAAGCCAGAACATCAATGTCAACATTAACCAATTTTGTCTTTGTTTTTTTTATATATAGTAATTGTAAAACGAATAATAATGGCACAAGATAGTACTGTCACTCGTGTTTAATAGCCACATTGGAATGTTAATGGCAGCCAGATTTTTCTTTGTTCTTGCAGTAATGTTCCTCTATGGGGCATTAGCTTCTTTATCCCTCTGAGGTGGAATATGGAGGCAACCTGCCTGAGGATTATTATGAGCACAGAAATGGTCAAGCTTGATGAATCCAAAGGAAATTGGGTTTGAAATGGCCTCATCTGCTCAGGTCAGAGCCATTACTTGATGTATGGTATAAGTGGATTTTGAGTGTGGCTAAATTATTTCAGAATTACCCCTGAAGATGGACATTTTGCAGCTTGGCTTTGAGATCCTAAAAAATGATGCTCATATATTTGTAATTGAAAGAGTGATATTTTAATTATTTGGCTGCTTAAACGTGTTTTCTGATGTATGCATGTGGATATTACCATAAATGAACCCTGGACCAGCAAATGGCCCTCAAATGGCCAGACAGTCACAGCCACTATGTGTGCTAAGGGTATGGGGAATGGCGCAAAAGTGCTAAATTGGCTGTATTTAAGTATCCAGTCACATTGAATATTTATAATCATACCACAGCTTGGTTAAATTCTCATCCCTGATTCGTCCAGTGGGTGTCACTCACAGAGCTCATTAGTTTCTGATAAATTTTCCTACTATCCAGGTAACTTTACTTTTTGCAGAAAGTGTATCATTCCTCACACAATGCAATCCACTGTTAATGTAATACAAGTAGAACTGTCAAAGCTATTGCCTTCCAACAGTTTTTTTTGTCCATTTACTTAGTAGCATTATGTTGTGGCCAAACTTTTTTCTTGAAAATACTTTTGTGCACAGATAACAGAATAACGACACTGTCAGCTTTCAATTATGGTGTTCTCTACATCCATGTTGTACAATAACATTTTGTCATGCATCATCCCACTGAAAACATTCATGAAACATCCTGGGTAAAATTGAAATTAACATTTGAATTCATCCCTGCAAATTTGGCTAACCATAGATAATACAATTCTAGCCAAATGACTATGCAGACATTTCCAAAAATGAATGAAAACAGCCTCCAACCACAAAAACACAAAACAGCTTTGTAATATATGCTTAAACTAAAATAACATTGGATAAACCATTTTTTATGCAGTTAGTCCTTTTTTGGTGTGTTGACAGTTAGCCTGCTCCAGTTAGCTAGTATGTTCGTCAATATTGTGCAAGAAATTCATTTCAGCAGAACAGCATTTATCAGCAATTAACATTATCTTTTAAAAATAATTACCTGAAATGATACACACACACATATATATATATATATATATATAAATATATATATATATATATATACTGTATGTGTGTATGTTAGGTTGTCAGCAATATGTTCTATAGCTAGGAATACAATTTTTTTTTTTTTTGCATAGGTGTGCATTTACGCTTGTGTGTGTTTTATTTTGTTATTTTTAATAAAAACTTTAATTGTAAAAATAACTTACCAATTGTATATTATTATACAACAAGAAATTGTATGATACGAGGGATAATGCACAGCTAGCGAGTAAATTAAATGGAATAGCACGCATACAACTTTCCCATACTAACCCCCACTTCAAGTCAGGGTCTTGTCACCCTTGCTCCAAATGATTTTCAAGTGTAAAGCCCTATCTGTGAGTTGTAATATTGTATCTGCATTGAATAACTATCCATTTTAAAATGTTTGAGGTAAAGACACATCAACAAATCTTCTTTCATTAGTGCATAAACTGGCTTAATTAGCCTACTTGTAGACCAAGTATTGTTCCAATTTATATTACCTAGTGATTCATTTAATAAGTAGCAAAGTTATTAGTGAGTTCTGAAACATTATACAGGAGTACATCAGTTGGGCACAAAAGTCATGGATTAGTTTCAGTTTACCATTAAGTTAAAAGGTATTTATGGTATGGTTTTCAG
Organism: Albula goreensis; assembly: GCA_022829145.1. Classification (NCBI taxonomy): domain Eukaryota; kingdom Metazoa; phylum Chordata; class Actinopteri; order Albuliformes; family Albulidae; genus Albula; species Albula goreensis. Next base: position 14,768,797 of record CM040756.1, read on the forward strand.
TAAGGGCCATAATGTGATGTTAAGTGAAGAGTTTACACGTACAGCACAATCTCTCTCTTTTTTTTCTTCCCAATGTGGAACCCTGCTGTTTCAACAACATTGTGGAGTTTCTTCATCTACACTGGCTCTGCTTCCATCCCACGCAGCTCATTAGCCATGGCTCCTGTGGTTCATTTGAGAAGCTGGGCAAGGAAAATAGAGGCTTTTCACTGGCTATTTAAAACGGGTATCAATGTCCGCAGTTGAAAGATCGGGAGAGCCACGTTTTCAAGACTGGAGGATAAAATCTCAGAGATCCAAGAAAAACACAGATGCTGGGCTGGAGAAGGTTCCGGGAGGCTGAATCTCATCTAAAAGCCTCCAATTTGGGCCTAACAATGACTGAAAAATAGAGAAACACTGAAGAGGCACACGAAAGACACTGGAAAATAATGAAATACTTCAAAATAAAGAATGGTTGAGTTTTTTTCTGCTTTTTTGGGGGAGAATGTATGTATGACTTTCAGGCCAATAGCCTTTGAATTGTAGTAAGGGAGATCACAGTAGTGACCAATGATTTTTCTACATTTTTTCTTTCCTTTACTTTTTCTTCACGGATATCTTACTCTTTGAATTCTGTCATATTTCATGGACACACATTTTCATGGCCATTCATATATTTTAATACATTCACTCCATCCATCAGACATGCCCTAGAGTATAGGTATACATTATTTGTATAAATCTATGAAAATTTTAATTGTGTTGAATGGACACGTGTTCAGTATGAGAAAACATGGCATACTCCACTCATTCCTGTAAATGGTCTGTGTTAACTTAACCGTGGTCCAATCTCATTTAGTCTATGTGTACACTTCTTTATTTTAGATGAGGCGGTATGAAAGTTCACTGGCGAAGCAGAAAGCTGAGCTGCAAGAGGCAACAGACTCACTGAACACCAGTTGCAGGAACCTCCAGAAAGCAGAAGAGACCATTGCTGGCCTTCAACAACAACTGTCTTCACTAGAGGGTGGCCAACAAGAATCAGACAAAGAGGTAAAGTATTACTGCCTGGGCATTATTATTATTGAGCGTGTTCAATGCCCATTTACCTACACTCTTCATTTTGGTTGGTTGAATGAGTTGTTAGGCCTGATCTAAAACTCTTGTCCATTTGGGTTATATTTGGGTTACATGTTAGGGGTTGAGAGCTGCTGATTTTAAATGCTGACATTTAGTCAGTAATTATTTTTTTGTTCTTCTTCATTTTTTGGATGAAGATAGCCACATCCCATGGTAACCTAACATCCAAAGAGTACTTAAAGCAATAGCTGCAGAGCTACGACAGTAGCAGTAGTAGTGTGATTTGCCTGTTAAAATGGCCCTACTCCCTGCTGGTTTGCATAATATCCTAATTTGTTTTGTATTTTTAAACAACAGCTATCAACAACGTACATAACCTCTGTGTGTTTCTTATTACTTTTAGCTCTTTCTTTTGATCACATATAAGGTCACATTTCATAAGTTAATGCTGGCTATTAGCTTTCAGAATAATTACCTGGTTCATTAAATTATAACCTCTTCAGGCAAAATGTGGTGTTTCTTTGAGGGCGGCCTGTCAGGGGTCTTTGTAGTCAATCTTGCTTTTAGTTTATTTTATGTTTAGTTACCAAAAACAGCTATGTTTTACTTTACCTGGAGTTGGGTGTTTGAGTCTCAACTGCACCATTCCTGGCTATGGCTGGAGGTCTGTGTTGGTGGGGTAGCAGCTAGCTCAGCCCCACCAGAAAAACATAGCGGTTTAGCCAGATAGGTTTGTCAGCCTCATTACCTCAGTCTTGCTTCAGAGTACCATGGTGGTAGTTGTATTGAGAATAACAAATTTTATCAGGTATTTAGATAAATATGTATTTGCTTAATTTAGAATAAAGGGCAGTTTGTGATCAGATTGACAAATTCATAGCATTACTGCCAAAAGTTTATGATTTTATGTCCAGTGCATTTTTGTTTACCTCTGATACTGTTAAGATGTAATCAAAATTGGTTCTTATTAACAGTAAATCCACATATCTTTCTTGTATGTGTTGTGTATCCATTTATGGCTTTTTATGTAAAACAGCCACTGCCAATGCTTTGATCTGTCAAGAGATGGCATTGATGTAAAATTGTTGACAAACACTGGCATAGATCAAGTCTGCCTATGTTAAATCACTGTGGGCCATAGTGTCTTCAAGGCTCTATTCTTGCCAGGCACTGAACTGTGTGGTCCAAATAATCACTTCCTTGGCTGAATCAATTCAGCTTCCCTCACCACTTGTGATCATCTGAGTTGTTCAAAGGGACCTCACTAAACTTGTCTCTTATGCATTATTGTGTTTTTAGGAAAGTGGATGCAGTGTATTTTATACTAATTTCATCACATGAAGCTGTTCCCAGAATCATGGAGGGTGCAATGTCAAGCCTTACTATGTGAGCTTCAGGTGTCTGCAGTATGATGTATGGCGTATGTCATAATAACTACTGGAAAAAAGAAAAGTCCTAATGCACTATTCTCTTGGAAACATCTTTAAGCCCTTTTCTTTCAGTCGACTTCATGAATGTAACCAACACTGCATTCAGATTTGCAGTTTTACACTATGTTATAGTCCACTTATCACCCTTTCATGTCAGAAGTATAGAATAGGATTTAAGTGGAATATGACTGCATTCACCCAGAGATAACTTTTAATTACCACGGCAGCAGTAACACTCAGAATCCTCACAGAATATTGTTGTATTCTGTTGAATGCACTATGCAAGGCCATAAACATGATTCTCACTCAATTATTTGGCTTCTTTAGAGGAGCATAGAATATAGTTTATGCACATGCATCTCTGACCTCCAGCATGGGGCCCTCATCACCTCAGGGCACTCTTTTTACACACTTCTATTATCTTCCATTTTATTTCATTAACTCTAAAATCATTGATCTCCAGTACTTCTGCATTTTTAAGGTACAATATGGACATCTTTCTATGGTATAGATATTATGTATCCATGAATCCAGTCTAAAAAAAAGGTGGTGTGTCTTTGTGAATGAGGTGGAATCATTTTCTGTTTGTCCTGTGGTCCGAATCTTATGGAGGTCTGTTTAGGCCTAATTCTAAATCCTCATTTCACCTCTATTAATGAAGCCACACCAGAAGTATGGAATCTATAGATCTTAATAACAAAGTGAAATGCCCCTTTAATAACCTCTGGGCTCACAGCATCACGCTCATTTGCCCTTGTGTCTTTAAATGTGATGCAGACCATTTCTGATCAAGCTCAACATGAAAAAATGGTTCACATTTCTCCACAGAGAAAAAACAGCAAAATAAGTTAAGATCTCAAACTGTGAAAACTTTATTTGTTCCAAAAAGCTTGAGTACTCCAGCCGTAGTTTATGTCTCCCAAGTACAGTTTGTTGTGGCTGCAGTGGTTCTATAAACATATTTCATTTACCCTACTGGGTAGTATTCCTTATTTATCATTGAACGGATATTATTAAGGCATTAGTAGTCTCATATAATAAGCAATGAAATGGTTACGTGTACTGCCTCAATTAAAATATCCATTAGTGTTATTAATAAGGAATCTCTTGTGCTCCAGTGGACACCAGAAATGGTGCTGTTCCCATTAGGGGAGCAGAGAAATGGCTAAGAATATGATGAACTTGTTTCATAATTTTACTTCTTGACAAAAGTAGATATTTAATTCAGAACCTCTTAGTCATAAATATGCATATTTAAATGATTTTGAACCCACAGGGTGTTTTAATTAGTTGGGAACTATGAATGTTTTACATGATGTTTAACAATATATGTTGGTATTACCCTAATTTTGAAAGTATTTATTAATGGAATCTGAGCAGCTCAGGAATAATATTAATTCTCTGGCGCTCTTTTTAAGTGTTAGTGGGCCAAATATTGAAGACATCATGTCCTGTATTTCACTGTATTTATTTATGTAATTTTGCATTAATGTTTTAAATTCCCCTCGCATTTATGCTGTATTTGTTGTAAAGATGTTCGCAGATCCCTAAGAAAAGCTGGATACATATAATTGTCAGCGGTCTGTGTTAACGTCAGGATCGTATCAGAGGGAGCAGGTGGGCCCATGTCTTAAGGCTCATGGCAGTCTCTGCAGCACTTGGCTCAGTCTTCCAGCTTTGGTTTTTTTTGCTTGCAGATGTTTACCCTTCCTTCTCAGCTGTGCAAACAAATTGTTGGGATGGTATGTAGCACCATAAATGGCTTGCATCAGGACTAAGCCTCTATTCTTTCTGTGCAGCACTCTACAAACCTCTCTTTTTCTCAGTCTCTGTGAAACCCATACTATATTTTTGGATTATTATAATGCAGTAACTGACACTTCATGCTGACGAGGCCTTTGGATGATGCCTCTTATTTCTGAGAGAATTGTATTTAGATTCCTGCTGCTAATCTCTGATTGCCTAGTACTAGGAGCTGACATATCATACAAGAGCTTGTCTTTTATTTAAACATCACCATGGTTGTCTATAGATATCATCCTCCATTCATCTCTTTCAGAATTGTAATCCTCCTAGATGTCGAATATTCCATCTGACTTAAATAAAATGACACAAATCACGATGGAAAGAGCAGTGTGTCTTGGGGAGATGGGTCTGAGTTTACAAGACAGTTTGTGCCGAGTGTTGCAAGATCAAGTTCTACCATGCGGCAGAAGACTTAACATCTGGAGTTGTGGCGATGAACGGTCGAATGCTAAGCTGCAGTGCCAAAAGCACGAAGTGGTAACATTGAGATCACAGACAGTGCACAATACTTCAGTACTTTCCAAAGCACTGCCTCTGTGTGTGCTGTCAGGCAAGAATCCCATCGAACTGATGAATTCATTCCAGTACAGTACTCTAAAACACTTACAGCCATACGATGCTTGTGTTGCACAGTTGCATCTGGTTTACTAGCCTGACCCTTACCTGCTCATTAAGTACAAACTATGGGTAAATGATGAACATCTCTGATAAGTTCATATGTTCAGTATTTCTGATGTGTTTAGTTTGATATCACTGTTATGTATCAGTATAAATATCACACTACTGCATGTCTTGTTTTGAATGAACAGTGCTGCATTGCATCTGAAGGGTTTTTGTTTAAGTCACTTTATAAAACTGGAAAGCAGGGCAACTATTATATTTAGTTTGAGAATAATGCAATGTAAAGTGTGGGAGAGGTGTCAATACCTTTGAAGACCGTGACGGAGGAATAAATTATTCCTTTGATGAAAACCACAAGTAATGTTTGAAATAATACAAATTTGAATACATCTCAGAAGCGTATTGATCCTCCCCTACACCATAACAGAACGTCAGATGAAATTTTAGAATATTGAGAAGGGAAAACACAACGATCTGTTAATCAATATATTCCACCTAGAGTGTGCAATAGTAGAAAAGAGAATTATAATGTGCTTGTGTTTTTAAAAAAAAAATAGAAGAAAAAAGGCATCGTCTCCAGATCTCCCTAGGGAGCCATGCAAACATGCTGGAAAAGAAAATTTGAAATGTTGATCTGTTAGACTAAGAAAGCATGGAGTATAAACACAATGGCAATGTTCCCCTGTGTTTCTCGGAAAAGTGGAGTGGGTTTTTCTAAAGTGGTATGTAGTGCTCTCTGCATGGTATTATAATTGAAACATTGTAGTGAGCCACAAGACTAGGGTGTTTTTGTTTCTTCTTTTTTTTTTCTTCTTTTCCTTTTTCCTTCCTCAGTGTGTATGTGTGCATGCGTGATCTCTCCCTCATAATCGCCTCCCTTTAATCTTTTTCCCCTCTGCTGTTTCATTTTGCCTCTCTGTGTACTTGCGCATACGGAAAGCTGTTATTGCCTTTGGTTATTAACCAGGAATGGATTTGGAAAAAGTAATTTTGCGCTGGCTTGATGCGGCAGAATAAGCTGTCAAACATTATAGCAGGTGACAGTGTGATGTCCTTCTGAGCAGGCACTGCACGCAGCGTGCTATAGCTGGAAGGTTAGAGGTAATCAGAGAGGATTACCAACAGCAGCCTTTATTAAATATCTTTGTGCTCCGACTGTGGATGTGACCAGATAATATAAGCTTGGTAGGGTGGGGTGGGCTGGGGTTGGGGGAATCAGCAAATTATTAATAAGCCAGATGGCTGTCCTGAAAATCCTCGTGAAAGTTTGTCTCATTTTATTTCCCAGAGAAATCTGTTTCAAGCATCCGCAGTGGGTTCACTGCTTCAGGTGGGTGCATTTTTATCCCGTGCAGTCACGGCGTCCCCCACAATGCAACGCATTAGCACAGCTCCGCAGCAATGTGCGACGGTTAATTTCATTAGGAAATGTAACATCTGCATGCTCTAAGTGCATTATTTAAAAAGATCTGTGGCACATAGCTCTTCTCCCTTTCAGCTGTCAACGTCTGAAAGCAAGTGGCATATTTCATTGCTCAGTTATTCATAATGGAAGGCTGGATAAAGCCAATAAAGGAATTGAAATCTGGGTACCTTGCCCAGAGCAGTCCCCTTCTTTGTTTCACAAAAGTTCTTGAGCACACCAAGATTTAATAGTCTGTGACATGGAAAAATAAAAGAGACTAAAATATGACCATTTGTTTGATTCCTGTTTTTGTGCATTCAAAGTAGCATGAACACAAGCTGGTATTGCAAGATATGTCATGAAATCTTAACATATGCATCAAATTACACATATTATCCATTTTACTCTAAGGAAATGACTTTACCTCCAATTCTAATGTGCAGTTGTTACATAAAGTGAGAACCTTTTTTTGTTCATTTGTTTGTTTGTTTTCCAATGATGTGGCAGGTTTTTTTAATATAGGGTTTTTGTTACCACTTTTTGTTCTTTGGATTTGGGCCCATGTAGAGGTTACAGCATGACAGCTACCTATAAAAAAGAAAAAGAGGGAGAAACAATCTAAATGTTAAGCAGGTTCATTCTGCATTACTCTCCTTGGAGAAATTAAACCTCCACTGCTTTTGTCAAGTTATCATTGTTCACCATGACACACATGGAAACAAAAGAAAGATGTGTAATTTCTTCTAATCATAACATCTGTACTGCTCCGCTATTTACATTTTCCTATCAAGGCAAAAGAGAAATGTTAATTTTAGATGAGTCTTTTTTATGACTTGTAATTACTGTCATTAAGAATGCTCCAGAGACTCTGAGGAAGCTTTGACTGAAATGCAGTTTGACATGTTCTATAATTAATGCTGAATTAATGTGTTACTTTTATGTGCTGCAGGAAGAAAGGTCCTTAACAGCTTTGAAAGGCAGCTAGTGTGATCACAGTCTCGCCGTGCGGAGGTCTGCAGTTTAATGCTGATCAGCTCTCGTCAGCACAGTCCCAGTCTTTACTCCTGCTTTTGTTGTTTTGATTAGGTTTTGCAGTGCTTGTGATGGACACATGGAACCTAACTTTAGAAACAGTTGAGCCTTGCTCACTGATCTTGGATAGTTTGTTGCGCATAGTGGAGGAAGCCTTCAAAACAAATACAAAAATTGCCCTACTTTGCAGTGTGTTAACTAAAAATATGCTGTAATTGTTCTTGTAATTGTTGAATAATAACAAGAAAATATCAAATGTATGTGTATGGCAAATAAGGAAGAAAGTAACTTGGAGGTGGCAAGAAGCTTCCCGATTTTGAGTTCCATGTACTGATACGACTGTCATACAATAGTAGAACCTCAGATTTTACCTTCTGTCGCAGCATTTAATCTTAACTTGTTACTTTTAAATACTCTTAAGGATGTTGTTGAATGTGTTAACTGTCCATTCTGCAGGCTACTTTAATCTGTTGTATACTTAATTGATTTTCTCAAAACAGGCAGAGAGGCTGAAAACCGAACAGTGCATTTTGAGAGAAAAGCTAGAGGCAGCAACTTCAGAGGTAAGTACTGTAAATTAAAGCCACATTTTGTAATTTATTGAAACAGCAAGTCTTCTCTCCAGACAGAGGGGGGGAAAACAAGCACTGCAATTTGGGTATGGCTTGTACAGTGATGTCATCGCATGTAGGATGTCTGTGCTTTGGATCAGACTTTGTTATACATTTGTGTTTGATTCACACAATTTCAGCTTAGTTTTGGAGAGAGCTACAGAAAGACAAAGTGACAATACATGGACATACTTTCATTATCTGGTCAAATTTGATCAGCAGTGCCCCTCCCCTCCCCACTGGGCAACTTTTGTGAATCCTGTAATGACACCACCAAATAATGGTCATGTGATCATTGTACTCTTCTTCAGATGTTTTGAAAAACACCACAGCCATTTTGAAAGGCAAAGCGAAGAAAAACACAATCCGCCTTGAGAATAAAAAAAATTTGTACAAGCACTCCCACCTCCCATTCCCTGATTTTAATGGTACATGACACTAAGTGAGCAGACATTTCTTTGTGTAATTTCATATTTTAAAATGTCTAAAATTTTACTATATTAGTGATTCCAGCTCTGTTCATAAGTTAGCTAGCTTTCCATTCGTAACATTGGAGATTTTCAATGTACTGTCTCTCCCTCTGTCTCTGCATATTTGTGTAGCCCATTTAGTCTTTGAGTGTGGATTGTGGCAATGAGGAACAGTTGTTGGAGAAGTGTACTGGTAACCAAAATGTTTTGTTTTTAAATAGTGGGTGTTGAACTGCCTTTGCACCCTTTACCAAAGATAGGGTGCTTCAGAACATTGCCCACCATGGGTGTGAGCAGTGTAACAAGTAAACTTTATGCATTTGAGGAGGATATAATCATCATCATCATCACCACCATCATCACTATTTCACAGTACATATGAGCTTCAGAAATATGCCTTACTGTTACATTCTTAGAGTCATTTTTCCATCAGAAATTGATATTTAAAAAAAAATTTAGATTTCATAATCAGATGTAATTAACGCCTGCTATAAAAACACTATATGTGCATTCAAATCTACCGTGCATTTGATGGTAATTTATTGTGTACGTAGTTGTGCAACCATCATTTAGAAACCTGCTCAGCTTTGTTGAATATACTTTTTGAAATGTATGAATATTCATATTTTATTAGACGCAACATTGTGGTACTGTTAAATGAAAACATCTGTGCAGTTGGTGAAGCAGCACTACATTAGTGGAAGGCTGAATGCACACACAGCACACGCAGTGCAATGATAAACCATTAACATCACTCTGTCGTTTATTTGCTAAATGCATGGCATATTATTCAGTGCTACTTCTGTGGTGACAGTTCAAATCACCTTTCTCCATTCAGATTACCAGACACCAGAGCTGTGAGATAAGTGGAATTACTGAATGTACATTTATTTCAGTCAGTTGCATGCCTAGCCTCGCATCAATATGGATTGTAATTACAACCAAATTTAACAGTGTTTGCATTTACATATTATTCCACAGTATGGTTTATTCGGAGGTTTAGCTGTGCCAGTATTTCAGCTGCTTTTTGAGATGATTATGATGTCCAGGTCCTGGTAGTCATTGTGCCAGACTGTAAGCATGTGCATCAGAACATCTGAGCACCCCTAAGTGGGTACAAAAATGGTTGTTAGATAAATTGAAAATGACAATGAGACTGACAAGGGAAAGACATTCCAGTTAGTACACGTTTGGAGGCCATAATTTTGACCAGCAGTGTCTAGACATTGTCCGTGCAATCGCCAGACTGAGCAGAGATAACTCTTTGTTTGGAACGATCCGCAGAAATATTAGCATGGCCTATTGAAATAATGAATCACCTCTGTAGCATTGAGAGACCCTGCACTCTGCGCTAATGTGCAGAACAGATGGTCCTCTGAAGAGCTGGCTCATAGGCCGAGGATGCGCGTGTGATTGGATTTTAATTAGACAGAGGACGTGAGATTTGGACGCGGATATTATTTCTGCTGCTTAATGTAACCCAGAGCGATTGTACGTGTTGCTTGGGTCTAATTCAGCTGTGTGTTTCTGCTGGGCCCCTCAATGCCTCATGTGCAACAACGTATGGTTTATTTATTTATTAATGTTTTTTTCTTTTTTTGGAGCAATAAACTCTGCACACCATTTCCATGGTAATTGCATAAGCACGTCACTCACCAAGGGCCTCTGATCCAGCGCATGCATCACATTAATGGTTTTATTTCTTCTCATGCATCGCCACTAATAAACTCCCAGTCATCAGCCTGCAGACCAGGAGACTTTCGTTGCACATTAGGCCTCCACCTTTGTCTGCTTGTGTTTGAGGCCAGGTTCTGTGTTTGATTAAATCCAGTCCTGGACTTGCCAGGGCTATTTTTGGGGGAAATGCTAAATAAATGCATGCCTTTCTCCTTTCTCTGACCCCCCTCCCAAAAAGTTTCAAGCTGACATCGGTACTGCATGCAAGATCACTGAGACTTGGTATATTTTCATGTCCCGGGGACAAAAAGAGAAAGTGGGAGGGAATGAAGAGATCTTTAATTGAACACACCTGATTAGAATTATACCCTGTATGCTGGTAGGAGCCTTGTGCATGTTTAGCATAATAAACTAGCAAATGTAAGACATGGGAAAGCTTGAGGCATTCCTTCTAGCATATTGAATCAATTAATACCATGTTCAAGGAAACCCTGATTATTTGAAAGAGAGGAGAAAAATGACTTTATTCTTTACAAGTTGTAAAGGCTATTATTAGTATTGGAGATAGTGTTTTGAGGGAGCTCATCTCGGCCTCTGGTCTCATTTTTTTGACCCAGCTGCAGACACAGCGGCTTGCCACAGAAGAGGCCCGTGTGGATAATGCTCGCCTCCGCCAGGAAAGCCAGCTCACAGTGGCCAGTGTGAACCATTGGATCAAAGAGCAGAAGTAGGTGAATCTCTGGTTTTCCACAAATGTAATTTGGTAACCACACACACACACACACACACACATGTTCACAAACAGGCTTGTGGAAAAGACTGCAGGCAAAAAGTCCCTCTATTTATCTGTATGTTTCATGGTTTCATACCTAATAGCTGGGCCAGTTACCTCTAAGTCTCATTTCTAACCACTGCTCTTCCTCACAAATAATGCTAGCTCCTTCTCTAAAATGGAAAGGCCAAACATAGAAACTACTTTGTACTGCCAAGCCTTGCAGAAAACATGGGTAAACCTGGTGGTATATAAAGTTGGGTTCTAGATTCACAGAACACTGTCTATTTTATTAACATGTCTGAAGTACAAGGTATGTAACAAGCCTTTGCTTCATGATGGGTGTCACAGTTCTGTGGAAATTTTTGAGACCACCCACATCTTGTGGTGTAATTGGATGGATTGTGTAATAAAAGTATAAGATTAATTTTGGTTAATTAAAAAATGAATAAACCATAAAGGCAGGAGTTCATGTCATTATGGAGTGTAGCTCCTTCATAGTGCATGACTAATTCAACGAGGGATCTTTATTGAAGTTGGACTTTTTCCACTTTGCATTCTGTATGAGAGTGTTTCTAGCTTGATGGATGCCCACTTACGGTGCTTTTGTTCCACTGATTTTAACTACAGTGTCTATTATACCATTTAAGATCAATCAGGGCAAAATCGATCCTGATGCACAACCAATGCACTGCTGTTTCTCCAGCTCTCTTTTTAGTAATTCTTTCCTCAAGATTATTATCCTGAAGATATGAGTTTGATCCAAGGAGCCTCCCCTCTCATTGAATCCCATTTGGACTGTTGTTCAAAACAAAATTGTAGTGCTAGCCTGTGTTTATAAACCCCCGTGGTGCATAGCTTACGTCTGCCGTCAGTAGAATAGGCGGAGGTCCCACAGCACTCAAAGCCTCTGCTCCTAAGTTGTTTTCCTTTTTTTCATAATGATTTAAAGCAAATGAATATGAGTTTTACCGAGAAAAGTTTGAGCTTCCTTTCCATGCGCTTGAGGCGTTTCTCTCTCCCAGACTTTGAAATGAGTTGCGGACATTGTTAGCCACACCGCAACGCTTGGTACGTCTGGCCTGCTCTGAGCCAAGCACATTAAACGCACGGAATGTGTTTTCGCACCTGTCTCTCATTTAAATACAAAGCAGATAGCTTATGTTTCACTGTAGTTAGTGTTTATGTTAGTAGCTTTGGGAGTGTTTTAGTTAGAATGTTACAAATCTCATGTCTGCGTTTCATACAATTTGAATGTCAGCAGCTGGACCTCAAGTGAAAACATTTCATCGGTCAGTCAGATGTGTGTTTTTGCTGTTATACTGGGGCACAAATTGACTTTGAGCTGTTCTTTCCTCTAGAAATGTGTGTCATACGTTATTAATTAACTTTTTTTCCTGGCACTTACATTTCCATACCATTTTTGCACTAAGCATTTTAAACAATATACAGTGTGAAAGTGTTCTGTGAAAAAATGGTATGACTATGTTCTCCATTGTTCAGATATGAATAATTATGTCCCATGGAACATAGAAGTGATTATATAATATAAATAACAATTTTACAAATATCAAAACTACATATATCAAAATAAGTTTGTGCCCCAATCAATGTTTTTACAGTTATTCTTCAGAACTGAAAATGGAGTAATAATCCAATCAGTGACTGTAGTCAGGACCTTTTTATATTGTTATAAATGCAAATAATCAATTTGATTGTGTGTATGTGTGTATGCGCGCTCACGTTTGTGTGTGTGTTTGTTTGTGTGTGTGTGTGTGTGTGTGTGTGTGTGTTCATCTGTTTCAGGATTGCCAGTGAAAGTCTGGCTGAGAAAATCACAGAGCAGACTAAGCTTCTGACCCTCATTAGTGCAGAGAAAGAGTAAGTATATATATATAGAGTATATACACACCTCAGATACATCGCATGGTAAAATGTTTTCAGTGTGTGAATAGCTGACATGCTTTAGGTGATTGATTTCCATTAATGTTTTTGGTTCAGATTATTTTTAAATTTAAATATGTTAAGAATGTATTCTGTTGTATATAATGCATTTTCTTCAACATTTTGCATCAACACGTAAATAATGCTGTCTCACGGCTATTTTGTGTCTGCAGTTGGTTTCCAAAGCCTTAGCCAAATTCAGCAAAGACCATCTTGCTTTCCAAATGAAGGCAATGTTTCAAAAGGCAAATTACATTAACCATATCTTCTGGCATTGTTCTGCCTGTGCGCCACTTTCGCTGTGGAAGGAATGTGACACAGGGCTAGACCCTTGTGTAAGAATTCAACTTGGTTCTGACCCTTTTTCTTTTTAAACTGTACCTTCCCATCTTACAATATGCAGATTACATTTCTGGAAATGCCTCTCTCTTATCTGAGCTTATTTTGCTGGGAAATATTTCTGATCTCATGTGAAGCACAGTTATCATTAAAGCAGCCAGACCATTGTCAGCTTTCACATTCAGAATTAAAGTTGTTCTGTTTGTATAAAAACATACATAATACTTTCTCCTGTTTCTTCCATAAAGATGTTCTTCATAACTTTCCTTAGCAAGGTCTCCATTTGTTTACATTCAAATTACACATGGATACAGTATGTTTGGTATTTGGATTGTATGTGCATAATCCAATATCTTCTCAACATTACATTTGTCATTGTCCAGCAATCAATGCAAGATGATATCCATCTAGGAAATACACATTACGTGCCACACCAACAGCAAGGGCATGCTTGTGTATCCTTGTGTGTCCAATGGCAAAGCGTGATACTTGAATTGAAGGGACCCATCAAGCTCAGTCAAATTTTAACCTGTTGGTAAAAAAAAAAAAGTTTTAAATACCTGGTTTTTCATGCAGCATTGCACATTTAAATTATATGGAACTAAATTCAGATTGTACTGTCTAAAAAGTTCTTGTTGTAGCATGAGGTTTGATAAGAATCTTACACTGAAATGTCATTTAATACATAGGAACACTTTACCTTCATTTTCTCTCACTCAAGTCTATCAGCCATTATTTTAGTGTTTGATTTCCAGCATAATAATCAACATTTTTCATTCCTTTTAGACCAATATGGTTATTCCCTTTCAGTTTAGCATGTAGTGTTGGGAGAGGGGTTGTACATACTGGAACATGGCAATGAAAGGAAAACCACAACATTAAACAACAGGTTTTTTTTCCTTATGCTCTAAATTGTTTAAGTCTTTTGTTATCTATAACTGTAGGCATGAGGTCAAATGGTTTTGTTCTGACATATAATTATAAATGAACTTTTTAAGCAGAATAATGCATCCTCAAGGATAAGATGGCAGTCGCATTTCCTTAATGGTAGCCTTATTGAGGGCATAAAAAGTTGCCAGTGTGTGGTTTATATAGAGAAAATCTGTTGGAAAGAAAATAATGTGCTGCACTGTAGTACCGGAAGATATATCCAGTATTTATAGTGCAGTTTATAGAATTATGAAGTTATTATGAACATTCTTTAAAAATTCCCATGAGTATGCATTGGTCTTAAGGGCTCTGTATGTGCCTCTGTTTTTCAGTGCCTCATATTTTTGGCTTCTTTCAGAATGTGTTACATTGTCACATTTAAATTAATTCATAGTTTGAGGAGTCTGTTGTCTCTTCACAGCAGAATGTGCTACGCTTGGAACCAGGTGGCGTTCACAATGAATTATTGCTCAAAAGTAGGTGGAGTGACTGCATTTTGTTGTGTGCATGTCTGCTTTGAAGGAGCACTGTGCATTTTAATCAGTGTTGGGTTAAGCACTGCATCGCATCTGCCTAGCTTGTTTATCGCATGTGAGTATCTAGTGTCAAATAAGGCATTCACCAACACACCTAAAATCTCCCTGTTTGTTTCAAAACCCTTTCATTTTATCTGAAGGTGTCAGGTAAAATGAGCACCTTTTAATGTATAATTTGTTTGTCACCAATTAGTTTTAAGACTCTTTCGCAAAAGTGATCTTTTTCTATCTTTTTCTCTCTTTCTATCTCTCTTTCTCTCCCCCCTCTCTCTCTCTCTATCTTTAAAACAGCAATTCTTGTCAGGTTCTGTGGTAGCAAGTCACGTGACAGCAGTCTTTAGTGATGGCCAGTGTGTACCTGTTGTTTTATCAGCCTCTCTCTCCCCTTCTTGGGTGTCATTCCCACTTCTTTACATGAGGGAGAAGTCCCACGCGGAGTCATGTAAAACATAATCACTTTATCTGAGGCTGATTTGAGACAAGAACTCGTCCACTTTCCCTTCAGTTTCCAACAAGGAGAACCATCTCTGGCAAAGGCCCAAAAGATAATTACACCCCTGGGACAAGAGCGTGTGCTCTGCCTGACAATCACATTTGCTCTCTTACTTCTCTGAAAGATTGCTATTCCACTCTACATCCCAAATTATAAGTGCTGGAAGGAAAAATTCAAATCCCCTGAAAATATATGTTTCCCCCCATGCAAATTAATTGCACTTTTCTTAAACTGTCAACGGAGCAAAATTTGATATGTTTTAAATGTGTGCCATAAACATTGTCAGTCACAATCCTCTGGTCAATTTGCTGTTTCTATAATTAATTGTGATCATTTTAATAATAGTTATCATCATCATCACTATCCATGGTGAATAACAGAATGGCACTTTTGCATATGTAAATGTACCACATAAAATGATGAAAATATAAATGCAGATGTAATTGCATTGTTCTTCACACCCTACTCTCATACTGGTGTTGTCTGACGGGTAGCAGGACATGGTTCTGGTTTCAAAGTTAAGTTTATGGCCTTACCTTTCAGTTTATTTTTCTTGAACATATTCAAAGCACATACAGATATTTGAAGAGCAGTTCAGGGTCTAGATCCTTCCCTCATGCTGCACATTGCACCATCATCATTTGTCAGTGGATTTCAGTTCAGATATATGCTAATGCTTTATTGATTTTGAATTGTCCCTGCCTGAGAAACCTTGTATGGAAAAAGTGTGTCCTCAATGTGTACATTTCAAATGACAAAGTGTTTCATAAGCACTCAATCCACTTAAAAGAATTGTGGAGCAGTCAGCCTGTCTTTTAGTAAAATACCTTATCGGTGTGTCATAAAACATTCAGGAGCTTTAACTACGTATGAAACACCTCAAATGTTAACATGGGAGTTTAGACAGATCCTTAATGTTTGACTTGTTTATGAAAAATGACTGGTGCCTTCCGATCGAAATAAAACGGTGCTATGCTAATATCCGTACTAACAAAGTAGGTCATATTTATCCAGCAGAAGAGAAAACTCCCAATCAAACAGTAACAAAGAATCTTTAATTCGGGGCCCCTGAATCAACAGGGCCAAGAGTGACAAGCTCACCTGACGGTTCCTGTATTTCACCGAGCATCTGTGACACATCCCCTGCGTCACACCGCGTGATCAAAGCCATCTCCAGAGCCTCTCTGTCAGACAGCATGTCCCCTCAACCTCCCAAGCGACGCCTGGCACGGCACAGCCGTCCGCCATCACGCTGAGTCTGTCACCAGTCTCTCAACTTGACGATTCTGATTGGGATCGCAACACGACGCGTTCGGCAGTATTGATGTTTTATTAAAAGTGTCCCGGGTTCACGGAGTCAGGCGTGTTCTGAGGCAGCCAGTGCTCTCCCGCTGCACATGCCGTCTCCTCCAGCAGCGGAGACTAACCCTGCGCTGTCACTTCCAATCCCCCACAAAAAACAAAAGAGAAAACAAATAAAATGGTTTCCGCATGCCAAAGTGAAACCTTTTTGTGATACAAGGAGGACTATTGTTTGTAAGAATTTAACAGTGTATTGATCATTTTTACAGCCCCCTACCACTACTACAGCTGCCACAGTTTCTTTTTTCTTTACTCCTTAGTTGTCTTTGGAAGAACAGGGATGGGAAAAAAAAAACTTTTTTCGGGCTGTGTAAGCAATTTTATGACACATGCTACTTCAAGTATCAATTCTTTGGAAATATGTCACATTTGCAAATGCAGTTAACTTTGTATATTACTGCCATGTAATGCCAGTTGTTTTGTGTGTATAAATAATGAATATAATTATCTTCAGAATTAACTAATAAGTTAGTTTAGTAACCTACAGTACCTAATACTGTATGGCCTTGGAATGCCTGGAAAATATTTCCTTTTAACCTCTTGGAGTTTCATTTTTTTAAATATTGGTTTTTGTTGTACATATAGACTGCTACAAACAGATGTGGTTTTGGAGATGCATATGTTTAAAATCCAATATTTTATCATTTAAACTCCTATATTTTGTTTATTGTATCACCTGACAAAGAAACCTGGTTTCTAAAATGACCGACTGCAGTGAAATAACTACGTAAAGGAACAGGGTCTGAGGGTATGGTGTGAAGAGCAACCTTATCACTGTGACCTTAAAACAGAGTCAATGAACACCAGCTCACTACCCTTTGGAAATAAGGTGATTTCCATCTTAAAGCCTCCGGGTTAATGTGCTTTTGACACAAGAATTTGCATTTGTATTTTAAATTGGGCATTCAACAGACCCAATTTTCCAAGTTGGCATAAAGTTGTTTCGGTTTTAGATGGAGACAGATTTTCACTGTTAACATGGATTTAGTTGTTAGTTTTTTCAAGCTATGGTGCCCTCAAAAAGATTTTATGTGAGATAAAAAATAATATTAAGTCCACAATTTCAAATCTAATGGTTTATTTTGCATACTTGTACAGTTGCTTTCTGACTTTGTGTCAACAAATTCAACTGAAGTGTTTTCTACATCTATATTGTATGATCAGGAAGAGCACAGAACAAGTATGTCCACCAGAAAGTATTATGAGGTAATGCTTTTTAGGTATCTGATTAATCTTTTTCACTTATGCAGGTGTATGGCAAGGTTTCATGCACACACTGATTTTTTTTTTCCTGTTTCATTGGAGGATCTGTTGTTTTTGTAGATCTCACTTGATTCAGTGTTCAGTCAGTGAAACAGCTGAAGTAAATGTAAGGTAAATGTAAGTATGCTAATTTAATCCAAGAACTCAAGTGGTTCAAAAGGCAGTAGAGCTTCTGTATGGGATATAAGAAATTTAAAAGCTGTACATGTTAACAAAAATGCACATAGTTGGCAAGGTCAATAATTAAGTGTAAGCACATGAAGACATTATTGTCCTCTTTCATGTCTAATACAATGAGTATAAGCTCCACTGTTCTTTCTATTACTTCTTTACTATACCTTAGATAGTATAGGCCTAATGTGGGCGAGTCCTTTTATCTTGGTTTGTTTTCCACATATGCACATACTTGTTGAAAATGGGCAATGAAGATATATTAATATATTAGTTTTTTATCTACTATTGCTCATTGCTCAGAAATGTTTATATTTTGTGTACCTAATTCAAGGTGCATATTCAGCTGCATATGTGTGTCCTTAAATTTTCAAGCTGAAAATATGCTTGGATGTTACACTCTGTAAGTGTTTGTTGAATACTTGTATGCAAATAGTTTCAGTGATTGTGTTTTCAGCAGTTGTTTTGAGTATCACTTCAAACTACTATATATTTAGGAGCTCTGCTGATACAGGTATGGAGTAATAGAGTGATACAGCACTGTATGCTTTTGTTAAAAGGTTCATTGAAAAGTCATCGTGAATATTATATTTCACACGGACATTATTCTGCTGAAAGGGAACTGAAGTATTAGGAATGGAAAATGGCCTAGTTTTGAAACCACAAAATGCAAAATATTTCATAATGCCTGAAGTTACCCATACTCTCAATTATGGTCTGGATTGGCCACTCCTGGTCCATCAAAGGTATCATTCCATTTAAGTGACGACATAATAACACTATTGAGCTTGAAATTCAATCATTTTTTCTCTTTCAGGCATTTACAAGAAACCAAAGATGCAATGGAGGTAGACCTTAGGAAGCTGAGAGCAGTGATTGATGAAAACAAAAAGGAGATAGGACATTTAAAGGTATGTGAGTGAATACATCAAATGATACCCTGAATTTTCATAATTGCCATTCCTTTTTTTTTTCTTTTTAATAGCATCAAGTGGTATCTACTTTGTCATCTACTTTGTATCTTCTGCCCTGATGTTTTTGACTGACATAGATAGTACTGATTTTGAGTGTATTTGTATGTAATCTTGCAAAAATAAAGCAATAGACTAAATGATCCTCCTGCATTGAAGAGTCAACTGTTGGAGATGTAGTGGGATGAAACTCAGATTATGACTATTTTTAAATTGAAACCGACAGTTTCGGAAGCAACAACAAAAATAACATTATTTTAGACACAATATTGTACTATTATTTAATTCCTTATGTCATGTATGTATTCCTTATGCTAGCTATCATACAAAGTCGAATCTCAAAGTTTATGGTTTGGGTAAAAGCTAACTTGGTTTTATGTTTTAGCCAGCCTTATTTTTATGCGACTAACTTGTGTAAGTCTAGTCTTACCAAAATAGGTTTGATCTTATGATTAAGTCCAATTTTACATAGTTGTATGCAGCCATACTTTGTTTGACTGATCAGATGTAGTTCAAGATGTAACACTGGTCCTTGTTTATGTAGTCAATATGTAATACTTTATGTTAATATGGATCTTTTTTTTAAAGGGAGGAGGATTTGCTATGGATGTGTATGATGTAAGGATACCATTATCAGTAAATCAGAATTAAGAGTTTATCCTAATACCTGTTTAAATATACATGTATGTTTGCCACCAAGGAGTGACTGACATTTTTGTGTAGCCTGATTTTAATCAGTCTTTGCATTAAATTTCAGTTTGAGCTGGAACAAGGGAAATGACAGTCCATGGTGAAAAAAGTCTCTCAATGTGCTGATGTACAGTGCTTCAGTTATGTGCAGCAGTCTCTGCAAATCATAAAGAATAGAGTGTTGCATGCTTGGTGTTCCAGATGGCAATTGTCTCGCAGATGGTAGAGAACTACGCATTCTTTGATACCAGATATTACAACAGCCTGGCCATCATAGCATTGACAGAGAGTCATGATTTCATACCAGATTGTTCAGGATAACATTATGGTCTCATTCACCTCAGCTTGGTTTTCTGTGCAGTTTCTGTATTGAATGTAATGGTTATCCATACAAATCAAACTCAGCTGCCAATACAAGTTTGTAACTGGGTGAAAGTGGCTTGTAACAATGGGGATGTGCCTGGGAAAAGTTGAGAACATGTAAAAAGATGGAACATGCCCAAGTACATTCAAATTGTGAAGAAAATTCAACTTATTCAGGTTCACCAAAGTAATAAGAAGAGATATGAGGATTTTTTCAACAAGATCAAATTAAGCTATGAGTGAAATTTCCAAGGTGTATCTCAAAATGGTTAGTTTTAAGATTCTTCCAAAATATGAATTTCCAGATTAACACTATGAGAAGTGAAGTGAAAATATGAAGAAATTGGATGTCCAGTAATTATTACAACCCCTATTCATTAGAACTCCATGTATGCCACATGTGGTTTGTCTGACCTCATCCTGATCACAAGTTGCAGGGGAACATTTTGGGGGATTGAATATGGTTTACTGTTACACTTGTGTACAAAAATACATAATAATATTAATTTAATCTGTCAACCAAAGTCATTTCTCCACCCAGAAGTTTGGCATTTTTTTACCACTGTTTTCCCCCAGGACACAAATTCACTATACAGTAACCTAACTAGGCCAACCTGAAATGTTGCAAGTATGCTACAGATGGCCATTTCTGTCATGTCAGTCACCCTTTTTTTTATTTTTTCCAAGAGAGTAAGTGCCAAAACAGAAGAAGCATGTTGTTGGTAATAATGCCATGTAAGGGTGATAGTCATTAAAATCCAGTGCTCGTTTTCATTTTAATCACGTCTTAAAAAGTGCAGTAATCAGCGTGGACTGTGCCTGAAGGTTTTAAGACACAGTAGAGTAGCACACCTCGTTTTCTCATGGTCATCCTTCATGTCCTGATGACTGCTCTTCTCAGAGTCCGATTGGTCAAGAGGATTCATGAGGTTTGTATTGCACTTCATCACCGTTAATGTACTGAGAGTTAATGAACTTCTATTCCCCCCTCCTTTCTGTGCTCAGGCAATCCACAGTCACTCTGCTAATCAGCAGGCACTTCTTAATCAGCTCAGAGGTCGTCTGGAGGTAGAGGAGTAAGTACTGTATTTGATAGTATTCTCTCACTACCATCACATTCAGCTCAGCTATATGGTTTTTTTTTTTCACCTTATTGAAATTCGGATTCTCCAAATAAATATGTGCAGGATATATGCTTTTGCTGACTGACATAATATGTGAACATTGTAGTTCATGTTCATGTGTGTCCGTTAAGTCGCAAAATGTTCATATATTCTGCAGACTACCATAAAGGATAAGTTTTATTAGGTTTGTGTTGAGATTTTTCTTTATTTTGAACATATATGATTTGATTATGCTCAGTAAATGTGTGCTTTGGAATAATTGAAACTGAAGAACCATCATATTATATTTTATAATAAACAAGTTTTATTCTCATCATCCAATATACAACTAAACTGCCTTTGGTTATAATGAAGTTTGAATGGTAAAAAAATGGTAAATGGGTTTTTAAGTATTCAAACATTCAAAACACGAATGAACATACATTTGAAAAGCTTTTTTTGCTTTATCGGACCTTAAATGCAATAAACTCGTTTTAATTACATATGTAGACTAGATTTACATACATATCCATTTTTATGTACCTGTATTTTTCTGATATCAAGTTGGCCATTTCATTTTTTTATTTTTATTTTTTTTTTTATCATTTTTATCATTAGTTTTAGTCAACCATGTCTAAAATGCCCTCTACATAATGGTTCAGAAGCTATTCTTTTATAGAATACATTCAAAACAACAAATAAAGAGAACAGCAAGTGCTTTTGACAGTCAAATGAGAGGGTTGGCCACCCCTGAGTTCAGTGCAGCGTCATAATAGATAAATAATGCAAGCTTTGTCTCTCGGAATAATGAAACTACAAACCGATGCATCCTAGTCCTGTCAAAGAGTATTCGACAATGATGGGATATCTATTAGTTCAATTGAGAGAATAAAACATAAAGTGAGCGAGCATTACCGATGAGCACCTGCCTGCAGCGCTGACCCACCCAGCCCCGCTGCCTCATTAACGCTGCTCTCCCCGCTCCTCTCTGCCTGCCCATGTACATGCTTAATGAAGTAGCCGGTTTTGTTTTCCTGCCAATCTAATTTGTTTTGTCCCCTATTGGTTTCAGATACACTTTAAAGCTGTCAGTCATTTTAATGGCAGTATTAATATGTGACAGCAAGATGAATTGCTTTCTTTGTCTATTTTAATAATTGAGGAAAAAAAATACTATATATAGATCAACCTTGATTGATTTTAATAAAATGAATATAATAATCTAAATTGAGATAAGGATATTCAATTGGGCTCTTTTCCCAACATTTCTTATCTTTTTCTGCCATTTTGAATTTAAGGTCTTTATGACAAGCTTCTTCTTTATGACTAAATTTTAAGTTCAGTTTTATAACTGGGGTTGCATTTCGTTCATATATTACATAAATGAAGATCATATAATTTTAATACACATTTGTAGCATAAGTCTGAAAGCAACTTCTTTATTATGAAGAAACAGAACCTATTGGACATGATCAGTTATTAAGGAAAGGTATCCGAAGACATTCAAAACAGCTCTAATAATTTACTCTATTTTATTCATTTCTTAGTGACAGAGTTCACCCCTTCGATTAATTTAGACCATAGGATCATTTAGATTGCTGGCTTGAGATGTGGCTTAGGTGTTACTGAGCCTACGCTGAGAATTGCCTTAAAATTCTAAAGTTATGTACAAGGAATGATTTATTTTATTTATTTTATCTTTTTATTTTTTTCAGAATTTCCCAAAATTACTTTCCCTGTTTCATTAGAAACATTGTTATGGCATGTTTTATTCAGCAAGTCATGGGAATTTCCATGAACAAGTAGATCACAATAATGTAATTTTCAGAAAACTGCATGCTGACACACAGAGTTAGACATTTGTTCATTTAGAGAAAATATTTAATTCACATGACTCAAAATCTCTTGACAGGTGGCTTTTTGCTGCGCAGGTACCAAAAATATTTCCATTCATTCCCTTCAGAGTTTTCTGTCATTCATTCACTCATTCATTCATGTATTCCCTTCATCTTTGAATCTTAATTTCACCTTACTTTGGCAACTTTGTAATGTATGATTTTTGGTTAAATTAGTGGTTAGCATTGCATCTATGAATTTATGAGCAGAACATTTTGGGGTTATGATGGAAAAGTCATACCAGTAATAATATGTGGGCCTGTCATTCTTTAACCTGGTCAGGAACTTGAGCAAAAGGATTGAATGAGTAGCCCACCAAACATGCTAGCCCAGACCCTTTTTTTCCACTTGTGTCTGACCAACAGACTTACAGAGTGGCCCTTTAGTGCAGCGGAATCTGCCCATCAGACAGGCCTCCTGCACTGCTGAAACAGCTGCTGTGTGTGTCTGACTGACAGCTGCGGCTGCCATATTGTCACCAACAGCATTCACCAGATGATCGTAAAAATGTAACCACAATTATCTGCTCTTAATTACCAAACGCCTTGTGATTACAACTGGGGATTACTGCAAATGCAGCCAGAGAAGAGCTCAGACACAATGTGGAATAAGCCTATAAGAATACATTGATGTTGTGTGTAATTTCCTTTATGCAGAAGAAAATTGGAATTTGGAAATGATCAAAAAAGAAACGCTACCACTGCGTCAACATGATCTTTTTTCCAGAATTTAATAAGTAAGCTGGGGAAATATTATCTGTTGTATATTGAGCTAAAGCTGAAGTCCCATGAATTTTCATCACCTGATTTATTTTAAATTTAGCCACCTGTCCAATGGAAAGATAGCATTAATATGCAATGTGCAAGACATTATTCCTGTGTAAACAATCCCTCGTTTACTTCTCTGTCTTTTTACCCCATGTTCGCTACTCTCATTAACTGAAAATATTTTCATTTAAAACAACATATGAAAAAATGGACCATGGAATAGATGGTATACAAAATTAATGTTTGTCATGCAAAGAGAGAGGACAAAATGGCTTTGGTTTGAAAGGTCGTAAACCTACGGCTTTAATATGCATTACAATAATTTGTCCTATTTTGTACCAAAAAATCTTTTTTTATTAGTTGAGACATCATTTTATTTAGAAAAAAATTTTGCAAATAGGAAATATTTAGCAGAGGGAGAGTTAGCTTCTAACTTGATTGATATGTAAAATCTAATTGGAATTTAAGGTTCAGTGAAGGAAGAATTTTGCATTCTGAAAAAAAAATCTGTTCTCAGTGTGGACATTGAATTAAGGGTAATGAAGACAGGATGTTGAACCTCTTAGAAGTAGTTACATTGACATCTACTGTCTTGATTAGCAAAACCCCTTGTTTTCTTCTGCCGGACAGAATTTTTAATGTCCATTGATATGAAATGAGAATAAGGGGATGTAATTTTGAGAAAAAAGGATTTTAATAACTTGTCAGAGAAAACAGTTTTCTAATATAAATCTTCATAATGGCCTCCTATCATCTTGGTTGCTTTGTTTTAAGTTGTTGCTAATAGGGAAGAAAGTTTGTGTGGGGGAATGGAATTCATTAGGCTTGCAATGAATATGCAGCTCAAGCACGATTGACTTGTTTCCATCCATTGCTTTGTACAAAGACCGAATAAAAGGGTTGAGTTTCTCTTTATAAGAAAATGATCATTAGAAGTATTTGAATGCATAGTAGACAGCGGTTGATGGTAAAGTATGTACAATCAAGTATTTAGGAAGTTGCATACTAAATGCATTTTCCAACTGGAAAAAGTTCATTACGGCATAGTCTGTTTAGAATTCTGGAAGAATGAGTTCCACAGTATATACCATTAATATGTATTCATTAGTTCAGTGAAATCAGTTGTCTTGCCTTTAAGAGAGCTGCATAATCAGCATATTAGTCTTTTTATAAAACTTTCAAGCCAGTTGAATTCCACAAAGATATTTTGTAGTGACTTTTTTGTAGTGTCATTTATGTGCATTCTGGTTCTTGTTTCGCTGGTAATTTAATGATTGAATTGATTCATTTATTTACAAAAGTAATGCATCTAAACTAAACACAATGAGGACTGGCTGTCCACTGTCTGAATCAACATTGAGAAGCAAAGGGCAGTTTCTCTCTGAGAGATCTCTTTCAGATCCTCAGTGTCTGAATATTGTTTAGTGTTTCTGTATATTTTGTAGAAGCTTTGTGCTGAAATAATAATTTCTTTGACCGAATCACAAAAATCAGTGCCCTAGAAGTGTTACACTTTATTCAAAGCTGTAAATTGACATAAGAACGTATTCTACTGCCTGCCTGTTAATCCTTCTACTCCACTTTTGTCTGTTCCAGGGAGTTCCATTTACAAAATATTTAAAATGATGCGTATATATCAATTTCATGTGTGGTTGAAGACAAATAGTATTTGAATATCCTAGGTTAAAGCAAGCTTTTCTCCAGCACTATTTCGGGTATGTCTGGTCATTAGCACACACCAGTCAAATTCAAACTAACACCGGGACACAAGAACCCACTTGTTTTTCTGTTGTTAGCCAGACAATCTCTACATCATTAATCTTATGCTGCTCTTACAGTTGCACTCCCAGCTCTTACTGTGTTAATTGTTGGTTTCAAGGACTGAGAGGGAGAGCCTCATGACACGGAACCTGTGCACAATGGAGGACATGCAGAGTAGGATGAAGGCGAACATGGAGTCTATCAACTTCCTGAACGAGCAGGTAAAATCCCTGTTACCTGTTGTCAGACCTCAGTGCTGTCTCAAAGCCTCCGATTGAATCCAAAGGCCTATTTCCTCTGTAAAGGAAAATAAAAATCAGTTTAATCTTATCTTTGAAAAAATGTGATTTTATAATGTTGCCTTTTATATTTGACAGCCATGTGAAATGATGCACTGAGGTAAAAACAAAACACCCCCAAGCTTCTAGCTTTCAGCTGTTTCTATGTGTCTTGTTCTTCAGAATTTAGAATTTAGTAAGGGCCAATATATCTCTAGACAACAAAGATTCCATTTTGTTGTCCTTGCAGTATAATAAGTACCAGTGAAAAAATACCTTTGCTGAATATGAAAAATACATGTTTCTTTGTATAATGTTCACTTTCTCTAGCTGTCAAATTGGTCAAAAAGAAAGAACCTTCTTATCATATAGCCATTTGCAATGGAAAAGTCCTCAGTGTCCCCATCTTAAATTTTGATATTTTTTATAAATCTATATATATATATATATATTTCACCGATGTGTCACAAAAGGTCTTTGTCCCTAGAAAATAACATAACTGTGCAGCTATAGTGAATGATAGCTGAACGAAACCTCAGGAACATAAAACTGTTATAAAAAGCCAGCGCAGGAAGTCATTATGCTGTTGAGGGAACGAGCCAGTGAAGCCGGAGACTTGTGAAATATTCTCATTATAGGTCATCTCGGTAATTACCTGACACCTACAGATGGAGTCACTTCTTAATCAAACGAATGAATCATTACTGATATTGATTCAGACTAAGATGTTTGAAATAATGACTCCACTAACTCAAGCAAAAATTTCAAGGTAATTTCAGGAACTTCTGCGCCGACGTTTCAGTCTAAATAATAATGGAATGTCTTACTTCATTTCTGTGTAATGGTAAGAAAATGAGCATGGCAGCGGAAACTAAATTGCCCCTGCCTAATCTGCATAGATTGCTGGACTGGAATGAAGTCGGATAGGATTTTATTTCTAATTTCTGCACCCGCAATTCATAACACAGTACAATTGGTGTCCATTTATGAATGAAATGAGACGGACTGAATATGATGTTGCAGTTTTAGTTAGAAAAGATCACACATTCATGTGATAGTTTCTCTGTGATACTGAGATTTATTTAATCTAATTACAATGATTTATCAGTGGTATTTTATGTAGTCTTGAACTGGGGGAACATTGGATTGCTTTAAACTAAAATAGATTTGTAAACACTGAAATTTGGCCATGCCACTGATTTGTATAGAGTAACACTCAAATGTTGTAACACATAATTGATTTTGTTCACAGATAAAACTGCATTCATTTTAAGACTGTTAGTTTCAAGGAAAATGAAGTGTTGTCACACTATTCAACATTATTGTGATATGTGACATTTGCATGTGACTCAGTGGGGAAAAAGTGGGATTTTTGCAGCTTCTTTGCTACTATGTTAAATAGGCTGTGCAAAACCATAATCTCTAAGACTTGATAAGTTCTATTCCTCCAAAATAGATACTGGAAAGAACTTAATGTTTTTAAAGAGTATTGAACATTTCATCGCAATGCTATCTTACCATCTTATCCAATCCCTCTTAAGATGTAAAACATTAATCTATATTCTTGGGTATATTTTAATTAAATGGAAATTTAAAATTGAAAAAAGGTTGGAAATGGGAAGAATGGATGAATAAAAAATGGATCTGAGATCATCCTAGAGCGGATGTTAGTGTTTTCATTTACAGGATACTTAAACTTAAATGAAGCATCCACAATTTATGCCAAGAACATAGATGGTTGAGACAAACACGTTTCACTTGGTGTATTTAAACTGAAATGTATCAGTAGTGATTAAGCAACAGTAATGAAAGAATTTTAAAGGAAACCACTCATTGGCTTTGGGGCATTTATAGCATAACCGTAACAACACATTTCATTATGCATTTAATTAGCCTATGGGTTAATCTTGGATGACCATTTTAAATGTATTTTCTGTATGAACAGATATCCATTTACTTGCGCAGTTTAATTCATATGTCTGACTCAGGGATCCAAAAGCAGTGTCCCACCTTTAAATTGAAAATTTTAAACCGGAACTTTTTGGGTTATTAGCCCACCTCTTGAAACCAGTGCAAAACACTGCCAGTAAGTTTCTGCAAATGCCGAATGTTAAACAAAAATGGTTTTTAAGGAATGGAGGGGGGGGGCGGGGAGAATTCTGAGGGGTCACTGATTATATATCTGTCATGTTTCTTCTTATGCATTTCCAGCTGAAAGATTTTTACTTTCAGAATCTCTGCCCTAAAGTCTTCTGTGGACTAAACCACCCATTATATAATAACTAATAATGCATTGCCTTTGGCGATGCCAGTAGGACCTGAGTTGGTGGAATTAGCTGTGGTGTGAGATGAATGCATTGAAACAAGTTGTATTGCTCTAAAGCAAAAGATGATTATTTCCCTTATTTTAAGCTGTAGCTTCCCTTGTGCAGGTGTACACTGGGGCGGCCTGGGGGACAGAGTGCCCTTCAGCCAGCACTCTGTCTCCCCCCATAGCCCTCCACTCATGTTGTGACACAGCTCAGAAAAACCTCCCGTCCCTCAGACATGTCCATCCATAAGACCATTTATGAACTGTCGCTTCCAAAACATTCAACCAGCACATGTTGGCAAGGTTATTTCCCTCCCCAATCTATGTGCATGTGACTGTAAAACAGAGGCCATTGCTGTATGTCTGCTGGTAGATTGAGAAAGAGAAAGATCATGCACTCTAGTTTGTGGTTTATGCCCTATGGCATGGCCACATTTCCTCAGAGAGCCACAGCCCAAGGTGAGCACTGCTCGTGCTGCTTTCATCTTACTGCAATGCGTGCTGCCAGGCCCTCCACCCGTGCCTCAGCTCCTTGCCCTCCTCAGTGTGCTGAGACACATATGTTTGTTCTTGGCTATTTGTAAGTGCTGTATCATTCAAATGGTGGTTTTGGTAGACTTGCAGGAGTAACCACTAAATGAAAGTGTGGCTCCTAATTGGCTGGAACAAATAAGTAGCCTGGATTTCCCCCTGGATATGTGTTGTGTGTTTTTTGGTGTGTGTGTATGTGTGTGTGTGTGTAGTACATTTTTTTCCTATGTATTCTGGGATCTGTTTTAAATCAACGTTTTGGTGACCTTGTGTGTTTTTAGATAACTTAAGCTTAATTTCCTCTCCCCCTGTCAGCTTAGAAGCTCACATACTGGCTCCACTTAAAATGTAATTATAATACAAAAATAAAACATTATGTTTTCCTTTTCTCCCCCAAAATGTTGTATCGTTCAAATGACCTGTAGGTCCATAGTCTAATTTCATCCATTTTATGAACTTTGATGTGTTTGTTTGCAGTGTTTAACCACTTGTTTTGAAATGGTGTGATTTGTTTTGTTTCAAGCTTAACTGTTAAATTTCTGTTTAAATCATATCCTTTAATCTTATAAATTGGCTGTTTTCAACTGAAAATTATGCTATTATATGGTTTCAACACATTCATATCAAACATTGACAAAATGTCTGCAGAAAAAGCTATGTATTTCAAATTTCAAATCCTATATCCATATGGGTGACACCAACCATGATAAAAGCGTCCATTACATAATGGTTGTCCATAAATTCTTCCAAATGTCACCCATTTATTTCTGTGTTTATAGCAAATTATCGCATTTCCAGGTGGCAGTTAATGTCTTTGCAAAAGAAATACTGACACACTGATCAAAAGTGACACAAGATAATGGTAAAAGGGGGCTATTGTTTATTTTTCTATGAAATTCTCAATATTTTTACTCCAGATATTCTCAGTGTTATGATACAAAATTTCCCTATGTAAATATCGCTCGTTCCCCACAGAGAATGTCTGCAAACAACTTAATTAGGCCAAATGTGCTGTAATTCTATAAACAGTATTTTAACCCGCTGGTCTTCTGGCCTTTTCTGTTTCCTCTAGCTGAACAGCCTGAGCAAGGAGAACGCAGAGCAGAGGAAACTAGTGGAGAAAGAGCGAGGGCTACGCAAACAGCTGGAGCTGCTGCTAAAGAGCAGCAATCAGAGAGGGCTCTCCCCCCGGGCCCCACCAGAGACCGGCCACAAGGAGAGGCTTCATCTCAGCCAGCTCTGGCCCCCCCACACAGAGGCCGCCTCTTCTGACCCACACGCCATTTCGTATTTCTGTCCCGCGCTTCAACGAGAGCCCTTCAGAAACCCCGAAAGAGGAAAGACACAAACCTTAACAAGAGGGGATCTCCAAGAACCATGGATAAGAGACTCACTAGATAAGTCGTACTGGATCCAGCGAGTGGGAGAGCTTTCTGCACAGCTCCAAGAGAGTACAGAGTACTGGTCAGAGAAAATGAACGATCTCACCACTGAAACAGAGCATTCACCGTTTGCCTCCCCAAAGAAGTGAATTCAAAATCCCTCCCCGGCCCTGACTTGCTAAAGGAAAAAAGGGAATCATATTCAGCCTAGATGCTTGAAAATATGGAATGCATTGACAGACAGGAGGAAAATGAGTGGCCTGTGTTTCCTTCTGAAGCACCTGCACTTAATTATCCTTGTTGCACTTGGAATTTTATCCTCTTTTCAGCAGCCGTGTGTAAAAAATACACGTGTCACGTGAGAAAGGAGGAAATTCTATGATGTATTTATTACTGAAAAACCATTGTTTTATGTAGAATTTTAAATAGATCAGGTTGCAGGTTATTTCATTCAGGTTAATGTTGTGCCTTGTTCTAATATTGGGAATGTTTGATCACTTTTTATAACATTTGTTTTTTATTGGTCAGTGGTTTGCATTTCATCTGGCGTGTGCATCAAAGTGCCAGGGGCCCCATAATGCAACGGAAATGAGCGCTCATCGCCATCCACTGACTGCTCCCTCATAAATAAGTGATGGGATGAATCACCTCTGTTTGTCTTGCATGGTGGTAATACATTATTTCTCCTCCCTTTATACTGTGTTGTACCACTCGCATCATGTCTCCCCAGTTGAACTGCTGTTTTTTTTTTATTTTTCTTTCCCCCAAATGATTAGAAGGAATTCCTCTGACTGAGAACTGTAGATGTAGAATTTGTCTTGTGATTGTCTTTGGCAAAGCTTAATCATTTTAATGCCCATTTATAAGAGCAGTTTTTGTATCTCTGTTTGTCCTAGATTATAAAGGAATCTTTAATGGGATTCTTTTGAGGTCCATTATTCTTCTATTCCAATCTGTCTTTGCCCTGTTCTTTTTCTTCTTTTGTCCTTTTCAGTTGCCCCTGCAACTGTAGAATAATACATGAATCAACAACCAAGCAAATGAAGTGATGCAGTTTTTGTAATCAGGCTGGATGTATGGCTCACATATATATTTTAAGTTAACTAGTATCTGACACAATAACACTTCAACCACTGGAAAACAACTCTGATTGTGTCAATACCACATTTGGTCATTCAGAAAAAAACATCTCTGTCCCTCTCTCTCTCTCTCCCTCTGTCTCTCACCCACCAAGATGTTCTTCGTTGACAGTGAAGACCTGTGTTTCCAGTGTCTGTGAAGGCAGTGGTATTTAAAAAGGCAAAGCAGGGGAGGACAAGGCTATGCTGGCTAAACAAGGAGGCCTTTAAGCCTGCTCTTTGAAATGCCTCTTCTCTTTAGAAAGTGAGCCCATTTTACTGTGTTAATGAGCGACTGTTAGAAAATCCAGAAGCTTGAACATGGCATTTTCTGTTATCCCCAAGATGCAGAACAACATTAAGCATCTGACATATTTTTTCCAAGGATTATACATTTTAATGAGGGAAGGCAGGGCTTGTTAGTGGTATTAGTCATTTGCACTGTCACAGTTAAAAAAAGGAAAAACTATTTTTATAAATATACACTCACATACACATACTCACATGCAGTCATTAAAAATAAAACCAGTGGCTTTTACAGCAGAGAGTGCAAGCCAAAGGCATAGTGCAGACAGAGTCCCTTGGAAACAATCATGAGGGTGATCATTTGTTGTTCTTGAAAACGGCGTAAGGTTTACAGAGGTTAAGCTTGCTTTTGATGTGTTTTTAACTCATTTTAGGTCAGCTGAGGGATTAAGGCAACGCCACCACCCCCTCCCAAATGCAAGTTCTAATTTTCATTGCAGCCAGCATTTTTTCATATAAAGAAACCAGTATTGGGATTCTCTGGTCCTCAACTTCCTGCAGTAATTTCACTTAATGAACATGTGGTTTTGTGTGTGTGGTCCCCTGGAAAGTACAACAAAAAATTGCAGTTTCAGTATTTTTGTTTAATCCAAAATTAGCATTCTTTTTTTATTATTTGAACCATACAAGCCTTTACCAACAGGGATGTTGACAATTACAGAAGTGATTATAGTACATTATTTTATTTCAGCATTAAAACGAAAACAACTCCAGGGTCATCCCAGTAGAGACGCTTGTTTTAAATGCACTTAGCATGCGTGTCTATTCCCTCACCTAGAGCGCTGATGTTTCAAATGAGATTAAAACAAGACGTGGATGCTATAAGCAGGCAACATCATTTTTACTCGAAATCCCTGATCTCTAATCCATTTCAGTGAGGTAATTGTGTTCCTGCTTACAGCCACTGATATAGTGCTGTGAATTTTCATTCTTCCCGTGCGTACCTTTGCACTACAGCCATAAACAGCCTCAGCTCATCATAACAAATTATTGTCTTTTGTTTTATTCAAGGCTAGCGTTCTGCATCTACACCAAGTTTATTGTCCCCTTTCTGCCAGGATTGCAAGCAAGCTATTCATGCAGCATGTCGTTGTTTTCAAAATCATAATTGGTCTTGTTAAATTTATATTATAAAATGACTTTGGGATTATTCTCATACATGCAGGGAACTAACTGCCTTACATTTCACATTTCTGAGGGTCTTAGGAATTGGGGGTGCTGGCTGGGGTGTGGATGTTGGGGCGGGGGGATGGGGGGGAGGGGGTGGCGTGTGCATTTTACTTCATGAAGTGCATTTGAATATTATAGTAGAGGACTGGAGGCAATAAGCTTCATTCCAGATATTTCTCGTTATTTGAATACATAATGTCTGCATGTTAGATTGTCAGGAAATGAAAACTAATGCAAATGAGAATTCTTAGCCTTTAAAAGAACATTACGAGCATTATGCTTCTCAGGCAAGCATTGCTTTTCTCATAATCCATCAATATGCTTCTTAAATTGGCTTTTAAATTTGAAACAAAAAGTCCATATATGAAGAACATCTGCACCTGATTAGGCTGTAAATGAGGACAGAAAGATGCCTGTTTGAATTTAGGCTGATTACTCTTAGCATTCAGGATGCATTTCAGCATGACCTCTGAACAGGGTCGTGGGTCATATTTTTAAATGGGATTTAAGAACCTGAATGAATTGGGAGGGGTAAGGTGGAGGTAAAACTCAAAACATACAGTAGGGCAAAAATGGCTACACTTCTAATCCAAGGATTTACATCCATAAATTCAGCTAGAAAAAAAAACATAATTTATGTTTTGTTTACTGGGTTCTTTGTTTTTTTCTCGTCAAAGGCCTTGTCTAACTCTGTTTGTCAAAGAGATCCAGGAACAGCATCGAGTCATGAGGGAACCAGTCAATGATTCAACCTCAACAAGTCACAAAAGTGTTCAGTTTTGATTTTGTTTTTAACCCTTCGTGTTTTGTGTTTTGGACCCTGTTTTGATCCTAAGCCCCCAAACCAAGCCTCTGTCAGCCTCTCCATGGGAGAGGAAGGGTTAACCCCAGCAAAGAGGTGACCTTTATCCTTATGTGCTCACTCATTTTTTTTTATTTTTTTATCAAACCTCTCCAAAGGGACTCATCATACGCTGGGCTCTATGAAGGGAAAAAGGAGAGCATTGTCCTTATCACCTCCTTCCAGAAAGTGGTAGAGTAATAGGACTTTGTAAGGAGAAATGAAGACCAGTCTGATGGCGGCTGATTAAAAATTGACTCTGCCACATCAAAGAGGAGTTGAAGGTGAAAATGATGATCACTTCCCTCTCCCAGGGACCCGCCACCATTTCCTTTATTCAACCTTGAAAGGTTCTTTCTGAATAAGAAAATATCCCTGGAGTCCATTCAGGGGAGATGGGATGGGGAAAATGTAGATCAGTAAGCCCCATTCTTCATATAAAAAAATAATAATAATATTCAATTTTTGTTAATGACATCTTAGAATAGCCCGTTAGTTATCAATGTTGAGAAAGTAATCCTCTCTTAAGGTCCCACTCAGGGCTGCAGACTTTACTTAATTGCAATTACTTAGAAAGGGGATGGCCAAAACAATTCAGCAAGGTCTCCAGTTTGACACTCTGAATTTCGCTGTTTTACATTTAAGTAATGGGCTTCTCATATTTCCTTTTTATCTCCTCCAAACTCAACTAACACTGATATGAAGCTTTACATTTACTTCATTTAAATGTATTTTTGCTTTGTAAAAAATTCTCCCATTTGGTCTAAAAACCCAAATGTGATCCCTCTTTCTCTGCATTTTTCTCTCTCCCTCTCCCTCTCCCTCTCTCTGTCTGTTACACACCACATACACACACACACATACATACATATGAGTATAATACATACAACTAAAGGCTGAATTAGCATATATAGTGTAAAGGAACCACAAAGTGAATTAGTAAATAGTCTCTGTTGAATGAATCACAAAATAGGTATCATCTGAGGTCAGAATCTGTGATGTCTTGCCTATGTCTGAGATGTCTGCATTGAGCGGTTTGGTAAGGGTGTTCTGGCACACGTACTCTACACATGGCGGATCTGTAATAAGGCCTGACACATGCAAGGAAAACACTTAATAGATGCTCTGCCTTTTGTTCCATTTTACATGTTCATAATAACAGCAGTGCATTAAAGCAGGTTGTTGTTTGCATCTAAAATAAGTCAGATGTGTGGAGCCTTCTGCTTCTTTCTAAACCTGTAAGTGCATCAGCTGTGCATATCAGTCCGGTTGTGAATGTGAAGCGTATGCTTACCCATTCTTCCCAAGTATGTTGTATGACTGTAGTGCTTTTTAGTGTCACATAAAAATGATTTTATGTGTGTGTGTGTACAGTATATAGACAAAGAACATTGAGACAAACATATTTTTTCATAACATACACATATATATATATATATA
Organism: Albula goreensis; assembly: GCA_022829145.1. Lineage (NCBI taxonomy): Eukaryota > Metazoa > Chordata > Actinopteri > Albuliformes > Albulidae > Albula > Albula goreensis. The sequence continues at coordinate 14,803,649 of CM040756.1, forward strand.
GAGAGAGAGAGAGAGAGAGAGGCAAAATATCCATATTTACCTGGTGTAGTCTATTGTTTCTGCTTGTTATTTGTTCAAACTATAAAAGTTCTTATAATAATAAATAATGTAATTTATTATAGAATACAGTTTAATAGGACACAACCTATTACTCTGATGAAGCTGTCCCTGTTTGTGCATTTCTCTGTATTTTTATACAGTGCATAAACTGTAATTTTCCACTGCGTCAGACAAAATTTCTGCAATGAATTTTCTGATCAGGGGGACAGACATCACAGAGCAATCATTCAGTTCCCCCTGCAGTTCCTTTCAAATTCAACTCTCAGTCAGAACAAACTGGCACTCCTCTGACAATGCGAATACAGAGGGAGCCAGAGTGGCTGCTGCAGCGAGAGGGAGAGCGAGAGGCTGAGCTCCTGCCTTCAGTGCCTCGGCTCGTTTCCGGGTGAGAGTGGAGCAGCTAGAGACAGTCAGCCTGCAGAGTCTGCCGACCGCTTGCTTACAGACACCCTGGTGGGCAGGCAGATTCAAAGATCCTTCCGATGATTACTGAAGTACCATTCTGCACCGTTACTGTGCTGCCTTCTGCTTTACTTTACTTCTGCTTTCTCCTATTTTATTTTGAAAGGTTGCGCAAGGTTGTCAGCTCCCTAGACCTCCCTATTAGTGGGCCTGTCTTGCGCTAGTAGGGTCTCCTTCCTGTCTCCTCATCAAATAATGCTGACAAAAAAATGTACCCTACCCTACATCTGTTCACAGACACAAACACAAACACAGATAATATATTATTTTAAATGTGTCAACTCATGGTTAAAAAGATTTACTAAACTTAGAATAATATGGTATTAATTATGTGACAATATCTTATTCTATGCTTACAATAACATTACACACTTACTTAGGAAGATGGCATTTTATTTTTGTCATCGTGAGTAGTAGATAAGAGGTGTGAATGGTATTATTTTCATTACACAATAAAATGTAACTGTTTCACATATGGTATAATGTTTTAAGCAAACACTATGGGTAGGTTTCAATAATATATTACATTTGCTTTAATGTAAAAGCAATTTTTCTTTGTATCTAGTAATGTGTTGAATAACTGTACAGAGTCAGAGAGCAAGAGTGCTAAAAATAAAGTGTATATATAAAAATAAATAAAATGGGAAATTTACCAAAGCTGTCATCAAAAAAGTGTTATGTATTTACAAATGCAATTATGGCTCCCACTTTTCCAGCACATTAAGTGACAAGCAAGGAAATCCAGCATGACAGCCAGTAGAATTAAAATCAAATGTGTATCTTTAAAAGTTTACACCAATACAGTATATTCTTGACACAAGATGAAAATTTCACACCTATTAATGCAGTATCTGTGCTTACAGTTATTTCTGTCTTTGTTATCTTGCAGGGTACGTTCAGATGGATTTATGAGGGGTACAAAAATCCTCTGGGGACGTAGGCGGCAGCACTCTGAATTTGGCACTAATAGTGTCCCTGTCATTGTTTTGTGAATTGCAAATATTTTAGTGCTAATAGGCAGATTATGAAAAGAAACTAACCATGCCCACAAACCCCCATACTTATACCTTACATTTTCCTTTTTCACCATTGAATCATCATCTTTCAACTTGTATTTATAAATGTTAATACCTAATCTTATATTGTTACATATTGTATTTGTGCATTGTCTTAAATGTCTTTATGATTGAGCCAGTCATTTTCTGGATTGCTGCTTGAAATTAAGTACAATTTGTGCTATTCATTAGTAAATGTAAATTTAGGACCTTGTGAACAGTGAATGTTCTTTTGTTAAGCAGAAACACAGAGACACCTTTAACATTGATTTTATACACCCGCTTGGTGATCTTTACCACTGAGATAGTGGTGATAACAACTTTGAGCATTTGATATTAAATGTTTTTCTAAGTGAATAGTACATGAAAACGGTAAAAGAAGAGCTAAACAACGAATGAGATGGCATTTAGGAACATCCTGGCAGATGATTAATGTAACATGTATTTAAATGTATTTCAAGTTAGTAATACAACCTAGTAATTGGTTGGTTAAATCAATTATCTAAATTTCAAAAAATTAAAGAAAAAGGTATTGTGTTTTTAAGTATTTTATACTTTTAAATTCATCTTAAAAAGTCAAAGAGCAAATCAGCCCCCAAGTATGCACAGTATGGATATTTTTATAATATGCATTTCTTTTGATGCAAACAAGGATAGCCTAACTTAAAATGCTTAATTGCTCCAAGGAGGACCAGTCCTGGATCTGCTCTGCTGCTTGTCAGGTTGGGTGAAGATGGAAAACCTTCAGCTCTGAACTCGGCCTCCGCTGTGCTGGTTCAAAGGAGTCCAGCCAGCAAGGGGACTCAAATCTGGTGGTCGACCATTGAGCAGTAGTGCACTTGTAACTTCTCAAAATACATGCAAACAGGCTATCCTTGAATGGATTTCTGGCAGGACCCAGTACCACCGATCTTACATTGGGTAGCTGGTAGATTGGAACTCACCCAGAAGACATGAGAGAAGCCCTTTTCCTGTAAATGGCTGCAGGCATCAGCATCCTGGGTCAGGAGTTTGGTCGCTGGCTCAATCAACCTTCACAGTTTTGCAGGCAAGAGATATTCGTTCTGCTGGAGAGGATGCAGATGCTTGTAGAAGTCTGGATTCATTTCTCTGCAGTTTCAAACACACTGGGCCATAGAGTTAGACAAGTGTTAAGCTTGTATGTAAATGAACAAAAACATCATTATTGGGGACAACAGAAATGTAAATATTTAATCTCTACAAGAGGTCTAGAGCAAAACCCAAAACAAAAGTTTGGTTGAAACAATTAACCATTCCTTTGGTGTTTATCTCTGGTCACCATGCACCAGAAATGTAGAAACACTTTTGCTGTTCATGAAGGCACAGGCACAACATCACAGTCCAGGATGTACTACATATTATGTTTTAATATCATGAACATTCAGTTATTACCCCCCAATTGATGCATTGATTCTAACAACCCAAAAACTAAATGTTACAATATAGTTTTTTTCTGTATTCTTTGTAGCCAGACTCACACTTGACCTAAATCAACTAAACAACCAGTAAAAATTTACTCGAAAATACTCTTGTTTACCAATATCTATGTGATATACAGTAGAATCTAGGAAGCATGGAAAGGAACCTGGGTCAGTAATACACTCCATTTTCATCAGCTGAACTCATTTTGTCTTCTCTTTTTAATTAAGTCCAATTTGAGTAATATCTCTTTGGGCTTTCTATACAGGACTTCTGTCCTTTTCATCAGTAAGATGAGCATCTCATCGTTTGATCTTGATGACTGTGACACGATACTACTTGGTCTTTGTTTACAAACAAGAAAAAGCAATAAAGGTAATGCAGTATCTAGATTAAATACAAAGCTGAGCACCCAATAATATAATAATGTACTTCACAATCTGTTAATGAAAGGAGTGTATGTATGCACACTTATACACTGAACACTCCTATTTCCTTCATAGATTAAAGATTTCATGAGTGGGTGGATCTGTTTTTCTTTTTTCTTTTTTCAGATTTCAAAAATCAGATCAATATTCACCTAACAAAAGAATGAGAATCTTTTCATCAACATTCTCTGTTGTAACCAAATGACAGTGGAGATTTGTGGACATAGAGATGGATGCACCAATGCAATATGAACAGGACCGTCTCAGAAGAGGCACCTGTAAAAATTCAGCTATTAATCTTCTCTTCACTCTGAGCCTGAAACTGAGCCTTTTTAAAACAGTGCAATCTCATTCCCTACTGTGCACAAACCATGGGCCTGCTGTTATGATAACAAAAGCAATACAAACAGTGAAGTGTGTGTGTGTGGTGTGTGTGTGTGTGTGTGTGTGTGGGTGTGTAGGTGGGTGGGTGGGTGGGGGCTTCGTTATGCTATAGTACCCTATGAGATCAAAAAACATCCACATCAAAAAACAGAGTTTTTTCCTAATCCTCAGAATACTGTCCCTTCTCTAGATTACAAAAAAAGCATGTGGTATGTATTAATTCATCAAACTCATTTATGTGAACTCTGTGGAAAACATAGGCAGCAGTACATTGTGAGAGCTCTTTCAATGTTTGCTGATTTTATTCCAGATACATACAAAAACACACAATCTCTCATGGACACACAGGTGTATATTGTAAAATATACATATGCATGTGTAGAAACATTTCATACCATGGAGATGCTCTTATCCAGTGCATTCATACATGATTTGCAAACACATCTTTTTCCCTCAAAATGTACTTTACTCTTAATGAGCCATTACCAGTCTTTATGTTTGAGAGTATCTACATATTAATACGGGTAAGCATGGAGATGCAGACCGGGCCCTAGAAGTGGAGATCCCGCTGAATGATAGGGGTTTAGTGGACCTGTAACGCCCTCAGTGGTTCCTAGACCACATATCAAAAAGGACATTAGATTCTGGCATGGTTGAGAAGTTTGGCTTGGCAGAAGCCCAGGACTTAATAGCCAGGGATATGTAGGTTATGAATGAGGTGCACTTGCATTGCTATGAGAGGGGCAGATCATGGACCCTCTGGCAGAGAGCCTGACCACAGACATTTCCACTGTCCCCAGTTTTTTAATTTTTTTATTCATGACCGCTCCTCTCTCACGGGCCCAAAAATTAAAACATAAACATGTCACACGGGAGAGATCATTACATACATTCAGATGGATTCTGCGTGAAAGACGCTTGCAGACGACTGCCAAAGTAGCGGGCCAACTCAAGTTTGCTTGCCCGAGGCTGCTGCCACTTTTTTTGTTTCCTCCAAACTCAATCTGACGATCCCCCTAATTTTGAAGAGATGCACCGCTCTCTGGCAAATTTTAATTGGCTCAGTGCTGAATTTTTATTTTCCATAGGGATTATGCTGGTTTTTCTTATAATATCAACTGAGCATTTTTGCACTGCGCCAGGTTTCACGTTTCATATCTGTCTGTGCTTTTAACATGGAGTTGGATCAGAGCTAAGCATGGCGTGCCAGAGGAGCCTCAGGTAGAGGTGAGGTGTAATGGTGGGGGGGGTGAACACCACTGCCTTGAAAGACATTGCTTTATAAAATAATAATTACAATAATGGCAACACACATATGTAATATTGCATTTTTAATAAAGAACGTGATGTGCATATTCTGCTTTTAAAGACTAATTCTTCGATGTAGCATTTGCTTAATATGCACTTGAAACCTCTCAGTGGTAGTGTAGCAACAGAATAATTTATTAAAACAAATGCCACATTTTACAAAATACCCAAATTAAATATGACCACTACTAAAAGATGTAATGCAGGAGTATAAAATATGCATGAAATTATGTAAATGTGGTGGAAAAAGACTTCCAGCTAAACTTGTCTACTGGTTTTCTGTAAGATTGCCAAAACTCAAATAAAAGCAGCATTCAGCTGAATGTTTAGACATCTGGTTACTTTTCCCTTCAATAGGAGAAAAGTATTCAGTATCTTGTATGAAAATGGGCAGCTCAGTCTGCTGCTACCTACGCCTGAATTTCCACTACAGTCAAAATAGTTACTCAGCATAATTTCCTGTTTGTTATATCATTTTTCTTTTAATAACACATCAAAGAGGAATATAGATGTCTTGTGTTCTGAGTCATCCATGCCAAAGACATCCTGTCTTGACTCATTACTTTAGTCAGAACTTTTATTTTATTCTCAACAAAAAGCAGTGCTGAATATTTAAACATGTTAATGCTTCACTTGTAAGGTAGCCACTTTTATATCTAAAACCTACAGAAAGCAGAAATGTAGAATGAGAAAAATATCTGTGCAGTATATGTTCAGTTTACTTCAAGAGAGAGAACAAATTTTATGTGTTTACCTTTAGTAAGTGTAGCGCATTGAAATGAAAATGTGGATGAAGTCATATTGGTCACTGTAAATACTGAAAAGCATGGCCGGAAAAACAAAGAATGATACATACAGGACTTGTAAAAAATGGGCCAGATTTGACATTAATATTGCTATTTAATAAAAAGAATGTGCATGTGGGGATGTTTAATTTTTGTATTACAATACCCCGTTCCTGCTAAAAACCCAAATGTGATCTCTCTCTCTCTCTCTCTCTCTCTCTCTCTCTCTCTCTCTCTCTCTCTCTCTCTCTCTCTCTCTCTCTCTCTCTCTCTCTCTCTCATCTGCTGCCCCCTGTTGGACTCCAGTGTAGAGACAGTATTGTATACTGCAGTGTATTCACAAAACACAAAAAGTTGGTAATACTGTCTTATTTTCATGGGTACGTGCAAAAAAAAAAAAAGTTTTACAAAATGGTTGTTGTCATATTCAGGATAGTGTTATGTCGCATTGTGTTTATTATGAGTTTACTAGACATGCTTGTGATGAAAAGACAACAGAAATTATAGACTATACAAAGCCACAATACATGAAATATAATGTGCTGCAAATGATTCAATTGAATATTTCTTGATAAACTGAATGGCAGTTATTTGGGGTGTTAAAGAAGGTGATAGAGTGATATAGGACTTATATAATAAATATGAAATATTGATGTCAGCAAAATTGCCTCTCAATAGTTTTGCAGATTTGTATTTAATTGCAGATGCAATTAATCACAGTCCAACTAAGCCCAAATAGCAAAGCCCTATAGGTGCTTACTGTCTTATAAATGGTACACTAACCTCTTCGAGACACATGTAAAAGCAAGTGTAGTTTTATTTGAGCATGATTTCTGTAGTGTTCACCAGTGTCTTAATATGGCACATTTATTCTGCTCCAGACTCTGTATTGGCTATGTAAACTGTATTTGATTTGGTTCTCTTAGACACAATTTTTCATACTAAATGTCCCAAATGGCAAAACTTCTGCATGTGCCGATATCACCAATAGTATACCTGTATCTTGTTTCGATTGTCAGCCATGGAGTTACTCATGTAAACTATGCATGTCTTTGGTGTCTATCTATAAAGTTAATGTAATTTTAATTGAGCTCATGTGCACTTCACTGAATATGAGTGTGGAATGAATGTTTATAACGGGTGCATTGTTGGTTGTCACACAATCAGCTTTCAAAGCCAAACCAGTTGAGGATTAATCTTTGATGAGGATGTGTTGGAAATAATATTTCAGTCTGCATTTTGAAATGTATCAATTTCTTCTTGAGATTATTAAGCAAAATGAATATTCTTGGTCATGCATATTACAACTTCATAGACTATTGTTTATCTTTGGGTTTCTATGGGTACATATAATTGTAACACTTCTTTATCATTAATGGCATGTACATCCCATATAGCATTCAGTGCTGTCCATGTTCTGACCCATCATTTAATTGCTTCAGAACAAAAAAAAAAGAGTTTTTTTTTGTAATTGAGTCTCTCTAGTAAAAAATTAATTTGGTGCGCTATCAGAATACAGGAACGCTTCTAAGTGTGAAAATAAATTAAAAGACATTACAGGCAATAAAGTCAGATTGTGTACATAGAAATAGCACTTTTCAGGGTACAGCTCATAATTCTGCTAGAATTGGCTTCACTATTAGATAATTGACCTTTTTTTTAAAAAAAAAAGTGCTCACATTTAGCAGCTAAGGGCTTCTGAGATCAAAAGCCACCCTGAAAGTCTAAGCAGCTGCCGCTTTTGTAGGCTCATTTTGATGCTTTAACACAATCACATGACTTCTCTGCTTTGATTCTGAAAATCAGTTCTGCACCATGTAAATGTGTCTTTGGGCCTAAGAGAAACATGATGGCTGGTATGCATTTTATTTATTGGCTAAGGTGTAAAATGTGGTGTTGGTGACAAATTTTAGAGAAAGGAGAAAAAGTAGAATTGCTGGGTGATGAATAAGGGCTGACGGTAACAATTCTTCTCATAAACAAAGACAACTTTCATTGAATATTACAAAAGTTTAAAGGGGGGATTAATTTGTCATTGTAACCCTGTTGAATTATCTAATCAAGGATTCAACAACATGTTATCATGAACTACAGTAATAACTAGCATTAATCTCCATATGTCTAGACCATAGATGAAGGAAACTGTATGTTTCTTGACATTAAAAGGATATTGATGTTCTACACAATCATGGATTTGTTCTCTTAAGAGTAGGGCTACGGGGACCTTGTCAAATGGTTTGGCAGTTTGCCAGTTGGTTGTGCAAACTTCAGAGCAATGAATATTCATTAATGTGCTTTGTTGATAGGCCCATTAAATCATGGGGAATAGCTGACTTAATCGTTATTATATGGTGCTATTCATCTAACCTTTGCAGGTTAAAAAGGAGAAACTACTAAAAAGAGAGGTAACAGCAAAGACGGGGAGAAGGCCTGTGGTGGAGGGCAGTGCAGACCACCAATGTCCGGTGCCAATGAACACCAATGAACAGGATGCGTTTACTGTTTTCTGCACTGTTTTTTTATTATCAAACTCCACAAAAGTCATGCAGCAGTGTGGACAGAAAGTGGATGCTTGAAGAAACGGCAGCATTTGTTAGTAAAGACTAGGGTTTAAGACCCACATGAGAAAACCAGAGAATGAAGCCAAACTGCAGACTCCACCACAGACACATGGTTGGTTAGTATCCATACTGCACAAGAACTGAATGGTGTTAAAGGTGGAGGTATCAGTAACAAGTTTGAAATTATGAAAATTTCTGTATTTGCATTTTTACAGAATATTTAAATTGCAACTACTTTAAGTTTGCAACTGCAATTCAGCTAATAATGTTTGCCTTATTCAATGCACTTTATGATCTGAAAACAATTATCAATGATAGATTTAATCAGTCACTCACTGGAAGAATCCTGTTTTGTGCATTTCTAACCATTTCTAATAATGAGTTTATGATTATCTATAAGCCATCTGTACATTCATGTTCAAGTCTCCACCACCCTATGTATTGGTAATTTATTACCAGCCCATCTTTACAGCACATAATTTGAAATATTTCAGGTACATATTTTTCTTCCCATCATTTTCCCTGAAAATCTGCAGTAAGGCACGCTGTCATATATTGAAGCATTATGTCATTTACTGGCAATTTCGTGCATGAGTCAGACATACTTTACTTTAATGTGAATGACACTCCACTCAATAAAATGCACTCTTCTGTTTATGTCCACTATATCCTATAGTGCACCAAGTACCATTCAATATTACCTTTAAATATTTATCTCAGGAGAATGACAATGGGAGTGATAGAATGAGCCAAAATAGCAAGGCCCCTATTGGTGCTTATGCTCTCATAACTGCTACCCTGAGAGCTTTCGGATGCATCATGAGAAAATGAGATTTTTCAGTTGATGAGCATAATATAGTTTAAATATCCCACCTGTAATTCTGCAACTGCACAGCAGGTGAGTTTAAAGTGTCAATATTAGGAGTAAGTAGATATTTGTAAACAGGGTGGACTACAGCATGCCCTAAACAAAATCCCCATTCAGTAGATTATACTGTTCTTGAGGCTGACTTCCCTCTTAATGTCGCAGAATGGGAAAGTCACAATGCACTTGTGTGTTCTTCAGAATCCATACAGTACTGATTCCCCATGTGTATCTCGGAAAAACAGACCAGGTGTGCTAAGAGGGGTAGTGCTACAATATATCTTTTTTGTCACTGATAATGGTGTCGTGTTACAGAAGCGTTTAAAAATGGCATGCACAGATACATCTGTGGATACAGAGAATGGATTATCTTTACTGTAGTTGTACATTTCTCTTATGGGTGAAAATGAATGCACTATCACATTTAGACATTTAATTTCAAATTCATTGTAATGTATAACTCGTTTGGATGAAAGTTTAATTGCCAGACAAAATTATACTGTTTAAAATTGACTTCATGCCTCTTGATTTGACAATGGGTTCACGTTTAAAATAAAAACTGTTTTAAATTCTGAAGGTAACACCAACACACAGAGGCGCAGGAGAGATGTTTGTCGTGGGGGGGTTCAAACTTGGAGCAAAAGGTCTCAACTTTCAAGCTTCTACAATATTTTTTTTTCTTCCCAAAATTGGGGGCAGATTGGGGCATAGTCTCCCTATTCTATAGTCTGCCTGAAGAAGGGCCAGGTCGAGATCAAAATCTTTTTTATTTCATTGATTGAAACAAAGTGAACATTATAGCGAAGCATATTGTGTTGTGGTCAATAAAAATATAATGTTAAAAATTCCTAGAAGGGAAAAACATTTCAGTATGCATATAATGAATACAGCGACTTAGAATGAATAAAAATACACATAACTACCGGCAAACTCATTATAAAAGGTGTATGAAAGGGTCATATCGCTGATATTACTCATTTATTATGGTTGTTAAAATTTGCTGACTAGCTTCAGTATTTCAGTGCACACAAACTTACTTAGAATTTGTCTGCATCTTGCATGGTTAGTGCAAACTGCAGTATCCACAGAGTCTAATGCCTACAGCTGAAGAAAAAATTGGAGGCTTTTTGCGGAATCAGCGTGATTATTCTCATATTAAAAAGTCCGATAGCAGTCAATTTTATTCCAATGATCTCTAATAGTTTGCTTTGACTTCTTCCAGCTGTGTCCAGGTCCATTGCTTTACACAAACCCATCTCAAACAAGTACTTTACATGAACATGGACATTGCAGGAACCCTTAGTCTGGGTATTTATCTTGAGGACAGCAAAAGATATATGCAAATGCCTTTGAACTATGAATCACACATTTTGTGCAACAACACATGATGAGCATTCATCCTCTCAATTCTACCATTTGCTTTACACACCTGATAGTTTTGCTATCAGCTGGGCAGAGATTTCCAGGTAATGATTGTTAAGTTTTTCAACTAATTGCTCCACGAAGGTTATGTATGGTGTGTTTCACCAGAATTAAGTGGCTAAAGCTTGTTTATCCTACAGCACATACACGGAGGCAGAGTCCACTGCCTATTCTGTACCTGTGGCATTTTTGTGATGCTGTCATACAGCCATTAGGATCTCATTAAAATGACTTAAGAGATGATGGGGAAAGAGTATGAACACACAAGCCCTCTGCCCTGGATTCAAACACCAATGTATTGGCCTACATCACATCGATTGCGTTCTGTGTCAGGGACGAAAAAAAAAAAAAACAGATAAACAACTTGGCAAATCACATGTTATTTACTCCTGAGTGTTCACCCATGAAATTAGGAGTTCATTACCACAACATTTGCAACTGGAATTTTTCACCCATGATTCCCAATGTGAGTCAAAACAATCCAAAAGGCAAACCATTGCATATGAATTTTAGTTTTGTCCAACTGTTTCTTTTTTAACAGTAGTGCAGATTTAAAAGATGGGAAATCGGCAACAATCCAGTAAAAAAAAGGCTTGCTAAATGAAATTACCATCTGAAATAAATATTATACAGAGAGTAATTCTGCCAAGCATAAAACACAAAGGTTAGTCTTCCCAAGCTGATTTGGGTTCTTCTTAGTATGGTTGTTCTTGTGACAAAATGAAGGCTGGCAAGTTAGACATGAAGCAATGAACATGCCCAGTTATTGCTAAATGCTATGTCCAGCTTGGTGTTTCTAAATTCCAGATAAACAGATACACTGAAGGGAGAAAAATAATATCAACACAAAATTAAAAAGATTTTATGTTTTGGAGTAACTAAATTACTATTTAAAAGGAGCCTACACAACATGCTTCTGCTATAAAACTGTTTAAAATAAGCGATTCAAAATATAGATTTATAAAGCAAGGAGAGAGAACTAATGGATATTGAAATGGGCTTAGAAGTTGGCACCTGAACTGAAGGTTCAGTCACAGAATATTGAAAATTATATAATATTGACACATTCCTCTGTAAATGTCTCAATATAACATTCCACCATCAAATAACAGGAGAGATAATGTGCTATAAAATGTATACTAGTCTCCAGAAATTGCCAGACATGCTGAAAAACCCCTGGGTCCCCTTACAAATCTTAAGAGGAACAACAATGAAATGGTGCCATTCACTTCCAACCAAGATTTAGATAATTAAGTTTGAAAATAGTCCAGCTCAGATGGTATTGAGATGAAAATTAGCTTTATGGGCTAATGCTAGTGACAAACACAATGCATAACTAAGTTCCAGAAAAATAAACTGAACTCTAAAACTCTAAAACACCCTAACCCACTATCTCCACAAATAAAGTTGGATTTGCAGGCTTGTCCAGGCAGTGGTGGAGTGGGTTTCTCAGGTTACTAATCCATCACCTCCTTTTATTTCCAGTGATGCACCATGAGCCCACAGCCAGTCCACAGTGAGAGCAATGAGTCTGCTCCTATCACTAATCATTTTTAAATGGTAGCTATTTTATGAACTACAGCCATAAAATCAGAAACAATCACTGGATTATGGGTGTGGCTATCAAGAGCACTTCAGCTGAAACCAAGATCTATCTTTCATTTATGCGATCCACCCTCAGCGAACCATTGTACTTGCTTACTTGCTTGTACACGTCTTTGGCAACTTTTGGAGAACTTCAGGGAGCAGATTCTCTCTCTTCCTGTAAGACTAAACTCAAAACATACCGATACAGTAAATCTTTCAGTTGAGGGACACTGCTTGGTGTTAGCATGGATCATAGAGTCTCTGGTGGAACTGAGTGGTCATTGCTGTCACTACATCGTGGAACACAGACACAGTGTTAAGCTGCTCTGCCATGGTCTGGTGTTGACTGCCCTAGGGTCACTGTCATGACTATGCTGACCACATGCCTTACATCTCTTTGGTATGCTGCCACAGTGTTAGTCTGCCTTGTTGTTCCTGTTATTATTTCAATCATTTTTTGAATCAGTAAGAGTTACGCCAGCCATCTCCACTCTTCTGTCTACCTGTTGTTCACCCAGCGCCAGCCAGATGCAGATGAGCTCCCCCTCTGAAGCAGGTTCTGCTCAAGGTTTCTTCCTGTCAGGGAGTTGTTCCTTGCCACTGTTGCCTTGGCTTGCTGTGAGGGGGTTTCAGACCAGGGATCAATTGTAAAGCTGCTTTGTGACAACTTGTTGTGAAAAGCTCTATACAAATAAAATTGAATTGAATTTCTGAGTGGCAGCAAATGAATAGCTGAATTTAACTAATGTGGAACCAAACACATTTCTCACATCATGTTGTGCAAGTGATACATCAGAAGGTGTTAACCCATAAATGTAATGGCATCTGTGTGAAGTCTCTCAGAGCATTGTCAAATGCATGGTGCACCTGACCTCCCTTAGTCTGTGTGCACATCCTCTGAAAGCCAAAAAAGCCAATACAATTATCAGGGAAAAATTGACAAGAGTCCATTTTTAAAATGATTTATTCATTTATTTTTCTAAATAAAGAGTCATGGTTACCATGTATGGCTCACTTGAAGGGCTGAGTGAACACAAAATTAATTGCTTATTTGTTATGTATCATCATTTTTCATTCTTATAAATAAGCAGCATGCATCCAAAAGTCACCTCTCTTCAACTGGACATCCAAAGAGGACAGAGTGAAAATTTAAAGAGAATTGAGTCTTAGCCTAAATTTTGCTTGTTTAGTTCTACGTTTGCCTTGAAACATTCAGTCTAATTGTCTACTGGCCCAAGCCTTCAGATAAACCATATTTACTAAAATAAAAATCTTTGAACTTAAGAAACTAAAGGCGGTTTCTATAATAATTCACATACACATCAACAACACTAGTGCATATTTATGAAGGAAGGATCTGAATCCCATGCTGTGTTTTGCTGTATCTATTGCACATGGATTTCTCAGACATTTCAGATGAGTCCAAGATCATAAATGCAGATAGTGAAGATAGATGACTAAAAACAAAATTTATGTTATCAGACATACACCAGTGCATTTGCATATGGCATGTAATGATACTTTTTGCATTCCATGTTTGTGTTAATATGTTCCATTGTCCCTGTGCAAGTGTGATAATGTCACTGCAGTTTGTCAGCAGCAGTCCTGAGACAGACACAAGAGACAAAGAGCAAAATGATTGTTTCACCCTCACATTGTAAATGAAATGACAGTGGTGAACTATAATCCAGTAATTAATTTAAATGAAGATATGTCTGCTATACTGTTTTAATAATGGTTATCATTATTTAGACCTCTGTATTAAAAAAAAATCAGTTTTACATTGATAATCACACTCTATGGGACTGCCAAAAAGCAAAAGTAAATTGATCCAATCCCACACAACAGCATGTGAAACTGGTTGGACCTACAGGATTCACTGGACTCTTTTTCTGAGGGCTATTCTATTCCATTTTCTCTCTCCCTTTATCATATCCCTCTCTCTCTCCCACAGGAAAATATCAATTTCCATGGCTGCACCTTCTTCATCCATCCCCCCCACCCCACCCCAACACCACCACGTACCCCCACACACACCCTTTCAGTGGGAACAGTTGTAATGAGTACAAAACATGGGATATTCAGCAGAGAAAGTCCGGCGTTGAAGAGTGATGGTGGGACAGACAGAGAGGGAAAGGTCTGAGCGCTTCATCAGACTGACTCTGCTGTCACACACACAGCGAATGCTTTACACTGCTCTGGAGATGAGGCTGAGGCAGCGCCCGCCTTAAATAACACTGCAGAATGAAAATCCTAATAGCATTTTGATGTATTCCTGTTAGGTTTTTTCCATTAAAAGAACAGGTGATACGTTTGTATCATTTGTCAAGGACAGAGAAAATGAGGAAAATGTTGACAATTTCATTACAACCGTGTAAGAATTGGATTTATATATACTCATATCAAGATTACCAGGTTTTTAATGCATAAGCTAAATGTGTAAAAATATAATACAATATTAGTTTAGATTATTTGAATCTGGGCCTCAACATGAAATGAGGTTGAACAGATTTAACAGGAAAACAATTGAATTTATACAGGGTGGTCGATGAAATGAAGAATGAATTAATTTTGAGATCTAACATATATTAGAGTATCACTAAAAGTAAACAATCTTTTGATTATGTCAAAACCGAAAAGAAAATGTTGGAATGTAACCACTATATTATAAATCAAAATATATTTTAAAAACTGTTGCTGTTATAAATAGCCTGCATGTTTAAACAACCTGCATGTTTTTTTGTCTTTACAAAGTGTACCTGACACCAATATTAAAAATATTTGCAAACAAATACAATTTAACATGGTGTTACAGACACAAGACATCAGAGGATATAGAATAGTACAGTGTGCTACACATGGAAAATACTCTTTTTATTAAGATTTAATTTTAATTCTTGAGATCTTGCACCCTTTAGTCCTTTACAAGAAGCCTTTATGCGCCAGATTCGTAGCAACATTTGATTATGAAGGCTGAGGGGCCAGGAGTGGAAAAGTACACAGAATTTTGTCATTTCTTTGCAAAGCAGACGCCCTTATCCTGGGAAACTTGCACAGAACACATTATCCATTCACAGAGGATGATTATTGAAGCAATTTAGATGAAGTCACGTCCTCAACGGCGTAACAGCAGCGTCCCACCCACAATTCAACCTTCAGAAACCTTCTGGTGACACAAATCCAGCTCCCCAACCATCATCTTCTCAGTGCTGCCCAACCTGAGGGAACGTCTGACATCAGGGCCAAGAAATAGCAAAGTGGAAGACTGTGTCTGTTGTATCATCTGGATGCTGGGCCTTCAAGTATGCCTGAATGATTTGTACATCATTTTACCAATGAAAGCAATGCTAATGTTTTGTTTTACTGCTGGGTTTACTCTATTTATTCTTAGTGAAGGTCTCAATCCCAAAGCATTTATCTTTTCTTCACTTTGAGAGTTTACACATTGTACTTATGTAAATAATTCCAATGTTTCATTTGATGCATTTTATCTGTTTTCTGGCACCTCTCTCCCTCGATCAGCCTTTACAATAGAGGTATTATTCTTTGTAGAAATTACATTTTAGCAAACGTTTACGGTGCCAAACACTTCATCTTTTAATCCTCTTAAGTGAAGTCAGACATATCACACTGCATTTGCTGCACTTAACATATGTAAATTTCTAGAGTAATACACACCTATCAAAAAATAATGTGTTTTTACACCTTTTAAAAGCTGTCCCTGCACATTTTTTTCCCTCGACAGGAATTCTATGCAGATATTTCAAAGTAAATACCTGCTAAGCAACATTAGCAGGTGTAAATGTTGGGTTTCTCTTTAAGCTGTTAGACGCTTAAGTAAATTCGATTGCATTTGAAAACCTATCAGCTTTACTTTAGACTGGCATCCATAACCCTCTACTTTTGACCAGTATTCTCCACAATTCCTCTGGGAACATAATGCTTGTGATTGCAGGCCTGCCTTGTCAAAATCTACACTGTGTTTCTATATTTCTTTGCAGACATCTTTCTCACATGAATAATGCATGAGGGAGAGTCTCATTACATTTCATTTTCTCTCCTGCAGCAGCGGCAGCAGCAGCGGGGATAGTGGTGGCAGTGGCCCTCCCAGCAGCCCCTGCTCCCTCATCACGTCCATGCTGCCTACTGCTGACAAAATGGGCTTATTTGACTTTTCACCCCATGGCTTAGATGAATAATTCACTCAGCCCTGCACAGGTGTGGATGCTGCACTACCTTTGACAGGCAGAGGAGAAGGGTGGATTAAGAAATGTTAAAAAAAAGAAAGAAGGTTTTGTTCTGAGGTGTTGTCCATCCTTTTCAATGAAACGACTTCAAACTGCACAGGCACTTTGATGTATGACTTTAAAAGCCATGCACAATTCAGGATTGCACGGTCGCCAGCTCTTCCCATGCATGTCAGTGTTAAGGCAAGAACTGTCACGGTTTTTGATCATTTTTTGAAATAGCCAAAAATGTATGAAAACTACCTCGGAACCTCCAAAAATCAATGTCAGTATGTGGTCACATTCATGCCATAAACATGTAAGTATTAATTTTTCACAATTAAAAATGAGTGCCAACTGTTTCCGACATGCATTTTCTGGAGGAAGGCTTGGGTGTGACATCATCCAGGTGCACAGTGAACTTCCATCCAGACCATTACTGTCAATGGATTGAGGTCAACATTGGCAGTTCACCAACTGGCTGGCCTCTCAAAGATAAATGCTGGGAAAAGTTGGCCAACAATTGGTCTCACTGCTCACTGGTGACCTCCCCTGGCTGACAAGGTGCTTACAGGCTAGTCAACATGAGAATCCATGTTCCTCTGACAGAATAGGCAATATATGGTAGGGGTCGCATCTGCAGTGTGACAATACTGAGGATGAAATGCCAAATGAATGAAAGGATTTGTGTGGCTACTTACTCCTGAGTGAGTCAGGTTCCTGGTAGCACTGAAAATGTGAAAGAACAGAGGCAAATATTTTTACATTAATAAAATGATTAATAAAATTTCATCATTTCACATATAGAATTAAAATAAGTAGCCCAGACACAATAACATTTTAACCCAATGCAACACGTTTTTACGTGGGGATCAAATGATTTGTTTGTCTAAGATGAGGAGGTTCTCTAATCTTTTTTTGCTGATATTTTTTCTTTATTTTAAATTATACACATGAGTTGAAAATGAAATTGTCAATTGTGAAATGTGTATCTGAGCTTACATTTTCCAATGATCAATTTCATTTGAAAAATGACATATTTTACCTCACTTCTTGCTCAGAATGTAGCACTAGATTGAACCATTATGCCTGCTATAACCAGAAATCTACATTGGCTTTCAACAGGCTATCGCTGTTTTTGAGAATGTAATCCCAAATATTAGCAGGTTTTGATGCTTTCGAGTATGGGCTTTTGTTTGAAAGGGCTGACAGGTATGAGTGGGTTACATTTCAGAGTCTATGAAAGTTTTCAGCTACAGCCGCTATGATAAACTGAGGGGGGTGGACTGGTGAGTGTCACAGATATGCATTATGTGTGTGCCTTTTTGCCTATTTATTGCTGAGTAATGAGCTACCTATAAGCATTTTAAATCTCTAGACTGCTCAGCTTTATTCAAACCTGAAACTGTTTAAGGTGCTGGACTGAGTGTGCTGCAGGGAGCAGACATGTACAGCAGAATTGTTGACATTGTATTACAGTTCATTAGAGATAATAATTATTATAAAAAATAATGTAACTTACTTCAAAGCTATATTTTCCTATATGGCCATTTATTAGTGTAAGGAAATATTTGTATCAGTAATATACAATGATATCATGGTAAGGGGAACATGGCTGTCCTCAGAGTTCTGTATCTGATGGCACAGCAGCTATCTCATTAAAATTTGGTTTCGTTCAGAAATGAGTGAACATTGAAAGTCATGACAGTTCTCCTTTCTAGCAAAACAGCCTTCTGGAGGATGTTAAAGTGCTTTGGACCAGAGAGCTCAGATGACAGAAAGTCCTTTTAAAAATGCAATTCACACTCTAAGACATTTTTGTATTCATTTTCTCTAATTACAAACAGCCCAACATATACAAGCACTGACTTAAAGGACAGACAATAAAGTATGAACTTAATATCCTTTTGGAATTCCTGGGTAGCTGTCAAGCATTCCCGAGCAGTGTCTTCTTTTATGAAGATCATAGAACTTTCTGTCTGTAAAACAAGTGCATAATAGAAGAAATAGAGAGCTGTGATCCATCAGGGTCATGTGAGAACTATGGGAGGACAGACAAACAAAGAAAGGTGCCAAAACAGCAGCTGCACACAGTCTGTCTCTAAAATACATCCTTTTTGGTGGGGCTCAAGCAGTATAGTGTAATGTTACTGAATTATTAAAATGATAAAAATAAGGGGTAGAACATACAGTTTATGTGGGTTCACAGGTTCAGCTTGCAAACAAAGCAAGTAGGCCTCTTAGTTATCCCTTTATTTCCTACCTCATAGCTTTCCTTGTCATAGAACCTTCTCATTTTACAGCTCTTTTATGCTACACATGCATAACATGTTGTCTGTGTCAATATCATTACAGGAAGCATTAGACAGTAGGTGTACGTTGGTGTAGCATACAATTATTCTAGGGTGGCTTTTGTACAGAGATTCTATTTTCATTGCTTACATTGTTCTTTAACAACAGAAAACCCTCTTCTGCTTAATTTGACTTGAACAAATACACGGTAATAAACAAAGGGAATGGAAATGGAATAAATCACAGGTGCTCGACTGAATGAAAAAAACAGAACGATTTCGGGTCAAGGGTTTGTGACAGACTATGCTTGAAATAATATCACAGGTCCATGGCTGACGCTTCTTTTCTTCTTGCCCAAACTTGACCCAACCAGCTGATTTTGTGCTCAAGGAAGGAGGGGAATGCACTGAATTATTTTCAGCAGACTTCACACCAGAGTTTTCACCTTTGTTAGTTCTTCATAGGTTTTTCTTTCCTTGCTCTAATTTCAGGCAGCCCCTCTATGGGCAGGTTCAGACAAGCCTTATCTTTCTTGTTAAACACCGACAAAAGGATGAATCCTTTCTCTCTTTTCATTTTCCTAGACAATAGCCATAGTCGATAACCTAGTACTCCAGAATTAATTATCTGTCCCTTTAATTCAGGGTTGTAGTGATTAGACCTCAATGTAAAGATGGGAGCATTAGCATAATATTTTCCTATCTTTGTCTAAGCTGAGTCTCTTGAACCTTGTCTTTTCCCGTTATTGAGAAACACACATCCACACTCCTCAGGTACCCTGAAGTCCCAGCCTATGAATGTGATTTGAAGGAAATTAGATTTCTCCTCCACATAAAATATACTGATGACAGTTCATTTCAGGGGATCATTATGCATATTTTTATATATCATTAACTGGCATGATACTGGATGTGATATGATGTGTTAATACAAGCGTTTAGTCCCATTATAAGCTCAGTCTGAAATAAGCCCACCAACTATGCCCCTGATTACCTTCCCTTTATAAACCAGGCTCCTTGAAATCTTGCTCCTCCACGGCAGCTGAGGTCTTCAAGGAGACACCGAGGTGTTTAAGTCAAAACTTGCACCCACAAGGAATGAAAGCAGCCAAATGAATTTTCTCCCATTAGAAATGATGATTCTTTTAGGAAGCATTTTGTTGAAAGAAGGGATTTTTAAATGCATCTTTCATGCAATTGCGTTGCAGTCCACTTTCTGTCAGACTGCAGTGAAACGCATGGCCAGACAGTCAGAGGTGCCCACCATGCAGACGCCAGTGAAAGGCACGGGGAGCACTGGAGGTGGCACACGACCTCCGACCCCAACACACATTTCCATGTGACCAATGACCTGCGAGGCAGACTGACGCAGCTGTAATTTGAGCCTCTTCACATGGGAACGTCCGGGAAAATGCAATCTTACCCTCCCAAATCGTCCTGTTCCTGGCAGGCAGAGGAAGCCATTCAGAATGATTCTCAAAGTGAAACATGCCAAACCACCCTGTTTTTAAGTGAAATTACCAAAATCAGCCAAATCCCATGGCACAGACGCTATTACTGGGGATCAGCCTGCTTCTGCAGTATCCTTTAACCACTTCATGTTAGATAGCAAGTAGATGAGAGTTACATATTTATCCACTGTTTTAAAATCAACTTTTTGGGAACAAAGGTCATGAACAGTGAACATGAAAACAGAGTGTCTTCCAAGCTTTCCAGTTTTCACAACTTCATTCCAGAAATGCAAAGCCCCCACGCAGCACAGATTTAATTCTCCACATTTATTTTCAATAATTTCTTAGACATCAAATGTGAGCCAGTCAAATCTAAATGACTGCCCTATTTAAAAGGAGATTATAAAATTAGAAAGCCAATTCCAGGGATTACGGGAAAGTCTTGGCCTCAATTCTCCTTGTGCTGGAAGGTGGCTTGTGCCGCCCCCCAGTCCATGAGTGAAATGAGAGGATTCTCAGTAGTCTCACTGATATGCAGGAGTAATGGAGCATCATTGGGATCCAGAGATAAATAGGTGCATACAGAAACAATATGGAGGCCACAGAATAAGCAGCAGTGATGCGATTTGTTTCAGTATTGAATGTCCTTATTCCTTATCCAATGGTTAAAAAAAAAAAACATTTCAAATTAATGACTAAACCTGCCAAATAGTCACTCCAAACTAACATGATTAATATAAATATCTATTATACATATATGAAAAACGATAATTATAATTATATTGACATAATTAATACATAATCATAACATATACACACATCATTGTGTCCTTTAAAAAAAAAAACTAAAAAAAAAAACATTTTTTATTCAGTGTGACTACTGAGTGAAATCAGATTTTTCAATAGTGAAGTGTGATTCCTTGATTAGTCAATCCTAGTCTGGAAGTTGCTTACTGGAACATGGAGTAAACCTATGCATCATTTCAGAGGGAACACCAGACTATTGACATTAGACATATCTGTGTCACAGAGCATTTAAACCCCTAATAAGCTTTTTCATTGAAAAAGACTTACAGAGGCCTTGGGGCTAATGAGCTTTTATGGGTCTGAGTCTGACCCTAACAGTAGTTACTATGGCCCAATACTGCATGTAAAAGAGGAGAGAACCTTGGGAAAAAATATAAAATCTTGTCTGAACACTGTTCATGTCAGATGAGCTAATCTGAAGAAAGCAGGAAAACAAGAGAGACAGACCTTGTTCTTAATTCCATAATCTCTAGAGGTGCAGCCAGTGCAAAAAAGGCTTAGGAAGGCATTAAGCCCTATCTGTAATATAGTTGCTTGAATAAGTAGTTCTCTGAGGTACTTTTATCATTTATTAAAGTCAAGACAACCCTGTCTGCATGTATGTTGTTTAAATTAAATGATTGATGTATTTCTACCATAGCATATTTTTGTATAGCATGACTTTACAGTATACACACACGGAACAGAGAAATGAATCCGTTATTGATTATAATCTGTATTATAAAAATCATGAATTATTTTAAATTGGGTACTCCCATGTTGTAGCAATAAACCTTCATTTAATTGAATCTCCAGTCAAACCAGCTGTAGGATCTCCTGTGACATAATGTGGGCATATACCATAAGTATATATATGCAGTGGTATTTGAGGACTGCAAAAAAAATGTAAAGATCTGGGACTTTCAGAAACCAAACTCATAAAATGAATATACTTCTGAATTCCAGTTTTTTATATATATAGTGATATTATACTGTCTTATTGTCAACAATCTAATACTACATGATCTAATATATTTAAATATAATACAACTACAGTCTGCCTGACAGCCTGACAACCTGAAATTTTCCTTCCTACACATAAATCAAATACACATAACACCAATGTGTGGTACTTGTGCATAACTGTTTTAATCATTCGAATTTTCTCTAGTACACGTTGCCTTTGCAGTGACGTTGACTGAGAACATAATAACCTCAAAGCTGTTGGGGTTTAATTCACAGAATAGGTCAGTGGTTAATCACTCCTCTTTAGCCTGCTTTAAATTTTAATTGACAGTCTCCCATACATAAGACTTCAGCTCTCCACTCCAGCTGATTATCTCAGTCATTTCTAATGTCAGACTAGCACTGACTTATTGTAGTTGATTTTAAGTTTGAATTTAATGTTCAAAGCAATGTGTACAGCTATGTCACAAACATTGTATGGTTTATTTGCTTATGTTTACATTAAGCAAAACTGAGCATGAACAGAAAAATTGACCTGCTGTAAATGCATTGTTGAGTGATCAGGACTGATTTGCTGCCTCAATGCCTCTGTTTAGTTTGGCCTTGTTATAGCCTCTATTTACAAATCAGGATGCTTATCTTTTTATCCCTATGTAAATAATTGTACATTTTGTGTGTGTGTGTGTGTGTGTGTGTGTGTGTGTGTGTGTGTGTGTCTGTGTCTGTGTCTGTGCCTGTGTCTGTGTGTGTGTGCATGTATGCACATGCATTTTAGTAAAAAGAAAGAAAAAATATAAATATGTTTTTGAAGCTTGAAATATTTCCTATACCTCACCTTCAAATAAGCAATTTTTTCACCCTCTTCTTCCTTTGTTTCGGGAGAGATAGTGATAAATTTTGTGCTTGTGTGAAATGCAAGACTGACAGCAGTAGAGAATGAAGTGTGTTATTTATTCGCACAGCAGGTGTGATGCACTGGGCCCTGCGCAAGCCCCTGCCCATTGTCCTGTCACACGCTCAGATCTCCAGAGAATAGCCCCCTCTGCTCAGCCAGCCCAATCCCACAACACCTCCACACGCACAACAAAAAAGGTGAAAATGAGTGTAAATTGCAGCTGTTTCTTTCTCTCTCTCCTCTTTGGTAATTTGAACACTTTTTATCAGGAGGAACAGGGCCAAAACGACACACTGAGTTTTTTGCACTGTCTTGTGATGGTAAGGGTTCCTGATATTTTAAGGATTGAGCTTGGTTTTAAAAAAATAAAACAAAATATCATGCTCAAAATTATATTCTGAAGTTGAACATGCAAGGGCCTTACATAAATATTCACTGTTTCAAACTGTATTACATTTTGTTTCAGAAGGAGGATACAAGTCTAAAGATTAGATTTCGAATTTTGAAATTTGTTGAACGTACAGAAATGTGAAATATATTAATATAGAGTGGGCAACAATAACATAGAACCGTTACATATATAACTTGCTGGTCCGGTTTTGATATTCTTTGTTCCTGGCAAAAATGTTGTAGAAAGGGAACGTTTAAACTTTAACTTCCTTTGGTGTCCAGAAGACAATTCTTACATAGAGACTGAACATAGAGGGGAGATCATTCACTAGCACCACCATTATGCAGTAAATTTTGTGCCCACATGCCACATACAAAAGTCCAGGCTAGACATTTATAGGGAATTTCCATTTTGTTCTGCAGAGTCAAAAAAAAAACAGTTAGGTGCTGATGATGTGCATCCTGCCAATGAAACAAATTGCCATTTTTAAAATCCTTTTAAAATCCTTTAAAAATGGCAAAGAAAGCACAGCCCTCCTGGTCTCTGTAATCCTGTGCCAGGCCTGGCTTACTGGCTCCAGCTGGCCCCCATCGCTCCCGGTACTGGGCTGGTCAAAGCCATCCCTGGGCAGTGTGTTTGGCCACGAGAAATCCTGCAGGGAGTCCATGTTCCTTCCCCGCACTTTAATCAGAGGCCAGCACCACTAACCGGTCTCCATCTCTGCAGCTGTTCCGTGACCTGAGAGATTCTGCCTCCATTTCTGTTCGCCCCATAAAGAGTCCCTCAGCAGTGACCGCAAAACTCATTCTGAAATGACTGAGGCTCCCTTGTCTCTCTGCGGCCTTCTCGCCATTCCGTTCCACCACTTAAAAATGCTATAGAATGATTTACAGCACCAGCTATTAATAAACTGTGGTGGTCAATCAATTCACACTTTTTTAGCCCACTCAAGAAGCATTGTCACATCAGCCCGTGCATCTGGACTGTCACTTTGAGCAGGATCCTTCCACACAGAATGTGATTGTTCTGATTCGGTGCATAGCCTGCTCTCAGAGAGCGGGTGTGTATCAGCTGTAAATGTATTTTATAGCACTGCAGTAGATAGTTGCCTTTGAATACTGAACATGCTGAACCAAGTTGGACTTGAAATGCATTTGTATATACAGTATATTAATGTTTGCATATTTGAGAGACAGTGTCCATCATTGGTCATTCAGCTTTTGAAAATGTTGAGGAGAGGGTTATTCACAGAATTCTTTGAATAAGACTTCTCTGTATGACTGACATTGCAATAATTTCAGGAAATGTTACTTAAACAGTTCAATTTTAGATATTTAGTCACAGATCTACATTTTCTCTAGCGCAGTTTCTACTATGATTGTCCCAGGGGAAATCATAAACATGGTATGCGAACGTCTCTGTAATAATAACAGCATTGTCTTCCTCTTTTCTGTGAATATATTTATGAAAAACTTTACTATAATTTATCATCTTGTATTTGTGGCCTGATCACTCCTATAGAGATTAGCCCTTTTTGCTTGCTTGCTGCCACATCTTTCCATACATGTGATCCTCTCTAGGGTCTTTAAAGGGTTTCCATGCCCAGCAAAACATGAGTACCTTCCATCTATTACCCATGAGCTGTATTGGCAGTTTTCTTCTGTTGCGTACCTGTTGCATCAGCTGAATCTTTCCCCCTTTGTCTCAGTAAGCCAATAGTGCTGCAGAGTGTACGGCTCATACAAAGGAAGAATGGACCTAGGTTTGCCTTTATTTCCTGTTCAATAATAAGGACTATTGAATATATCTCCAAATGGATAAAGGGTTGGAATCATGAATATACTTAACCTTTAAAGGAATTGTCATGCTGACAATGCTGATAATGTTAGATGAAGAAACAAACAAACAATCCAACAAGCCAGAATTTAATAG
Source organism: Albula goreensis (assembly GCA_022829145.1). Lineage (NCBI taxonomy): Eukaryota > Metazoa > Chordata > Actinopteri > Albuliformes > Albulidae > Albula > Albula goreensis. The sequence continues at coordinate 14,828,944 of CM040756.1, forward strand.
CATTCAATCAATATGAAACATAAATATCCCCATATTTTTCCAGATCTTTGCCCAGGAAGGGCACATTATCCTGTTAGGAAACAAATTAAAATGCTATGCCACTAACAGACTAAAAAATGTAATTATGCAAATCTAATTGTTATTATGACATTTTTCACCAGTGCGTCGATTAATTCCATCAATCTACATAACCTCTCCCAAAGTACTGTATGATGGCATTTTTAGTGCTCATAATGAATGGACTATAAGTGAAAGTATGGTTTTGCAATCATTATGTTATTTAACAGCGTATTTAATTGGGTTTGATGCAAAGGCTGTGTTTCTCAGCAAGCTGGTGATGGCAAGCACGTTGACATTAAGCCTGATAATTCAATACACTAAGTGGAATCATTCCAGACATGATACAATCATTATTGCATTATGATGCAGCACTTCAGCGTGTAAACAATGCTGCAAATCCGGAGTCTATTTCTTTGCCTTTTTTTCTCCCTGTACTTTTCTGCTTCTCTATAATGAAAGTTGAGGTTAAGTTCTATTTCAGCTCAAGTGAATTTACAAAAGCAATTTACGAAATGCCAGCACTTCTGGACTTCTGCATTGCATGAGTTCTTCACTTTTCATAAATTAGAGGGATGCTTCTAGCAGCCCAGACTCCTGTGGGATCTGAGTAGGTGGTGAACATTTATTCCTTAAACTGAGGTGAAAATCCTAATTTATTAAGCATTGATCACAATAAATGACAGTAAGTGCTACAACATTTAGTGAGAAATAACTCACAAATTGACACACAATTTTCTTGCAATTCAACTCTTAAATGGCTAAAGTACACGAGAAAAGACTATGAAAATATTATCAGCCACGGAACCATGCAAAAAACAAAAATCCATCAAACCCATTACACTTTCAACTTGACATTGTTAAATTACCTTAATGCCTTAAATAGCAGACATTTGGGGCCATAATGATGCATTTGGTAAGTGTTTCTTACTTTTTGACATAAATTGCATTGTTTTATTTGATTTTTTTAATGTAGCTGGTAATGGGAGACGCATTATGCATGGTAAAATGCCATTACATGGTGTTAGTAGCAAGTACCTGAGCATGTATTTGAGTAAATGTGCTTAATCTAGGAAGGCTTGATCTAATTTTTATCAACAGTCCACATGTTCTGAGCTGTGAGCAGAATGCTAATGTGACCTCATTAATCTATTACCCACCCGAGAAGCACAGAGTGGACTGCACATATCGGAATAAATAATGCATTATTTTCAGCATCCTCAGCCCTCTCCAGTTCTCCACCTCAAGGGCAATTAAATGGGGTTAGTTTGTGTCAGCTAGACAGACGGTCCAAGAGGAAGTTGAGGCGCAAGTAGAGGAGATGTGCAAGTGATAGTAGGGATATACTTAACTCCAGAAAGACCTTATTAATAACACAAGAAACGTGTGCGGGCTTGTTTCCAACTAGGCCTAAAGACTTGCAATAATATTGTGCTTCCAGGTTGTATCATGCAGATAGCATTACCATCAAGTTTGCCAGAAAGGGTCCTAACCATGAGATGCTCTTTCACTCTGCTACTCTGTCTGCAAAATAATCAAAGACCAATTAAGGAGCATTTAGGAGTCAATTGTTTGGGGTGAGAGAGGGGTCCTCAGCTTTGGAAGCCCTTTATAATATGTCTCTATGTAGTATGCAAATGCAGGAGAGAATGGTTGGTTTCAAGAGGATCCATAAAATTCTGCTTCACCGGCGGTTTCAGCATGGTCCCCTGTCACTCTTCTTCAAGGAATAAACCTGAATTTCATCTCCTAGCAAGACATCTAACAGTCTATTGTTTTTCATGCACATTTGGATCTTTGTTTTAGCTTGTGATGCAGAGATACAAATCTAACCAATATCCTGTCATATTATTAATACATGAATTACAACATTAGCTAAACTGGTGACAGTCAGGAGTGCAGATTGGGATATTTAATGGATTTCATTGTATCTTAAGTGGATACATCATGAACGATATGGTTTTCATTTATTTTTCATGTTATTAACAGTTTTCATATGAATTTATAAGAGAATATTCAACTAATTTTACCCAACCCAAATTCATATGTGCAAGTATTTTGATGAAGGAAGCCTCAGCACTGGTTAAATGAGTGTAGGTATGTGTGACAAAAGCCCTGGCTGTTTAATAATAAAATAGTCGTTCCAATTTTCCCCCCAAAAGAGGAGCTGAAGTGAAATTGAGGAAGCTGAAAGAAAAACTTTGGATGGTTTTGGCTGTGTAGTGTTCAGTCTCTTATGTTTTTGTCTTCAAATGTCTTATTACTGTGTGAAGCCAAAGACAGATACCTGGTTATCATGGGGCTTTTTTTTGCCTCCTGAGAATTTATTTCCTGAACTAAAGACAAGCAATAATCTATTAAAAAATGGAAGGGAGAAAAGTCTGCAGAACAACTTTCTGTCTTCAAAAGACTCAAGAATTAATTTGGAATAATGCCCTATTTTATGAGTCTGCAATTGCTGGAGATTAGTTTTTTTCATTAAAAAAAGATTCAAGGAAGTTCTTTATTTTCAATAGACCCCACTTCAGCAAAAACTTTCAAACATTTAGGGATTCGTGGGCAGTCCTAGAGATTGACCGTTTGACATTTCAGCGAATCAAAACAATACAGTGCACCAGTGTACAATAGGAAGAATTCAGACTCCTGAGGCCTGATTTATACAATCATAGATTTGTTAATCAAAGAATTGTCATATACTTAAGTCACCTCTGACTGACAGCTTTTCATCAAACCTGTGTAAAACCAAGGATATACCCATATAATTGAGGGCCTTGAAAAACACACCTGGGATTGTCAATTATTAGTGGGGTCAGATGGAAAAGCTGTGCACAGACTCTTGATAAAATGCCACAAATTTCTTGAAGCACACAGAAATGATTGGAAATAAAAAATTCAAAAACATACTGCTACTACATGTAATATAAAATATGAGGACAGCACTTGTGAAAGCACAAAGCATGAAATAAAATGTCTTTGGAACTCTCTGACAGTAATAAACTAGCAATGTCTCTTGAGGTTAGCCACACAATAGTGTGAAAATTGAGTATCCTACCCAGAGTGAAAGGCAATGAACAGCATGAACAGGTTTCATACTATAGCACATCATTGACCCCAGCAATTTGGAGATGCAAGCAAGCTGGCTCATTGAGGTAAAATAGCTAACGTTAGCCAGCTAGCTAGTTAGCGCTCTTCTCCAGGCATACTGTCAAAGCCCACTGGCAGTTAATATTAATATATGCCTAAATCAATTGTATACAGGCTTCTGGGTGGCTCACACGGTAAGATGTATGTTTGAGAAGCAGCTGTGAGCTATTTTAAATGTCTTACAATGGGTGCTTAGTAGCAAAGTAGTAGCCGAGTTATGGGGAAAACCTGGTTTTATTATTATGTATTCTACCAGTTAAAATATTGAATGCCATGTAATTATGTTTTTATACCACTAGGTAATGCACCTTTGGAATGTCTGGATGTGAATGTTTGATCTCAAATGCTGTCCATCTAGGCTGAGTAGTCCTATAGTTACAAGAAAGCCTGTATGTACATTTGATAATCAAATTTGATCAAGCAGTCAAATCATAGCATTAGCCAATGCTGCTATATATGATGTGATGCAAACAACCAGAACATGTGCTGTCAACAGCTTGTCATAGAAAAATGTATGTCAGGAATATAAAATCTTGATACCAAGAGTGACATATCCAGAGATCAAGGAACCTCATAGTTGACATCAGAGTCCAAGAGGCTTAGCAGTTCAGCTCATTACACAAAACATGTCTCCTAACATGGCTTATATGCAGTAATGTGTGATATAAATAAGTGGGTGGAAACACACATTAATGAGGTTGTAAGAAGTGATATATGCAAATGAGAAGAGTATGTTTAAGATTCTGCACTTAGCCAATTAGGCAGTGAATGAATATAACTTAATTTGCATTTGTCCCCGCTTAAAACCACATTTGTGTAACCACTCACAAAGTAGCCTTCATGTCTGATATAAAACTAGGTTTTGAGAAACATGTGAATAATTTTGATATCATGAAGAGTAAAAACTGATGTCAAAGAGCTGTTGCCTTGTGATGAGACAGTGCTGTTTTGACATGAAATGACAGCAAGGTTAAAGGTTTTTGTCATGTCATTAGGTCAGCCCGTAATACAGCATGCAAACAAACAATCATCATTCACAGCTGAGCAGTCCTTAAAACACAACTATACATTATGAATAAGGCCAACAACAAAGTGAACAAAAGAGAACATATTTTTGGCAAAGGATTGTAAATTTTAATTTTTTTTTTTTTGGTTGTTTTTGTACAACAGGAGATCTTACCACAGAATTCCACTTGGTCACAATAGTAGCATGTTTGGTAGTAGTGCTAGTACTTGAGGTATTACTTATTTAATGCATGTCTTTATACTGGGCAATTCATGTAGCTTTAGAAGATATACAAACAAAAATAAGTTGTGTAATAAGGTGCAGTTTAACCATTTTTTGGCTGTTCCCCAGACACAAAAACTGAACTTTGATAAAAAATAATCAAATTAATAATGATACTGAGATGATGATACATCCTAAAGTACAGGGGCTCAGTTAACAAGAAAGGTATGATGTTGTGTGTCTGGGCACAACATTGGAAATGGAGGGCAGTTCTTCGACAGGATTTGGCAGGTTCAGATGGAAGTGATGAGAGGTCCTGTGTAGCTGGCAAGCCACTCCGTCATGGTGACAGCCCAGATGAGCGGGAGCCACAGGGTGGCAGAGGTGAGAGGCTGACAGACAGTCATGCAGACACACAGACAAAGGAGTGAGTGGCAGGGGGCAGGGCTGTACAAAGTACTGCAGAGTGAGCGGCATACTTTTCAAAACCTACTTGCAGCCTCATGTGGTACACACTGATGCCTCTAACTGGGGGTGCATGCTGTGAGGTGTGATGTCATAGAGGTTGTGCATGGAGATACATGTTAATGAGGTGTGGCATTTTGCGTGAATAAAATCACACTTTTTATTAAGACTTTGCCACTGTTCTTGCCATATTTATGTCACAAAGAATATAAATACAACATCAAATACCCTGGTGTGCCCTTGCTTTTTGTGAATAATACACTAAGTAGCAAAGTTACTTTTTAATTGTTGTAAGGGTTAGCTTTGGAAATGAGTAGATTTGTACAACATGACAAGAAAATCCTTCCCTCTTACTTTTTTCCTCTAGCTTCCCCTCTATAACCATGCAAAGCATTGCTTAACCATCGAGAATGAATAAAAAATATACATGTAAAAAAGTGACCAAAAGAAGAGACTGACAATGTCTTTGACTTGAGCAAGAATAGATTCTTTCTTTTCCTACCCCTGATAGAGTCTATCTGAATAACATAAAAGGAGCCAATTTCAAAGCTTTCTCCCCCTCACAGTCCACATGACTTTCTAACTCCAAAAAATTCCTCAAGCCAATTTAACAAAAGTGTTAAAATATTAATTTCATTTATCTCCCTGATAAGTACATGCTGTCTCGCTAAAATTCCATTGCCGCTCATTTACAATTAGTCTCAGTGAAAGACAACCAAGCCATTCTCTGGAGCTAGACTTCTATTCCTTTTTAATTACACAATATAAAATAGTCTTTTCTGTATTCACACATTCACAGCTTCTAAGCACAAGAAAAATATCTTTTCTGCGGCTGTGTTCTGATAGTTCTGCGCTTGACTGATAATGCTGTGGGAGTGCTGCTTTACCTGGAGGAGGGTGGGAGTGAGCTGTGCCGCAGGATGCTCCCACCTCAGCCGATGCCTGTGTGAGATATGCTCCCCCTGGACTCAGGCCCAGAGCCCTGGTAGGTGAGGCGCATTGAGTGCCAAGACCAGGGGGATGGAGGAAAAGTTGGAGTAAATGATTTGAAAAATTGGAAATTGTGAGTTAAATTGTATTTCAGAGAAAAATAATACATAGGGCTGACACACTGGCTAAACACATTACAGTGCTAATGGGTTATTCCAATGCGTGCCAGGGTCAGGGGGTCATGGACGAGTGCACTTAGAGAGGCAGTGGAGTTTTCGGATCATCTGACCGCTAGCAGACCAAGCACTGCTCCTGCTCCAGGCCTGACATCAGTCCCACAGAATGATAAAGTCATAATTCACACATATGCACTGCTGCTAATTTGCCTGCTTTAAAGCTACAGAAAGTCAGTTGGAGCCATGGAGACAGAAATAATGAATATATGGCTTTTACCTCAATAGTGCTGGGAAATAGCATATAGAGCTGTGAAATCAAACTCTTGCACCTCATTTTCATTTTCAGATCTGTAAATCTCTTTTATTATGATTTTATGAATTAGTACAGAAATGTATTAAACCTTATATGTATATATATGTGTGTGTGTGTGTGTGTGTGTGTGTGTGTGTGTGTGTGTGTGTGTGTGTGTGTGTGTGTGTGTGTGTGTGTGTATATATATATGTATTTAAATCTGCTTTATTAATGTCCACAGAGTTCAGCTAATCTTGGATATAATGATATTCTTCATTCCCTTTACTTTATTGTTTGTTCAGGGTATAATTTGGGGACCTGAAATGTCACAATTCTAAGTCTTTTCCCCCACATGACTGTATTAAGTGCTAGTGGGAGGGGCCTGCATTGTATTCTGCAGCTGACTTTGAGATTTTTATTATCATTTTCAAAGCATCAAAGGTTTTCTCCATCCAAGCTTAAAGAGATGAAAGTTTGCCTTTGTTCCATTCCTGCTACATTACCACTATGCATTAGACTCCTTTTTATCCGTGAAATTACCTTTTAGATTTTTTATTGAAAGAGCAATCTAAAACGCGACATTACTTCTCACCTTTTATCACATCATATTGTATATTTTTTGCTTTAGAAAGGATAAAGCCATACTTGTGTTTCAAGTTTTTTTACATTCATATACTACTAGATTTTACACCCACTGTTTGTCTTTGAAGAGTCTAATTTCAATAGCAAACACTGCTTGTTTGTTCGTGTATCAAAAAAGATGGTTATAGACAGAGAACAATATTCTTTTGTTCCCAATACCTTCAGAGACCAGCTTCTAACACATTTAAATCTCACTTTGAAGACACAATGATACACCCAATACACCACACTGGCACCTACAGCAAAAAAACACCACACTCATTTTAGAACCATCATTTTTTATCAAATAATTCTGCTTACAACTGAGATCGAAGTCTTCTCTCCTTTTTATAGTTACAGGAAGAATTTTGTCCTACAGTTTTCTTCTCCAGATTCTATTTCTCTGTACATTTGCAAGACCAAAGTTAATACTGAGCATTTGATAAACTTTTAAATAATATTTAAAAAGGAATTAGTAATGTGATGTGTTTTATAGACTGTAGGCACACACCTTAAACAGATGTGAAATATTTGCAGTTTCTCTTGCTGTGCTCCAGTTTCAATACAATGCACATAAATTCTTGAGGCAAGACTCCTTAGTTTAGCATTATGCAGAACAAAACAGTTCTTTGACGTATGCCCTCCAGATAAAATTAAAATAATGAACAAAAACAACTTGAATGTCCTGTCCTGTATAAAGTTATTAATTGCTCTGTTTCCATGTAGAATTTTAAATTAAGATGTAAATTGACCATTTAACATAGCCATAGGATTCAGAAGCCTCTGCTGTCAAGCTCAATTAAATTGCTTCCTTAGAGAAGGGATTTCCAGGACACACAACGGGATCCACTCAGGAAATATGCAGGATGAGTTTTCTTTGTGGTGGACTAAGATTGGCCAGCTGCAAAAACCCCACTGTGTGAATGGCTTCTCCTTTACCTGTTCATTTGATACCCATATGTGTTTCCAGGGTTTATACAGATGCAGACACACTGGCCTCGGCCTATTTCTCATTGCTTTCTCAATCATGACGGCTTTAGTGAGAGAATTGTGTAAAAAATGTAAAGGAATACCGAGGACGATGTATAAATTAAAGGCAAATGGTACAATGGGTTGGGAAAGTAATTTATTAATCTCCATACAAAGGCATATGCTAAACTGAAGTACAGCCAAAAGTCTAGATGAAAGCAAACAGACAAAAGGCAATGATATAACTATACAACAGGTATGATTCCTATAGCAGTACTCCATCTCTGGTAATTATTCAGCTGGACTTAATATGATAGAGACTTTCCACCATCAACCCATATCTCTTTTAACAGTATTTCAAAATGATCATCTGGCCAGAATATCCGCAGATAGAAATGGATCATTTTCTTGGGGGACTATATGAATTGGACAGTTTAACCCTTTTGGCAGCTCTTAGCTGTTGGTGATGATCGTTACCACAGTTCTTCATCTGAAAAGATCAGGACCAAATTAACCTACAGTGACAGCATCACACAATATCCATTTCACTGTCCTTCCACCATGCTGGGATGACTCTTGATTGAGTGCTGGCCCTTGACTAAGTGCACCGTGGATGAAACCACTCCTCCGTCACCGAGGGCCTGCCACAGTATCCCCCATTATATATGTGGAAAATGCAGTGGCTTTCTGTAACCACTCTCCATCATTAAAGTTCTGGGTCCTGAAATAATTTCAGTCACTGTGTTATGGTAGGGGGATCTTGCATTTCATTCTGTGAGAGTGTTCTGAAGGTAAACATATACAATGGTTAAAATGTGTGGACTATTCTAAAGCAGACTTACTGTGACATTTAGTATTTAGGTACCCAAGTAATTGTATATCACCTCAGACCAGGTGCTTTTGATGGGCTATCAGTCAATGAGTTACCATACTTAATGCCATCAAAGGCTAGTCCATTAATCTCATCCTAAAAACTTGACTGTGGTGATCAGGACTTTCAGTTACCTAAGAAGTACAACACTGAAACTAATCTACTATATATCACCGTATGGGGTAATACATACATATATACATATTTGAACTAGCTGAGACACTTCAAAGTCCATTATATTTTCCAGAGGTGTGCATAGTGGAGCTTTGGGGGTCATGTGAGCCTATTTGGACCTCCATGGCTCAGGTGGAAAATGGGAACACCTGGATGAGTGCAGCTGTGGAGACAGGGAGATGTTGGTAGGATGAGATCATTTTTGAACATCTAATCTAACAGCAACACATTTTTTCACAGAATATTCAACAAGTTTTGGTCAGATCCTCATTGCAAGCAAAAATGGCAGATTTTAATGGCAATTAAATAAGTAGTATCCCAGTATAATAGATAGAGTCATAAGCCTAGTGGGTCTCTTCAAACATATCATCTAAACATCATTTTTACAACTTGCAGGTGATAATGATAGCAGCCTGTGTTGATCAGTGTGTGTCTTTGTTAATGGTCCACTTACAAAATGCTTTAAATCAGGATTCTTTGTTTGAATGCCTGAAATTTTTAATTCTGGACCTTGGGTTTTCAAGAGCAGATATTTTTGACCTGCAATGGCACTGTTACTATTTAAATAAAGATGATCATTAAAAACAGCCTACAGCACATTGTGTATATATCAAGTTTGGCTTTATGAAATCCAGTCAGATGTCACAAACAAGAAAACAATCACATAAACAACTTCATTCATAGTGTGTAGGAGGTTTGCATTATGTCACCTTCATTTTAATGGTCTCTTGGATTTTCTTTAATTCTTTTCTTATGATTGATATAGTTTTTCAGGAATAACATCAGTTTGGACAACAATATCCAGACCCCCATTAACCCACGGATGTCTAAAGCACCCACGTGTGACCACATTTGCATTATTCTTTGGTTTCACATGCAAGAAATAGTCATATTTCAATAACAGTGGCAAAGCATGTAATGCCAAGAATTTGTACCTTTTAAAAAATCAAACAAATCAATTGACAGTCATACAGAGGCATTTTGCATTCCTCAAGATGGACATTAAGGTTAATTAAATAAAAAGGAAAATAATTTGGCTGATATTTATAGATTTTTAATTCTGGATGTTTTGAATGAGTATGCAAGTGCTGACCTGAAACCAAAAAGGGTGCTAGCTTCCAATAATCCTCCTTCCTCACAAATACACAAACAGTTTATAGGTTCCATTGCCAGCGATCTCTCTCTCTCTCTCTCTCTCTCTCTCTCTCTCTCTCTCTCTCTCTCTCTGTCTTCCTTTATCTCATGCTTTTTCCATCTATCACTTTGTCATGCACACAAAGCATGCACACAGCCATAGATATAGGTTAAGAGAATTATTAAAGGTGTACCCATTAGAAAAAAAGGAAAACCAACATCTTTAAGCAAAATGAACTGAAAATATTTGAATATTTCAATCTTTTAAAGGATGTTTTTGATGCAAATATTATTTATGGAGGTAAGAAAAAGTTACGTTCTCCATGACAAAACAACTTCTAGTGAACAGCCAAAATTTATTTGAATAATAAACCTATAATTTACAAGTTTATTTATTCATCTGGGATATCAATTTTTAAATATTTAAACATTTAAATAAGATTAAATCAGTCATTTGGGCATAAAATGCACATATTCTGGGACATTAAATATGTATTGCCTAGTCATATTATTAACCTGTTTCAAATGTTGTTTTTTTCTCATAAAATATGGATTTTTGATTTAATAATAATTAGGAGCATCTTACTTCTCCTCAGGCAACTTTCTGTTAAATAATAGCACCAAATGAGATCATAAATATGTACATTATAAACAGTCTCTTCAGTTAGGCACTTTATGTAATTCCTTTGTTACATGATAATCGACTTCATTTGTAAGTCCAGTAGAATCTGTGAAACACAATCTTTATGTGTGAACAGATGCAAACAGGAATCCTCCTCCAGCTGTATGATCTGAGTTCACACTGCTTCCACTTTGGAGGCAAGGGGAAGTGAAATTACATTTGTTATAACAAAATATATCCCTGGTAAACAACAACTATATTATATATTGAAGTAAAAAGCCATTTGCATGGGCAAGATGCATTTGTTAAGCATTCATTTAACACTTCCATGATTCCAAATGTCTTTGAGACTTTGAGCCACTGAATGAATGACATGCATATGTGATCTCTGTTGGGTGCATGTTCCTCAGTATGCAAGCCGCCTTCAGGAAGGTGTCCTGTTGTGATTCACTTATTCCATCCAATTCCAGCCCAACGACAGATCTGTCATGTTTATGCAACTTAAAACGCAACCAGCGGCAATTAGATGTGATAAAATATATCACATCTAAGCTTCTCTGGCAAAGGCTAATTAAAAGTGTGTTTATATTACTGATCCAGACACAGAGACTGTGGCTGCACTGCACAGCACACTCCCTCTGCTATTACTCACATCTTTAATACATTAGGCTGGAGCAGTGGAAACATGTATTACCAATTAGCATTGGGTTTACCTTGGCTTTTGCAAATTGCTCTAAAATTAAATGTGAAAGCAAGTCACAAAAAAATGTAACTTTGTAATTACAAACCTTTTCAAAAAGCCCAATGCAGGATCCAGACACTGTCTCCCACCACATCCTTACTGGAGTCTGTTGAACCTGGTCCACTGCCAAGGCTTTGCATGTGACTGATCCTCCGCAGTGGTAATTATTATCTAAAGTTACTAAATAATTTGGAATAATTTATGTTTATTTAAGACTTTCTGTACTTATTTTATTTCTGTCCAACCTATGCTGACATTTGACTCGACAGCATTATATTTTCATTCTGTCCTTTTCCTCGCATATTCAATTATTTGGTCTGCATTTATTTATCCTGTTTTTCAGGGCTGTGTCTTGCAACCATTGTGGTGGGGCATACCTCTTGGTTGCATTATTGGGATAAGACTGAAGCACGCTCTTTAAAGCAGCCGTCCTGGTTTGAGACCACCCAGCTGGATGGTGCTCTGATCGCTTTACTGTTGACATCACTTCCCCACATGAGTACCGCCCAGGTGAATTGCACCGTGACTCAAGCACACAGCAGGGAATATACCCTGATCTTATCCAAGTAGAGGTAAACTTAATTAAGACAGAGATGAAGAATATTGCAATAAATGCACTAAATTCATCAATAAATGAAATGCATTCATTTTTTTTTAATTACACGCATTGCAGCTTTAATTATGCAGCCTCTAGTAGACTGTTGATAAGTGTATATTAAAGTTGGTTACACTGCATTCATCAGAGGCCCACAATGACTTTTTTGGTTGTCTAATGCTGCCCCCCACTGATGCCTCACAGAACATTTACCATTCTGTAATTACACGCTCCCTTTGATGAGGCTACAGTCTCCGGGCTCTGACTCTCATCAATTATTTTCACCTGTTAATTCATTTTGTGTGAGGTAATAACCTCGGCGTAATAACAAATGTGCAAGTACTCGGATTTTGCAATTAAAAGCAGCGGGGTTCCTATTTTGATCATACAGATTGTGACATCCATCATAGAAAACAATCCAGGCCTGGCGGGATGACAGATGCCACCCTGATGGCTCCACTAACTAACTGCCTGTCCTACAAAAATAATTGTCTCTCCGCTGCCTGCAGCTGCAAGTTATCTCATAGTCTCTGACCATCCAGCAGAGGGAACACACAGCGACTGCATTACCAAAGAGCTGGTTTTACATCACAAAACCACAGCATTTGATCTGTGGGCTGCCAGTGTTCATGTCTTGCCTTAGTATGGAGTCTTTCCCATGTGCTGGGGCAAAAACGGTGGATGTATTTGTTTGCACTTGCATGTGTGTGTGAGGCAAGGAGAAGGGGGTTGGGGGGGGAGGGTTAATTGCTGTGAAAGGATTTCCCCAACAAAAATCTGCATGGTTTTTTTGACAAGATGTAAATACTGCCTAAAGGAGAAGTTGAGCTTTGTCACATTACCCAGTATATTGTGAGACAACTGTGTACTTAACTGCACTCCTCACTTTTGTTCACACATTCAAGGGTGTGATTGAACATTATGTCTTTGTGTGTTATGCTCCTTAACAACTTCTGTTTCCATAAGCAAGAGAGGACCCAGCTCACTGCTTTAATTAGCAGCGCTTAGTGCAAGCACATGAGCAACGTTTTCTATGTGGACTCTATGAAAGCTGGTTTGGAAAAGACAGATAATATATTCAGAGAAATGCCTGAAATGAAACAAGTTAAGTTTTGTTGTTCTTTTTGTGCGCCTATCTGAAAGACCCATCTGGTCGGGAGGAAGGCAATGTAACAGAAGTGTATTACGCAAATACATTTTGAGCCTTGGATTTGTAATTCATGGCAATTTCCAATATGCGTTTATATTGTGATCAGACTAGGTCTGGCACCTTTTTAGGTTATTTGTGACCTACAGCGAAAACAGGAAATGAGTTTTAGTGATTGTAGGGCCGTAATGAAACCCTCAGCCCCCCGAGCCGAAAGGACAGGGGAACAATTTAATATGTCTGGCAAAAGTAATAAACGCCACTTTTGATTAATTGCAGGGAACATCATCATAAACTGCAGCAGGAAGGCTTTTGGGTGTTCCTGGCAGACTTCAGCCTAACAGTCACCTTCCTTATCATTCAGCTCATTTACAGCTGGGGGTCCTCTGACAGCGCTGGCCACACTTTTTGGTTATGTGTGATGCGCTAGTTTAAATATGCAGGCTAACAATGCCAGCAGCTCCATGAAAGGGCGGCAGTGGACAGTAAATAACGCTGCGTGACTCTCAGCGCACTCTGACCCCCACATTGTTAAAGCCAGCAATAAGCAGGGGATGTGTGCAGGAAATTTATGGGTATGTTAGTAAATTGTCCTTGTTAACCATTCCAGTCTCTTCGTCATTACACTGCTTCCAGCATCCGCAAAGCGGTTTTGTGGACCTGGAGCAAAACCGTCCCTGTCAGAGAGGGAAATTAATGCTGTTAAAGGAGACAGCGATGGCCTCTGGAACTTTAGAGATAATAAACGAGGCACCTTGCTTCAACTCCGTCAGATAATTAAACTAAATAACACTTTGCCTAATTTCTTTAATGCAACCCTCAAAAAATGTAAATGAAATACACTACTGATATTTTAACAACTTTAAAAATATGTATTGCCATTCTGATGTATATGCTTCTTTTTTAATAGGTCTAGCAACCAAAAGATAGCAAAATTTAATTAGATCCCTGAAACAAACAAACAAACAAACACTGGAAACAGAGCAAATTCTTTTGACTCCCATATTCCAATACAGACAGCTGAAAATGTTATGAAAATTTTTACCATTATCAGCAATGTTATTATCATCAACACACCCTCAGGATTATTTTCTCTTCCCAAAAATGGATTTTACACCCTGACTGGCAAATGTGTTGTCCTTTGTTTCAACCTTTTTTTCCTACATTCCCTGGAATCCAGCGAGGTAACAATCAATCACGTTGCTTAGTCTTGTACCATTGCCCCGTGGACATAATAATAATTTGTATTCTTTAGTACACAGTTTTCTGCATACTGTGTTTATCATAAAGATGTCAGGGGCTTAATGCCTAGCAACCATCAAATTGCTGTGGTGGTTGTTTGCATACATTTTCCTGGGGGAGAGTGGTGGCTGGGGCCCTGTGTGGCGGAGCTGTCAGCGCTCTCTGATGTATGGGGGATAAAAGGAGTCCCTGCCGCACAGGGAAATAAGCTGGAGTCATGGCCTGAGAGGACTGGATGGGGCATCACTACACTCTGTTAGAGAATGTGTCAGTTATTGTCTGGACTGCCTGAGGGCATTGCCTGGCCTCAGAGCCTGCAAAATCATCAATGCCACCCCCCAACGCCCCCAAAACCCCCCTGCACCCAAAAAAATAAGAAGGCGAGACAAGTTAATTGAAAAATGGGGGGAAGTAACATGAGTCTCAAAGTGACTGGTTTTAATAGGGCTGCAGGAGAATGGTGGTCATTTTCTCTCATTACGAGAGCCTTTGAAATCTGTGACATTCATAAACACAAGCTCCCATTGTTCCTCTTTGTTTAGACCTCACAATGCTGCTTCTACAGTCTATTATGCTTACAAGCACTTAGATTTTCTTCCTTACATTCTATCATTTTATTCTGTTGATAAAAATGGCAATTCTACATACACCTTGCATACATTGGATCTTGTTAATGAACACATTTGTTTCTTTGGCACACAGGGGACTGTGTAGGTGCTATGGTAATGCCTTTATTTTCCTTTACCCAATAAAAACAGGTGACACAAACTACTCTCTTGTTAAGGCATGTTTGAATAGTCCTTCAGTTAGATCAATTTTAGACAGGTTTACCACATGTAAGCCTGATATCACTGTCTTGGTTGTGTTGAATGCCAAACATGTTGACTACAATGCAAAATACATACAAGGTACCAAGAGTAAACCGTGAATTGGTGATGCTCCATTAAATGCTTAATAGCACTCTTAATCATTCAGTCAAGGCTCTTTACAGCAGTTGAAAACACTAATGTACAGTCACTCACTTATTAGTAGTGTGTTGGGCTACTGTGTTTGGCCTATGTGGCCATTATGAGCTATGATGCTGAAAGACAGCCCACTCTGCAGGACAATGGGATAAAATATTTTTTTTGACATTGACCATCTAAGGTTATGAATACTGCTACACTATGAAGGAGACTATACCCTATACCATTAAGGAACCACAACAGCCCTGAAAAACAAGTAAACACACAAAAAAATTTGAATTAGTTGGTTCATACGACCTGATTACAAGTGTAATTTAGGCTCACTTGCAGTGGAAAGTATCCTATGTATAAAGAATTGAAACATGTATTTTGAAACATTTGAATATGCAACATGTAAGTGTGTAAGTCAGCACTGTCGCTGGGCAAGTTGTAAGTCACATAAGGAAAGGCATCCAGATGCAATATGTAGCGCTATTTATTAGCTGCTTGGTATAGATAGCAGTATCACATTGTAGATTTGCATCAGGAAAAGACATAACTGGTCAAAACATTGCATGTCTGAATTCCTGTAGCTGCCAAACAATATCAAGAGAAACTCTGTATGACAAACCATCCAGAAGCTGTTCTGTTCCTTCACAACATCCCAGTGTGGAGTTGACCAGGGCAATAGCGACAACCAGTCCTCTCTGTGGTGCCAATGATGAGCTGTCATACCTCCCTTGTGCACACAGGATTTAAGTTGCCATATCACCACCTTAAGGAAGGAGCATTTGCCACATGGGAATATCTTTATAAAAATGAGCTCATCCACATTTTCCATGCCTGCTCCTTTCATCTCCCATCAGTGTTTTTTTGCCACAGTTATTCCAGCTCGATGTTCTCAATTGGTCCTCAGGCGATTGTCACATCTTACCTGAAATATGAGAAGAATCTTTCAATTAACAAACAGTGCCCACCCATCCCCCACTCCCTGCCAGGATCTATTAATGTACATGGGAGTCTTTGTCCAGGAATGCATAGCACTGTTCCTGAAATGCATGAATGTGTGTGAATATATAAAAAAATCCCCTCAGTTGATTTTGACACTTGTCTTGACATGCAATTACTCCCTTGAATTTTCTCTTACACATTTGAACACATTATCTTTGGATGTATTTGGAGTAAGATGCAGCCAGTATGGAGTAGGTCATTAGAAGTGAAGTCTGCATTAAAAAATGCGTGCGTGCATGGAGGAGCATGGTGCTGGTGTGGATTGAGATTGTGGAGAATCATTAGATAACCAACATTAGATAACCAGCTGGCCCATGTACCGCCACTTTATGCAGCTATGTAGACAATATGCATACACATTTGCAATGGTGAGCATGGATGCCTGTGAATGTGTGTGCATGCGTATGTGTGTGTGAGTGTATGTGTGTCTTTCTGTCTGTCTGCGCTGGGATAGGATGGGGGGGGGCGCGAGTGACAGAGATACTGCTGATCGCTTGCTTGTGCCCTTTCTGCACAAACCGAGCTCCCAGCTCGCTCCTCCCATCCCTCTCCTCTGACAGCCTCCAAATTGGAATCACAGGCCAAACTCAGGAAGATATATTATTAACACATACACAAAAAAGAGAATCCTGTTCCTTCAAAGGCTAAATATCATTTCAACCAAGAGAGACTGGATGGAGGCCAGAGGTAATGATCGTGTGTACCTGTTTGATACACATTCCTGCAATTATCATTTCTATAGATCCAACAATTTTGGTACAAAAATAAGCTCTGGATTTTTTCCTTTCTTTTATCTATTGATTTATTTATTATTTTTCATGAGAAGATTGATTTTTTTCCCCAACATTAACAGCCAAATACTAAAAAGTATGTTTGATGGTGTTTGATGAAATATGGAACTGCAGCTCTGAGAAAAAACACTGAACCTCTTTCAAGTTTTTTTTTCTTTTACTTCTTGACATGTGTCACATTTTGGAATTCTGCTCTCATGGGATAAATGCCAGATTACATGGTGTAGTATTTTTATCCTCTGTACATTAACCGAAAAAGCTTACAACATCAAAGGGGAGGCAGATCACTCACATCAGCAGAAAATGGAATAGGACTATAATATGCTTCCTTTGATCTCTCCTACTAATAATTATCCCAGCTACATGCAGGCATTCAAAGTAAGATTTGAATTAATAAGGCAAGTCAATCCAGAAAATGGAAGCGGAATCCGTAAATGTTCATTTGGATCATCAGCAATAAGATCAGCCCAAATGTTGACTGTACAGTTTCTCTGCTAAAAACATTCCTGGCACACATTGTTTGCTTCTGTTTCATACACAAATGTAAAAAAATAATGGATTTGCAATGGCTATTGAATGAAGAATAATTGGCAGCAGGTGTGACAAAACTAGGTTTCCACCTCAGATTAGGTGCTTTTCTGCACTGAAAAATAAATTGATGGGTAAAGTGAACAGATTTTTCCCCTTTTGTGCTTACCTTATGAGATTTTTTTCATGTGAATGAACTTTTGAACCTCATCATTAAATGCAATTGATGTTGAAGATAGCAAATACATGTTTTTAAAAAAAAACCCAAACCATTTTTACCCAAAATCTAAAGTACTCAGAATGAGATAAATACCTTCTTGTGTGCAATAAGATCCATCTCCCTTGGTATCATATCTAGTTATTGAAGCAAGGCACAGCACAGCAGAGAAATAGAAAAAAGAGATGGACAATACAAAATAGTGGATGGATGTTGATTAAGTCATGAATGTTGTTTGTCTGCATCCTTTACTAACTAACTATCTTTGACCATGTTATTTTTTTGTCTTATTTTTAACTAATTAATGAAAACCTCAACCTACCGCATAGTTTCTGTTTCATAACACCTACCATGTTTACTGTCTAGTTATAGATTTTGGTAGTATTGATAGTGATTGATATGAGCACATTCAGGGGCTGAAATATTGATTTATTATTTTCCCAAGTTTTCCACTGCTTCCTGTGCACCTAACTGTAACAGCACAAAATATATCCTCAATATCCTCTATAAATCATGTACTATGATTATTCAACCATTTTCTAGAAGTTTGATTGTCTTATTATTTCATGTAGAAGTTCAATAGGGTTTTGTTTGGTCAACATAAGCAAGTTTAAGTAACAGTTGGACCGATTCGAGAACTGAAACTACCTATTTTCACAGAGGTTATTTGAGGTTGTTTTGGTTGGTTTCAAACTTTATCATGTAACTCTGTGATTGGCCTGATCATGTAATATACTGTAATGTGTTCAATCATCATGAAAAAAATGACAAATTTATAATGGGAAATGCATACAATTTAGCATTTTTCTCTAAAACAGGGTAGTTATTCATCTAAATAGATGAATGTGTGCTATTTTGTTTGCTTCTATGTCAACAGAGTTTGTGTTAGGAATATAAAAATAGGTGATACCATTATTGTGGTAACATTGTTGACATGTGAGAAGTTACAATATATGGTTTGGTTATTGGGATTGGCATCAGAACCCTGGGACATGCTGACTGGCTGCTCAGTTTCACTCCCTACACTCCTGCATGCAGACAGTACACATCCCTGCTAAATAAGAAATAAAGTTTCCCAGAGACAGGACAGTGACACTAAAATGAGTATGGCTATCGTGGACCAACTGACGTCATTCCAGTGTATTCATGATATAAAAACTGACATACCAGGTTCCAAGATATCATTACAACTTGTTAATTCAAATTAATGTCATCTGGTGAAACACTGGCTAATTAGTCGGCATATGGCAAGTTTGTTAAGGTGACTATAATCAATTGAGAATAATCTATAAAAGTGTCTACAGCTGTCAGTCAGATAAATAACATAAAAATGGTTAAAAACAAAAAAGAATAAATAATAAAATATTGTTGGAATTCTTTAGTAATTAAGTAATTACTAATTAGGTGAATGACTGAAGTAATTAATTACAGAACAGGTGAACAGGTAAAATATTTATCACTCACTTGCCCAATGGTCCATTCTGGCTATCCATTAAAGATTATATTTTTGATTGATTTTGAAATATAATATAGGATTGACAAATTGATAATATTGTGTCAAGGAAATATTGTAGATAATATGAAATGAATCAGCATTTATTATAATTTGAAAAGAAAAATAAAACATACTCGGAATACTTGAAAGTTAATTATTCCCTGAACCAAAAGGCTTTTATACAACTCTTTTTGGTTTGTAGAGACATTATGATGCTGTCTTGAATGTGAGCAGTCAGCTTTTGGGGGGAGGTTAAAGTGTATTCATTGTATAACCAACACCTAACAAGATATGCAAGATTCAAGAATGCTTTAAAAGTAGTTAATTTAGAAGAAATATGTATTAGTCTGAAATTCAATATAATATTATTTTGCTTCAATAACTCTAAGCAGCCAGTTTGATTCATTTCTTACACTATTACTCTGGTGATTGCTATATTGAAGTAGTGAAATTTATTTCAAATGTGTAAAAATCAGACAATTGCAACACTTAACATTGAGGACAAATCACATTGCCAAAGCTAAGTCTGATTCTACTTTATTGAATAATTAACCACTCAATCCTCTCAGTGCAAAGACTACAGCACTAGTCCAGCACTATATTTCTGTAAAAGGGCAGATGTAATCAAGAAAGCCCCAGGCCCAATGCCCAAACTCAACACTATCACAGTGAGTCCTCTCTTCGGTCATCTGGACAGGGAGCACTGGGTGAAACGAGGGCAGGGTCACATCAAAACGCTAATGAGGAATGCTGGTAGTGAGACTGAGCATCCTCCTTGTCCTCCACGCTGCAGCCCCAGAGCTCAGAAGTCTCCCTGAGAAGCTGTTTCAATAAGTCCGCCCAGTCTGGCGGAGCATGAGTCAGCCCTCTGTCTCCACATGTAGGCAGAGCTCAGTCTGAGTGGGAAGCCAGGCTAGATGGGAATTTTGACCCCTGCAAATTCTAAGCTAACGATATCATCATATCTGTACAAATTCCCAGAATCAATACACTGTGTGCTTCTAATCCAAGTCATGGGACTGCAGTCCATAAGCCTGCATATGTCTGCATCAGCTGGAGTCATATTGCCAATCTTTGGCCAGGTCTTTTTCACATCATTTTTACATATCAATTAGATCATATCCTCAAGGGCTGCCAACCCGAATTCAGGGTGAAACACACAAGACCCATAGACTTGCAGAATGGTAATGGAATAAGCGGTTGAGGAAAAAATTGAAATTTTCACCAGGGACAAGACTATTTTTATAGGCTGTATCTGCTCAAAAGACCATGGGGGAGTTTGATCTGTCAGATACACTTTGTGGGGGATGGATACCTGACCAGCGTTATCTCCTGTAACTACTCTTAATAAAGACAATAATATTAAAAAAATATTTGTGTGGTTACCAAAGTAAAAAAGCTTATAGTTCTTACTTATTCAACTATATACATTATCTGTATATACCTGATATAAATGGCACAGGTAATTATTTGTTATTAATTTCTTAATAAGTATGAAAGATTTTGAACTGTGGGAAAGCAGCATGATAGAATCAGCAGTGATTTGCGGAATCCATGAAAGGAGCTGTGCATGTGTAAGTGATAACATGAGCTATAAATAATATATCAATTCCAAGCTGCTCTAACGGCATCAAAAAGAATGAGTGTCAATGGAAGCCAACTTTCTCATATCAAGAGCCATGGTTGACATATGCTTTAAGCACCAAGAGCTAGCCCTTATCTTAAGAATATGCATGATCACTGATTGCTACATTTGTAAGCATTGTCATGTTGCATTATTTCAAAGGACTGAATCTCAACCATCAATACATGTTTTGTGTTTAGATGCTTCAGATAATTAATTATTCTTCCATTGCAAAACTTGCATAGATGATGGGTTGATTTCAAATTTTCATCTTTCAGTAACTCACACTATACTGTATATGTGTAATAAATATCACATCAGGAAATTCCTGGTTTAAAGAAAAAAAATATATATATATGTCTTCTGTCAGTAAAGATTTGAACAGATATCTGCTTTTGCCTTGCCTGTAGCGGGTTGGCAGATGGTGGGTATAGCACTGGGTCTCATGGCATGAACATGCATTTATGCCACCAAAGACAGACAGGGTTACCATTATTTTCTGTTCCCCCTCCCTCATTTTCACAAGCTGCTACATTTTATTTTTGCGGGAAATGCAAAAACAGTTTCAGTTACCTGAGCACAGAGCTGCTGAGAAATGTGTCCTTTAATCATTTAACTCAAACTATAATTTTATCTGAGAAAATGTTTATTCTATTACATTTATAGAACAAAATAACCCTCAAAGAGCAACTCATTAAAAATGAATATAGATAAAACTGTGCTTTAAGACCAGGCATTGCCAAAGTTTAACTGTGACAATGTGGAAATTCTGAAATCCTTTGTTGCATGATCCTAATAACATATCAGAGTCATAGGTGTTTTATTTAAGGCCAGAAAAGAATGCCTTTTTTTCTTTTACATTTCTAAACTATGGTATCTGCCTTTCTGTCAGTTCTGACATCACAATAAAGTTCAAAGATAAATTGTATCCAGTTGTGTTCTGTTCCAGCTCCTACGCACCTGTACACACCTGGCTGGTCACTGAACATTGCCTTGATGCAAGGACAGACAGTGGAGGATATAAAAAGCAGTTTTACATTAAAGCAGCTTGAGTGTTTAACCCTGTTAAGCAAACAAATTCTGTGCAATGTGTAGAAAGTAATTGTGTTAAGCTGGAAATGTATGAGTATTTGGGGAATAACATCTTGACTCTTCTCTGTCCTGGGCACCATTGTCAAATCTGAAACTTTGTTTGAACAACTTTTAAGGGAAATTCTGCTGTGTCCCTGTAAGAAAAAAAATAATAAAAAATGTTGAAGGGAGTTTGCCCTATTATCATCCTGAGACTCAGGACTAGAAAATAATGAAAAAGTTGTTATTGGTGATGACTGAAACTGAACTTTTTTTCTGCGACCGGCAAGTGTCCAATCAAACACAATTCAGCCATAAACACATGAGTAGAGCTGCCATGTGGAATGGCCCACTGTGTTCCAGCTGTGATTTTTCCATTACCATTCTCCTGCAGCGCGACTTGATCAAACAAATGTTTGTAGTGGATGAGCACGCGGCCGCATGATTTTGGCATAACAGGCGCCTCCACAAGAGGACAAAGAAACGTCCTCCAAACACAGGGCCTCCATCACTAACAGAGTGAGATGGTGTAAGAAGGTGAGACTCTGCTCGGTTTTCCTTGTTAGGGCTCTGTTTGCTTTGGTGCCGATAACCTTCTAAAATGGCGCTGCATAATTCTGTTCAGTAACAACGTTGCTAGAGCAATTCTAACTGAATCATGCTGCAATTCACAGCAAATGGTCAATAGTTGACCTAAGGGTTTGTGATCAATAAGAGGATATTTCATACTTTCAGCCTGCCGCAATGTGGAGAGGCTCACCACTCTTCAGGGGGGTCATCAAGTAGGGCCAGAGGCTGGAGGAGTGGAGACTGTTATCTTGAGAGGCCTTGCCCAACACGCTAGTGAAGGTGAAATCAATAATGATCCATTCATTGAGTGTCTTCAGCATCATGCTGTATAGTTGTCCAATATCAGACAAAAAAAAAAAAAAAAAATAATAATAATAATAATAATAACCTTGCGTACAGTATAAGTTCGGCCAGAAGATTTTTTAATCAGTTTGTATTCTCGGTTACAGACTTGCATCTGACTTTAACCTGAAATTAAAGTCATCTTGAAATTAGCATGTTGTGCAGATGGCACTGAGGCAGCCAAACTTCTCAAATCACCTGCCCCCACTCAAGTCAGGAAACTGGGGGAGGCAGGTAGGGGTTGGGGTGTGGGAAAGCAGTAAAAAGTGAAAGAGTTCTCAACAAAAATATAATCAACAAAGAGTTCAGATTTGCAGTGAAAAAATTATATTTCCTTTGGCACACTTCATAAAGGACTTTTGCCACAGGTATTCTGTACATTGAAAGCTGAGTTCTTGAGTGACAGAAATCTGTCTGTTTTTTTCTGCATAGACTGCAAAAACATTAGATGTTCTGACTGTCAATATTCCCTTCATGAATATTCACAAGCCAATAAATTAAGTTCAACCAACAGATGACAGACCTTTTAATATTAAGGATACAGAACTGAGTACAGGGTTAGTGTACAGTAGACAAGGACCTTATAGAAGTAAAGCCTTTGTGCAACATTGGTAGTAAAGTGTGCAACAGATTTTGCGATTTCTACCACATACCAAAGAAGATATTTCAAAATAAAGTTAATTTTATGAAGAAGCATGCACACTAACCTTTGTATGGTAAATATATACAGTAATGACATTACTAATGACATTGTTATTGTGCTGTTGTTGCTCTCCTTTTGTAGCACACACAGCTGAGCAGGGTGTTGATTGGGTGAGAGGAGTTGACATGTGACACTGTGGTCTCAGGCCTCAGCTGGGCACATCATTATTTCTTGGCACCGCTCCTGATTAGGTCGTTGGCATGTCACCTGGGACTCTTTCATGGGTGAATGTGCATCATGTGGCGTGGAATCGCCTAATTTGACAGAGCCAGCACCCCACTCCCCTGCTCAAACATGTTATTTAACCCTCGGAACGAGGTGTCCTAAACCTGCATGCCACCGCACTTTGATGAACCACATTTGAGTGGTTGACAGCATGCAAGTAAGCATGCAGAGCAGGTGCTTTGAGCAAGCAATGTGCAGCACTGTTCTCTTCCTTAATTTTGTTAGCAGTTTTTTTTTATTTTATTTCTGAAATCACATCACCTTGGTGAGGATTTGAATAGCCTGACAGAAGCCATCGGTGGCTTATGGAGTACTCGGAAGCTTTACTCTAAGCTCTCCTCCAATATCCTTGATCTTGATTTCCCCTCAAGTATGACAGCCGTAAATCCGCCCGTATGATTTTAAGTACCATGCTAATCTTTAGCTGTTTGGAGATGCTGTTTTTTGGTAATCATGTGACATAATGGATTAATTTTCTAATGAACGTGAGCACCTGTCCAATTAGTTTGAGAGAGTGTGTAGCATAACAAGCAATCAAAATGTTGTGCAGTAAACATGCACAGAATTTTACCTAAAACTGAGTTGTCTATCATGGGTTATGAGATTTTGTTGTCTTATATGCCCTAAAGTGGTGCAGTAACACATTTTTGAACTCCTGTAAACTGTACAGAAAAAAAGTTGCAGATATTACTCAATAATGATTGTTAATCTCAGTCCAAGGGGATCGCTATGCTTGATGATTTTTGTACCAATCACAGTTGCAACCACTTAATTACAATGTGATTATTGTTATAACTTTGACACTTGGTACATATTCAGGGATTTAGCCTCAGGACCGACTACGTCAGAAATACCATGAAGAATAATGTTCCATATTCACATGACTTATCCGAAAAAAGATCTATTAGAAAGAGGTAACATTTTCATTGATGAAATTATAGTCTGACAAGTGAATCAGTGTGGCCATAAACTGGCAAATATATGAACATATAGTCACCAAAACCAAAGCATTGATGGACCATTAGGCATTCAAACACAAAGCAAAGAGCAAAACTTAGCATTGTTGTTAATATTAAAGTACTTAAACACAGCAACCCTAATTTGATCAGGACTGGCTGAAACAAATACTACCATTTACCAGAGCCTCCAAGGACCAAGGTTGGGAAGCACTGTGTTAACAGTTTTGGGTCAATAACTAGTACTATGTACTATGAATTAGTTTTTTAATGTTACTTTCAACATTAGACATTAATAAAATATGGCCTCTCTGATACTTACTTTTTTAAACTGATTACATAATCCAGGTTCCTGATAAAATGGAATCAGTCATCATCCAAAACCCTGTTTTGACAGATATCAGATCAGAAATTTTTTCCTTTCTATGATTTTAAAATTGCATGTAAAATGTGAATCTGATCTCTTTGACAGTGAGCACCAAACAGGGTCTGGTTTAATAGAGAAAGCAGCATGTCTGGCATTAACTTGGGCTCACCTGACAGACCCTACAATCGCAGCCAATTGGAAAGAGTGTTGTGGCTTTTCGGCTGCGTGCCCATGTTGAGTTGACTTCTTCTTTGACCTGGATTTTATAGGCGAGTTCCTGAAGTGGGGACAGGATCTTCCGCTGGGTTCCACTGAACTGGGTCCCGCTGGGTTCCACTGTAAACTGCTTTTCCTACAAGCAGGCCATGTTCTCCCAGCAAAGTTCATTAAGTTATGCATTCATCACCGAAGCAACAGTTCAAGTAACATTACTCCTTTTTCATTCAAGTCTCAACTCAAAAGAAGTGACAAGCAATGTTGTACGTTTCAGCTTTTCACAGGGTTCATAAAATTTTGATGATATGATTTCTTTCTGACCCTGCCTTGTTCTCAATTAAATGAAATGCTCTGGTACAATTAATGCGCTCCAGCAATTTACTTTTTCATTAAAGGGTTCTCTTGTCTCTGAATTACAGCTTTGCCATCCATTCTCTCCCACCCCTACCACAAAGCTTTCATTATGCCTGCCAGTAAGAAACACAATTGTAAGCCAATATCATTTTAATTGTTTCACTTATATCTTGTTTTAAATGATTAAGCAGATATTGGGGATGATAAGTACTCATATCCTAAGGGCCCAATAGCAATGTTACGAGGCGATGACTCCACTGCATCAGAGAAATTAAATCTTATGCATGTGATAACGAAAGCATATGCTTGTGTCAGCAGAAAGACAAAAAGAAGAAAAAAACCCTCTCTCTTCTTTGAATACCCTCCAATCTCCTTGATTGGAACAACCACTCTGTCTTTGACTTCAGTGATCAGGACAGATTACTGTGTGAAATGTAAGCAGCATACATGAAATATACCCAGTAGCCATATGTTTCCAGCTGGGAGAAAAAAAAATTATGGTACAGTAACAAGCTACACACATTTTCTTGTTAATTAGATAAAATTGCTCCTCTGCCTTTTGAGGGGGATTTATAAATTAGACTCAATTACACCGGCTAATTACAAGAGGCCATGAATTTGACTTGCTCCCTGAGACTTTGCTCAGCAGAGAATCATCAGAGAGGATTCTCCATAATTGCCTAGATGAAGTTAATAAGCAAACAGCCATTTTATGTTAATGGTTTACCAGCATTTACTGGCTCAGCATCAGGAAAGAACTGGAGAGAAGCTCTCAAATGACAGCCCATAATCACATTAATTAAAATATAACTGCCATTTAAGGGTTTGTAGTGTGGAGTTATGGTATGTTGGGAGCTAGGAAAATCTATCTAGAGTGCATATTAACATCCCTGCCACACACTTCTTCCTACCAGTCAGCAACCATCTGTATTATAAATATAATTCATGATTGCTGGGTGTCCTTAAACATAGTTTCATCATGGTGGATGACAAAAAAAATGCACTGTCTAGGATAACATATTTTCTTTCTGTTTACAATGAATTAGCAAGCATGTTGTCTTTTCCTCAAGACACTGCACTCCACATAGGTTAGTTTTTTTCATATGCTCTTGCAAAATTTGAAATTTGTTTCCCAAAGACAGTCTCTGCTCGTTGTTGTGGTTGGAGTGAAAGGACATTTGGCAAGGAGCTTTATTTCATAGAACAGAGAGCAGATCTACAAAATCTACAGAAGCAGCACTGTTTTCTTGAAATCTGCTCATAAAAGTATTTGGCACTGGTACTATGTGCAGATTTCAACAATGGGTGGATTGGTTTCTCAAATGACAGTATGTAATTATCCAGTGCAGTTTTAGATTTTTACATAATCAAGTTACAATTCTTATGTCCTCACTTTTCAGATGGGCTCAGAGTGATTTTCTCCCGTTTTGGTCCCCACTAGGCATCTTGTTTTCCTTTGCTGTTTTTAGGGCATGGTAAGGACACTGCTCTGCATAGTCTTTGGTGGCATTTCAGCACTTTCATATTAATTGCAGGGCGGTGCCCTGCTTGAAATTTGAGAAGTCTCTGAAGTCTAAGAATAAAAGGAATAATGAAATGAATTGCAATGCTTATGTATGTTTGTGTGTGTCTGTGTGGGTGCGTGCCCACTTGCATATGTATCATCACATTCTCTAGTTGTGGTTTTTTAAAAAAGTAATAGCAATTACTGTAACACAAGGTTTTTTCTTTGGTAGTCTGCCTGTTTGTGGTTAGAGCCCATTACATCACTGCCAGCAGGTTTTGGAAAAGCTGAAGGTTTGGCAAGGGTTCTTAAGTGTTGTAATTGTATGGCAAAGAATGTTTCTAATTTTATGCAATCAGACAGATATCCACAGTGTACAAATACCACCTCTGTGTTTTTCTCATGCGGTTTTATATGCTGTTGAATGGACCTTTCCCCCAATCAGTTAAAAAGTTGCATGCCAGGTATTGGCATGCTGACTGCTCTGCTGATAGTCACATTTGAATAAATGCATTTGTCTTAACTCACAGCACCAAATACAAAGTATGTGTCTCCTATCAGAGCTCATACTTGGTGCTTAACATATCAGAGTATCCTATACACACACAACACTGCACTAAATACAAAGTCTGTGCCGTCTCAGTGATGTGTGTGTGTAGGACACACTGACATGTTTAGCAATGCGTATGAGCTCTGATAGCTGGACAGTCTTTTTCAGAAGAACAAGAATGAACTGCATTGAAGTAATTCAAGTGGGACAAGTTATTATTTATTTTTTTTTATATCCATGGTACACGTACAGTAACCTCCACAGTGGGTCTCTGGCCAAACTCAGCTACATGAAGACAAGGAAGAAGTAGCAGAAGAAGAAGAAAAAGGAAGAGCATAGCTGATGAAAGACAGCACATAGACATAAAGTATCAGTGGCATGTCATTATCCTCTTGGCTGGACTGATGAAGCTTTCTGGCTTATTAACAGTGACATTTTAAACACTGCTGTCCAGCAGAAGCTCTGTTTATGTAATCATCCCAGCAGTGTGCTTTGGTAGTGACCATCCAGCAGAATGCACTGCGCTGATAGCCTTAATGAGCCTGGCCCCAGCACTGTCACAGACGCGCTCGGCCTTTTCCCTGCCGAGCAGCAACATTTTCATATCTGCTTTCAATTTAATTCCTTGTTTTGCTGTTATTTCATTTTATGGCAGTGTTAATTGCCTCCAGAATCCCCATGGATGTGCGCTCAGCGAACGATAATTTGAGGGAGAGCGTCGTTTCCCCTTTCATATTAGCTTCACAGATGGGGTGGTTTTTCTTGCGTTATTGCAATGATCTCATCGACATGATGCTATAAAGGATACAGCACGGCCCAAGGGCCAGCGCTGGGCTCCCAACAGGATTCTTGTTTCTACAAGTTTTATCTGTAAACCTCACTGGAAGGGTGCGCTTTACCATGACACTGAAATCAATACTTCCAGCCTGCTTCGGGCCTGTCTGGAGTCTGAGCCTGGGGCCGCTGAATCAAATGTCAGCCTGGTGTGGAAATGTGTTCCACCGCACAGGAGTGATGGGACACAGAAAACACAAAAATACACTCAGCCTTGCTGCCACCCTGTTATTACAACACATTCTACGATGGCAGGAACATCAATCTTCAATCCAAATGAGGTCTGCCCACTGTAGAACTTATGCCTGATTATGTCCTTTTATGATAGGTACATAACAACACTCTAAATACCCTCAGAAAAGGATGAAAAACTAACAGTGATGTGGATGCAGTCAGCAAATACAGGAACCAACACCCATAAATTTAATGTCTGCATCTATGAAAATGAATATTTTCAAGGACTAGAGCTGCATTAATTTTGTCAATATAAAAAGCAATTTTCATCACTTAATTTAAAACCATTTTTGATTTATAAGGATTTTTGTGAAAAACTGCTTATACTAGGTAACTGGCTCTTCCCTCAACCACTGTTTGACAGAACATCCACTGCACACAAACATTGGGCTCATTTGTAAACATTTAAAGGAAGAGTAGCATTTTTTCAGTAAGAAATGATAACCAAGCAATTCTAATCAAACAACAGTTTTCAAGAGTCTTTGTTGTTTGGAGCCCTGATTATGTCCAACAATGATTACAAAAACTGGCTCATAATGAAGATCTGGCCTGAAATTGGGTTTCATTAGGAGACAGCTCAGTACAAAAAATACAGTGTCAGTACATCAAACATTGATTAAAAAATACACAAAAATGCATACACTCTGGTCTCTATATGTTGAGCCACATTGGCTTAGTAACTGCATGATAGAGTCCAACCACTCAACTCCAGTATGGATGCCTAAGAAGAAAGCTTTATTATATTATCACAGGGAAGGACCTAATCAACATTTTCTTTCTTTTTTACATCCTTATTGAAAACCTTTTAGCCAAAATAGCTTGTAGAGGTTTGGAGTGGAAAGGGAAGTAATGCCTTCAGATAGAAGATGCTTGTTTTGGAAGATGGCCCTCTTTAATATGATAGCGAATGCCACTCCAGTGACCTGCGCTCCCGGCCTTCAGTGCTTTTATTGACAATGGCGGGCAGAGCCACGATCGAAGCACATGCAGCAGGGTCCTTCAGTCTGTATTGTAGAAGACAGCAGGGTGCAGCTTGCACTCCATCAGCATAAAAAAATCATTAAAATCATGAGAGTACATGAGAAAACTTTTATTTTTGTTGCAGAATGGACAGCCTTCTGCATCTTATGTGCACTGATCAATTAAAACTGCATGCCCTAATATCCAGATGTTCACAATTAATAACTAAAATAAACATGTTTTCAGGGCTCCTTAAATGAAGGCTCTGCACTACAAAGGAATATTTGTGATGCTAAGCATTATTTGACAGCATACTTTTCCCCTAGCTTCCAATCCTGGCAGTGTCTGTGAAGTGCATCACAGGTACAATGCATGCCACTTGATATTCATTATGGGCTGAATGCAGACCTGCACTTAAGTGCATTTTGTGCAGACAAACGGACAAATGGACAAATAAATAGGCTACATGTAACCAAAATCAGTATCAGTAAAACATTTTAGAGAATGTCCATCCTTCTTCCGGCCTCTGATGCCTATTCTATAAGTTATAGAACCATCCCAGGATTAAAATCGCACACAAAAACTAACAACGAATGTAAATACAGCATAAAAAATAAATGAATGCAATCAATGTGTTCATGCTCATAATTGGAACATTCACTTGCAAATCAAAATGTATAAAATAATAATGTAGTTACATTTTATTGCAGGACAATAGTACATTAATAGTAGTAGGACATTAATAAACATTTCATATTGGGTCAGCTGTTGAGCTGCAATGCCATCTGCAATATCTATCTGCTTTTTTATATTTGAACATGTTCCTGCATTCCTGAATTGGCTGTTTTTTGTTTATGCAAAAGTTGTCTTTGTGTATGTTTGAATATCTATGTTTTGTTGTTCATTTTTTTGTGTTTCTCAGCTTCACCATAAAGGACACATCCACTATACCGACCATCACAGAGAGGAATTTACTGTGACACCAGCACAAGATTGTCTCTTTAAGATGATTTAAAATCAACAACAAAGGTATATAAAAATCATAAGGGAACCTTATGACAGTACATGTGCTCATCTAATATTTGTATGTGAGATAAATGAGGATAGATGCTTGAGAATAGAGAAAAATATCCGTCTTATGTTAGAAAATGCAGACTACGCAAAAAGAAAAAAAAATAACCAAATGAAGGTCCTGACTAGATCAGGGCCACATGTATCTAAGAGCAGCACTTTTCTAATGCAGTTTGGCTTGCTCAGAATGTACCTTTACATTGTATCTGCCCTCTGTGGGGAGAATAATTGGAAGTTAAAAAGTACAAATGTTTAAAAACACCTGTTGAACCAAACAGGTATCATGTCTCATGTTGTCTAAATTGTGAGCTAAAAGATGGATGAAAATATCAACTGGCTTAATGTAGATTTTCTTTTTGCAGTGAGGAGTGTTTTGAAAGGAATATTGTTGAGAATCCCAAGCAAGAATTTTCCCCGTCCATTAGCACGTTTTTCTACGTCCTGCTAAAGCTCGGACCCTGTGGCTCATCGCACGATCTCACAACAAGGAAGGGAAGGAGGAGGCAGCCGACATTAAGAGCAAGCCTGGCAGAAATAACAGGGGGAAAGACACCCCTGCTCACCAAGATCAGCGATTCTCCATCTTACACACAAAATGACAATGATGCCGGGGAGACCAAGGGTGAAAAAATTGAGCAGAATGCATTTGTGAACACGAAGGGGGCAAACACTGAGGAGATCGTTGCTTCTAACATGGCCGCGACTAAGATTCTTTCATAGTAATATCACAGCTATGGCTGTGTTGTAAAATGGCTGGAGTTACTGGAGTTACATTGCTGCTGACGGCCTCATTAAGTAACCTGGGCGTATTAAGATGGCACTGACAACAGCCTTGCTTTGGTAATGGTGCACTGTCCATCACACAGGCTCATTATCGTTAGTTAGCATTACAATTATGGACATGACTTTGCCAAGTTGTTACAGTGGGATGGATTTAATGTCCTTTGTTTACCATAATGTATAGTATCGAACTCCTCTGTATTTTCTGCCAAGAACTTCATAACACTCTTATATAAAACTAATAGTCACTGATTGCACTGTTAGGAGGATGTTACGGAAACTAAAAGCTTGAATATGACCTTGGGGTAGATGTATTATCATTAGAATTTCACATTGAAATTAGTATGATCACCACTATACAAAAATTAAATAAATAATAAAAATATGTTGATTGTGTATGTCATGTCATGTATGACACAAATGTCTGCATGCTCATTGAACACCTAAATAACATGTAGTTATTTTTATCAGAATTGCACTACACTCATACATTTAAAAACAATCTTTAATTTTTTTGGAAGCTGCCTGATAAGTTGTAACACTGACTCCTCACTAATATTTGCAGACAGTTTTAGGGCACATTAGCTGCCTAAGAAGCAGAATGCAATGTAAATGCACATTTCCATAAATTTTGATTTATAAAACCATGCAAATGAGCCTTCTGTAATTAAGCGCAAATCCTGCTCCAGAGTTCATATGTTTCAGAGAAAATTCAAAGAGACACTGCCAATTGAGAATTATCTAAAGAGACTTAAATTGAACATCTTGTACCAGATTTCAAGAAGGATGGCATTCTAATATTCCATCTTCATACTTTATCACAGCTTGTATCTGGTGGAAATGCAGTTTTGTTTTTTTTTGTTCTTTGCAAGGAAAGTTACCAAGTCACCCTTCTTATGTATTTTTCTTTATTCAGACAGAAGGAAGGCTGTTGGGGTTATGGAGAGGAGGAGGTGGCTTAGACAGAAGGGCTGGAGCTGGGACTTGAACCCTGGTCTCCCAGGGATCAACAAACTGAACAGCCTGGTCGCCCAGAAATGCAGTTTTAAACAGATACTATTGATTTTAAACACTCATCTACACTGAGGGAAAGGGATCAGTTAAACT
This sequence comes from Albula goreensis, assembly GCA_022829145.1. Lineage (NCBI taxonomy): Eukaryota > Metazoa > Chordata > Actinopteri > Albuliformes > Albulidae > Albula > Albula goreensis. The sequence goes on from CM040756.1 coordinate 14,861,807, forward strand.
AATTCCTCATTCTCATACTAGAGCAGTCAGAGGGCTGTATGTCTCAGTTGTGGTTTGTTGGCTGGGCTATGGCTTACCTCTGACCTCTTGAAGGAGACTTTGTCTTGACTTGTCAATGTAGATTAAAGACATATGGGCATTAATAAGGTATATGCACACCAAAGAGGTAGCACCAGGGTCTTTGCTGTTTCTCTGAACCTTGTCTTGAACAATATCATCACATCCATTCTCATGGTGCATTGTATTCAGTATATCATCTTCTGTGCTCTTGCTTGTCAAGGATAACCCTCTAAAATGTAAGGCTAAAATTGGACAGTCTGGCACCCTTCAGAACTAACAAGATTACAAAGGGTTACCCTTTAACACATCCTTTATAAACCAAAAGGTTCATTTCTTCGGCCTGCTACTATTCTTTTCCTTCGCTCCTATTGCTGTGTGTTTAACTCTAGTTCATCATATACTGTTTATTATGTAGCTTGCTAAAATAGGCAGCTTCTATTTAATACTGAGGTCTGTGCCGGTGCTTTAGAAAGAATCCCATACAATTAAAACCTAATGAAACTTATAAAGAATTAATACCACCACAGTGTGCAGAGAAACTGAGGACAAAAAAGTTCAGCTCTGAAAGAAACTTTTCCTTTTCAAGGGCACGTAAGGATTTCTTCTGTAGAATACATAAACCCAGGGAAAATGTTTACTTGGATGTATCAAACCTTTTTCAATCAGCCTGGAAAAGGCCACAGACCTGGTATGTGCTCCTGCAGGTACAACCAAGCAAACACATCCTGTGCTTTTAATTTTGATCTCTTTTCTGGTGAACAGAGAGTGAATCCCCTTCCAATAAGTAATATTAAAGAAAAGCTTCAAACTCTTGGAAAAAATCCACACAAATATCAAGACTCAAGATTCACTCAGATTTAAATTGGACTAGCTCGTTAGCATCTTGCATTATATTCCACAAAACTTTATTGGTTATTTGTGTTTGGGCTCTGCTACCGGTGCATGGATTGAACACAGTCCTATGATAATAGAATTCACTTCCAGGTCAGCTCAAGGCCTTGTTAGAAAACATGCGCTTTTACACAACTTTGCCCGACAGACCAAGCCAACACATTAATGAACGTACCAATCCCTCCCACACTCACAAAAAAACCATGCTCAGAGCTCACTACCCCTTTTTCAATGCACGAGGGTCCTCTTTCCATAGAAGTGCTGATCCACCACATTCATGGCTTTTAAAAGGACTGTGGGCAGACGTATTTGTGTTATTTACGCCAACTCAGCTTTTACGTTTCAAACGATTAGCAAAATGCAGTGTGTGAAGTGTTTTTTTTTTTTTTTTCAAAAGTTGACAAATGCAAAAGGTGAAAAGTATTGTATAACCATTTGCGCAAATGTTCATTGTTTCAGGCCTCCCTAAATGTCACCAATAGCAAATCTGGTCTCATTCATTAACCCCTATCTGCATTTAAAATGCAGGAATGGAGTGGCTGATGCTGTTGAACAAGTCAGAGTATGTAGGCGGAGAGAACAGGTCAGAGTGAGAATTTCACTTTCTAAATTGTAGTGTTTTTCTCCAGGTCAATAAAACTTATTAGCATGCAGGCATGAGTATATGGTCAGTGACACCCCCCCACACACACAAACATACACACACACATGCACTCACACACATACACACATCTTATTCCAATAGAGTACACATTGAAAAGGACAAATGAACCTGAAGTTATTATATGGTTTTGTGTATGAAATTCATAATGACTGATGAGAGTGAATTCCCTGCTGTGTACACAGATGGTTTACTTTGCGCTATGCACTATCCGTGTCTGGTGAAGCCTCAGAGAGGAATGAATTATTGCCTCCCCGGCCCTGCCAGAACATCGCTATGAATTAGGACTTGAAACTGCTCCAGCATGCTCCTTGTGGTTTGGTATGGCTGGAGGCCGTGAAAAAGTGAACACTGTAATTGTGTCTCAAGAAAGATATTCAAAAAGTTTTTGGAACATTTTATCTGTTTATCAGATTTTCCAACCGTAGGCTTTCACCCATTGAGAATTGTTCAAAAACTTCAAAAACAGCTATGCATCACTTCGTAAGTATGGTCACAGTAGAGGGTCATTATTTATATTTTGGCCAATGTTCTTTTTTAATCGTTCAGTTTTGCAAGCAATGTTAATCCTAACTGTAGCCAGGTTTGATGAACGGTCTAGGAAAGTATTGTGTTACATTTCCAGGACCCCATAATAATGCAGCCTGAAGAAATGATTGGGTCTGGGGTTTTCTTGTAGCAGAGCAGTCTGTTTGAGCCTCATGTCAATAGTACAATCATCATGTGTTTGGCATCAGCTTTGAAGCTATAGGGGTAAACTATATTTTTATCATGCATCTTTGTTTTGTCTTATTGTACATTTTGCAATGAAAATGATGTGTACAACACAACTCACATAGTGCCAAAGATAATTTTTTTCATACACTTTTAATTATAATTGTCTTGAACAGGCCAAACATGTTTTTTTCAAATTACAAGCAGCACTTAAAGTTAAATTTATGCTCCGAAATGAATTCTGTGACTGTTGATTCAAGGGTTAGGCTTCCACTGCATCTCCATTGACAAAGGCGTAGGGGAAATAGTTGTTAGTGGTTAGCCAAAACTGTTAACTGTCTAAACAAACTAAATTACACTGTACAATCAAACATGATGTGATGTATTGAGTCATATTTCATAGTCTTCCTCTCCCTCTAATCAGCACCATTGAGGCTGCACATATAGAGATATAAATAATACACTACCTTTATGGAATATGCTCACATTTTACCCTCCCTCATCGCCACTCCCTGTGCTGACTGTCCGTGGCTGTATTTCGAGGCGTGTGGAAAGCAGACTCTTTCTGGATTATTTTGGCTCCTGTTGCAGGGCAGCTGGAAGGCAATGAGAGGAGGTGCTGATGAAGTCAGAGATGAAGGCTGAAAAAAGTGAGACAAAGAAGTGAGGAGAAAATCATAAATTGGTTTCCTCTGGGTTTTCAGATCGGGGTACAATATCAGTCATTCTGTAGCGGTAACGGCAGTCACACGGTAGCCCAATCAGTGTGAGAGAGACCGCTGGCTGTGTTTGGCACCACAGCTGTCCATCTCACAATGACGTTTTCTCAGCTTAAACAACAAGTGCCATACATGCCTCAATTCCAGCTCTGTGTCTATAATCAATGCAAGCTGTGTTGCCTTTTTTCATTTCACTCATCATAGATTTAGGTACTCATCAGACTCCTTTTTGGAAATGTAAATTTTGTTAGTTACAGTCATTAAGAGAAGATTGCTCTAGTCAATGTAAATGTTACAGTAATTCAGCATCTGTAAAGGCCGAGTTTAATGTGAACAGAGAAGTGGCACATCATTGCTGAAAAGCTTATGTAGCAATGTTTCCTGAGCTGTGTTTCAACTCTTATTACATATCATGGTGGCATGTCTGTGTTGCTTTTTTTATAAATAATAACTAATCATGTTTCCTTTCTACCAGTTTTGCCAATGCTTGTCCTGACTGTCAGCATTCCTTTTCATCCAAACTGCAAAAATGAGACATTGTTACAAACAGAACCGCTGAGGAATCACCTGTTTTTCTCATGCTTAATCTACCAGTCTTTTCAATATATTACAAAGGCCTCTGAAAATTTGATGTGCTCTATGTTTAATATAGAACCTTTCCCTGATAACATAACAGTTGCATTCAACGCATTGACAACTAAAGGATATCAGGGAAACCATTGGCTTATAATGGTGGGTTCTCTCGATCATTACTTTTTTCCACTACAGAAAGTTCTGGTTCTGTGTTTCCAACAAAAGCTGCCGAGGTTAGGGCACTTCAAGAAATGTAAGTTATTTTGAGTCATACATTGAATCCAGACAATTTAAACTTTGCAATGTTTTTTTTTTAACCTTACCCAATTTGTGTAGGCAGGAGTTGTGCCTGATAAACACAAAAATAGAGAGACGATAAGTAATATGGATGGCATTTATGTGTCACATTACAATAGATAAATACATACATGAATAAATACAAGTAGCAGTAACACTCACATATAAAGCATATTTGAAAGTAAATGATGATGATCCTGACAAGCATGACAATTATTATAATCATTGTATTGTATCTAAAATGTAAATTGCGATGTTAATTTACATGGATGTCTATAGGTTATGATTCATTTATAATTTGTTAAAGTTATATTGTTAAGGATTTCTGAAAACATTTTCAGATGTGTGACTCATATTTTGCATTGTATATTAAAGAGAGAGAGAGAGAGAGAGAGAGAGAGAGAGAGAGAGAGAGAGAGAGAGAGAGAGAGAGAGAGAGAAAGAGAGAGAGAGACAGAGCAGTCAAAAACATTTTTCTCCAGAAAATAAAATGCTCTGTTATTTTCTGAACACACTGGATCAAGTTACTCTTTAAAAAGAAACCAGTTACATCTGACAAAATGTTTGTGGCTAAAACCAATTCAAAAAACAGACTGATTTCGGAACTCTTTAAATAGCAAAATACATATCCGGCTACATATTTAATTGCTTCACTGTTTTATGAGAATACAGTTTGCCTGATGAGCTTAATAAGAAAAATAATAGACATTAGAATTAATTATATTCAGTATGTAACTAGATCTTGCCTAATAAAAACCCATACTGATAAACTGGAACAGGGGAAATATTAATAGGAGAAATTAAAATGTGTTGTTGAAGTTTCATGTCTCAGACTACCATTGTAAATATTATTCAGTGTTGTTGCTTTCATTTTATTTCAATATCAGGTATGCCTACCTAGTCATTGTTAAGTTTACCATATGTTGCATGGTCAAGCAGATATTTGGCTTAAAGTAAAAATCATGTATATTACTGTCCTGCATGACCAAAGCCCTAATTCCAAAGTTCAGATTTCCTGTTTAAAATGGACACATGACATCCAAATCCACTTATATTTATGTCTGTCCATTATGTATGAATCAGCTGCAAACTTGATGCAAACAGAAGGCATGAATCTGAAAACTCTGGTCTCAGTCAGTGCTAAATTGCAAGATGAAATGATAAATTGTCATACATGACAATTTACCCTACTTTCACCATTTCATTGATTCCAGACCCAGTAGTTCTGAATGCTCTAAAACCCAAATACACACATATGCATGTGTGTACCCACTCACAGTCTGCCACACACACACACATAAACATGCATACAAACCCACACCAAAGTGATAGCTCATGTGTACATATATACATATGCTCACATATAAGGAACACACACACACACACACACACACACACATAGTATTGGTCTCCTTGTGGACGGGAAACAGAAATATAAGAAAGTGTCATTGGGTTCTTTGGGGTTGTGGAGGGAAAGGGGCCAGGGGTGGGGCTGGTTCAGCTCATGATGGGCAGGATGCCCAGGGATGGCTGCTGGAAAGAGTCCAGGTCTGGATCAGTGATCCAGGGGACTCCTATGATAAGCACTGGGACATACAGGGATCTGGCTGAGCGGGACACCCAGCAAACAGTCCCGTTAACATCTGCCATGAATATGTGCACGGGCCGGTCCAAGCTTCAGCCTCATGCAAACCATATCTGATGTCTGCGATTGATACTCTGCAGTCGATTAAGACGTTACATGGGAAAATTGATCAAATTTGTTTTGCTGAAAGCTGAATTTTTTGAGGCAATGTTCAAACTGGCCTTTGGCAGCATGCACAAAAATCACTTTTTTGACTTGCAAACCACTTGAGGGAGAGCACATTAATGCCATATTCAGATTTTTAGCAAGTCAAAGATACAGTATGCATTGTATTACACTGAGAATTTAGCAGGGGTTGATGAACTGTTGCTATAGCCAGCTGTAGAAAGTATATTTAGGTAATTATAAAGAGAAACACTGTTGCAATAGTCTATATAAACATTTTCAGGGAAGTGTGAAAAGCGTAATTGAAAATTTCAATATGTATTTTTATTAATATTTCAATCACAAGCTGTCTGTGTAGAATTTAGAGAGGATTTGTGTACATGAGCATGTGCATGCAGAGGAGATTCACATTTTTAGTCATTATACATTTTAAATGAAATATCACAGAGATCTCAGATCATTTCTAACCATACCTTTTTCAATTTGAATTTTGGCAACATCCTGACTATTCCTATCCAGTGTCCTTTTTACAATACAGCTGTTTGAGAACATGCAACCCTAAGAGACACAATGTTTAGATTCTCTGCCATTTTTTTTCTTATACAACATCGCCTTCTTGTGGTCAAATAGCAGAATTACTCATAGTTTCCGTACAAATATATATAAAAAACTAAAACTACAGAAATCTTGCTTATACTGTTCTGTGCTATATTAGTCAACAACATCATCATTATAAGATCATTGTGATACTGCTCCCACATATACTATGCATCTTTACATGAAAACAAAGCCTTTACTTTTTAAATACCGCTATCTTCCTGTGTGTGTTTTGTATTATGGTGTCATCCAAATAACAGGCTTGTCATTTTTACTTTCCTAATTGAAAACAAAGACACTAACATGAACTTGAGCTGATGTTGTATATGGCACATGTAAGTTTGTGAGCTTTCCATGTATAATACCCAAAGCTAAGAACACAATCAACAGTCAAAGGTCTGCCTCTCTTTAAAGTTCTTCTTTGAGAAACTGGAATATTAAAGCTTCAGTCTGCTTGCAAAGAGCATTTGTGTTTTACCTACCATAACTAAGTGCAGGAGCAAGAGCAATAATCTTTGTTATTCTTGTACATTTTTGTTAAGTTTTCCATGGCATGTTTTCAAACAGAGTTTAACCTTTAAAATATGAGCATGTGCTTTCAATAGTTTTTCTAAGACCCAGTGATGAAGAGCCTCACATAGTCCATGCAGCTAATTAAGTAAGCTCTAGCTACAAACCTTTACTATGAGAAACATTTCTATCACACACTGAACAAATTTTCCTCAGTCTAAAGGTTAATAGCATAAAATGCCCTTCAGACTCATGGAGGAGGAAACTAATTCTAAGGCAATATATCTCCTTCAAATTTCAGAGGCCATGCAAAATTATATATTTATACAGCTCATAATTCAGCCTGGGAAAATGTTTTGTTTTATGATAACATAACTACACACATAATGCATCTGTGTATTTGATTCTGGAAGTTATGTTTTGTCATAATCATTATCAGTTTGTAGACATCTTTATTGGCATTGATAATCATAGTCACTGCAGAAAAGGAAGACAAGCTCTTATTGCGGTAATGAGTCAGCACTATTAACTCCAGACAAGCACAGCAGAAACTCATCTCATGACTTTTCATATGCTGCTTTGTACATGCTGAAGAATTCTCGTAAAGGAGAACCAAAAACATTCAGAATATTTACAAAATAAACTTAATTTTGAACAATGACACATATTAGTATTAATATTAATATTAGTATTGGTAGCACTACTCTTCTCAATTACATTGAATATAAAAGCATACAATGTTCAACTCAGTGAATATTCAAAAGCATAATTTTCTATACATGTACACAATCCCTTGAGCAATATATTTATGAATTCTTGAAATTGAGAGGATGTGATACGCAAGCTATATCATACCTGGAAAGGGTGCATTAACACTATAAGCTTTGCAGCATAAAACCATCTTGTTTTAAATGTTATATTGTTGAAATAGGAAACATGTTTTAGATAGTTTAAAAGTCATAACACACTATTATGCAAAGTTTGACCAAATACAAGCAATATTCTGCTCTATAATTATATTTATTTGAAACAAGGAAAGACCTTATGATAATTATATCTTGTTAGTGTCTACATTGCTATATTTGTGATTTATGCATTTTTGCCTGAGTTGACAGATAAATAAGAAAAATTGCCACATTAAGCACTAATAAATATAAATAATATTGTAATGTGCCTGAAAATTATATTGTAAACGGTGGGCTGGAAGGCTAACTCAATGCATGTATCTCAAAAACCGTACATAGAAATATAGTTTGGTGATATATTTGAAGGATCATACACAGCTCGAGGGAAATTGATTTTACTTACACCTTGCACCTGGACTTTTTATTGTGAAAATAATATTGAAAATGTGTTGTAATGAAATTAGGATGAAAAAGCACATTTTAGCCAAGATAAGGGTGTCAACTGAAACTGAACCAGGTATGAGTCCATCTATTGGCACACGAATCAATCTAAACATTTTTGCCAGCAGAACCTATATATACGATGTGTAACCACCTCTGTCAAGTGAACCTGGCTCTTTTAGCTATCTGTTTTTTCCTATTTTCACAGCAGTCACCAGGTTGCCACTTAAAACTATGAAGAGTATAACCCATGGGTGTGTTCTGAGAGGGCTGAGATGGGTAGGGAATCAAATATGAAAAATATCTACTGTATTGCAAACACTTTCCTTTGATATTCACACAGTAATGGAACCTATGGCAGCCTCCATTTTAAATGAAGGATTGGGTCACAGAAATGTGCTGGCACGTTAAGTAGATCCAGGGCTCCGAGAGACTGGGAACCACTGCCAGAGTGACTGAGGGCCCATACAGCCTAACCTTTATCCCGCTTTATATGCACATTTTAATAATGTAGAAAAACAACTTCTACATTAATTAATGCATGCTTTGCTTAAAACTCCTGTTTATTTTGGAATGGTGAGGCAGGAATCACAGCAGTTGAGCCTTGTGGACATCCATGCTGGCTATCACTGGGCTCCTCCAGCACTGCTGCAGTTAGACTGGGCAGGGTTCAGCACTCTTTCTCCCTGTGTGATCAGTGGCTTGTGTTGAGCTGTGAATCCTGAATGAAAAATTAAAGTTGCAGGAAACTCTCATTCCTGTCTTACATCCTCTGTTTTTCCTTTGTTTATTTTTCACCACTTTAACCCAGCTGGAGTTACTCCAAGGTGTTGTCTGACCTTCTTAAGATATTCTTTACAATAAATAAATGAGTCGGTCTACCCCTTTTCTCTCTTACTTATCTAACCCCCCCATCCCCGTCAAAACAAACCCTCAATCCATCCTCATTACAGACACCTAATGTCATAGTCTAATTACTGGCATCTGTGATCTGAGAGATGCTGATGTGACACCTGCAGCTGCCTGAGTCTCCAGAATGAGACCCTACCTCAGGCAATGCAGGCTGTACCAGCTGATGGGTTTGACACAGAGCGTTCTCTCTCTCTCTGTGTGCAGAGTTCATCCACTGCCAGCCTTCTATTCTGCTGCTAACTCCACATCACAATGGACTAGAGGGAGACTGGCAGACAGTCATTAGGAGAGCTTGCTGTTAACAAGCAGAGACACAACGCCCAATTTCACCTCATACTTGCCTGAAACACGAGCTTGTCCCCTAACATGAAAGAAAGCTGCGTGAGCCAGACAATAGTCTGTTGCACACTGTTCATTAGCATTTTTTTAACTTTATATGTCTAGAGGCAAATTTATAATGGAAAAATAATCAACCCATTTTTTTAAAGAAAAGCAACGGGAGCTCCTGTTTAATTGTATTAATTTGATTAGAATGAAATGTACTTATACCAATTGTGACTATAATGAAGCATATGGCCACACATGCCTTTTTTGTAGATATACAATGTAACACCATTATCTTATTTTTGTTTTCTTTTTTTGTCATAGCTATAGTTTGTTTAATTGGCAACTCTATAGGTTGTTATAATGAAGCATTCTGATGTCCTGATATGGTAATTAATTGAAAATTTAAATATATTGGAGTGATATTTCTCCCCATATTATCGTTCTTAAAACCATAATTTTGTGTAATAAACATTTTTTAAACAATAGCATACATGAAATATGGCACATTTCAGACTGTTATGAGCTATGGATATGTTCATATTAATCATCGTATTTTGAGTTAAAAGGAACATGTATATGTGTATATTTAAGGGCAGAAACATATAAAATACAGTGCTAAGTATTTGAGGCACAGTGTTTTTCATAGAAGTTTACAGCTTCCTCAAATAGATCCATAGTAGTAATGAGGGCTCTGAAGTCCTTGCAGACACAAAGAGAGATATAACAAGTGCTGACCTCTTATATTCAATTGTGTGTGTGTGTGTGTGTGTGTGTGTGGGAATGAATTCAATAAGGAAATGAATTGTATTATTTTACTATATTATTTTATATATGCCAACACAGCAATTATGTATGTATTATGACTTGGATTCATCACCCTTGCATTTCTACATGAAACCCTTTTCTTTTTGTTTGAACATTGGCTCAAAGGTTTAGAACAAGGCCAGAAATGTGATGGATATATTCAGAAATAAATGTCTAGACATTCAATCTGTAATATAAAGGAATCTCACTGAACCGTAGTTCTCATTCAGGCCATGTGTCAAAGAGTGTGCCATGTTGTTCTATTGTACATGCTGCTGTCATTATGCTTTGCTGCATAGAATCTGTGTACAAGGACACTGATGATGTTTGACTAATGTTCATAACATAGAGGTATTATTGTATGAAGTAATATTATGATAGACCCAAGTGCAGAAAAGCTCTCCTGTGACAGACAGTGGAAGGACCACTTAAGAGAATGTCCACCACAATTGATAAAATATCAGCACTTAGGCATTTTTATGCTGAATGAAGCCAGTCTCCTACATATTACTGAATTTTACATTATCAACTTACCCTTACACCCAACTGGTGCTTGTTAACACTGTAGCTAGAATCTCTGCAGTCTGGCTCTTGAACTTTTGTTCTACTTACTTTTCAGATCAGGTGCAGGTCAGGTTATACTTGCCTTTTCACTTTTCTTTGCTCCTTAGTACAGCTTTCTCCTGACTCTTCAGCACATCAGGTGAGGGTTAAGCTGCTTGACTATGTGATTATTATTATTATTATTATTATTATTATTATTATTATTATTATTATTATTATTATTATTATTATTATTATTTTATTTTTATTATTGTTGCATATTGTTGTTATAATCATAGAGCCAATGGCAATGAATGATTTTACATAATAAAACATAATATAAAAAAATACTAAGGAATACTTGCAATTACATTAGGTTAGAATAGGAAGAATTATATGGGTCATTAGAGAGACACAATCATGAGTAAATTGAAGGCATGAAATGGGATGTGAAAGGTAGGAAAATGCTGAGGATTTGCTTAAAGAGGTATGTCTACAAGATGATGAAATCTAATTAGGGATGGCACGATGTGGTGGTGGCCCGTTAATTCTGCCACTGGGGACTGGGGGAGAGAAGGATCGATTTTATCCAAATGGAAAATAACAAAGAGATGAAAGAGAAGTCTGACAGAAGATGATGATCTCAGCAGATGAGAAGGAGAGCAGGAAACAAATAATAGAGCAAATGTAAAAACAGAAGCAAGACATGTTTCATGCTGCAATATGCAATTGTAAGGGAGTCTACAGGAGATTAGAATGACAGCAGGGGACCCCAAGAAGGACATTAAGAAAAAGAACAATTTGATCAGAATGAGGAAATAAGACAAGCCAAGCCAAGCAGCAGGATATGTTGTAAAGCTAGGGTGCAAAAAGAGGGAAGCCAGAGGACACTTACAGGAATCCATGGGAGCAATTTTTTCTTTTTTTGTGAAAGGGAAGTGCTACAATATTTCATGTGGAGAACTACATGAAAATGTATTCTCTAAGGGAAGGGCAAAGAAGCTTAGAGTAACTCTCTTATATTTTTATTTCTTTTGTATTTAACCTACAACAGAGTAACTCACAGAGGTTTCATTTTAAATATCCAGCAGTTATACAGAACATTCAGCCTTCAGGTTTTGCTAATTTGTGTGCTATCACTAGAAATAAGATGTGACTGTCATTTTTCTGCAAACCCCTCAGCTGAATCAGGTGAAATGCTTCATTTTGGGTAGAAAAATCTCATTCTCCTCACTCCTCACTCCCAACTTCCATTTTTATCACTCATAACCTGACAGATAGACAGACAGACAGGGGAATAATAGAGAGAGAGGAGCAGGGGGGCACGCAAAATGCAATAAGGGAGAGAGTGCAACAGCGAAAGAGAGAAAGAGTGAAATTCCTAAAGCCAGAGATTAGAAATGATGAGATGACAGTCTCCCACTGGAGCGGAATCCATCACTGCCTGTGTGAGTAGTCTTCGGAGAACTCCATGGCCTTATGTTCGGATTCAGTCCATAGCACTCAAATGCTTCCTCCAACATCCACATGGAAATGGACACTGAAGGACACGCATGCACTTTCACATTCAGCTATGATAATGCTCACATACAACAAATATGTTTTCATTCCTCACTGGTAAAAATGCAAGATTTTTGTCACTATTTCTTGCTGTTACCAAGTACAGAAAATGTATAGTAAACTATTATTGGCCTCCATCACCTAATATAAGAGACTATACCTTATGCCTGGTGAGATTGTGACCACCATACAGGCATATTTTTTCTATGTTAACGGGATTTCCAGCAAGGTTCATTTTAAAGAACAAAACCTATGGAGTTAATTCAATTGCAAAAGTATGTACCCCAGGACAAGATGGCTCGCTCCACACATTGCAAAGATGGCTACAAGAGAAGTCTACATATAAACCATTCCACTGCATTCAGTTTAAACCTGACCCAATTCAGGATTAAACATCCCTGATAAACCATTTCTTTCTATTGGTTCAGCATAAAACTTGAGGATATCTCAATACTGGCTTAATGATATAACTGTATATAAATCTTAAGCAACAAAAGAATTGTCCTTGTCAAATTTGATTTAGCAGTAGAGAATGGTAGATGAGTTCTGTTTTGTAGCAGAGTAGAAGAACAGGTTTTTTTTTCTTTAGTTTTACCATTTCCAACATTAATAATTTCCTCTTGTTATCCTAATTGTTTTATTTTAAATTTCCATTTCCTTTTTCATAACACTGAGTCTCATTTCATGAGCAATGTTCATGTGTATGGGCTTGGTAAACAAGTCCTCTAGAGTGGATAGTGCCTCAGTGCATTTCAACATAGATGCACTGTGTGGGTGCATGTGTGTGTGCGTGCGTGCATGCCTGTGTGTGTGCGTGTGCGCGCGTGCGTGTGTGTGCGTGTGTGTGTGTGTGTGTGTGCCTGTGCGAGCATCAAAAATAGGCCTTGCTCAGGTCTCTGCCCACATTTCATTCTGCTGCAGGATCTGACCACACCAAAATGAGCTTTCCCATGATCCTCTATATCAAATGCTTAATCATAACAGCCAAATAGAGGACAGTGACTAGCAAGTATGAAATAGAGTCAGAAATGTCTGAAAAACAAGGAAATGTTGAATATCATTCTCACCATGACAAATCCTCTGATTAGGAAGAAACCTATGAAGATTTACAGTTGCAAAGGAGATATGTATGTCAGAAAAGTTGACTGAATCATATAGCATATCATAGGATATGAAAGTCAAGGTAAACACAAATTCAGAACATCATCAGAGTGACCCAGAGCCCTCTAGCTATGCAGTGACAAATATGTAAGAACAAATCTGAATCAGCATTGGTAAAAAGGATGATTTTAAAATCCAAAGGACAATCAAATGACAAGACAGAAAATATGTTAATTGGAAAGCAACAGAAGATCAAAATAGTCTCAGTCCTGCTGAGGTAAAAAAAGGAATTTCCATGCAATGGCATATCTAAAATGTAAGAGCATTTGCATGGTCTTAAATTGCTTATCCTGAGTCAGGAAATAAACAAATAATTCTTGCATTTAGCAAAGTGAAAACTAAAGAATGCAATGTATGCATCTGGATGTTATTAGTAGTATTGAACTTCAGCTCCTTATAGCTCTGTCCAGAAGGAAGTGTCTTGAAGCCAAAATGTGCCAAAAAAAAGGTGTAGAGTAAGGAGCCTTGGTAAATAACTGGCTCATTCATTTGTTTTCATTAACTTTCATGCCACACTCGGGGTGCCTGTGTCACATGCCACACAGGAGTGATCCTGAAGTAATAACTTTTTTGACCAGTTTTATTGCACAATTTCAGGCAGTGTGTTTCTGGACTAATATGTGCATGAGAGATCTTCTGTCTCCTAGCCTGCAGAAGAGCTGTGTTTTCTTAACTATATATGGTTCTTTTTGTTTGTGTTTTCTTAGTGACAAAGATGCAGGTCTATGGTGGTGTCAATGGACACTCAAGTCATCCCAAGGGTTCCGATTCCCTTTAAAAATCATTGTGGACCTCCTTGGATTTTTCAGTGATGAGTTTCAGAGAGTGTACTCCACATTGTTATGTTACCAGCAAACATATCAGCATCACAGTCATCATCTGAGCCTCTGAACTCTGTTATGAGAAACAGAGGCTATAGTTTTACACTGGGGGGCGCCAAAGGCATGTGTTGTACACTTGATAAGAACTGACAATGACAAATCACCTTCAATTGAGGAAAAATTCCACTATTATAGACCAATACCAGGCACTACCTTGAGGTATAGATGCTTATCACAGAATAGAGACAGCTTTGTACAACTGAATATTGAAAAGTCTATTGAGATTTTGTATGTATGAATGCTGCTTTTCAAAATATTAGTGAGACATAAAGCAAGCATTGTGATGATGTCCCTCAAAAGCTAATTTTTTTGTGCCAGTGAACTGCAATAGATCAAAGAAACTTGCCACTTCAAATGCAAAACAGTGTTAAGGGCACTTGACATTGAGCCACACGTAAGTCAGGGCTACATGGTGACAGTGGCTCAGCTCAACGAGTTACATTTTTTAGTCACTGGCTACATGTTGGAGCATTTCTACAACACAAGTTATTTACTGTCTGAGGAAGAGCACTTGAAAAGTATTCAAAAAAAACTTTTTTCTCAAGAGATTTCTTCCAATAATTGGTCCTTTGTATCAGTTCCAAATGATCTTCAGGTAAGTCCTGCTGTTGCATCTTGGTTAATGGCATGTTATCTATACTTTGGCTATAAGCTTTTTAAAATGATAATAAAATGTGTGTGTGCAGTCTATAAAAATACTTTCTTCTTCTGCATTATGTATTATCCTCACTAGTGATGTCAGTCAGTACTGACAGTCTAATTAAGATTTACTATGTCAAAATGAATAGCTAATTATCATCGTCAGCACTTCGATCAGCAGCACTTAAAAGTAAGTACACGTTTTAACATTAGAAAAATCACGAACTACAAAAATAAGATATCCATTGATTGTGCCCTTGAACTTTAAGTAATATATTTGCTTGGTACACATGCATTCATACATTTATGCTATCGGCCTCAAATTTGAGATCACCTGAAATATGATGTAGTTCTCAAAAACGCCACTTGGGGAAGACAGTTAATTATGAAATGAAAAGAAATGTTCTCTTTCCCATGGGCTGAATCCAAACTGAGCTACATGTCACTTAGGTTCCTTCTCTATGATAACTTGGCAAAAAATGATTTTTACAAATAAATTAATGAATGGACTGATGTGGGCAGGACAAGTTTGCGCTTGCACTTTTGGGAAGCACAGTGTGATCAAGACACTTCAGTTGAATCGCAAGTAAATTCTACTCTATTCCATTCATCTCAGAGCTCCCTCAATATCAACACGTGAAGCCAACAGCACCAGTTCTGAGATTTTGCTGAACAATTTTTATTTAAACTGAGTATTTCTGGGGAAAAAAGTAGAACGAGCTCCTTGCTACTGACACACTATTCTTAGAATTCACCAAGACACTTTTACAGTGACCTTATCCCTATAAAATGTGTTTTGAACAGGACATATAAAAGAAAACCATGTAAATTTAAATAACAAGATGTACTTCATTTCCTTCATTAAAAATACAGAGTGGTTTAAATGTTTTGAACATCTGCACACCACACACCACACCCTGCTTATGACTGATGACAGGTTTATCCTTTAAGACTATATAAACATGGAAATTCATACAGGCTGCACACACCTCCAATTAGATTTTGTACATATGTTTACACTAAGGCATCTGTTTGTAGGTGTGTGCATATAAAGATATAGATTATTATTAGTGACCAAAAAATGTCAGCAAAAGAAACTTCAGGCTTTTCCCATGTACTTTGAGGATGTTGACCCAAACTGAGGGCACTGTTGCTGCAGTTAATCTGAACTACTTAAGTTTGTAAACTGTTACTCTGTTATTTTGGACAAGGTCATCTGCTAAGTAATGCAGTTTTAAGTGTTTAGAAATTCTATCTGTGTAAAATACACAGATAAGGATTTTTGTCTTTTTGTCTGCTCTCACTTCCTGTACAAGGAACAAATAGCTTAATGACTGATGATACACTACAATTTTAAATGCTTCAGTCGAAACATTACCAAAGCACTGGAATTCTCATTCAAATGAAGACACTCTTCTGGATAGTACAAGTTCAAAAAATTACAGGGACATCATATTTTGTATTTCTGATGTAGCATGAATTCTGCTCTAGTCAGATAAAGCAAATGAAGGGTATAAATTACTGTACACTGCAGCACAAGATATAAAATACAACATGATTTTCTATCTGTTATTCAGGTTTGAAAATCAGTGGCATATTAGAAACACACAACACATACATAATCAAAAAGGCGTTTGTGTTAAACTTCAGCCATGATACTGACTGAAAGTAAAGGCCTGAAAATGTGTTTCAGCTTCACACCTCTGGCAGTTAATCTGCTCATTCACCTAGCCTCAACGGTGACATTGCACAACTAAAATATCACAAAAAACAATTACAAGCAGAGCACCCACGGGCTAAAGCTTAGAAGCTGGAAGAGCGTGAGGACGTTTCCTATTGACGCCCATGTTATATTAAAAAAAAGTGTTCCTCCAGGCCTATCCTGTCACACTCTGAGTTTCTAAGGCCAATGCCCACTCAGTAGGAACCCCATTCAGTCCTAAACCCAGTAGACCCACAGTGCCAAACGTAAGGATTAGAACTAACCTCTATATTGATGGTTTCCAAATCAACAGTTAGGATGATACAAAACACCAATTTACAGAATTGGCAAGCAAGAGGAAGTCCCTCGACCATTATTGAAGACTCTGGTATGGCCCAATGCAGTTTACTTTGGAACCTGTGTGGACAGTGTGAGCAGGAGCTCATTGTGCTGCGTATGTTACTGTGCACCGTACTGGAAACTGAGCCTGTTGTGACCAGCAGTTCTAAGGTGGCGCATAGTGGTCTTCCCCCACTAGGGGTCAGGCTTTCCTATTAGGTGCCCCCCTCCTTTCCCTCCTTGGAATCTGGGGCAGGGTTTGGCGAGGAGCCCTGGCTCTTCTCTGCGCCATCTCCTTCACCTGAAGAGGGAAACAAAAATAACTGCTGTGCACATGTGCAACCAACAGTATTCTTTATTTGAGCTGGGCTGCTCAAACCAAGTATATTTTTTGCAGAGCAAATTAATTTCCTATGAATGGAGAAGTAAGAAGGCATCACCCATTTTCACCACAAAACACACTTATTCTTTAGCTCATGATGTAATTTAATTTAAATGTAATCAAAAGGAACTGATACCTCTCACAACCAAACCATGTTTGTGGCAGTTTGAGTGAAAACAAAAACTATTCTGCTATTGGCCTTAAAGGCCAATTCCAGCAGAACATTCTTATGTTTAGCAGGGTATAGACTGGCAAAGAGGGAGTCCCCTCATTTTCTCAGTAATGTTTTGAGCTGGACAGCTACACCATGTCAGTGATATACACAAGAACACAGATTATGGCATGGGACAGATCATTTTAGGTGAAAGTCAGTTTACGGACATGTCCATTTTCAGATCTGGATGACAGTGTGTCAGCATTTTCAAATGACATATCGTGAAATATATCTAAAATGCCACATATCTATTGATGCTGTGAATATAGGTGATGCTACAGAACAACTTCATGCAGCACTGAACAAATACTAGAGGGCTTTGCCTCTGCAGTTTGAAAGACAGGAAAATGATTCCTGGATCGGTCAATGAACAGGCGTATCCACGGAAAGTGAATCACACAAATGTACATGAGGAGATGTGGCCATGACCTACTAGTAAAGCCTGTCCCTTCACCATGGTCTGCACTGATATCAAACATAACTGTAAGCACTCACATAATCTCTCCAGCAACAATATATACATCAGTAACAGATATGAGAATGTCCATGAGCGTAAGTTTCAAGACATAAATTACATTCAAATGTAATTACATTCAAAATGATTCAACAAATGTAATACTGTACTTGCATTAGGAGTGCAATGTATTAATACTGTCTTTGTCATTGCCACCTACTGGTAGTACAGACACAGTCCTTTCATCTCAGGGCAACAAGCCACAATAGACTGTGTTTGACACTCACCTGGTTTGTTGATATCAAGTTTGGACAGCGTCTCGCTTAAATCACTTGGCTTCAAATCACCCTGGGCCCCGAGGATATCATGCATTGCATTCCTTCGCCCACTTCGTCCTGATGCAATGAAGTCTTCATATGTTGATTCAACATCAGTCATCGCTAACAAATTTAAACATAGCAGTGCCTGTAAGACAAATGTGTGTCATAAGAACTGGATATTTATGACACTGCCTGCAAATTACCTGCAAATTAAAGTTTTCCTGGATACAAGGTGGCAGCACTGGGTGAAAAAAAACATATTTTATGAGTTGAATCTTAAAATACTTCCCACTCAAACCTTCAAAAGGCTTTATCCTGTCTCACCAGCAGGTGGAGACATATCCTGCTGTAGACACAAAGGTCACAGTCAGGGCAAAAAACTCAACAGGCAATAATGCTGCAGGCCACTTTTGATTCACTCAATGGCTGAGGGGACAGTCAAGCCAAGATCAGTTCAATGCCCTGCAAAGTCATAAGGGTGTTTATTGTGGGCCTGCCAACAGGACGCCAAACAATCTGCTTTTGTTCTCACATGAGAACAGTAAATATGACTGTGTCATTTTGATTCTCAACAGCTGAGAAAAGAATAACCTTTCTGTATGACTCACAGAGAGATATACATTCCCACCTTAAAGTACATAACCAAGGACAGCTTTTGCTAAGATGGAAGTGGTGGGAGGGGGGGCTCCAACACCATCTGAAATGTGCAAAAACTATCCACCCTAGATTGTGACAAATGCCTTCAAAATGACCAGATCAGCAGTTGAAAAATAATCCTGAAAAAACTGAAAAATGCAATATCAATCAAGGATTATGTCAGTGTGGGCTTTATCTCTCAATCTCAAAGCTAATGAGCTAATATGTTTTTCCACATGGGAGTGTTGATATAGAGGTTTTAACAGGTATAACATTTCTAAAAGACAAATCCTGTTTTCACTATGTGAGTCCATAGAGAGAGTCAAGGTGTAAATCCATAAAATTAACTGCAAGAACAGGGACTGGACATGCAACAAAGCCATGTGTCTCTGCTCACTGCAAAGATCACAATTTAACTTCTCTGCCCCACTATCATATTACAAGCAGTGTAAGTGCACTGTGCAAACCAGAAAAAGGGAAAAATCATAAAATAGGTGTATTGTTTTTCTTTATTATTGTTTTCATTTATCATTGTTTACAGCAAAAGCAATGTCCATCTGTGATAGCATTTAATATATTCAAAAATTTCAGCAATGAGCAGCAACATGCTTTTTAAGCCTCTTCTTGAGGACATTGTTTGAACTGTACGCATGAACCCACAACTCAGTTGGTTGTTCACATTAGATGATTTGGCTCACATAGTATCCTGACTGTAATCCAATATATGTGCAGCAGGATTTCATTCATTAATTTTAAAAGTGTAGAAAGGTATCTTCTCTCCAAGGAGAAATTAAATTGTGCATGAAGTGAAACTACCACCATGACCACAAGACACAAGACAGGATGAACATGACATCTGTGCTTTCTCTCTTGGGCTTTCAAAAGTTGAAAGAATACGGGTTGCACTCTGGACCAGTGCCAAAACGGAACTGCCCATTTCATGTATGTAACTGATACAGCAAGCAAGGCAATTGGGTTAGTGCCACAAAATCACTCTGCAGATATGGAAGCTTTGAGATCTTTCAGATAAGCACCAAATACAACTTAGGAGCAAAGCATTTCTCAGCACAGCTAAAACCACACATGTGCCAGACCTGAGGACAGTGTGAGTTTAACAAATCTAGTCCCATACTTTATATGCTTTACATAACATTAGCAAACTGCTTACTGTAAAAAGAGCGCACTGTGGTGCCCAGCTGGCCCCTTAATCCTAATGGCAGTTTGAGTTCAGAGATTGAAAAGGCATTATTCAATGAGTTGTGTTTCCAATTAAATACATTTCAGAGGCATGTTACCTTGGCTACTGCAACAAGTTTAAATCTTTAAATCTTTAAATATAAAATATAAAAGATTAATTACATTTTAACATTTCAAAAAAGCTTATTTTGTGAACAAGTTACTAAACTTCATAGAGGTTCCCATTTCTGATATTGTAAAGCCGGTGACAAATATGACAGTGTTTTGTCTGTTATCTCCCTGGCATGCTGCAGTGTAAAATGTCTAATTGAGTATATAAGCAACTTGAGTAAATTCAGTGTAGGATTTACTCAATAACATCAGCTAAATACTTGTTTTTTTCCTGGCTGATAAAAAATTACTTTATAGAAGCCATTGGAGAAACAGACGTTACTGCACAACTGCATGCTTGAAGAGGAAGAGATTATCCAACTAAGAGCTTACACTAAAGCATTAGTGTGGCGTCTGAACATATAGGCTCATGGCTCATGCTAAACAGCTCACATACTCTGAAGGGGGTGATAAGACAGCTGGGGAGCGGGCCGGGCTAAAAAGCATTTCACACAGCCAGTCAGAACACGGCAGCATTTGAGCACAGAAAACAGACAGAAAACAGACTGCTGGAGGAGGCATGCCATCACACAGAGCAACAGGAAGATATTTCATCGGAGGTTTAGTGAACTTACAGGTAATCACGCTGTTTAATCGGAATTATGACAGAGATTTAGCTCAGCTTAAATATTTACGCTATGAGTGGGAGCGGTGTTTTCCCAGAATGCAACACAACGGCGCTATTTTTGGTTGATGCCATCACTTTGCCTCAGTCACTGTCAGCTGTTGCTTTCAAAATATTTCCCTTCAGCTGTGAAGACATTCAAACCAGGGAGCTAAACAACCAAATTTTCTATATGTGCACACAAATCCTATTTCAATACTGCCACCGTCCAAATATCAAGGTTGATATTCAAATGATTAAGATCAGCACGTTTATTCCTTTGTGAGATTTGACAGCAGAATGAAATTTCCCAATTGTTGCAATTAGGTCTGATTGTTTCCTCTGCCACAACAGTATGTGGAGGTTATGTGATTACCCCCACTTAGACCTATTTGCTACACTGACAGCAATAATAAATGTGGGTAAAGATTTGGATGACACTGGTTGAGAAATCCTTGTTAATAGGACATGGACAGATCTGTAATACTTAGGTTGTTATGTGAACTGCAATTCCGTATATTTTGACACATACAGTATATGTTTCAAAACAAGATCACTCATTTTTCCAACTGAATGCAAGTAATTGAAAATTGCTATTTTGAATGCATTCTGGAGATATTCCCTCAGATACACCTAGATTAATTTATGTTAACAGTTTAATGTCTCCAACTGCAGTTTAATAACTAACATTTCATAAACATAACTATCTAATTTATCACTATTTTGCTTTTGGCTGGGATTCAATCAACATTTGTCCTCAACTCTGACTCACAATTAAAAGCAAGAGTTCATTTTTAATCTTCACTGTCACAGTTTGTTGAGTTCAGCAATCATAACTCTTCCTGTAGAGAAAAAGCATGACACTCTTATTCAATTTAAAGTAACAGTTAAAAATGTTGATTTAATGTGTTTTTGTTTCTTTTGCAGTACTATAAAATGTAAAATATTTCTTTTACAGTGGGTTAACTTATGTTGAGTATTGTGTTCAGTAGTTGTCAGGAGAATGGAATTTAAAAATTTCAGTTTAATGTCCCTTGAGTATGGTGATTTTATGTTTAAGATATGGAAGGTGTCACATATCATCATGATAATACCAAGAAAAGGCTTGCTGTCAAAGGAAGACACAGGTAACAGATGCCTGAGGTTGTTAATGGCTGAGATGGGGATGGCCATAAGTCCACAATAACTTTGTCATTCCATACAACTGTTCTATGTGGCAGTGGTGAGAAGACAGTCATTACTGGGAAAAAAACACAACCTCTCCTCTGCCTTTCCTCCTTCCTGCAGCTACTGAGGAAGGTCCTCAGCCCAACTAATCCCTACAGACTGTGCTATGTTTAAGAATGAAATCAGCTATTATATGTAAGCTGCATGAGCAAGTTCAACGTCAACTTCCGGCATCTTGGATTTTCCGCAATATTGGATTTTATGAATAAGTTTAAACATTTTTCACTGGCCACAAATATTGTCCCAAATCTTTCCCAAAAAATGGCACAGAAGATCTTCAGACTAAGCCTCACAAAAGATATCAGATGGATTTTTCAAAATAAAAATCAGCTGCAAAGCTGCCAAACAGGAAGTGAGGTCATATCTCAACAACTCTTTCATGCATTGACACCAAACTCATGGTACTACACTACTCGGACTCAGAACCCTATTCTGAGGATGTCCTAAAATTTGTGTCATTTGACCACTGGAGGGCGCTGCATTAAGCACAAATTCGTTTTGACTAAAACTGTCGATGTGTTTGCCTAAAAAAAGTGTGTCTTGTGATATCTTGTGAGATCCCAAGGCTGAGACATGGCAACTTGTCATGTCAATCTAATTGATGCGGCCACCATATTGGATTTTAGAGAAAGGTTAAACATTTTTCACAGGCCACAAATTTTGTCCAATGTTCACTATATTTTGCACAGACGATCTTCAGACCAAGCCTCACGAAAGTTATCAGATGGATTTTTGATTTTCAAAACTGTTTGTCTGTAACACCCAATTAGTGGCTTCCCCACCAAACAGGAAGTGAAGTCATATCTCAGCAACGCTTTGATGTGTTACATATAGAAGTGATTCTTATGTGTGATGATGACTTAAGAGATCCTAGGGCCTGCAATCTGTTACCATCAATTTCAGTTACACCAAATCTTTGGTCAACTGACTAAAAGATAAAACTTCCTATCAGTGCTTACAGCCACACTTTTTAAATGATCAGATCAAGTTGCCGTGGCGACTCTGCCCTGCTGGACTGCTTGGCCTTGTCAAATTTTCTACATGTGTTTCTTATTCTCTCTGAAATGTTCCAATTGCTAACTGCGCTCATTAAATGATTGCATGTCGCCATTCACAGATGGGAGTCCCTTCTTTCTATGAATCTAAGTATATAATCTGAAAAATGTGTTCAACTTTCAAATAGGGCTGTTGTTACTTCTCATATTGTCGACTTTATGAAAAAGTCAGAATAATGCAAACACTTACAGATTTACATGTCTTCATGTTGGTGTATAAACAGGCTACTGTACATACTGAGTTATAAAGGCACATTGCCCACTGCCTGTTCAACTTTAAGTGCGTACATAGTTATTAGAAGCTCAAACGTTATTCAGATATAACGTTATAGTCCATGACTCCACCAGTACCGCTCCCTATTGCACATGGCAACCACCGTGCACACACATAACTAATTGTTAGCCCGTGCTGTAATTACAAAGCAATAGCTACGTTGCTTAAGTATTTCAAATACCATTATAACAAATGTTGATTTCCTCTCTGCTTGGAGATCAGAAATGATTGCAAACCAGCGCTGCAATCACGAAGCAATGTCTGAGTTGCTCACACAGCTTATTTCCAATATAATTATGATTAGTGCTTTTATGATTTGTCCTTTGTGTTTAGAGACCAGAGATATGGCTGGCACTGCATTTCATTGGTTCAAGTTAGAAGTACATAATGTCAACTGCGTTTTTTTTTTTGGAGTATCCAGAAAAAGGCGCCTCGTTGCACATATTGATTGAACTATTTACATCCCAGGTAAAATTATTTTTCAAAGGGGCAATTGTTATTCGAATCTTATGTCTGCAGGCCTTGCTGCCATCTACATTTTGTGCTTTTTTCTAGCACAGCTACTACCATCGTAGGCTAACTCGGGAATTTAGAAAATAAGCCGCTTTTAAATTATACAACTCACATAAGCAACCTGAAGTGTAGCGCCGCCAGTTCAGATAGGAACCACTATACATTACCAAAACAATGAGAACAGGTTTACAATGAAGCTGGTACACTGCAGGAATATGAAAGAGAATTGAACCTCGACAGCTAGGTGATGTTATCATTATCAGTTTCTGGCGTGTTTAGTCTTGCATTAAGACAATCTTCTTTTACGTCCTACCTGTTTAAGCGGTAAATTCTCCAAAACACGAATGCACAAATCGAAGCATGTAAAAGATATGTTGTAGGTCGCGGTCGTGCGACAGAATCCTGTTCTCCACGATCATGCAACATGACGTTGCATCCAAACAAATACTTTTTTCAGCTTCTTTGTCTTTCATATTAGCTAGCTACATACCTATTTACTAGCCTATGAGAATGGCTTATATAATACTACATTGAATTGCACATGAAATACATTTCTTTTTATTAGCTGAAGCTGGTGTACTTCCACGGCTATCTAAATGATGTCATAAGGGATTCCAGTTTTTTCCCACGGTGGAGATGAGGAGTGGGGATTTTAGGTCTTCACTCTGTTGCATGCTATGACTAAAAGAGAATTATGTAGCTTAAATAATACCAATATCTACATAAATGAAATGAAGAATCGAGGACACTATGGGATTGAATAGTGGCGAATGTTCCGTAAGAGACAAACGTGTATTACATTACATTGCAGTGCACAGTGCTACCCTTATTTTGAATCGAGGACTATATTGTACCTCAATTTGCCAGATGAGCGAGAGAGAAATCTGCTCAACATGTTCCAGATCGCCCTTTAAAGATTCAGTGACGCTTAGATCTCCTCATGAGGGGAAGCTATGGAAAATGTTGGACTTCACAGTGTTCATGAAATCACTCTTGAAATTACTCTGTAAAGAGCTGTAATATATACAGTTGTGCAATATATTGCTTAGTAATTAACACACTCTGAAATCTCTCAGTTGCTGTAAAGAGGTCCAGCAGCTAACGTTTGACAAGTAATGATTGCTAAAATAAGTTGTTAGTGCACAAACAAATAAATAAATAAAACTATTTCAACAATAATTCTTGCTTTAATTATTTTTATGTGGTAGATCATACTGTCACGTCGCCGGTCAGTGTCCTGTATTTCATATGATGATCGGTGGGGTTATGCACTGCCTCTTCTCTGATATGATGTTTGTGGGTCAATTGCACACAGCTGTCTGTGCTGATGCCAGCTCTACTTGCTTTGAATCTATTGCAGACACACAGAGGCTATTGTACTCAGTGTTTTAGTCAGACTACAGACATGAGGAAAACGTAGTGTTTAATCAATACAGTAGCCTGGTTGTTCAAGGGAAACAGTTGGTGCACAGATTTAGTCTGTTTGCTCATGAAAGGCTTCTTTTAAAACAGGAACACATACACCCCTTGTATGATGTGGTGTGGTGTGTCATTTTCAATACTTCAATACATGATATGCCATAGTGTAATACTCCAACCCACAAAACGGAAACTATAAAAACCCCACCCCAAACGATATCACACAGGTTAAACACTTCACACCCCTATTCCTAACGCCCACCCACTATTTTAGTAATATTTTTAATACGAAAGCTTTGGTTTTGACATTTAAAATAAGCTGTGAATCACTTGATGCACTCTCAGTATGGTTTGTTTTAAGAGGAAATGTATCTAAAACACGTCCAGAGAATTGTCACTTAGTGATTGAATGTTTAGTTCAACCGGGCAACGTACTGCATGTCCGTGATTTTTCAGAGGAAGACATTACACACGTGTGTTAAAAGGAAAAGCCGCCCCACGCCCCATCTGCTCCTGAAACAGACAATGCAAATTTAGATGTGCAAGAGAAGGAAATAGCCAATGAAATTTGTGGATATTGGGTTGTGAGGCGGTGGCGAGTAGTTGCTACAGCAGCATCAACTGTAGACAAGACAGAAAGATGGAGGACTTTGAGGGTAAGGAATTGTAGCAAGCAACATATTTGTTCATCTTTGCTAGCTTGGGTATCGTTGCCTGTTATACGTTTTCAGCTAGTTATGTCAGCTATATTTCGTTCATAGCGATAGTTAACATGGAAAGGTACAGATTCTAGCGAGCCAGAAAATATTTATCTAATTGGGATCCCTAGCTATCTAGCCAGTTAGCTAACGTTAGCAAGGAGAATGACGCCCTGTTTTCATTGCAATCTAGCTGTAACCCCACCTATTGTCATATGTAGCGAAAAGGGAAAAGGGTAGCTTATTATGAAAAACAGTGAGTATGATTTGCTAAATACAAAACTTCTCGTACATCTCATACATTTTATTTTAACTCATTATCCAGATAGCGTGCATTAAGAAATAATAGGAATAACATTAGTTTTAGGCTTAGCTAGCGACAACTTGCGTCTGTATATAACGTTAGCTATCATTAACTGATTAGTGTGGTTTTATGTATATTCCTTCTGTGTTTTTTTCACCCAAAGTAAATAGATTTTTCGGCAGCGCTTATTACAGTTCTATTCTTCGTTTATATTTTTGGCGTTATCCCTTATGTTGTACATGCGTTAATCGCTAACCTTAAGTTAGCTACATCTTGCCTCTTGTGACACCCCATCACATCTGACCCCATCCCATCCGGCACCAAAGGTTGTAGACAATTTATGAGTTTTGGCACATTTTGTATATAAGCTGTTACAGCAACTGAAGTATTTAGCCCATACTCTGAACATTAGAGGTATTTTTTCAGTATCCTTATCTAATAGATTCTGTGACCTAAAAATGTCAGTGTCAAGTAGTTAATGATCTGAGAGAACTGAAGTCTAACAAGTAAGAGAGACCGAAAGCAACATCTTAATGTTAATACTGTACAATGAAGCCAGTACAGTGTCCTTTCTTTTTCGAGAACGATTATGCCTTACAATTCAGTAATGGTAAATAACTGTATCCTAGTCTGACTACTTTACTCCTGAATTGTATGTGATTTTAATGAATGTATTCTTTATTTTCAAAACACCAGGAAAAAAACTGACTTTGCTGATGCAGCTTCAGGTTAATATAAATCATCAAGCCATTTCAAATCCTCCCATTTACAGGATTTTGGGGTTTTTCATAAAGTGTCATATGGTTATTTTTTGCTGACCTGTTGCTGATACTTGCAGATGCTTCACCTCCAAATGAGGATCGAATACCTTGCAAAATATGTGGGAGAAGTTTTTTCTCCAGTGTACTTGTAAGTATCACAGTAC
Source organism: Albula goreensis (assembly GCA_022829145.1). Lineage (NCBI taxonomy): Eukaryota > Metazoa > Chordata > Actinopteri > Albuliformes > Albulidae > Albula > Albula goreensis. The sequence goes on from CM040756.1 coordinate 14,889,165, forward strand.
CTATTTTGCCATTAAGAGGACAGTCATTCTCTGAAACAATTAAAAAAAAAAAAAATTCTGTGTGCCATTCTGAGCACAAAAAGATAATACAGTATAGAAAAGTAACATCCACCAGTTTTTATAGTCAGACATTATAAAAGGAATGGCTTTGTTTGCAAACATTATGCTATTCAGTTACTCAGCAACATTATAGATCGCTTCCTTAATGGCTGTGAGTTATATCAGTTCTGTGTTTCTCTGCACAGTAGTTTGATACATTTGAATTTGTACTTGTAGAAGAAGCATGTGCCCATTTGCCAAAAATCTGCTGCTAAGAAGAGAAAAGTTTTTGACTCCAGCAGACAGAGGGCAGAAGGAACGGACATCACCACTGTGAAGCCTTTAAAACCAAAGGTATTAAAAGAAGTTTGTTATTGTGGTGATTTATGTTGAAGATAATCTGGTTGAAGCACCTGTGATAAGTCTGCCCTAATATGACCTGTCCCAATGTCCTCTTACAGTGTGTGCCCCCTTGCCCCCTTATTTTTAAAAATGACATTTTATGCACTTAAACCACCTCTAATTATATTTCAGTTACACAGTACATCCAGCAAGTCTGATAAAGTAAGTTGAATATTTTTTAATATTCATTCATGTGATAGGTGAAGTGGTGGAAACTCACTTGTAGATATGCCTTTGGTCTGAATAACTGCATACTTTTTGCTTTGCATTGCCTTGCTTCAATTGCCTTCATTAACCATTGCATTCTTCATAATAACACTTGCTGCAATCAATAATTAAGAGCTTAGTTGAATAGTGTAGAGTGGTATGAGGCCTTTTTTGCAGTGATCTATAAGAGTGACACAATTTTGCCATTTATTGAGCCACAAACTCCGTTCTAGTGTTATTGGTAATATACACGGCTGTGCTTTGAAAGCATCAAGGGTTGTTCTGGAAAAATAAACCTGGGACAGTATTTGGTTGGATGTACCAAACATTTAGGACCAGCAGTCCTTGTTTTGCAAAATTTTGGTAACCTATTACAAATCCTATTTTGGAATTAATTTCCTTGACAATATTAATAATATTTAATTTTAATAAAGTTAATTTGAAATGATCTTAGTTTCAAGTATCTCAACTTCAAGTTGGCAAGATGACATACATTTTTCTCTTTCTACAGAGTATTGCATGATGGTACACATAGATAACAGGCTGTGTGAATGAACAGTGAATGATATTTTAGCCAGTTAGATATTTAGTATGAATTCACTATAGGTAAATTTGTTGTTGGTTATTAATAATTAATTCTCATGATTTATGTATTGGTAAGAATGTGAGGGTTTCCTGAAAATAGTTGTATGGTATGTTTGGTGGTTATTGGAGGCCAGGTTTTGTAGGTCTGAGCGAACTGACAGATCCATCACACACAGATGAATTGTAAAATAATACTGACACATTCAGAAAATCACCAGTATCATTTCAAGCTGTTCAGTTGTGATCGTGTAGATATAAAAGGTGCTATGTCTCTTAAAGTTTGTTACATCATTTGAGTGTATTGACATGATATTTTTTAGTTTTTAGAAAGTTTGAAATTACTTACTGTGCCTGTGCCCCAAACAAACCTCATGCCTTTAAAATGTCACTGGTGGCATACAGTTTGCCTCTATGCTCAAGTAAATGCAGCATTAACGGAAGGTGTTGCTGGTACTTAGCAGCTTAGCTAGCAAAGCATCACCACATTCTGGCTGAGGAATTTGATGTTATGTGAAAACTTTCCCAGAAGGCTTTCTACCACACATAAAAGCAGATTTAGGAAATGTAACCACATATAATATCATGAGACTTTTATGCACAGTCTTACTGTATATATTCATGTATTCAAGAAAAAATGCATATGAATAAAGACTAGTTATGGGTTATAGGATTATGTAATATTAATATTGCTATTTCCTCCTCTTTGTACTTACATGTCCTGGGAAGACAGTGTTATGTAATTTATTTTTGAGAAGAGGATGCATTTGCTGCCTCTATGCACCAATATAAACACATGGGGAAGGCGATGAAAGTAGATGCATGCTAATGCATTAGAACTGTATGAATACTGTTTTAGTATTGTCCTAAAAACCAGCACTTCTGTCACATTGTCTCAATAGCTAAGTGATTGAATAAATTAAGTGCTGTATAGAGAACAAGATCTGGTGTCAAAATGCTTGTCTTAAAACAGTAAGACCGTTTTTTTTTTGACCCGATGATTAACGGAGACAAGTAATTGATTTATTGATTAATCCAATGAATTATGGGAAGCATGACTTGCTTCCCAGCCATTTTTGGAGACCAGCACTTACTAGACAATTCCATTAACCCCAACTTTTACAAATGGCCATGAAATGGCCAGATATTATAAAAAGGAAAAAAAAAACAACTTCTTAAGTATGCGATTTTCACTTACAGGATTGGTATACATCACATTTTTGTTTTCTTTATGTTTGTCCTAATAATACAAATGAATATTATGTTGACTATGTAAGAGTAGCATCTGTATAACTATACTGACCCACTTTCAGATCTTCAGATATGTCTTTCTGTACATGATAGGTAATTCACTTAAGTTAATAAATTATAAAACTTCATAAACCACAACTTGACAGCATAATGTACTGGAAAACTGAAAGTGACATTCTGTAAATTGTGTCAAATAATGAAATAAATGTACCTTCAGATCCCCTGTCAGGTTTCTTATTTCCCATTGATCAAAACATTGTATGTGTTTCCTACTGGTTTTCTACGCACATGTTATACGTAACAAGGGTATTTGCCCTATTTTGCAGCAGAACTTAAACCACATTTTTTCTTGGGCCACCTTTTAATTTTTAGTGGTTCTTTAATTCGCTGTGAATTATGTTGAAATGTAACTTTATTCCTAATTTTGTTTTTATTTTGTGAATGTCACAGTTACATTTAGTGTTACTTAATATTTTTATTGCCATGGGGCAAGGTAACATGCTGTCAGTAGTGTTGTGGAATCTATACCACTAATCATAGATAGTGACAAAGATTTCGGAGTGGCTGTGCAATAACCTGGGTAATTTAATCAATGTCAGTAAAAATTGGGAATTTACACAATTCTGACTGTGGTTATACTGACTAATGTTGAGCATTGTTTACTTATTATCTAAATAAATCATATAATGTGTTAGATTTAAGAAACATGTATGAGCATCAATTGCTTCATATGAAGTGGTAAGATCAGTCTCTTGATGCGAGTGTAAAATTGGATCCAAAAACATAATATGTAAAACATTTGTGTTGGTATGAAGGACTCACCTTTTAAAAATATAAATTTAGGAAACAAAACACCTTTCATCCCACTAATGTTTTGCTGACTCTGCGTTGTGAATGTCCTCTGTCTCAATTTGTTTGGATTCCAACAGCCTGAACCACCTAAGAAACCGTCAAACTGGCGCAGAAAGCATGAAGAGTTTATTGCCACCATCCGTGCTGCAAAGGGGTTAACTCAAGCAATGAAGGACGGGGGTCCTCTTCCCCCACCACCACCCCCGTCTTATGACCCAGGTAACTGCAACACAGAGACGTCCGAGGCTTCATAGTCAATTAAAAACATTAGGTTCATCTCTCTAGGCCTACATATTTATCATGAAGTATCTGCTAAACGGGTGTGGTGGGGAAGTTAGCACTTTTTGTATTACATATTTATCAAATCCATTTATTGAAGTATAAGAATACATAAGAATATTGGCTGGATGTATACTGAAGCAATCGAGGTTTTCTCAAGATTTACTTGTTGACTGTTGTATAGTAATGCTACATCTCAATATCCAGTCAGAATACCTTGTAGAGCATTTTGTACTCCTCTTTTATCCATTTGTCCAGATTACATCCAGTGCCCCTACTGTCAGAGGCGGTTCAGTGAAAATGCTGCAGACAGGCACATCAAGTTCTGCAAGGAACAAGCAGCGCGCATCTCCAACAAGGGCAAATTTCCAGGAGAGGCCAAAGGGAAGCTTCCCGCAAGGTCACAGGTATGCTACACTTATAGACACTCCCGTCATTACCAAAGAAACAGCGTGCTCCCCGTGCCTGAGGGTTTGGCAGGCGTGTGGTAATTTATGTTCCTCTGTTAGCAGTACAAACCTCCATCGCTGAAGAAGCCCGGTTCCACAGCAGTGTCCACTGTGTCTTCCGCCTCCTCCCGTCTGCCTCAGCGCTCTGCTGCTGGCCAGTCCGCTGGAGGTATGAGCCGCCTGAGCCAAGACTCTCACTATTCATATCAACAACAATCCAGATTCAATATACTGCTATATAGCCAGAATAATATGATTTTGATCTGTCTTTTTCATGTAAAGATCAAAGAGTGCAAAGACACAACAAAGAGAATTGACAAATTATAGTTGAACAAAGAAAAAGTGAATGAAAACATCCTTTTGTGTGGTTTTATTTAATTAATCTTGATTTTGTTTAGATCTTTGAAATTAAGTAAATACCCTATGTGTAAATAAACCCAAAATACCTGTTGTGTGTACAGAAGCTTTTTTTCATTTCTGAACTACCTTCTCCCCTCTCTGTGTATACACACATGCATTTTGGTGGAAAAATAACACCATGCTCAGGAGTGCTCCCTTTTAGGTCACTTTAAAGTGTTAAAATGGAAAGCACTAAGAACAGCCAGGAACCTGTTCTGTCTTTTAACAGGGATTCCCACAAGCAGGACCATATCAGCTGGGTCTGTGAAGAGCACGTCCTCAGGGTACTCCCCGTCTCGCACCAATTCTGCTGGCCTAACCAGCCCTCCGTCTGGGTGAGGCCTGTGACGATGGCAGCATGCCTTTTGTGCCACGCTAACGCTTCAGGCAGATTTTCACATCCCAAACACAGAGGGCTCAGTTGAGGTAGCCAATAAAATTTTCCTTTTACTGAAGCTTTCATTTTTGTTGGAGTGGCCACTTTTATTCTTTGTTTTTATTCCACAATTATTGGTGATAATTTGTTTTATTTATGTTTGGGAAAGGCCTTTTTATTATTTCCACATTGGAACAGTTTCTGCCTGGGCAAACATGAATAATGAGTTCTGTTAAATACTTTCATTTGCATGTTATACAGCTCCTACCTTTACAGCTGCTGTGATTAATTGTATTTGTTGCTATGTCTATCAGAAGTACATGTCATATGCTGGAGTGCATAGTCTTTCACATTCTCTGTAGTAGGGGTGGGCATTTTTTAACATGTAAGAATTAACACAGAAAAGGTGTGTCTATTTTAGGATTACAATGCAATACAGAATACCAGAAATATTTTTATAAATAATTAGTATGTATAATTTATTTAAACAAACGAGTATGTTACATATGGTACCACTTTATATTTTTAAAGTGAACAAAAGATGTTGATAACCCTGTGATATATCTTTAACGCTAGAAATAATAGGCTAGTATTATGCCCATCATATTCGTGGAAAATAAGCTAATTGTGGCATAGTCCAGCAAATTGAACAGAGGTAGTTGCAAATCAAAGCAGGCAAAGAATTGCCTTCTCCTGTGCCTGGGGTGTAATCATACGAAAGCCTTTGTGGAAAAAGTGCTGAAACCAGTTTATGCCTCAAAAACTGTTCCTAAATGGCATCTTGAAATTACACAGAAATCTCCAACTGACATGGAAAACAGGTAAAATAGCTTATGGGGGTACCCTTAGCCTTTGCTTTACTTTTTATTTTTCAATAAATAAAAATGGTATACCAAAAGTACTGGTTTACTCTGTTCCTTAAAGTTTTTGTCATTTAAAAATAAAATGACAAGTTAAATCTTTTACACTGATTGTATTTATTATACTGAAATAATACTCATTCTAAGATGTAATTGTCTTAAGACTTCCTACCTACATGTTTTGCGTTTACTTTCACTTTTGAATTTCAACTGACCCGTTAGGAGTAAAATTATTATTATTTCAAAGTATTACTGTGTGTAATTATTTTTCTTCCATTTTTTCTGTTTTGCGGATAGGATAAGTATGAAATCTGGAACAGGGACTACTCAAGGATCCTTGAGGAACACATCATCTGGGATTGGAATGAACAAAAAGAAAGTCTACAATGCGGATAACTACAATTCTAGGTATTGTTTTTTCTGTCTGCTCACACCTTTGTAAGTAAGCAGCATTTCCAATGCTTCCATACAAAGTGGTACGGCAGTTGTTAACGAACTAATCCATGTACCTCTGAAAAGAATCCTGAAGAAGAATCTAGATGTGAACTGCCCTCTTGTGGAAGGAGTATGTACCACATAAACAAAGACTGTGCTTTGACTTCTTGTTGGGAGATGGGTGTGGTGTTATTTGCTGGAAAGAGTGATGTTGCAAAGAATTCATACAGTTATGATTCATTGTGCTCCTGACTCTGGCTTTGTCTTTCAGAAATCTTGCCAAAACTGGATGTGAAACGGATTACTCTTCAGGTCAGCAAACCAAGTTCTGTCATGAATGTGGAACCAAGTACCCTGTGGAGTGGGCCAAGTTCTGCTGTGAATGTGGAGTGAAAAGGATGTGCATCTAAGCAGAACAGAAGAAAAGGATGATGCACATGCAACATAGAAATAAATATGCTGAACGTTTGTTTTTTAACTATATTATATTACAACCTCTCACGATTGCTTGCCCATTCAAGTAGAATGCCAGTAGCTTGATATTGTTTTCACCCATTTGTCTCATCACAAAAGTGTGTTTTTGAAGTGCAATATGATTTACTACTAATTTAATAATCTAATATGGGATATGTCTTTTTTTAAAGACTTTCTTCCTAGGGATTAAGACCAACAATTCTTTAAATGGGACCACAGTTTAAAATCATGATGAAATGGAAATTAGGCCTGAATAAATGTGGATGTCTCTGATAAGGCCCCATTGCTCCTTAACATATACATGTAGACCAATAAAAGTGAATTGATTCTCATAGATGTAGCATAGGCAAGGTTGAAAATAAAAAAAAAGTTTATCTGCAGTAGGGGCCTGTCATCATCTACTTTGAGTTATTAAGTACTTAGACTGAAGGAATCTGTCAATAACTATATTGCGGTGACATTTCATTTGGTTTAACAGTTAATTTTTTTTTTTAACTTATTTTGCTGTAAAATTATGTAGAATCCATTTAAATATATTTGTTTTCAATGTCTCCTTTTCATTGGTATTGGTATAGAAATGGAGGTTTGTATATGTGCAATGTGTACATTCAAGCTTTCTTTTGCCTGTTTTCTAGTCTGTTCTTAATGGATCCTGTTAAGTGTGTACAATGATAGCTTGAGAATCGTTTCCAAAATGCAGAAGAGGTTGTAGAAAACTTTTAAGTAAGGAGCCGTATGGACCATATCATATAAAACAAAAATGCAAAATTGAATCATGAATATCATGTATGCAGAATACATTAAACAGTATTGTCTGTCAAAAACAGGAACTTTGGTGTTCTCATCTTCAGTTAGCTTGCATCCTACAGCTCTTTACGGTTGAAATATCACTTAAATTGACATAACTGACATAACGATTGATAACTGCCAATGCAGCTGCTGGAATAAAACAATGGAAGTGTACCAAACTGTTGTAACCTTAAATTTATAATAAATGACCAGTTATCATAAATATTCAGTGTGCTACCCAATGTGCCAACAAGTTATTTTAAGCCATTAAGTTAGGTTAATGGCTAAACATTTCAACATGAGTGAGAAATACTCAAAAACCTGTTGGGGTGGGATAATTTCAGGGAATATTTTAAGCAAAAAGATTGATTTTCAGGTTTTTAGTTTTTCTGTGTATAAATAGCAGTCTGCATGTTATGAAGTAATCTAGTTAGGCTTTGATTATTAAATTTAAATATTCCCTGTGGTAGTTTACAAATTGTCAGCCATGGCATAGCTGCGTTGACTCCAGAATGCAGTCGAGGAAATCATTGACATTTTAAAATGATTTTCATTAATGCAAATGTCTGTATACTTCCAGCTACATTTACACTTTGGGTGTAGAGTGGCCTCCGCTCACATTGCACTTAACTTTCCGGTCTAGCGCACGCTTACTTCATCACGTAGCGATTTTTTGTGTTGAAGAAAATAGCTTTCGCACAGCACAGTGGAGGTCATGGTTCTACTCACTTCGTGGCTTATTTGGAGTCGTTTTGGGCTCAGTGACACAGCCATCTCACATGCCTTATAGGTTTAACGCAGCGATATTCAGTTAATCGTGCTGCACGTATAGGAAGATATTTACGGAGGCAGATGACATTGAGGAAGGAATTTGCAGCTTTACTCTCCGACTGCAGTTCACGTTCATCAATGAAGTGAGAACCAGACCCGTTATTAACCCAAATATTCTCGAATGAATTGAAAAGTGTACTATCCGAGTAGTAATAGAAGGTGTTTGTTGTTGTTGTAATGATGACAGTAACACACACACAAGTAGTAGCCCTAACTGGTTAACATTAGCTAACATTATTGTAATTAGACTACTGTAATCTGACACAAAATATTGGTCTGTCCCTTAGCAGAATAACTGAGTTCCGTGCTTCGGCACGGTTAGCGATCACACTAGTTAGACAAACTGCACATCGGGGGTCAAACGCGCTCGAGCACGGTAATGATCCCCTAGTCATGTGACTACACCCTTACAATGTACATGGATTACTTTTATTGTATTCTATTTGTTTTGTACATGTACTGTTCTAAGGAGAAAATGTATTGGCTTATATTATCGGAAGTATAGGATGTATATTCACAGCACTCAATAAGAAGCCCCCTTTTCATGAAAATACAGTCGCAGTTGTGGATTTGTGCATCCATTGGCTTAGTCCTGGCTTTTATTCTCCATTACAGGAGCCATTTTTTTATTTCATATAAACATGCCACAGTGCAGTTCTTTGGACAATTAGACAGGTTTTTAGAAATTCAGAGATGGTCATCATTCTCACTATAATTTTAAGCACACCTGGCTCAAAATAAGTCAAAATGTTTGCTCTACATATAAGCTCCCTAACCTGTAACAACTTATCTTTAGGTATATTGCTTAAATCTGAATATGCAGAAATTAAGACACATAAAGCGTCTTCAAAGGGATCTTATAAAGTATGTCATTAAGTCACTGGGACATTGACTCAGTCAGACCATTGCATCTGTAAGATGCATTCAGTACACTTGTTTACAGGTTAGTATTATTTAGTTTAATATGAAATATATTTGCATTGAAGAAAAGATGTGTGTATAATGAATAGTTTAATACAAAAGTAGAAAAATAGTTCAGAACATTTGAACATTCCTAAATTTCAAATATGGAGCAAGTTGAGGAACAATTTGTTATTGAGTTTAAGGTTTAAAGGGGAATTTCACTTTGGAGACGCTCTCTAGTTTCCTATCATCTGATGTGTCTTCATAAATGGGAAATATGATCTGTTCTGTGTCTTCCTAATGAACTTAAACTTGTGCTGGCCTCATCCTACCAGCGGTACATTACCAGGTTGTTCCGTGAAATGCATGGAAGGGAATTGGCAATGAAAATGAGGCCTGCATGAACCAGCAAAAGACAAAGACTGGGGCAACAAAATGATTTCTACCTTATTCATACAGACACACCAGAGGTAAGGAAACTGGACAGCTAAAATTGAACAGTTAAAGGTTTTACCAAAGTGAAATGCCCCTTTAGAACTCATTAATAAGTTTGCTGGCATCAGAAAGTAAGTCAAGCCAGCTTTTCAAAATACACCCTTCAGATCACACACACACACCTCCTGACACTCCAACTTCCTCGACATGCTGTAACCGAATGTTCCTAGATCTAATTACGAACTGCAACACATTTTATCCAACATATTCATATCACCTGGAACCAAGGAATTTTGCCTTGAAGCATGAGATGTAACAAAAGGTGTTACGGTCATGCTGGGAAGATGTTAGTGATATGCTCAAACAAGTTATTATCATCAGAACAAGCTTCTCTGTTTAAGCAAGACATAAGTGGTATAGATTTTGAGCTTGCCTTTTTCATTGAAGGCAGATCAACAAGGCAGGGCTGTGTCTTGGTCTGGGTAGCTTCCAGTACTGGCTGAGATGCAACGCATAATCCATCATGATGTGGTCCTGAATTTATCAGCTACACAGGGGTACCTGTGCAGGCTCCTTTAAGCAAACAAAGGGCACCATGTGCAGCACTTCTGAAATGGTCATCAAATGATGAAGGCATTTCCAAGCAGCTGCGCACCCTTTTCAAATGACCATATTGTTCACAGTCACTTCCCATCTTTATATGCCATCCACTAACTGTTCTTCACAGCTAACTTCTTGTAGCATGACTTTATGTTTTTGACGATGTTTAACAGTTTGCAAAGTCTTTCCTTGCTCAAAATCCGGTGATGAGGTTGTGCACAGCTGGATTGTGATTCATTATCATCCTCAAAGACACAAAAAGAACAAAGTACAGATAAGGAACTCATCACACACACTCACACACACACACACACACACACACACACACACACACACACACACACACACACACACACATATAAATAAAATAAATGCAAAATATGACTTACCTCATTTGTGGAGCAGTGACACCGAAGGGAGTCTTTAATATTGATTGCAAGCTTCCTCAAGTCACATTTTACTATGCTCATCGATTTCTTTGGATTTTTAAATGGAATAGAGCAAACCATTTTATGAATGGAACCTGTCTCCTAAAAAGATAAACAAAAGGAAATCAATCTTTGCTAACACTGCTTAAGCAAAATGCACGTTGTTTGAAGCCAATGGTGTTAAACTCAGGTCCTGGTGTTTTTGTTGGTGTTTGGTGTGTTTTAGCACTTAACTGCTGAATTTAAATAACTGTTTGGCTAAGAGTCTGCACACCTGGTTTCCAAAGACTCGAACTGGCTGCTGACTGAAAGGAAACCACAAAAACCCACAGATACGGCAGTGCTCCAGGGCAGAGGTTTGACACTGTTCTTTTAGGTTTTTTTCAGTTAGCTATGTTCAAAAAATGTTTATTCTGTATATACATGAAGATCAAGTCCAAGACAGAAAAGATATATGTATAGCTGTCATTTAATGGCACTATATTTTAGCATACTTTAATCAGCTGAGAAAATAGCCTGTCATCAAGCATGAATTTTATGGCTCTTGTCAGATACCTAAACGTAATAACTATGAAAATGATTTGCTGCAGGCTAGGGAAAGATTTTATTGTAACATACACAAATATGGCCACTGTCACAGTGATATCACACATGATACCACGTATGATGGCAAATATACACTGCACAAATCATGAAGTCATGATTGATCTTAGTACTTCACAAAAAAAAAAAATGGCTACATGTAGAATGTCATTAACATAATGCTCAACATTTTAATTGGCTTCCTCAGTATAATGACGATGCTTCAGATGTAGGTCCTGGGTAAGTATCATATAATATCAATGTCATAGACTAGCAATATTGCCCTGCAACGCTCTCCTTTCTTTTACAATGTTCAACGCAATCCTTGAAATCTAAAATATACATTGCTTAGGCTTTCAGTTATGCATCTAATAGTGGATTTGTGTGTCAGAACATGAAATCTCAACTATAAGCCCAAATAATTTACAGCAAAAATATTGCTCAGTGGTTAAACTCGATTTCAGAGTATCTCTCTTTTTATTTGGGTAATAGCCTTGCATTTGCCATGTATCAGATCTCAGCTGATTTGTACAATAAACCATGAAAGCAACATGTACCACAGATATGTTTCATACAAGACCTTTTAAATAGCCAAAGAGACATATTTGTATCATATTGTACCTTTCCATGTGGATATTTACAGGATAGCATAACCTAAAGAGACTGAATAAATGGAAGTTCCAAATTATCACAGCAGAAATGATGACCAGAAAAGTTGCACAGTCAGGTGGAACTGTTGCAACATAAACTCAGTATGAAGCAATTAACAAAACAACTCCATGTGGTTCATCTCCATGTAATAGGATGCATAGTCACAGAATGCAATATGACACATGAAAATATGTGCAACAGTGACTGTAAAATGTGATAATGGCACACTGCACAATTAACAAAATCTACTATACAATTATTCACTTCTTACACCACATGACATGAGAAAAAAATATCCTTACATTGTTTTCCTCACATAAATGCTTCTTTATTTCCACACATCCTTGGTCACCTAATAGCTTTGTAATGTTGTTCTCCTGCATGTGAACAAGAATATGGTTACAATCTGACTTAAATTCTTTTTATAGTTTTAATTATTGTTAGAAGATGCATATAATTGCCCTCATCATCTAGTATATAATTTAAATACACAAGAATCAGATATCTCTTATACTTACAATATTTTGAAGAAGGGGGTGGATAACAAAAGTATAATCATCCTTAACTTCAGCCATTGGCCTTGTACTTTCACAGCAATAGACAAGAGGCAGGAGGAGTAGAGCCAGGAGGTAAGAAATAAAAACAGGCTGCTGGGGAGCTAAACGAGAGAGAGAGAGAGAGAGAAGTGATGCTTAAAATCCCCTATCTGAGTGTGACTACATGCCATTCTGCAGACCAGTGGTTCTTAACCTCAGTCCTAGGATCCGACTGTATATGCTGGTTGTAGTTTATTCTTCAAGGAATATGTACATATTTATGACATAATATGGCTTATGATGGTAAATAATCCCTGTAAACATGAAAAAGTATAATTAAGAAAAAAATAACAGCTTGTTAAAATTCTGGGAATGCAATTGTGGTTGGAATGAACAGTAGTGTTCTAAGTGGGTCCCCAGGACCACGTCTGACAACCACTGCAGTACACAGTCCACTGAACAATCCAATGTAACATTTTATAACCTGAAATGAATATCTGGACTTCAGAAAGTAGAATGTATGTCACATATTTTTTCTACCCTTGCACTAATCCAGCTGATCTAATTAACATATCTCTTCAATCAGGTGAAAGATGTAATTTGGTTAGTTAGTACATTGCTTGAACTAAAGAGTTGCTATACTTCAGCTTAGTCTAAACTTTCTAAAGATGGGTATGCATCTCTGTACAATGTAATATTTATTGGTAGTTGAATCAATGTGTGCAAAATCAGAGGTGCAACATCCCAGCTTTAGAAAGTAGCAGTACTCCCATAAGCTTGTTCCATGTATTGATTTAATAATCTGATTATAATTAGCACAACTGTTCAGCCAGGCAGGGAAAATAATTAACGAAATTAGTTGATTTAATGCATGGGTGGAACAAAAATCAGGGAGTACTTCTTCTCTCTTAAGCTGGGGTTTTCTGTCTTTGCATTTCATAAAGACTAATTTTATTTTTCAATGGGCATTGCTTGTTTGCACAAAATATGACTACATATTACATATGTTACTTAGTACTAACTTAAGGATATTGCCATTTTCAAAACTGTCATTTCCATTTGTTCTGATTACACATTGTGAGCTCATGGTACTTAGTGTTAAAAGTTCAGCCACGAAGACTTAGGCCCCCATTTTTATCTCAAAGCAGTAACTGCACAATGGCAGGACAGTTTTGTTCTGAATCATTTTCAGGAATTTAAGTTAACTGCCATTAAATTTTACTTTGGCATAAAGTAGGGACAGAAGATAAAAACAGAAACTGAAACATATTTTATGAATGTGTGGTTTCTTGTAAAGTACTGCTTTTAATTATTATGATCTCCACTCTAATTATAGATATGCTGGTGGGAAAAAAATAAATTACAAGTCCAATTTTAATGATATGAGACAATATATAATTCATAAAAGCTGTTGTTGAGAAAGCTAATGTATATTAAGTAGCTTCATGTTAGTTCAATTTTAATGAACATCCCTGAGAACAATTCCCAAATTACAACAGTAATTAGAAATTACTTAAATTTACATTTGTCCCAGAAATGTCATTTTACTGGATTGGTCTATTGCCTCATTTACCTAGCTACACTGGATCAAGCGTACCAGCTATAAACTATACCCAGCTAAATACATAAGGTGGACCCATGGACACTCAATATAACAAGAAGGAAATATCAGGAGCAATGTTAGGCTTGTATTGTTTAGAACATATATGTCACACACACAGAGCTTAATTTTTAACTAATAAGTTGCCTCTGCTAAAACTGAATAGGACATGTGTGGTGTGGGAGTGGAGGGGGTGGGCTGGCCTTTGGTATAAGAATACATGTATGTGACTATATACTAAGTAGGTTGTATAAGAAAATTGAGACCATTGCCAAACATATTACATTATTGAGAAACTGCAATGAGTGGTCTAATTGTTATTACTTAACCATCAGCATAAAATTGTAAATCTGTTGGCCCAGGATCCAGTACAGTGGTTCACATCTCTGGTCAATGGAAGTGGAGCGGTTGCTCAGCAACCTCTTGAATGTTGTTCCATACCAGATGACTGCAGAAACAACCTGTACACATGCTGCTTTTGGGTATCAGTGCCAAGGTCAATATGGGATGAACAATTGTGGAACAGATCACAGAGGCAGTACAGAGCATTTGTAACCAGTGCATAGTAAGAACTGATCAGTCATGCTGAATACAAAGTGTTCAACAAGCCACCCAGCAACAAATGACAAGTGAAGTATGGCCATTACAAAACAGCTGAGCCCTGTTGCTGGAGCGATGCTTCACTACATCCTTGGGAAAGTCCAGGTGGAGAATCAACAAAAAGTACTGCAAGCCCAAAAAGTCAAGCACATTTCTTGTAGTGGGTGCAGATTTGCTGGTGAATCTCAGGCATCATCGAGAAGCCCTCCGTCATCTTGCAAGAAGAATCTCCTTATGCTGAAGATTTAAAGAGACTAATTCAATGGGGTCTTGTATAGGGCAGTGAATGCTACTCTTAGCTAGCAATTCTTGTTGTTTTACTTTGTTATGTATGCTATTGGCTTTCTCTACTTCCTATACAGAGCCAAACAGTGAGGTTCTTAATTTTTTCTTAAGTTTTATTGGACATTTGAGCTGTCTTGCCTGTAATGCAAAGCACCCTTTTATTCATAATAGCAATACACTAACATTGATTTTTACCAGTTTTACCATCTGCAGTTGCTTCGTGTATTCACCTGTGTTTGTGAATTGTGCTAATGCAGAATGCATTGAAAATACACAAAGAAAATACCATACTATTGCAACCTTTGATCCTGATCCAAATCAAGCGTTTCTCTGCTAGGCACTTATTTGATTGTTAAACAGTTTATACACAGGTCTATACCCACCAAAACTGAACTAGTTGATCTCTACAGAAACTCCACTTGCTGACTTGAGGATTATGGGGCCATGCATTTGACTCCTCTGATCCATGTGACAACAACCACCTACTGTTCATATTATTGGAGGATTATGAGGCCAGCATCTTCTTAGGTCATGAATCTGCAGGCTTCTGGCCTGGCTGGGCATTGCTGCTGAATGGTACGAGTCTAGGGGAGCTAGCCAGCTTCACTATTGTTCCCTGGCAAGGCTGGGCTGATTTTTGCTTTGCCAATGCAAACCCCCAACAATGGCTGTAAATGGTGAAGCCAGGACCCAAACACCACATTACTGGGCTCATGATTTGTTTATAAAACAAGTGCCTTTACAGAATGAGTCAGAGGCCCAGTTATAGAATTTTTGAGGGCATTTAATCTCTTTCCATTGCTCACACTCAGCCTTCAGGAATGGAAATATTTATCTCAAGGAACAATGGATGTTGTTAGTGTAAGAACACAGGCCCTGTTCCCTTTCTACAAACTGCATCAGTTTACTTTCTGCTTTGTAACGTACTTGCATTTTTCCACATTTTATATACATGTTCAAATGACAACAGTCAGAATTTGGGGAATATAATAGGTTCTCATTTAGAAGGGCATCCAATTAGCTTGTTCATATTCTGTTGTCACTGAAACTGCAGCCATCAAACAGTTCTCTAGCTTTTGCACAATCACTTTTTAAAAAGGGAGTCAGTTGATAGCACTTGCTGAGTATCATTAAAACAGGAGCAAAAAAAAAAATAGAATCGCAATTACAATTTTGTTCAGTATTGTAACTTCTTATGGGGGTCAACAGTGTGGCTGAAAGTGATTCATTAGTAACTTATAAGACGTATTTACTCTGACACCATGAGTCATGAGGGCTCTCTGACCTAAGCTTGTATTTATGACTGCAGTGAGGCAAAAGCAAGAATATTAACTTAGCAATTTCTTTAAAATGACAAATATACTTGAGCATTATAAATTGTGCATGGCACCATTATTTTATACACTCTTGAGGCACATTGTTTCACATTTATATAGCAAGGAACCAAAAGGAATTATATTTTATGATAGTGGCCCGTACTGCTGTTAATATCTTATTAGTGAAAAATGATGAATAATATAAGTCGAACTTAAAGGTCCCCATAATAGGTATACATAGCCGCTATACCCAACTTTATACTTTCTCAATAAGGCATTTGGAAACAGCCATTTAAATTCGTACTTCAGCTATAAAGGATTTAACATCAGAGTACTGGATGCAGTTTGTGATAAACTGCCACCTGCCGCCTGCACCTTGGGTTTTCAAAAGTATTAGTCTACTGTTCAGTGCGTTACGGGAAGGTTACGGCTCGACACCATTATTCTATATACTCTACGACTACAATGCAGAGCTACTTAATGCATTTTTGTATGTAAATGTAGACAAAATATTGAAAAAGGAATGAAATGCATATACATTTTCCCACTTAACCAAGGACACCAGGGACTTCCAGACTTGGGAAACCTCTGGAACACCATATAGCTTCATCCTCCACATAATCATAATCATAACAATCACAATCGTTAATAATTATCATGCTCATCACCATAATCATGACTTCTGCATATTCTTGTCTTAACATCATCTGACAGAATTTCCCGTCATTTTACCTTTATTTTCAAAATTAAGACACTATTCTTGGAAATACACATAAGTTTCCTTTTGACTGGAAGGAAATTATTTGTGGACACCTGGGAATTCCCCACAAGAGTGTATAAATACCCACTCGTAGCGTGATGTACCTCGTCATGAACTATTCCACATCGGGACACAGCTCATTGGTGATACAGGTTACAGCGGCTGGAGAAGACTATGCACGATTGCTGGGAATCACTACCGACCAACATGAAAAGGGTAGGTTCTAATGCGCAACAACTTTGTCTTTGTGATGATATCAGAAAGCGCATGAATAAAAATATTTTGAAAGCACCAGAACAGTTAATGCAGTCATGCTCAATTATTCATAGTTGAATAAAACTAATCTGTGCAACATACTTACCATCTGTCATTTTAGGTTCATGTTCACAAATTGATGGAACAAGAAATTCCCAATCATGACTAGATCGATGTCCATATGTATCAGTTTTAAACAATGGTTTGTCTTATATTTTAATGGTCCATTCCCGCCGTACCGTTTCCCGGAGCTACATCCGAAAATCCAAGTGGATTAGTTACTAGTTTGTGTCCGGTGTCGCCTCGCGAATTAACTTCCGTCACTGTATTCAGTTGGTTTCACTTTCTCGTCACATGGATTTTCGAACATTTTTGCCCACTGCCTGTTTAAGCAATTCGACAAATGAATAAAGCAGAGCTTGTCAAGGAATAAGTGTACATCGTCACATGACAGCTTCCATTCATATTGTATATCATTTCATAGAAAATCTTCGCATGAATGTTTACTGACGAGAGAAATTGTACTTCACGGTGTAGTGTGCACCACAACATTTATTTTATGTAAGGAGATT
Organism: Albula goreensis; assembly: GCA_022829145.1. NCBI lineage: Eukaryota > Metazoa > Chordata > Actinopteri > Albuliformes > Albulidae > Albula > Albula goreensis. The sequence goes on from CM040756.1 coordinate 14,906,913, forward strand.
GAGGAATGCGTCTTGACGCACTCCGGTCGAACTCTGGAAAAGGAACAGCATGCCCTGTATGGATTCCTAATTCATGAAATTGAAATAATACGGATTCATAAACGTTATCTTTGTTATTTAACATCATACAATGATGTGTTACTGTGTGGTTCGAAGATTAGTCAAGGAAGAATTAGAAAATGTAAAAAGTCACAACATGCAGTCGCCTAATCAATGTCATCACCTTTGTCACATTATACTAAGCATTGCTTAGTAATAGTTGTAGCCATCGCCGGAAATTAGTTTAAAGGTCTGAATTAGCTCTAAGAGATCGGTTAATTAATTGCAGGTAGACTACCGTGTTAATTGTAAACTACACAAATCACACTGTCACAGGTTAGGAGGGCACTATGATTTTCAATGCCCATACATGCCATTTAGAGTCTTATCACTGTTGCTAAACAGGGCAGTATTCAATGTTAATTTAAATAAATTGAATCCTCGTCCCAACATCCACAGTTTGCGGCTTGTATAATTTCTCCTTTATAAGAAATAAACACATACGTCTATAAAATAAGTGATTAATTCACTGAGATTTTCGTTGTCTGGGGCCTTTAGGTCTACAGGCCATGGCCGTTGTCTGAAGTTTTATTCCAGTGAAAGTAGGACACGGCCGCGTTTCAATCGACATTTCTCCTTAACTCATATTTTCAATTGTACAGGTGAACTTTCCACATCGCGGCTTCGATTTTTCGCGGGTCGGCAACAAGCAATTAAGTTATGGGATAATTCCCCTTTAAAATATAATTCTCCCCTGACTAACCTTTTGAGCACTGGACGGCGCAGAACTCCAGGCTGGTTTAAAATATTCACAAGCGCCCTCGCCAACTCCCCAGCTGGGGGTGCTCGCTTTGCTCGCCTGGTGGGCCGAAAATTTTACGCAGTTTTTCCACATCGCGGGGTTAGGGGGGTTAGCGAGTTAAATTCAATTGGGGTACGACTAACTGGGATAAAAATGAACAGTTACATTTCATTAGGCGCCACGGTTACGGCTAAGTGCTGTTAGAATCCCAGCCTTTGCGTTTTACGATACTGTACAAATACATACCTGTAATCAATGCTGTTTTTATCGTTCTAGAAATCATGACAGCAAAAACTAACATGAAATAATAATAAAAAAACTACTTCATCTGCCCCAGGCAAAGACACAGACTGAACAAACATGGCCCTCATATGAAGTATTAGTCATATATATGAATGTAAATATTTCTGTCACTCTGAGTCGTCTAATATTTCACCCAACCAAGCTGAGTTCATTATTGGGTACACTGAAAGATTAAATGTGCTGAGAATTCAGTATAAATAAATTTATTCAGGCTAATAACAACAACAACAATAATAATAATAATTATTATTATTATTATGTTGTGATAAAATATACATTTTTACATTTAAATGACATTCAGCCTCCATCATTTAGTTAGAGAAAATTGCCCTATTATCAGTGAGCACTTACTGAACCACATTGCACTTTGTTATACTTGCACAGGCCTGTAGGCTACACGTATGTCGGCAGTCCAATGGTACCAAGTCCATCTTTTCAAAGTACTCATAAAATGATTAATCACTTGAGCTGACGAAACATGGAAGCTTTACCAATGCCATTATTGGAAAGAGATATTGTATTATCACATACTTAATGTAATACATTAATAGTTTGCTTTATTTGGAATAGTGTTGAAAATAATAGTGCCTTCATCAGAACAGTAGCATTTGGATGGTGATGTACAGCTGGACATAATTATTATGACAGTTTTAGCTACAACATATTTAATTGCTCACAGTCCAGTCAGTAAGGGCCAAACTCAGACCTGTGCTTACGTTCATTTTCCATGTAACTAATCACTGTGATAATGGGAGACATACATTGAAATTGAACTTAAGCACAGGTGTGAAATTGGCTTGATATGAATACTTGAGAAAATGATAATCCTTTACGAATAGTGAACTCTCAACACTCATTGAGTCAGGGACCTCACACTGACACAGGGATGACAGGTTTGCAGGCTGCAGGCTAACAGCTATTTACTTACTATCTGTGTCAGTATAATCTCACCTGAGCACAGGTTTACATACACATCTATGGAAGGACAAAGTGGGTTGCAGTTCCCTTCTCACATTTGCTTAGGTCTGTAGCTAAGTGTCACCTAACACTTCTATTGGCTTGGGTAATGCTATGTCAGTGGTTAAAAATCATACTGCAGCTGAGGCACAGGTGTCCCTAGGGGATGTCTTTTAGAAATACAAGCCTTTAATTCCAGAATTAAATTACTACTAATAGAAATAATACTAAAATCACACATTAATGCCAGCAGTAATATTATTATTGAAAGCATACTTTTTATTTAAAAAAATCAGTATTTAAATACAGCGTTTCAATAGTTATGTTTCAGTATCTCTGCATACACAGCAAAATATGAATAGCTTTTATATTTACACAAACCTTGCTAGACATAGAAGAGGACATTTATTAGCATTATTGCTTTAGCTACTTCTACAGTGACTGAAAAAAATGACTGGAACTGAATCTTCATAAACTATATTTTATGAGAGAGCTATGAGTTGCCATGCCACAAAAACAGAATATTTAAATAAGCAAAGTATGTGTGATACCAACTATGGTACTGAAGCTGTGCCAGCCTACTTCAAACAATATGCAATTATTATAAGGCCAGTTCCTCCAAACAGCTACTACACAGAGGAGTGGTGTTAACAGAAAAACACTTGCCCAGTAAAACATTTAAAGGAACTTTATATGTCTGCATGTATTCATGTGCATAGCAATGTATGTATGCATGTATTATTTATTATTATGTATTTATTTATGTATTTACAGATGGCATATATATATCTATCTTTTGAAAAACCACTTTGAACAAATTAAAGTGGATTAATTCAATTAAGCTTCTTGTGCTTTATTATTTCTTTCTCTGTGAAGGGCTGTTTTGTTCTTCTTTTTCCATCAGTGTATATTGGAATGCCAGTGCAAGGTCAAGTTATGTAACAGCATGAATGAGTGTGATGTTTTCTCCACACAAGAGACTAGTGAGATTATCTAAGAAGTAACTGTTCCCATGGCCAGAGTACTAGCTGGGAAATCCACACAGGGAATTCAATCTGTCGGCAGTATATTGATTAAAAAAAATGGTACCACTATGTCAGATATACCAGCAACATGTTGTGCAAGACCTTTGCATTAGCACTCATAGAGTGGGAAACTGATAGTGTAATTAGTAGAAAACATAGAGTGGGCCAGAAAATAGAATTATGTGACAATGGGGTGAGTCACTGAACAAGATTGCTCTTGTTCTCAGACATATTTGTGATTCACTGATCAGCTATTTTCCCACCATACCAAAGCATTTCTGTGTTCATGAGCAGGGAGGGAAGGTATTCTGCAATTCATTGAAATTGTATTTAATTTTCAAGCATCACATCTATGTTGATGCATGTCCCTCTTTTGATGTAATAAAGACAGAGCCATTTCCTTTCTTTCTGAGTTGTGTTCAGTTGGAAAATAACAAGCAAACAGGTATTGCATGATGTTTAATGTATATTTAATGTAACAATAGTTAAATAGGTAAATGGTTCCTACACTTAAGTAAAATCAGAAACAATATCCATAAGATTCAAAAAAGGTTGAGAGAACCCTGGTTGAAGCTAGCCTTCATCAGAAACCTTAGATACATGTGTCATCTGCAGGTCAGCCATGAAAATTATACGGAAACTCTAAGGAATGTTTATGTTTTATGTACTTAATAAATAGAATGTATGCAACAAGGAAACATAGATTTGATAACAGGAAATTTGCACAGAATCACCTGAGTGGTACTTCGAATTCAGGTGTATCAGAATGACTTACTGAATTGCATTAGACTTCTCTAGAAAGGAGTAATGCTGTAGACATCAAGTTTTGTGCAACTCTTTAGAGTGTTTCTCATATCTGAACAGTACATAGCCATACAAATACTAATACCACTGGTAGCAATGATATTCGTAGTGGTAGTCACATTACCAGTATTAGAGATTGAGCTCGAGACCTGTAGCCAGAGAATAAAATATAATTATGTAGTCCCTTGAACAGAAACAAGAGATCTCTAAAAGTAAAAATAGATTACCATACACATATATTTGTGCATGTGTCTGCAGCATTATTTGACACATATTTTCTTGGAGACCATTTTTGAAACATGGTCTCAGGAGTCATATTTAGTGGAATGCAGAAAGAATATATCTAGTCAATGACCCTAACAATGCCAGTGTATAAATGTTATGTACATTCCAGGCTATAGTCATTTTTGGTGGATTTTACTTTTCTTAGTACACAACATTACCAAAATAAATAACAACATTGTATGCACAGAAAGTGATCCTTTGACTTAAAAAATGAGAGACATTTATATGATATATATTTTATTAGCATTCATGTTAGTGTCCCGCATCTTGCCTTTAAAATCCATGATCAGAAAAGCCTTAATTTGCTGAATAATTTTTTTGCAGCATATTTATTAAAAAATTTCTTTTCATATTGAAAAATCTAGTCACAACTTTCTTCTGTCTTCTAGCTATGTTTCACAATATGTTATTGTATGAAACCATGGATACTAAGACACTCCCTTTAAAAGCGAAGTTGCAACATTCCATCTTACAATATCAGATTACACAACCTAAACACCCCACAAGTGGCAGACACACACCATTTCTAAGCATTGAAATAGGAATGAGAGTTAAAATAAAAGTAAAACCCCTCCCCCATCCAGTTTTATGCTCAGGAGCTCTAAATGAATAAATACCCAAATGGGAGGGAATATTGTCTGCTTCAATTAGTGTTCATTAGTGTTCATCAGCTCATTAGTGTTGTAAGCTTTTTTGTTTTGTATTAACCTATCTGCACAGCACCTTACCTAGTTAGGATATTTGTGCCTTTTTGAGATTTTCAACCCCACAGTTTGATTTCATTTATCATTTTAAATAAACATATAAAATCTAAAGGATAACTGCATAATACACAATGTAGTAAAACGTTTTGTTTCAGTCATTAATAACTGTTTTATAGTAACCTGCGGCAAGCTAATGACAGTCATTTTTATGTCTGTTCAGAAAATGAGGATTTATAGTTTTAGAGATCTCAAGTATACTAATTGAATGAATGATGAACTCATACATGAGTTGCATTTTCCACATCAAAAGTAAGCTTCCAAGAGTTCTCATCATGCGGAAAATACACTTAAGTAGTACATAATTCAGGTTTGGATTGAGTCCATCCTATGGATAAAATGCATCAACTGGCAGGCATATCAAAAGAGATTGGCATATCTTTACAAACAGGTGAACATGTGTGAACATGTTTGAATAGCCAGCTAGTTGTGATTATAATTCATAAAGTTCATAACTGCACCATTTAAATACAGATCAGATTTCCTAAACATATATTTCAAATGCCAGAAGTCACATTGAGTATGTAATGCCAAAATACTTAAATATAGATATTATGGGATATTAATTTTATTATATACCTATTCTGTATTTGTCTTTTTGATGAGATACTGGGACCATTCAAATGCCCACAAAAAATAAAATGTATGATGTTATTTGCAATCATTGAGAAAAACATGCACTTAGGTGCAGAGTTACTAATATATATGATCAGGTATAGCAAAAAATTGCATTTTTTTCAATTCAGGATAAACACCTGTACACTGTATGAGAGTTAAATACCTGATCTGTTAAATACATGAATATATAAATGTACTGAAATTATGAATGAACAAAATTGCAACTTCATCATTTGAATCATGATACGAAAGCTACAGTTTTTGTGTGAGAGGAAACTGCAATTGCGTGTATGTTTGTAAGAGGACACTTCAGTTTCCCAAAGAGGAAGTCAAGGTTTTTATAGAGACGATCAACAACCATTTGGCTGTGTAACCACAATTCCATTCACACTAAAAGAAAGAAAATGTCTGTCTCTTACAAATTGCTGTTGGGACCAGCTGCATTCTCCGCTGTGCATATTAACACGAAGCAAAACAACAAACAAATGGTCAGGTAACACCGGAAGAGCTAGACAGAATCCAGAAAAGGGGGGGCACCTAGAATATGACATTCAAAACAAAAGATTGACTTTTAAAGGTCCTTCTACCAAATTTGGCCTCCAATTTTATTGGAAAAAAAAAATCTTGTTCCAAATGCAGGTATGAGTTCCACCACTTGGAGGTCTGTATTGGCAAGGCAACAAATGGCCAGCCTCACTGGGGAATGTAATACAAGTCAGCTAGTTTCACTGGCGTTATCAAACTTCAGCATCCACTCTTGGTCCAGCTGGGTGTCCATAGCACAAAAACAAGTACATGAAGACCTCATAATCCTCCAGCGATGCAGACAGTGTCTAATTAGAAGTGGAGCTACAGTGGGGAAAGAAGTGAGATTGATGATCATGTGAATTGGAGGAGTCACATGACATGGAAAGGGTTGCTAGCACAAGATCAAAAAGTTTGGTAGAGTTGAGGAAACAGGGTAAAACTCAGGGACACAAAACAGATTTATGGTGAATAAAGCAATTTAGGAGCAGTTAAGCTGCAGTGATTTTCAAACTACTCCAACTAATACATAGATTAATCAATTAATCTATGTATTAGTTGCAAGTCTCACAGACATGGCTTGGGATATTTACTTTTTGCTATTAATTATTTGATAAAAAGGACCCTTTTCTGCCTCAAGCTGTATCACCAACATTGAGAATGTTTATGATTTTGACAGTAGAGAGTTTTCTGCTACCTCTATCTGATTCCCTCCTCCTTTTGAATGTATTTAATTTTTTCCCCTTCATAAGCAGTTGATCTAAGATGTTTCATCTGTTTTCAAGGCCTTTCCTCTATCTGATTTTGCCATCCCTTACAATAACATGCTTTGACCCCGTTCTGTGAATACCTTATCTTTGAAAAGCCACTGTTCTGTTTTTGCCTCCCACCAAAACCCTTGAGGACAGCTGTCCAAGTCTTTCTGCATTCTTTTTTCAACATTGTCAGAATGCCTGTCTGGATTTTATTCCTGTTACTCAAGAGATTATTTCCTGTGATTCATGATCCATGCCTCTTAGAGGGGTGTGCCCAAAGCCAAATACCATATTTGGAAACAGACACTAATGCTGATAATAATCTGAATATTTTCCCTTCAAATCAGTTTTTAAAGCAATTCATTGACTACTGTAAGTATCCTGTAGTTTATCTAAATGGATTTGGTTTGTGATTTTCCCTTACTGACACAGGATCGATCTGCAGATTTTGTAGCCCCCAAGAGTGGCAAGAGCAGCATCATATCCACCGAAGAATGCCGAAGTGCAGCTAGCTATGTATGTACAGAATTACATGTACACATCACATTATCTTCGCCATCATTATCCAGTTGGCCTAGAATAGCATGACTCGACATTAACACTTTTCTGGGACAGCTAGAGTTTGTGTTATTGTTTTCATTTAACAAGTGGAATTTTCCATCAAATTTTCCAATTTTACAAGAAAAAAAATGCATGTGATAGAATGTATCTGCAAATAAAAGTAATTAATTTTTTTGCAGTACACATTCCAGCATGTATGTATGAGACCAGTGCTTTGTAACCTTCTGCATGTACCTACCTGGCACATTTTGTTCTGAATGATTTTTGTAGCTGCATATATAATCTAGTGTAATCTTGTTTTATGTGCCTGATAGATATGTTAATACTGATTGTCAATGTAAATTGAGAAACATTTATTGGGTGAGAGAATGTGACAAAATGTCAAAAATCTAACTCACTTGGTATTTAGCTTGCTAGCTACTGCTAGTTGTGCGGCAAGATTGAGTGCTACTGTATAATGCTTTGGTTAATATAATCATTGTTTGTGTGTATGAACGACCCTGCACAGTTGTAATTACCAGTAGGGAACTGAGTTATCTACTGAATCTAGCAACAGCTGCATTAAAGTGCTTTACTTTACCCTTTACTTCCTTGTTTAGAAGTCTTAATTATGGCATGTCATGTATTCAAGTGCTGAGTTGTGAAGTTTTAGAGGCATATCTTCAAGTTATTGGCTAAGGCCTATCAATGCTAAATCTCACACACCCATAAAAGCATGAAATTAAAGTATAAATTAAGATGATAACGTAAGTGAAACTTGAATTGCATGCCTGGTGCAATGGTGTCCATACTCTCCATTCTTAGTTCTGCTGTCGAAGCACAAAATCGCTCTTTAATGCTTGCTTTTGTGAGCAAAACATTCTCCACAAAGAAGTTTCAGCAGAACATCCTGTTTTTTTTATTTCTGACCAAAAGCACTTTAATACAAGATGTTACATAATTATGACTTCTAAACTAGGAAGTAGGGGCCCACTATGAGCATGCTAATGCAGCAGTATCCACGTATGTTATTTCTTTCTTAGCCAGAGTAGCTAATTATTAGCCTACGTTAGCTAGTTTTTGTAGTTGAACTGAAACAACCCCCTCCCGCTCAGAAGCCAAGTCATTGGGCAAAATTTTTAACTGTTTGTATTGTTAATGTAATGTTTGCCACAGAGCAGTGAGCAAACGCACTGTTTATACCAGCTATTCAGTCTGGTGCAATGTTTCAGTGTTGGAGATCATTTCCCTCTCTCTTTTCCAAATTATCATATCAATAATTTCATGAATACTTTTAAAAGGAATGTAATCTGCTCATTATTTCTTCAGTTCATCATTAATGTATTTCTGGCCACTTTACTATCTAATACTACAACTTGATGTTTATGTTTTGTTTAGAAATTTAGAAATTCAGATTTTTGAAACAAAAATCTATGCTTATTCATTAGGGAAAAGGGAAATGAAAGTGCCCAGGCTTTAATATATGAGCTGACTGAGCGAACTTCATTGGGAACATGAATCATATCTAGGAACTTCTGTTTTAGATCACACCCACCTGCCATTACTCTCTGAACACTGTACAGAAATTCAGACCATTCTGGTGGTTGAGCAAATGCAGATACAAATACAGATAATGACTTTTGTCCCCTAAGTGACTTTGGTGGGTGTATGACTTGGCCATTGATCTCCTCAGTAGGAATACTTGATCACCATTGTGAATATCGGCAGTCTTGCTTGTGCTTGTATTTACTCTTACCCAGTAATATTAATGGTTTATAGGAAGTTGAAATGGGTAACACAGAGGGGTGATATTCCACTGGCTGTCTTAAATGAATAATAGAGACAAGCTAAGTTAATAATTTTGTTATGGAAATTAGATAAGACACAACACATTGACAAAGACAGATGGACACAGAGACACATGCAAGAGTCCCCAAATCTGTCCCTGTCCCCTTAAATGCAACCCTGAATAACCTCCCACATTCTACATACCCTTCAGTTATGAAGCAGGATTCTGCCAGAGAAGTGAACCCCCCCACCCAATTACCCTGTGTAATCCATGGTGGGAAGTTTATAGGGGCCAATAAAGTTGGGATGGTCATTCCACCGAGACAGGATACAGTTCAGTTCTAGGGGCTCTCTCATCCAGACTCTAGGATGGAAATGAGCCTAGACACCCCTTGGGCAAGAAGGTCAACAGTTGATCAGTGTACAGCTAATGCCATAATCGGTGGCACGGTACTGTCCAAGGGAATGACCATGACAACAATTTGATGTCCCTGTAAGGAGGTCTCATGGCTGTTAATTAATGTTCAAATGCAATGCCACAGAAGCAAATCCACTTGCAGCTTTGGAGAACATGGAGTGGGCAGGATGTAAATTCTTTGTAGGGCACATTACTCCTTACAGCTTCCAGTGGCTACTCCTACTACTCCTTTGAACCTCAAACCACACTGTTACTAAACCTGTTCCGTCTTAGACTTCAATCAGTTTTCCTGCCGTTTTCTCCCAAGTGCCACAGTCAACACAAAGAAATCCATTTTTTCATGACTTGTTATCTTTTTCTCTCTTTCTTTTTGTGGCATTGTCTCCTATTCACCTTTACTAACACTTTGGCATGCCGAGTGGCATATGTAATTTAGGGTGCGGGCTAGGAGGGAGATTCAATCAGTCAGGGTTTTTCACATAACATAATTTACTGTGGCCATCCATCTCCCTGTGATAGCTGTATCAGTTGTAGAGTCTGCTAGAGTAGTGACTGCATCTTTCAGCTAGTATGTGTCTGAGTTAAAATAAGCAACAACTAGAAGTGGTACAGTTGTAATAAAGGCTTTTCTTTTGTCAATGTCCAAATTCACATAGAGCACATAGTCTGCAAAAAATTTGCAATAGTGCCTTGTGGTTACAATAAAAAATGACACCATTTTGTGTCCTTTGAGTCCATCTTAAATAGCCTCTTACAACTATTTCAGTAGGGTGATATGGGTTGGGTATGGGATGAAATTTAAATGTAATGCTTGGATCATACAGTTGCAGTGAAGTTTCTGATTTGTTAAAAACTTCCCTTATTTCAACATAAATTGTCTTGACCACAATATACTTCATGCAATTTTGGCCGGACAAAGATAAAGATAACACAGAAAGACCCATCAGGGAGTATTTTCTACTGTAAGCTGCATTTCCTCCATATATTCATCACATGCATTGCAAGGAATGAATAAAGAGCTATATAATGCTACAAACTTAACTGACCTTTGGTTACTGACTCAATTTTACACATCATGGGAGTGGCCTTCCACATTCTCCGATCACAATTCCCATGACTCTGTTTCCGCATACATGTGTACTTTGGTGGTTGCACAATAACCAACGTTTAGGCAAACCTTGGTTTAATTTTCGTTTAACCACTATTTCATTTTTCTTAGGTATATTTACAAAAAATAAATTATTTTTTCAGTTAATGTATACCATGTCAAGAGACAAGTGAGCTCTGACATTTAGAGTTTGGGACTGAACGCTACTGATGAAGTGCATAGAGGCTAAACTGAATGTATGCCAATCAATGTGGCCTTAGGGCTTTCTTTTAATAACACCATGTAGGATAGTACAGATTGGAACACCAATGCTTTGTTCCAGTTTAATGTTAATCTTTCTGCATTTGTGATAATTCAGACCTCTCAGTTCTGTATTTCTGAAGATGATGAAATAAGAATTCAGATTTGTAATAACTTGAAATGAGAGTTACAGGAAATGATTACTCACCCATCCTGAGGATATTGTCAGTGCTTCTGTGAAAACTTTCAGTTGATTTGCAGGTACGTGGTTTGTCACATCAGCAGCACTCTTTCTGTTGTGATAATAAATGATGAACAACATGAAAATGCGCAATAAATTTTTTGTACATGTTTCATCTTTATAATCACAGATTATAAAGATGTCTCACTGTCTTCTCTTAAAACACTCAAAAGCGGGATGCTAGTTTAGAACCTCTGACAATTAGTTTTTAGAGTTTAAGTATGAACATGGACATGTTATTTCCTTTGTTTTAGGACTGCCAATTTACGTAACAACGTGAAGTAATGCAGACTAATCTGATTTAATATTTTGTGCTAACATAAACAAAAATTAAGACCCACTTAAGGTGTTGAGAGAAATATCCTTTTTTCCCACTATACTTGAATAAACATTCTCATTTTTCTCTTTGAAAAATGGTTTTCTTTCCAGAATGATAAAAGTCAAATGACATAGCATTGGCTGAATGATTTGCAAGATAAGTAACTGAATGAACGGTATTTAGTTGCTGCTTGTCCAGAAACCTGCTTTATGGAAAGAGAAAGGACACCACTCGAAATTCTATCACCCATGACTATTTGACAGACATCTTGTTCAGGCACGAAAGATTTCTAGTTCTGTAAAACTGTGTGAGTCACAGAATATAATCCCCTACCCCCAAAAATGCAAGCCAATGCAAAAGAGAACTTTTCTTCAATGTTTCAGCACCATCTACTGGTCAATGCCTCTAACTATTGGGCGAGTTTCGATGGAATGACCTACTCACTACTTTGTGGACAATATTCTGTAGTAAACCCGGCACAATATTGAAAGAAAGAAATGAATGTATGTCTAAGTGGTAAGTTGTATGTATAAGTATAATTTACCCTGTTTCTGGTAATTAATCACATTTCGCTTGAACAGATGTAGGCTACTTACTACACTGTCCTTGTCATGACAGAAGTAATACTTGCATGCAACTGAACAACTGCTCAAGCCAGGCTTACTTACATATTCACAGAAATAATGTTCTCTGGCTTACACTGAAGATTGGTTTGGTGTTCCGTTATGGCAGCTAGCACAATGTTTTTTTTTTTGATATTCCAAGAAAATAGGATATCCACAGCACAAAGGTTAGAGATGAAAGCTGAGATTCAAGGTGTGACAGCAAAGCAACGTTAATAAATTTGTTTTGATTTTCAACAACAGTACTTATTGTTGACGTTATGTTGCATAAAGAAATGTTTATTTGCTTTAATGCTTGTTTAAGTAATTTAGTACCGTTGCTTTAAGACATCAGTTACTGTGGCGTCTATCGGATTTTATTAATGTGTAAGCAAAATGGTAACTGAAACAATCGATAAATACAACGGATTGTCAATCTTTTAAATGGAATCTATGCAGAGAGTAACCTTCTGATATGAGACACGCTTCGAATACCAGTAAAGTTATTGATGCTTTCTGCTCTAAATTGCCTGCATCTTTTGTGAGAAACCCTGAAAACATGATTGTACGCACGGTTTTATAATGTTTACAGCATCTTAATGTAATGTGAAACTGACAATATGAATACCATGGATCTGTGTACTGTTTTAGAGAGAAATAAGCTTATTTGAGGAAAAGTGTTCCCTAGTTTTAACTGAGAATCGTCAGATATAGGCCTAACTTTAGAAAAAAAAAAAAAAAAACAGCGTATCGCGGCCGAAAATTTTGCGCGTTTTTTTCCACAGAAAAAAAGCCCCTAACCACCGCGATGCTGGAGGGTCACATGTATTTCAGTTACTGCTCAACACTCACAGTTGTCTGGCAAGTCTGACCATACTACAACGTAAAAGAAACACAGAATTTCAAACACCCACTGTACTGGTAATCTGGAAGGCAGAATGACTATTTGCACGTATGGAAAATACATGCTCCAAAATGTTTATACAGACATCAATTACCATGTCTGTCAGGAGAATGAATAATGTGAATAATGTATCTATTTTTGTCCTGTACATAGACAAATTTTGGCACACATGCATTGGATAAAATAAATGCACAACCATTGCTTAGATATATGTTCCCATTTTTCATTGTAGGCAAATATTGAAGGTATTCACATAAACTATAACTGGCAGAAACAAAAGGGAATTGAGGTTGATTTGAGAGTGACACGATAACTTATGTCATAGCAAGCATGGAAAAGAACAGTGGGAGAACAGGAGTAGGTTTGTTGTGATTTCATGAAAATTGTAACAAGCATTGTGCTTTCGCTGAAAGCGTCTTTAAAACTATGTTGAATTACTTTCTGTGCTATTAGATACAGCAGGTTGAGATTGACATTCCAGGACTGACAGCATGTATTACTCAGCCTCTGTTCATAGCTTCATTCTTACTCCATCTTAACTGTTCTCTTGAGTTTGCAGTGCGGCTCTGAAGAATTGCATTCTATCACTAGAGGTATAATCACTCCCCAGGCAGCATTGTGGGCTCGAAGGTGAAAGATATAAGTTTAGTGGACTAACACTGCAGACATCATGGTTCTTCATCTTTCTGAGTGGCCTTAGCAGGAGATGCGGAAATTCGGTTATTGTTTCCAGGGGGCTGGTTTTGGGCTTGGTCATATTTCCTATGACATCAAGATGAAACTTTGACCTGAACCTAATGCAGTGTGGAGGGCGATTCTGTTTTGCTGTGCAGCACACATCTTGCACAGAAACTAAAACCTTTACTTGCATGGGTTTTTGTTACTGTAATGAGGTATTCACTGAACTAAACTAAATGATATTTCTTATGTCCCATGTGTTTCTAACTGAGGTATGTTATAAAGTATTTTATTTTCCTGTATTTTTGCTGTGTAGCCTACTCAGATGTCAATAAAAAAGATTTGACGTTCAGTTAAGACGAAGGTCTAGTGCAGATTTTTAAATGTTATTACTTTTACAATAAGAACTGATAAAATCCTCTGGAGAATGAGAATCCCAGATTTTATGATGTGCCTGCTTATTTTTACGAGTTACATACATAGTTGTAATAGTTACGTTTGAACAGCCTTTCCCCGACATACGTTCAGTTCCGTTCTGACCGACCGGTCGTATCTCGAAATAGTGGAACGTATGTTAGCATGGCATGTAGAAGTCGTTTAGCTACCTGTACAGCATTATTTTATCCTAATGAATTTCTATCATGATTATCTCGATTTTTTATTAGCCAGCTTAATTAATTCATATTTTATAGGATTCTGTAGTTTTTACCTTTTATTTAAGATTCTTTAGTTCACATTTCATCATTTTTATTTTTTAGCTCTTACGTACGGATGGTCGTAAGTCACATAGGTAGTAAGTCGGGGAGAGGGTGTATTTTATTTCTATTGAAAGCAAAGAATTGATAATATGTCACAGTATACCCATATCTAACAAAAATCTTTCTCAGTTCTATTTTCTAGTTAAAGTTCGGGTATGTCCAGCATGACTCAAGGGACATTTAAAGAATACTTCAAAAACATTTCAGTGGACACTCTTAACTCTTAACGATTTTAATCGATCGCACTTTTGGATTATTTGACCTCATTGTATAACTTCTAGGTTTATTACATTTTAGATAATTATATTTATTCTATTCAATGATAAAGTTAACAGGGTTTGCACAAGCTGAGAAATTAACCTGTTTTGCTTAAAATGTGTAATCACATTTTAAAAACATTTAAAAACATGTAAAAAACATTTTACATCAAAAATAATCATTTTACTTCCTAAAATTTTACTGCCAATAAAACTGCAGTACATTACATTAGAACACAATAATCTGGTAAACTAACTATTTCATTTTTTAATCATATGCTCTAAATCTTCTCATTTCACAGTTCAAAAAGATCCATCATTACAATAATTTTCCTTAGGAAAACCAACATTTAAGGGTATTTGGAATTTACAAGGGAATCCTCATAACTTACACAATTAACAACAAGGGACATTAATATTCTGCATGAGTCAGAGGCCAATGTAAGTCACGGGACAAACTTTGCAGTCAGTTTTCAGACTGAGGAGAAGATGTTTGGTTTTTCTTTTGTCTTATTGGTGAAAGTAATAAAATAGTGGTTGGAAGGATTATAATATCTATTTCTGTTTATTTAGATAAAAATGATACATTTTTGTTGCTCACTTTGTTACAACTTTTGATTTCCTAGTAACCTTCATTACTTTCTAGGAATTTCACATACATTATGTAAAGTACAATTTTTGTCATGTCAAAAATAAAATGGGATAGTTTCAAAGCAAAACTGTAGATAGAGAAAACGTTACTCTATTTCATGCTTTGAATAGCAAGAAAATATATGAAATGGGGACACTAAGCAAAAGTCTGTGTCAAGCAAAAGTTCCATTGGATAATTCCAAAGTTTTTGGTACAAAAATACAATCTGTTTACTGTGCATTTTGAAGGTTGTGGCAGAAAATGTAGAAATTGCAAAGCAAATGTTGACCCTCATGTCCTGTTTTACATGCAAATGCCCATATGTGCTATTGCTTAACGTAATTTCAGGAGAATGAAGCTTCAGATAACATGAATGCGCTTGGAAGGAGTTTATTATGATGTCGGGAGTTGTATATTGGTACGGACATTGGCTGTTAGAAGAGAGGGTTAAAAAGCAGAAGACACGGAAGTAGACTTGAAGGTGGAGATAGGAAGGGGGAGGGATGACGGAAACAGAGAGCCTGATGGGAGAGTAGGTATGTGGCAAATTAATACCTACATAGACAACCGGATTGGATGCATACTGGTGTTTGAGTGAAGGGTTGTCCGAAGGTTACCTCTCCTGAAATTTGTTATTAACAAACTGCAAGTACCCCCTGTATATAGCACTCCCCTGCTCACTGCCCTCCACTGGCTGCCTGTTATTGCTTGCATCAAATTTAAAACTTTGGTGCTAGCAGGCTGTTAAGGTGACAGCTCCAGCTTACCTCCGGAAGATCATCAGACCCTACACCCCTGCCAGATCCCTTCGCTCTGCCACCTCTGGTTGCCTGATGCCACCCCCTCTTTGCTCCTGAACTTCCAGGTCACGTCTGCTGTCTGTCTTGGCCCCCCAGTGGAGGTCAGAACAGCAGAGACACAGGCCACCTTCAAGCACAGACTGAAGACTCACCTCTTCAGGCTGCACCTCTCCCTTCCCCTCCCTTGCTCTTTGTAATGTCTCTACCCTTATTGCTCTTGTTTTAACTGTGATTTTTTTAACCTAGGCTGTTGTTCATTTGCTCTTTAGATAGTTGGTAGGGAAGTCCAAATCTACTCGATCACCTTTGGCACTTGGGACTTTACCCCTCTCTCGGGTTATCTTTGCACTTTTTGTACCATTCTTATGCACTTTGCCTTGTAAGTCGCTCTGGATAAGAGCATCTAACAAATGTCCTTTAATGTAATGTAATGTTAATGTATTAATGAGCTTTTAACATACAGTGTTTGGTATTTTCTGTATTACTTTTTGTATTTATTTATTTCAAATAAACACTTTGAAAATTCATTGTAGAAATTGTCGATAAAGATTATAGTTCTTGGCCTCTGTCCCAGAATTCACTATGTACTATGGCATGCATTTCTGCAGCTGCTTCTTTTCCATAGTGCACACATGGCAATGCTGATAGAAACTGTGCCTCATTTAAGAGTCCAAGCAGTGCATGAACTTTGTTTAAAACAGACTCACCAAGACAAGAGAGACAGCACTGTGAAAACCTAAGTTCTATTTTTATTTTGTTATCTATTTATTTTTCTGAGGATGATAGTTGAATTCTGTTCATGACAGCTGCCCTTGATTTTTCTTCTCACAATAGCAATTAAACACTGAAACTCTATGTCAATTTATGCTATAAAAATAAAAAAAAACATTGATGAGTGGTTTGCTTGTTTATTTTTGGTCAATGTTAAGAACATAATTTAAAAATTAAAAAAAAAACAGCACATTGATAATTTCCTGTCAGTATCACCAATACTCGAAATGTATTTCAGATGCAAGGGCATTGGTTTGATTTCTGATATACTCACAGTATGAGTAAGGAATTTTCACAAAACTAACTACATGAATGCTGCACAAAGATAGCCCAGATAGCAATGAGAATAGTATTGAGTGATTTTCAGAGAGTATGTGTATTGAAAGTATCTTTCAAGATCTCACTTTCTTTTTTATTTTCCCTCAGTCAAGACAACATGTTCAACTTCCATTAGAACAGCATAGAGTAAGAGCATGTTCATTGAATTAATTTAATATTGTTTTTGTGCTGTTTCAGTGACTGAAAACTGTTGCCAGTGTTTGTCCGTGAGACAAAGTGGGCCTGTAGGTGGGCCTATAGATATTCACACCTACTGTACATCAGGCTGGATTGGTGGGACCCTCAGAGCAAATGAATTAAAACACTAAGCATCACTGAGATGGTGGTTGTCTCTCTGTCCAAGCTGCAGCTATTATTTTGAAATGGCCAATTAATAACATAAATGGTACATTTCTGCTGGGGTGAACACAATTCTAACAACACGATGCTCCCTTCATGAAGAATCAGACAGCTGTAAACTGTTGCCACATTCGGATCATGTCCAGTCATACAACCATACAAGCTAATCAGATATCATAATGCGTCTTAATGGACCAGTGCTAGGAAATCATGCCCTGACATTTACAACATTAACAGCAATAAATGTTTAAGGTGACACTGACTATATACATTCATGTATTAAATGTAAAAGTACAATATATTAAAGACCAGACCTACTGGGCCTAAACAGTGGATATCACTATCACAGATTTTGGCTTATTGCTAATGGAGTAACTGTCCACTCAATGGAAGCTCAGTTTGATAGGTTTAATTCTCATAGCCGAGATGGTCATGTGTTGTGTCTCCCACCCGTTAATAGAGTTTACTTGAGCAGTGTCCTGTAGCTTTTTGAAAAAAAAAAAAAAAAAAAAAAAAAAAAACTCATCCCCCTGATTCTGTTTAAAAATTCTGACCCAGTGTGCAGGCCACATTATCTGGCTGCATTTAAAGAATATGATACATCACTTCACCCTCTACTATGGTAGAGCTGCAGTAAAGGCATAGGTCAGAGTTTTATGACTCCCTATTCTGCCAATACCCAGCTATGTCAACAAACATATAATTATATAACCTGTACAGATTTTAATACGTTTTTATCTTGTGATGTCTACAATGCACCTACACTTATGAATACATTATTGTATACAGAATACAAAGATAAAGTTCTCATAGTTCCATGGTGTTGTTCCCGACTAATCGTAATTTGGAATGTGACTAGCAGAAATTTGATTGACACATGATGACTCAGGTACACTAAAGTACTTTTTTGTTTGCAGACACTGCAAGTTTAATGAGGCCTTCTTTGGATTAAAGGCCATCTGGAGCTTAGCCAGTAAACAGATAACTTAGCTGGACAGCAAAAAAAGTGAATGGTGTACCAACATGATACAACAATATTACCTCACCTTTATCTTTAGACAGCTCTTGTTATATATGCAGGGATTTTGTTAAACCTGTATTACACAGCTCACTTATTGTAAAAATGTGGCAGTTTGATGTGTGACTGTCTTTTGATTGAACTTTTCTTTCAAATATGTTTATGTTTCACACGCTTCACACCAAAAAAATACCTTCACCCCTTCCCCTGTCCAACTATCTCTCCCACCCCTCGTTCAAACAGAAGTCTTCCACGTCAGCCTGCACCCGGCCCCTCCATCCAATGCCACTCAATATAATCCCATGTAACACTAATTCCCACATTTCATCTAGAAGTACCATGTTGACATCTTGCTGTCATGCCAATCTCATGCCAAATATGGACAGACAATTTTGTTACAATTACACAGCCTATATATGACACCTGGTATCTCCACATCTACATTAAGAAATACATTGATTGGGTTATTGCAATGCATTGAGGGAATCAGGATATTTATAGTTTCTAATTTGCAAAATCCTAAGGAAGTTTTTTGGCAACACTGGTCCTACCAATATTATGCATCTGTACTCTCAGAGGATGAAAAGATGAGCAATATGAGCAGAACACTGACAGCCCAGGAGGCTCAGGAACACATCCTTGATCAGGATAGTGAAGTAGAGGAGGAAGTGTCTGAAAGTGATGATCTTCAGATCAATTCTAATCATGATGATAAATTGTCAAATGATGAGGGTATTTTCCCACAGCCATCAACTCCAAGAGAGACCTTCGTATCGAAAAATGGCTAAATAAAATGGTCCTCATTCCCGAACATGCGTCAGGAAACAATATCAGCTGCAGACATAGTAAAGGCAGCGCCAGGGCCTACTAGGATGGCAATGACTCGTGTCACAGATATAAAGTCTGCTTTTAAGCTGGTTATTCCTAATTCAATTCAGACAACTGTTCTAGAAATGACTAATTTATGATTTTTAGCACCACATGCTTCAAGTGCAAAAAATTAATTTGCACAAAACTTTTAATGGCATTCTGCCACTCATGTGCTTCATAGACACACACAAACACACACAAACAACTATTTTTATTTTTGTAATTTTCTGGTTTCTCATTGTAAACATTGTTACAAAAAATAAAATGTAATTTTAAAATGCTGCTAATGACTCATTTAGTGTGATTTGAATTGAAAAGGTCAGTTTCACCTGGAACAGAACAGATGTTTTGTTTGTATTAATCAACATGCCGCATGACAGAAAATATGTCAAAATGTTGAAAAAGTCTAAGCAAAATAAGAATAAATAAAACAAATATGTAGAATGTGTAGTCTAATGTACAGAAAAAAAGTTTGAAAATTATTTTTTTTTAATGAAAATCAAGTGAATTATCATAAGTAAACCATGATTGTTAAGGGGTGAAAAACTTGATTACACTACTTGCAGTTTGTTAATAACAACTTTCGGGAGAGGCAACCTTCAGACAACCCTTCACTGAAACATCAGTATGCATCCAATCCGGTTGTCTATGCAGGTATTAATTTGCCACATACTTACTCTCCCATCAGGCTCTCTGTTTCCGTCATCCCTCCCCCTTCCTATCTCCACCTTCAAGTCTACTTCCGTGTCTTCTGCTTTTTAACCTTCTCCTCTAATAGCCAATGTCCATACCAATATACAACTCCCAACATCATAATAAACTCCTTCCAAGCGCATTCATGTTAAAACAGGATATGAGGGCCAATATTTGGTTTGCATTTTCTACATTTTCTGCCACAACCTTCAAAATACACAGCAAACAGATTGTATATTACCAAAAGCTTTGGAATTATCCAATGGAACTTTTGCTTGACACAGACTTTTGCTTAGTGTCCCCATTTCAAATATTTTATTGCTATTCAAAGCATGAAATAGAGTAACGTTTTCTCTATCTACAGTTTTGCTTTGAAACGATCCCATTTTATTTTTGACATGACAAAAATTGTACTTTACAGAATGTATGTGAAATTTCTATAAAGTAATCAAGGTTACTAGGAAATCGAAAGTAACAAAAGTTGTAACAAAGTGAGCAACAAAAATGTGTCATTTTTGTTGAATAAACAGAAAAAGAAATGATAATCCTTCCAGCCACTAGCTTATTACATTGAGCATGTACACAGCACCACATTGGATTGTATGGCCCAGATATTACATGGACCACAATATTGCAAGAATATAGAGGTCTTTTATGTGAATTTAATTTCATAGGGAGCCTGGACAGTTATGGAATTATTATGGAATCATGGAAATATGATTGTTTTTGGTAAAATAATGTTTTCTTGGCTCTTTTCCTGGGTCGAATGTTACTTTCGGATGGTTAAACATGCACCGGGTCAATTTGACCTGAGAACATTATTGCTGTTCCTTAAAGTTGAGCATTTTAATATTTTATATTATATTATATTTTAAGAATACATCAAACAAAGGAAGCATATATCCCAGCATATCCCAGGAAGCATATCCCATATACAAGCTCAGACAGGGTCTGTGTGACAGACTCCTGCCTCTATAATCACCCATGAAGGTCCTGTGTTGGGTGAATTAATGTCAGTATGAAATAAAATGCATGTCGGTTGACCAATACCAATGCTGAAAGATAGACAGAACTGAGTTTCTGGGAATTCAATTGCCATATGTCATGATTCAGTCCTATGAATGCATCTGAATGCATCTGATTTAACTGTATAACACCTTGTGCTTGCTGATGCCAGTGCAAAGAGCAGGTAGGAGGTTCAATTGACATTGCAAATACCAATGGTGAAAAGAGAAACCCCTGTCATGTTCCCTGGGGTAATGGAAAGTAATCAGTCTACTCAGTTAAAGAAGTAGCAGTAAGGAAAATAAATATCAGGATGAAAATAATTTTCATAAGTGACTAAAATAAATACATCCAATCCACCTGATCAAAGGCCCTCTCTGTATCTGAAGAGATTAGATGTTCTGGCATAGAGTTAGAGGAAGGTGGATATATTAGCTGCCTTAAGTTGTAGAGCAAATTATGTTTTATCACAGCTGTTTTTGGTTCAGAGTCAATTATTAAGACAGTTAGACTTGGCACAGATCTACATGCCAGTGCCTGTATCTGAATCCTGATGTCAGTGTTAAACAGTGAGATTGGATGACATGAGCCATATTCTGCATGCTCCATAACAAAGTAATATGAGCATGCAAATATGTATATGCTTGGTGGGGGTTGGGATATCTGTGACTCTGAATTTATTGATTGAGAAAACACTTATAATAGATGTTGAGAAAATTAGAATGAGACAGACCCAAACAGCATATGGAAGAAGTTAATCTTGTAAATTGGTGGATAGAAAGTGAATATTTTACATTTGAAATTAAACATCCATTGATTTATGGGTGAGTCATAACTGATTTTCAGGTATATGGCTCTATATATGTTTTTTTTGAGAACGAAACCATTGATTCATTTATCTGACATATAGATTAATTATTTCCTTTATTATTTACTTTTGACACCATTTCCTTTATTCCATGTCCTGATCATTTTATAGATAGATGGATCTTATAGATAGATATGTACCCATTTTGCCGATGATTTGTTTTGTTTTTTAATTTAATAAATGCAGTTATATGACAAGATTCCTGCTGTAGTTATGCACTGCATCATTGACACAATGGTGGACACATGGATGCTCAAAATGCATTCTGTGTGAATTGAAGTTAATTGTCACTTTATTTGCTATGCATTCATGCTCACATCCATATGTCTTTGTTTGTGTGAGTAACTAAGCTGTGAGCCTATGTGTGGGTGTAGTGTGATTCTGTTGAGTGATCCAATTTTGTGGCTGAGCCATTCTTACATTTAGTTTCTTAATGCTTCTAATGAACTCAAAGTTCACTGGGCTGTGTGTGCTCTGGATCAGTATTTGTCAGAAGACACTGACTCATTGGTTACTTGTGTTTTCTACAACATGTCTCAGCATTGATATTATTTCATAAAAAACAGAACATCTTATTCTGACAATTTGATATGACCATGAATATCTGACACATGGCTAATATTTCTGCCATGTTTAGACTAAAATAGTGTTTGTTAAATATCTGTGGTCTTGATATGATGGAAAACAAGTACACCATTGATGTGTGGTTATATGACGTCAGGGGCTTACACTTATGTCATGGGCCATCAGTTTGTTTTGAAAAGTGTTGGGGACAACTACCTAAAGGCTTTCAAAAAGAGGTCGGGACGAAATAGGCCACTACAAAAAGTGGTGGGAACATGTCCCCAGCGTAAATGACGTCCATGCATTATGTACAGAAATTCGACAAAAGTACATCCATTGCTTTTGATCCTCTTCAAACAGTGTTACATTTCTTTGTTTACATTTCATAAAACGCTGTCAAAGGGTAAGACAAATTGCTATTTTATATTGCAAAGGCAACACAATAGGTGCATGCTCGGGTGGGTATCCTAAAAGACCGTGATACATCCTCCCCTGTGTCATGGGTTATCAGGCGTTGGTGGAGGAAGGCAATCACAATATTTTCGAACATTTCCAGAAGATGTCGCTATGCGTACTCCTGCCAGCATCAGACACAGAATGCTAGGTGCGTAGATGTGCTTGTCTGGCAACGAGGTTGGTACAGACCGGAGCGGAGCACGAGCGCTGCTGCCTCTGTAGCTGTGCACACCGCAGTGATCCGGTCTCTCTCTCGTGCAGGTCAGTTGTTTCCTCCACATTCGGCGAATGCATCTTTCTCTCTCTCGGCCAACATCCAGCGAATGGTTCTTTTCTGCACCCTCAGCAGGGCATGAAAGCACAATTCTTCTCTAATTAAATCTCGGACCGATAGCAGGGGGAGTCGAGGAGAGCATTGTTCCTCAGGATTGTATTTGGTAAGTGCAATGTCATTCCAGCTGCTTTAATTCTCTCTCATCTAGGGTAGTGTAGCAACCGTGCATGATGCTCAAATGCCGAGAGATATGTTTGAAGACAGAACTGCGCCAAGATTTCTGGCGTCTGCCTGTGCATTTCAGATCTTTTACTGTTGTAAAAGTGGGCTGTGTCATGTGCATTTTGTATGTTTAGTTGGGCTGTACGATGGGGTTGGTTGCATTGATAATACAGGTAATACGTCTAAATGTGAACTGTAGTAGAAACCCATTTGATGCAGATTGTTCATCCAAGGCAGTTTTCTTGGTAGCAAAAGCTTGACTTTGCTGCCTAGTGACCTAAATTCCGAATCAGTGATAGCTTCTTTAACAATTGTATGAGCGATTTTGAATTGGTTTACCTCCATAAAGACTGTGATCACTGTTCGGGTGACATTCCTGTTATAGATATGAGCGTCGTTTGGTAAAGGTGAGATGAAACGGTATATGTTTGGCTAGTATATAATTAATGACTGGGAAAGAAGACGCATCTCAGTTTCTTACCTTCGGGTTCTCTGTAATGTATTTAAATCGATATATGTAGAATTCAGTAGATAGAGACAGATTCGTTTTTAAGGCGCAGCTTTTGAGACGGAATGTGCATTATCGTTTGGTATTTAACTAAGTGCCTTCAGTGCCATTGCATCAGTAGCACAGAAGTATCGTCATTACGAGTGTGATATCATTATAAATCTAGCTGCGTTTAACCGTTTGATTAATTAATGTTTTATCTGGATAGCTAGCTGCAATCCATGTATTGTGTGCAATTGCACCTTTAACTATGATGCTTTGTATGAGTGTGCCTGACTAGCTTGATGTCGAGCTGAACAACGAAGGAACGCAATTGCCGTTTAAATTTGGATTAAAGTGAAAGGTTTACAGCGTTTCTGCCATTATTAGCCTGGGCACCTGTACGCAGTTGGCAAGTTCACGTCACTTGTTCTCTTGCATTTAACCAACTGCATGTAACAATACAGTTTTACATTTATTTTAAGACTATGGTGTCAAACAAAAACCGGTTAGTGCAAACGAAGCTTTTATAACTGATGATGTCTCTAAAACACTCAAGATATGCATATTAACGTCCACCATCCATAGACTCGATTACGTTTTTAATTTATATTCACCAGTTTTAGAATAAAGTCTGCAATTACAATCGTTTTACAAAAATCAAATAAATCTACGTATTGTAAACCAGTAATGTCAAAACCTATATAGGTCTCATCTGCTGTCATTAAGTGTCAGGTGTCCTCAGTTTTTTTTTTATGATTTATATACTGCACTGTAGACTCCGTGTCGGCAGTTTATTTCAATGAACAGTATATGGTCAGAACA
This sequence comes from Albula goreensis, assembly GCA_022829145.1. NCBI lineage: Eukaryota > Metazoa > Chordata > Actinopteri > Albuliformes > Albulidae > Albula > Albula goreensis. Next base: position 14,931,802 of record CM040756.1, read on the forward strand.
AGCCATTCATCTTGCAGTGTACTGAGATATGTTTAAGTATGAATTCCACAGAGCTGAATGTAAGGATAGTAAAATTTGAATGATTAATTCAATACTGTCACATTAAATATAGATCTATACAGACTATGTTAGTTATTACTGTAAATATTTCACTTTGAGTACATAACAGGCAAACACTACAAGAACGAATCATTAGTCCTTGTTTTTCTGCAGACTGAGTTATAACACATGCAGAGGAAAATTAAATAAAGCTGCTTTGTTCCATGCATGGTGTTCTTCTTTTGTGAATAGGCATGGTAGGCTGGACTAACAGGGCAGGTCAATATTTGCTCTATCCGATGTTTTTCAGTCAGAGGGTAAGGAGGCCGATACAGCCAATACTTAATTTTTGTCAGAATGTGCGCATACTCCTCTAGTGTAAATACAGCACTTAATACCTCAGCCTGCGGCCACTCAAAGCATTTGTCTTCGGAGAGTTATCTCCCAAAATTCTGGAAGTTATGGCAAGAAAAGCGTTCACCCAACTTGTACATCCAAATGTATTTCATTTGTTTCTGTATTTGTTAATATATTCTCAGTTTCTGAGCAATAATATCAGACAGAAAACGTAATCGAAAAGCTCTCAAATATTAATGTGTCAGCATAATGTCAAGAACATGTGCTAATTTGGAGCAACGTCTTTATTTTGAAAAGAAAAAAAAGCTAGCTTCGATTTGCTACACTTGCTTGCCACCTTTAGTTTCTAATGTTTGTCCTGTACAAAGCTCCAATAAGTGTTAATTGTGACGGAAACTTTGTCATCGATAGCCGATATACACTTCATATCAGTGTAGTGCGCCACCACTATGCATTGCATTATCAATCTACAAAGTTGGCTAGCTTCCAACCTGCCAATGCCTTGCCTTATCAGGTTAACAGTTAGTAACACATAGCTATGAATTCAGTCTTGAATGTAAGACTTCCGTCTTGAATGATCAAAACCAGGGCTTGTATAAGGTATGCAAACATCACTATTATTCCAGCAGTTTAATTGTAAGACTGTTAATTGCCCGTATTATCAAGCCCATTGTAATAGAACACATGTTGTTAATATGTTAATATCAATTCCGGTGTATGTTTTCTGTCAGTTTATTCCTGGCTAAGTTTGCATACATTACCCTAAGCATAATACCGGTAACTAGTTATTTTCCCACTGCAAATTCAAGATTTTTTTCTGAATATATTATTGTTAGTAAAGATTAGTTCTTGTACAGTTATTTGGGGTAAATAACTAGCGAAAAGATCCTCACTTGCTTTTCTTTTTTTACCTAGTACTTTTCTTGATTAATAGCCCTCAGTTTCTGTAAAATATACACAAGTGATTGCCATTTAAATGCACCATTTGTAACCTCTCTGTGTTTGAAAATTAATGATGATTCATCAGCTAGTAGTGGACACGTGTATTTATACAGGTACAAGCCTATCTCAGCTCAGAGGGATTTCATTTTTGGTAGCTTCAAAATGTGAATAGCCAAATTAAGAATATCAAACTGTCTCAAAATTCTTTGAATTGTATATTGTTGTCACTTTCAGTAATCTGAACCTCCACCAGTTGCAAGGGGTTTGATTAAGTTCTACTGTAATGCATTTGTGCTGAACTCTTTTTGATGATGCAGCAGGCCTCATGTTCCTCCCCTGATTAGCGCTGAGTGTGTGACCTTTTCCCATGAGATAAAGAGGGAATGAAGCAGGATGCCACCCCACAAAACTTGAATGAATGAATGAATGAATGAATGAATGAATGAATAATAACAAAAATGACATACCTCCCACTACATATATCCATCTAGATGTAGAAAGAACCAGACAAATATATGTAGAAGTGTGTAGAATTATCACAAAGCAGTTGACTGACACGGGGCTAACAATTCTGCTAACTAAAAAATGTAAACCACTGGGGGAAATCCTGTTCTGCAAATGTGGGAGACATACTGCTTAAATAGTGTGATGAAGTATGGCTCATCAGTTGAATACTTATGCAGATAAAAATGTGACAACGGTGGATCAGTGTGGTTCATTTCAACCACAACAAATCGAGTAACAAATCAAATTTACAAAGTCTGCATCTCAATGCATTATCTGATGTTTGCTCTTTAAGGTCTTTGCTCAAGTGCATTTTTTTCACAATTCTCTCTCTCACAATGTTGAAATATATGAAAATACACTTAAGTGCAGAACTTCATTTGGCCTCAAGTCTGTTAGCTGAGGATCAAAATCATTTCAATCTTATGGTTGCTGGAACTGTTACAATCAACCCCTCCACATCCTCCCCCCCATTTTTATAAAAATGTAAAGTAATAATAGTGTTCAAAACTGGAAACTATTGACACATTTCAAGTCATTCACAAGAACACATCTTAAAATTATAGGTAGATATGCTGTATCTGTGACATCATCATCAGCATCAAGATAATTGTAGCAAACAAAGCTATTAAACATCAGTAAAGTAGCAATCAATTAAAGCAATTAAAAGCAGTAAAGAAACACAACTCAAGTCCCTCCCAAAGTGACACCAGTTCCAGGAGAACAAAAACAGCCAGACCAGCACCAACACAGGCACTACCTAAATTGGCCATTAAGTAGCACCTGAAGAACTGCAAGTGAGCACACCTGCCAAGGTTTACTCATGAAAATATGTCAGTTTTGCATCTTAGTCACTTGGCTAATTAAGTCATTCAGTTGCTTAGAAATAGTTCAAGTAAAATGGCTCTGGCTTATAACTTGCTATGGTAAAAATGAATATATGGAAAACAAGTGTGCTTGATAATCTCACAGAATAAGGTCAAATTGCTTAATCAATTCTGCTTCGGCGTCTCTGCAAAAGCTGTGTGGAAGTAAAGCAGGTAAAGCAGCAAACTTTTGTTTGTCATTTTGGATTTGATTGCATTTGGACTTTGTAGGATGACCCTATTCATGTTTAAATTATATATTTAACTATATGTAGGAATCATTTAATCTGAGAGTGTGGCTCTGCCTTTGTGGTCTCTTGTGGACAGTTTCTTAAATGTCATTGTGGTTTCCTTGCATTTTATCAAAGACATGAAACTGATAGAAAGCTTTAATTATGCATTTTAATCTTGCAATATCACATTATTCTTTTTTGAAAATGTCCTGTTTAATTATTTAGATTTGTATTTGCAAGCTTTTATGTAAGAAGACAAAAATATTTCTTGATATATTTCAGTACTATCTGTATCTAGCAATCAGTTACATTGGATTGAAAGATCCCGCTATTGCACAGACAAATTTGACAAGCTAGCTTAACCAGTCACTTTAACACATACTTTATAACAAAGAATGAATATAGCAATGACTCCAGGTATTGTAAGACAAAAATGCTTAAAATAGGGATGTTTTTGTCTGCTGAATTTATTACTCACGTAAGCGAATGGAATAAGTGGTATATTTTTTGTGGTAATATCTGTTGTAGCCATGTCCCAGGTGGCATATTATGCTCTGTGGTCCATGCCAACACTTCCGGAGTGGTGCCCATTACCTCTGTGCTCAGCCCTCAGCATTGCAGAGATGCACTGAGGCGATAGCTCTGTGACTGGCATCCTTTCCGAGAGGCATACTTGTATGTCAAGATGGTTCACAGCACAGAAATCAGGATAAGCTCTGAGCCTATGGGCCTTCTAGACTCAGACATGGCTATTGGTGAATTTCCTTGAGAAACTCCTCAAATCTCTGGGGATCTGCATGGCCTACAAAATAAGAGTCTTTTACAATCCTTATTGATAAGCAGCTGTGGCACCTGGCACAATTGCATAAAGAAGCCTTAAGAAAAACAGACAGACTGTTGGGGATTGAAGAACCTTCAAGAGTTTTAGTTATTTTTAAAAACTACATTAAAGAAGGAGCAACACATTATTGTGCCATTTGGTCTTAGTTGACTTGAATGCATAAAAGTATATAGGCACAGCAGCATTCATTTTCCTTTTACCCCCCCCCACCTGCCCAAGTTGCAAATTTTTATGTACATGACCCGTTCAGTGTGTCATGTTTAATTGGCATCAAGGTGAGTGCATTTCCTGTTGGAGAGAAGGTGTTTTATATCTGGCACGAGGTGAAATCAGCTGTTGATGAGGATTGGCTGGCAGGCAGGGGCATGGGGAGGGTTTGTCACAGTTCCAGGATCATGTCTATGAATGAGCTCATCTGCAGAATTGTGTGATGCTGTTCTGGCTGAGAGGGATCTGCTTTCAAAAGACTTACGCTGCCTCATGAAAAACACATTTTGCGACACACAGATGCACATAAAATTGAAATTGGACAGAAACTTCTCACACTGGAGCAGATTGGGTGAGATCGCAGGCAATGATGTGATATATTACTGCTACATGCACAGTAAGTGCTATGTTCAACTCCAACCCTGCAGTTTTACATTGCATAAATAGATTTCCATGACTTTATAAAATTCATATAATACCTAAAAGATAATAATACCAAAAGATGAAATGTCACGCTGAATTATGCTGAAATACCTTGGTAGTATTTGGATGTAAAGGAGACTTAAGATGCATTCTTAAGGAAACTATAAAAATTCCTCTGCCTTAGATGCATTGTACTTTGGTTTCAAAACAGTAAGCGCTGTCAATGAGTGATGAAATAATATGGGATGTATAGTTTTTTTAAATCCATTTTGTTGTGACATGATTCAGTGTTTATTCTGCTCTTGTCCTCTGGGTTGTTGCATTATTTATCCCAGTTTTGCCCCATGCTCGGTCAGTGGAACTGGTGGGTAAGCTGCTAAATGAAGGGCCGGGCCTGCACGGATGGCACTGCTACCAGAGACTGCTGCTCCCGTTTGCAATTTTGCAGTCATATGAGTGGCAGTCATGTCTCCTGTCACCTGCCTGATGGGTAGTCAAGGGAGGACAGCTTAGGAATTTTGGGACTGACTGGGACCATCTGTGTTGCTGAGAATCTGGGTGGGGTCTGGGTGGACATGTGATCCCTTCTCAAACCCAGTTAGTCAAGATATGAGACAGCAAAGTCCAGGCTTGGACTTGTGGCAGGGTAATTTGTAGACACTAGCAAAACCAGCATCTCACCAAGACACACAAACATCTTTGATTTTTTTTTTGCTGTTGTGCTGAAAGCAGCAAACGGAGCTCATTTGCTTATTTTTTTCCACTAGAATCCATTGGGATAAGTCCTTGTCTGTGAAATCTGTGCAATTTGAGATGCACGGAAGCCTATGTGTGAAGTTTGGAGTTCACTGTTTGCCAATCAGAGATTAGCAGATGGATTTCACAGCTCTCAGGACTCTGCGGATGGAACATAATGGACGTGGGGCCGGGTTATCAAGCATTCAACTTGTTGTAAAAATCACAACATGTTGAGCAATGCTGTAATTATCATTAATTATTTAAATGGTACATTTCACCAAATGAACTGCATTAGCATCAGCAATAAGGACTTAATAATATCTGTACGTCCTCAGTCTCTGCTCCGTTTGTACCTGTCACTGGTTTTACAGTACATATTAATAATTGGTTTGGCTATCAAGGTCTCTGAAGACTAACTGAGCATCAAAGGAAGCATGCATATTAAGAGCCAATGATCATTATTTCCAAAAGCATGAATAATGCATCTCCCTCAGTTTCAGGTGGGCTTTTGGTGGGGAAACCATCTCTTCCACTGATCTGTGTTAACTTGCTTTGCATTCTGTTACACTACTATCCTCATATGTCTTCATTTTCTAAATTCAAATACTAAGTACAAAGCTTATGGGTTAAGCATACCTTGGGATACAGTCAGTGTTCACTTCCATTAAAATTCCACTTAAAGTTACCTAAGTTAGCACTGTATAAGATGAAGTAGTTGATATTATTTGAGTGTATAAATCAACTTTTTTCTTATCAAATCATTAATAGCACTATGAATAGCAATCCCAGTCTGCAGAAAAGACATTTATCGCCAGTTCTGTTTTTTAAAGTTTTGGTCATGGTGTGATCCGGTCTTTTACTGTGTTACTGGATGTTGAGATTGACAGAATAATGTTTGAACATCCTGAGTCTTATCAAACATTCAAATACTGTACCTGCATTTAGTCTCCTGTTCAGTGCTTACCTCTGATAGTGACACAGTATAACAAGGTGTTGACCATATGTACATAACAAGACACCCATTGCTACAGATTGTTTCAAATGAACACAATATATAAATTTAATATATATTTAATATATTTAAAACAGACAAGTTAGCTATGGTAGCTAAGATTTTCACTGGTAAGCAGCGGACTGCAAACATTTCACCCCCTAGCAGCTAAGGCATAATTGCTGACTATGAATTAGATCAAGTTTTAGATCAAATTCCTTCTAATTCCTGGTTAACAACATTTCAAAATGAAACCCAATTTAAAAGACAACATACGATTGTAACGAATGCCCAATGAGTTAATACAGGGTCAGGTAATGTTTTCAGTGAGTGCTTAAACATCAATACCAATGGAATGCTAAACCAGCTCACTAGCTTTCCAGTTCCAGACTTAATTTGTGAATCCAAAAGAATAAATCAATACTGATAACATTGTTGTGCAGGCAGAATTCCACTGCCTTGTTTCTGGCGTGGTTTTCTCTCACTGAAAGCAATCTCACCGATCTGTACCGGCAGCAAGAGCCATTCAAAGCCTTCATCAATATTTACTTACAAACTTTAAGACCAAATCTGGTTCAGAAGTGAAATAAAGTAAATTAATCGCTTGTAAAGACATCATTCTCAGAATCATTGGTGCATAAGTTTAAGTCTTATTCTTGTGTCACAGCAGTGACATTCATACAGTATGTATGCCCATTGGCTTGAACAAAGATGTACTTCTGTTTAGAATTTGTGTGTGATTCTACAGACAGCTGTCTGTTCATTATGATGGGAATTTTGCTATGGCAACCACAATAGCCTAACACTTATGAAACATAATGGTCCTCTAAACCTAAAACTTAAACCTGGCTTAAACTTGGCCCTCTGTGCTTTTGCAAAATGTAGAGCCTGCATAAAATTCATTGTCTGCTGCATGCGGGCAATCAAAATGCTACTCCGATTAAGTGCACAGTGTTGGCTCAGTCAAACACCTGTTCACTCTCAAATAGCTGAACACTGAAAAAACAAAAGAAATCCTGAGATTTAAGAGATTATTTGATTACTTATTCCTGTAAAATGCAATCATCATTCTGTAATCATTTTCAACCTGTGATCATTTATACCTTTATATTATTGATGAACTTTTTTATTATTCCCTATATATATTTCCTTTTCCACTTTTTAATGATCAGTTATAACTTAATTCAGAAAGGTGCATGTTCTTTCAGGAGAAGTGTGTAATAGGGCTGTAAGAACAGATTTTACAGTTGAAACGTAATTAAAATGCCAAAAAATAATTTGTGTGGAGAAAATTACCATTCAAAACATGATCATATTTCAATTAGTTTTACGTTGTTTAATTTGTTCCAGAGTAGGAGCTGTTTGTTTAAAAGTGAGCCAACAAAAGCTAAATCTGCAGTGTCATGGCCAAAAAAAAAATCTCTCCCGAAAATGTAAGAATGAATATTTGCAAAGTGTTTGGATTGTGTGCGTGGCTCATGGGAAAATTCAACGGCAGTTTACAAGATTTAATTTAGATATCTCACAACAGTAGTATTTATCTAAGCACAAACAAAGCCATAACATTATTTTCCATCATTAATGATTGTCAGTATTTTTCTATTGCAGAATATATATACATATATAATAAGTGTAAATTTGAAAGAAGATTATTTGTCTTGATATTTACCTTTTTATAGGCTATTAATATTTCAGTTGGCTAATCCTGATTCCAAATAAATTCATACATAATATATTCATACCAAATAAATACATGCATAATAAATTCATTTTGAATATGATGTCACTCCAAAACATTCTCCTCTTGGTTGGAGTTTACTTCCTATGCTGTAATACGGAATTATTATTATTAGCCCTTATGTTACCCGATCAGTAAATTTAAATTTTATTTTTCTTGAGGCTCAATCACTGCATGCGCCTGGTTGCTCCATATCCATACCGCAGCTCCTTGTTATTTGGATGTATAAGTATTCCATATTTGAGCTTTTTTGTTCAGACTGGTCCTCTGAGTTCCTTTTGTTCCATTCAGTCTCTGGTTTCCAAGGGTGCAAAGTGGGGTCCTCACAGTGGTGAAGAGGGGAAGTGCTCGCCCTCCCTCTGGAGTCTGAGGTCGGTTGTCTTCACACACGTTGCGGGATCCTCCTTGCATGCCGCTTGCCTCTGGAGTCTTACAGGTCTCCACTCTGCTGGATTCACTGTTTTGTGTCCATTGCCCTCCATGGTGCATTGCAGAGTTCCACTCATCTTCTAGGCTCCAAGCTAGTCTGTAGGCTGCGTTGAGCGGGCCTTTTTAAATGGGAGAGCCGAGAGGGTCACTTTTTTAAGCATGCGGTCGGCATACGGAAATAGGCAGAGAGTTATTTTTCTGCATACGTCCGGCAGGACAGTGGCGAGATGGAAGAGCGTTCTAGCGTGTGTCCTGCATGCCAGTGATGGACAGAAGATAGTGAGTTAAAGGTTGTTGGCGCTTTTATTGTGGGAGTTTTTTTTTTATTATTATTTGCGTGTTCCTGTTGTACCTTATAGGGTTACAGCTGCAGTAGGTGTCTTACAACTGTCTTTCCGTAGTCCCTACAGCACAGTTATTGGAGAGAGGGATTTTGCAGTTGTTGTAGCTGGTATCCAAATACCCGGAGGATTCATGATTAAGCCATTAAGCAAGGGATACTCTGCTGATTTATATTCCTCTGCCCTCGGTCATGATATGGCCAGTTATGAACCATCCCATGGAGCTCATTGAGTACATTAATGGTAGAAAGATCTGTGTGTTGCAGACTGTGAAGTATGTAGGTGGACTAAGAACAAGTACCTTAGCTGCATATACCACCCTGCCCTCTCTAAAATAAAACTGATATTAACTGATTAAATGCTACATTGTGTAGCTGTAAGATACCACAGCTTAACTTTCAAAATGTGCTTGCAGGGGCCTGGGGTTAAGGTAAGACAAAATTCTGTTTATTGTCTACTGCACTGTTTAATCTATGATACTCAAAACCATCTCTGTTAAATAATTCAATATTTAAAGTTAATTGCACGTAACATACGTTTTCTATTAAATACATGAGTGCTGTCACTGTATGTCTATGTGGCTTTCCTGTTGATATGACAAATACTTAGTTTCACTGAGATTCATTTTGCAGGCTGTATGGTGGGAAAAAAAAGAGTTCAAACCATAATAACAGTTATTTTCTCTCATTTATATAATTAAGGAAACATATTTATTGTGCATGATTATTGTTGATGAAAAGTACAGGAAGTATTTAATTATAACCACTGCAAATTATACAAATAATATATAATTACGCAGAAAACATTATCGATCATTAGAAATAAGAAAAATGAATAAAAGTTCTGCGGCAATGGGGTTTGTACATGTGCTATATGCTGAAACATGCAGTAAAAACCTGGATTAAGTTAGATTTCATAAAGTTTTGCTCCAGTAGTGTAATGCTGGAATCTTTAGGGGGAAGGAATACAAGACAGATCTATAAAGAATAAATTTGCTATCTTGGTTAATATCCCCTTTCTGATACTCGTGTCTTGTGAACACACGAGAGAGATGCTTACTCATACTTCTGAATGCAGTCCAAGGCAGAGATTCATTTGCTTTACATGAGGAAAGCTTGAGTAAGGTGAGGCTGAGCTTCAGTGCAGTTCAGGCAGTCTTTTTCATCTGTATAATTGTGTGTAAGTCTTCCTTTCTTTTTTCTGGCTAATACATCTGCAAGCTGTCAATAGATTTGCAGAAATAAATCTTCACTTGATTTGCAGATTTGGGTCAGAAGAGATAGGTTGTGCATTTTCACTTGTTATTATCAAAACCACTGAGACATGAAACAAGGGATGGTGCTTTTCTCCAGCACTCTGTTTATAGCATATGCCAAACCTATACTCCATGGCTTGTGTTTGCTCCTATTTCTTTATCTTGTAAATAATTTGCTATTTTTGCTCTTAGAAACTACAGAACTATTTTGTAAACAATACACTGAGCCAGCTGAGTTGTTTTATATTGAAATGATAGCCCAGGTTTTGTGGTGCATCCCTTAGAGCTCCTTAGATGAATTACTTATTGATAAAATACCCTGTAATATAAACATGATAAACAAATCAATTTCATTTTATTCATCTTGTAAAAGCATACATGACTATATATCAAGTTACCCAAAAATAGCCAGCCAACTGTAGTAACCCCTTGAGACACTCTCTAACTTAACAGCAACACAGGTAGTTGGCTCCTTAACTGTATAGCTATCTATATTTAGATATAGTAGTTTGTCAGCTTCCTCTCACATATTAACAATATAGACGAATACTTGCTCACAATGTAAGCATCCAATATGTGAGGTAATAAACAAGCCCCTTACCCCCATGGAAAAGTATTGCCTGATGTTAATATGTTTCTTATGCTTTTCACAAGAGCCTTGGCTTTGTAGGCTAAGAAATTCTACTCCATGGTGTTGGACTTGGTGTGAGCAGTGGGCAGTCAGGTGTAAGAGACAAGGATGGGTAAGACATGGCTACATATTGGGAAAGTCAACCAAGAAGCACAAAAGTGAAATATAAAATATACTATAGGTCATGCACATACAATTCCTGGTAACCTAAGTCTGAACTCATATACATAAAACATATACTAATCCTTTATTTAAATCCTTACTCCAAATCCCTTCTCATGTCATCCATATGGAACTGAGGAAATGGTGTATGTTTGAGTGAAGCCCAGAAAATGCACGCAGGCATGTTCTATGGCATTGTTCATGATTTACAGACAACAGGAGTCTGGAACTGAATGCATTTAACTCAGAACAATTAAGTGCTATAAACCTGATACAAGACTTGCCCAAAGTATTGGGGATTTAGCTCAAACCCTACAATAAGTAATGCATGGTATAATTGCTTTGCATTGTCATCTAATTTTATTCTGACATTTCATTCCCGGTGTTAGAACTCAACCACTAAAAATCATCTGGACCATTTGTATAAACCTAGATTCTCAGCTATTTGTCGTGAATGACTCTCTTGCATTGCTAAATAGCCCAAAGCCCTGAACTATGTTTTCACGCTGTATACCTTAAGAGGAAAATGCATTATTCATCACATAGTGTGGTATTTTTAGATCTTTTTCCAGTCAGTACCACGTGAATCCCAAAACAGTGTGGGGCCTTGTGTCAAGCACAAGGCAATTACTACATTGAATGGCAGCTCAATTTTGCACTGTGGAAATAAGGCGACAAGGAAGAAGGCAGCACAAAAGAAGCTGCAGTAAGGCTGTACCTTGATGTGCAGATCTTGAGGAAAGGAAAATAACTTAGTAAAAATGCTTTGTCATATCACAAATAAAACATTTTCTCTCATCAATTTCCTTAACGACATGTGTGTTTCATTACAAACATTGCACACAGTTTGCAGTGTTGGCAACACATTACATCTTACTATGTAACAGCAAACAAGCACACATTGTACCATTTTTTTCTGAGCAAGTGCTATAAGCAACAGCAAATGCATGCATAATTTCATTACGCGCTTTGTGTGATCTGCTTTGTGGCAGTTTCAGCATGGAAGGCTCTACAGTGCACTAAATGGAGTTTGATGGATGGATTGATTGAATATATGGCTGGCGTCAATGCTGTTCAGTGTATTTGGGCAAGAAAAAGGCCTTCCCACTGTTTTCACTGAGCTGTGCAGCCTCACTTGCAGGAGAACAAGATACCTCCTAAAAGGAAACAGACTTCTTTTTTGTACCATTCCTGGCAAGGGTGTAAAAGAGTAGTCATGGCCACCATTGGGAGGTGCTCTGTGCCTCCTGCTGAGGCATCAGGTCCCCACCTTTGAGTCGTGGTCATTTGGTCAGGCCAGCAGGGGTCTCCCTTCACAGTGAACACTGACTGATCACTACAGACATTTCTGCGGATTATAGACAGCTAGAGCTCAATCCAGCACGGCAGAAGTGCTGTGCAGCAGAATGCAAAGAGCAAAGAGTGGTTGCAAATCTTGCAATACCTTTTTTGACCTGAATGCATTCCTCTAACCCCCCCATTTCTGAGTATCATGGGAAGGGAGTAAGCACATAAGACAAGGTGGGAAAATGACAGCAGCCCATTTGGTCACATCCTTAGTTAATATCTGAATTCATCTTACAGTAATAAGTAATCTGCCTATTGTTAATCACTTTTTTTAATCACAATTATGTGCCAAATTGTCTTGTGGAGTTGCTGTGCATATGTCCACTCCAGGCATGTTCAGCTTTGTGGGAGGTGTGTGAAATCATAAAGCAGGAAGTTCCCTTAGCCTCCTAGTGATGGCAGCACTCATGGTGCCTTGCAGTTAGTGTCTTTGTGCCAGCAGTCCTGATTTCACCACACCAAGCCCACCCCTTTGTTTACTGAGAAGTGGTCACGCAGGACTGACCGCTGGTTACCATGGCACCCGCTCACCCGAGCATAGCCTCCTTCTCTTCAGCCCCAGGGAGCGGGTGCGCTGGAATAAGGTTTGTCTATTATGGGAAGATAGTGGGGACTACGGGGGTCACTGGCTCCCGAGAATCCAGTTCCCATGTGAGCCCCCATGTCACTGCACACACCCACACTTGACAGGTGGTTATAGTGTGGTGTTACTATCCAAAGGTAGATGAACCGGTATTCAGTGGGTAATGACTTTCGAATCCTTCTGAGAACCACCTGGGCAGATATGCCAAATCCTAGCTGTCTCAGTGTCTGTCCTAAATTATCATGAGAAGACCTACTGTTCACATATGTTTTGCCTGTGCTGGTTTTGTTTTGTTCGGTTTCAGCTGATTAGTTTTCAGCTAATCTAGCAAGAATGAGTTGACGTTTACGGGTTTATCTATAATGAATGCTTTTTCTGTTGCGTTTGAAATTAATGGTCAGACATGGACACACTTCTTTTGATACTTTTAGTGCTCTTTTAGTGCTCCTGCTTCAAGTTTGTGGACACATTAACTTTTCTTTTCTCACATTTACGGAATAAAACACATAGTCTTTAGAAATAAAACCAGGCACATATTGGTAAGTGTGATTTATAAAACCCTTGGGGTCTAAGTATTTAGCTTGGCTTATGCTGTTACTTCTATAATTTGGAATAGTATCTAGGAGTCAATAATAGTTAAACACATGGCCTCACAATCATAAAAGTGATTTTTGTATGAGAGCACTTTTTTTTTTTTTCACGGTAAGGGTATTCCAGGGGTCATGCATCAAGGAAAAATAAGGTGTTTTGAAATACAGCCACAAGACAGTCCATAAGAGAAAAACGTTAATGAGAAGCAAGGTTGTTTGATCACAGCAAGCTGCACATAATTACTCTTTATCATGTACGTCACGCTCAGACATCCTTTGAGGAAGTTATTCCCGGAGTTCTTTAATTGCTTCGGGCTTTGGACACAGTGCACTGTGACTGTGACATTTGGGCCGTGTGACTTGTCTGTATGAACCAAACTCCCACAATGCATTCCTTGATTAATACTGGCAGGGGCTCCTTCCTAGCTGGGGTGAAAAGCTTCTGTCTCAAGCAAATTTCAAACTTTCATGTTTTTATAGAGGCATTAAGATGTTGGAAGGCAAATAAGGCTTTGACCTTTACACTTTAAATAAATTGTTCAATAAGATTAAGGGGGAAGAGAGGATCTTTGGGGACCTTTTACATTTCTTTTGCATTCTGTCCAATAACTGTCCAATATAATGCTCTTCCATTTCTAAAGTGTAGGAGATAAAGCACCATTGTTTCCGATGCTGCACTGCAATGTAGTTATTACAGCATGAGAATTGCGGGAGTTATCTCGGCAATGGCACCAAAGCTGCCCACAGAAAGCGAATTTGGGTCTCTTCTTGTCTCTTTTGTCTAAACGAGTGTGTTCACACTGTGATAAGGTGGAGAATAGGACTCTCCAGCTGAGGCACTCTCCTTCAGTGCAAGGCCTTCTTTCAGCCCTGAAATCAGGCTGACCTTGTAGATAATATGGGACCCCATCCTTGTTTGTCACAGCTCACGACAAATAGATTCTGTTCCTTTGAGACTTCGACGAATATTTGAGCCATAATCCTCCGTATACAGAAATATTTTGGAATGTGATGTTCAGTGTAGCTCATTGTGTTTCCAAATGTAGCGTAGCCTCGGACACAATGAAGTTTATGATGATATAACAATGCTTCCATCCCCATTAATGAGTACAGAGTGGCTCCTTATTCTTGCAGTTAAGGGGCAGCAATAACAGGTCAATCACAGGAATGAACACACCTGTCTGACTCCTGAATCCCCCCTTGTCACAGCCTTTTGAAAGTCACCACTTCCTTTTTAAATATATCCACCATCAGAACCATAAAGAGAAATGATAGCATCACAGTCAAAGAGAAAAATAGTTTAATGGCAGTTCACTGTTAACACCCAACACATCTTCTTCAATTAAATGGTGTAACATGGAGGTGATACATTGTGGAGTGGCTGACTGGACTCAGTAGAACAGCAGTATGTGTGTCAGCACCGACTGCTAACAGCAAGGGTGCAATCCTCAGCCTTGTCTTGAATACTGGTGCACATACTAATACGGTTCATCATCTGTGCTACATTTTGTTTGGTTTTGCAAAGTTGGACTCAGCTTAGCAGAATGTCACTTGCTTCATATCTGTTCCTATAAATATAACATTAGCTAATCATTGTCTATTAATTAGCTGGGTTGGATTTATTCTTTTCCAACATACAGACTTCATTATTACAATGACTCCTATTACTGTTACTACTAATACTACTGCTTCTTTTTGTATGACTAGTCCTTCATACACTACTGTGTCCAGTGGTCTGGAGGCCATGAAAATGTGTCCTTAATATTTACTCACTATGAAATTTGTGAGTAAACTAACCACATAACCAGGATTGGCCACATGAGAGTGGTGCACGTAATCACAATACAGACAGTCTCCGGGTTACAAACGTCCGACTTACGGACAACTCGTAGTTGCAAACGGGCAGCCATAAAGCCTATTATATTAAAAATACAAGTTAAATACAATGGTTTGTAATAATGAACACACGCACTACTTTGTGATGCTCATGAAAACATTCTGCGGCTTCCTGAGCCCGCCAGTTTGAATTGGATCATGGTGCTATGAATGTTGTGTTAAGTGTGTAACACTTTCTCTGAGTATTTTACACACACAGATTCTCTCTCTCTCTCTCTTCAGTATCTCTCTTCAGTACCCATAGTTACTTGTATTATTATTATGATTATTATTTTTTACTGTATGAGTGTGTTGAAGATGTTTTAGTGTACTTGGAAGTTTTTCTTAAGTGTTTTATCTGCATAGAAAGGTCAAATATATACTATATACTAAGACAAACATTTGAGTAATTGAAGCTAAATACAAACCATATTTACCATCTGTACTTGGGAGGAACAAAGAAATCAGAAGATGTAGAGGGAATCAAGGCAAAGAATATCAAAGGAAAGGGAAAGCCATGAAGTTGTGCTTTACTAGCATGCCAACTGTATGTGCTTAAAGGTGTGAAATAGGTAATTTTCTGAAGTCGTATGATCCAGTTCATTGTCAGGGCTTAAAAGTTTAGACTTTGCCCAGAAAGACAGTATTCTAATGACATAAGAAAAAAAAATCAATTTACCCATCAGAGGAATGTAATTAATTTAGGGATTTGCGGTTTTCTCTCTGTTGCTAATTACTGCTGCTTTGGAGAGCATTGCTTTTTGCAGCCAGCACATCATAAGAAATCACAGAAATGGCTGATTGCAGAGTGTCAAATGAACGCCTTTCTTGTGCTGAATCTAGGTTTGGCATGGTTGTCAAAGTCAATACATATAATGCATTAATCATGGAGTAGTAAATGTTAGAAAAATAAATAGTTGCTACTTTATAATTGCTAGTCAACTTTATTTTTCATGGCATTGTGCGTTCACCTCGTAATTCAAAGTGCAAGTCTTTTTCTAATGCTGTCAGAGTTTCCGTACTTGATGCGTACACCGTATTGGAGATATGGCTCATCTGAGTGCTTTTTGATTTTCCCAGTGAGCTGTTGGATGTTGTGATCTGCCATAGGATGATTGTATGTCCCAGTGCTTCCAAACATCCTCCTCATTTGTGTCAGTAAAGACAACTCCCTGTGTAAGGCTTCAAAAAGTTGAAATAAGGCTAATGAGTGTCTGTCCCAGGCAGGTCAAATGTGTACTGCCTGACTCAAGCTATGGCTTACACATTGTCAGCTGGTCACACTAGTTCTTTGGGTCCAAGCCTTTTAATCATCGATAACACTGGTACCTCCAAAAAAACAGCAAATATTGTAGGAAAATACCTTCCTTATTTATCTAACCCATGGTTTTCTTAGAGAATGGCAGAGGAGGTGCACACTATTTGTAAGACTCCAAAAAGTTGAAGAAAGACAGACAATGTGTGGACTAGGCTATGCATTCCGAGCCATCAGTATATGGCAGTGCAGTGAAAAAACCTCACATCACACAGGCAACCAAATGACTGGAGACATTCAACTGCACAATTGCCATCTAAATCTCACTCTAAAAGAGATAATGTGCATTTGAAATGCATTTCAGCAGGGTGCATAGCAATAGACAGGTAATGCAATTATGGTGTGTGAATTTATCTGCTGCACAGTAACTGCTTGGTTGGTAATTTATTGTTTATTTATGTACATACACAAATTAAATGACACAACTGGTAACTGCATCATCTGCATGGGAGGGTTGCAATTTAAATACTTAACAAATCCCAAAAAGCTTTATTTGATGGGAAGTGTTAAAAGACACACATTTAGCTCGAAAAGACATACAGTACAGTAAACGCATATATAGTGGTCTGTAAAACTCATCAGGTCCTTTTATTTTCTACTGGATTTATGAGGAATATTTACCATCTTCAAAAGCACTTCTGAAATCTATGCCTCATTGGCTGTTCTAAAAGTAGCTGCTACATGCTGACCCATGCTGCATGGCTTTGTTTTTGTAAATAAGGAGAAATATTGGGCAGGGAAATGTGATGGATGAGAATGAAGATCTGTTCGGCTAGGAGTGTACAGGGAGAGCTATATTCATGTGATGATCTAGCCCAAGGACACATCATTTACCTTGTTCTGGAGTATAGCTAGCTTCAAAAGACTAGCTCTCAGACCAGACTACAGATGAGCATATGGTGAAACAGACCATGTGAATTTTTGTGATTGTCTTAATGTTGCCTCTTAATGTTTGGTTTCTTAATTTTAATCTAGTGTAGAGATACATGTTTTAGCTTAATCCACCAGATCTCTTTTCTCTTTACAATCAATAAACTTAGTGATTTACTTGGCAGTTAATATGTTTCTGAATAATCACTTGACATATCTTTGATATATTGGTGATTTTTATTACTTTTAAAATTAAGCTATTGTAGCACTTAATATTTCTCATCTTTGATACTTGTAGGGTCAGATGTTAAACTAGGGCCTTAAAGCCTAAGACCTGTGGATTCAAGAATTGTTATGTGTATCAAATGTGTAATGTCTGTAATAGAATTGAGTGCTGGTCCATTTCAGAAACATTACCAACAGGAATACAGAGAACAGACAGACACATCACCCTGTTACTCTGAGCCATTATTGTAATAAAATGCTATTTTCCACCTTACTGGCATTGACTATGTAAGTTACAAGCAGCTCTGTCTTGTGGCTTTTATAGCTGCAGGTGTTAGTAAATAACAAATAATGGCCATCTTTATTCAATTGTCCAGTTTGGCACCAGTAATGGGTCTCCTTTAATGCATTTTCCTCCTGTTTACATGTACAAATGAAAGTGCTAGAGGAGGCGATGTTCTGGAGGTGGAGATAAATAGGCAGGCACATAGTTTGATAAATGTTCATAGATGTGTTCTAGTGTTGACACCAAAACATCAAAGACAATCTGTTTGCGAGTAACCAGCTGGAGAGACTGCTGCCACAAGCAGATACATTATTTTAAAAGTTGGAAATTGGAGCAAAATGGTAAACAAAAGCTTTAAAGTACAGTATATCTTGTTTGTTCAGCTCTCCCATTGTTAATCTTTTCTAAAGGAGCTTGCTTTTTTAACTTTTTGAATTTAGTCTCAATGACACAAATCCCTGGTTTTGACCAGACTTTACCGCTTCTTACTGTTTCTGGATGGAAAAATAATAATTTGACATGAAACAATATGTTCTGGAAAACATTTTCTATTTTTTCTCAGTCAAATAAACCATCTTGTTTGCTGACCAGGCTATAAATGTTGCAGCTTTTATCCAAACATCTGAAGCACATTGTCAGCACACCAAGTGTCCTCTGTATTATATGTTTTTTATGAGTGTTTGATTTAAAAAAAAATTGTGGAGCCTTGTAGGAATGTTATTAGGAGTCGTCCTTAATTCATAGCCGCTGTCCCCAAACAGTCACCCCTCCAGGGATGAATGGTGTTTTGTTCATCTTACATGATCTTGTAATCGTGGCACAAAGGTCTTTTAAAAAGAGCACAGATATTTGATCTGTGATTTTTACAGAGTTTTGTTATTGACACTCAGCCTCACAAATCTGTTTAAATACTGATTTGTAGTGTCTTGACTGGTCAAATAAAACAGCCAGTTTCATTTGTAAATATTGTTGAGTCAATATTGTGACTAACAATTATTAAATGTAGTTCTATATATCTTGACACACGCAATAATAATATTTAACATTGTATTATTTTGTTTTTATTAATCTCTATACATGCTTCTGTGTGGGTACAAGGTCATTTGCTATTTAATCAATGTGGGCACTTGACAGGGAAATGACAGCTACTTTGGACTGAAGCTTGCAAAGACACTTGCATTTTGCTTAGCACTGCGTCATGCTGAGTATAAGCTGAAGGCCTTTGGTCTCTGTGTTCCCTGAATAAATAAACCCATAGGTAGCGGGCACTCTTGTGTTGGAAACAGGGTTTCTAGCTTTGTAAAGCACAGATTGTAAGAATTGTAAGTAAGAATTTAATGAAAGATACAGTTCTTAATTATCAGCTCTTGACTGAATTAAAAATAAGAAAAGATTGCATTTAGAAAGGGGTTTCAGACATTGGTATTTGATCTGTGGCTTTGAATCCCAAGGGACAGAGCCGTGCCTAACCATCACAATGGTAGGAGGACCCAACCCCATTGGACCAATGAAAAACATAGGTGAAGATAATGGGTTAGAATGATCCGAGGAGGAAAAAAGGGTGATGGGGAAAGAGGTGGAGATGGGGTGGAGGGTGGATGCCAGAAGCAAGGTGGGAGGTGACAGTTTTACATCCGTATGAAAAACTGGTTTGGGCAACATATTTACATGAGTAAGGGGCTGTCTGAAAATATTTCTCCCCAATTTTTTTATATCAGACTCCAATTGCTTGTCAAATTTCCATTGCTTGCATCTCCACATAGTTCAATGTAAAATTAAAGACACCCATGTGAGAAAAGTCTTCATTGTATCCCTTTCTGCATTTTTCATTGAAATTTGTATAAACACATAGCATCTCTTCCAGGTTGCTGTTTTGTAAAATTGTCTTTAAAGAGCATTACCACTTACAACTTGAATGTACTGAGGTCATAAAATGGTGATTGCACATTTATTTTGATACTAGCTCAGGCAGTGGTCACTTAGTAAATTGATTTGAACACTGAAACAGATTACATTCATTGATACTTGAAATGGAAAGCTTATGGTCGTGATGTTCCGATGGTGATGTGTTTTTAAAGATTAACCCCCCCGTCCTGCTTGCCTGATATCTTAGATTTCAATGGCAGATGAACTACTGTACCAAAGGACAAGGGTGAACAGGAATGGCAAAATTTGTGTGTTTTTTTTTAACATTTTACATTATACAAAATATGTATCTGTTTAAATATATTAAGGTGGTATATTAAGCTGGCTCTTACATTCACCTCAGCATGAAAAAATACATTTAAAAATATTGAAAATTGCACATTTGTGACTGAGTCATCAATGATACTGTTTGAACTGGTATTCATTTGAAAATCTCTGTTGGTTCATATGCTTATTGAATCAGTGAAAGCACATGCAGCTGTACAGTAGCTTTTTGGTATTGAAAAAACTCCACTCTCTTATTTTAAAATTTTCAGTTACTGCCTTACAAGGAAAGGAGTGACCTTTGGGAGTGTCTTGATTGGGCATGCAGTTATTTTTTCAGCTGGTACTTCTCAGGAACTGAGAGTGATCTGAACTTGGTAATGCTGAAGAAGTAAAATAACTTTGGTGGGCTATTTGAAAGGCCACACTCTCAGAGAATTACTGGAGTAGCGTCTTGGAGCACCGTTTATCTCCAGGGAGAGGACGAGGTAGGATCTCTTGGATGACTGTTGGACAGATTTATCACAACTGCAAACATAAAGCTAAAGCAGGTCTCTTTTAACAAGCCTGCAAGGGATTCATGGGGAAATTAATTACATGAAATAAAAAAAATAACAAATAAAAAAAATTACAGTTCAGTTTATGAACTTGTGTCCTGAGTCCAAGAGCTGTTTGGTACAATGCTCTGTAGATAAACACAGACTCTCTGTTGGTGATAACCTTGTATTTGCTGACAGTTTTGGGAATGGGCCAGTTTAATGAGCTAATAAGGAGATAAGGCAGACAGGTTTAGTCAGGGGCTTAATTTGCATATTTATTTCTGAATATTATAAACCTTTTAAACATCTATGTCATTATTTGTGTGTATTGAGAAGCATGGAACCTAGCTAACTAACACAGTACGGTTTTTAATCATGGATTTGATTGCTAATTTGTTCTGCTGTCATGCCACATTTCATGGCAGTTGAAATAATTCAGCTAGCTAAGATTATTTCCTGTCTTAACCAAACTGTTTTTATGCTCACCTAATTCAACCAATTGTCATTCATTCTTAGTAGGAAGGCTAACTAATTGTGATCATGCAATCACGTGGTCATTTAGGAAGTATCTCAAGTTTGTGCCAGAAGGTGTTTCTGGTTTTTGATGTCTGAAATATTCATTGAGTAGCTCCTCTCATATCAAGCCCTTGTACAGGTAATACTTTTTAAAAGTACAATAACAGCATGCATTAAATGTGGTAAACATATTCGATGGCTTACTGTCCTGACATCATTGACTGCGTTCATATGAGCCCCCTCCAAGTGCACCTGTCAAGATGCTGTTTTTTAGGAATGGAAATAAGTAAATAGGATTTAGAAAAGGAGCAAAACAGAATGAGGCAAAAACAAAATTACATGTTTGGACTTTTAACACGTGTCAACATCATAGGAAGTAAAGGAAATGAGAATGACATGTCCTTTTTGATGTTTTATAATGCATTTGTGATGGCTAACCCAATATGACCTTTGTGTTATTTTGATGGCTTGATTCAAAAGATCTATACACACTGCGCAATTGCTGGACTTCAGCCACCTCACCTGCCAGCTGCTGCTTTCACACTAACATTAATCTGGCTTTGTCTGATTGTGGGATACTGGGTGTCTTGCTATAGCATGAATGGGTTCAGTGATTGGAATTAATCTGCAAAAATTTGCTCTTGGACATCACTTAAAAGCCCCCAGACGAAATGGTTCCATTTTTTGAAGTTAGAATGTTTAACTTCACTTCTTTTTCTGCCTAGTAGTTTGTTGTTTGAGCTTGAACTTTTTCATGTTTTTCTGTTGGGAGCTTTACTGGAAGCTCTGGCAGGGAGATTTCCTGCTCACTTCAATTTGTTACCAACCAATAAGTGCAAATGTTACCCTTCAAAAGGTCATGCATTATCACCTTCCTGCTGTTTCAGCCATCTCCGTTTCCTCTCAAATACATCATTTTATAAAATAATGGGATGTTCTTTTAAGATATTCTACCTGTTACCAGTGTCCATGTTCATTAACACGGTACAAAGATTAAATTTCAATAACACCACCTAGCAGAATAATATGAGCGTAGAAACAGCCAATTTTTTTACCATAGCAGTCCTCTATAACACCATAACCAGACAATGTTCTTGAAACTTTTAGCTGAATATTGTCACTCTTCCCTCTGCCTCCAAGTGTGGGGCTTGTTGTGAGATCAGTTGGAGCAGTGTGGCATTCATTAGCACAAATGTCATCCCCATTGCTTGGATAACTTTACAGCTGTAAAGACATTTGACTAACTCTGGTGTCAGACATGGGCACATGAAAAATGTATTTGAACAACATTTTTTGAACAGAAAACTCTTAAGTCAAGGTTATACTGGTAATGGAAATTTTAACAAGACTTAAGGTGACACATGTTCTTGTTGCTTTACCAGAAATTAACTTGAAGAACACTAAAATGGAATGTCTCCTATTGTGTCTAGAGGTTGAGGAATATTTACCTAGTCATTCTTATATATGTACATTACAGTGACATTAACATGCAGGTCAGCTGTCTTGCAATATTACATGTGTAGTTTCTTGATAATAGTTTTTTAGTTTTTGCAGAACAATTGCATGGGTTTATCACAGCTTCCAAGTGTCTCGCTCATTTACAGTGTATTTTTAGATTTAAAGGCATGCTGAAATCATGTGCTGTAGAGTAAGTACTATGCACGCTTAGCACTTGAGAAAAATTAATCAAATGAGAGGAAAATTGTTGGTGCAGTAAAGAATCACATTTTTTTGCAAAACTGGAAGTAACATATTGGATTTAACTTTCAAGTTAAATGAAAGTTGACCCCCCACCTACAAGTGTATAGCTGAAAACTAAATGTCATACATATTTCAGAATTTACTATTATACTTTATGTGGGATTAAATTACAACTGTCAATCACATGGACTTTTGTGGTGAATTTTAAAACATGTCACCATTCACTTGAGCAGTCTGAGATGTTGGACATATGGCTTTGGAAATATTTATATTTGTAGTTAATATATAACATTCTTGAAATTTATAATAATAATGTAATAATAGTACCTGTTTAACTAAATGGCTGTTCAGTGTAATACATTTCATACAACATAAATGCATTCAAATAAAGTGTCTTCAGTCAGAAGTAGCATGGCATGAGAGACATTTATAAGTGTATGATCTTAGGGCTTGGGGTCCTGGGGCATTCTAGTGAGGTGGGCTGCCACAAGGGAAAGGTATAAATGAATAAATATGTAAAGTAAAACAACCTGAAAGGTGGATATGGGAAGGAGGGGGGATTGTAAGTATTAAGCTTGATGAGGTATGCAGCAATTTAAATCCATATGAGAAGCTGGTTTGGCAGGTGGTGGTGATTGTGTTAGGGTTTGTCTGAAAATATTTTTCCCAAATTTTGTTTTATCAAACTCCAATTCAAATATTACACTAATGGCTCTGACTTTTGTTAATTAGCATAAAACAATATTTAGATTATATTTTAAACAATATTAGAAAATCATGAAAAGATGACTGTTTATTTAACTGCACATTAGAAGAGCTAGCGCATAACTATGCAATGTTCTGAACATTGTAAATTAATGATAATATTTTAGTGGAACACAAAAAGCAAATGAATTATACAAATATGAAACAAAAATGAAATGGGAATGTAATAACGGGAGGTAATCATTAAAGGGGAAAAAAGAACTCCATTTAAAATCATTAGTGAAAAAACAGTCTTTGAGTCAATTTGAAAAATGTAAAGAGGTAGCATCTTTGGTGGAAAGCCTAGCGATGTGCCTTGATGTCTAGATTTGAAGTCTGTCATTACCAAAGTTAATTCCTCAGATCTGTTCAGAGAATTTGGTCTTATCCATATATTTCATGTTTTGAATCAAGCAGTCAGAAGCTGGTTTTCACGATTTCTGCAGTCAAGGCAGATTGAAAGGTGGAAACAGCATTGACTGATGGCATCTGAGTTTATTCTGGACCCTGTTGAGTCCAGGCTATAGAGGAGGTCTTGTCCGTGGCACTGACACACACGCTAGGGGCCCTTGGTTGACTGGCAGATTATGACTGTGATATAACCTTTTGATAAGTTCAGCATCTTTGTTTTGATATTATCATGCTGCATTCTCACACTGCTGAAGGGCCATTATTGAAAGCATTTGGGTGTAGAAATCAAGGCCTCAGAAAAACAGCCTTTAATCACATTCAGGTTTTTTGTCTTGGTTTTGCTTTTAAGATCAAGGTCTTTTCTCAAATAATCTGCACAGAAAAAGAGTGATATATTCACTAAAGCAATTTTTTAAAGCCCATGTGTTGAAGAAATACAAGAATAGTCATTCAGGTTTCTGACGCCCTCAGCAAAGCAGAAGATTGTTTACAAAGCAGTCAGGAGGAGAAATAAAAGGACATGTTGCTTGAGACAAAAGTGTAGTCTATACTGAACGTGTACTGCAGAATTTTGATAATGCCATGTGCGTTGCCTTGAATGCTTTTATGTTTGGTGCATCACACTGTACTTCATCTAAGAAGTACATTAAGTGTAGCCTAATTAAAACCAGTACAGGATAGTTTTTGAGTATTTGCCCACTGTGCAAATCAGTGCAAAATCCAAGAGAGAAATAAAAGGATGGGTTCGGGTCTAGTAGCCTGATGTCAGATCCTCAAACTGCAAGGCTGCGTGACGCTGGCATGAAGAAGGTCACCTCCATGCCTATTCATGTGAAAATACATTTTTGAACATGGCATGCATTTTAAATAATTCAAGATAACCATTTTAAAAAGGAGAACAACATGCATTAGAATGTGGAAGTTAAAAATAGAAGTATGCATTGATGCAAAAAATGCAGGTAGCACAAAAATGATTGTGCATCAGCTATTCAATGTCAGATCAAAATGAAGAGAGCATATGCAGTAGACACTCTCTCTTTCTCTCTCTCTGTCTCTCTCTCACACACACACACACACACAGATTTCTACAAAATTATATTAAAAGCTTTTCGAATTAGATTTATATTTGTACTTCCAAATCAGAATATTTTCTATCCATCTCTCGGATTCGACTATGGTTTTACAATTAAATGGTGCCCCTAGCAGTTGATGAGGTTGAATATTGTAAAATATTTTAATTTTAGACTCACCAGCATTGATGGAATTCCTTTTCAGTTTACATAAATAAACTTACTAGCTAACATAGATATTGAATTTCACAGAAGGTGGAATTGAAAACGTAGAAAAAGCAAAACAAGGGCACCATTAACTTGAAGGACATCATGAAGATGGATGTGAAGCCTGTTGTCATTCACACCAAAGAAAATATTTTTAATAAAGCACTACTGACAAAGGAACTGCCACAGAGTGCATTGCAAACAAATAATGTAAATTGCATTCTAGGAGATATGAAAAAAGAATGGTGTTTATGTAAAAAAAAAACACAGAACAGTATCACAAAAAATGGGATGAGTTAAAACCATGCAGTTCTGTAAACAAAGAATTTTCCAAGTATACACTGAACGAAAATGGTCATATCGAGATTTCTCTGTCTTTATTAGGAAGGTTTGAGGAGAATCCAGAGTATACACATGCACACTCTGAACATGTCTACGTTTAATTTCATATACTGAGCCCAGAGGAGTATATAGCCAGTGGAATCCAAGAATAATGTTTATTCGTAAGATAAACCTAGATACATTTGTCAGGTTTTGGACAAAACTACAACTTTGCTCCCAGAATGTTCTAAATTTTGAACATATCAATACATGTATTGATATTCATAATATACACAATACAAACCTAGACATTAACTACATGATACTGTCCAGTAAACCTCATAATTGAGTAAAATGTAAATTAGCCTCAATGTAAATTAGGTCCTCAAAGGGCAACCAAAGGTTAATATTTAAGAGTGCATCAATTTTTATGTTCAATATAGTAGGACATGGTTAGAAGTAGGTGAACTCCAAAACAATCAAGCTGTTATTATCAACTGACATTGCGCTGTGCCAAGTGGGGATGGAGTTGCCTTGAGTAGATCCAAGAGAGCTGACGCTGAAGTGGATCCGCGCAGCATCCAGCAGAGGGGCGTGTGCATCGGGTATCAAAACTTCTGGCAGGTGTTGGCCATTGGTTTTTGTGGAGAGATGTTTTTTGTGTGGTTGCCAGCTGAAGATGATGAGTGCACCCTGCTCTGCCACACCTGGGGTGGGACAGAGGGGTCTCGCAGAGATGGTGACATGGATCAGGGAGTAACGTGTTTCGCCTGCTCTGACAACGGCCTTTCTCCTGCAGTGTTTTTCCTGAGGTCAGAGAATAGAAATGAAAAACCGTCAACCCCAGAGGTGGCGTCTGTCAGAGTGCCAAGAATATTTTTCGTCAAGCATGCTGGCTATGATAAGGCTACTCCATGGAGAAACTAAGACAGGGAGGACATGCAGGCTGCAGAGCACAGGGCTGCTTTCTGTCAAAACCTGGTCTGCTTTCACAGTTTTACTTTCTGAACCACAGACATCTGAACTGTACCTGTTTATTTCTCTTTCAGAGGACTTATAATTCTGTAAATGACTCTACTCTCTTGTCAGAACTTTTTATTCTTATCTCTGCATGAGGAGTGACAAGCCAGGTTTCACAATTCCACAAACCTGAAAGAGCAGCCTGAAAGCAGCAATGACGGTGGTGCAGCTATTTAATCAGTGCGACGTTTTCATGATAAAACCCTTAACAAAGGTTCCCAAGAAATCACTGGCACAGTATGAAGAAACTGCCATTTTAACATGAGCGTAACATAAGTTTTCTACCATTGCTATGCAGAGGATTTGTGATTTTTGACAATAATTCAGCCTCTCTTCTGTGACTTTAGAAATTTACCTCTTCTGAACGCTTCATGTCCTTAATCAGACTCCTTGCACACCTCTCTGCTGAACATTTTCTGGTATTTTGCTGGCACCAGCTGACTCCCTCCCTGGCTTTGATGGTAATTTTCCTCGCAGAGGTGGAGTTGGGATTCAGTGTGGGATTCAGGATTTCACCCAAAATGCAGACAACATGCTGAATGTGAAGGGAAATCAGTCAGTCAACAGAATGATGGGAAATGTGAGGGGGAACGCAGAGATCAGTCCCATCACATACCGCCACCTGCACCAGCCAAGGAGAGAGCTAATTAAGCTGTCAACAGCAAACTCAAACTATCAACATGTAACACTCAGATAGTTACTGTGGGGCCTTGTGTTAGTATATGAACCATAAAAATGGTTGCCTTTTTGATACATTTCCTATGTGAATTTGGTGGGCTGCTAGATTTCTATGAATTGGTATATGTACTTTCACAACCTAAAATCCCCACCAGTAAGGTAAAGAATTTCAACAAAAATGCAGAGGTCTAAGTGTGGGATGGTAATAAATCGGGCAGCTACACCAGTCAGTGGGTTCACTTCTCCCTCTATTGAGAGATGATAGCACAAGCACTTGTTTGGTGAAATTATTTTTAGTGTGGTGAGACAGTGTCATGTGGGGGCATTCCCTTGGTTGACACTGAGGATACTTTTGATAGGGTCGACATGTTTGAAAAAATGTGAAAGTTCCCAGTTTCTCTCGGCTAGCTAGCTAGCACCAGCCTCTAATTTAGTATTAAGCCATGATGTGGTCCAGGTCATTAGGGATCTTCAGACAATCAAGACAGGGAATTTGAAACCTTTCACCCAATACAGCTAATTTTCTGTTTGCCTCCCTGTTTCCTTTTTTTCCTGGGCAGCCAAAGAGCACCCACTTCCTTAATGTCACGCTATTAATTGCACCATTCTTAACATTTTAAATGTGTTAACCAAATCTCTCTCTCTCTCTCCCTCACACACACACGCATTTTAGATAAACTTATTTGTCATTAAGTATGCTATTGATTTTTTTGTATTACTATGTATATGGAGATACTAAATATTGGTCATTCATGAGATGTGGTTTATCATTCTTTCGTGGTAAATCGTTTGTGAATTATTGTTAAATTTTGAATAATTCATTAAGGTGAACAGAATGACCTGAATCACCTCCATTCATTCATTCCATTCAGCTCTCATTCAGTTGGGAACTTATTAGCTGAAGAAAACTGTATTTTGGCATTTTCTGCCACTGGACTCTGATGCAGCTATTTGACAGTAAGATTATTGATTCTGTTGAGCAGGGCATGATTTCTGAACCCCTCTAAGGTGGAAAACCAATTGTTTTATGGAGCATTTTGGCAACCGGACAGCATGTTGCTAATGCTAAATTAACTAAATTAATTAGCTAAACGGAAGTTTTTGCAGCTAAGATAATTGCCATATAAAAATATTTTACCTGCAGTTTTCATGTTAGGTACTGCCTTTTAAAATCAGCTATTATAAACAGTTGCGATTTTTACTCTTGCAGCCTCAGCCAGTGGCAAATTCTGACACAAATGGTTGGCAGCAAGAATCCAGTGTGGCTATGGACTTAAGAATCATAGAAATACCACCATCATGTGCTGTTATATTAAATAAGTATATTTCAGCTAGCTTGTCGTAAAGGCTGCTCAAAGAGTCAGAGTGATTGAGCACTGGACAAATCAGCAACACGCTATCCTCACCTCCTTATAGTTAATACACTGTACAAAGAAGTAGTTTTCTCCTAAAATCATTATTTTTTAATCTTATTCCATGGAAGAGTGTCCACACAGTAGAACTCTGAGGATTTTCAGAGATGTCATTTTTCCATTTTTACCATGAAGCCTTTCTACAGTATGAAATATGTTGTAGGCCTTTGAAAACCTGTTTAGGAATAGCTGTCAGGTCTCTCCTAGCTGCTGTCAGGAACATATACGGCTGCTGTCAGACACATACAGGCATGGACCACATGACTCAGTGGGTGAACATTTTGAGAAAATAATGAGTCTTGAGGTGACCATAGACCTTAATGTCTACAGACAAGCTATATGGCAGCAAGCAGTGCTGAGCCAGTATCTGGTAATATGTCGTTTCAATGGTGTCGGGTTAGCGCTGTCCTGGGAAGAAAGTGCTCCAGAGTATACATGATAATGGTCTGTGAAGGTCAGACATGCTGTTTGACACTCCAGGCAGCCCTGTGACCCCATAATGGACCATCACCTGGGTCTAAGGCCAGTGTAGACATCTAAACGCTTTATATTTGATTCTTGCTTTGCTACTTGGCCACTTCAAATTGTGAGTGTATACATGGTGTTTATCTATGCTAGTGTATAAAGAACAAAGAAGGTGTCCACGACTTACTTGTTAGGGGTGAATGGGGTGAAGCAGTTGGAATATGGGTCAGTGAAAAGCAGAGAATTGTGTGTTGGACAGTGTTGTTGTACCTTTTAACACTTTATTTATCACCGCCTCAGTAAATATCCATCAATCTGTGGAAGTAATGGATAGAATTAATATGTCTTTAATGTTGACTCACAATGAAATGCAAGTGTGTGTCTTGTTCTTCACAAGTACAGGTTGGAGAGTTGTGTGATAACCAAAATGAACTAAAAAAAATGACAGGGTTTTGTGTTGTATCTTAGCCCATATTGAATGGGAACTGAAACAAGTTGTGTCCTCTGTGAAATAATAATTTCATTATTTTCTGATGATGCAGTGGTGTTGCATATTCATTAGTTTTGTGATGCACACATTTGTTTTATGCTTGTTAATTTTCAAGAAATAATGACATTGTATGCCAGCTTTGTCTTCTCACATTACTGATAGACACTAAAGCCTCTGTACAATGTAATTGCAATATATCATGTATTTACTGCAAGTGCTATATTCAATATGTATCGAAAATTTGAATTGATTTCCACAATGCTGTGTGGGGTAATAAAACCTTACTCAAACTTATGTACAAGGGGCATTTGAGTCTGATTGATCTGGGAGATTGAATCTAACTTGGAGTTATTGGTGGTCTCCTTGATCTTTCTAGTCTGTCCCTAGCACCTCAATGAAACCAGATTGAAAAAAGCACAACATTTTAATTAGAATATTGAAGAGTCTTTTGACCTGCTGCTTAAATTTAGATGTCATTTATTACTTATGAAACAATTTCCATAACATTTCATTTACAATGGAAAAGTAACCTTGATTAATATTTTGAAAACCTGTAGCTTCTCCTTAATTAACCTCCTGCCATCACACAAAAATGGATAATTTCATAATTAGGCATGACATTTAAGATAATACATAGTGAAGTTCTGAATTGGTAATATTTTATTGACAGTCCTTCCTTTATAATTGCTTTTTTAATTTGAAGAAAAGTAATTTACATTGAGTTATGATGTGAATACCCACTGAGACATAGTTGTCACTTAATGCAGCAAGTAGTTATTGCCTTGCCATTTTCCAGTGAAAGAGACATTGACTACCTGAAGGGCCGTGTGACACCGTATGAATCTATCTCCTAATTCTTATTCTTAGGTGGTGAACATTCTGTTATCATGGAATTTCAAATTTCTTAGTGGTTATGGCTGATGGTTTTGAGTTTGCATGATGTGAAACTGTCATCTCATATTTATTTACTTAAATGTTCTGACTTACAGTATCTGCTTAGCAATACAGATTTATAGTACATACTATAGCAAACGCAGGACCCTGTTTCAAAATGAGCAATACAAATTGAGTAACAAAAAAATTATTTTTAAAAAATGTGTATGACTGAACATGTCATAAATATCAGAAAACAAGTGAGGAATTGTTCATTTTGAAAACAAAAAGTAGTGAATAATTCACATTTTGTGGGTGCACACTTTTGATTGTGAGGGACACATTCATGAAGTGATTTAGTATTCTGCCTATGGGAGGGAATCTGTCGCTAGATACTGCCAAACTAGCAAATCTGGTTCTGCATTGTGCATTTAGGATTCTCAGCTGGATGTGTGTTCACCTTAGCAAAACTGTATATCAGAGGACCTGAAGAATGGCTTTGGGCTCACTTCTTACTTTTCACTCATTTACCTTCCGTGTTGCCTATACTGTGCCATTTTTATGTATGGTACGAAATGCCAGCTGCTTGTGACTCAAGGCCAGTAGATCTACAGGTATTAATGGAATCATACTTAAGTTGGAAATGGATGTCTCCACTGCATCTGTCAGATTTTGTTCAAACCAGCTGAATTTAAAGGCAGCAGATGTTTCATCTTCACTCAGCTGTGCTCGGGTAGACCTATGCTTTTCTTACCCAATTGAAAGGGCTTCATTGTCATGCTCTATTCTTCATTAGCACATGCAAATGGTGTAGGCATGAATTTCACAGTTGTGCTTTGAGCCACCACATGTCAACACTTTAGGCGTTCTCCTGGATGGCATTGTTGTGTAAAGGACTTGGAGATATAGGCCATCATATGATGTCATCTTAACTAGCAGCACAGATAATGATGTAGAAGGGTGCCTTCATCTTTGATTGTCAGCTCCTACCTCTTGATCTTCATCAGAGTGCATCTCCAGCACAGGAAAACAGGGGTATGTAACTGTATATTCCTTACATCTTATGTATGTATTCCCTTTGCCAGAATCCCCCCAGCTGTGTGGGGGAGTTGGTATCCCTCCCTCTGAAGATTAATAGGACTGCCAATAGCGTGCCCAATACTTACAAACTGTGAACTTGCACCACTTGCATATCCTCAGCATTAGCTATTTTTTTTTTTACTTGAGATTTCATATCTGATCATTTCTGGAGGTAATATCAAATAAATCACCCTTCTGATTTAATAAGCAAGGCATTTTTTCCCTCACAAGTTAATTAAACGGCCTAGATTTTGAAAAGAAGCGTCTTTGAGAGACCCTATGATAATCATTTAGGTTGCTTCCATCCCAGATAATTGCAGGTAAATGATGTAATGACTTCCTAAGTCCCTTGGGTGTCTTCACAGTATATTAGAAATCATTTAGTCAGGCAGACTTTGAGTCCTTATTGACCATTTACCAATAACGCCAGTAGAGGACAGCAGCCTTGATCCCCAAGCTCTAATCACTGTCGCACATCATCTAAACACTTCATTATGTGTTCGTTTTTTTCCTCACCTGCACTTCAAAGAAGCCTCCTTCTGGAAACAGTAGAAATGCCTCCTTTCTACCATTTTCCTACACCGACTTTTTAAACAGTAAATCAAGTCAGAAATATTTAATAAACTCTTTTTCACATAAATACTTGATTAATATTTTTTTTTGAAGTTGCACAGACTATGAAGTGCAAGCATTGTGTCCAGGCAATCACACAGATAATTACTACTGCGAAATAAGCAGTGCATTGCATTTTAATGAGACTGCAGGGGACATTAGTTTGCATACTAACATGCTGAAATAGTCAGGAGCAAAAACATTAGGATGATTCTGAATAATAACCTATAGCCTGAATAATAATATATAATAACATGTTTTCAACATATTAACCACTGCTTTGCTTTCAGAAGTGGATGGCAGAAATTTTATATTGAACAATACTATGCATTTGCAAAACATAAGAGAATGTACAATATATAATACAGCTTAGTACTTTTTACAAATCATAATGTACATTTTAGTTTTAGATTTTTAGATTTTAGTTTTCAATTTCAGTTTATTCCAAACGATCGCTGCAACTTAAGTCTTTGGATTTATGGTAGAACCTACTGTTTGACCTCAAGATTACTGCATCTCAAACCTTTCAATCCCTAGCCACCAATCCTCTCAGCACAAGACTGCTAATTCCAGGAGGTTTTTATAAGTGAATGGGCACAAGGCCATTTTCCTCGCTCTTTAAACCTGTCTTTTGGGTGTCCTCTCAGACAGCATTTGTTGTCAGTCTCGAAGTGATCCTCTCAGCTGAACCAGCAATTCACATGGTGTATTTGATGTTTTTCTTTAAACCATCTGTGAGTTTGGGTTTCTTTCTTGCTGCCAAGGGATGAAGTAAACTATAATATTAATTACAGGAGTCAGTGGACAATTGATACTTATTCCTTTCACTGCAGAAAATGATCTTGACAACAAATGGAAAGCAATACATGGGTAGGCAATGCTTGAGCCATAAACACATTTTAATAGAAATAAAATAAATCACACGTTAAAAGGCACACAGGGAATGTATGGGTCGTTGCATATGAAATCAACCGACATAATGCCATTACATGTGCATATTTCCTGGGGGGTGATTTTTTTATTTGTATAGCTATGACTCCATGAATGCTCAGTGTCATTTCAGGGTTGGCATCTTGATTTCTCTTTGTCTTTGTAGGAGCTGTGTCTCGTTGTTTAGTCAGAGAGAATTCAAAGGAATTGATGCTGCAGGCCAAAGAGCATTTTCTCGAGGTTCTTAGCATGAGGACAGTATGCCAGACATGCAGAGTCACTTGCGAGGGCTGAGTTATGAATGTGGCCCTTTTTGTGATTCCCAACGAAGCTTGAGCTGTAATTAAGGAGATCATATGCTGCATGGAGCACATAGGAAATGTAGCCTGCAGTTGTGATGAGCGTGTGAACATGATGGCAAACCCAGCCATCAGATGAACAGGGTTTGAATCAGTGTCTCAGCTGGAAGAAGGACTTGAGCACTGAAGTAGGTCAAAAAAGAGGATTACCAGTGTGTTTGACTGTTACGCGGGCGGGAGGGTGTATGCGTGCTGGTGAGCCTGGGTACTACCACCACCAGCTTGTTGGTTGGCCTGTTGTGAGGCAGATGGGAACATCATGCATCCCCTTCTCTTTCAGTTCCCAGCTAATGCAGGAATTCTGTGAAATTGCATAGCATACTCTGTTCATCTGCCCATCAAGGCCCAGTTTTCATGACTGGACATTCTACTTTGGTTTTGATAAGTGGAGAAGGACATGTCATGTGTCAAAAATCAAACAGCATCGGCTGGC
This sequence comes from Albula goreensis, assembly GCA_022829145.1. Classification (NCBI taxonomy): domain Eukaryota; kingdom Metazoa; phylum Chordata; class Actinopteri; order Albuliformes; family Albulidae; genus Albula; species Albula goreensis. Next base: position 14,965,641 of record CM040756.1, read on the forward strand.
AGTTGACAGGTGCGATTATGTGGCAGCCGAAAATGACCTCATCACCATATTCACCGTTCATTTTACCCGTTTTTTCCAAACCTGAACTGTTATCAGCACACGCCAATTCTAATGTATGAGGATAGATTTAAGGTAAATTCTCAAAAGATACAGGTTTTTGATATAATTACATTTCCTGTTGTGCACCATGGAATGCTGTAATCTTATATAAAACTAATTATCTTTACTAGATGAGGGCAGAACTTGATAAGGCAGGTGAGCTCACCCAGTTATTGTGCAGCATGGCCAGGATGTTAACTTATCAAAATATCTGCCTTTAAAACAGTGGCTTACTTGTCCTTGTGTGGATAATGCACCTTGCTAACAACAACCTGTAGGCTTCAAACAAATGTCTCAAAATGTTTCAGATTTATTGTAGTATTTTGTCTGATTGTATATGCATATAAATTGATTACACTGGGGGGGTCAATAGAATTTTAGGTCTTGAATCATTACTCCTGTGAGTTTTGAGGTCATGAGTTCAAGTTAAATAACCAGCAGGTTTTTGGATTTGTCTGTCCAGGAGCTATGCCAGTTCCAGACCAGCCGTCTGAAGCCGATAAAAGTGCCATGCTGAGCCCTGTGCTGAACGCTTCCAATGGAGACGGCTCAGAGACTGAGACCACCTCAGCCATCCTGGCCTCCGTCAAGGAGCAGGTAGGTCTGCCCATCATCCCCTGCTGCCCTTTACGAAAAAAGGAGGAAGAGCGAAAGAAGGAAGAGAGGAAGAGGAATATAGTGTGCTTTCAGCTTCTGCTATCTTCCAAAAACAGAATTTAATTGTACTTTTGTTTCATGGCATGATGGCACAGAGTGTCCATACATTTGTCATTTTAATGCTAGAGTCACAGCTTACAGCAGCTGAGGGAGCACATTGTGAGCAGAATGATGAGTGCAAAAAGGAAGGCTGACGAGCTCCTTAATCGTCATAATGCTGTTGCAGACTGTGCTTTTTTACCAACAGAAAAAGTCCAAAGTTTTATCAGGCAGACATAAAAATGTCACATCAGAGTGTAAAAGCAGCTAGTAAAAAACTGCCGTGTTCAGTTCAAGTCAAAAGCTATGGAAGTGAAATGGGGAGATAAAAAGTCACAGCTGGATATGCCTGTGCTCAGAGCTAAAGGCTGCATGACGGCTGTGTATGTTTGCCAGCACGTTCAGGAAAAATATCAACCCTTTACTGGTGATTCTTTAGAAAATTAGGAATTCAGAAAGTCTAATAAGGATATTAAAATAAAACATTTAAGGCCTGAGGAAAATGTACTGAGGAAATTATGTGCGGTTAAGTACATTTATTGTGAAAAAGATAGCCACTGTATGTGGGAACACAAAAATCAAAAGCTTCTGAAGTGTGTTTAGTTTTATTATTCTAATACCATTGTCAAAAGACTGAAAATGGATGTATTTCAGCCACTCAAGCCCAACTAAGCAGCATACTCAATTAATCAGAGAGAACACAAGCTATCAACCAAAACAGCTATAGTATTTATTTTACATAAAGCTAATTTCCAAAAAGCAAACATTCTCAAGATTTCACAGTGAAAATGAAAAGCAATTTAGAGTAATGTGTGATTAACCCATTTCCCAAAGCCATGAAGCCCAGTGATAGTCGTTATTGAGTCTGGCCACGTAGTAACAGTTTATTGCCTGCAGAGAGGCGTGTTAAAAATTCAGCCTTATTAGCCAGTGGAACACCTCTCCAGAACTGCATGCTGATACCCACTTACCACATATCCCAAAAGTCATCGCTCCACCCCCTTCAGCTACCTCTGGAACCCAGATGTAGGACAGACAAGCATGTGCCTGCAAAAACAACTTGTAAGCTTGCAGTTCTTGTGTGCATACATAAGAAAAATTAAAGAGGTATTTGCCATAAATACTTTTCTCTCCTTACTCTGTAGGGTAATTGAATAATTATGGTGTACTGTTACTGACTGTAAACATGTTCAGTGTTTGTGTGTGTTGTGGGAAGGAATTCATCTATGATACAGTCCAATCTGAACTGACAGTTGGCTATTTGCATACCTCAGGTGCAGTTATGTTACAGTGTGTAGTGACGGCTCTATTGTCCATAAATTACGGTGCTTTAAAATGTCGGCTGACACAGCAGATTTTGGAAGTAAAGCATAAGGATTTGAGGCGCTGATCCAGTAGCTCCCTAACTGTGGCACAGCCCATGCTGTCCCCTGCTCTGGGTTTGATTAATATAACTGTAGATGTATGGTCATGTGCCTAACAGCAGTGAGTAGTATGGTTCACTCATAATCAATGGCCTGCATAATGCACAGGGAATCCTCGTCTCTCCTTACCAGCGTGGCCTGGGCTGGGTGGGTGTGGCAAAGTATCTGTCTCTCAGACATGTTCAGTGGTACGTGGAGTGCAGAGGATGGGTGCAGCTCAAGATTATGTGCTGATTTGAGCAGCATTATTTTCATGTTGTTTGAGGTTGGTGAGATTGGTGTTTGGCAATTTTGTTCAACATATTTTCTCTATGGTTTTCTGTGTAAAAGCCTGTTTCCTGGATGCATTGACAGGCACAATGCTATTATTTTTTCTTGAATACTGTTCACTGGATGTTATTTAAAATATCTAAGAATACAGAGTACATTTTTCAATATAAACTGATTTTTAAATGCACTTCAATTTTCTATACAATCAAACTTTATTATTGAGCAGTTATTTAGATCAGCATATATCTATGTGTAAAGGTCTGGCAGGAAATGTAAATGGTATGATGTTTAAGAATAATTGTTGACCACCCACAAAACCTCTTTGGATGGAAGCACTGTTGTTAAAGCTATTATTTTAGACTTTATGTTCACTTAGGCATGTGGTCCAAAGCAACTACATTTTTAAACATCTATATTTAAATGTCAAATTCTTTAGTTAGAATATATGTTATTGAAATAATGGTTTTAAATGATGATCAGTTGCCTTTGCTTCTTATTTGTGGAATGAATGGTAAATCCCAAGCATATCTTTCATTAATCATAACCTTTTCATATGAGTCATTGTGTTATTTTATGGAGCATGCTCTTGAATGAACAAAGCCTCTTACTTTATTCGCCTCATCCTTGTTTGGAGACCAAGCAAAATCCTGTTTAGGAAAAGGCAGAGGAAGACCCAAAGGTGTCTCATTTATTTTATCTAAAGGATAGTAATATGGTTTTGCCTCAGCTCCCATCTAACTCAAATGTGCATGGTCTTGTAGAAATTTCAGCTCCCAAACCTACCTGGCCAAGTCTGCCAACCCACTGGGATTTGAACATTTCCACAATAATGATAATAAAACAAAAATCTGGCTGACATTAAACCTGACTTCAGAAATGTCAAAGCATCTTATTTTCATGGAAAATAAAAAAGTAATTCCTGTAATGTATTTCAATCTATTCCATCCGATTACAGTCTTGTGATGTGCGCATCACATTTGTCAGTATCTTGCCAAGGATAAAGGCCACTTACAGTCCATCAAACATTATAGTTAGCTAGCTATTTATATGCGTATTTTTAAGGGAAGCATCATTTGAATTGGCAATCCATATGTAAATACATAGGAACTACACTGTCCTGTATTTCCTTTATGCATCAGAGAAAGGATACTAAGGAATAAAATTAAAATATTTAATTGGGTCAAATAATATTTTAGGATGCTTTCTCATTACAATATAAATATATAAATAAATACATACATACGTAAATAAATAAATCTACAAGCTTAGGTGTGAGCAGATGTGTGAAATAAATACATCTTGTAGATATATTTGTTGCAGTACAACCTGTGATAAATATGAGCTGTAGTGGAATGGGCTCTGATTATTGGCGCCTTTGGAGAGATATACTAGAATAATAATAGAGGTGAATGCATAAATAAGAGGTGATATTCAATCAAAGTTACATAGTGTTACATATTAACAACATTTCAACACAAAATTGAAATCCACCGTACTACAGCCTCTCCCCAACATACGACCTATGCGACTTACGATCATCCTTACATATGACCGAGAAAATAAAAAAATAAAAATTATGAAATATTAAAGAATCTTAAATAAAAGGTAAATAAAACTACAGACTCATATAAAATGTCAGTTAATAAAGCTGGTTAATAAAAATCAAGATAATCATGATAGAAATTGAGTAGGATAGAAGAATGCTGTACAGGTATACAACTTCTACATGCTATGCTAACATGAATCTGAATTTTGAGAAACGACTGGTGGGTCAGAACGGAACTCGGACGTATGTCGGTGAATGGTTATATAGTGGTCAGTGGGCTAGTATATTCCTTATTTTTGCTAACACTGACTGAAAAATAAATGCAGGGTTAAAATACTCTATTGAATTGAAGCCATGAGCAATGCTGTCATGGCTGTCAGACAGAAAAAGAACAACTTGTTGGAAAGAGCAATGGGGCATGCATACCTCCTATACTGCTGGAAGTTTGTTTACTGTATGCTGCAGCATCAACTTGGTCCTTAGTTTGACATTCAGCTCTTGTGGCTGTCACTGTTACCGTAGTCACTGCTGCCACTCATTACAGTCAGACGAGCTGTAAATTTTCACTGAGGTAATCATAATCATCATCATCATCATGAGCTTCCTCCTCCTCACCAACATTATCTCTGTCAAAACAGTCATGTAAATATAATTGGTACTGTCCATATTCTATGTAGCCTTTAAAAAACTGGTACGTTCTGCATATAATTATTTTCCACAAGGTTAGAACAGACTTACTCTGTCAGCTCTGGAGGACCAGCTTCTTACACAGTGGTTAGTGTTCTTCGGTTGATAACCCACACAGGGCCTAGCCTGTTTTCGATTTTAACCAAGCTCATCATATTTCAACAAATTCTTCAGTGCTGATGATGTCCTTGTTATGTTTATCAGTCACTGCAATATAATGAAGCTTACAAATGTGACTGTGATCTGGGAAAGGGGACGCATTAATATTGATATCATGCAAATTCTCACTGTGCTCTAAAGGTGGTGTTGTGGTTTCATCAGAGCATTTTGAACACATATCTCCAGTAGTTCACGTAAAATAACAAAACATAACTCATGTCAATTGAGCACTTTGAAACCATGACAGTGAAAATATACCCACAAAAGCAGAACCAGTCACATAGTGAGAGTGTCCTGATGTTGGATATTTTTTGCCCTGTGTGATGAACTTGTAGCATGTTTTTGTCTTCCAATTTTTGTCAGCATTACCAGCACATATTAGCTTTATTTAAAAATGTAAGTGTATTTTGGTCTTAACCTCATTGGCTTTCAACTGTTTGTTTTAGACACTTTGTACTTTGTAGTTATAATATGCAGTAAACAAAATAAGGGACACACTACTCTGAAGACTATCTGAAACTGAGATGTGTTCATTGAGCATAGCCACAGAAGTGGTCTTCATGGTTTAAATGGGAACACCATGACACTTGTGTCAATAATAATAATCTTCTGGAGATGGGAAGAGATGTTTGAAATAATATTTGAATAATTATTATTTCAAACATCTCTTCCCATCTCCAGAAAATCTGTGAATATACTTGACAAAGAATTGGAAGGAAATGTTCAATATAAAAAGACCAAAACCCATTTAAGAGATCTTTAAATGACAGTGCAAAATTGGCCATTTATGGTTGAAATGGAGATGGACCTCTGGAAGTGGCTGGAGGATCAAGCATGGAAAAGGTTATAAAGAGTGCTCACTCAGAGGATACATCTCTCAAGGGGTTGCCTTCAGCAGAGAAGTCCTGATAACATGACCTGTGATTCAGCTGAAATGGCAATATTGGTAAAAGCCCACAGAGCGGTGTGCAAAATAATGTGACTTTTTTTGGATTATTTATGTTTTCTCAATAAAGAGAGCACTTTTGGGAGCTTCAAAAAGCAATGCTGCTAAAAAGACAATCCCTTCTGAGTCCCATCTGAGTGCAGTGTGCACCTCACATGCTGCATCTGCCCTCACGGTGAGCCCTCTTGGTTGGCAAGGCTTATTCATTTGAATCGGCAACAGCCCTTTTAGAGTCAGGCCAGGGCTGCATGTAGAGCAGAATGAGTCCTGACAGGCCTTGCATTGTGACGGTTGCTTAGTTGGCACTCCTGCTTTTAAGCCAGGGAACCTCATGGGATGGAAGTCCAGTGCTGGAGTGTGAAAGCAGGGCACTGGAAATGCACTAGCCCATGGGCAACTGCCCTAATACTGTGGCTCTGCTCCTCCTCCACACCCTCCCTTTTTGGGCAGGCACAAAAGAAAAGAGCCAGCTACTCTCATCACCCCTTCAACTGGAGAACACAGGCAGGGTGAGCTCACTACCTGCGCATTGTTCAGCAGTTTATGACAGTTTAACGGCATGCTCAGCTAGGAGAGCTGCACCACACAGCGCCTCGCTGGGTCAGCCACTCTAATTTCTCCAGAAATTTGGACTTATAAACTGGCTGAAGCTCTCATAAGTAAAACTGAGGGGGAGACAGTAAGAAAATCCCTCTGTGTTCATGCTGTACTCGCCTATGCTGAATCATGTCAATTGAGCCATTTTTCTGTTTTAGTGCCGTGCTGTTGGTTATGGAGGTTTGTTTTCTTCGTCATTTGATCGTTAATTTGCCACATGCAGGCATAGTGATGTGATTAATTTGCAAAACCCTCTGCTTTTGGCGCAGTGCATACATATATGGAGAGGAGCAGATCATTTCACATTCTCATATCAACAGCAGTCTTGCATGCAGGCTTGGAATAACGCAGCTCCTGTAATAGAGGAAGAGGAGCCCCAGTGATGTTGTCGTTATGATGCTCGGTGTGTGTCTTCATGCTTGGGAGCAGCGTGGTGTGGCATAGACAGTGCATGCGTCACATCTCTAAAATGAATGTCGACCCCAGCCATGTGCCACATGACGGGATCAAGTGATTGGACTGGACCCCTGGAGGCGTGGCCCTATTGTCAATATGGCTGGGGTGAAACTGGGGAGTACAGTGAAGCACTTCAGCATCCTGTCTACCTGCACTTATCTGCTTTAGACAGAGAGGCACATGTGTCAAATGGCAGAGGTAACACTTCTGGAAAGGCACCGGGACGTTATCTTTAAAACCTGCTCTCTCAGAGCTGTCGCTGCTTTTTCACATATTGCTGGAAATATTTGGTATTTACTGAATGTTTTATGTCAGTATTAATATTGCTTGTGCTTGGCTTTTGGCTGCTTTTCCCTTTTTCTGTGATATCCTCAGACCTTTGCATTTCACTAGGAGCTACTGTGGATTTTACAATCCTCACTCTGTCCATCTCTGCGTTTTATACTCTCAAAAGTGTGATGTACACGTCTGTGTTGCGGATATCATTTGAAATAGCACAGTGTTGGGATTATGGACAAATGGAGCCATTTAAAGTCTGGCCTGCTGTAAGATATTTTGGTTTGTATAGGGGATACATGTTCCCTTTTTTTTCAGAACATTTCCATTGACAGTGCCTATCTGTGTCGGCTGTTGAAAATGAAACATATGTTAATTTTTTTTCTCCACAGAGATTCATGCACTCAAATTTTATGTTTGTATGAAACTGGGTGCAATTGTATTCCAGGTCAGCCTATTTCTTTTTGTGGAGCTGTGGATATGCCTTTTTCCATACATTTCATACATTTTTTCATACATTTTCTTATTAATGAAAATTAAATGAGGAAACTCTGGCTGTAAGCTTTTATAATGTACACCACAATGGAGAGCCACCAGCAGTAATATTTCACCAGCAGGGGTGGTGGGGAGTGGTGTCCTAACAATTATGCATTTATTTTCAACTGCAAAGTCGTCTGGTAACATCTGAAGGGGATTATGGTCTTTATAGAAGCTATTATTTATGGAAAGGATACATGGTAAAATTAATAAATTGTTTTATATTTTATATAAAACATTTATATAAACATTTATAAAAGAATAAATTGATTTATATTTTATTTGTGGGTCAGTATTACTTGATGTTAGTTCAAACATACAAATATGTCAATTTAAAAAAAAAAAAAATCAACCAATTAACATTCAGGCATGGAAATGGTACCTTTATATATTTTTTCATTAATTGACATTGAAAATCTTCCCGCATTCTGACTTTCTCTCAGATTTTAACTTTACTTTAAGACAATTAGCAGACTTATGCAGAGCATCCTACACAGATTACATTTTTACACACTCACCATTTCTACAGCTGGGTATCTAACTAAAGAAATTTGGGTAAGTACCCTTGGTAAGAGTAAAGCAGCAGTTCACTACTTGAAACCTAGTTTCAAACCTACCACTTAACCATTATACTTCTTCTTCTTTTCAGCTTCAGTTGTCAAAAGTGAGCAAGACACTTCAGTCATGCTCTATTTTGGTCATTTGTCCATGCTTAGTGTGTCAACCATCATGCAGAAGGGAATATACATAATATGTAAGTTTTGTGATGCATGAAAGTATAAGCAGAGATTACTATTTGATAAGATACGAGCAGCAGAACTAAAGAGATATGTAGACATAAGAAGTGAGTTAAGATTTGCATCTCCATAATGGATCCTGACATGTTACAGAATTTAGAATGTCCTTTTGACAAGTATGAAAATCAGGTCTTAGGCATAATGTTGAAACTATGAAAGATAATACATATTTAACAGAATAAATATTTACGATGCAATCAGTACTTGACTAGAAAGGTAAGACTCATAGGTATGATATGTGTTTATAAAGATATGTGTATGGCTTTGATTGCATACACTATCTACATATATGCAGATATGTAATTCCCTCTATATTACGCACTTTGTAAAGTAGTGACTTGCCACTAGATGGCAAGCACATTTAAGTGGACCTCTTATTTGGTGTACTCTGCCTCAAAGAAACTGAGGTACAAAGTGAGGAAATAAAAGTAAATAAAAATTCTTAGTTTTTTCCATTAACAGCAAACAGTAAAAAAAAAACCTTCAGAACAATAAGCGAATATGCTGAATTGATACCATGGCCTCATTTTTCTTTGTATTGTTTTGTTTTTGTTTGCCACAAGAGAGGTGAATAAAATTAGCATCAGGAGAGAACGATCTATCTCCAAAGATAGTATTTATGAGATAGCTAGCATGCTGCATGCATAAATTTCCTGTTTGGATCGTAAAAACAAGGGCCTAGATGAGAGCTGCTGTGGTAAGCAAGTGTAAAGTGTCCACTGGGGCCTTGTGCAAACAGAGAGCGCTCTGCCCTGGTGTGTCTAATTGTGGTGTCCTTTTGAGTGCAATGATTTAGCTGTAGAAACACAGCATGTACAGTCCCTCAGTGCTTACGCAGTCTCTGTGCCAAAAGAAGGCCGCATGTAGAGCTCACACACCCCTGGATTCCTGAGAGCACCAGCACAATTGTTACCTCACCATACACCAGGATCAACAGGCAGGTAAGGAGGGGTGGAAGTGTTCGTGGGGTGTTTGTGCTGGCCCACTGAATCCCCTGCTGCATTTCACTTTTACAAGGTTAATACCTTTTGATATCAATCAGAGTTGTACCTGTCAGCGTGTATGTTGCGCGCTCGTGCACATGCACTTACGAGCTGCAAGGCTGCGCTGCCTGCTGTACTCCGACATTAAGGGGCTGTGACGTTAGTGGCAGTGGCACGATTTTACCCCAGGGCTCCAGGTGGAGAGGGAGCTACGTGTGCTTGTCTCCATCATGTGCTGCTTTGGCAGCTGAGTAGTGCAGCTGTCTGGACTATAAGTCAGACATCCAATTACAAACAGGTTGTTCTTTACAAGCATTCATACCTCTTTCCTACTGTGATCACTGCAGTGTCCCTGCAGTCCTACATGCTTGGTTTGTGTATTCAGGTGCCACCCACAGCTTGTTTGCAGTGGGGGCACAGTTAAAGCTTTTTAAAATAATGTGGCCTCATTCATGGCATGCTTCCCCACCCTCTGTTTTTTTCTGAAAGCTCCATCACTTGACTTTGCATTGCTTCGATATGGTGCATGTCAAATGTGAAATGTGAAAATTGGGATTTCAACATGTCTAGCACTATGGAAATATTCTTCAGTGTGGAAGATACTTCACTACTTGTGCTTTGCAATGCTCACTCTTGCAGTTCTTTAGCTTAGTTTTCCCAGGGTTGCATTTGTGTAGCTTTGTATTTCCTTTTTGGGGGAGATTTTTTTGAACCGCACACAGACAGACAGTAGGTATTTCTGTTTAAAGGTAGTACCACCTCATGGTAGAACTGTTTGGATGATACAAATGAAAACACAAAGAACATTTGCAATGCAAAATTGGAATCTCTCACTCTTAGTTCTTGCCACATTGTAGATTTTCAGGGGTATCTTTCTCAAGTCATTTCAACACTATTAAATTGTGGTAGTGGAAGAATTGCTCTTTGGCAAGTCTTCATAAAGTCTTCGTTAATGTTTTCATTAATAGTGTTGGATTTTTTAAAGAATGTTTTGGTTACATGAGAATAACTTTCTTGTTGATATTTGTTCCTTGTTGCAGACTTAAACGGTGACACAGAAAAGTGCCTTTGTTTCCTTTGATATTCAAGGTATCAGTGCTATGAATATGAAATTAAACAAAAATGGCTGTACATGTTTTGGTTTTTGGAATAGCAGAAAAGAGTGTTGAAGAGCTATTAATGTTAGTGTAGAGATTAATTTGTACAATTTTAATGGATTTGTATGGATTTAGTTTTTAATGTGTTGATAACAATAATACAATGAATTATAATGACCAGGGGTGAACTAGGGCCAGAGCTTACCACGTACAAATGCTTCTTAACATTACCAGGTGGAGCTGAGCCCAGACACGATAACTATAACTAATGACTATAACACTACCTTGGAGTTTGCTGGATATTCCTATTAAACAATGTCTTCTCTCACAATATTTAGATTTTGTTGACTGAAAATCCATGCAGCCATGCTAATTCAGTATCATTAAGTGGGTTGGTTTTAAATCATGGCGAGAACATTGCATCATCAGCCACATAACTGCCACATAACTTCTGAGCTATGTTACCTCACCTTGCTAAGTAAATAAATTGTTGAAACTGTAAAAATATCATTTGAATACTTTCTGGCATAATCCTGTAAAGCTGAGGAATATTGTCTGATTTATAAAAACCATAATATTTTGCTTTTGTCCTTGTGATCCATAGAAACATGTCCGACATGACAACTCTCTGCTGTCTGCCTACAAATGAGATAAATACTTTATATAAAAACATTGGCTAATGTTTTACTTAAAATGTACTAATTTTATTTGATCGATACTATACAAGGCTTGATATGGTATTTTTCAAGCAGTATTAAATACCATCTGCAGCTGAATTCATGCATGTATACCCATTCCAACCCAGAGAAATCATGGCCCCTCTAAAAACAGATTGCAGTTTATCCTCTGATAATGAGGAAACATGCATGTACCCAAGCACTTCCATAGATTGCTAGCTAAGATGGTGAAAGACCAGCTTTAAGGTGGAAAGTTTATTTTTATAAAGTAGTATCATGTCCCTGTTAGACAAAACAGAGGTAGACTGTGCAGTTTGAAATGTCACTGAAATAATACTGCACTTATAATTCACATGAGTGCTACTTTTTGTTCACAATTAAAACATTGTATTCAATGGTGTACTGGTTTGTGATGATTTAGTCAAGAGGCTGCTCCCTGTCCCAATAGAAGCCCTGCTTCTCTCTGTATCTGTTTAGTTTTCTGGGTCTTCATTAGGGGATACATTTTTGATGCACCATTAGTTCATTCATAATTGATGCACAAACTCAAGAGGGAAATTTGGGAATTAGAATAAAAGCACTTTCACACCTATTTCGTTTGGCTGTTTTATTCAAACGGAAATTGGATTGGGTTCATTTGGAGCTGACGGTGAAGTAATCACAAAAGGATGCTAATTCAGATTAGTTCAATTTCAGTAACAATGGAAACACAAAAATGTCAGAAGGGATATCTCTGTGTCACAAAGACTTTGTTAGTGAATCATTTCATCTTCATGATTAACTTCCATATACACACAACACTCCCATTATGCTTAATTGAAGAGGGCATTACTAACACACAGGAAAGAAAATCCAATTCACTAGTGAATTACTAATGAGTGAATTATTTATGAAAAAATACATTTGTGACTAGTTTACGATTTTTACATATGACAAATAAGGAGTATTGCCATTAACAAAACATGCAATGCAACAAAAAATATCAACAGAGGAAACAGTTGCATAACAGCTTATCCTGCATATTCTGTATTGAATACATATACTGTAGGTACATGGTCAGTGAAGCAAGCCTGATTGAGAAGGTACGTTGCATTCTGGAGATCAGAAATATGGAAAACACAGGATTCATCAGGAAATCTGTTTTTAACTTGTATGGAAAATCAAATGATTAAGCAACAAACAAGTCAATACTACCCAAAATGCACAGTTGTAAGACCAGTTACATTCAGTCCAATCTATACATGAAAAACATATGTATGCTACATATTTTACATGCACACACATTAACATTCTTTGGGACAAGTCTGGGACAAGTCATATCGTTGGCATATCAATATTAGGAATCATGTTTAATATTACAGATGAGTTGCACTTCTTAAGAATGAGCATATCTGAGAGGCAAATAACTGATCTTCTTAATTGAGGCATGAATGCTAATTCTGTTTTGAAGAACTGGACTTCACAACCAGAAGTGAAGTCATTTTTGCACCCTTTGGCAGTAAATTAATTAGTGTGAAGGATTAAGTAATCTCAAATCATGTGGCTCCCACCATCTGTAAGTCTCTGAAATCTTGACTGCTACGAGGTCAAAAAGAGTGGTTTGCACAACTCAAGTGCACTTTTTAAATAATTGCTGCTGTCTAGGAAAGATATTATTTCCAAATATGTAAGTTGTAAGTCAAGATAATAAAGATTAAACTGATTACAATTAAACTGATTGTGTATGCTTAAATTGTTCTTCCAAATGAATGCTCTCAAAACGGATCCAATTTTGGATAATAATGTCTGACTTATATTGCTAATAACCCCATCAATTTTATAACACTGATTGTTCCATACCCTTATAAATGGTTATTTTTATAGGCCTGTGCTTTGCTTAAAAATGCACCTTCTCATGCAAGAAAGTATATGAAAATTATTTTTAATTGGATTTCTCATTTACGCTCCCTCAGATACAGATCCACACAGAATGTTGCTATCTGTTAAGCAAGCAATAGACAGTAATGTTAATATGCAGAGCTAAAGAGATTTAATGCAATAAGAAAGGATTGTGTTGATTAGAGTTGTGTGGTTGAATATAGATAGTTAAGTGAAAACAAACACAACATCTTTTAAAAGTGTGTTATACAGAAGTCTTTTGTAAAGTAGATAACCTTTGATCTTGTCAGTACAATTCAGGCCTTGCAGTGTGTTTCACCCACTGGATTTAATGACCTACATTTTTCTCCTGTTCATTTTTCTACAGCTTTGCAATTGAATAGCCTCAGAAAAAATCTGTTTGTATCACCAGTGAGAATTTCAATGGAAAAAAAAATCAGTATAAAACAAAGCATTTCTCACCAGTGGGGCTCAGACTGATGTAGCTGTGATGCATTTTGTTATTGTCCGTAACGTATCGAGTGTTTTCATTGACTGTGACATTGTTGTAGTCATTTACATGCCATCATGACTTTGGAAGTTCATGAAAATGAACAAATATTGTTTTGATACTACACAAAACATATTTTTACTTTTAAAAATGAAAATATAACATGATGACAAAACACTTTGAATACATAACAGGACATTTTATAATGGTGCTTGGATACATGAAACACCAGGAAATTAAATGAAAATTCAAAATTTAAAATTTATAGTGGTAGATGGGAAATTCCTTCTCACCTTTGAAGTGAATGTTTAATGCATAGTGTGATAGGTCTTGTACAGATCTTATAAGGGAAATTCTTGGAGGACATGTCCCTTTACATCCAAAACTCCTCTTATTAAATCTGAATAGTGGTTACTGGAAGTGCAGGGCACATGCGAACATACAGATGTGTTCTTGCAATGGTGGCCCTGTCCAGTATTGGAGAATACATCTGGTGATTATAATATGTGCATATGTTTTGCATACTTGCAGCTTGAAATGCTTAATGGCATAAAAAATGGCAGCCATACTTGCTATGCATTATTACTAGTACATACATATGCATAAGTTACTGCACAGTTAATGTATACTGAAATCTGTTCTCTATTTACAAGTTAAATTGTGTTATGCTGAACCTGGCAATCATTATTGACCTTAGCAAACCCTAGTGAAACAATGGTGAACTTTGTTTACACACATGCGTAATTTACTGATTGCAAGTTGACTATTCGTTGTTTTATTTCAGATGTATACCATGAATAATACAGTTAGGTAGAGGTATTCTGATAATAGTGATTATTTTGTACCAGAAATGAGTATATTACAAATGTAAACATAAGTTGAAGCATATTACACCCTTGCATGTTTTAATGTATGTTTGTACTAGTATGCTTAGCAGAATGTGCTACCAAATATAGAAGACCTCAAGTATACATAATGTAATGCAGCCAACTTAACAGCATTTTGATGTAATTTGGTGTGTGGAGTGCATATTCATTGTAAATGTGCAACTTTTTTTACCACAGAAAACTGTTTTATTGAGACCTTATAATCCCTTTATTGAGGATGAGGCAATACCAACCTTTTATTTTTAAATACTGTGTTACCTTTCAGTCTATTCAGTTTGCATTACATTACCTTTTGGATTGTTCATATTTTATTGCTGTCCTATTTCATTGTATTGACACTCCTCTAATGTATTGACACTCCTGTAATGCTGAAATATTGTGATTATCATCACGATGAGCAAAAATGAGAGACTTTTCTTTTGTCCTCAAACGAAGGCCTTGTAAATACACACATGAGTCAGGGTTTGGTCTACTGAGAGCTGATAATGAAGGTATCTGTAAAATTCATTGAAGGATCTAAGATAGCGCTGCTTCTTTCTTATCTGCACGTTAGTTTTATCGACTATGTGTTAAGCATTGTGAGACTGCTGGATGCTGGGTCTCAATAAATCATGTTGGATAGAATCAGTGCTGAATAGTAATGAAAAAATAATATGCATATACAGTGAATTTATAAACCCATCTTGTCTTTAATTGGTTTGATTAGATTTGAAAGAAAAGAATAATCTATATCATAAAATAAACTTGTTCTCTGTGCAGATACATCATTTCACTTGCAGGAATGTGGAATCTGAATAGTAAAAGAGGATTTTATTGGTTGAAAATGGATATTTCAGGGCTGGTGATTGAATAAAAAAGCTCTCTGTATTTACAGTGGAAATCAGTTTTTCGGATTATGTTTTTATTTGTTATTTTTTAAAGCAATGTTCCATAGTTATGATCATTTTGGGGATGGGGGATAAAAACTCGAAAAAAGAAAGGTGATGTTTCTGTGCAGTTTCAGCTTCTCCAAGCATCTGTCCTACATATGAAAATGGTCAACCAAGGGATGAATGTGACTTCTGTAGTCAGAGACCTGTCTAAAACATTGAGTTGCTTGAGCAGTTTGCGAGTTGGTGAGGAAAAGGAAAAGATGTCATCACCATGTTTTCTCTGTAGAATGAACTTGCAACATAAAGATGGGTATTTTAAAGTTATAGTTAGAGTACATATGTATATATGAATTTTGTACATATAAATTTTGTTTTGAATATAGTAGTGCCTGGATGTCGAACACATGCAGCTTCTGACTGAGGGTCTGTGGCTCAGGTATTGAAAAAGGATTGTCAAATTGAATAATCAGAACAAGTGTGGGGAGGGCTTGGTCAATTCCGCAGGAGATCGAGAATGCAGCACATCTGGCAACCACTTCAAAATATATTTTGTGCTCTCGTCTGTGAATTCAGCAAATAATGGAATTTGCTGCACAAGACTCTTTTTTTTCTTCAGATGTGCTTTGAAAGGAGGCATTAGTGTTGTGTCCAGTTTTAAATGGGCAAGACACACGATCAGGCTTACATATCTTTTTGCCAAATGGAAACTGCCATGAGTCATTTGTCAGTGTCATGCCACCCCCAGCAAAATAGTTCAGCCCAGTGCTTAGGGAAATATCAAAACGGCACAGCTGCACTGGTCCTACATTCAGAGGGATGGGATAAAAAATAATCTATGCATGGAATTTTAGTTTAAGATAAAACAATTGGGTATATTTTAGACAGGGCTTCCTTGGGTTTGGTGATGCTTATTTGAGAAGCATTTATTTTAACTCTGTTCTTGTTTTAGGTTCAAATGATCAACAGATTTACCGGTACTTATAAAATCCAAGAACACATTTGTAATCACAGGTAAATTTTTCATAAAGAAACCTGTACTAATGCAAAATGTACCCCTGGGTCCAGACATTTTACTTTATTTACCATTAACTGACTAAGATACATTTTAGACAATTTGGAGCCAACAAGAGCTTTTTTGTGTGACTACATTCTGTGTCTTGTCACCAATGGCAAGTAATGCATTACTTATCACCCTAAGAATCAAGTTATTGAACCAAAAAAGAATGCAGAATACCTGCAGCACTTTTCTTCTTAGTAATGTTTTAATCTATTTCAGCTCCAGTTTTCTTTTTTATAATTGAATTTTCAAATGCCATAAGAATGTATCTGCCCCTCCCCCTTTATTACTCATATACTGTATGCGGGAACCAGTTATTTTTAGTAACTGAGCATTTCTGTTCGACCACATACATATTCAAAACCATGCTTGCTTGGAGATGGTTAGATGAACATGGTATGATTCACAGGATAAAATTAACCTACCTCCTATACAGTGTATGAATGTGTATGCATTATATGCATACATGTACACTTCTGGTTGAGTGGATTAGTTGTGACCCATTTGAGCAAAGAATAGGTTATCTGTTATATTATTATATTATCTGGATAATGAATGGGTAGGTTGTTTAGTACACAGGTTGTTGTTAGAATACAGGGTAAATTAATTTGTTATAACATTGTTCTTTCTTGATTGTTAGACATTTTGTAAAAATACAATTCAGCAGAAGAAATATTTGCAGAGAGAGACAGAGATTCCTAAGAGAATGAGAGTTGATTTCAGGATTAACACTGTAAGCACTCCCAGTGTTTTGTAGTAGGGTAATACCCAAGGCTCACTTCAGAGTTGTCAAAGAAAATCCCAATCTGGGTTTCAGTTGGACAGTGTCATTGGCCGGCTTCATTAGCTAAATTCCTAAATCTCTAGACTGAGCACCAGAGACTGTATCCCACCCTTTTTTTTATTAAAAAACATCTCAAAGAGGACAAATCAATTGAGTACCGAGTAGGAAAAACTGCAAACAGTTCTTAGTGCTCTGGCAGCTTTACCCACCCCCATCCGCCGGTACTGTGGCACCACCGTCCTGCGTATCATTTTTGTCTTTCATTCTTTTTATGTGAATGAAATTTAGCCATTTGTTTGATTTTTCTAAAAGAATTGTCTGTCACATCTCAGTCTCAATTTATGAGTAAATTTACTCTGCATGTCTCCTTGCAGTAGAGAACTGTTGTTTTTGTCTTGTTTCTGAAAAGGATAACCGCTTTATTGCCACAGTGTCTCCACTGGCTGTAGAATAAACAGGCCCAGCATGTTGCTGGTACAGTAGCCAATCAGTATGGCACATGGTTCAGCTTAGCATATCCCATTACCCCCTTCAGGTGTTCTTTGTTGTTGTGCCCAGTGCCAGAATCATTACATGAATTCTTTAAAGAGATTGTCTATTTACATTTAATCACTCATTGGCCAGGATGCGAGTCTTGTGTCTGACATCAAGTGTTGAAAATAAACATATCATTGTGAACTAAATAGAGGGCAGGTGAAGTTTGTACATTTTGCAATATTCCAGTGTCTTATTTCCTCTTTTCATAATTAAACTTATTTTTGGTGACTGTATATGAGGATCCTTGAATTAACAGTAATGTGGTCTGTATACCAGCACTGGGGCTGTGAATTGTCATGTGATGAAGTGGCAGTCAGTTCATCACTAAACTTCAGCATTATGAATTTCTGAATCAAATGTCTTCATGCAGCTTTATAATATTAAATCATAATGAACAAATGAGCAGCCTATAGAAAACATATGATGGAAAAGTAAAGACAGACACTTCATGTCTGGGAGATAGAATAATGTAGAAAAGAATATTCCGATAAACACCAAGATAACCACTACTCAGATTGATGCTATTGCTTGTACATCATTTTTGACACATAATAACAATTTGAGTGGATGAATTAATTGTAACAAATTGTTTTTATCCTTGAGGGTCATGGTGTCTGTCTGTAGCTTCTGGATGATAGTGGCAAGGAGCAGTTTGATTGAATAACCTGGGGGCTCTGGCTGGATGAGGAATCATGTTCAAAGGCTTGGCTAACCTGGCGGTAGTCTGTACAATGGCCTTAGGAATTTCTCTGTTCCATTTTGTTGACTCCACCACAATCTTCTTGACAGTTGGCAGCTCACATGTGCATCTGGTGTGCTCTGGGCCAGAAAAAAAGTCTTTCTGAAAGTCTGAAAATGACAGAGCACTAACAGCAGAGAGCTGGAGACTCCTACCCCCACCTCCCCCTCACCTGCACCTGCTCCAACTGCCCACAATCACTGTCATTTCCTTTACCTGGTGTTTTTGTATTTAAAAGCTTTAACCCATAACAAGATACATAAAATATGATTATGGCTCCTTCTACCACTTTCACAAAAAGGTTTGTGGTGTTAAATGTGGTTCTCTGGGTCAAGAAGGACAACAAAGCACAGCAGATGACAGATTTTTAAATATGAAAATTCAAGTAGGCCGCAAAAGTCAATGTCAGATGTGTCACCCACTGCATTTTAATTATTTTTAAAGTGGATAATATACTCTAATTCCCCTGTGGTCCCCCATGTGGAAATTGAAAAGAAGAGGCAAAATATGTAAACAAGGCATCTGGTGCTCATTCAATATGGCATGGGGGTGTTAAGGGCAAATATCAAAGAAACTATGATATATGCTTCAGACTACCTCATTATAAAATACTACAGCTGCTTAGACACCTCATTTTGCATACATAATCAGGGTGAGCAGTTCTGTGGGAAAAGGTTATCCCTATCACTTTAGTCAAGAATACACTCAGACATGAATAAGGCCAGTTTTCAATCAAAACTCACAAACCACATTAAACAACATTTTATTCAACAAGAGATTGAATTTCTCTTGAAATATAATTTGCTGTGATATACCTTTTCTTAATTGGTACTTTATTTTAGTATTATTGTGTTGGTCTGGAATGCAGTGGAGTGTCTTTTATTTTCCCTGGTTTTACGCACAGAGAAAAACCAGAAAATACAAGAAATCAATTTAAAAATATAATGTCTTTCTAATCCATGCATTATATGTGAGTAATTATTACATCACCAGAGAACAAAGTAGAAAGTAGAATCCATCAATCATGTTCCCCACTTAGCCCACCAACCTTGCCCATCTACATGTGTCACTAAGGTATCCAAAAATATAGATTTAAATTTACAAAAATTTACCAAACTGTTTACCAAAACTCTTGTTTGCAAAACATTCTCAACATTGTAATTTGTTTGGTAACATAAAATATGTATAGTAAATTCCTTAATACACAGATGTGCATACATACAAATATACACATATATATACTTTAATACCTCACTTGTTGGTACAAGAAGCCACTCATCCACAAATGCACGCTCACATGCACAAACGTATGCACACGCGCACACACACAGACACACACTCACATTCACATGCATGCATGCAATGACACACAGACACGCTCACATTAGCTGGCATTTATAATTTGTTCTTACTTCATTTATTTCTACTTCAACTATCTCCAAAATAGCTACACTGTGAATGCTGACAGATCAGCCATAGTGTTTGTGTGCACATAGTGTTGGTGTAAATAGTTCCAAACTCATTTAAATGTAATGTATAACCCAGTGCTGGGTTATGTGCCCAGGCTATTTGTTCTGTGGTCACAGTGACTCATCCATCTTCAGTTGTGAATTCCATATGGGACATATGGAGGTGTGTACATTTGTGTGCCTGCCCATGCACAGCATTCTCAGAGTGTCCTTTCAAACTTTTTTTTGCAGCACTCATGTATTTTTCAGTCTTTATATGCTTGCCCCACAATACAAAAACAGTTTTGTCAAACGATAACATATGCAATAAAAAAGAGGCTTGCTCTTCTGAGGTGCAGGAACTAGCTATTAAAATAAAGACAATTCTCACACCACAGTAGATTTACATATGAATTCGTTAGCAATATTGTAAATGTCTTAATCCACAACTGATAAATTAAATGAATTACACAAAATTTATGTTCTATCTCTTGGTATTATCAATGTAGTGCTGCTGTTTAATAGCTGTATGGCAAACTATTACAACACTGCTAATGAATGGTTCAGGCTTTTTACTTTACCATGACTTATTCATTTTGAGTTGTAGTGCTGGGGTCCAGTATAGATTAGGAACTATAATCAAATTTACTGACAAATGATCTACAGTTTATTCACATGCATTCAGTTTGAGTGATACTATTTCTGTTTTTATAAGACAGATACAGGCTCTTCTATTTGAGTATTATACCTAGTCATTCTTGAGTCCTGTTCTAAGAGAGGGCACAGCAGTATCATTAGACAGGAAGTGTAATGAGGCATGAAATCAATATGTACAATCTCCATGCAGCACTATATCACTATAGGCACTGTGTAATAAGATGCCAGAAGTCATTCAGACTAGTTTTAATCATCTGGACCTTGGATGCTTCTCCACCTCTTGCGATGTAAACAGTTATTCTCTTATTTGAGGCTGTGTGTTCAAGCCACACCCTGCCTTTGTGACAGAGCTCACTGGCGAGACATAATGAATCAATAGCTTGCATGCTTGATCACGCTTAAAAGAATGTTTGCCTTATTCTGAGTTGGGACCCCTACAATGAAGAACTAAGGTAGACCAAAACCAATCAGTGCCATCACAGGATTAGCTGTGGAAAGGGTTTGTGCGCTTACAATATGACATCATATTTGTCTGATTAGACCAAAGATGTTTAATTACTTTCATGGTGCACTGAAAGACCAAGCGTGGCTATGCATCAGATGTATATGCAACTAACCAATTTTCTCTTAAGTTATTCGGGGCTGGGGAATGGGCCCTGACTGCTGATTGCTCATAGGGTTGACTGGTATGCACCACAGCACTTGCCATGTACTGCAGAGAGCAGACCAATATAATGAGTCAGGTGAGGCATTAACCCATGAGGAAATGCTTGTCTATGGAGGGGAGATACAAACGAAATCAGTGCAATTACTGGAGCAAGCTCGATGCCTCTAGAATAGCAATAGAAGTTTAACATGTATTGCTGCTCCCCTGGAGTTCGTGTACAATGGATCCTGGCTGGGGATAGCATTGATTAATTAGACGTGTCAGTTGGAACATTTTGTTTACAGGTGAGGCTAAGTATCTGGGTCAAATGGCGTGAGATGATCCAGAAATGATCATATTCATTTGTGTCTACCCATGCTCCATGGAGACTCACGCAGAGAGAGGTCTCGTTGCTCTATATGCATGTACTGGATACAGCTGCCTGTGAAATATGCCTGCAACATGTGATAGCACGGGGAAGGAGAAGGATGTTACACCGGTTTCTTATCACCTAAGCATTATTACACCTAGCTCCAAAGCCAAAGGTACAAACATGGAATGATGATCTGTCCATGATTATCAGATGTGATACCCTTCAGCTATAGTTTGTGGATATTCAAAATAAATGAGTATTTAAATAATACATTGGCTTTTATTTTCAAGCAAGGAATGACTGATTTGGTGATTCTCAATAACAGTTAGCCTTGCAGCTTGCAGCAAGGGGCTCTTGTAGAGCAGTTTATACAGTTTATACTAAAAATCAGCACTGATTATTTTTTGTGTGACTACTGTATTTCTTTATCTGTGTATTTACATTTAAGGGACAACATCAAACAATCAACATGTCAATAATTGTCTTAGATACAATGGTATTGACTGTTGAATCACTGTCAATTATAACAGCATCGATTATGTTCATCAGAGCATTGCAGGTACAATTATTTTCATGAATTAAAATAATAAACAACTACAATTAAGAAATCATTGTTAGCTACCAGTTAATTAAATTCAAATTAAAATGTAAGTGCCTGTGAAGCATTACCATGAATAGAAGCCAAATGTATCCACATACAGAACTATATTTTATTTAATGTGATTGCAGTTAAATGTGTAGACTTTATGACTGGCTGATTTAATAATGAAGTTCAGAACTTCTCCATTGCTTTTCTGAATGGAGAACCTCATATTATGCCCCCCCATATTATTTCCATTTATTACCCTTTCCAATATACAATTGAGCCATCTAAGTGCTGCACTGCGTATTTTTCTTCTGAAAGCTTTAGGTAAAACCACCAAGGACCTTGATGATGGATATGCTTCACCTGGTGTTTTTTATAACTCTCTTTTTATCCAGTGAGCTCATATCTTTCCATCAGGTTCAGGGGTGATTTCTCTCCCCAGGCTGCACAGCCATCACTGTTCAGCCCCTTTGATTTATTTGCAGGTTACCCTGCTATGCATTTTACAGAATCACAGTAAAGTTAGCTGCAGTTAAACCATTCAGAATTAGCAGACCATGACATTTCTGCACGGTCTTAATTTAATGGACATTATGTAAGCACAGGTAAGCATTAGGGTTGGTGGAAAAAATCTATACAGTTGAGTATCGCAGTATATTTTTCACAATGTATTGTGATGTTTTATTTTGTGGTAAATATTTTTGATTGCTTTTTTATGAAACTTTTGGTCTCTTTAATTTTGGTCCAGAGGCAATTGAAATTCTAATTGTGAAATGAACATTAAAACCCTTTTATTATTTTATTTAACAACAGTTTGCAATATCAAATTTCAGTACTTGGCATGGCAACAGTCATAGAACAACAGTACTGTCATATTGTATACAGTATTATATTTTAATATATCTTTATTATATCATATCATGAGTTCACTGGAAATTCCCACTATGTGTAAACACAATTCTTACCAGATTTTGTGAGGAAGAGGAAGCATCTCTTATCCATTTGTTTTGGTACTGTCCATGTGCTGCTTGCATCTGGTCACAAGTACAGCAGCGGTTCACTGTTTGTAACATTCACCTTCAAGTCAGCTTGCCTTCAGTCATGTTAGGAGACCTGTCCAAATATACAACATAAGAATAAATATGTTAGATTCATCTTAATCTCTATTATATGATTGAAAGCACTATATGGAGGTATGGAAAGAGAATTATAACATTGAAGAGTATGATAGATGACAAACAAAGGGCAGGGATGTGATGTGATTTTGTGATAGTATTATTTCTCTTTGCTGAATTGTAGCATTTGCTATACCCACACGTTATTATAATTTGTGGTAAATTGTACTTTTTGCTCTCTGCCGGACGTCAGGGAACATTAATGTCAAATGCGCTCGTCTGATTTGCAAGATTCTGCCATTTAAATGCTCACAAAACATTGTGGATTTTCTGAAGCTTGTGTGCTACAGCGAAAGCTACAGTGTGAAATTGTTTAACAAGGATGGCAATCATCTGAATACGTATTGAAAAATGAATCCCTTAATATGTTCTACATTGCAGCTTTCTTGTGTTACAAAATTCAAATGTACAAACGGAAGTAAAGGTATTGAAATCGATATTCTCAATTTCTGAGAATAAACTTTTAGGTCAGAAAAAACTGGATCTTTTATCTATGTAACGCATCTGCATTGAGTGCAATGCTCATTAAAGTTTAGGACACAGGCCTCAACTAGTTTGCAAAAAAACAGTAACTCTAACACAAAATGATATTGATAATCATTTACTCTGTTTACGCAATTGTTGTTAATTATTCTGTGTATTGTTAGTTTTATTGTTAATCTAGATGAATTATTGGGAACAGGTTGAAATTAATGATAGATTTAAAGGTGAGGTTTGAGCTTCCTCTGTTTCCAACTCATTGTCCACCACTGGTGGGCAGATCCAGTCCATCAGTCCAGTGTTTCCTCCAGTCTGGGCTGATGGAGAACACTCTGCCATGTTGCCTGTGCTCTTCCCAGGTCGTGATGTTGGTTGCAGGGCCAAAATGGAGGAGTAGACTGGGAGTGTGCCTTAGCTGTGTAGTATGCGATGTGGATTCAGGCATGTCTGAAGTGTTAATGTGTTGGAAAAATGCCTTGGACTGCATTGTGCTTATGAGACATTAGGATGATATCACATTACCTGTCCTGTCTCCTCTTCCTTATGCGCCCTGCTAATTAGAGGTACAGCTAAGTATAAATGTATCCCACTCACTATGGTGGCATCGATGGCAGCTGTCGTGACTATGGACAACTGCAGGGAACATGAGCAGTGGTGCTCCTTTGTCTTTTGTTCTGGCCGTGTCCTCTGAGATTGGGGTAGTGCACTGGCTGTGTGAATAGGGTGTGTGCTGTTGGCTTTGGCTGGGGCATGTTTGCATCTGTATTGAACAGGTTGTCTGTGGATTGCAGTGCACTCTGGGCTTCTTTGAGTTGGGTATTCAGGTACCATTGGGGCTAACAGTGAATATGTATGTGAATATTTAGTTTATTGTGGGAGACTGTATGTGCAGTAGAAAGTAAATGATGTAATGGAATGTTGGATGACTCCCAATTTCAGAGGGAGGGAAGGGTTCAAAATGTATGTCTGGTCTTATTCTTTGTATGTAGTTCTTAATTTTGCCTTACTGAGTAGTTTTCTTTTATCCTTGCATTTTTCAGTTTGCATTTATTTTAATGTCTTTTCTTTTGGTTCTATAATTAATAAAAACTGCTTGCCATAAGTGCTGAATATGTTACTTAAGCATAAAACTAAACCTAAACTGACCAAGACTGAAAAAGAAAAAATGCAATAGTTTTGAGACGTTTAATGGGTGTCATTCCATGGTTTAGAGGTGCAATGTGACCAAGTGAAGGATGACACTCCCATGTACAAGCAATGAATATTTCATATTTATTCGGTACAATACAATATTGTATTATACACTTTATAACTATTTTAAATAGCAAATGACCATTTCTTCAGTTTTATATATGCCATTTCAAGCCATGGAAAAATTATGTTGTCTTACAGGCTGCAGTTAAGAATTGAATACATCAGTGCTTATCTAAAATGCATCTAAATACACTCAAGCATAGTCTCAGAGACACAAATTCCAAAAATACATAAGCACATAGTGTACATAGATAACCATTATTTGTGGGAAAAAAACTATTATGATCTGGATTAATTTAAAATCTATAGATACTGCAGTCTGCTGTGCTCATAATTCAAGCTTCCAGCTAACTTGCTTGTGTCTTCACCCAGAAGTATTACAAAGGGATGTGGGGGCTCTCCTGTCATGGCATGTTGGTGTTCATTCTTATTTGGTGCCCCTAAGATTTCAGATCAAATGTGAAACAGCTCTGAGCTGTGATAGAGGAGGCATCAGCAGGCTGTCCTCGTGGGCAGTTATGAAGTACCCCGTACAGGCACGATTGCTGTGGGGGTGAGGCTGGATTTCTGCTGTCAAAGGACAAAGCAGGAAATTGTTACACTCCATCTTTTATCTGATGAGAATACCAAATATGTTAGAAGCATAAATATTCAAGGGAGACCCAGCTATCAAAGCTAATAGATATACATTTATCATTGGCCTTTATCAATGCTAATATTTTAATTTTGTTCTGACACATTAATGCATTTAGTGTTCTGTGTACATTGGTCTCAATAAGCAACAACTTCAAGGGCCCAGGCCTATTTTATGTAAAAAGCCATTATTCACATGAAAGGATATCTCAAGATAAGTTAAACAATGGCATGTGATCACAAAGCAAGTTGAAGCTGTCATGCTCCTGATAATGTGGCCTCGCAGCCTTGCACTGTGCCATGTGGCAGGTCCACCCTGCTCGTCCCATCCCACGCCTCTGTCCTCCTCAGATGGGGGAATGCTGGGAGACAGATCACATCAGCATCCCCGTCAGCTGCAGCTCCCATTCCACCTGGGCAGCGCGGCCCATCATTTAAAGGGTATATGGTTGTGGATGGGGCCTTAACAGTAAACGCATGTCGAGGACAGAACCCCCAGCCGGCATGCAGGCAAGCAGCCGTTTGGTTGGAGTGGTGGAGGTTAGAAGGCGTGTCTTTCCCATATCAGATCCACAGAGGATGAGGAGAGTGACAGAGTGCAAAAGCATAGAAGTTCCGTTGAGTGGCTCTGCAGTAAGCGTGAGCAGAGCCTAGTGAAGTGTGATGACGGATTGCTTTGATGGAGTATGAAAGATGTGTTGCATTGTGGGGATTCCAGATAGAGCCTGCTTTCTTTGTCAGAAGCAGGCCAAAGCCAGTGGGAGAACACGTGCCTTCCTGTGCCATGTTTGCCAGGGCTTCATGGAGCCCTCTTCCCCCGCCTGTCTTAATTTGGCTCGACAGATGAGCTCAATGTTAATCCAGGTGAAAGGCCTGCCTGGAGAAATGTATTTTTAGTAACAAGAACCCTCTTTGAAGAAGCAATGTACTTTTTGTCTTCCAAGATGGCTTTCAGGTCAGGTTTATTTAAGTTGATTTGAAAAAGCAAAAGCTTCCTGGACCAACTAAAACCTGAAACTGTGGGTTTAAGGATAGGCTATAATAGTATTCACATCGTACTTGTGTAATATGTGTTAAAATATTCCATCACATTTTATGATATAGCCTTTACGAATACACAGATTATATGATAAAATAATTAGCGATGTGAGTTCAAACATTGAACTCACGCCTTTATCAGCTGATAGCTATGTGAGTCACTGACATGCTTTTTTGCAGCCAATGTTCCTTATTGAGGATAAAGAAGTCTATTTAAATGCCAGTTAGAATGTACTCCCAACACTATTTTAATGCTTATATTGATATGTACTATTCAGCTGCTGTTTTTCACCACCCCTCCTGCCTCCATGTGCCTGGCTCTGCTTTTCTGTTTGTTATGCGCTGTATTTGATGGTCTTTGCCTGATAAGGCTGGATTTGGTCATGTAATTTTAGATAAGCAGAGGATTCCACCAAACTTAATGTAATGACACTTACATGTAAATGAACACTTAAATCAAATACATGTTTTCATGTGTGAAATGTTGTGTTTCTAACAAGATGAGTATTTACCCAAACTCTGAATAGGACTGTCTGAAACAAGGAAAACATTGGGTTTATGTTATTCATTAAAACATTTTGTATTCAGTGGTCAAAACTCTACTAACAATCAATATATCCAAGACTGGGGTGAGACCTAAGTATGAATTATTTCTCCTTGAATAATCTGAGTGTATATTCTGTAGACTTGTTATAAACTATCATAAATCAATGAAATTGTTGTTTGTTCATACATTTGTTGATCTCTATTCAGCACATATCCATTAATAAAACTATGCGGGGTTTGAAGGGTGCATAGTATCTTTTGGTCCCCATATATAATGTATCAGCAGATTTTCTGCATATATTTAAATCCTGAAAATATATTGAAATTTCTGCATCTGTGTTTACAGGTGTGGTTATCAATAATGATAATACTACTTAATTTTACACTAGGAGTTCCGTGAAATGATTTTTCAGGGAGGTGCAAAATAATATCTGCATTCCTTATCATAAGTTAATACTTGTTCAATGTACATTCGTATTCCCAGTTCAAACAAATTTGAATGTGAGCATTAATCAGTCTGATAAGCTAGGCTACGACAGACAGTACAGTGGTGCATGCTATATGGAAATCATTCATTGACAGTGTTTTTGGGAAATCTTTTTTTACTTGAGTAGGACAGAAATTCATTTGTCTTTGTGTGCAGTATATTTGTCATTTCTGTCACCCATGGTGCTTTATGCTTCTTTGAAATGTTCAGCCATCCTTCACTAATGGACTTGTTATTGTTGTTGCTGTGGTAATTTTCATCACAAAGGCATTGTGCAGTACTCAACAGTAATTTTCATTATTAATACAAAGCATGCAAGCAAACAGAATTAGATTAACAGAATTTGATATTATTTTATGATAATCTTTTATATCAAATTTGTTTCCAATTCTTTTGCTTTGGTTTCCTTTTGAGCAGAACTGCAATGCAGGCAGTGAACGCTATACACCAAGGATGGGCTTGTCAAGTCTAAGGCAAGCCACAGAATCCGTTTTCTTCTGCCTCAGCCCTTAATTGCTTAATTGGAGTAATTATTTAGATATAAGGTCACATCCCTTGGTGCTCCAGGTGTAAATCAGTTGGTAATTGAAAGGTAACTAAGACCCACAGAACTGTAGCCTTCCAAGACTGTAATTATCCATCCCTGCTGTACACTATCAATATTATTCAGTGGCTGCCATTTTGAAAATGTCAACAGTTGATTGAGCTCCGTGAGTTGTTTACAAAACAAAGGGTTTAAGCAGCACTATTTTTATATAATATACAGTTTATTGTGGAAGATCAGAGGGATGTTTCTCTTTAGCGTAATAAAAGTGGTTCATTGTGTATCCCTACAATTAGGCTTGCACTCCTCTACCTGAAATTCTAATGTGTATTGTTATCTCTTTCTATTTCAATTCTCTTGAGGTATTTTGAGCTGCACTTATGAATTTTATTTGTCTAACTACCAAAAGAACAACTACGAGTATTCAATATACAGTAAATTTGCTGGTGCGAAGATATTATGAAGTCTTTAAGTTAATGGCTTCTTTCTTACTACAGTTTAACATGTTAACATGTTGTCAGTTTAGGGCTTTAACAAAAGTTCTATCAGCAAGACTCTGGTCAGTCCAATATATTTATGTATTCCTGTACCAATATACAGCCACTGGTCACACACATCACCTACATGAGAGGTCATTCACTAACCCACACCTTGGCCATTTCAGTCTTTTGCATTGACTTCACTGGAGTGCTGGGGAGAAATAGCAAAATTCTATGTAACAGCAAAAGCTATAGATTGCAACTGTAAGTAAAGTAAGTGTGAGCATCTTTCCATTTACTGTGAAGGTTGTTTTACACATTTATGGAGCATTAGTGCCTTGGAAAGCCTTTAAAGGAAAAGTAATTTCACCACAGTTCTTTGCTGTAGTATTACCTCTCCTGTTTGTGCAGTGGTTTCACCAATGGCAAAGGGCTTTGTGGGTGATGATGTGGTTCTGTGTGACACCCTCCATTAGCTCTTGTGCGGTATTCCTCTAGGGAAGGGTCGCAGCCTGCTCACCTAACCTCTGGTCTCTGGGGTTGAACTACGCTCTGGATCTGGCCACCACACTCAAATATTAAACAGCTACACTGCACTAGGAGCATAACAATGGAGCCACACTTTTGTACGGGAGAATGCCTCAAGGAAATCAAGCTTTTTGGTGTGAAATAACCACCAAACAACAACGCATTGCCAAAAGAAAGGGATATTTGTTTTTTGCTCCTGCTGAGGGCTTATCTCAATACCCACTGAAACACTTTCAAGTAGGTGTAATATGGACAATAAACTTGCTGACAGTTTCTGTGTGCCTGAAGCGCTCGTATGAAAAGCTATATTTGTATACAGGAGCAAATTTTTAACAATTTAACAATTTTTAAAAATGTCAGATTACGCACATGAGGAAAAAAGAGAAATATTTAAGGTATTAGCATTTAGATACAATTTGTGTTTTTATTGCTATTACTGGTGTCACTCAGCAAGAAACCTTTGGAGTATTCGAAGCACATCCACACAACGTTCCTGTCTATTATGCTGCTTGTCACTGGATGGCCAGTGATTGTTAGCTCCATTCTGCAATTAACATGATCATTCACGTGTTTTAATGAACAATTATGGTAAATTAAAGTGGCACAGAAATCAATTGCATGCTAAGTAGGGGCATGAAGTCTGCGGTACACAGCTAAGCACCAGAGAGTACATTTATCTGAGCATTCCAAAATTACTACTATTAACACCAACTCGTTCACATGACCCTGATTTGATTAAATACACCTATGATGCCAAGGCATGTAAGGGAGATCTTTTCTGAGAGGGGCTGATCAATGAAAACCTGCCCCTTTCTCTCTTTTACCGCTGGCACAGAAACTTTGGGCTCTGGCTTATTTTATTGATTCAAACATAGAACGTTAAGCCTGATTGCCTTCAAATATAGTGGACCGGTAAATATCATCCCTAAACGAAACAAAATGCACTGTAAACCTTCAGGGGAGACTCCTGTGGAGGGATGTGTAAGCCTACTGAACTGTAGAGCGTGCAGTATGTAGATAAAGCAAGCGTTAGAAAAAGTGTCAGTGGGAGGTCGGGGAGAAGATAGGAGAGGTGCACACTCCAACCGATAATGGTCTCGCACTGTTTCCCTGCCGGAGGGAGGGAACCAAGGAAAGACAATGCACGGCCTCATAAGAAAATGAAATGTCACTCTGCATCGCATCTGCAGATGCAGGGGCACAGAGAGGGAGCTAATAAGTGAAGTACGTGCAGTTTGAGTTCAGCCATGGGAGCACGGCCTGAAGGCGCAGCAGAGTCCCAGCTTCTCACGCCAGAGACTTAGCAGCCTAATGCACACGGCTCTGATTTGTTAGTCCCAAATTGATTCATTGACATTTCCTCAGTGTTGTGTGGCAGATATTGCCAGCAGCGGATTTAAGCCTGTCCCTCTGAATAGGTTGAGATGTAGTTGCTGGCACTGTTTCAGTGGATTTATAAGCCCGTTGGTTCTTATCGCTGTCAGTCCCCACTGGCAGCCCGTAGGGCTGTTTGTTCAAAAGTGAGCGGCATCTCTCCGGACTTTCATTCCATTCAGGCACAGGTAGCAGTTCAAAGTAAGGTTCAGGTTAAGGCTCAAAGCTGAATTTAGAACACTTTGTGGTGCTATACAACAAACGATGTCTCCACGTAAAATGTCTCTTTGTGAACAATTATGAGGCTCACACAATGAAAGCAGTCTTAATGACAAAGTGACACATTGGAGGTGGAGGCATAAATGATGCCGGCGTTTTGCCCACAAAAGAGATGGATGCCAAGATGCAGCAAAGAACGCTTGTCAAGTTAGTATTTCTCTGATGTCTTAAGACTCAAGGATGCAAATATTGACCTGGTGGATTTTAAATTTGGACCTGGAATCTCAAACAGACTGACAGCTCAGAGGGGTTGCTCATGTACTTTCTATACTAATTAGTTCACTCAGTTTAAATACTCCCATGTCAGCTGTTTATTCAAAGTTCTGTTGTTGCAAATATGCATTTTTCAAGATTATGTAAGTCAAGGAAATGATTTAAACATATGTGAGCAAGAAATTGAACATATTCAAGCTTTGAGACTGATGGGTTCTCAGTTTCAGCAATAATATGAAATACTAGAGAACTGCAATTCAGTTTCTATTTCCATCCATGCAATTCATAGCTTTATTATGATTAACTTCATTATAAATAAAAGTACAACTTCCAAGCACTAGTTCCTTGTTCTGATCACAGTTGAGGGAGGGGGTGGTTGAACAACCTTTTCATATCCCAGGATTAAGAATTGTTTTGCAATAACAGCAATGCTTTGAATTTACGATTGCTAATATAGAGTGAGTTTAGCTGTCTTGCATGTGCCTGCCATATTTTCAGCATGTGTGGGTGCACATGGCTGCATGCATGAGTTTCCCATGTGTATCCAGTGTGAATTATATTACTTACAGACTTGCTTTTCACATGCACTAGCTCATTTATTCAGCTGGGTATTTATTAGGCAATTAAGGTAATGTACATTGGCCAATGGAAGACAATAGATGTCTCTTTTCCAATATTATTGCGTAATTGAAACATTTGTTTGGTAATGAAATAAATGCTCAACCTGGCAGTATATTTCCTGTAGATTTGGAGAATAAAACTATGTTTTTGCTCTCAAAAACAAAAATAAGTGCTGCCATAAAAATGGCTGAAATTAAGTAAAACTGAAAATAATTGTTAGAGCTGCAGAGTGCTTACCCATTACTTTCATTGGCCTTGTTGTCAGAGTTATTTACAGATTTCTGAAAAATTATTTTATTGTATAATGCCTCAGAATAAAATAATTACACAAATAAAATCATCAAACATCAAATGAAGACTAATTGAAGCCTAATTTGAGTATAAACATGTATTGCTCATCATAAGTTTTTTTTTATATTAAGCCAAAAGCCCTTTCCAACTCTGATCACCTACTATGTCACAAATAAGTATTTGGAATTAATTTTAATAATTAATAAGCAAGGATCGAAATAAAATATTATTTTGTGTCTCTAATAAATCTCAGTGATTTCTGTAATGTGTAAATTCCTCTGTGGTGAGCTTGTCAGCAGTCAGCATCAGCAGTCTGTATCCGTAAGGTTGAATATGCCTTTGCAGGTTTCAAACCCCCAGTTGTGCTTTTCACTGATATTTGCACTTTGGAATGAATATCAGGATTTATTTACATTCTTAAGATGAAAGATGAGTTTACATCACCAGCAAAGACAATCAATTTACTCAAAATCTGTTTATAAATATAAAGCTAATATACAATTCAGCATCTAGCACTGCTTGCTTCAGAGAACATAGAGAAGTTTTTACTTTGAAATTATGGAGGAACATGGGTATCCATGGCGTAGGTGGTGAGGATTAGGGGCTGTTGAGTTTGTGTTGGCATATGCCTACACATTTTCATTTTTTAATTTAGAGAGGATTTGAAAACAATCTGTCTTCTCAGTGTGTGTTGATTCAACAGATTAGAATGAAAACCATAAGTGTGTGAAAGCAGGAAGGGTTATGGCAGTGAATTGCCATTTCATGGAGGCCCTATAGAATCCACATTCTGATGAGGTTACAACTCATAAAACACAAAACCTAAACCTTCCTTTACAATGCAACCCCAAAGCAAAACCAGCCCAGAATATTCTATGTCAGTATGGGTACATTTTTACAGAGTAATTTGATCAGCGATGTTGTCTTCACATTTTAGTTGCTTGAAATTCTTGTAAGATTTTTTTTTCCGTAGCACAGGTGGATACTGCCACTGCTAATGATTACAGAGCAAACCACTGGACAACCTGGTATGTGGAAGGTTTTGGTGAACATGTAGCTACAGTTGTATGGGAATAAGGATCTCTTAGTGTATTGTCCATATCTTTTCTCACATCCCAGCCATCACACTGAGAGAGCTTTCCTTTGCCTTTGTACCTGCTTCAAAGAGAGCTTCTCAAGGGCTCTTCACTGATGTTGACATCTTATCGCAGCCTTGGCACCAGAGCTGTTTATTTGCTACTGTGTTGTCTCGCCCTAAAATGGAATTTACGATAAAAGGGAATGTCTAATTTTTCACCGTCAAGTGGCACTTTAATAGACTGTTTTGTATCTGATGGCATGTGTTTTGTTTTGAAAGGATCTCACTTTGTTCATGCCGTTTTCTGGCAGTAACTTCTGTCCCAAGCCAATCTGCTTTTCAGGATTGGAAAGCCAACAAATCCACCATGAAGAAAGTGGCCCAGTAATAAACATTTTAAACAGGGACATCAAGGGAAATGATGGCTATTGAAAATTGGCCATTAGTCTTTTGCTGCTTTGGTCCTTTGTAAAGTTAATGACAACTGCCACGATTTGGAATTCAAACAATTTTTAGTATATCTGCATTCATCTTTTTATAGTAACTAAATATATATGCTCTTCACGCCATATGAAAGAGACACTTTTCTGTAAGTTAGAAATCCAGTGGCAAAACTCACTTTTATCTCAGTTTGTCATGCATTGAGGGCAAAATACAGGGCAGAGGGATCAGATTTTGTTGTATGGTTTCAATAAGGACATTGGACACCAGTACCACTGGGGAAGTGTTTTAGTAGTGGCCTGATCATTCTGGAGACTCTCCCTCTGCCTCCACTCTCCACCTGGAGGTCTTGCAGTAATGGCCTTTCCACGTCAACCACTAGGGAGATCTCCCACAAAGCCCTAGCTCATTCCAGAGTGCTGACTGCTCCTGCTTATATTCTGATGACAAATATGCTGTACAAATTGAATCATAAAGCAGCACTTTTATATGAAAGCATTATTCTTCTTCCCCACAAGGTGTTTTTGTAATAAAACACAAACAGACAACCAGAGAGAGAAAGAGGGAGAAGGAGAGAGACAGAGTTAGTAGAACCAAAACATCAAGGTTATAATTCTGAATAATCTGGCCCCCTGAGATAATGTTAAATGTCATGCACTGTGTGTCACCATTTCTTGTGTGTTGCAGCCCATTCCCCATGTTAGTGCTGCATATTCACACACTCACATAATCACATGCAAATCTACACAGAATCAGTTTCTATGAATTTACTCCAGATAGAAAATTTGGAATTCCTGATGAAATACCTTCAAATGTCTTAAATTGTTATAGAAGTAGAAGTTATAACATTGCTTTGTTTTAGGAGTTTGACAGTGTAATTGCAACCAATTTTAACATGAGGACCGAATATACATCTGAATGTTTGGTTCACTGTCACAGTAATTAATCCACCTGACTCCTTTTGGTCAGAGATAACATGGCAGCCCCAGGGTCCTGTTTCAAACTGACCCACTACTGTTTATTCAGAGCTGTACTTAGCAATGATTCTATTTAAGTCACACATCCTGTCATGCTCCTTTGGTATGGTATGCATGAGCGCTTCTACATGTAATATAATCCCTTCTTGTTGAGACATAAGGTAATTTCAGAAAAGACAAAGAGAGCCACTTGCTGCTTTCTTAAAATTTTATCTCTTGCATATTTATGTATGCTTCATTCTCCAATTTTGGAATTCCCAGATACACTGCATGGTTGCCCTATTGATGTAACATCTTCCATCACTTTTGTTTGTGCTGTAGTCCACCAGCTGAGCTGCGCAGTCATTGTGCCAGGGGATGACCCCTCCTACTCAAATGTCCCGGGTGCATCGCATAAGCCCAATCAAGCATGGGAGCTGCTGTTTGCAAGGAGGCATGGAATACCCTGCTGCCTGAATTTCTCCCTCCCTAGCACCCTTTGCCATGTGGAATTTTATTACTAATTTGAGCTTCACACCAAATTCCATCTGTCCCAAGTTTCCATTTTAAGTAATGCTGAAGTGCATCAATTCAACACTGCATCTTGCCACTCCTACCTGAAATGGCAGAGCCACATTCCTCTCTCTGCAAAGTGTTTTAACCTGCTCAGCTTCCAGACACATTTTCAAAAGCTCCAGTCTCTTTGACTTGAAGATAAAAGAGCTTCCACTGGGTCTTCCTTATTGAAATAGAGAATAGAGGATTCCCTGTAAAAAATGGTGTAAAAGATATACATTCAGTAATTAATTTGTAGGTAAGGATGCCACAATACTGAATGAAAAACATTTGGGAAAGAAGAGCAAGATCAAAGGATTTGCTATTGTGAAACTGAGTCGCTTCAAGTTAGTTGTCGAAAAAATGCAGTATCAGTTTGATTGTAGATATAGTTTTTGTCACACAATCTAGTAGTGAGTATTGTAATTTAGATTTAGAATTAGGTTTTTTCTTGTCTGCCATGCTACATCTTATTTGCTAGAATGTACAATTGACTCAGCTGTAAAGATCTTCTGTCTCCGGCATATACAATGATTTCTGTAATAATTATTGTGTTCCTTGGCCAAATTGCAGGGTTTCTGAAACCAATTATGACAGCACTAACCACAGTTTGTTTGCCTACTCAGATTATCTTTGTCATATTTATATAAGCTTGAATGTGCCCCTCAATTCCTGTTTGCATTTGTTAGAGATTGCAATCTTGCATCTGTTTGTAAATGTATCCTCAGTTAACATAATCTGTTTCTATGTAATCATCATTTAAAGTATTACTTATCCATTCTTTCCATAGCCTAGGCATACTAAGGCGGATTTTGGAAAGCAGAATTAGGATAGTATTGTATGATTTAGAATGGGAACAGATCCTTCTTTCTCAATGTGCACATATCTTCTGATTCTCTCTGAGCATTCATACCCTACTTCTGCTGCTTGGCTTAAGCTAAGCAGATGTGGGCTTAGTTATTACTTCAGTGGAAAACCTCCTGGGAAAACCAAGTTGCTGCCATAAGTGGTATTGGTGGGCTGCCGGACCAAATCAAGCTCAATACCCCAGTGCAGCGATGAGGACATAGTAAATTCAGATGAGACATTAAACATGGCTCACTGCGACCATTAAAGATCCTATTGCACCTCACAGAGAGAAGTGGGCACCCCTTCTGTCCTGAAAAAAAAAAACCCAAACCTGTCTCCATGTAATTAACTCAGAGTTTAACTGGCTCAGTAATTCCTTTCCTTTCTTCAGCGGTTGCATGGTGAGTATTCAGTAGCAAGCTGCATCACCCAGGTGGTGTGCCTTTCAATTTGATGATGGTTGAGATCATTAAACAGGCACACAGTTATGAGTAGATATGTTGTTTTGATACCCCATCTGTCATTGTTTATATGTGTATTTGAGTTTTTGTGACTTCTCTTTCACCAAAACAAAGCAAGCCTGCCACCATAATAGGGGTGATTGGCCTCTGAAATGATGTTGCATGCAAACATGTTTAGGATGAAAAGTATTCTCCGTTCATAAGTACTCACATTCTTTTTTGTATAGCAGTGATTAGAAATTCTGTGGGGTATGTTGGTAATTTAGTACATGTTGTGTAATGTTGAGAGTGAATGAGATAACAGTTGGATGCCAGTATTATCTCTCCAGCTGACATTATTATTCATTTTACTGCATTGTCTGTGTTGAAGATTTAATCATCGGCGTTTCAGTAACAGACTTTGGGAAGAGGTATTAGCTAATAGTGATGCACCACATACATTTGTAATGGAATAGAATGGCTGCATTGAAATCACAGCCACCCAGAGCCACTAATTGGACAGAAGAATTGCTGAATGATTGTGGTGTCATTCACTGCTTACAGAGTACTGATACATCTTTCATCAGCTTTCAAAGAGAGACAAAATCTGTGTCATGCAGAATGATTATCTTATTTTCTGTCACAAATTGCAATATAAAGATGAGATTGTGACTGAGAATACACATAATACTGTAGGAGATATATGGACTTTGCTTTCTGTGCATCATGAAAAATAGCCAGTCCATCCCTTTTGGCTGCTTGCCATGTGTAATCCTGAGAATGGCTCTTATTTAGTGTTATTTTTTCTGTTGAACAGCCATCTTGAAATCGCAGATACAGGTATTTATTTTGATAATTACTGTCTCAAGGTTATCCCATGTATTTCAAATCTTAGGACTTTTAACACAGTTGTCATGAGTTTTCATCATCTGTTTTTTCTTATTTGTTGACT
Organism: Albula goreensis; assembly: GCA_022829145.1. Classification (NCBI taxonomy): domain Eukaryota; kingdom Metazoa; phylum Chordata; class Actinopteri; order Albuliformes; family Albulidae; genus Albula; species Albula goreensis. The sequence continues at coordinate 15,003,055 of CM040756.1, forward strand.
CCAATTGGCTAACTCCAATTCAAAAATGCTTGTCTTGTTCAGGAAAACATCCACCCTGAGGTTTCCTTTAAGAAAAGGGGATGAAGGGTGCATGGTCTTACATTCGGTAAAAAACTGTCCCCCTGAAAAAGAGAAATGTCACTCACCATGGGCAACATTCCATATTTCCTCTGATTGTTATGTTTAGTGAGCACATCCACCAAACCTCACTGCCTCCCTGCAGGTAACTTCTTCCCCAGTCTGATGAATTCCACAATGTGCCTGTGTTTCATTGTGTGTAGACCATTCCATTCTTGTTTGCCTCAAAGAGATTTACAGACAATCCCGTCAAAATATTTTACATAAGTATTACTCATAAACCAGTTAGTGAAACATGAGGCAGACGCCCAGGGCATGAATTTCAGTCTAAATGAATGTGAGGTCACACAGACATCATTTATTTGGAAATGACTCAATTTTTCTTATTTTTAGTTTATATAAAATGTGAATCATTCATATAATGCCAAATTTGACTACACTTTAATTTAGAAAAATAGCTGTTTTCTGAAAGTACATGTTTATATGTTAAAACATTACTCTGCTAACAAAATATCAGGACATTCACAAAAAACAAATAAATAAATAATTCGACACCAAACGTTATAGTAGACTGTACTAGTAGACTGTAGTAGATACAAGTTGAAAAGTATGTATTGATATCTACATTATTTATGTAGGATGCAGAAAAACATTCAATTTATGAGGATGTATTGAAAATAACCACCTCTCTTTATCATATTTTTTAGCCTATTTTGGATGTTGAGGAATACATTTTCTTTCATAACCTCAAACCAATTAAGGATGGATTTTATATATTTTTGTCCTCCCCTCTCATTTTCACATTTCCAACAGGAAAGTACTGCTGATTGTGGACTATTAAGTGTATATCCTTGTTAATCGTTAACGATGCAACTTTAGTTTAAAATACAGAATTGTATCCTGCCATATTTTAGAAAACTTTCCACTTTACCTTCTAATACTCTGTGAATGAATACACCTCTCCAAAACAAACAAAAAAAATGTGCTTACATTTCAGCAATATCGGTAATATGACCATGCATGAGGAAAGACCAGGGCTCATTTAGCTTTCAAAATTACCTCATATTTACTCACATGTTTCTTTCTTTTTTTATCTCTGACCTCCTGTCTTTAGATGTGTCCTGCACTACTCTAAAATAAATTGCGTACAGTGTGGAATCTCTCTAAAGAAAGCCATACATGATCCATCTTTGTGCACTCTCACCATGTGTACCACATTGGAATTCTGTGCATTTTCCCCCGCACAATTCTCTAAAAATCCAACTTATTATGTTGACAAATGCATTGTTATCTCCATTGTTTCAGCTGACCTTTCTCTTTTCAGTACCTAACAGTAGACATTTACTTCCCTGCCATCCAGAGACAGGAAGGGGCTCTGCTTTTAAACCATTTAATCCATCAAAACAAATGTTTTTGAATGTCAGTGAATTTATGAGTGTGAGGGACGGGGGCTTGTTCTCGGCCTGCACTGGCAGTGGTGCTGTTTCTGTCCAAGAAGCATGCAACTGGCCAGCGCTTCAGCAAGGCATGCCAGCTGAAAGGAATCCATCTGTTTATTACATGCAGAAACTGTTATTCACTGGCATTTAGTCACTGACATTTCAGAGTGATATTTTACCTTACTTACAATCTGTTTTGGAGACCATTAAGCCAGATTTATTTATTCATTTATTTATTTATTGGGCATTCCTTTGAGACGTTAAGTTTATAATACAACAGTGTCATGGAAAGTTGTCTCATAATTCAGTCTGTTTGTTTCTTTGAGAAAATGTCAGCTTTGTCAAGGTATAGTCGAGTGTCCAAAAATAGCACATTATATTAATGAAAGACAATGGTATTTTGTCCTTGACAGACACTGTTTGCATGTATGAGCAAAGGCAATGAGTCTTTCCAGCTGCCCCTCCATCAGGTATTTTAAAACTAGCCTTTCCTAAAAGAGGTGGGTGTAAATGGTGTCATGTAACCATAGCTGCTGTCATACCTCATACATCTGACACCATTCTCATGGCCAACTCTGCTCTCTGTAATGTAGGTGTATAGCATGTTTGTGACACTCAGGGATCCCTTCATTTGTATTTCACAAAGCATTTTATTGAATGCCCGCAGTCAGAGATGTGTATTTAACTAGCAATATTAAATAATAATTGTGGATTGGTTTGGATCAAGAGATACTTTAATATTCATAACCTTTCTTTGCATTTTAGCCCCCTCTTTGAAGCCATCATATGACTTGGAAATATGTGTTGTGAGAAACTAGTGTCATTCAAGTCTTAATGTTAATTAAAATTCTTCTTTGTCTGGTCTTCCTATTATTCATTTATGTAGCTCTTTGCCAAGGATAATTTAGTTCTGTCTTTTAAGGGTGACAGTTTTAGGACAACATCGTTTCCACCACTCGTCTGGCAAGAGGAGCGATGGTATTTGCCCGACCCCGTCTACAAATGCCTTATGTATAATATGTGTTGGTAAATTGTCTATTATACCCAGAGAATGCTTGAGTGAAGAGGGAAGATAGGCCAGGTAACTTTAGAAGTAGCCTAATTAGGCTATTCATCATGCGAGAGATAAAGTGCTCTCTTCAGCTGCAGAGAATTCTTAAGATTTTCCACAACAGGTAAAAGTAATGAGGCTGAGTTTCCAGGAGTTTATTAATTATTCAATTAAAAATGCCAGATTTTTTATCTTTAAGTGACAGATTATGAAACAGTGAGTATTTATCAAAGACACTTAGTTCTCACAAGACTGCATCCCGATCAATGCTATAGGTGTGATGGATTGCAACGCTTTTCAGTTTGCTTCCAAAAATATCAGAATCACAAAGACACATTGACTGTGTGTCTTCTTTCTTTGACTGCTGTGTTCTAGGGGTAATTTAGTCAAAGACATTTTAAATAATTAACAGAAAACTGGTCACAGCACTGCTTATGTAATGTAATTAAGCCTGATAGTAATATTCTGACATCAGAGTATTGCATATTCATTTCATATATGTGTGTGTGTGTGTATATATATATATATATAATATATATATAAAAATAGTATTTTGTACCACATACCTAACCTCCTTGTACAACATTGGAGTACACCTCTTTCCCAAGCAACATTTATTTAATTTCCAGAACCAGATGTTCCGACCCAGTGATTGTATAAAATATGAGGGGTTGTGAGAGCAGCAAAGCTGTAACTCTAAGAGTTTTTCCTTTTTTCTGTCTGCCCTCTGTGCTGTCATGGCTTTTTGATGATAACCTCTTTTTGTGAGTTATATAACGCCTCTATCAAAGGGGGAAAGCCTTGGGGATCAGCATTTGCAATGCGCAATCTCCTCTCCATTCCCCCTCCATTGATATTGTTATGCAATCGTGCCAAAGCAAAGACATGCAAACGAGCCAGGAGCAGAAACAAGGGATGACAGAACCCAGTTCATTTGAGGAGGTTCGCTTGTTGCTAAGCAGTTTGACATTGTGGCAGCCACTTTAAAACATTTTTTTATTCAAATAAACAAATATTGTGTTTATAGCCTAATCGTAATGTAAATGAAGTTGTAATGTAAATATTGGGGAAGTTGACTCCTCTAGTTCATAGACATTTTGACATAGTTTTTATGGTTTCAGCTTTTTCTCCTATGTTGGAATGTCCAATGTTATTCACAAACTGCACTCGTTGCTAAAACATTTGCTATCAGTTTTGGTAAGCACAGACATTCAAATGGTCTCTTATGAAACACATGACATCAGGGTGAGCTTGCACAGACCCGAGTCAGAGTGGAAGACACTTCAGGTGCAGCTAGTGGGAGCCCCATTGACCAGCAGGGCTTGCTCCCTAGAGATAAGGGACAATTATCTCTATTAACTGTTGCTCTCTCTCCCTGGGCGATACTCAGGCTAATTATTTGTGGCCATGCTAGGCTACTGGTGGTCGCTGGCACTGTCCAAAATGGATACTTGACTTTGGGGCCCATCAAAAGACTGGAACAGTGAATTAAAACAGGATGTTTTTTTCCATTTCCCTCGATCAGTGAACAGTTAGAGGGGAGTTGTATTTCACACGTGTAGTGTTTATATATGTCACTCCAGGGATGCGTAACAGGCTATGGTATTTGCCACTGCCTGACTGTTGGTGTATGTTTTTTTGCGTATGCTTGGCATGCAGTGATATATACTGGCATGCAAATAAATTGTACTGTAATTTTGATGGTGCGTTGGATGCAAACATTTGTAATTGCACGTTGGAATGAAATACTTGTTTACTTCACTACCTTTGATGTAGCAATGGCTGTAAACATTTGAGTCCCCCAACATTATGTGCAGTCATATTTTTATTTTGCCTAATAAATAAAATCACCTGGAATCTTTGCTCTTGTGAAATCTGAGTTCATACATATTTGATGTGGTACACCATAAAACTTTAGAGGACAACAGGAAGCCATAGCTTTTGTACTCTCATCATGACTCTGACACTGATCTCAGGCCATCTTTAAAACTCTCTGACACTAAGGTGATATATTGTCAGAAAACAATATGGAAATCACACAGTGTCTCTCTGCTGTGCCATGCCACTAATATCCCATTCACAACACTACTTCACACATTAATGTCTTTGCTCAGCCACAGGTACTCATATGTCCAAACAGTTTGTCAGCCATTGTCTGTCAGTATGGCTTCAGTAGACAAAGCCTGGGCAAGGATGCTATCGCACACAGTGTCCATGGTGTGAGGTGTGTGATATGTCTGTGTTGGCCACTGTCAAAATAGTCACTGCCTCTGTGATTCTATGCTACATTGGCTACTGCCCAGAGATACTGTTCCAGCTCACCACTCATCAGGATACATTAACAATTCAATGTAATCAATGAATGGAAATAAATATTAGTTAATGACTTAAAGTTGCAGTAGCAAAGGCAGTTATAATTACTGGTATGCACAAGGTATATCATATTTTTCGATTTCTGAATTTTGAATTTTAGATTGATATAGATAGAAATAGAATAACCTTGTGCCATTAGTGCAGTAATCAATGAAGCAGACTTATACTTTCAATACTTGATCTTGAAAAAGTAAACTTTATATTCAACCTCCATACTTATAATCAGACTGTGTGCCTGTGTTATTAAAGGGGCTATGGTGGATTAGCCTTTCTAAATCTCATTAGAATCCCTCTCTAGTCCCTTCAGGAAATTGTGTTATAACCTCTAATTTATTGATAGCTAATGTCATCTCTGCTCTTTGGATCAGCCCAGTTCTCCAGCACAGCTCTTTTGCTAGTGAGCCAGATTTTTTGTTGCCACATATCATTTGTAACAACATATTTTTGCTGACACATCTATTTTTACAGTAAGCTCTTATATTCCGTACAGATCTCCTCCCAAAGATAACTCCTCTTTATATGTTTTAGGTATAATGAAAGGTCACTTGTGCTGGTATTCTTTGAAAGTTTAAGATGAATTAATTTTTAATGCAGTGGTGTTGAAACTTCCGGCACATGTTTCAATCTCCTTGTTTGAAGGAGGCAGGAGAGTGTATTTGGTTTTCCAGAAAAGACATCTTCAGATCTGTACCCCATGACTTATTCAAAATTGCTGGATGATTTAATCATATCCTGTTAAACAAATTTCCATTTGAGTTTAACTAAAACTGATGTTTGAGGCTTGATTTTGAAGAATAACTGAGTGTCAAATGTGCTTTATATTAATATATCATACCATGTGTTACAATATTGTTGACACTGTCTATAAAAATCCAGTAGCTCATTACCTGTTTCTTGTCAAAGTTGCCTAATGTTAAAAGCATTATCTTCATACAGGAGCTACATTGGAATGTAACTGAAGTCAAAAATCCTTGCACAGCACTACTGAATTTTCAGTGGTTGCACTGGTTTGTAGCATCTATAATTATCCGGGACATTTGTGTGAAAATTGATTAAATTCATTATTTACATGCATTGTGTATTTATAAGTATGGAGTTTTTAAAAGTATTAAAGAGCAGACTGCATTTTTCCCCAGTGCAGTGCAGAGTATCTGTTGTACTCTCATCAGTTGGTAATAGTGTAGCTGCCTGTGTGTGCGTTCTCATCACTCTCTATCACATTTGGTAAATAAACGGCCAGAGGCGGGGAATTGCAGCTGATTGTGGCCATGCGAGGCAGCGTGTTTGGTATGCATGACAGATACGTGAGTAACCTTTTATCAGTCCAGTTTCATTACTGATCTTACTGATTGCACTGGCTTTAAAGCAGAAGGTCACTGTCCCTTTCAGCTTTCATTTACTGCTGCTAACTAAAGCTCCTAAACCCCACTTTTATTAGTTTTAGATTGCTGGTGTAAAGCAGCGTGCCTTCCATCGAATGCCCATTGAATTCCCAAAATGCTTAATTTACCACAGAAATAATAAAAAGCACATTTACTGAAGCAAGGCGGCACAGCATTGTTTTTTATGGTTGCTGTTGTTTCTGAATTTATCCACAAAATAAATAATGCACGGAGATGCATTGTACTGTAGAGAGCTGAGTCAGTAGGAATGAGAATTTTGGATTCATAAGCATCTGTGCTAATCCCGCATCTCTCACTGAAGGTAATTAGATGACGTCTCCTGTGTTATATTTCAGCCCCTCTGTGAGCCGCACAGGAGCCGCTGAATGTTGTGCATGCCCCTGTCTCTGGTCATCAGTACATGGACTGTTGCCGAGGCTGAACGGCCACAGCTCCCGGGGCACACAGTGCAGGGAGATTTTGAGAGGAAAAAACATATTTGCTGTCTCAACCCAGAGGCACTTGGAATTCTCAGCCACTCATGCAGCTTTTCAATGAGGCACCTCAAACACCCCTTCACCCCCTCCTCCCCACCTCCTACTTTTTTTTGCAGGGGTGGGGGGTGCAGATGGTCTTAGGAATAGGAGAAGAGAATAGAGGAGCAGACAGAAGAGTGATTGGAGAGCGGCAGGATTTGGCAGGCAGGCTGGTGGGAGGGTCCTTTTGTGATGAAATGTTGCATAAATAATGCCGAAGGGGTCTAAATTCTCTGTTGCCATGGAGACCTTTGTGCCTGGCTGAACTCCTATTCTTTCCTGCTTGAAGGCAGTCACTACTGGCTTGCAGTTCCCCTAATGAGTACAAGAATTCTTTTAATAAGGAGCAGTAAATGGAAGGATGGTAAAGTGGCAGAAACTGGACTATTCTCTAGCTGTGTCTTATTTGGAGTATGGTACATGAGCAGGTAAGCATTCATTCACATCTTATTCTCTCAAGGGAGGAAAGGGCAGTTGTTTTCTCTGTTGAAAATGTTAAAAGTTTTCATTTCCCCCATAAAATCTTTGTTGCCTGGAACTAAGATTTGTCTGTAAAACTAGGAGGTAATTTGTTTTCAATACTTACCCTGCTCTCACTTTATTTGGTCTAGCCACTGCAGTTAGTCATCTTGTTATCTAAGCCAATTAGACTCCTGTTTTGGCAAGGTAAATTATGTTTTCTGATGTGCAAATGAGTTTTACCCTCCACTGAAGTTTCTGCTGTAGCTTGATGAGACAGTGCCACCATTGGCAGATAGCAGATGGCTGAAAGTCTTCCACGTGTATGTAGCTACAAATATGTGGCTTATTTCCATGTGTGCATGAAATCTTCACACAGAATCTTGATGAGTAAAAAGACTGGCTTATTTAGAGGATGTGGACCCTCTGGAGATCATCACACTGTGGGTTTAATCATCATACCCCTGCACTGTGTTAATAGGATCGTTGTCACATGTGAGCTTTTCCTCAATTCTTTTGAGTTTTAGCATGGGGGAACTGGTTAGACTCAGTTGGGGGAGGGAATGGGTGCTGTGTGGATGGGATCATTTCATCCACTCCTTGAATGGGTTTCTGAACAGATCGATGGCCCCCACACAGCAATATGGTCCAAATGGTCAGAGATCAGCCCTCTATTGATCTCTCCAAGACTTGCTGTAATTAAACCAAATATGGTACAGAGTAATACCAGAAGAGGGTGTGATTGAATTCTTTATGTTCTCATTTTAACCTCATCAGTCTGTGTTGTAGTGCAGAAGCTTTCTGAAGTGATTTAGGGACCTTTATTTAGCCACTTTGCAGATAATGCATCATTTTCTGGGGGTCTGGAAGCCATTGGGATGCCCTCATTACTCAGCAGAATAGCGATTAAAAGAAGCACTGTGAATGGTCCATGAGGACATTTTTGTGGTTTTCATCCTCTTTCTCGCTAAAATTGATGTCTTACACATTTTGAACCAAATTTTAAGTTAACTGTCCCAGCTTGTGTCTTAGACCCATAGGATAATAGAACTAATTTCGGTTCTGTCAAATTGGTAGCCATTGTTTTTAACTGACTGCTTCTGTCCTAGACAATGTAGACTCTGCAGTTCTTCCTTTATCCTGGATATTAACAGTGATTATCACCTTTGGGTGTGAAGGGATTTCATTGTCAGATTTATTACTGGCAAGAGAACTGTTTCACTGTAGGTAATCCTAAAGAAATATCTGAATGACTTGTTATTTGGGGCATTACGTCTTGAATCAAAGTTACTGAAATGTATAGCAGTACTGCATTATGAATCTTTAATCTTTTGCATTATAAAAATAATTTCACAGAGCAATAATGTCTGAACAAATCCAAAATACATTTATGTATATCATGTTTTCTTGAAATTTGGTGAGAGATGCTGGAGTAAATTTAACATTTTAATGCTCCAGTCACAGTCTAAATTCTCTGTTTTAAATGGGTAAGCACATGCAGTTATCTCATATTGTATGAAATGTGTATTTGTGGATTTCAAGATAACAGTACTCAGAGTAATATAATGAAACTTTAATATAACTCATAACTGATATGGACATGCAGTTAGAACTTAAGTATTGAGTTTCTTCCTGTTTTACCTGTCAATGAAAGACTTCATCTTTCATTGTCATTTATGACATAAGATTAGACATAAATGTAGTATCTGATCTATTATGCAGCATCTGTATGGAAATATCAATGAAGTAATAAATCAAAAGACACCCAGCTAGTGCATAAATAGAGTCAACCTGAAGTGACAACAAGGCTGATGTTTTACTGTTAGTGCAATTGAAGTTTTTTTGGGAGAGTGTAATCTTCAATGGCTACTACGTAATACCTGCATTTACACAGAATACAATTCTAGAAATGTAGGTTAAATTTTGGCTGGTCATTCTGAGATATAACATTAACTACTTATTGTGCTTGTGAAATTATATATTCTTTTACTTTTGATTAGTTATTATGGAGTTGTAGTATTGTCATACTGTCTGACACAATATTTCCTCTGTGCATTAAATTTCCACTTTTGTTTGCTTTCAGTCACTTATTTTGTTTCATCTTCCCTGTTAACTTTGATATCGTTGATACTTTCATTTTTACTGCCTTTTCTCTTGTGAACTGGTTCCTGCGCCTTTTCTCTATACACAAGAATGTGCTGTGGTGAAGATGCAGTCACTCGATTTACCCTGAGGAATACAGATCAAAATGCCCATATCTTTGATTAACCATCTATTGTACATGAGGACCACTCTGGCATTCTCTTGGATACATATCTGCTACCTTTGTCAGTGTTTAAGATGGTCTCCCTTTCCCCTCTGAGGAATTATTGATATTCCACAGAATTTTCTTTTTTTCCTTCAAAAATGTACCCTCCATTTCACTGATCTTATTTTCTTCTCCCTGGGCTGCTTTTGGAAACCAAAAGTGTTTTCGTGAAGAAAATATGCATTTGCCTTGTGTTCAAAAGGACTTACTTCTTGTTTAATATCCAGCTTATCCAAGTATAAAGGACATGACTGAATGTGTCCCAGCGTGATACTGGATGCACAACACCCTACAATAATATTTACCATGTTCCCATTTAACTTGCACAGCAAAAAACTTCATCTAGAACATTTATAGATGCATATTATTCAGTTATTGCATATACGTTGTTGCATATAAATGATTAAATATGTAGCTAATTAGCATCAGACTTCTGATGATTTAATCAATGTTGTAGTAACACATCTTTGGTGATAATTATTTGGCCACGATGATCTTGAGTGATTTGGAAGACAATGGACCAATTTAGGCCGCATGAATCTTGACTCTCTTTGTTTTGACAAATGTGCAGTTCACGTAACTGGTGAAAGCTATTTTTCAAAACTGATCATTCTTAACATGAACACACGAACATGCATGTAACTGGCAAAATAAATTTTCAGATTGACTGTGGATGAATTGCTTTTAAATCTGGCTAGTCATGTGGCAGTATTTGAATATGAGATCACCAGGTCATATTCTGATGCTCTGAGTTGTTGCCTAAGGCTCATTTGCTTTTGTTGTTCATTAATTAAAGGTACAATCCAGAGCATTTGGCCTGTGTCAATATGTGTCAATCACACATTATAAGGGTTGCAGATGCCTAGTAGATATACAGATAGATGTATCACTGGATCAAACTTAGAGATGAATAACATCCTCTTTTAACTGTCTTCCAGATTGTTTCAACTTTTACTTTACCATCATTTAACAGACACCCTCATTCCAAGCTACAATAGAGCCAGACCTGGCAAACAACATTCTAAGATCCACAAGTATATACTGTATGTAACACCACTGAAAGACGAATGCAATTTAACTTTGCTAATGAGAGATAAAATACCAATCCTAAATACAAGCAATATATCCATAATAAATCCATAAAGAACTCTAATGAAAAAAGATACACTTGCCTCTACTGATGATGATTACCAATTCTATCGTACCACAGTCAGTTCGATGCTTGGCTGGGGGGCCAGTATAGACAGGCATCGGCACTGGGAGGCAAAATCACACAGGGAGAGGGCAGTCAGATTCTTTGAGGTTGCAGAATGTTGCTGAACCTTTTACTGAGCAAAACTTCCTGCTTTTTTCAATATGAGAATCTGTTTTTATTGTCTCTTTTTTAGATCATTGTGCACCATTTTCATGGACTCACTCCTTGAAAAAACTGGAGGCCAAAAATCAAGACTTTGTAAACATACAGGAGCTTGTATGTTTTCCTTCTATTGCTGCAATACAAGGAAAACAGAGGCATAGACCTTTTTCCTCGGATATCATATTAAAATATGATTCACCGAGAGACTAAAATCCAGGCATGTTTTCATCATTTAGATTTGTCCCTCTCTTTCTCTCTCCGTAATCTTAATTTAGAGTGAGCATGAGTAATAATTTACAAGCAATGCTAATTTAAGATATGCAGGGTGAATACTTTGAATTTATTCTCTATGTGCTGTTTGAATTTAATACAAAAATATTGTGTTCCTATTGGTTCCCCCATTTCTTTTTTTTGGTTTTTCTTTTGTTCAAGGCAGGAAAAAAGCTGTTGCAAAGCAAAAAAAAAAGATAACGAGCAACAGAATGACGTGACTGAATTCTGAACTCCCAGAGTTCCTGTGACTTTGTTGTGTTTTAATTTATGATACGGCAGCATTACATCAAAAGGAGGTGGCACACAGCAGCAGTATCAGCACTCGCCTCGAGAGCCCCATGAGGGGAGATTCACTCTCCAATGGCTGGCTGGCCTTTTAAACATTGTTGGGGGGCGGGAAATAGCATGCGTGAGGGTGTAGGAGGGTATGGGGGGCCCTGACAGCACTGACACATGAGCCGCCTTTCTCCTGTCGCTTTGCAGGAGTTGCAGTTTGAGAGACTGACTCGGGAACTGGAGGCGGAACGCCAGATTGTTGCCACCCAACTGGAGCGATGCAAGCTGGGATCTGAGACCGGCGGCAGTATGAGCAGCATCAGGTACGTTAGCGGTGCCCCCTCCTCTGTCTCCTTGCCTCCTTGCCTCACCCACCCCACTCCCCTCCCACTCTGCCTCCTGCTGCTTCACAGTGACACGTCTCCAGCGGGGTTGCTGATCCCGATGAACTACTGCCCTCACTTCTCGTCTGTGGTAACTGTAGCCGCTGTAACCAAATCTCTAAGCGTTCTGTTTTACAAAAAGCCTAGTTTGGTTTCCTCAAAGATCTTATTTCGACAGTTTTGGAAATAAATATACAATACACATTTTTTAACTAATTTTTTTTTTTACTTTGCTGCATTTTTATATTATTATACTATTACAAGTACCTTTATTCCTGGAGTAAGAATCTACATGCCTGATGATTTAAGATGATTTAATACTGTAGTAAACTTATCTTTAATGTAGACTATCTCTGTTGGGAGGCATAATAATTTGTGCTGCAGTGTTCCTTTGAAAAGGCATTGGTAGACTATTCCACCATTCTGTTGTTCACTTTTTTTGCTAACATGAGACATAAGCTCACATCCTCATAGTCGAGTTAGATGGGTAATGCTGAAAGAAGTAGGTACTCAAGCTCTAAGGCTAGCAGTACAGGGGTAATGTCAAATTGCTGGGATTTTTCTGAACAACCTGAACAATCCTGTTGGAATAAATTTCATGCCCTGCCTCCTAGTAGGAGAGAGATACCCTAGAAGTAGCGTGTGAACAGAGCGTGGTGGGGGTTTGCTGGGAGCCTGTCGCTCTGGGGGCCACCGGGGGTTGCCAGGATGGTTTCCACATGAGAGGAGCAGGTCTCGGGCTGCCTTGCTGCGGCGGAAATTAAGTGCATGAGGAAGCAGCACCTGAGCCCTCGCTCATCCCCCCTGCCCCTCTCCCAGTGGCACAGCTCAGCTCATTGGCTGTCTGTGCACACTTGCCAGTGCAGGAAAAGAGGGAACGAGGGGGAAGACCAGCATGACCAGCTGGAGGACCCATGTCCAGGGTGCCATTTCTACCAGTTACAAGGGGCCCTAAGACAATGCATCCATCTCCTGCTCCCGCTATGGCATTGTGCGCTCACCTTTACCAAGGAGAGCTCTGTGCCAAAAAAATTAATTAAGCCGGCTTTGTTTTCAAGGCATCCTTACTATTGAAATAATACTAAAAGTGTCAGCAGCGGTGTAGATTGTTTTGAAATGACTAATTATGTTTTCCAATTAACAATTTGACCTTGCAAGGGCCAAAAGTGGGTGCAAATTGTTTTTGTACAACTGAAATGACAATAACAGGAGGAGGGAGTTGAAATGTCATTCTATTTATTTTTAAAATTAATTTCTTTAGATGGAAGGCTTAAAATTTGAAAGGCACATTGGTTTAATTCGCATTCCCTCTAAGCTGCTAATTTGTATCTTTTGTAGGGGTTTAAATCCTGTGAGTGTTCATGAACTGTCCAAAGATAAAATCATGTGACATCACCATTTAATGTGTAAAGACAGATATTGATGATGATTCTTAATCCCTAGTGAAGTCAATAAGCATGGTCTTACTTAAGTCCTACACGTTGACCTTGACATCATTGTCCTGAAAGCAGACCATCAGCAGAGTCTTTGCAGAAAGAGACATTAGTAAACTTCACTGTGGAAACAGGTCATTGTCTCCCACAGGTCTCTATCCTAAAGGCAAATCACTCACAGTTAAGAGCCTGATTGGAAAAGTAAATGACTCTAAACCATGATTTATTAACAGAATTTCCATGTCATTAAAAGGATAGAAATTTGATCTGTCATTGGGAAGTCTTTTTTCATCCTTGTTGCAGCTGTATTAGTAGGTGGTACCCTCACTGGCTGTGTGGTGCTTTGTGATTTAAGGCATGCATTTAACTATGCCTACCTCTGCATAAACAAGCACTTCATTTCTATCAGCATCATGCTTCAGCTTGTTTTAGATGAGTGATACATAATTGATGAATCATTAATTGTGGGACATCATTATGCTGACCCTTTTTTGATGTAGTACTCAGAGGTTGTTTTATTAATTCATTATTTGCGTACAACTGAGTTATATGGAGACATACCCTCTTGGGATGAAGCATTTCCGTTTATGAATTGGAAAATGTTGAAAAGTCAATGCAGAATTACTTGTAATACTGGATTTCCCTGAAACAGTTCCATGAACCAGTTTATTTACTTTTATATTTACTTTGCTTACCATGTCCTTGCAGTATTGCTGACTAATGTTCTAATTTAGATTCACTCTCTAAATAGGTACACTTTTAATTAGCTGTTAACTGCCTTAGGAGTCATTACACAATGGAAAAGTAAAATAACTCCATTATACTGCTGTTTGCCAATTCTTAGACCAGGTTCAGGTTTACTGGATTTCATTCAAGTCCGTCATTATACTTTTCATTATATATATCTCAAAGATACAACAGCAGTGCCCCGTCAGGCTTTCGGACAGCCAAACTTCTTGTGTTCAGTCATGCAACCTCTACACAGTATCTTGAATAGGAATGGCTGAAATCACTTCCTCTGGCTGCAAACAGCGCAGCAGGGTTGAGCCAAGCGCGGCGGCACGCCCACCTGATGGCAGAGGTGAGGGGGCTGGCGGGAGAGCTGTCAGATCGCAGGCGGCTGCGTCGCTTTGTCACACGCAGGCTGCTTATCTTGGTGACATGAAGCTCAACAGGCCTCTCCCTGATCCCACCACGGACGCCTCTCACCCGTCGCACTGGCTTTCAGGAATCACACCCTCACAGAGAAAACAAGAACAAAAATGCTCTCCCATGTTATGCTCATTACTTAGAAAAAGGCACCACTTCAATTGTTTATTCCTGATGAGGCATAATATTGAGTAATGGATTCTGTTAAGTATGATATACTTTATTCATTTAAGGCATAACCAAACAGGTTATATGACATCATGGAGTATTTTTGTATGATATTTAACCTGATATGTATACATTAAGGATGCCCTGAAAGCTAAAATGTTCTCAAGTTTAAATTACATTAAATACATTAAATTATCTTATGGCAAGTGACATTTTAGTGTATAGTTATTCAACACAATCATCCCCACAGAAATTGAAGGACATTTTGGTTTAAAAATGAGAAAATAAACATTGAGTTCAATTGTTTCCAGGCATCACTAAAATCTCCAGTTTAATCTAGCCTTAGATTGGATTGTCTGTGGTTTTGTCCTTTGAAAAATAAGCATAACACATTGTAACAGTCTTAAGTGTAAATTACTTCAGCTCTATGTTTGCCAAAATTGTTTTTGACCCAATATGAACTTGTTTGTTGGTATTCAATTAGTCAGCTGGATTGAAGCTTCTCTGTGAGTGATGATGATTACAAATCAGGGAAAGTTGAAAAGATAGTCTTCCTTTTAAAATATTTGGAAGTCTCTTTTTATGTCAGAAAAAAAAACATGTCCACCTTTTAGCTACCTAAAGGGGCTGAGGCTGCAAAATGTGTTTTTCATTTACTTTTTTGTTCAAAGATACCACGTACAAAAGAACAAAATTGTGGTCATAAAATCTAGTAAAAAAATCTTGAATTAAAAAATTATAGAGAAAACAATACATATGAAAGAATAAAGGATTTAGGGGCTTCATTTATCATGTCCATTTTTGTGTATATTCCAAAGTCCATATGAAATTTTGCATATGATCCATCCACTGAAATATGTGATTATTTAAAAAGTTGTAAGGCCTACCTTCACCGACATTTCTCTGTGTGTAGGGATCTTCCTGTGTGGTGGAATGATGGTACTGCAAGCAAAATGAACAAGCCAGTTTCAATGCTGTGAGGGATGAAAGCAGTCTGCTTGCTAGACAGTCCATTTGTCATTATTTTCAGATAATATAATCGACATTCCCACCCCCTCATGGCAAATATGTTAATGTAGTTACAGGCTCAATGGAAACTGGAGTGATGATATTCCATTCCATTGTGAAAGACAACTTCTGTTTTCTGTCTGTATTCTTTATCGATTGAATCAATAATTACTCCCATTAATTTCACATCAGATGATATGAAAGAATTAATTCTTAATCATGTGACACTGTATGTCTTCACATCCATCAAGTAATGTTGTTATAATTTAATGAATGCCGGAATTACTCTTTGTCTTGTGCTTGAACCACAGTAGCTATTTTTATCAGTGTGGTGTTCTCTGGTTTGAAATTATGTTCTCAGTAAAATATAATTGTTTTTCAATAATTGTTTTGTTCTGTTTTAAGATGGAGAAATGTCTCTTGTTTTATCTGAGAGACTGTTTCCCCTTTTTCTAGATTGCTTCATTGTTAACACTACTGAATTTGGTGAGGAGCTATTATAAATTTGAGATATTCACTTGTTCAAATATGGAAGTTATGCAGAACTTAAAAGTGCAAGATGTCAGGCCAATATGTGGCTATATCTGTTTGCTGTCTGTATCCTACATTCCAGGGCTATAGTATGGTACATCATGTGGTCACACAATAAGTAATTTGTGTGTGAGTACATTTATACATGTGTCATGCTGATTTTGATGAACAAGCGCATAAGGATAGGAACTTCTTCTCTGGTTTCCAGCCATGGACACCTACATATTTCACACACATAATTCTGCTCACTAACCACTTAAAAGACTGACATTATTACAGATATAATGTCTCTCACACATGAGTTTTCAGGCACTCTGGACATGTCTTACCTCTCATCATGTGCACTTTTATTCATTAACAATGTGCACAAATATTGTTGAAATATTAAAATGTAAAGGTGATTTTGAAAATGAGCGTAGAGATTGCAAATGCAAACTCTAAAGTCATATTTACTGAGAGAGGAGACAAAAGTCATCAGTGTGGAGCTCAGTTCAATAAATGTTCCTGCCAGTTTTTCACACAATGAGCAGTGAGCCTGCTTAATCATAGTAAATATGTTATACCAATGATCATTAGCAAAATGAATCCCAACAAATCTCAATTCCTGGAAAGCTGCTTCCTTTTCCAGTGTGAATGAAAAGCCATGCTACTATACAAATAATATTGTCCTTCCATTACAGTATTCAGTATTTTGAACCATAAATGGTTTGCAGATTTATGGTTCTTCTTTTAATCTTGTTTATGACAATTTAAGGTGCTGAATTCTGAAACGGAACAAAAAATCATCACACATGAGATGTTTTTTTTGTTGTGTGTACCTTAATTAGAATAAGAATGTCAACATACCCCAATCTGAACATATATTTATACACACTGTTTGAGCAGAATACATGGCTTAATATATTCATAGGATAAACAGTCTCTTCCCAAACTAAATATAAGTACACTGTACTTATATATAAGAACACTGTAAATCTATACCACATTGTGCACTATGAGGAGGGAATGAAAGTCTGACCCCTAATGGAGGACAGCTGTTACTGCCCTCTAAGAGTGAGCAGCTGCTATAGCACTGCTGATATGTGGTTGTATAATTAAAGGTCATCTCTGAATTAGATCCACTGTAGCTTCTATTTGTCATGCCTATTACTCTGCAGGCCACAAATCCAGCAAAAAATATGTACACACTGTCTCAAGAAGAGTATTGTAGATACTATTACATCAAATAATAGCATTATACACTATCTGCCAGTGTGCCTATTGATAGTGACATTACTGGACCATTTTAAAGGTGGACAATTAGTTATCTACTTGGCAAGTTATCATTTTTCAGAGGATATTTTAAATGTCAGGAAATAAGTACACTTTTAAATCAGTATTCAACTTAAAGTCATTCTTTGTAGCTGTGCGATATGGCTCAGTATTATTCCTGAATATGATGGTATTGTCTTTTGCTGGGAGAATATCAACAATGTCAACATTGCTGTGTAAGGAGATGTGTCCTGCATATTGACTGTTTGTCTGGATGGTACAATTAAGGGTGTATTTCTGTAAGTTTTATGTGATTCATACCTGTCATTAGAGACCTCCACCAAGTGACATGATGATTACACAAAGTGACATCTGTGTTTAAGCAGGAGCCTGATAGATGTTATCAAACTACTGTTTATTCATTTAATGAAAATAAGGGAAAACACTAACAGCTGAATAAATTAACTACTATAAACCATACCTAGGTCTATCCATTTGCTATGCAATTAACATCACAAATAGAAAAAAAATAATTATTGACTTTACAGGGACTAGTTATTGGCCTGCTTCATGCCATAAGAATTTAAAATGAAATGATCATACTTCATGTAACAGCACAGGTACAGCATGTACAAATATAATTTCACTATGTATTACTCAATTTCCAAATTCAAATTACTGCATGCTGCTCATTGGTTTCACTCCAGACATAACCATTAAATGCTGGTCTGTGCTCACCCACTTGCTCTCAGGAAAGTGGCTTAGTCAAGGTTTGATTTTGTGTGACTGCGTTTCCTGTTAGTCGTGCTTCTCTGATTGAACACAGAGCTGTCCACAGTGTTGCTCTGCAGCCCGCTTGATTCTAGGTAGCCATTGCACTGCTGCCATGGTTTCTGGGAGGTCTCTTAAATGAATTCTCTGCAAGGAAGCCATATTGTGTGCCAGACCCGGGTGTTAGTCTGGAACACCTGTTCACGTGGTTAGCCTGTGCGACTCATAAGATCCAACTATCCCCGGTGCGCGGGGTGCTGTCTCTAAACGTCGTCTGTGGAGCACAGTGAGAGAACATTAAGAAAAAGCTGTTGAGACAGTTTCGCTGCCAGTTCGTTCTTCCCGTACGGTGTATTTTTAGCCCGTACCGCGAAGAGCTTAGAGGCAGACGCGATTAATTATCATTCAAAATGAACAATAGTGTGCCATGAATCAGCTTTGCGCGGAACAAAAGTGAATTTTTGGAGTGTAAAAGCTCAATTGGTGAATCAATAGTCATGCCATATGTGCTCTTTTAAAAATTAGTAATACTATTTGTTTACATGAAATATTGCGTCAGAAAAGCCACAACATGTCATAAATCATATTACTTTCCCTGTTGATAAATTTACTAAAATCTTATCACCTTAATAATATATTTTACACATATGAGGTGTTGCCAGATTCTGGAGAACATACCGTTCATAATGCCAAGAGCAACTGTTCATTGCATTCCTTGTACTGCTCACATTCTATTAAATCGCCTTTTGAGTGAACTTACGTGTCACTTAGTATCCAATGAATAGAAAAAAATGGAAGGACGTTTGGAGGTTTCCCTTTATAATGGTGTAATAAGCTACTTAAACCACAAGCTCATCCGGGACTATGATTTAGTGCAGCTTTATTTTTTGATTTAAGGATAGCATTACTGTTAAATTTATATTGTTAAAGCCATTACAATTTCACTGCCTTTGAGATGTAAAGAGCCAATGATTTCAATTAGTCAGAGACTGGCATCAATATACTGCATATTTTAAGGAGTTTTTTTAAGATAAACCTTGCATCAAAGGATCACACATTATCAGTTGTAGAGTGATAAATATCTATACCTTATTTCTTTAGACTGTAATGTATTACATGCAAAAATATTCCTCCCTTCCAGGGCAATATTAACAGGATGTGGAAAAGAGAATTATCCAGAAAAATTCTGTTGTTGGAGGCATGGGGAAGGTGCATTGATTTATCGCCAGTACTCCCCACCCAAGCAGAGCCAGCGGTATTGGTCTGAGGCCTCCATGGCCACGTCTGAAGGCTGATCTATGGATCACTCTGTAGGGCAGATGTCAGCATATGTTAAGCCTTGGTAGGTGTGCTCTCCTTCATTCTGTTAGGTGAAGTAATAGGAGATGCTCAGTGGTGCTGACAGATTAGAACCCCCTCATGGGTCTGTTTGCTTTCCTGCCAAAGCTATCTGCAGCTTTCTAAAGCACAAAATCAGATACAATCTGCAAGGTCCTTCCCAATGATAAACTCAGGTGGCAAGGTTAAAGACTTTAGCCATTTAACTCATGGGGTTGGCTGTTTTGAGTAAGAGGCCTCGGAAAGCCATTCATATGGGTATTTTTTAGTGAGGCGGGGACCCAATTGAGAGGATATTAGGCTGATTAGGGGTTGTCTGCTGGCTGAGTGAGTCAGTAGTCAAGGTTTCACGGTACAGTTACTGTGTGAAGACAGAACATATTGATTTGGTGGCTTATCCGTCACGCAGCGGGCCATGAATGACGAGATCTGGCAGAACGATGCCAGCTTCAGTCCAATTTAACTCTGTAGGCCGTAAAGTCCAGCAGACATAAACATTATTATTCCAGCTAGAAATGTATGACAGTTAAACTTGTGTAAAGGTTTCTATCTACAATCTCAATACAAGGCGATATTGCTATACCTCAGAGAAAACCATGATTATCTTTGGCCTCCATATTATAGAATATAGCTCCAATCTCTTTGCAATAATTAGCACTGTAGTGATCTAATGTAGGGTGGCAAAAATGTAAAAGGATAGGGAAGCCAAATCAGTGTGTATATCTTACTAAATGTATAGAAAAGGTGGGTCAAATAATTATAAATGTCAAGCAATATATGAGTATTTATTAACTGTTAGTTATTTGGCCTATACAATAACAGCTTACTAGTACCGTGTTTAAGAGTTGGGAACAGGCAGTGAGGATTAAAAGCTTTCTTTGGGCTCCAAACATCAGTCAATCTAGACTTAGGAAAAATCAAAAGATGAATCATGAGACAATATTATTTTCTTTCATCCATTTCTTTATCTCATCTCACCGGGTAATATGTTGTTGGATATTGGCCTTAGTTACAAGCCCTTGCAGAATGGTAGCTGCAACTCTGCCGTAAATCTCAGCTTTTGAAAACTACTCTAAATTTTTTTGGACTGGATCACAGAGGTGTAGATTCAGGTAGGCAGTAAATTGCAGTAAGTTGTACACTTGAAAGAAAAAAAAAAGTCTAAATCTTAAGGTCTTTGCTGTAATTAAAATCCACTTTAAAAAAAAAAAACAATATATGTATGATGTGTTATGCATGTAGACTTTCTTGGTAGCAGTACACGTATTATGGAAGGATTTCATTACTACATTCCAAAAAGTACATTAAACCAGCTCATTAAGCTGTATGGGACACGGAATGATTTTAATTTGAACTAGACATGCACACTTACAAAAAATGCACAAATTCATTGAATGCTGGTGATTGAATAACACTGAATTTGCGGTTCATTATTATTAAACATGCAACACATGCTTTTGTGAACAGTGCATTTGAAGTCAGGTGATGAGGATGAATATTTTATATTGGACTAAGAACAATGCATCAGGCCTCTTATTGGTCATAAATCTTTCATGTGATTCTTTAGGGAAAACCTCAACATAATTAAAGACATTTCCCATAGATGGCATCTAGAGTTCATTTGATTTATGATATCAAAGGCATCTTGCTTTTCCGGTATAATTCCCTGTTACAATGTGTGCTGCCGGCTCGAGAGTGCAGGTTTAGCCTGACTGTTTGAGTAAATTATTGTGATCAATACTGACCCAAAATGCCCTGCAAGCAGAAAGAAGTGGTAATCATGTTATCACTGATTGCTAGCTATTGACCGTTTGTTTGTGCAACACATGTAGACTAATCACACCTTTTTATGTTAAGGTTGGAAACATGTTCAACAGTAGACAATGCACAATAAAAAAACTCAAGTAGATCATGAGTCTTTCATTATTTTCCCCTCCGGGATAATCAATGTGCAGAAATTGCTATGTGTATTGGTGTCATTCCTGCAGCCCTGTGACATTATTCACTAAAGATCAAGTCCTGTTTACTCTATGTAATAGGTACTTCTGCATAGGATCTGTGTTCTTTCTCTCTGTACCGCATAATTTCTGGAACACTAATTAAAGATATGTTTTGATTTGCTTCATAAGATACTAGCATGGAACAATAACTTAATTTTGCGTGTTTGGAGTGATTGTACTGAGAATAAGGGCTTGATTAACCAAGGATTATATATGTAAAGGCAGGTATAGAACTGTCACTGTGTAATGAAAACCTTCCACAGTGATCAAAATGCATGTGTTAATACTGAAAGATACATTTTACAATTGTTCATTTTTGTTTATCATGTGCACAATTCATGAAATTATTGGTTGAGGTCATTCTCCTTTGGGGATGCAGTGAACAAAATGGCATGTATTAAAGCAGGAGACAGTCAAACGGAATGTCACTGAAGTGCATTTATTCCTTTAGCGAATGACAGCTGCTGTCAAAGTGGAGCCTCATTAGAACATTCATGAACATTACTTGATTTCAGCCTAGCCACAGCCATCCAATGGAATATAAAACAGTCCTTACTTCTGGTGGACATCCCTTGTAGCAGTTAGCAGTACACAAATGTTTACATCCCTTACAAAAACTCAAAATCTCTCATTTAAATCTGTCTGTTTTTTGGTGGGGTTATTTACATAGTGACACTTATTTGATCACCCACAGACAGTGACATGATCAGACTTGCAGATACTTTGGTTACACATGCAAAATAACATCCATTTTTTGGAGATCTCAGTAAATCTGCCCCTAAACCCACACACATCCAGCATGCATGGAGAACTGTGGAACTGGACAATTTTTAGTTTTTCACATGGGAGTGAGAACTATTTTATTATATCAAAGACCATACTTTCTCAAAAAATCCCATCGTTATTATCTATTTATCGTTCTTCTTTAAAATGTGTTGGGTGAGAGAACTTTTAAAACATTAAAAACAGAACTTCTATTGGAATGAGTTGGTCTTCAGTTTGACTCAAATGGACACTGTTATGGGGAACAGAGTTGGAATTATATTGGCAGAGACAAAGAAGCCTGAAATAGTTCTTTTTCCTCAAAAGGTGTCCAGTGGAATCATCCTGTTCATTATGCACCACATGGCTGGCTCTCTTCAATGCACAGCCAGTGCTGGTATTTATTCTCTGAGTCAGCCAGGTGCCATCACGTCCAGACAGCCGGTGTGGCAGAGGGTTCGATAATTAAATCATAACAGAATCATTTTGCAACCTTGCAGTAGAGCTGCGGCCAGCCGCAGCGCCACTCTGTCCTACTGATGGATGCCCCTGTCATTCCCTCACCAATTGGCCGAGGTGGGAATGCACCATGCTCTGTGGCTTTGCAGCCTGCATATGGGGATACAGCCTGCAGGATGACTCTGAAGCTGCCAGTGACAGAAAATGAGCATCAGCGTTTTTTTTTCTCAACATTTTTTATGTTCTCCCCAAACAGGCCACAGGAAGGAACAACACATTGTTTAAATTAGTTAAGTTAACCGTTAACATCAGATTACTCAACCCGAATCAATAAACATAAGGTCATCTCCATCTTATCACCATTTGGAGTGCAATTAAAATGAACTATTAGCAGATGGTGACACTGTTTCACATTCAAGGCTGCGCTGTATTGATGGAGTCACATTTTAGATAAAGGTCAGCACCGTGATGTGGATTGGTTAGGATTAACTGGAATGGGCCTTGGCATCATAGTACTTTAGAGCCTTCAGTTTGTGTTGTGAAAGTTTGAATATGAAGCATGTGAAGTATCTGTTTAGTGATGACATGACCCAAAGCGACAGTCTAAAAAAGGCAACAGTAATTCTTTTTCAGTTGATAGACCAGTAAAGACTTATAATAGAACTGCTCTGGATTTAGGTATTCAGGCACAATAGATTTTTTGTATTGTAGTACCTTGGCTGGAATACCTCACTAAAATTCCAGAAGTAATGCATACGTGTGTAAGTACTGATGGCATTTATGACCTGACTGTTCCATGAATGCATTATAAATAGATATTGGGATATGAATTTATGCATTTACAAGTATACACTCACTTAATTTCCAAAACCCCAGGTAAAATCAAGGTTGCTTCAATAGTTATATGAACTGATTTGTGCTGTCTGTTTTTGCTAACATCAGAGCAGTTTTCAGTCAGTATTCAAAAGGGTTTGTCTCAGTAATTTCGTCAGAGCACAGATGTGATCGCTGAAGGCACAACAATTTAACACGGAGGACCACATCTGTTGCAGTTTTGTGTTTTGTAATAAAAATTGTGTCTGCTTCATAAAAATGTGAATGTGTTGGGAACGCACGGAGGAGAGTAAAGGACAATCAGCAGCCTTTTTTGTGTGATCGAGATCTTCTATGATCACAGCAATAACAAATCTGCCACATGTTTCACACCTCACACCATCTCTCATTTAATTGGGTTCTGACAATAGAGCTCGTTATCACAATTGCTAACTTTAGAATATTGAATCTTCAACTGTAATGGGTATTGAGAGTCACATGATTAACTCTTCAGGAAAATTCATGGACAGTGTTTTTCATGGAGCATGGATTTTAAATGGGTTTTTTTAATGGATTTTTTAAAAAAGTGTATTCTTAATATGTAAATTATAGTTTATTCTTTAATATGTTATGCCAATTATTGTTTTCATTTGAATTCTGTTTATTTAAAATGTGTGTGTGAAAATAGACATGTAAATGAAATGAAGCTAGTATGTAATTATAGATATCATTGGTAGTTTGAGAGAAATACCATACAAAGTTAAGGATATTAAGGCCAAAAATCAAGGCTGTTGGAACACATAGGCTAACCTCTAGGTTCTGTGCTTTAAACTTCCAGTGTAACTGATAGCCTTGTTACAGTATACAATGCAGTACACTGCAACAATGGAAGCCTGATATTCTAAATCAGTTAAGAATCCTCTGTTGGTGTTGATTTCTTTACTTCAGTAACAAGATTTAGGATACCCTGAGATTGAAGCATGGTACAAAATAAGGTCTCCCCTCATTAGTTCAGTCATACAGAAAAAAATAATTTGTTCCAAAGCATGACTTAGATGGCAGCTTAGCTATTTGTTTTCCCACAAAGATATGTTTTTGACCTTGGACTATGTGCATACAATATAATTTGTATGCAAGGGGTTTTTTGTAGGGGACAAAAGAAAACAAAACTGGGCACAGGAACTCACATCGAATAGTGAGGGGGGTAATTGACCTACTTTATCCACTTGAGGGGTAAAAAGACTCCTGCTCTGTTGATACAGATGAGCTAACCCTAACTGCACGGCCCCCTAATTTCCAATGTAAACGAAAACAGAGGAAGTAATTATTTATCTCATTGTGGGCAACATGCTTAATTAACCTTACTGATGAAGACAGATGTAGAAACATTTGTTAATCTGATGTCCTATCTCTCTGGTCTTGATCAAGATTTATGATTGAGTGTTTAAAGTTGCAGGAGAGATGTTTGCTGATAATGGCCCATTAGATTTGTGTAACTGCATCACCTGTCTTACTTATGCCAGCAGTCAGCTGCACAGCTGCCATCAAGTGGATATAAGTACCTGGACTGGTGCACATTAAGGCCCACCCTTTCACTCTGAAAAAGGTGAATGTTGAAAAATAGACAAACAGCATCCCCACTCCTCCACACCCTCAACAAATGCTTTTTCCACCTTAAGTGTGAAATATATTATCTAGGCACATTTATTCGGCTTTTTCCATTTTGTGTAGGTTGAAATACCCCTCTCAGGACATCTATGTGCAATTGCATCCATTGCATTTGAGAGTGTTTTTTCCTATTTTTAACATTGGGTGCCCATTAGTGCCTGTTGTTTAATATTCTAATATAAGCTAATAGTACTCTCTCTCTCTCTCCTCTCTCTCTCTCTCTCTCTCTCTCTATTTTCCAAAAGAAATAATGTAACATGCATGTTTCTGACCTATTACTGTAGACATTACAATGAGATGACTGCACATACACATAAGAGATTGGGGAAATCTTCCAGAGAAGTTCCATATCATCCTATTGTACCGCTGTCCACTTAATTTGTCTACAGAAGTAATTTGCTAACCTGTAAAACCTGCAATAACAATTTAACTAGTAATTAAATGTGCAATGAGCAGCTCAGAAGCTCAGCTTCTTTTCTGCAATGTCACACTTCTACCATGTTGCCTTTAACTAACTGGTTAAATCTCTTTAGATGTTAAGTGTCCTGCCAGTAGTGTGCCCGTATTTTAACTTATCTCTGTGTATTTGTATTTTTATGTGATACAGCAATTTATGCAGGGCAATTTCTATAATTATATGAAAAAGTTATAGTTAGTCATTGCCCTGTCAGAGATGGATGTGAGCAACAGTTATTATGGTGTGTGTATTCAAAAATAATTACATTTTTCAAGTGTTTTTTTTTTTATCAACCAGTATACTTTATTCCAAAAAATATGATGAGACAGTTACATTACATTGCATTCATTCAGGAGACACTCTTATCCAGACTGACTTACAGTGTAGAAGAATATAAGTGCATCCACCTGATTATATGAGTAGCAGTGCCAGTCTTTGGTAACCACATGTCTAGACTAACAAGTACATAAGCAGCATCAGTAAGCAACAGTGGAAGTTGGCTATGCAAGGGTGAATTGTACCCATATGTTCAATAAAACATACCAAAACCATAGACGATAGACCTCAACTGGGATTCAGGTGCCATCTGAAGAGGTGAGTCGTGAACCTCCTTTGGAGGGCAGCCAGCGATTCAGCTGTGCTGACATCAGTCGAGGTACTGTGGAGCTGTTCTATCTGCTGCTCTGTAGGGTGCAAGCATGCTGTCACACCCCTCCATGTCACCCTTCAGTGGCTACCTGTTACAGCTCACATCAAGTATAAAACCTTGGTGCTAGCTGTAACAGGTAGCCAGTGGAGTACACCAGCAGGGGTGTGTCTTTAGCACACTTGGGAGGGCTGATGCAGTCATGCAGCAGCATTCTGAAACAAGTGAAGCGGTATTAAAGCACAAGCAGGGAGACCGGTGACTAGGAGTTGTAATAGTGCAGATGTGAGAGAACCAGGAGCAGGACCAGGAGCTGCATGGTGTGCTGCAGATCCTAAACATGCTATATGTGGAATGGATGCGCTTGCAAAGTCAAGATTCAGGGAGAGTTCTTGGAGCTTAGAGAAGTTAGACGGAATGTAGAGCACCTCAGTCTTACCCAGGTTTAGCTCTTGATGATGATTCACCATCAGCCTGAGATGTCCTCAAAGCAGGATGATATGCAATGTCAGATCTGGAAAAAGAGCAAACAAAGTTGGGCGACATCTGTTTTAGAGCAGAGATGAGTTCTTAAATAACTGTATTTATATTGACAGGTAAACTGTTCTCTTTATGAACAAGTGGATATTCTTTGTTTCTTACACTAAAAGTTTTAAATCAATTGATGGATAACTCACATCTTTGGTTGCTGCAAATTATCTTGATTTGTTTTGTTTGTGACATGGCACATTTACTCTGTGAAAATGGGCTTATAATGAAATGACAAAACAGTGAGATAATATCAGTCTTCCCTAATATCCAAATTGTCTTGTTGAATGTTTTATGATCTCTTCACAAGTGTGGAACATCCATTACATCTGCCTTAAGTCATTTGAAAATAGAAACTAAGGAAACCTTGAGTTTATTTTCTATTGAAATGATGTTAGCTTTCTAATGTTTACTTTTCTAAACAAATATCTCCAAAAAGCATTTGAATTCCTGTGATATTTGAAAGTGTAGAACAAAACACACTTGTTAAAATGTTATTTTGTGTTATATCACACTTTACAAAAATATAGAATGGAGTAATATTACAGTTATTTAGCTGACACTTTTATCCAAAGCAATTTGCAGTTGATTTGACTAACCAGGGACCAGTGTGGGGTTAGGAGTGTTGTTGGGTTAAGGGCCTTGCCCAAGGACCCAACAGTGGCACTAATCTTAGTGTGACTGCACTGGATCCCAGTGAAGCACCTTAGCCACTAGGCTATGGGCTGTATGCAGAGTACGGTTGACCCTCCCACATCGCGGGGGATGAGGGGCATTTATGACTTACTAAAAATTCCCATTTAATTTTTTGTTGCCGATGGGCAACAAATAGAAACTGCGATGTGGAGAGCCTGTATGTGGGATGGTCACCTGTATACATATATTCAAAACTTGGAAAAACACATTAAAATGTCATTCCATGTTCTGATTGGTCCTGTCTTGTACTTATATACAACCAATTTGAATCCACAGTGCTCTGATGTGTAATGTAATAGTGGATGAGAAGGAAGTTATTGCCTGTTTGGTCCAGTGTGTGGACAGATGTGAGAAGAAACTCCAGTTCGATGCAGTGTGCCTACTCTGAAGGAGGTGTTTATAGCTCCTATTATATCTGTCAAAAGAGCATCTGCAAGGAAGTCGGAACACCAAAATCTCATAAAAAATGCAAATGCGTTCTTATCTTGTCCAAACACTAGATAGTGGCTGAGCCCAGATAAGGCCAGCACTCTGCCAAGCCGTGCATAAATCTGCAAGCTGTGCCTGTATGCGGTTCCTACTGCGAGAGCAGTTGGGCTGATGCAAGCACTTCTCTGATCCCCATGGCCTGCCACCTATTAAGTTGTAAAGGCCCTCTGCACTGTTTGAATCCTGTAGTAAAGACAATTTTTGCTCAGTCTACTTATTCTCGTGAAGAGTGTGAGTACTCCTTGTCAGCTGAGCTGTTGAGCATTAGTACCCATTGAATAATTAACACCAACAATGGTTAACACCGAAACGTATGCTTGATTAGCCCTTGGAACAGGCAACCTTTGTGACCTTTGCAATGAATCATTGTGATTTCTGATTAGGTTTTCTAAGGACACTTTCATTTGTAAATCTCATGTTTAATTTAATGAAAAAAATCATTGATTGTCTCTTAATTAGCATCACTAGCCCTTCTCCAAAGAGGTGATTATACAAATTAGCAATGGGAAGGGAGTAGTTTGCATTTACAGTAGGTGGAAGTGTTAAATCTGTAACCATCACATAAATTAATTAAAAAAGTAATGTATAGCTACCTGAAAACAACAAACAAGAGACAATGTACACACATAACACTGAGTGATGCAAAAGTTGGGGAGGGAGTACCATGGACTAAAATCCTTGTTTATGATGTGTGAAGAATGTATAACAGTAACATTCAGTTAAGCAAATCCTTATGGATACTAGTGATTAGGTTGATGCTAGAGGAAAGTTTTTAAATTATATGCATTTAAAAAATGAACAACTTAAATTTGAACCCAAAGTCATTTCTCAGATTTTTTACAGGTATGTGGTCCATCACTAGATCTAAAGTTTGGTTATGAAAATGATACAGGATGGCTAGAAACAGGAATGGGCAGCAACATAGAAAAAATATTGAAAATTGGGTATTTTTGCTGCAGGTTAATGAGATCATTTAGTTTTTGATCCACTTTAGGGACAGAGGGGTTTTTCAGTACATCTTTTGCAATTTAATCATCTGAATTATACAGTATACCATACCATATATACCATATATTAAAGTGGAAGATTGTATTGAGACTTTTATAGAGGACATGCTATCTTAAATTATTAATACTGCCAGACCAAAACACTTACACCCACAATGTGTGAAAAAGATTATTCATCGAGCAAAAGATATAGCTTCAACTCTTCAAAATTACTGTATGAGACCTTTTGCAGTTAACGAAAAACCATGATTCTTAAATTTTGCTGCCAAAATCTTATTCTACTTTTGAGTTATAATCTGCAACATTGGGAAAGTATGTTTTCTTTTAGAGATGACATAATCTGTCTCCATAATTGACAACAACATGTTAATTTATTCATTATTTAAAGATCTCAGTTATGTTTGAAGGAAATGTAACAGCCAAATTTAAAGTGCAATAATTTTTGGGAAAATCAATACAATGATACGGCAGTGGTAGCCATTATAGTTGTGACAGGATTTCTGCAGTCTTCTGCTGAAGGCAGGCCTGTGCTTCATACAGGGGATCATTTTGACAGATGTTACACATCTCAATTTAAGTCAAAATCAGAATGGGTCTTCATGCTTAATGACAGCAGGAATGAAAGAGTGAACAGCTGCCGTGGTGTCTCCACTGGGGATGAGAACAAAGGAAGAGGAGATGTGGAGGTCAGCATGAGGGCATGCTCCCATTGGCTGGGAGAATTGTGTTATCCGCACCATACACGTCACAGCAGGGTAGAATGTCAGACACTTGCTGGCTGTGAAAAGCCCATGTCCCTGCTGTGCTCATGAAGTGTGTGTGTGTGTATGTGTGTGTGTGTGTGTGTGTGTGTGTGTGTGTGTGTGTGTGTGTGTGTGTGTGTGTGTGTGTGTGTGTGTGTGTGTGTGTGTGTGTGTGTGTGTGTGTGTGGGAGGGGGTGTAATGAATGCATATTGTTTTCAATATTTTGGAGAAGTTATTAGACACACACATTTGATTTGAAAATATGTTCTTGAGAGCACTACATGATAAATTTGATGTTTTTGTCTTTTGTGTACAGTTGCGTGTGCAATTAGGTTTTGTTCTCAGTGGTGCCTGTTTTCTATTCAGTAATGAGCTGCGTGTCCCAGTCCCAGTATGTCCCACTTCTTGTACAAGGCAAGTGACTTTGAAATGCACTCATTAAAGCCAGTCCAGGGTTTTCTCTTACTCCATCATGCAGCCACCCCTGGGATAACGCTCACAGAGCTCTCAGAGCTCCAGATTCCAGTTTACATTCAGGGTGGCCTGGGGTGATCTGGGACAAATGATGCGGTAAACCCACCTCATCTAGGAGCACAAGCCTGTGTGTGCCTCACTTGATCTCCCCGCTCATTCGTTTTCTGTATCAAGCGCACTCACTCAAGGACCGGGATAGACTCTCTAAAGAGGTACCATGTCCGTCTATGCAAGCATTTGAGCTTTCCATTTCAGGGTCGACAATTTCCCACTCCATGGCTTGATGAAGGCTTTTCTGTCAGTGTAGGGTTTTATTCCTTCTTATAGTCATGCATCCATACAAACGATCAGGCAAATGTGTTCACCAGCCATTTTTATAGTCCTTCAAAAAAAAAGAATTGTGTTGGTCTTCAAGGTGTCAATATGCCTCCCCAATGTAGTCCATCCCCCCAAAAAGAAAACAATTATACCCTGCTGCAGACAGCCTTTCAAAGTCCCCTCCTTGCTCAGTAGCATGTCCAGTGCTTCTGTGTTGGTTCTTTGTCTCCCATTTGGACCCTTTTTATTTTTTTCCTTGCCCATATCACACAAGAGTGGAGAAAGTATTGATTTTCCTTTTTAATCCAAGAAGGGGTGAAGATACCTCAGAAAATTACTACATAATTCACTGTCTTTATGTCTTTGTCTTTTTTCCCAAACAGTGGCCAAAGTCTTTCCATCTATGTCATATCTTTCATTGGGGCACAGCTGACCACCCATCAATCTAGAGCTTTTTTAGGAAGGATAAAGGGTGCTTGTGCCACACTGATGATGTGTTACTCAGCAAATGGCCTTTTGGCAGAGGACTTTCACCCTTTGGCTTCTATTCCTCCATTCACTGTCATTTCACTGTGTCAGCACTTCCTTTATGAAGGTGTTTATGAAGTTTGTCAGAAACCATGTTGGTGTTCCTATTTCTGGTGGAAAAAAACATTGCAGGACCCCAGAGATGGTGTGACACAGGGCTTAATTGTAAGCAACCATTCCATCTGATGTTTGTACATGAGTAAGCAGGGCTGTTTGTGACTTGACTTTTGTCACTTTGGTCTGGGCATTTTAACTGCAGAAGGGGTTGGGAAATGCTCCAGTCAGGCAATTGAACAGTATGAAGTGGCTTTAATACCCCATCTCCCATGACCACACCAACCAAAACATGGATTCAGCTATTTTTGGTTTTATCATTACATCACTCTGCTTGTTTAGAGATCCATCCAAATGGAACTGTGCTTAACATTTGAAAGGTAATTACATTCTGAGCAGTAAGTCAGGAATACCATTATCTCTGTTGTGAATGTTTTATACTACAACAAACTCAGCTAACTTATTTTGTTTGAGTAGGTGCATTTGTTCCTTCTGTAAGGGTATTTTATGAATAGATACTGTTTGAAATTACCTTTGGGAACATTTAATTTGAAAGTATGAAGAGTGGAAGTTGAGAGTTTAAGTGATCTAATGACCTAGGTTTCTTTTGCAATCTTACAATATGCATTGGTCTCCCTTGCCATATGGTAATGTAGAAGTCCTTTAGACATGAAAAGAGTTGTGATTAATTGCAGTGACCAGAATCTACAGCTCACAGAAATTAATTAAAACCTCTCCTCTGCTGAATCTACCATAAAAAGTCAAGGAGAAGAGTAATCTGTATTTATATATTTGCTTATAATTGAAGATGGTATACTTTACATTTTGATGTTGTGTTGGTACTGTATCTTAAATAAATAATAAAAAAACTGTGTCTTAAATACCTGTTAAATTGGCCAATTTGCTGATGCTCCTAGGCATTTGCAATATTGGCAACAGCTTCCACTGGACTGATCAGATAAATGGTCTGACTGGTTAGCATCCTTTGAATGACAGGGTCAATGCCAAATGTAAGTATACAGCATTGCCAAGCTCAGATTTGTTGAGCAACAGTTTACAAGGACATATATTTATTGACTACATCCCTTGGTTAATTGTCCTTGTATTTAATATGAAGCGGACCAAATATTGTTATTATACCTGAAATGAATATTTCATGGACTATTTAGACTTATTCAATAGACTTACAAAATTGCATATTGATAGAATGGAATGAAATGCAATTTCTGATAAATGTCATTCTTTTCTGACAGAACATTTTCTGTGGAAAGGTAAACGTTCTGATTTGAGTTTCATTTAAATATTTATCAAGAACTGAACAGGGGCAAAATCATTTGATTATACTGTACTGAAATAGTCATTATTAAAATGAAATAATAACATTTGCCATTAACATAGTTATTACCTTGATTATGTGCTGTCAATCTTGAACTCATTTTACAGTGCTATCCCCACAAGACCCTTCATGTTAAAATACATTGGATCTTAGCTTTGAGGCATGGGTATTGAGATGTCCTCACAGAATGAAATCTTTCAGGCTGTGATGCAGGAAGTGGCTGTGTGAATGTTTTGGATTCAAGGTTCATTAACCACACAGGAACTGGTAGAATGTAAGGAGCGAGTGGGGGGCAGGATGAGGACAGTTGCTCATGGAAATTGCTCTCAGAGCAGTGACATCATTGAGAGGAGAAGGGTGAGCATAATTGGCCTCTGCGTGGCCTCATGGGATGGGAGAGCTCTGACAGGGAGCCCTTCGTGCTGAGCTGAAGTGGAGGATTCAGTCCGTGAGGGCCCTTGGAGCATTGCAGCGGCAGCGGGCTCCCACCACATCTCCTGCTACGAGTCTGCTCCTTTGGCATCCTCAGAAATCCCTCCTTTGTGTGAATTGTATTAGACATAACCTTGGCTGTTCTGGAAAAAAAGAAATATCGTCTCTTGCACATACGCATAGACAGTTTAGACAATCGAGATTTATGGCATGTTTGTTACCTCACATAATTGGCAAAAAGGCATTCTTTTATTATTTTAGGATAAAAATTGAATCAAGAAAAGTGAATTAAGACTTAAGTCTATTTTGCATCACATATCAAAAACATGTGCCATATAACAACTTAATATTACAACAAAAAATCAAGCTTAAGACTCTGACCAAGTTATCTTACATATCAATTTATCAACATCTGAGATTGTTTCGCATTGTAGTAAAGGAATATTGATATGGCATTTAGTCTATTGAGCAGTAATATTTTTTGCATCACAGCAATGTTGGTTATTTGACATGACTGATAAGCTTTGCTGCATTGTTACCAAAGGGATTTCTTCTGTCCAAATGTGAGTGAAAGAGCATCAGTCAGTCTCCTATGGGCGTTTATGCAGCTGAGTCAGACCTAATATTGGTTGAATTGAGTCAGCATGTTTAGCCCAGGTACTTGTGTTTTAGTTTGTTGCAGTCTATTTGCTGGTCACCACAAGCTGCTTGAAAGACAAGTGCACCAATGGCAAGCATGTACAGTACATAAGCACAGATGAACCTGGCATCATTAAACACCCAACCCTAATAACTGACCCATTACAACAGATTTCACCATTTCTTGTTAGGGTAGGTTTCTACATCGAAGGTAATGTTATGACTAAATATCACAGTGTTCCATGTTTCCTCTTGGGGGGATGCTAATGGTGTTCATCCTCTACTGGTGTGTGCCTTTGTTTATTTCCAAGTGGGTGATAACAGCCTTGCCAGTAGATGAGGGATAGGAAAGCCCCTGTTTGAAAGGGGAGAATGATGAGGACATGCATGGCAGAATCTGCCTGTGCTCTGCAGGACCAGAGATGCGAAACACTGGGGAGTGACATATAGGGAGTGCATATTCCATGCGAGCAAGCCCAGATGCTGACAGGATTAAAACATGTGTCCCCTGTGGATCCTGCTGAGGGAAGATGAAGGACGCTCAGTCACGCAGCTCCTCCTTATGCAGAGAACACCATCAATACGCAGCTTTGTAAGAAATTGCTCAAGATGTCACGTGTTTGGCCAGATTGTGTTTGGTGTCTGTCCCTACTGGTTTGTATCAGACATAGGCATCCTTTTTTCAGAAAGAATATATTAAAGTAGACATACATCATGCAGTGAACAAGGGGACATATATGACACATTTGACAAAAAACAACTTCATTAGAGTGGTTTTGATTCATGTCAGGTCATTTTCAGAATGCTAATTCTGGCAATCAGGTCATCTTATTGAACTCTTCATTTATTGCAAGGAATTGGCATTCAAAATGTGATCACCCAATCCTGTCATGAATGGTGAAAGCAAGTACCAAAATGAATTCAAAACAGAAATGATTGCAACTGATATCTCGAAATCACCTAGTTTGTAAACATGATCGAATGATTTTTCTTTTTTTGTAGCTGCTATCTGTGGTAGTTGTGAATAATCACAACACTGGAACCTGGACAACTTCCCTGAAGGCTGTTTCTTACACATTTTTGAAGTTGCTATTTAATTATTGGGTGCTTACATTCTCACATTAAAGGAAAAAACCACAAGCATTGCCCTTCCTCAAACTGCTTTTGAAAAGACCAAATGTTTACACTTCTGAGTGTGCAGAAAATAGAAGTGCCTCTCTTTTCACAGCACCAAAGGACAACTGACATCTTAGTTTGATGAATTTGTTATATGGTATAGCACCTGTTTTTTCAGTTGAAATCTTCTCTGTTTAATGGCCATCTGTGCCCAGTTTGTTTACGGGGGTAATAACTGATTTGTTACTCACATGGCTTCAGTTAGTCTTGCAGCCTCAGAGTAATGGGTTCAAATAAAACAAAGTTGCCCAGGAAAGAAAATGTATGGTGCTGTTGTCAATCAACACTGACAACAGCTTGTCTATTGCAGGAACACAGGCCACTGTTCAAAGAAAGCTTCCACGTCTTGGGCACAATTGAACCGTTTGTGCACAAAGAATGGTTGTACCTCCTACTTATCAGTCACAATCAATTGCATAACCTCATTTGCATGTTCATTGTTTTGCTCACAGTAGCATAAAAGCTAAGTTAACAATTTGATTGACAGGCCAACATCATGAAGACAAGCTTTCATCCTGCAGATGAATAGAAACTACAAGCTGCTTTGTGTGACTATCATGAATAATAAGAGAGAAAAAAGACCAGTTTCGTCAGATATGCAATGTAATGTTTTGGTGCAAAAGAACATTTAATTTCCATTGATTTCATTCCATTTCTGCCTCAGCATAAGTAGCAAGCATGGTTACTTTCACAGAAGCCTTGCTCATATTTTTGAATGAAAGTTGTTATGAAGGCTTATATCATAGACTAAAGCAACCTAATAGGCTGTAAAATATCATTAGATGCTTAAAGACATGGTGAATGAAAGCCTAATGTGGCATATCCGGAATCCCAAGGCACAGTCTCATCCAAAGCCAATAGCTGTTATGCTAATTTGAATTCTTCTTTTGGAAAATGTACTATTTCTGAATGCTCTATGGAACTGCATATAACTATATAGCCTATGAGAGTGCAACACTCTCACTAGATCTACATGTTCTGCCTGTTCTTTTCTTTTACTGTCAATCAAAACACCCCCAAATGCAGTACAACCTATAAAATCAAAAGTTCTTGAATGATAGTCCCAAACTGTGTCAGCTAATTATTGTAGTTTGGAATCATGTATTTGCAGCATGTATTGAGGTAATTGCCCCTTGTACGCTTACGACTCCTCAGATCACCTGCTTATGACCAATGAAAGCCAACTGCTACCAGCAGGCTTCCTCAAGTCTATCACCAACACCCATTAAACAGTAAAACATGCTTTCTTGTGCTAGAACATTTTTTATGTTGGTGGCCTAGTCAAAATTTATATTGTAACTTGTCACTGCAACACAATAACGTTGATTAACACAGACAGGCAGGCACACAGACACACACACACTTATGCATGCATGCACTCACTACTATTTTCATTACAAAGCAATCACGATGGAGGTTAGGATTCCATCCTTCACTGTTATTAAAGCACAGATGAAGTAATAAAGTTAGTTCACTGAGCTGAAGACTCCAGTCTATAGGCAAGGGAATGAATTGTACTCTTGGTCTGACTCCAGGGAGTGATGTCCCACTCTCTCATGCACACATGCACACCCACAATCACATTACCGTTCTCCGCTATATAGAGGTTGACCCATTTATTTATACACGCAACTTTCACATTAGGACTACAAATACATTGTATGTCAATGAATAAGTACCATTGTGCCACACTGGTGAATGGAATCAAAAAGATAGATGTGTTCTGAGATTGTATTTATGCACTGTAAATACTGCTACCTCAGCTGTTATCAAAACATTGATTTCAACTTCAACAACACATTGATGTAGTCGAGATGAATTTTATTTCAAGCAAGGTAACAATTCACCAAGCTTCTGTACATAAGGCCATATGTTGTTTACACTCATGGGCGGACCGGAAACTGAAAGGATGAATTAGCTGAAACTCTTCAATGGGTATGTAATACTTCTATGGGTCACCATGAGAAAAGTGGTTCCCTTTGGAAGTGTACATAAAAGAAGTTTGAAATGCAAATGTACCATTTCAAACTTATCAGTCTCTCCAACAGCTCTTATTATATTATATAACATTTAGCATTTAAATGTCTGCAGTCTATGTGTACTGCTCATTAATCTGTTAGGATATTGGAATCACTTTGATTATACTAAAGTGCTTAAGAATTATTATTGATAATTGGTAGTATTTTTTCGTTCTGCTTATTAAATCTTTGCATTGACATGACCGTGAAACTCTAAACATTGTTTTCTTGCATCAAACAAATTGCAATCAACAAGCTGAACTGTAATCCCATCTAGTCATTTCAACTAGAGTAATGAAAACAATGCTGGATGCAGTGCACTGCAGGACCATACATGGCAGCATGAAAGTGTTTTGTGTGATTATTATTTAAAAGGAGGATTACAGGAGACACTTAATAGTCTGGTGGTGGTCATAAAAAGGCTCAGGAACAATGCCTCTCTGTGGGGAAAGATTGTGTGCTTTGTTTTATGTTTCTAGCACTTGAACACGACTTCATCAAGTTATTCAGAAGTATCTTTACTGCTTTCCACGGTAGAGATGTGGGACCATCTGGTAAACATCAATATTTCAAGCCAGCTGTGTATTAACATTTAAAATCTCTGCCGGTCATCAAGGACAAGGCAATAAGTGGTGTTGAAGCTTGTAAGTTTATCATGTACTTAAACAGATTTCAGACATCATCAAGACACTGTCATTTCACTTTTGAGCAGGACACGAACTTGAAGTATTATCTGTATGTGTAAATATATACTTTATTAAAGGTAAGCCTTGTAATGGAATTCAGTAGACATACATATGCTGGAATCTGTTTGTGTCTGCTGTGTGAGTTCACTCAAAAGAAAAATGTATTGGAAAAAAAGACAAATGATGCTTTCATGCAGGATGTGGCAGTTCATCTGTTTACACACAAAGAGTCTCAAAACACCCTCCACAGATGAATCTGTTGTTGGGTATCCACACAGTTGCTATCTGTGACAATACCCCTTCAAGGAAAGTTGTTAAATTAATGATTCTGTGGATAAAGATTAGCATTGTAAATCTTATCTTCTTCAGCAAGTCTAGAATGATGAATCCAACCTCAAATATTTTTTATATATATATGCCTTTGATATTGAATTTTTTGATGGCATTTAATGCCTATTTTGGACTGACAATGTAAATGTAAAATTGCATTTTAAAACATAGCTTTTTTAGCTATAGTCTGTAATTTCTGCATCATGCTGGGCAGTTGGATACTGTATGTATAACATGCTATATTTAAGGTTGGAGGGTTCGTAATACCTTACAGTGAACTTTTAGTCCCTGTTTAATTGCTCCTTCTCTGAACAGAATTTTTTTTGGGTTCTTCAATGTCAAAAGAATTTGGAACTGTTGATCAGGAAAGACCAGGATATTCTGTCTTCTCTAAGTAATGTGTTCTTCTTGCTTTTCATAAAATATTTGTATGAATGGGAGTACTCAATGTCCAGACACAATTGGCTTCATTCTGTCAGTCCCAGGGTGGGTTGAATTCAGCCAGGCTAACTCAGGTTACTTCCACATTAGTACCTCCCGCAGGCATGTCAGGCACCTGCAAGTGTCGAGGTGTCATCAGTGAGACATACACAACTCCAGTAAATGCAAACTTTCTCTTACTGTGTGGTCTATGCTGTGGAAAAGAGACACTAATACAATATAAAACAATTCTCCTTATTTTTCAGTTTGCTGCCTGAGTATTCAATCATAAAGTGGCAGTTTCCTCTTCTCTCCTCTTTTAGTAGTACCCCACCAACAATTGTCCTGTATTTCTGCCCAATGAGTTTCTATGACTGCCATTATATTTAAATTCCTTAGAGTTACACCTGAGGGAAAGCTATGCAGTGCTTGTGGATAAACTTGATTGTGACTCAGTAAACCCTACATCCTTTATCTTGATGACAATGGGAGTTTACTTGGATTCAACTGACAATTGCACATTTCAGAGCTTCTAGAAGTGCTTAATATTGATTACTAAATCTGACAGATTCATGTTTTTGTTATCATCTTTGTTGCATAGGGATCCAAGTTTTAAAACTCAACTTTAGGTAACAGGATGCTTTTCCACTCTGTATTTCATAATACTTAGCTACAATATGTTGATAATGGAGACTGTACATGCATATAATACTGTTGCACATTCCAGAGATGCTTTTAGCTGGTATGAGTTGAGCATGTTAATGTTAATGCCTGCTTGCTCTTCTGCAAATCAAGCCTTGAATCATCAGTGTGCTTCCTTAGGCAGCAAATGACAAATCTTCCTGAAATTTTTATGCTTTGCCTCCTCTGCTCTTCAGACCAGCTGAGTCACTGCCAAGGAGCAACCACATGTTAATTAGCCTGATGCTCCACTGTCTCAAACTCGTCCTCTTTTGTGAAATGCAACATGGTACCTCAGCCCACTCTAGCGCAAAGTAGGAGGGAAATTCAGCATACATGGTGCCCTGGTCTGGGTAATTGCCAAGCCATCCATTCCCAGTCGGCACTTGGGGACTGCCCTCAATTGGCGCTTACAGCTTCTCCTGGGACTCATTAAAGCTCATACTGCAGGGGAGAGAGTGGCAGTGTTGCAGGTGCACATGTGAGCATGCTGTGTAAGCACAATCGAGTCACAGGCTGAGACCCCATGCAAATGTTACAGCTGGACCTCAAATCAGTACAGCATGAAATATTGCTAGTTTGCCACTGATGCCATTCTGAGCTGTGGGAAATGATGTCTCGCTGGCGGAGAGTATGCAGTATATGCCTCTGCTGCTTGGCTGTAGAGAGGATCACCACTGTTGTCCAGATTTTGATCAGGATTGTGAAGTATCCATGCCTTATGTGGCAATAAAAAAATAATAAGCTCGATTTTATGTTTGAAAATTTTAAAAACTGTACAGCACTGTCTGGGGGATGTACAGTGACGCATCCTAATGGGGTTCAGTTTTATATCCCTAAAAATAGCATTTGATCCTCCAGAATCAGGAGGTGGATGGTAAGAGATCAGCGACGCTGTGGGGATGTGCTGTCGGCAATGCTGTCTCATCTCCA
This sequence comes from Albula goreensis, assembly GCA_022829145.1. Lineage (NCBI taxonomy): Eukaryota > Metazoa > Chordata > Actinopteri > Albuliformes > Albulidae > Albula > Albula goreensis. The sequence continues at coordinate 15,042,913 of CM040756.1, forward strand.
CAGAGAGGCCACCTCGGTCCCTCAGTACCCCCACACACGATTACCTGCAGACCCCATCACACCGAAAGTGAGACTGGATGCAGGTATGAATAAGCCTGAAACGAGCTGGGGAATATGAAGATGTCAGTCATGGAGGGAGGGGCTTGGGTTTGGGTGGACATTGGAGGATGGGCGTCTCTGACACCACCTTGCCTGCAGCCTTCAAAGCAAGATGTAAAATGGACTGCAGCTGTACTGTACTGAACTGTGACTGCCTTGGGTTGGATGAGATGGGCTGATATAGATAGTGGGTGGATCCTGTAGTCTATGACGCACATGGGGGTCTTCCATCTTCTTAAGCAATGCTTTATGTAAGTCCTGCTGGGTGGAACCCCATTAGCACGCTGTTTTCCCTTCATTTCAAGTATGCCAATTAAAATATCATTTCTCATCATAGCTCAATGGGGGATCAGAACAGCCTTATGCGCTGTTCATCTTATTTTCTCCTTCTTTTTAAATCTGAATTTCTAATTTCATGTTTACTTGCTCTCTGTACTAAAAATATATCTGAAAAGTTAGACATTTTAAGAAAGGTACTGTGGTATGGAAAGCATAAGGACCTTATATAAGGTAATGCTGGCAGTAAAAACATATTTATTTGATGGCTAATGGCTCTTATATTTGAGGAAAGATATTGTTTACTTTACCTGTTCCCAAGACTGATATTGGTTATTTGAACAATTAGATGCAAAGAAGCATCATATACCTTGTAAATCAGAAGTAATACTCCTGATATATTATATTATATAATATTTTCCCAGATTATTCTTCAGATACTCTAATATGTCAGTCTAATCTATTTTCATAAGTATAAGGTTTCTCATTTTTAACAGCCCCTGTGGATTAATCGTTAGTGCATATTACATTCAGACGATATTGAATAATTTCTTATGTTACAAGGCCCAAGCATGTATATAATTAGTTTGCTGTAGCAGAGGCTACTGATACCCTGTGTATGTAATGGGAGTTTCCATAGTGTCTGTTTTCAGAGTTTTGACAGGTGTTCTTGCCATTATATTGTTCCATTGAAAATATGTGCTGTAGAATTGCAAAGGTCACTGGATGGCATTTATCATAACATCCTCTCATACTCTAGATTCATTTTTAATTTTTCAGTCCAGGAATAATCACATCTGTCAACATGGTAATGAAGACAAAGCAAAAGTGAATGAATACCCTGCTTCACAAAGAGGAGAAGGACATAAGAGAGTGTCATAAGGATTTGCAGACCTTGACCTCAGAGAACCCATAAGTGGACCCATACTTTGTGAACTTCCTGGTAGCATACATAGATGAATGGTCTTTTTAGTGAAAATTATCAAGGACCTCGAAAACTGTAATACTTTTTACAGTTAGATAGTAGTTTTACTGTACCTCTGTCCTCTCCCATGACAGGTTGCATGATGCACTCACTGTTCTTACATTATACAAATGTATATATATAGAGTGGGAATTGTTGTGCAGAGTGGGGATTGTTCTTTGAGTTGTGTATTTTCACATTCATGTCTGTATATTAACTTTTAAATGCAAAGGGAGCTATCTGTAATTAATTCCCTGGTTTTGGTTGTGTTGTTATAGGGATCCTGTAGCTAATAAGCAATGTTTATTGCATATCTCTACAGAGGTACTCTTAAGGAGTGCATAGTAAACATGTTTCATGCATGATTCAGCAAGTAGCAGATACTGCAGAATTATAGTAGTAAGTGAAAACATGTGAATACATACAATATGTAATATTAAATTGCAAAGCAGATTAGTAATTTATTTGGTACACAGTATGTATCAGTATGATATTAAACAAATTAATATCATGGCTTCTTGACAAGCCAGCAGCCAGTAATCTTCACAAGAAGAATTTAAACAGTTAATTCAGTCAAACAAGCCCAGTCTCATTGCTTGTTTTTCATTCTAGGTAATACAAGGAATGAGTAAGTCATTCACATCTTTTGCCAAATGGAACAGAATCCATTTTAAAGTCTTGGACATTTGGGTGTTGAACTCCTTTTATCTTGTTTTTGTGGATGATAACACTGTGAAATGAGGTTATGGATGCACTTAGTTAAAGTGAAGTGTCAAACAAATGGGAATGGAATCAGATTGTAGAGACAAGCTTTATTATTATTTCAAGATGGTGTGACCTCTTAGTTAGCTCTGTAATTGTGTAATGCAGTACACTCAGTGGTTACACGTTAAATCGAATGACAAGACTGTTCTTACCTCTCAAAAGTCACATTTTTGGATCTTTCTTTTTGACAAGTATACTTTGTAGCGTCAGGCACCCATTGTTGCCAGCATCAGAGATGGCACTGACTTTAAATATTTCTTTGGACCTACGCTATAACTGCTGGCAAAAAAACTGTATCTCTCAAGTTTTCACTTGTATTTGTTTGTGTCATTTTTTTTTGTTTTTGTTTTTAGAAAAGTGTTTCCAAACTTTTTCCTTCCATTCCCACAGTATGAAGTGAAGGAGTCTTGAGACAATGCCATGGGAACTCTATATTCTGGCTCTCCACTCTTCCGCTAAGTAGGGGTCGCAACTCTCAGTCAATGCTACCCCATTGTCATCTCTTACCTCTTCTGGTTCTGTAGTTTCCAACTCCATTGACTGTGCATAAGATGGCAAATTAACAGGACATGCTCTGCATTTAAGATAAGCCCTCTCTAATGAGCTACCCTGGAGAAAAGTCCACCGAAGTTAATTTCGCCAAAGACGTGAGTGACAGCATTTGTTCTCTAGTCTGTGCCTCGAAATGAGTTATCCAGGATGCATTGAAGCAGCCTGTTATTGGCAACTTCACTGACAGGAAGGAAGTCATTAGGTATTGTTACTGAGAAAAAACATAGCTAGTGTTTATATTGATTTCAGTGTCATTTGAATCAAGGTTTTGTTACATTTATAAGGGTAATTATTGTTTTATTTAGTGCATTTAACATAGGAGTATATAGGAGTATATCTTCATTTATTTTTTACATAACTAATGTCCATATATGTTCCATAAAGATCCACATAAATATTTGCAAAAAATATTCCCTGTAAAATATCATAAAATCATGTAAAAATAATAGAAATGATTGGGCCAAAAATGATAAGGCATAACAATGTGGACTGCCTTGCTTCACACAGACTATGCAATAACTTTCCTAAGACAATGCTGCCCAGTATTTCTTGTACATTGTAATTTGTAAACTGTATATAGCAGATCAGTATACAGCACACGTATTCCAGCAATAGCACATGTCGTAGATTAACCATGATTATATTTATCAGCCCAGAATATGAAATGAGTTCCTTCAATAGAGATGGGGAAGTCAAAGGTGTAGGAATATAAAACAACTGAGGAATTTCTATTTTTTTTTTTAATTATTTCACATAAATGGCACATTTGACATGAATAGGGAGGGTTAAGAAAGTTTGGTGATTTATTTAAAAAAATTGATTGGTGATATGGTCTTTTGCGAGAAGGCCTCATATGCCCACTGCAGTTTTATTTGATTCCTTCCTTCTCAGCTGTATGAAACATGTATGAAAAAGGGGAAGCCAGAATTTTTTTATTCATGACAACTTCTCTAGAAAACATGTATTTCACTATGGCAGCATAATTGTGTGCAGTAATTATGTAGTAGTTGTAGGATATGTCTGGAAATCGTCTGATGACATTAATATTTGCTATAGATTATCCACTTGTTTTGTGTACAGTGTATTAAGATAATCTATTTGGCAAACAAATAACATTGCCCTGATTACCAGTCTCAAGCCATAGCAGATATAACAAAGCTCATTGTCTCTTATGTAGCTTCCATCAGAATTATAATTAAATGAAGAAATATAGTATCATCTATACTTGTAATTCCAGCGATAAGGGCTTCTGGTACAAATGTTAATGTGTACTGTACATTCAATTGGGGCTCTGCTGTACTACTCTATGTTCCTGACACTGTGTCACAGTGCAGATATGGCCAAGGAAGAGTTCTACAGAGGCTCACCACCTCATCTTTGACCTTGTTGAGGTCTAACACTCAGGGCTGACATGAAAGTGCAGGGATTCCTCCCTTCGTCACTCACTCTTTTTATTGCTCACATCTCAGTCCTTGAAGAAAGATGTGTGCTGTAAATATGTCCTGTCACTCCAATGTCATTCAAGTCGTTCTCCCCCCCCCCCCAATTCTTCTCTTGACTGGATGTTTAATAGGCTCTGGATGAAAAGTTAATAAATAAATAATAATTGCCTTATGAGGGAGAGTAAGGATGGGTAAGGTGGAGGGATGGCAGGCCTGCACATGATGACTGTAATTCAGCCGCAGCAGAGGACTCAATCACGCAGCATGTGAGCGTATGCTCCCCCAGCCCTTTCACCCCACTCGCGCTGGGCCTGCTTCGCTGTATCCACTGCCACGGAGTGTCTTCATCTTTCCTCAAAGAATGCGTGATGAATGGAGGTGTGCGGTGCAAACGAGGAGCTACATTAACATTCGCCATTTTGTTTACTCCTGCAATTTGTCACCCTGGAGTAAAAAGAGACAGACTTATAATCCGAATCTCCATGTTCTCCACTGAGGCAAATCAATGGAGGTGTTGGGTTGTTTCAGGGGCCGCTGCTCGGCCAAGGGTAGTGGAGGACCATTTAGGCTGCTGATAGCATACAGCGCCTCAGCAGTCAGCAGCCAGCCAATGACATTGTTCCATCTATCATAAAAAGGGGAATTCAATATTCCATTCTAGTGCTATTTCCACTTTATTTCTACTCATTATTTTTGTTTCTTTTTGTCCAAAACATGAATTCCCTTTTTCACAGTTGTCCTGCAGGGCTTATGACATTTTACCCAGCTATATGTTTCCTGACCTGTTCCAATAAAAACAAAACAGTCTCCCTCTAAATCCAAGTGACTTGACGATCTCCCTCACATCTTCTGAGAACTCATTTCAGTGAGCTGATGTGCTTCATATTTAATTACTGAATAAATGTGTGCCTATTTTATGGTGCGCTAGATCTGACAGTAATAAGGGAGATTAAGACTGACGTGCTTATTGTTTTGTGTTATCTTTGATTGGGCTGAGCATTTCTAATGAGCGCTGAAAGGGTCTCCCCTTTTTTACTTGCATCATGGCGATAATATATTTATGACTGAAAGCTAAGCTGTCATTTAAAAGAAGAATTCAATTAAAAACGGTTGGTTCAATGACGATAGCTAAACTGCATGCACAAAAGACTTTTAAATGATAACATTGTTTATGACTGTAGGAATTTTGGGAATGAGCTGGGAAAGGGACAAAATAACATCCTGCTGAAGTAGACTACTCACTGACACAATGAGCCATGCCACTGTATTACTTATATTTATTCAGTATGGAAACGTGCAATCCTCTGCGTTTGCATCACAGTACCATATACCCTTTCACTTACCATAGCCCTTCTGGTTCAGTGAGAAAAGGTGCATTTCTGAGGGTGCTGCCCAAAGCGTGTCACCTGACTGAGTTCATATTTGACCCCAGGAGCAGGTTTTCTCCCTTGACAATAAATCATGTAATATCTCTACAACCTTCACATAAAGGGCTTTAGCATTGCATATATTTCAGCCCATGAGACTCATTCTCAGCTGCAGAAAAAAACAAAGGGGGTATTATGGTCACTACACACTTAGTAGCACTGGGCCCTTTCACCAGACATAAAGGTTATGATCATGGGAATGACGATGGGTATAGATTGTCATGGGGCAATGGTGATTTTCTTTGTACTCTTTTTTTTTTACAAAACTGTTTTTATTTGTTTCTTGCAGTTCAGCAGATGAGCAGTTTCGCTGGAATACTCAAGGTACTTATGTGTTCCATTTATGTGTCCCAGGCTTTGAATGAGGTTGGGGTCTCTAATGCAAACACAATGATAGATGCATATGTGCACACTTATGCTGACAGAGAAACACTCCTGAACATGCGGGCTGCTGTGAATGGCATCATTTCATTTTCACTCACAATCACAGTGCAGAATCCAAATAATGTATAAGCAATCCCTTACATTGTAGTAGGGACTTAAGCAACCAGCTTTAATTCAATTGGAGTTTCCCTCAAAATTAAGCCTCCAAAATGTGTATTACTTATGCAAGCATGCACACTCTTAATGTTAATTTTCATATAAACGTTAAGGGAGTATGTTCATTGAATCCAAATCATTGTAGTGTCACATTTTCACTTTGGTAGGGCCTACGGACTTAACTTTTCTGAAAAGATTTCACATGTATACATTTTTTATTATGTTACTTTTGTTTTCTTACATGGATATTTAATTTCCATAAGTTATATATTAAATAACACTCAAAACCCCACCCCACATTGTCTAACACAAGCCCCTGCTTGTCTGCCCTGACAATAAAAATCACACTCAAACACACACACACACACACACACAAAACATTAAAACAGAAAATTCCCGCGTGTGCTTCAAAAACATACTTTTTAAATAAATGTTATAAATAATACATAACAAATTGCTTTAGTTTTTCATTCAACACATTCAAAAATGTAGTTTTTATTGTTGACTATGTTTGTCCTTGAGAAACACATGGCAGTATTTGTGAAACTGTAGAAGTACTTTATTAAAATAGGCATCTCCTTGCAAAGCTACAGGGACTCAGTTCAGTTTGCAAACATCAAAGGATACTCACAATTCATAAGGCTTTTCAAAAATGCTAACAGAATATCAAGAGAGGAATGCACACAATTGTGTTGTCCTGAAAGCAGTCAGATGTGTTACTTGTCTTTTTTCCTCATTCCCAGTTTCAGTCAGTTTAGCAATGTGAATTCAGGATATGTAATGTAATGTAATGTACTATCTCTCTCAACTGTATTTCCTATAATATCAATTAACCACACTGAAGATAAAACTGAGGGTGTTAGTAGTTCTACAGATTTTTTTCTACTAAAATAGTTTGCATGTTCTAAATATTGTTGTTCAAAACTAGAATAGATTGTGTGTGCTGAATATTGGCCCTCATGATAAACCATTGGGAGAGATGCATGAGGGTTAGCCTGTCCAAAGAATGTGTAGCTAGACCTCATAAGATAAATGACAGTTAACAACAAGCATCTTGGAACATTTCTTTGGCTCTCTGTATCAGTGCGTTACTCATTCCCAGGTTAAGCAGAGTCAAAGCTTTAAGTGCCCTCCATTGACTTTACTGTTGCCAGTGCAGTGGAGAGGTTAATCCTTTGTCTTAAACTGCTTGTGTAAGGCATTATCCCTTGGCAACTTGGATCATACCAGTGAGGAGGTGTCAGTAATTGAAGAGGTGAAGCAGAGCAACCTTACTTCTGTGACAGAAATAACTATTAGAAAAACCTCACTAACTCCCTTGAGAATACCTTGTCACTGTGCTACACCTGTAGGTTCTTCAGTGGGAGTGAGTGGTTTAGTGATTTTTCCCTTACCCATCTTCTGATTTTACAGACGGACAAAAGGATATTGAGGAGGAGTTGACTACTGGCCTAGAGCTTGTGGACTCCTGCATCAGGTCACTTCAAGAATCTGGCATACTTGACCCACAGGAATTTTCAACAAGTGAGAGTAAGTACATCTTTTATTAGTACAACTGTGCTGTGTTAAAAGTCTGTCAAGCTTTGTCTTTTAATTGTACTGTTAACTCTTTATGTCTTTACCATTATTGTCATGTGTCCCTTGCTCTTGACGCCGGTGATGTTAGTGGTTTCTGAAAGAATCTCAGTGAAAGAACTCATATCTATTTATTTATTCATATCATTTAATTCAATTTCATGTAGATTGCTGACTTACCCAAAACTGAGATAAAAAGAAAAGTGAATTCAAAAATAATAAGGTTTTGAACAGTGATGCTTGATAACTGATGTTATTTGTATGGATGATGGTTCTTGTTGATTGTGCAGATCATAAAGATAATAACACATTCAGAGATAACTGAATATAAATAAATGTATGTTTTCAGGTATGTGTATGTGTAGGCGTATTTGATTTTTATTGTGTTGGCATATTTGATTTTTATTGCATTTAGTAGTGGAATGTAATTTAACGAAGGAATGTTATCTAAGAAACAAAACATACTTTGTTATTTAGAGCCTCAATGTTATTTAGAGCCTCGATGTTCTGTATTTATGAATGCAGAAGTGTATTCAGTGTACTTTCTAAAGCTGTGCAGGAGTTTAGAAAGTCCTTGAAAGTACTTCAAGAGGAAGTGCTTCTATTTTACTTGTGAAGCGATCACAATTTTTCAGTTATCAAAGCAAAAACACCAGCTGCATCACAGTACATTCAGCATATGCCAAGGTGCAGCTCTTTTAAATGTGCCAGACAAAAGAGTCAGAGCCCAGGATACAGCATTGTGAAATACATATGTACAAACTGTACCTACCTACTCTTACATGCTACACTGAAACAGGATCCACAGGATTCCTTCCCACTTCTATTTGCTGTCAGTTTCTCTGAAACATATACAAATATTTTATGTCACTGCTTGTGATATTATAGTTTGTGAGTGTGAAAGAAAAATAATTTTTGATATATCTATAAAATATTTAATTATATATTTGAAATATATTTATTTGTCATTTATTTAGGATTTTTAGTTGCAGGAACTCCTTCTGTTGGGTTGAGTCTTACTAGCTACAAATTGAGAGCAGCCTGTTTAAAAATATGTCAGTTATCAACGGGAAACACATTTGTAACTATTGCTGTATGAATATGTCTGTGATGGAAAGCAGTGGTTGAGTTGATGGAGAATCACTTAGTTGTTTACCTGTGAGTGAGTATGATTGCCTTTTCCCCTTTTTCTCTCCTGTAAAAGACAAAGAGCTTCTAAATTATTCATCCGATCAGAAATACAAAAAGTAACGGACTTTGTAGAGGTAGCTATCAAGTAGCTTTGCGAAAGTAGGTATTATAATTTTAAAAAAGAAAAGGTATATTGAATGTATTTCTTCACAGAAATTTAGGTTTTTATTTGCAAGTGAACATGGAGGAAAAATGTTATATGAATTTCTTGGCAAATGTTAAGATTATTTTAAGGTTACTTTCTTTCATTAATGGTTGTGTAGACTTTTATGACTCAGCCATTGCAAAAAGGACATATCTGTATAGAACATATGTGAGAATCACTCAAACAACCAATATTTACAGTAATAATCAAAGAGGTGGTGAGGGGGTAACTTACATAAGCATGCTGCAGTGTTATAGCCACTCATCAACAGCATTGTAAAAATAGCAGCTGAATTAAATATTTAACTCCACTGAGATGTAATACAGGTCATAGACCTAACCACCACAAAAATAAAACCAGCACCTAACCATATTTAATGCATGAAGAGTCAGACTCTGGTACAGCTATGACTGGATTATGTCTCTTAAGTGCAGGTTTAGTTAAACTCAAGGCTGAAGCAACACGCCACAAATGGTCTCTAAAATCTTTTCATCACTTTCTCTGAATCATATCTAATGAAGCATACCTAAAAATAGTTAATAATTCATACACTGTTTTATCTACATGTATCAATCCTCATGCATAATGGTGGGCAAGCTGTTTGTATCTGGATAACAGTACAATGTTTCATCTTAAATATATCATGTGGACACTATGGACCCTTATGTCATAGCAGAATGGACTTCAATGACATTGACAATATCACATACATATATTAGGAATAGATATTTTATATGCCTTATTTTTGAAAGTCAAATCAAGAGGGGCTTGACAACAAAGGCTGCTTAAAGCAGATTCATTAACAGTAAAACATCTTTGTCCAGCAGAAGTTTTAATAATTATACTCAAAGTATAGATGAATGCACAGATAAGCCTTTTTCTCTGATTTTGCCAGGCTGATCAGTTTTGGGCTATGATTAAATGCATATTAGTTCTGCTTAAGAGATATGAATCCCATATGTCTACACCTCCAAAAAGGTGCTGAGTTGAAACTGAGTTACAACATTAGTGTAGTCCTATCAAGGGAACATTCTGACTCCTTTTGAGGGAACATTATTCATTGGTAATTTTTTGATGAATTTGTATTAGTGTAGTATTTTCCAACACAACATTTGAAATGAGAACTATGTCATTGAGTTATGACATTTGCCTGCAGTATGGGACAGAAACTTGGACTTCATCAGCCATTATTTGAATATTTCAATGTTATTGCCAAAAATATTAGCACATTAATTTGATTTTTGACATTTTCATTATACAGTTCTATAATATTTCTGGAGCTGTGGTAGAGTATATTAATGTCTAAGAGAACCATTATTCCAGACAAAGGAGTCCACTCAACTAAGTACTTTCTGCATAGCCAGACCTTCTTTTTATACATATGTTTGATTCCACATACTGTTCCTAAATATGTACAATTAATACAAAAATCGCACGATAAATAAATAAGAAGACTTGTTGTTTATTTATCTTGCAATTTTTGTATTAAGTGTACATATTTAAGAAAAGTATGTGGAATCAAACATATGGGACTAAGTCACTAAGACGTATATACACATACATATGTGTGTGTGTGTGTGTGTGTGAGAGAGAGAGAGAGAGAGAGAGAGAGAGAGAAAGAGAGAGGTACATACAGCCAATCTATATTAAATGCGCAAATGAAAAATGTGTCATACTTGAATATTACTGTCCACATATAAAGCAAGTATGCATTTCCTGAAGTACTCTTTTACATGTGCTTCAAAGTGGTCATACTTGTATGTATGTTTTAGTGAGGGAGCACCTTTACGCTCAGATCGACACCTTCCTGCTACTGTGAAAAAGATGTCTTTGTTTCCACCTATGATGGTCTAATTGCAGATGGAGGTGTGAGCATCTGTAGCTGGGTAAAGCTGTCTGGCAGACTTATTTTGAAGTCTGAATTTGTAGTCCAAAGCATGTCACATGAGTTTAAAGGCCTTATTTTAATAGCTTTACCATTACGCATAAGATGTGTTCTCATATTTCATGCTGTCTTTTGGGATGACATGGTGAGCTAGTGGAGAGATTTCTATGATGCAGTGTTAAGGGCAGCAGTAGCTCAGGAAAAAAAAAAAAAAACTCATACCGACCACTAATTAATTGGATGTTGTGAGAAAAGCAATCGCTGCTTAGTATAGTACTTTGTGGTGTGAAGCTACTTGTAGGGAGCGAATGGATACTCAAAACATGCTCTCTCTGAAAGTTACATTAATTTTGACCTGGCACTTGACAAATTAAAAAGCGCTGACACGATCCACGCACTGCCAAAAACGGTCCTTCAGCTTCCAGCTTCCCACAAAAATGAGCGGGTCCTGATTACCTTTATGGCTGGCCTCATTTTGACAGCTCGGAGCACGTGTGCTCAGTAACTCCCAGCTCCTCCTGATAAATTATGTATGCCTCTTCTGCCTCGCTGAGGTCTGCATCACTGCCTGCTCTAAATTGCTTTCAACACAGGACCGAGCCTCCTATCCCAGAGCACACTGCAGCTCAATTCCAATCCAGAAGGGTCTTTCCAGTACTCAGCCAGCTACCATAGTAACCAGACCCTCGCCCTGAGTGATTCGTCGACATCGCAGCTCCCGACACGCAGCGGCCAGGTCGGAGGTGCGGTTCACAGCTACAACCAGGTAGGTGACAGGTTTGCTCTCTTTTGGCATCATGCTGTGTGCAGCTAGGGTAGACGTGCTGCCTGCCGGTACTGCAGAAGCCATGGGGCAGGAGCTGAATGATGCAGCCACCGGGAAAACAAGAGCACCTCTTAACTTTCAGTATCTTTTTTTTTATTTTCACAAGAACGCTTCAAAGGTCTTATTAGAAACAGGGAATTGCAGCCAGGGGCCTCATTTATTTAATTGCTACGGAGATGTAGTAAGAAACTTAATGTATGACTATTTCATTGCATTAGTGAGATTGCTTGGGGATGTTATTTTTGCTTTTTTGAGATAGGTAATTAGATCAAGTCTCCAGCTATGAAGCTTCTTTCAGGAGATTTAAGTCTTTTGTGATACAGAAATGAACTGTATATTTGGGAAATTGGTTGCAGTTCCACAGCAGCTACCTCAATCAATTCACTTGTATAGAACATGTCTTTAGTTGTGCCATTATCTTTGATTTTGGGAAAGCTTGCTCATTGATTCGAAAACTTGCCAGAGGTTTTTCTTTTTTATCTCCAACTTTTTTTGTCCTTATCAAATGTGCTTTTGTAGGTTAGTGTGCTACAGGATTACGTGGTATTTTAATTCTGGGTTGTTGGAAGGCACACCCTAGCCCATACTCTTCTCTGCCCATCTTCTTTATATGTGCATGCCTGCCATGGGTGGATCCAGTTCTGCCAAGGCTTTTACTTTCCTTGGCTGCATTCTTATTTTACATCGATGGGGCTCTTCTATGTTTCATTTGAAAAAAGTTTGTTCTTTCTCTGCTTGTGTCATATATTGCTGTATTAACTGTCCATCTCCGTGGCGTCTCCCTTTGCCTGCGCCTGCAGTATCTCTCTATTACTTGTGCGTGCCTCTGCCAGTGATGGTGGCGTAATGTTTTAGCCTGTCGAGATGATTCTCTGAAATGTATTCTGAAGAGGGCAGGCTAGTGGAGGGTTGTTTTATGTAACGCCATGCATCAGAAAGGTGCTCTTTTCTAGGGATATTTATAACATCACAAACCTCTTGTTTCATAAATAATTTATCTGCACCTGGCACCCGGTAACAATTTGGGTACAGAGGCATCCCAGTCACCCTTAACTTTTACATCTGAAAGATGACATAAGATGGAGAGAGTCCTGTCTGGTTCCCTATTGAGGTCAGGTCAATACCAATACGCAAGTTCCTGAAACTTGGAAGCTAATAATTTCCCAAGCCAACCAAAGAACAGACACTTTTGTGCACTTGCATGGGTATAGTATTACTGATTTTTGCATATATACATTATATTTTTAAGTATGATAACTTTAGTTTGTTAAAAAGGAAGATTGGTACATTTCAAGAAAGATCATGACTGGTGTTATCCAGAACAAATAACTGACAGATTTAACTTAAATGTGCTTTGTATGAATAATGGAGGATTAATGTAGTTGGATTTAAAATTATGTCTGTGAATGTCTACATGCCTCCTTTCACATATCCCTTCTGAGTTTTAAGCCCACTTCCCAACAGTGTTGGTTGGTTGTCAAGGATGATTTAAATTTCTTCCCTAACTAGACACAATGTCACTAGCTGAAGCCTCTAGCACTCACACGGATACTTGCAGCTTTTGAAAAATCCTTATAAAAGGTAAGAGGGAAACCCAAAGGATGTGGTCCAAATTGTCAAAGCTGATAAATACATATTTACATATTTAAAAATACAGTAATCTGTTTTGGCACATGTTTAATCTATTTTCATGGGTCTTTTCCAAATAAGGAGCAGCAGAAATAGTAGATGATTGTGGTTACATTGAATCATATTTGTCTTTTTTTCTACATCATAAAACAGTATTGAATAAAGATTGTAAATATTTAGATACAGCTTCCCAAAAATATATGAAAAGGTGTGACGATGTTTATGTCTTTTTAGGGCTGCAGTGTCTTGAGCTTTCATATTAATACTCCTCAATGTTGTCATTTTTGAATAGCATTGATAGATAGTAGTTTCTGCTTCAGTTTAACCTTAAACAAACCTTTAAAAAGATGCTCATATGAGTAGTCCACATTGCTAAGTATTTTTTGCAAGCTCAAAAATATGCCTCCTATGTAGGCCGCAGAGGACAAATAAACCAGGATGACTGGATAATTACACGTTTATGACATAATTTAGCATTAAATCAGAACTGTACATTGCTAATGTGCTGTGGTGTGTTTTTCTTTATAATTGCACTTCTTCTGCAGTGTCTTTATTATATCATATGGTCAGTTAGAAATGTGAAGGATGAACAGAGTGACATTCAGTGAGGTGGTATTGAGCCAAAATGATATTACTTTTATCCATGAACAAGCCTGGGTTTTGCAGCCACAGTGTACAGCATGACTTAGATGCTCTGATTCTGTCCCGCAGGTGACATCAAACCGAGCAGCTCAGCTTGCTGCCGGAGAATCCTCGGGATCGCGGGAATCTTTTGTGCCAAGCCATGGAAGCGCCTTCCACCTTCCCGACTCCCAGCAGACACCCTCCATGTACTACTCCAGCTCCACCCTGCCGGCACAGCGCGTGAGCTCCCCGCTGTCCATGCAGGCGGCGGGTTCCCCCACCAAGCTCCAGCGCCTGGGCTCTGCCGCCGACACACCGGGGTACGCCACCACCCAGCGTGTGTCCTCCTCTTCCTCACCCAAGCAGTCCCCCAGCCGGCTGGCCAAGTCCTACAGCACCAGCTCTCCCATCAACATCGTGGTGTCCTCCTCGGCCCTGCCCTCCACTGCATCGCCACTGCGCGTAGCCTCCCCGCCCAACGCCTCAACCTCCTCCCCAATCCACCAGATAAGCTCCACTGTAGGCAACTACGCCACCCTGTCGCCAACCAAACGCCTGGTGCACTCGTCCGAACAGTACAAGCTCTCCCACGACCTCTATGCCACTGCCACCCTTCAGAGGCCCGGCAGCCTAGCAGGTAGGCATCCCCCGCAGCCACAACCAAGGTTTTATCCATGGCTCTCCCCATTGGCTGCGCGGCGTCAATGTGACATCTCTGGTGGCTCAGCATGAGCAGTTTCAGACACTTTTTATTGTTGTTAAATGCTGTTTTGAAGGCATGGTAATCCCGCAAAGCCTTGCTCTGGTTTGTGCTGTACTGCTTTTGAGTTGCACTCTGCGCAGTGGAAATCCTAAAAAAGCACTAGACTTCCTCATCAGCTGGAAGCGCAGGTGTGGCTGGGGCATACCTCACAGCTACCTTTACAAGTGCCGATAAACATATAGGTATTTGATTCCTTCTCATTTTGAGAAGGTAATTCCAGAATTAGGTGAAAACCCTTGGGTCATGTGATGACATGTATGTATTTAAATCTTGCTGATGATGGGAAGCAATGATCAACCTGTTTATTACATATAAATGTATACCCAACAGGGGATCTGCATTGGTTTTGAATATTTCCTTTGTTTGTCATCCTTTGCAAAATGCCATGGGATGCCTGGTTGCTTTATTACAGTCTTAAATCCTGAGATAAGATCTCATACTTTGAAAGAGTGCAGCACTTTGATATGAAAGCTGATTTGTTTTAACAATGCTTACCAAAACATCAAAGAGGTGGGAAATAAGGATGAGCTGTGTGACTCATGCATTAGACTATTGCTTTAATTAGTCGTGCCTCTATAAATTCATTTCTTGCTTTTGTATTCCTTCCAGTTGTAAACAGTCATTTCAAAATAATAATACTGAGTATGTCAAACAGGTCACTCTTCTAAAATGAGAATTAAAATCTTGTGAAAACAAAAAGTAAAACAGCTAAAGGCACTGAAGACTCGCTTTTTTAGCTTCAAGAGGGACTGACTGCATCCTCCATTTTGATCTGACGAGCTTACTTTTTCCTCATTTAGACAATCGAGTGTTCCCGAGCAGTTCATTATCTAAAAACCTGGAAAATTGATATTCTGAGTGTGTGGCGTGGCTCTATCGATTTCCCGCTGTATCACCTGTCACTTGGGCTAAGTCCACCGCCATGCTGATGGACAATGATTGGTGGGGACGGCAGCTGCAAAGCCAGCCTTAACTTCTGGCTGCACCCCTGAGCCTCTCTGATTAAAGTATAGCGCCTTGGATGTGCGCACTTCTGCCTCACCCTAGCCATGGTGTGCCTGGCGGGATTCCACCAATGTTGCCTCCCCTTTATCACAAGCGGACCTTGGAGCTTTTCAGGCCCAGGCTCAAGGTTGATCGCGTTTGAAGGCAATTACAGGGGGGAGCTTGTGTGAAGTACATTAGCCCGCCCATTCTTTACAGTGGATTTGCTGCATTAGGTTTTCTGTCTTTGATGATGTAGAGCTTTGGGGGCTCTGTTCATAAGGGGCAACTGATGTGTGTCATTAAGCCCCAAGGACGTTTAAGTCTGAGGGAAGTGTTTGAGGAAATAGTAATGGAAGTGAATGCTGAGCACAGTGTGGCAAAATGCTTCCAGTTCACAGTGAAACATCTTGGAAGGAACAGAAAGAAAAAAAAACAACTGTCCTTAAGCTAGTGTTAGTGGACATAAGATGTCCTTAAAGTGCATTTATAAGTTATGGAGAGGAAAGAACTGAGGTACAGCAAGTACCTCAAAAAAACCTAAATTGGACTTCTTTTAAATTGAAAGTAGGTATTCTTGTCAATCTACTACAGTATTGTGGCACGATTTTTTCTTATTGTTAATGTGAGGAAATATTGAGTTAAGTATTGCTGTAAAGAATAACTAAACACACTTATAGGGCTTTAAAATTGAAATTCATAGTGTGTTACTTCTGGATTTTGCAAAATAATGTTTATTGCAATGTGCATGTCTGGGTAAAGAATATGATTTGCTTGGTGTATAGATACTGTCTGTTTCAGCTCCATAAATTAAGTTGAAGTAACAATTTTATAGCTCTAGAATATATGAGAGGCATTGTGGAACATTTTCTGTGATTTTGCATGAGGAGCTCTTGCTGTGGTGTGATTTACTTAACTATTATTTAATGTCTTGAAATTGGATGCTTGTTTGTGTAGCTCTGAAAGAATTGCCAAGACCTCAGCCACTCTTTCTATCACCAGAGAAAGGAACATGTTCTTACACGTAGAATAAAAGAAAATTGATTAAAAAGTGATTATGCTTGGCTTTGATTAATCAAAGATCTCAGGTCATCCTCTCTCACTCGTGTGACTCCAGTTTGACAGTAATTACCATCTCAGGATTTTCTAAAGACAAAGTAAGTTTAAGGCACACATCATCACTGGCTGTTAAAGGAATTCTAGATTGCTACTTTAATGTCTTGCTTTTTGAAGCCAGTTTTACCAGACTTATGCGAATGTCTGAATCTCAAACAGTCAAGAGAATGAGGATAAATGAGAGCTTACATTTAGGCATAGCCTGATGTGAGATTTAGCATTAAAATATCCATGTCAATCCATAAGGCAAGGTCAGTTAATTGGGTGAGTAAAACTTTGATGTAAGAATGGGTAATGGGTACACACTTTCTTTGGTTGTTATATATTGCAAGTGGTTTCCGAAAATCAGGAATGCTTTTTGAAGTTCTTTTTTATGGCGTTATAGTGTTTTGGAATATTGGTGGACCTTTTCAGTACTGCAGAGAGATTGCTTTGGAGAGTTCTTGGGTGCTGTAAAAAGTACTGGAGACCATGTAACTAAAGCTTTCCTGTCAGTCCAAATCATCCTCCAGGAAGAACTTAGCTCATTGATGGACTGCAAAAAAACAGTACTTATTGCAGAGGCTTCAAGAGCAGGTTTGCTTTTGGATATATCCGTTTGGTCATGATGCAGGCCCATTGTCATTGTGGCTGACAGCATTTCATCTGATTTTTGTTTTGTTTTCTCCTGTTTTCATCCTTTGGTGGCATTTCCATTCAACTCCCAGTCTAGAATATGAATGCTGGTCTCCTTAGTAAACAGCACTGGTGTCTAATTCTGATTGACGGATCCAGGCTCTTCCCCGTCCTGGGGCTGCCACACAAAGATATGTTCACCTCATTGAGAATGAGCGAGGTTTCTATTGGGTTTAGTGAGTTCTTACTTATCCCCAAAGATCTTCCCCTCAACAGAGGAATCAGGTTAGGAAACACAGGCATACAGCTGGCTGACACTGATAAGGTGATTAGAGAGAGAGAGGGCTGAAACTCCAGGTTCTCATTGTCTGTAAATTTGGGGAATTACATTCTGCTGAAAACTAATGCAGAGTTGGGGCCCAGCGTGAAGAGAGAAATTATCTCCCTCTAATGGAATTAAGGCTTGCTGTAGCCCTGCATGACCAGGCCCACCACACACAAGGTGAAAGCTTCATTTTCACTCCCTGTTTCAATGCCCAGACCCTGCAATATGTAAACCCATAATTCCACATATTGAAACAGACTTTTTTGCACATTTAAACATGCAACATAGTCAAATAGACTTGTGTTCATTTGTTCTTGCGCATTTTTCAGTTATTTTTGGGCACCAGTAGAGGTACATGTTACTCATGTAAAGGATGATATATATGTATATCTCGTTGGTAAAGGAGTCTGCAAAATGACTGTAAAGGTATATACTGAATTGCTGGTAGATGAATAGATCAGCTGGGGCTCAGTCACACTTCAGTCACCCCTTTCTCCCTGCATCACCATTGCTCAGATCAGAGCATTGGGGCCTGAACTGACCCTTTCTCCACTAAGCAGGCTGCTAGCATTCCCCTGGAGCCACCCGCATGGTCCTTCGATTTTGAGGGAGAGCTCATATTGATTGGCTGTTCCTCCCAGCTTTGTGGTCAGTTTTGATGCACAGTTGCTTTCCGTTACCGACCAAAACTGACATGTAATGCGATTAATAATCGCAGACAGTAAGCACTGTAGTGTGAATCATTAATGGCAGCTTCCCTCAACAGAAACCGCTGTATTTTCTTTATGGACAGGATCCAGGGGCTCCTACAGCAGCCAGCACAGCCACTCAGGGTCGGAGCTGCGGCCACTGCAGTCTCCCGAGCATCACATCGACCCCATCTATGAGGATAGGGTCTACCAGAAAGCACCTATGAGGAGTGTGAGTCAGAGCCAGGGCGAGCCCTTGCCCCCTGGGCACACTGGCACCTATCGCACCAATACAGGTAGGCCATGACATGTGGTAACATTTAGATGTATTTTAGCTGTATGGCTGCCAAACACCTGGAACATTTGACAAAAATTTATGAAATATGAACCTTTCTATGATTGTATTACAAAAATTCAGAGTGCTAATCCAGATTCATCATGGTTCATTCCAATGACTGAGGAGCAACCTCATTATTGTCTGAATGGATTAAACAAGGTTAGAGATGCACCAGTCATTTGCTTCAAGAAAAATTAGTTTGACCCAATGCATAACAATTACCGGGAGAGCTAAGGAAGCTTTTACACTTTTTTATTGTATTACGAGATCATTTAGCTTATCTTGATTTCTATTTAGGTATGTAAATCCCATTAGACGCTCATTATTTATGAAAATATTTGGTTCCGTCACAGTTCATTATATCATTTCTTCAAAGCCATTAATGTGGCAGAACCTAATCTTTTGCATTAGCATAGAGGCCATAACTGCAGTTAAATATGTTACATTATCTTTTGTTTGGATGAATAAGCAAGCTGATACCCTGCTTAAAATCTACCTCATGCTGCTTTACTGTACTGGCATCCTGTACTGGCACATATTTTACGAGCACATATCTTAAATAGCATGCTGACTGACAAAAACCTAGCTTAGAGCTGCATTTTCACATACCAGAATGTTAGTGTTGTACTGCCATGTGTCTCATAATTAATGTAGATGTAGTATTGGACTTGTCTAACTCTAGTGAGAGAAATATTCTCCTCAAGTACCCCATTCATTCAATGTGAGGCTGTGTTGCATTTACTTAATATAAAAAATTTAATTAAACTTTGGGTGAAATTGTGTACTGACAAAGGCAATGTTTTCCCAATGATATTCTAAAAATGCATAGGGTAAATAAGCAAATATGTCCAGGAGAGCAAACAACAAAAGCAGTCTGGAGCTTGAATGCAGCAAGCAGAACATGAACATCTATGAAGTGCATTATCTGCCTGAAAAAAGAATTTGTGGGTAAAATTTGGCCATGCCTTTTTCAACAGCTCCCAAAAAAATGAGTTGTCATTTTAACAGAGGAGAGGGACATTTTACTTTCAGCCTGTGATTGGATGTCTCTGTGACTTACACAACGTGTAACTATCCAATACAGCCAGGAGGGCCAATTCCTTCATAGGATGACAGTCTTTGGAAAACAATTTTACAACCAGAAGTGTAGGCTGTCGACAGTGTCATTTCCTGGTCTGGGTTTTCTATTGCTTATGTACCTGTCTTCAGGTAGCATAGCTGCAGCAAGATTGAGCTCCTAAATTTGGTAAACAGTGCTCCATGGCTATCATTCAAACAAGGCAAAAGTTATTAAGGGTTGAGTCATATTTTGTAAAACAGAAATTATGCCATATTAATTGTGCATGTAAACAAATAAATGTTTAAGTTGCTAATGATTGTTAGTCTTATGATCTTAGTTTGATTTGAGATGTTTTTACTGTGGAACCAAATGCAGAGAAAATTTCATCTCAGATCTAAGACAGCATTTAGCATGCAAGACAAAATTGACTCATAAATAATTCCCTCTCTGCATGACCCATATTTCAATTATATTGTTTAAAAAAACAGTAATAGTACAGATTCCTCAGCTTTTTTGCAGGGGTTGCCTGTACTGAAAGAATATCTCCTCATGCATATGTAACAGCTTCTTTAATTTACAGTAAAGTGAAAGGGATGCCTCTGTCACTGTGACTGTTCTTAGTAATTAATTATGTTAAATGGTCAGAGTCCACAGCACATTAACATTTAATTGTCATCATACATGTTGAAACTATTAGAAATATTCCCTCATTTTGGTCCTAAAGTCACATGACACTCAGTGGCTATAGACAATGATTATGCATCATGGTTTATATTCCACACACCACTTCAATCACTGGCTGTAGTGCCAGACAATCACAGAGTGCTTATTCCCTATTCATATACACATCATAACTCACACTTTCTGGATTAATGAAGCTTTTAATGCTTGATCATACCCTGAAGAGAGCATTGTCTGATATTGGACTCTTAGATATTCGTTTGATCCAGTCTAGGTCCTGCTGTGTCTGTACAATGACCGCATTCAATTACTCCACGGTTGAATTTTCACCATGACATATCTGACTAAGAGACATTTTCTATTTGCCAAGACAAGTAATTGTCCCATAGTTCATTCTACCTTGCTACCCCTTCTTTTTATTTAACCCATTAACCCACTTCATAGTTAAAGCATGGCCTTTGTGCCTTTCAAGGGGACCCAGAGTCACAGCTATGTTGTTAAAGCATGTTAGCTTTGCTCATTAAAAGAGTGGACTGGACACACAGCAGGCAAAACCCATTTTAGCATAAAATGAGGTTAGACCAGCCACCCTCATATGTGTATTCCAAAAGTATCACAGGTTAATGTGCCTATTTAAAGGCAATTAATCCATCCTGGAGACCATGATGATGTCAAATGATGTGACACACTCATTTGAAGTCCTTTCGGACAGAGTTTAGGGAGAAACAGACCTGCAGAGAGTGTAGTTGGTTTGTGCGTTTCTGCCGAGGTGCTCTCACTACTCAAAGAGCAGGAGCCTTATTCATCAGGATTACTGGCCGTTTGATTAAGTAGACCATCAGACAGCACTGTGAACTAATGGTCTTGTTTGTCCTAATGCTCTCAATGACCACACTAAAGAGGTATTAAGACTTTCACCTGTTTATGCTGTAACATGCTTTGCAGTGCAGCCTGTTGAATTATGCAATGCCAAGGATGTGAGAGTATGGCTCATTGTTGGCCTTGTGTCCTGTTCCTCCACTGTACCTGAAAAAAAATTGACAAGGACTCCTCTGTGGAGATAGGCAGGGGAATTGTGAATTCATAGACCCTTGTCTGACCAGTATCTCATCAGGCCAACTTGTTTCATATCTCCACTGCATTTCCTTCGATAGGAAATAAATCTCATCAATTGGTGAAATTTCACGCTGATTTTGTTCTCGTACCTGTGACAATATGAAACTACTAGAAAGGAGCATATCTGCTGTTCTCTGATTAGCTCAAATATCCATCTCTATAAATGGGCAATATGTAAACTGTAAATTATGTAAGTTGCCTGGGATGACAGTCTTTGCTAAGCAAATGAATTATGTAATTCAAGGCATTGAGATTTCCTCTGAAGTTCACTGTTGATGGAGAGTCTGACTCTCACTGAAAGGAGCTCAGATACTTCTCCATTAGACCTCAGCAGGGGTTGTTTTGGTCGATCCGTTAGGTGTAGAATGGTTTGGACTGGATCCAAAACCCATTCAGGGGTTATGTGCGACCTATTAGAAGACATACGTGTGTGCTTTGAGCTCATTTCCCTTCTCCTCAAGGAGCTGATTTCATTCACTGCATGGATCTGGGCAAGTGGCCAGTCTTGTGTATTTTGCACTGCTCTTGCACTGCTGCACTGCTGTTAGATTCGGTCCTTGAAGTGTAGAGGTACTATACCGTAGTATAGAGCTCTGTTCAGCATCTCTGCAGGGTATCTGCCTGCTCTTGGCGTCCCATGACAGGGTGCAGCAAGGTCATCCATGTGTAACTAACAGAGGGAGGTCAGGCGATTAGAACTTTGGGGTTTACTGCAGTTCACTATGCCTAACACTGAGCAGGGTGCCTTATGGAAATGTAATATACTGCAGTACATTTTAAATATGCTGGTAAGGTAATTCCCAAATATTTATGATGTACTACAGTTTATTCTATTTCTGTTAGTGTGAATTGCCACTTGTCCCAAAGGGGCATTTTTGGATGCATCTTACTGATCCAACAGGATATGACTAGAGAGTCAAGGTGTGCACATCTGTTCTAAAACATCTAATCCTCTGTGCTCCCTAGGTCTCATTCACACCTCTGTTCCCTCATTCACTGTGGAAAAAGGAACATGTCATCAGTGCCAGCAATTGTCCAAATAAATACTTCAGTGCATATGAATCCATGTTTGGAGTCTTTTGTAGGGGTTATAAAACAAACCAATTAGATACCATTACAGCAGAAAACAACCAAGATTTTGTTGGAAGTCAGATGAGGATGAATGGAGCTTGCAATGCTACATGTAAAGGAGAAAGCCTTCTCTTGTACTGTTCGAGAACATTGCTTCCTCTGTGGTAATACTGATGTAATACCATGATCTGTAAATATGAAGTAAATTTTATCCCTGTTTTATTTAGGTGTCATTGCATAGCTTTGGTTAAGCACATATGCAGACATTATATTGGAATAATTCACATGTATTTTATGCATAATATGTTCACCAAGGCCTATCTCAAAATAACTGTGAGTTAATTGTTGCCTGTGTACACATGTGACATTTACAAATGTTTGTTTTTAATTCAAGGTGTTAGTCCTCACTGGGTCAGGACATGACCTCTGGCAGGATATTCTTTTTAAAATTATTTTTTGTGAGGTCATTTTTGAGGTATTTTGTAATTTTGAAGCTTTGTCATTTTGGAAATTGTTTGTAATGTATTCAAGCCAGTGGGGCCTGTGGCCTTTGTCTTGCCACTGTTTATCATATTTCGTAATATGGTTGCATGAAGAAATTTGCCAGGTGTATCATTCATTTAGTTTTCATTGCTTTGCAGGCGAATAACAACGTCTGTTTCAACTGAAAAAAATGTATTAACTCTTAATTCCTTTCAAGCAATTTTCCTCATTTGCATGCAGTATTGTTTAAAGTCCCAGAGTGTCTGGCATTGAAATTCTAACTCAATCAAGTCAATTAGGCTTTGTGTATTAAGTACAAGGACACCAGCATACGCTGCAAGAATTTGCTGGAAAATAGCATTTTGGAATTAAAAAGGGATTAACCCAGGCCTAAAGGAAGTGCTGTCTTAAAGGATGACTGAACAGCATGGTTTCCATCCCCATTCAAATATTGCCCTGTTCCAAATGAAACCATGCCAAGCTAAAGGGTTTGGTAGTTTTGTGAAACTGTTTCTTCAAAGCAGGCTAATGTGACGCAAGTCTCATTCAAAGGAAGGAGTTTTGCATAAGCCTTTTAAGCCAATTCACTTTTCAATGCAAATCTGCTATATATGCAAAATAATAGGCAGTGACACCCAAATGAGTGCTACTGTTGCAACAAGCAGAGAGATGCCCAGCATCTGATAGTGTGACTCAGGGGTCAGAGATTTCACTCAACAATCATAGGAGAAGTCACACAAAGAAAAGTTTATTTAAAAGTAATATTGTTTCTTTGTTGGATTAATAGCAAATTCATTGTTGTTCTGGAAATTATGGTTATGTGGAAAGATTTTTGTTTACACTTACATAATACTGTAGACTATTGAGGTAGTTGCAAATGGATTGAATCGCTAGAGGAAGTAATTATGCTCTTTTTAAGTTTGGTTATACTGCAAAAAGCTTCATGACTTCTAGTGAGTAACTGTTTACCTGTTTCTAGGGATGCAGAATGCAGCTTAAACAGACTGGTATTTTTATTGGTAGGATGAAATACCTCTATATATCAGTCTGCCAGCCTTGCACAACCCTACAATGCATGAATTGTGTATTCAATGTCATTTAGTGGAAGAATAAAAGCTACCAACCTCAAACTGAATTACACACACATACACACACACACAAACTTTTTTTAATACATTGGGACTCATGGTGTCCCCAAATGGCAGTGTCAGTTCTTTGTTGAATTGTTTTTTAGATGTGAGTATTAACTAGATGTGAGTATATTCATTGTTTTATGAGTTGAGTTCATAGTAGGTAGAGGAATCACAACCAGCACTGGAATAGATACATTTTATTTCTCTTACAATTGCCTTCTCCATGCACTGACGACTGAACAGCCACCCCTGCTGGGAACAGAAGCCTCCCTTTGGTTCCTATGGCTTTGCTGTGTACTGTTAGTGGATGCACTATAGTGTGGTTCTCTGAAGTGTGGATGCACTGTAGTGTGGTTATCTGAAGTGTGATTAATGTTAAAAATATCCATTTCAGAACGCATACATTTGGCACAGGGAACTCCATACTTAATCTGAATATATTATTTTGTGGAAATACTGTAAAAAGTTTGTGTGAAGTATTTAAGTTCAGGCAAGTGTTGATACTCTATAGAATTTAAATGGTGAAATTAGATGGACTGAATGGCTTATTCTCATCATTATATTTTCTTATGTTTCAATGTTTAAAATGTGACTGTTTCAGCTTCATGTTAGAATATCAGAACCTTTCCTGACTCAGACATCTAATGACCATTGTTGCTAAATAATTCAAAAGAATTGGACAACTGTTTGAACTATGTTAATGGATTTACAATTCACTTATTGGAAAATGTGGTCTTGCAGTGTGTGTGTGTGTGTGTGTGTGTGTGTGTGTGTGTGTGTGTGTGTGTGTGTGTGTGTGTGTGTGTGTGTGTGTGTGTGTGTGTGTGTGTGTGTGTGTGTGTGTGTGTGTGTGTTTAACTGGCTGGGTTTCCTCAAGGGAAAGACAGGATGGAATTTGTGAATAGAAATTAATAATAAAATAGGTCAAATCTTATTTGTTAAGTGATCTTGACTATTTTTAAGAAGCACACTCTCCTTTTTCTGAAACACTTAATTTAGTGTGTCAGCCCACACTGTGACAAGGAAAGCTTGTTTTATTTAAAAAGCTGACCTGGTTTCACTTTTATCCAACTAGCTAGTTAGCTTCTACAGTTCTTCCATTCATCGTTTGAAAATATTTAGAACATCCACAAAGGTTGTTAATCTTTAAACAACCGTGAATTCATAACAAGTAAAGAAAACATCAGCATTGTTCATGGGCTTGTGTTTTGTAATGCATTATTTTATGATACTGCTCTGAAACAGCAGAATAACTTGTCCATAACTTTTTAGCCCCTTTACTCAAAGTTAGGTTACAGTAATTTTGCACTGCTTGTCCCCCAGGGCAGCAATATCAGCCACCTGTGACCCAAAACATTGTCTCTGTGTTCAAAATGAAAGCCAAGGCTTCATGCTACAAGGTGAACAAAAATGATAAAAGGTTTACTAAATGCATCCTGACAATTAGAGATAGAAATCAATATACCCCATATGAAAGAAGCAGGGGAGCTAGCTTGCAGCAGAGTGATGACGTCAACCTCATATCTGGTGTGTGGTAGTGCATTGCGGCTGGATAATTGAACATTTTAACTTTTAATATTTATGTAACAAATAAAGGTACAAGTCTGAAAATAAGTGTGAAAACATAGTCCTGCCTGCAATGTTCTAATATAAGCCTTTGTGCCATAATCAGGATTTCTCTCTACCTCTACGACCTGGTTGCCTGTGACGTTTTCCTAAGGAAATAATGTTGGAGGTTTGACTTGCTCAGATAATATATAGTTATGTTCAAAATCAGAATGTACAATATGTCTGCAAATGTCAAAAGAAGTTTGGTCTCAATTTTTATCTATATATTTTCTGTATTTATAGTATATGCAGCAAATCACCAAGGCAAATTCCTAACTACATGTAATGCACTTTGCAATCAAAATTGATTGGTTCTTTGAGATGGTTTTATGTTTGATTTGTCTTTTCACACATTCCACATGTTTTACTTTTTGTGCATTGAAAGCAGCTCAGTAAAATGTGTTCAGAAAAAAAGTGTGAATATAACAATTCATTAAAAGCAGACCAACATCATGATACTTACCATATGTTCAAGTATGAATTGGGGTGACTGTTACTATGCTGTGGGGATTTCTGCTGTCAGAACTTTGGATCCCCAGCTACAATTTGACCAGTTTCATCAGGATAGACTGCACGTTTTGACGAGACATTATGTATCACCCTGAGACCCTGCAGCTGCTTGCACATTGTAATAAATCTCTTGTTAAAACACAACACAGTGCATTTTTGCTGAGGTTCTCTGAAACCCTAATTACTTTCAATGCACAAATGTGTTATTTGTAAAGATCAGCTCTAAAAATCCCCCATTTAAATCTCTCAATGTCTGCAGGGTGGTGGTGTAGCTTAATTCACACCAAAGTATACCAAGTAATCTCATTGTGCCCTTATTTCTGACTTACTGCCCACATGCACATCATGGGACACTGGGGAAATGCACACTCATTGCTTTGCATGCAACTCTTTTCTTTCCTTTATAAGAAAAACTATTTTGTTGTGGTAGCCTGACTTAATTCCTCTGCTTCCAATTCCCTACTTCAGGTTTTCAGTTAACTGGAACCTTTCAAACATTCTGTTCAATAAACAATTTTTAAAGCAATAAGTTTATGCATAAGAGACCAATCAACAGATTTTTCAAATTCATGATTTGACTTTCTGCAAAGCAGTGCAATGACCATCAGGTTTGGGTAGTCATATAATATTGTAGGTTATTGGAATGGATTTGTAGTTGACAGATGTGGTCAATTAATTAGTCATTCACTGTTTGAAATTTTAAAAATATGTTGTGCATGTCCATAATGCAGATAAGCTGCAGATCAATACCATACCCCCCACTGCCCATATCCTGCCCCCTCTGTCTTCCTCTCCAGCAGCCTGTGATGTGGCATGAACTAATGCAGACAAGTGTGAAGAATGCCTGGCATGTCCAAAACTCCCACTCTACCTTCAAACGGAATAATATGCCTTCCACACTAACAGGCAATATTTGCTGGGTTACAGAAGAACACTTGTCACATTCCATTATAATCTTTGGATTCTTCCACCCTGCCCCTGTTGTCACCACACCACCCCCTGTGCAGTCATCCAGCTGGCTGTGAGATCTGCTGTGTCCGTTGTCAATTTCTAACTTCCCAAGATAGGAATCCATCAGTTGCCTTGAAGAATAACCCACAGACTTGCTCATAAATCAAGTGGAAACACAATTTGACTGTTGAAACATGTGAACAAGGGGTTCTCTCAGTTTCATAAGCTGGGCTCTAACTCATCACATATGATTAAGAGCCATATTTCTTATGTGCCGGGTTGTCATGTCAAGCAATTTTCATTGCTGTTCATGTGGATATTAATGTCATTTGAATCAATTCAAGTTAGCTCTGCAACTTGGAGTCTATGGGGAGTTTTGGGAACTGTTCATAGCACATCTCAAAAGTGAGGAAATGTACCTTCTCAAAACGCCAAAGTTTGTTTTTGTGAGTGGAAAGAACAGGTGGTATAGTAGACCCAAACACAGGAAGATGATTGATTTTCACCCTTTATGATTGCAAAATCTGTGAATTACTAAGGCTGCATGGCTAGCCACCCAGCTTTAGAGGGCTTCTTCCTTACCTCTTGGGATGTTTTTAGAATATTTATTTTCTTACTTTTCAGAGGAGCTATATAACAGCATTGTTTTACTCTGGATAAGTAGACAAAACAGACTTAATTGAACTTATCATTTTGAGTAAATGTTGCCTGTTAAAAATCTTTGAATTATAGAAACAACTGTGATGTTGTGTGCTTCAGTCCGTAAAAATTCTCGTAAATGTGCTCTTTCACCTCCATATGCAGTCCCTTCGATGTCATTCACAGTAATAATTTGGCTCAGAGTTATCAGTTAACCTGAATTTATACTAAAATCAGTTCAGTCCTCAAGACCTTAACATTGGTCACAATACCGTCAGCCTTTGTTTTAGATTCTAACGTATGATGACCCATTTTAAAAATAATTATGGGGCCACCCATTACATTTGTATTGTGTATAATTTAGGGAGCTCACTGTGTTGCTAATGTATGCTTGCTTAACTGCAAATGGTTAGGGATAGTCAGTAAAACCCCATCCAAAACTGCTTCCATTCTGCAGTAAATACAGAAAGGGTTGAATATGACAGGAAGCATATACTCAATATCCCAATCAAGAAGCCAATTAAATGAAAGCAATGGAAAGAAGGAAAAACATCCTGTGATATTTGAAAAGACGAGACAGAGGGTCAGTGGACGGCGTCTTATGAAAGTGATACAGTGGCAATATTCATGAGGCTGATAAATTTGGGGCTGAAGTAAAGCCCTTGATCCAGAAAGTCTGTCACTTTCCATTAGCCAGTATTTTGGTCATTTTTCCCTGGGAGCTCTGCAGTGTTGTAGCCTGGTTCTCAGACCTGGTTTCCCTGGGTCCCTGTCAGCTGTAAATCACCTGCCTAAAAGCGAACAATAAAAGGCGAGGTGATTTGGGTTAATGTGGAGATGTGAACTCCAGAGCTCCAGCACTGAAGCATACCTAATGATCAATTATACATTCATGCAGGACACACATTTGGAAATGATGGATGTCAACTGTAACTTCCTCTGAGGGATCCTGGTGGAGGTACTGTGGGTGGAGGGTAGAGGGGTGGGGAAGAGGCACCGTAACTGCATATTGATTCACATTATGGTCACCTTGTGCCTTTCATGACTGTTCCAGTAACAAGCCGGGGCTTGGGTGGGGTGGGGGAAGGGGGGGCTGGACACTGTAGTACTTGTAGATTATTCAAGCTGGTTTGACAGTGCTTCATATTGACAGAGGGCATTTTATATACTTTTCAGATGTAACAAACAGCTGTATTTGGAATTGACTGAAAAGTATTCCATTTTCTTTCCTTTCTAATTCAGACTGCTCAAGAATGAGCTATTCAATGGCCAGAAATCAATCTTGTTTCCTAAAGATCCCTGGCACTCACACTCTGCTCGCATCAGCTGAATTCATGGGTATTTTCTTTGAGCCCAGCACAATTAAAAGTGAGTGCTAGTGGAAACCCAATAATTTATGTCACATTAAAGAGAGATAATGCCCAAATGGCTATGTTTAAACTTCAACTGCTGTGATTGGCATTTCTTTTACTGTTGGACTTGACAGCTGACACTATCATACAATGCTTACCTTATGTGAATTTGTGCATTGCAGAAACGCAAATGTAAAAGGTTTCATTAGAGCAATTTTACCATGTGATGAAGTTATGTTTGATTTGAGACAATGGTGATTCAGCATAGATTGTTACTCATCAGAGGACTATGGAGACAAGCCCTAGGGATATGGGTTGGTATAAAAATTTATAGTGCACAAACCTTATCTCCAGATAGACACTATTTTGTTGCAAACACTAAACAGAAAAAGAAATATGCTAGGTAATGAAGTAGGTGTATTCTTTTAATTTACTATATTACACAAGACGATGACAGCCATCTGTACTTTTCCATACTTTGACTTGTTAGCCCTCATCTTAGACCAGTGTTGTTTCGTGACATTATAGTAAAGCACTTTGGTGAGAGATAGCCAGGGAAACTGACAGATCCTTTGGTACGACTGCCAAATGTCATTGTGTACTGCTATGAAGCAGGTGGTGATAAGGGATACATGTGCTGCATTGCTGAGGTATCATTACTTTATTGACTATCAAATACAAATTGCTCTGGATGGCAGGGTCTTCCATTGCAGTGATTGACTGTGTTCTGGAGAGTACAGAGCATAACTTGGTTTCTTCAAAAGGAATGTGTTTTATGTGATTATTTTTACCTGGGTTTCTGAGGGCCTCTGTGTTGGAAAAACATACTCTGCATTCGAGTGGAAATGTCTGAATAATGTCCTGCACCTATCCTGGTAGCATGCATGCATTTATTTGTCCATGTGAATATATTTAGCATGCCCAAGCTGTATTGAACGGTGCTGTTGAAGCATGTGTAAAGCAGCTCTCTGGCTTGATCTTATTGAGTGGTGATACATGTCTGGAGGGTAGACTCACAGAAAAAAGCGTTTGATCTTAATTTCAGTGTGAGAATTGAGCCACAAATGCTAATTTTGGTCTACAGTAGAGAGTGTGAATAAAAAAAAAGCATTTCTCTAATTACCAAAGAATTTTTATAAACACATACTATCCAGAAAATGTGATATACCCAGTATGAACTAAAAAGCTCAAGCTGTCTCCTGAAGAGAACCACTAGTGTTTTGAATGTAACTATAGCCCAGCATAATGACACCCTGACAGTCTGGCAGCATGGAAGGCTAGAGGGGTTGTCTTTGTGTTTGAGAGAAGCTGTTTCATTTGGATTCACAGAACATAATGAATGCATGGTGTCTGAGGGTGGCATTTTGGCATTGTGGGATTAAATGGAACTGTTGAGCCAAATAAATTGATTGCAGTGTTGAAACCTTGATTGCAGTGTTGATTGTATTAGTACCCAGTCACGATTGTTTTAAATTGACTTTAGAGAAGGTGATTGCAGTGACCATCAACCTCTTCTGTAATTTTTCCCAGAAGGTAATTACACTTAAGTTATAAAATATAATAATATTTGATTTCTGCTGGTTGCAGTTGTAGTGCATAAGAAAGTTGCCAAGTAAATTTCTCTGATCATGCAAATTCATCCATAGAATAATTGTTATATTATTCAGAAAATGAAAGTGATTTACCTGGGAATCCCTGTGTTTGGATGACATTCTCTGTTGAAACTGTTCTGTCATATTTTTGATATCTGCCCATTTGTTCTAAAATGTACCACCTTACCCAATAAGAATACAGTAGAGCCTCATTAACCCAAACACTTTGGGAGTGGGGATGATATTGATAGTTTTTAATGATAATTTTTTTTTATTTATTTAATCCTGTGCTCTCAAAAGTTCATAACTTGGAATGGCAAAAAGAAAAAGCATGTGTGCATGTTTCAACCTGAAAGCTATTAACCATGGGAATTGCGATATAGAAGGATAGTGCTGAGTGAGTTAGGATTGTCTGAAAAAGAAATAGCAAGCAGACAGCACCACTGCATAGCCTACAGTGAATCTGGGCAAAGAAATAAAAAGAGAAATTTACCAACCTACCAAGTATATGAAGAATTACTGTTTGCAATTTAGATCAATGTCTAAATTTGAAATCAGTATCATGAAATGGTAATGTACACTTTTGCCTTTACAAACTAAAAATCCCAGGTCACCTTTTGTTGAGTCAATGTATCAGTAAGTAGAGGAGTGTGAGGTTTGTGACAAGGTGTATCTGTGGTTTGTTTTCAGCTACATTAGCCCCTGCGTGCTGGATGTGAAGTCATCTGCTCCAACAGAAAAGAATTGTTGCATTATGTGATTTGTATCTAAAAGGTCAAGTAATTTGAACGCACATCCTGTTATCACTGCAAATGGTATGTTCAGGTGCTCAGTGTTGTGAGATGAGAGGTGACTCAGAATAGCAGCATAGCCACAATCAGTCTCACAGGCCTCTGAACAAACACACTGAGGGAAGAGATGGAACCAGAAGGAATGGTATGGCCAAAAAAGATGCTCCTTTGCCACATTCAAGATACAGGATATGTCTTACAAGAGAGATTCAGTGTCAAGGTTGACCAAAAGCATAAGAGAAGTTCATTAGCTCCAAAAGAATGTCCATAATGATACCAACTACCAACTAATATTTTTTTAAATTACTCATTAGTGAAGATATTACCAGACAAAACAGAGATATTTAGTTTGATTTAGATATTTATGTGAGTCCTCTTCTTACTTGAGAATATTGCTTTTTATATTTCATAAGGACACATTAATGTTGAAAGTCAAGGAGTCTTGTGACTTCCTTATAAGAAGTGAAATCATCTACTGTCTGTAGAACTGGAAATATGCTTTACGTCTCTGTTGCTGTATAGGAAAAAGAGCCATTATTATTTATTGTCTGACTATCACATAGACAGCTTCATACTTAGAATACTAGATGAGTGTATGACTACTCAATTAATGAGATAATTATGAACTTTAAATTATTTCTGATTTAGTTAATGTTAATCATTGTGTTGCTAAATGGATAAAAACTGGGCTTTTGTGCCTTTCAGAAATGTTAATTTATATGCACATAGCAAAATGCTAATATAGACCTGCTGTGATTGATATGTACTGATGTGCCATTCGATGATGGCATTTTACAATACTGGTTGATGGTATCAGCAGTACAGCATGTCATTCATACCAAGGGTCCAAGGAGCAAAGACACCCTTATCAGTTCCTCAAGATACTAATATGCAATTCAATAGGTGCAAGGTTCTGAACATGTTCCCATGGCAATTTCTCTGCTTTGATTTCATTCTTTATTTTTCATTTTTCAAAAATAAAGTGGAGTTATAAATATTTCAATGCAGCTTTAAAGGCTCAAAAATGTTAAAAGCCACAAGCCTCTGTTTAGACTGAAGTTGAGGCACCAGCTGAGGTGACTTTCAGGAGAGAAACGGAAAGCACCATTTAAGGAGAAGAGAATTAAGTTCTTGCTCAAGCTAAATGTAATGGAGTGTGGTCAGCTATCCAATATTGTCCTTCAAAATGACAACGGAGTCTGTCAGGCGATTCAAAAGAAGCGAAGCTCAGTAAAACTGCTTAGACTGAGTGTTAATTAGAGAATTACAGGGTCAAAACAAAACTGCTTGTCAGTGATGTACAGACCACAATGCATAGCGTTATCACCCAGCTGTTTTCCAGAGATTTTTCAGGAAAGGCTTAGAATAACAGAAAAAGTAAGGACATGGGAACAAGGCTACGCATCACTGCAGATGGGAAGCAAACTATCTGGGGTATGAAATTCGCTGAAAGGTTTTTCCACAGTTATACATTCTACTCGGTATATATGTGAGGTGCATATATAGAGTGCAAAATGCCATTTGCAAGCAGTTTATCAAACAGCTACTGCTTGTGGTTCATGTTTAATATAAAGTTAATTCAGTAAACCATGTGGGAATTTGTGTTGAGTAGACATGGCAGTGTTTGATCATGGAGGTGTGGTCATTTTTAATGAACAAAGGGGACATGACTGTGAGGGGGATTGTGTTTATTTATGGCATTCTGTCGAGGGATCTCCTCATGTGTGAAGTTCAGCAGGGTCAGACTGTGTCGACCCCTGCCCAAGAGATAAGCTAATGGGGTTTCAAGGTCACTGAATGTCACTCGTTTTCCACTCATCTGCAGTGACAGAGAGGTTTCGGTCAGGGTTGTGGTGTGGGTTAGAGGTTATAGACCCACACAGAGCTGAGGAGTAGTTCACCTGGTTCATACAGTTTATACAATGTTTCCTATAAAATAATTTTAGCACTGAATAAATTTAGTCTGAAGAAATGTAGTCTGTTAATGGAGGACAAAACTTCACTACATAATACACTCGAAAACATAGGGAAGTGCTTGCTATCTAATGTAGTATCAGTATAGTAAGTAGTACAGTTTTAATACTTGTATCAGGTGAGCAGTTTGCAAAACACCACTTGATGTTCAACAGAGGAGCACCTGACTTGCTTAACACTAGATTGTGTGAATGCCATAATATCATGTCAAGAGAAAGTAACAAAACATAGTTATATTTTTAGTCAAGAATAGAGATATTCTGTAGAAGTTTACAGGGCACAATATCAAATAGTTCTCAGAGTATACGCGTAAGCATATACACATACATTACATGTACTACCTGCAATGAGGGATATATCAGTTTCTCATTTGCAGCCATGACAGGCCATTTAGCACAGTGCTCCTCTCATCTCGGTGTGGACCGACTGTAATATTTCCAGGACATCTCATCTATCACCAACTCTGTTCTGCTTCTTCCTTATGGCCTTGCATTTGTCTTTCCTTTTGCCCTAATGATCATTAGCTTATCTGAAATTAATCAATACCAGCATTTTAAATATCAGTCTAAGCATTCAGAATCAGTATTTCTCCACTGAAAAATGCATTACAGCCAATACGTTTTCACTTTTGTGTAAGCTCATTGAGCGACTCATGTTTGTAGTAGTTTGTAATGGTGTGCAAAGGGCCTAAGGCCATGCTACTGTCAGATATTGATCTTTTCAGCAATATATTTTCGCATGTCCCATTGTGACTTGTGGATGACTAATTCATACAAATAATTGGTTAATACTGCTTCAGTATGAGTGGCTCAGACATAGCAATCTCTCCCTGTGGCACAGTAACAGTCCAAGCCTATGTTGGCCAGTTTCAGACAACATGTTGAAAAGCACAAAATAAATATGTGTAATTTTGTTTTCTATAACATTCCCTTAAGATTTTTAGTCTGTTGTTGCTTAGATGCTTAGCATCAATATATCCTTCCCTTTACAGTTATACAACAGAGGTTTTCGCAGTTGCCTCAAAAGAAGAAACTGAAAGATGCAAAAGTAAACAAGATGGATTAGCTAATTTCCCATTAGGGTTACTGAACATTATTGTTAAATACATTGAAGTGTCTTATTTTACAGTTATCATATTTGTTGCATCTTATCCAAAGATTATATACATTTTGTATGTGGAAAAACAATATTTATAATTTTTGTAAATAACTGCCAAGGTGTTGTGTGTTCTGTACACAAAATGCAAGAGCAAGATCAAATAAAAGCTTGATCACACATACTCCTGTGGGTTTTATGTGCCTTATTTGAGTCATTACTGTCATTTGAACTACTTCTGCACAATTTTATATTCAACGTACTGTAAGTTTAGCTTGTTTAGGCCAGATAACATGAGAAGAGTAGGTGTTGAGGGATGCTGATGAGGAAGTCATTCTCATGCTGTATACTGACTCTGCTTTTGCACCTCTTGTTCCCTTCCCCTTTATCATCACTTCTCTTGTCTCGCACGCTGTTCTCTTCTCACTGTGTTGTGTTGTGCGTTTTGTGTATGTGGTTGTTCCTCTGCCTAGACCTAGTAAACCAGTTCTGTGAACAGGTCCTGAATTTTTTGCTTTGTCCCTACTTTCCTGTCGTAGCCCCGTCTTCCCCTGGTGTTGACTCCGTACCATTGCAGCGCACAGGCAGTCAGAATGCCACAGGAACTTACCAGAGGGCCAGCTATGCTGCCGGTCCAGCCACCAACTACACTGATCCGTACCGCACTCTGCAGTACTGCCCCTCTGTGGAGTCACCGTACAGCAAGTCGGGGCCAGCCCTCCCCCCTGAGGGCACGCTGGCTAGATCCCCCTCTATTGACAGCATCCAAAAGGACCCCAGGTGAGCCCACAGTTCAGCTACCCCTCCAACATTCTGAACAGGCATGTTGGGTGGACACCCAAGTACAAAGCACACATCACTTTGCTGCTGTTGTTTGATGTAAAGGCTATCTCTAATAATTGGTTGTTCAGTGTTTGTCCTGGATGCCTGGCATATTATGTGTGTTGTTATTCTCATTGTCCATGCTCAGAATGTGCATTGGTTCAGGTCATGAAGCCTTTCACTGCAGAAGTATTATCTACACAGATCTGTCAATTGCTATCATATTATTTTTTGTTGTTTTTGTTAGGAGGACTTTTCTGCAAGAGAATTTTCTGCAAAATTTGATTAAGCAAACTTTTCAGTTTTGCCATCTAGTTAATTCAGATGTATTCTTTTGATACTAGTTTCTGTTCAATTTTATTATATAAATATGTGAATCATCAATTTGAATTTTATAGCAATACAAAATTATCTGTTCATGCATTTCTGTTACTTTTATGAACTGCTTCTGGACCATGGTCATTTCCGTTTAATTGGACTAAAAAGGAATTCAATGCATGGTAAAAATTAGCATAATAATGAGCCATCACATGTATTACTTTTCTAATGGAAATCAATTGTTGTAGAAGTCAGTAATCTGGTTATCTGATATACACAGCATACAGTTTACCATTTTCTATCCATCATCATATGTGCCATTTTGTAATGTGTATATATGTAGGTGGAAAAATAATATCAACACAATATGCACTCAGGAATAAATTTAATCTCAATAGGGTACCACACAGAAAGGGTTTAGGGAATACGCCAAACCTGGAATAGCATACTGAATTAATGACTGTGGCTTGCAACAAAAGACAGCTGTTGTATTTGCAGGCAACCTCTGGCTGATAAAGTTTCTATTCTTAGTAATGCCTATCAAGGCACATTATTTTAGGCCTCTACTGTGCAAAAAGAAAGGACTTGCAGCTGAATGCTTGTACTCCTTTCCATAGCACAGGACATACTGTACTGTATCTGCTGGTTTACAATGTTTTTATCATTTTCTTGTGGTTGAATGTCCTTTAATGGAGTTTCATTGCCATTTATTCATTTATTTCATGTAAGAGTTTTCATGCAAAATTCCTTTCATCAGAGTATTGAATATTCTTCTTTTTGGATTTAGCAGCTGTGTGTAGACAAGGAAATGCACAGTGCCCTGAGGTAGCCTTAAATGAAATTTAGTAGGTTTAAAAGCATAGTGTGTTTAAATATTCACATGTAAATTGTAATCATGGTTATAATGATCATGGTTGCAATACTCTGACAAATGATCCTTAGAGTTACAGACTGACCAGTACATTAAATGAAGAGTGATCTTAATTGTGGCATATGTAATTATGTTCTTTATTATCATCAATGCAAAGAGGTGATTACTAAAACAAAATAAAGGATATCATTCGATAAAAGTAGGTGAAGATGTGTTGTAGCATTATTGCAGAATAATACAGTGTGGATTAACTGAGTGTTTGAAAAAAATTTTTGATATGATGAGGAGTCAGTGAACTCACAAAACAGAAGACAAAGAATGTCACAATACAATCCTGAATACTGCAGATATGATTATTGTGTAATTTAAATATAGGTTTATATCTGCAAAATGAAAAGCCTGTAAAAGGGGACAGATAACCTTTGGCACATATGAAAGCACTAATATTACCTTGCTGTTGATGAGCTCACACGCATAGGTGGAATGGTAGAACATATTCATCAAACAAACTGTGCCTGCACATCTTTTCCCTGTCAGTTGTATGACCACAGTGGCTTCCAGCTCTGTGCTTAAAGCTTAATTCAAGCAATGCCATTTCCAAATTAATGTTCCAAACTGAAGCAAAGTGGTCATGTCCTCTACCTTTGCCACAATTCACACTCACCAAATCAGCACCATAGCATAAAAATATTTTCACCTCAGGACAACAGTAGGAAAGTAACTGGTTTGGGCCCTGTTTCCCCAAACCCTAAGTTACAGTACACTCACTTCCCCTGTTACCACGACACCACTACCACTGACCACTGACTGAGATGATATTAATGCTTTGAGGGATTTTGGCAGTGAGGCCCAGGTCTGTGAGAATGATTATGTATGGCCTGTGAGCTGTGGCCACCGCGGTACAGAGGTCCCTCACTTCCCATGCCATGTCAGTTTAGTGCTGAAGAACATATGAATCTGTTGACTTCCTGATCAAAATGTGGAGGTAGGGCCCAAAGGTGAATCACAAAGTGTTTTGTGAAGCAACAGTGAGTGACATTTCCTGACCTTTTTCACTCCTCAGACAGCTCAAGATGGCTCAAAGGAGTGGTCATGCATCTGAGCACGGAGAGCTAATTCGCTAAAACAGTCAACTTCTTGCAAAGCGGGCGTGCTTGCGCTTTGTCACAGCCTGTTAAATTCACATTGTCCAGCGGATGCAGTGCTAACAGCACGTACTGTAGATCTAACTTTAACCTTTTTATAAAATCAGCAGAGAGGAAAAGAATGAAAACAGATTTTGT
Source organism: Albula goreensis (assembly GCA_022829145.1). NCBI lineage: Eukaryota > Metazoa > Chordata > Actinopteri > Albuliformes > Albulidae > Albula > Albula goreensis. The sequence continues at coordinate 15,081,032 of CM040756.1, forward strand.
CAAGTAATAAAGAATAAAGTTGTATGCATACCAATGCCTTTACTTCTTACTAAGCAGAGTTTGACTTAGGGGTAGCTTGACCTTCACAACAAACAGGACCAACAAAACACAACATGTGTAGGTGGGCTACCCATAAGAGGCCCTTTATAATGCAGTTTATTTAGGATTTCTGTTCATACATTGCTTACACTGATTGACATAACAAACAAAAAATTATAACTAAATTTACTTGTTTGATGTATTATGGTTTGCTGTCAATTCCACTTTAAAGTATTTTTGTTTGAATGTAGTGTATACCTCACCTCATGCACCCACAAGTCACATTGAAATTAATTATTAAAGACACATGGCTGGGTATTTCATCAACGTCTTTTCATCATTTAAGCTGAACTTACATGAAACGTGTACAGTGTGATAAAAACATGCGTTTTGCATGCAGTTTACAGAATGATACTAAGATATTGAGATAAAAGATAAAAGAATGTATAAAAATACAGGTATAACCAGTGAAAAAAGTTCCTCCATCTGCGTTTTTCCAGATGTCTTGCAGTATTTTGAGAACAGTGTGGCATTATGAGCCAGCTAAAAATACTATATGTAGCACTCTTTCTCAGGATTGTCAGAGCCATTTAAGTAATATACAGAGATGAAACTCAGAGGCAGAAATCATAGTTTTGAGGTAAAATTTTACAAATCACTGTTGGCTTGCCAATTCAAAGCTCATACCAAAAAAATACTGTTGGTATACACAGAACTATGATAAGAACCATTAAGAAAAGAAAAGGAAAATCTTGATGCGGAGATGAGAAGGCCGAAGTCAATGAGGACAAATAAATATGATTGAATGTAGAGGGTAGCATTATCGATCCCTTTTCCTCCATATACCGGAGCACTCTACACCTGGAGAGCTGGAGAGTCTGGCGGTCGCTCTCTGCGTGACCGTCTGTGTACCAGAGCAGGGCCCCTTGTATTCTCCCATTATCGATCTATCCTAGGAGAATAAATAACAGCCTCGCTCAGTCTGGGGCCTGCTGTTAAACACCATCATTATCACTTAGACTTCAGAGTGTGTTTATCCCTTTTCCCCCTCCAAAGAGCATGGGGCTATAATGCAGTTTGATGTCATTGTGCTGCTTTCTCTGTTGGCCAATTCATAAAGCTTTCAGCGAAAAGAGGTACTCCTCAGGTCAGAGTGATTGACAGTGAAGTGGGGAGTATTTTTACAATTATGTCTCGCAGGCAGTGCTAATTCGATGGAATAGCAGCCATTAGAGACCCACAAAAAGACAACCTCTGTTTTGCATGAGTATGTATTTGGTGTTGAGCTTTTTTTGTCAATAGAGGCAGAGGAGAGGAAATGTCCATGACAGCAGCACAGCCTCTGTATGCTGGTCTAGAGAGGAAAGTGTATGATCTTTTGAGGGTGTCAGTGCTCAGACTGCCAGGCTGTGGGCTTAGCCTGCACTGATTCACATTGTGTATGGTTATGCGCACTGGATAGCCCGGTAAGCCAAATGGCACGATGTGAGGAACTTTCTCCACATGACCTTTGCTGGGGTATGTATTCCCCTAGCAGTCATAGCAATGTTTTATGGAAAACCTACGCAATGATGAAAAATGTCTAATAGGTAAGGCTAAACTTTGTGTCAATCCTTTAAAGATGTTTCAGAGCCACATTTCCTCAAAGCTTTAATTTGCTATTCGTCATTCTCTTTTGAGTGGACTATTTCCCCCCGCATTCAGAGTATAATATTTCAAGGAGACGACATAATCTTTGCATATTCTTGCTATCCTCAAGGCTAATGTCATTGCTGAAATTTTGCTGAAACAGAGAGCTTTTTTCCGTATCAAGTATCAATAATGCCTGAGGTGATTTAAATGGAGAGCCCCTCCACAGTGGGCATGTGTGCCTGGTGCCTCTGTGCAGTGTGTCAGCATATCTGACACCTGAGACGTTCTCAGGCTGGATCACTGCAGAGCTTGTGTCAGGTGCCCACCGCTGCAGCTGGAGCATGCGGTCATTATGCAGTGACCAGCCTCATTCAGAACAGCAGAGCGGATCAGTGGATGGGCTGGCTGTGTGGGATGTGGGCCTATAAATCTGTCTCTCTCAAATGGAAATTGGGGTCTGCATGCACTGACCCCATTGGAGTTCCATTTTCCTTAATCTGTGAATATGGATAATGTGGATTGTACATGGGTTGACAGACTCCCACATATATACATGTCTTGAAAACATCTGGGAGTTTTTTTTTTTTGTTTGCAGAATGAGCGATTTATGCAGTGATTGCTGTTTTTTTTTTTTTTTTTTTTTTTTTTAACAGCCAATCTAAATTTTTTCTCATCCCAGCAGACTTATTTTCAGGGAATGCCTTCACCAGGGTTTTATTTCCTGAATATCAGTACTTTTCATGGTTAAACGATCTGGCATTACATTCAGAGAGTGTTCAGGTTTCAGGGTTCACAGGTCAGGAACCACCGCGCCTCAATCATAACGTGCATTCCCTCTCTCTCTCTTTTCATTTAAAAGACAAGCCACACACCAGTGGTTCACGGCTCCTCCGATACCACTGCTGCACCCACAGTGTTGTAATTTTCAATACATCTGAGAAATACCCGCTGTGCCACAGAATCACCTTCAGTGCAGTGTAATGATGCGTCTCCCAGACTCTGCCCAGGCCAGTGGGGCTACTTGTTCTAGGTAAATTGCCATTCTAGTTATTTCTCTCCAATGAAAGGCAGAAGCCTGTGCCTGTGACCTTGTTGATAAGACAGGGTCTTCAGCATTAAATCTGCTCCCTTTATGGCTGTCTGAAGTGGTGCGCCGGAGGCTGTGGTGCTGGAAGGCAAACAAAGGAGAACTGTGTAAGCCATGGCTAGCTGAATATGAGCTAATCTGCTCTTCAACATACTGTGCAGGATGTAAGAGCTGTATTCCAGTATGCTAACTGTAGGGTGATGCGCCAAACTGGTACAGTCCAGTGCTTTTCTTTGTTGTTATTGTTCTGTGAGCTGCAGACTTGGTATATTCCAGATTGTTTGTTGTGCTGGTAGCACAATTGAGTGGTTCCAATATATTTAAGGTGCCAGTAGCAGGTGGTACAATCATGAGTATAATGTTATGTGTTCACAATTGTGGAAGCACCAAAAACATATTTCTCATGCTATATGCCAAATACTCAGTGGCAATTAAACAATTGCAACAACAAATAAACAATTGCAAAGGACACCTTTTCAGTACTCATTCAAAAGAAATAAAAACTATATGGTCATTCAATTACCTCTCACTACTCAAATGAACATATGAAAGAATAAAGTGTCCAACACAGCGTTCATTCATTTTGTTGATTGCTCTCCTTTACAGTACTAAGCAGTAAATTGTTCTGTCCATGTCTCTTGTTTGGATATATGTGTGATTCACAATTTTTTTTTTTTTGATGGAAAGGCATTCACTGCCTCCTTTCAAGTTGTCTGTAGTATAATTTGTTTTTCAGTTGATTTCCATCAGCCAACAGTAAACGACAAAGAGGTTTACTGTAGTTTTGCCATCAATTACTAAAGCATGAGTCATTGCAACATGATTTGTGATTGCAATTATCACAAAAACGATATTCTTCAAAACTGAAACAATTAATTGATTGGTTTATTGTGCACACTGGAGAATGCTTCCTGTTAGAGATTTACATTGTCTTTGTAGTATAGATCTATAGCTTCATTCTCTTTGAAATGAAGCTGTCAGGCTTCATGTGTCTAATTTTGTTCCTGTTGCTTATGGTAATTACAGGCCTTGTCAAGAGTTCCATTAGTGTCCATCAAGCTTATTATTGCTGTTGGCCATCTCTGAGAAAAATGTGCAGCCTATCTCAACAGCTATGCTGTCGCTAATGTTTTTATTAGCTTTGCCCGCTGAAAAAAGTGGCCAGTTTGTGAAGCTGGGGTTCCATATAGAGATCAAGCACCACTTTTTGACTCTGTATCATACTATCTGATTAGTAATTTCAACCAATCAGCCAAATATAATCACACATATTACTGTCTGAAGGAATCTGCTTGAAGTTGCATAGGTAGTCAGGGAAACAGGCATAGTGATAGCCCAGGCATTTTAGTGGAGACTATTGACTCTGGTCTTTATTGTCGATGGCAAGAGCATCGACCGTCCTCTCTAAATCAATTCAGGTGATGAGAGGTGGCATGTTCAAGGTTAGATAATATATGACTGCATGTGTCAGCGACTTCAGGACACTTCTACTAACATTATTAAAGCATTACAGAAGGATTATGGGAACATGTCAGGTAAGCAGAATCATATATGAATCCTCACACACTTAAAAAAGAAATCAGAAACCTATAGTTTCCTTCTGTAATGTTCTGTAATGTGCTTGGCATTCCTTAAATAATGTACAGTCTGCTCAAGTGTGTGATGGGAAGTTAAGGTCAGGGCCGAATATATCATGTGCGAAAGGATGAGGCTGTACTTTCTGCAATCTAATCTTGTCTTGAATTTGACCTTTAGCGGCAGGTTGGAAGAAATCAAGCATTCACAATCAATTATTTGACTCAGTGGGGCTAGGTAATAGGCTGGGAGGCTTAAGCAATAAAAGAGGTAGAACATAGAAAAAACCAAAGTAGAAGAGGAGCCCAAAATGCAGAGTGGATATGAAGGGAGTTATCTCAGAAAGAGAAACTCCTCCACATTCAGACTACCAAGAATAAATGTATGTGATACTTTGGTATGTTTTAAAATACCATATCTTCCAAATGATTAATGATGGATTTACTAAGACACAGAGCCATGTTTTTGTAATGTAGGGATAATTCCAAGATGGCAGTAGTTATTTAGGACAATGGTTGATCAGGGTGTGTCCATGGTAATTTTTTGATTGTTGATGGTGCACCTCTGTGGCAGGCTGGTTTAAGCAGAATGCATTACCTGTGGGTTTGGTGTCCTTATGGCCAGTCAGAAATGATGTCATGTCAGCATCAAGCTTGCCATCCTTATCTGGCATCGAAAGCTGAGATATTGAGTAGGGTGGATCATATGACCAACGTAAATAGTGTTTGCTGTGGATTCTTTGACTGTGATCAATTTATACTTCTTTTGTTTGTTGAGGCCTTGTTGTACAGGCACATTTCTATTTTACTTTTTCATTGAAAATTGTATTGAATGTGTAGACAAAATTCAGCTGTATTAGTGAAGAACATGAACATTTTTATGTCAGTCATTCAGAAATATTCCTTGAATTCAGTCTCATCAAAAAGTCTCATAATTCAGGTACAATTTGTTTTGTTTTTTATTCATTTTTAACAATTTTTATATTAGTTTTGCAACAAGGTGCTGTACATCAATTAAAATATATTATTATTTGTCAAGTCTGATTGCTTCCTCAATCTGCTAAAACACCACAGAATGTTCATCTTCAACATGCAAATTGAGTAAAACTGGTTTAGCTGCTCTCGATTGCAAGCTGCTCATTTTTTGTGATCCATAACACTTGAGTGTTTGTTGACAACTAATTTGATTAATCTGTGCGGTGGTGGTGGTGGCTTGATTGATCCTGCTGCCGAGAAGCCCGACACAAGGGGGGTGGGGGTGGGGGCCTTTAATCACTGCGGGGGAAGCGCAGAAGCCATTACACAGTGCTTAGACTGGCAGAACACCACTAGGATTCCACTGTTACTACAATACCTTAGACCATTCTAAGGATTATTCGGCTTATTATATATTTTCTCCTAAATGTAAGTTGCATATGAGCCTGTGTTTATCAGAAAAAGCATTCTGGCACTATATTCAAGAATTACTAGTTGTCGGAAGTCCCTCCTGAACGGTTCTTCATTTTATGAATTCCTGCTCAGAGAATCCCGAGAATAACCAGTTGTCTAAACTGCAGAAAATAGGAGCCCTCCTACATTTTTGTCTGTCTCTAAGACAGCGGTTGGAATTTTATGAAGTATTGCGATTGTTTTGAGTGCTGAAGGAAAGGGAGGAGAGAACAGGCAGTGTAATCGTTAATTTATTTATTTGAAGCAATGGTCCTGCATCAGTGGAGGTGATGCAGTTGAGCTGGCAGAGTTTTGTAATTACATGGACTACCGCACTTTCAACAGGACTTTCCTTGTACAACATTTGAGCCCATCAAGCCCCTCATGTTGTGAAAAGCGCCCAGTGACAACAGACAGGCTTTGCCACAGACCCTCCTTTTAAGTGCAGTGTCATTCCCTGTCTCATCAAAATTTCTGCCATGCTAAAGGGTCCCACCCCATATTACAGCACCGTGTTTACATTATCAGTATAGAGCACTGTTAGGCTTGCTGCTTGTGATACTGCTCAGTTGATGCATTTAAATTCAAAGGCCATTGTATTTCAAATGGAATGAAAAATCTGTGTGCAGGGCCGTGTCTTGCGAGGCTCTCCATCATGCTTCAGACGGGCCTTCATCAAGTCCTGTGAGTCACCACAAGAAAGGTTTTTCTTCTTTTCCTTTTCATTTATTTACCATGGTGTTCGACCAAATGATGCAAACTCTTTGTATGAGCTTGATTCCATTGTGAAACGAGTCATCATTTCCTTGGGAAAATGATCAACCTGAAAGAGCGGTTTGCAAATATCCATTTCAAAGCTGTCAGGTGGAAATGTTTTCTCTCACCTGCTGGGGTGGAATTGCGTTTCCAGGCTTTAGCCGTATTCATCATCCGAATGACACAACAGTCTGGGCTTCTTTAATATCTTCAAAGGTCCTCCCTATCATTGTGGCGCAGCATTCTGACCTGGTTGGAAATGAAAAGCAAATGTTTGCTGTAAGGACGCACTCTGTGGCTGCATGAGTCATCAGCCAGTGCCTTTTTGTTTAGCTTTGCTCATTTCCCCATGACAGAGGAATGCCTCTGCATGCTTTCTTTCTAGTTATTTACTCTTTCCATTTTTGCTTTCACCACATTATTGCAAAGTTGCCAGCAAAAGGGATACATTTTTTCATTGTTGCTGTTTTTTGATTTTAGGGTTTTTTTAGTCATTGATTCCTGTAAAATCCTAGACTGTTCTATTCCTCTGGCTCTAATTATCACACCTTCAGATATGCATTTTCCGTGGGTGGCTTGCTACTGCTCAGTCATGCAAGGGCAGTAGTGTAAGTAATGCTTACTGCTTCCACCAGGCCTGGCGGTCTTAAGTAATACTAGCTGGAAGCCATGGCAACATGCCACTGTGAGCCAGAATGGCTGCTGCTTGCCAGACTCTATGCTTTACAATGCTTACATATGCGCACCGGCATCGTCTCATTCCGCCAGGGCCCTCAACACGTCGGGGGACTGATCCATAATGTATTTATCCTGATAGCTATTGACTTATCTCCTGAATCAGTCCTTCTGACTGCAGAGCCCTCCACTTTCAGTATTACTTTTCAACGCCACCTTCAGTAACACCCTTTAATTCCCTCTAAATCCATCAATAACGGCAGCTGAGAGGTAAATTGCAATCCACGTAGTACTGAAACACCTCATATCATCTTCAATGGCTTCTATAGAGTTCGGAATTGGGGGAGGTTGCAGGAAAGTATAGTCAACAGACTGGTCGGCTCACTAAAGGCTATGATCTTTGTGAATGAAAGTATGAGTGAATGAATGCTCAGAACACTGTGTTAAATCCTGCCTCTGAGCTCTCAGCCTATAGTGATACCTGCAAAAGAGTTACACTAGAAAAAAAAAAACTGTTTTTAAAGAAGTAAAGCATAAAAACTGTTTTCATCCTCTTGACATAACTAGTGCTTTGATCTGCACAGAAGTGCTGATGAAGCACTGAAAGTATACCTATTAGACTACACAAGTGCACCTGTGCAAGAATATCTGCAACTCCCAATCTGTTTCATTATACTTTGCTAAGGATTTATACAGCCTTCTCGAATGGTCGTAGTCAGTACAGTATGATAACCTTTCTAAATTCTTTTGCAGAATACATTGCTGCCATCATTCTATCAATACATGTATGCCTGAGTCACTCTGTTTTTTGACTGAGTTAATCCTTTTGGAATGCATTTGAATGTGTGCAGATATGTTAGAGGGGATTCTCCTTCCACTGACACATACAGCAGAGTCAATTTGCTTTTTAGTCGCACTCTAAAAGCAAAAGGGTTTGACTGCAGAATCAAACCTGCTGTCTGTGATCATATTACACTGGGGCTCAGACAATAGAAATCTGCAGAAATTGATTTTTGATTTATTAAATATTCAAGGCAGTAACCCAGTGTGGCATAAAAACCTGCTGCACTGCTTGCTTCATACCTCTTGTCCTCAAAGAGCCAGGAAAAGTGACTCCAAATTTAATCAACCATTGACTGCTTCCTGCACAAGATTGACCCTCAAATATACATTGTATCAGTGCAAAATGTGAATAAATGTTTTTTATATTAAGAAAACATGCAAACACTTCAGTCCAATTTTTCGGTCTAATGATTTCTATATTCTACTGGAATTCTATTTGCATCTTCAGCCTTGTGTTTGTCAAAGAGGGTAGATGCTCTCTTTTAAAAGGATATTGCCATTATGTTTATAAAATACCAATACTTCCACTGTATATAATATATATTTATTCATTGCCTCAGTCATTTGCCACTCGGTGGTGTGAAGTCCCTGCTTTCTCTCAGTTGAAGCTGATCCTTAGAACATATTAGCAAAACAAAAGGGAACAGAGTTGGTGCCTAGCATTAAGTGTAACCCTGCATTGAATGGAAGTCTTGACAAAATAATATTTGCTCCATTTCGCTGACTTTCAAATGTAGCATTGTCCTGATGTGCTAACATGGACATGACATGCCACATTAGCTCGGTTACAATTACCTCCCAGTCCGCATTAACCTCTGAAGACCACTTTCTGAACGGGCATGCAAATCTTCCACAGCCTCAGACTTAACTTTCCCCTGGAAGAATAATGTTTGTACAGAGATACATTCTTATGATTTTTCAGTGTCAGTGTCATTGTTATTGTTATTTATTTTGACATTTATACCACAGTTATACATTGTGCAAATGGCTCATTTAAATGCCAAATACTGGAATCAGCATCAGCCTTAGCCTTATCAAAATCATCTATCTGCCCGTCACTTGAATATGAGAGTCTGCCAGTGTAGGATAGGGAAGTTGAAGTGATGCATGGCCCACAACAGTAAAGGTTTCAAACTCTGTCTTGGTGCTGTGACTTGCAGAATGAGTTTTCGGGGAAGGAATGTTACCCTCGTTTTTCTGTCAGATTAGTTATCTGTGGACTGACCTCCCCATTCGTATTGTATCTCTGTCCTGTTGTTTGTGTGGGATTCTTGCCCTTGAGCATCAGGTTTCTAATCTGCTGCAACTGTCAGTGATGTCCTCAGCCTGTCCAGGTATCTCTGATCTGCTGCTCATACCCTGCATATGAGGGCAATAAAAAGGGACAAGAAAGGACCTCCCAAAAGGACTGCTTCAGACAGAGGCCACACTTACCTGGTTCAGGTGTAGAACTTACCTGATTTCCTCATGTCCTCAAGTCCCTGAACAAATCTTTCAGTACCAACCTTCCTGCTGTATACAAATCTTTATAAGCAAGAGGTCTTCCTATGTCTGTTTTGGTGGGTCTTCTTATGTCTGTTTTGGTGGATGCAAGAGATCAAATGCGGGTGGATCCTGTTTAGGACCCAGCAGCTTAATGAGATCTCAAAGGCTTGCGCATAAGATATATGCTCACAATAGTTGATCCACCAGGGATGGAGGAGGCAAGGGTTTTTGCTTGTTTCTGGGAGCATTAGCTGTGTTCCACAATGTAGTCTTCTTTACCTGACAAATCAGGATGTTTGTGGTGCCAGTTGTTATGTGAACTGTTACAAATCCTCTTGTTTGTTTCAGCACTTGGGTAAATTTTAAAACTATGACCATTGCACCATATTTTCTCTAGTGACTGGTCTTACTGGAGCAATCCTTGAGTGATATTTTTGTAATGTCTCTCTTCGAGATGGAACGAAATGATGTCATGTCTTCAACATAGTATGATGGAAGGAATTTTGAAGGTAAATACATTACAAGAACAAGTTTGCAATATGCCTGTGATTGAGCATGCCTGTTGTAATAGGGTGTCTTATTGAACAGACTCTAAGGAGAGCTTGACTTGTGAAAACACTCTAGAAATAACCTGCAGAACCTTCTCTTTGGGGTCAAAATCTTAATCACAATTCATAAACTTGCATTGGCATTTTAGCCATTGTAGACAGGAGTAAACATTTCCCTCAAAGTAACACTCTTACCCCTTTACCATTGATGAAATGTAGCTAGTTAATATGGGATACTCTGACAAAAATCCACTGCTATTAACTAGAGCTACATAATTGCACTTTCCAATGACTTGCAGGAAAAAGCAATAGTCCATCATCTGTAAATAATCAGCTTATTTTTCATAATACTTTTCTCAAATAGACTGCTCTGAAAATAGTCAGTTAATGGCTGTGTACATGTAATAAGTTTTTCATGATATCCCTATTTTCCATCAAGGCAGCAAACCCCTAACAACAACCTCAAGTAACTGCATGTGCTTGGCAGTGAAATTCAATATATGGTTAATATATTACAGTATCACACTTGTCGTACAGTATGTGAAGCTGTTGTTTGCACACTGTCATTATTATCCTAATTTTACATGCAAATTTTGAGTCCTACTCATATCACAAATGTAATGTTTGAGAATATGAAATATTTTTGTAGAAAATTAAAATTTCATGACATGAAATACTTGATGCTGAACTAAAGGGATCCCAGGGAAATGTACACCTGGGCTACCACAGGAGTGTCTGCAGAAATACTGCTACTACAGAAGCTAATCCAAATCCTTTGGCAGTAGGGATGGAGGAGAAAGTGTACCTGGCTGAGCTTGAACAAATGCTGAAATAATGATAGGTATCAAATTCGGGGTTTAGTTTCCTCCTTCCCCTCCAGTGGGGACCCCAAAGTGTCAGATTACTTTCTACTATGTGATTGGATCTGCAGCCTAGCCCAGGCAAGAACAATCTCTGAGACAAAACCAACTGTGTTTCTGTACCACAAATCAATGGTGCTCATATTAGGGAAGGGGAGTGGAGAGTCCCATGCAAAACACTAAGGAGAGCTGGAAGTGCTGGACGGAACTGAGGGGAGGTATTTGTTACAGAACTACAACCAAATCCAGAACAAACATTTGGAAAGCCACTGAGACATTAGTGTCCATCAGCCGTTCACAGAGGATCACAGGACAGAGCGCACAGAGAAAGATGTCGCAGAGCGGGAAATGAGGGAGTGAGAGAGCAGGGGCTTAGTTCCTCTCCACAGCAGGCTCCTCAAATGGCTCATCCTCTCCCGTCCCTCATACCAAGCATTAACAAATTGGTGTGAAGTGCTCTTAAACCTTGTGAAACATTTCCTTCTGCCTCATAGAGCGCTGAAACATGCTACCACTTGTGTCAATATTATTATTATTATTATTATTAATTAATTAACTTAGTCTCATTTTTTGATGTGTCCTACAGAAAAGTGTCCCAATCTCTGCACTGAGACATTGGTTTCCCATGTGGTACAGAGGGAAGAGCCCCACCTACTGGCCCAATAACATCACTTCCAGCTGTAACTTTACTCATGACTCTTATCCAGGTTCCTACAAATGCCAGCCCTCTTACCTTCAGCAAGCAGAGCAGGATAAGAGCAGGATGACCTGATCTGACGAGTGAAGCAAACGGATACTATATAGGACATTGCTGACTGTCAATGAGATCGTTCAGAGAGAAATTCACTGCCATGGATTTCTATGTTACATACCAGTTCTATAAATTAAAAAATGCTCTTAAACTCCAGTGAGAGAATGTGTATCATCCTATAAAGGTAGTGTATGCTTCAGCGTGTGGTATCGATTGTGATTGCTTACAGCCAGTGGTGACTGGAATGCGTAAATGGCTGTAATTGCTTCAGCAAATTCAGTGTGGATTGTTTGAAAAATATGTGGAACAAAACCTGTGGAAGTTGAACATTGCTTATAAATATGATTGGTCATTCCAAATTAGAAAAACGGGGAAATCATAGTAGAAAAACACTCAAGTTCCGAGTAAGATATATAAATTGGAATGGTTTTAGCACTGACCTCAGCTTCACTGTTAAAAACCAGAATAAGGTAAATTTGAAATGAAATTCAGTCTGAATGGACCTTTGTCCTGAGTCACCTGTGACATCCCTGTCCTACTTTGGATGTGAATTGAGAGATCCAATGCGCTCAAACAGATCATCTCATCATTTTCTGATGACAGCGACTGTGATTACTCTTGTGCTTATAGGCAGAAGTAAGGATTGCAGTCGAGGAACTGATTGCTTTTGTTTTACAGTGCGAAGGATTTTGTTTCTGTGTCGACTACAAATCCCCCTATTACTGTGCCATGGGGCATTTTAATGGAATTGTGCTTATCAGCTCTTATCATCACAACCGCTGAGAAGTTGATTGAAACATGAATCCAGACTGAACGAGGAATGATTTTCATAAGTGGAGTCGTGTAAGCAAGACCTTTTACAAAAGAACATTTAAAACGAATATGTTTTGCCCGACTCAATATTTAGTGCTTGTTTTCAACTAGAATGTCAATTTTCAAACCCTTTTTACTGATATTGTTGAGAGATTTAAAAAAAGACAGAAAGACCACACGGATATAGTATCACCTTTGACAATTTGAACTCCAAATGGACCTGGTCTCAATTATTAATATTGTGCTTTGTTTCCATGACTATTACTGGTTTTCTGTTTGCAATCTACTGAATGTCAAAAAATGTTAGTAGGAGTCTCTTGTGAAGGGTTATTTTCAAAATGGTTAAATGCATTGGAATGACTTCAGAGAGTATTTGAAAAATCCTCCTGTCTTTTAAGCCTGTAGACTTCTCACTGGGGGAAACTGGAATTAGTGTTTTTTTGTTTGTGTTGTGGTGTGTTTTCAGTTTGATCTAATTTTGTTTTGTGTGTGAGTATCTGCTTGGTGTTCAGAAATGAAAGGCAGGCGGATTATGTTGTGTGAACAGGAATTTTCATTACATTGCTTCAATGATTGTTAAATAGTCTACTAATGGGGTCATGAGTCAGTAAAGAAAACACACAAATGCCAAGGTAAAATCACAATTCCTTTCAACTCTGCATGCTGAGATGTAAAGTGCTGCAGTATTTTCCCATAGGAACTGACATCATCAGTTTGAGACAAGGCTCTTGTTCACAGCTGAGGAATGTGGATAACACACAAAGCTGTCATGTGCAAAATATGCTACAGTTATTACTTTCTTTGTTTAAATACAATTTATTGAGTTTAAATTTTAGCGTGGATAAGTCACACCTCAGTGCAAAGAGCCTAGGGAAATCCACATGGACTATGTAGTTAGGTGGTCAGATTGTATGTGATGTGCAGGCTTTATTCAGTGCAGTGTGGACTAGTTTGCCACCTCTATTAAAATGCCTTGAATTATTCTACATTTCATAATCTTGCAGCTGAATATATGAATATTTCTTACTGCCTGAAATCCAACTAAAGAAGAGAGCAAGCCCTCAGAGGCATGAATTGCACTGGCATGCTAGATGGGTGACAAAAACATGACAATAAAGAATAATCTGCCAGGTTGACTCCCACTATAGGAGCAGAATTCAAATGGAGTGACAGCATTTACTCTGAAATGGCTTTGTTGTCCTGTATGCCATATTCCTGCTGTTATTCAACCTCCGTAATGTCATTATATTTTTCACACAGTGGATGTCATTGTATATCATTGGTGAGGTCATCTTAGAAATAGTTCCAGTGAAGCTACTTTCTGATGGGTCCAAGGTTCTGTGCTCCACTCAGAATATAATTCCTGCAACCTCTTTTTCTCAAGCACATAATGGATGCTGTGTCTCCATTGAATTATTTTACAACATTTCCTTCAGCATTTCCTTTCTCTTTTCCTCCTTTGACACTAAACAGTACTTTTGTGTTTCCGTTCATATGTCCTTTTTGCATCCGACTAATAGAAAGGGAACATTTATAGGAGGGAGATAAGTTGCTGCTGGCTGTTGAGAAATAATGGCCTTTTACCATTACCTGCATGTTTGGATGAGGTCATCGTGGTTGTAGACCGCTTAGGACTCCCCTCTCTGGAGAGAAACTCAGCAGAATGGGAGCCCCTGGGAGATTCTGTGTCTCCTCGCTTGTGACATTGACCATGAAATCACTCAGTTGAAACTCTCTCCAGGCTCCTCAGCAGCCTTACTGTTGGCTGCTGCACTTAGCTCTCAGAGAGACACATTAAGCAGGGCTATGTGCGAATAACACCACTGACTGTGTGGTTCTAATGCTCCGGACCAGTATGTTCCAAGATATTCTAACTCAGGATCACACAATTACAAAGTGAACTATGAATGAAGCACAAATATACTGCAAAATATGGATACAAGGGAATATTGAGAAATATTTGAATTAGTGAATCTGCTTTTTATATGTAATATTTTGGTATTTTATTATATTAACTGTGTGTGTGAGTGTGTGTGCATCTTTTCAAAAACATTTTTCAAAACTGTTGAGGTCCCTAAAGCCAGGACTTGGTGGAAACACTCTTGGCAGCAATTACTGCTGTGAGCCTTTTTGTATCTATCGTTACCAGCTTTGCACAATGTCCATTCTTCATGGAAAAACTTCTGCAGTTCTGACAAGTTCTTGGGAGATCATTAATGGACTGCAATAGTCAAGTCTCATCATAAATCTTGGATATTGGATTTAAGCACAGACTTAGACTGGGCCGCTCAAGGACATTCTTTTTCTACTTTTTAAACCATTTCAGAGTAGCTTTGCTATGTACTCTGAATCAGTGTCCTGCTGAAATGTGAATTTTGCGACTAGTTTCAGATTCTTGGCTGACACAAGCAATTTTTACTTTCAGGTTTGCCTGCATTTTACACCATCAATTTTCTCCTCAATCTTGATATGTCTCCCCATCCATGCTGATGAGGAGCATCCCCATAGCATAGTTCCTCACAACACAAGTGGTGCTGTCATTTCAATGACGTGCTGTATTACTTACATGTTTTGTCACAAACATCACATTAGGTGTTAAGTCTACTTCTTCAGTAATTGGATTTTTACCACTGGCCCAGACAAACCTGCCTTGCTTATTGACTGGTTTATAGTTGATTTATGAACACTGGCTTCCATCTTATGCAGAACATTCACCGTTTCACACTATTGTTGTTGGTTTCACAAAGGCATCTCTAGGCATTTGCAAGCCTGCATGAATGCCCAATAAGATCTGAAACCAGATCTGAGATTTCACCTTAAGGAAGTCACCTTACTTCAAGGGACCGCAATTTTATTTTGTAAATTTGATCTTGTCCATGCTTTTATACCACATTACTGTTGACTTAATGAAAATGTTTTGTAGCCTTCATAGTTGCTTTTTTGTATCACTTTCATGACATTGTATACCTTGCCATGAAGCATGGTTTGAGATTCAAAATCTAACTGAGATAACTTAGAGATGAACACGCATTTAAAGATATTTTTTATTATTATTATAGACAACTAATAGCAATCTTGAGACCTTTTGAATTATTCTTTTTTATTTTATTTGGCAGTCTAATATATAGACACAATATCTGAATTTGCCACATCATCATTATGCAGCAGATGTGTAAATTAAATTTAAAGCCACATAAAGTTTCATCATTGCAAAGAAATGTGGCACTATGTTCAGTAAATTTTGATTTCAATATGATACATCTTATTAGTGATGCATATGAAAATTAGAGATGTGCAGATTGTTTTGTCTTAGCTATTGTTGGCAGATGCTCCTGCTTTCTATGACTGTAATGCAGCTTGGCACCCCATTTTACAAATATTGGCTACAACACTGACTGGCATAAATCCTTATCTAACAGGCTGTAGTTTCAAGCTGTAAATAAGTCTCAATGCTCATTTAAAATGGCCAACATGCCGAGACGTGGTCTGGAGTGCCTTTTTCAGTGACTTATTAAAGAAGACAAAATGCTGCTCTCTCTATCTGTGGCTATGCTTAGGGGTTGATGAAACTTTTTCTGCAGGTACAGCCTTGCCTCTCAGGGTATATCTCGTATAATTGACATTCCCCTGCTGTTTGGGCCTGCAACACTTAAAACAAACTGAAATGAAGTTGCACAAATAGACGTTCTTCCCAATCTAACTCTTGACTCATCTTGATGAGTTTCCCAACACCTACACAGAGAAAATCAGAACCTGGACAAAGGGAATCAATACACTTGTTGGTTTTTTCCATTCCCCTGTGGTAGTGAACATGGTTCTCTGAGATGGGAAATCTGGGGGTCTTAGAACTCTCAGCTGATTTCTTTGATTATTATTCTATCACATTTATTGAAATAAGTGGCATAGGTCAAAAGCAGTTAAAGGATTGATGCAAGCATTTTCTTCATAATGTTAACATTTCCCCTTGGCCCTGGGGAATATATTGTAAGAAATGTTTCTTCCAGAAATTGTTCATCAGATAAAAGCAGAGTAATTGTATCATATTTGCTGTATATTGTAAAATTTTGTGGTTTCAATTGTGACCTTATCTCAGTGTTTCCTGCACTCCAGAATGACACTTCTTCTGGGTAATGTGTTGTGGTGATATGAGAAAATGCCCTTCACCTTTTGAAATATGTGCTCATTAGACAGCATCATGATAAAATACATTTCCTCATGATGTTTGTCTCCATTCTTCAAGCCACTGTAATGATCTAGCCATGATCCATTATGTCCGGAACATCATATATAACAAGGTGATTGTTCTGTTGCTTATTTGGCAGTTAGCTCAACTTACCTCTAATTACTGTAGTTCTGGATTCTTTCCCACTTTTTCAGAGTGGTCATTTTCCATTTTCTGTCAGATTTTGGCCAGATGACCATTCTGTAGTTCTGGGAGATAAACATTGGAATCTTCACCATTTAACAACTTTTTCCAGAAATGTGGATGATTATTTTCCATTTTCTGTCAGATTTTGGCTCATCTAAAATGCCAAATGGATATCAACATAATGATATTAAATAAAACTGATTATCTCCTGCAGTACTGATTGCTGTCTGTCATCATGTATCCTTGTGATCATAATGCCTTTGCATGCATACAGATTAACCTGATTAATTAAATTAACAGACAAGGACTGTTCTTTAATAATGGTGTCACTGTGAGCCATGATTAGAATGTGGTATTCAGTCTGCTCTAAGTCCAATTGCCATCCATGTTTTGACTGCTCAAGTTATGCTAATTTTGTTATAGTTCAATTAGCCTTGAATCCAGTATATTAAAATGGATAGTTAAATATGATTATCTCCCCTGATTGCTGCACATGTCTCATTGCCTTTGCCATACTATTTGAAGCAATAAAGGAATATGAATAGGATTTAAAGTATGAAATTACACCAAAAGAGTACATTTAAATACATTTGAAGAGCACATGATAGTACAGAATTATCTATTTTTCATCACTATTGAGAGTATAATTAATGGATGTTATGACACGTATGCAGTACGTGACATATAATTGTTTTATTATGTACACCTCATGACTTGTATGTATAAGTACATTGGAAAACATATTCTTAAGGTACATAAAACACAGTGTTTGTTCTTTATATGCTGTAGCATATTCAGCATATATGCTACAATATATAATGAGCATATGCTGTAGCATATACAGCATATGTTTAAAACAGATGTAAATATAATATTATACTACCATAATGTTTTATTTTACTCATTTAAAACGAGCGGTATGTAGATATTATGCATAATTGAAATTCCATTGATGTAAGAATGCAAAATTCATATGGTGATAGGCAAATGGTTCAGTGTGTAAACATCCAGTAATTGGGTTGTTAGATGGGGAGAAATATGTATTGTGTCAGTCATGAAAATCAGCCTTTTTTATGACTAATTCCTGAGTGACAGATGAGGTGCAGGAGGAGAACACCTGTCTATCCCCGCAATTTGGCAATTCATTTTCAGCTTGATTTTGTTTGTTCAGCTAATTATGCTGAATTATGCAGTCATTTGGCTTTAGTTTGCTGCTCTCCAGCAAACACTCCTGGCTAGCACAGCTGTATGTGTGGAAATTGGGTTTCAGTTAGTTTTCAAAAAACCTAAACTAAGGCCAGAAGACAGTGCAGTTTACAGAGCAGATATTTTACACATTTGATCAAGTTTTAACTGTGTTAGAATCTCCTGAGCAGTGTTTGCAGCAGTGACATTCGTCTTTCTATGTCCTTTCTGGCCCATGAATTCATGATGTTGTTGTTTTTTGTGAAAAAATGCTTTTTGAAAAGCTACACACCTTCCCCAAACCCCCTCTCTCAGTATGCACAAAAGGAAAATGATACATCACCCTCTTTTACCCTGATTCCCTGAGGATTTGATGTGGGGTCCCGATTTAGCCTCTCTTTCATTATTTCTAAATTTTATTTCTCACCTTACCACCTGCAGTGCAGGAATACACATGCAGTGTCCCTGATTGGGATTTTGTGTGTGTGTGTGTGTGTGTGTGTGTGTGTGTGTGTGTGTGTGCGTGTACGTGAGTGTGCGTATACGTGTGCGTGTGCGTGTATGCGTGCGTGTACGTGAGTGTGCGTGTGTGTGTGTGTGTGTGTGTGCGAGTTTGTCTGTGTGTGCATGCATGCATGCACATGCACAGACACACGAGCGCACACGCATGTATCTGCATTTTCTTTAATATGAATAAGAAAAATTGTTTAATAGTTGAAAAAGAAAATTTTATTTCCTTAAGGGTCCATTGACAGGATTCTGTTCCTGGGTGCCCACATAGACACTTAACTGCATCGATTTCTGCTGATTCCCGTCAGTTTCAAATGACGAGTCATGCAAGCTGCCTTCTGTCATGTTCTAGCACCCCCTCTCGCTCGCTGCAGTGGGGTTGTGTTGGTATTCCCGGGCTTGCTTTGTGGTGACTGCAGTGGTGTGTTGACAACTTTAGCATAGTGACATGAATGTATCTGTAAAATAAATGGATAGTTACTCTACCCATTACATGGTGTGATCCTGCATTTTTAAAATGCATGTTTCTTCTGTGAAATCTGGAAATCTTAACTTTATGTGCAAAAGGCCATTGTTCAGCATACAATGTGATGTTTTCGTATAACATTGCCCCAGGGACCTGTCAGAATTCAGAACCTAAACAGAGTATGGTGCAGTGGGTGGTGTGCTCACAAATCAAACTGATTTTTAGTAACACTGTCATTGTTCACACAACAAAATGCACAGAGTAGCAGCTGACCACCCCAATGAATTTATGTCTGTGTGGCTGTGAAACCACTGGCACAGACCAGAATTTTTCAGTAAAAAATTGTGTTTTAGAAGGAATAAAGTTTGGGAAAACCACTGTCTAGGAAGGAGCACTCCTTAGTCACTCTGAAGAGAGTGATAACATTACACAGAGGAAAAATTGTTGAAAATTGTTTTACAAATGTTAAAACATCTGCCCTTTGGAAATCATGGCCCAGAATACACCTTTTAATTTTATGATCTGCACACAACAACGACTGCAATAATGCATGAATAAAAATGACATAACAATGAATAATGTAGACATTAATGCCATTGATACAGTATCAAACATAGTCAATGAACCGTGCTTAGGAATCAGAAAATGTGGAGCACTTCAAAAAAAAAATCACTTGTGGATTGGTTTTTTGGTGAATTCAGGGGACTCTTCTGAGATTCATTTATTTTCTAACTTATGTCCTGGAATATGTTTGAATTTTGCAAATTGATTTGCAATGCGTGATCTGGTGCAAGTGTTGCCATATTCCTCCCATAGACTTCCATACATTCTATGATGGACAAACATAGTGGCCTAATACTGTATTAAATGGAACATACCATTATTTGCAAATTTGTGTTGCTCCTTTAGCTTTTAGGTTATTATTCTAGACAAAATGTCAAGACTTTTCTGCTCCATATGGAAGTTTTGTGGATTTACTGGTTCATTTTCATATTTTCCCTAGACATTGGGAACAGTTCATTAAACTGTGAATTCTCCTAAAAAGTAACTGATTTTTTCTCTTAAAAAAAAAAACATGACACTGTCAATGATGGTCTCAGCCAGTATTTTAATGAGCATTGCAGTACTGTATGGATGGTGGTTTTACTTTGCTTCTTTTGGATATGCATGTATGTGGATGACTTATGATGTCATGTGGATGGCATGATGTTAAATTCTCAAAGGAATTATGGACATGGATAATTCTTAAATGAATATGATATGTAAATTAGCATTAAACAATAATGCAGTACATCCCTTCAAAATGTATAGTGTGATATAACAAAAACTGAGTACATTGATTCATTTAGGGTATATGTTTTCAAATTGATATTATGGGCAATGTAATTTTGAAATTTGACAAAAAGGGTTGGCATCAGAAAGTTTTCCTGAGTAGCTAGCAATAATGTTGTTCAATGTTGTAGTGATTTAAAAAATACAATATGGATAAACTGTAAATAAGTTAGGAAGGCCAAGATCAGTTTTTTGATCAGTACTGACCAAGAGACATTCCATGGTGATATACAGGCATTGAAGAGTAGAAGATATTATGGGCATATGGCATTCAGTCAAAATAGACTTTATGGTACGGTTTCCATATCCGCTACGGGATTTCCATTCAAGTCAATGGAAGGTGGCGTCAACTGTCAACGCTTCCGGGAGCAGATTATCTGCCCTGCTCTTGACGCGGGGCGGGGCTCTGTTTTCCGCCTTGAGTTCAACTGTGGTGAACTCTGACCTCGCGAATACGCGAATCTGCCCCTGTCTGGCCAGTCAGAGAGCTGCTGTTTGACCCCGAAGGGCGCATCAGTTTGATTCTTGTAGTTCAAGTCAAACTGTAAAATTGAAATGGAGCTAACGCTGATAACCGTTGTATCGTTTCACCCCGTACTTTTTAATCCCTCGTTAAGGGATTACAAAAACCTGAACAAGAGGGAGGTAGCTTAGCAGGACAAAAGTGTAAAAAACTGGAATAGACGGTGAATACTATACAAATGTGTGCAAATAGGCTGTTGGTTGCTACTACTCATTAACTATCTTGCTAGCTATCTGATGGGTAAAAGGTAGCTGCCCACTAGCTTCTACCTAGGTGTTTAGCTTGCTAGCTAGGTAGCTGTCTGTTATTAGCTACGCTGATGAAAACTACAATTGAATCGCGCATGCCCGAATTAACTGAATTAACGGAATCCAGGGCTCCGCCCACAACTCGCACCGCGGCGCGGATTTTAGAAGCCAAGTGTGACCGTACCATAACATCATTTTCTGTGAATATGATATATTTTATTGCCGACAAGCAAGTGTCATGTGTAATGTGTTCTTTTCATTCTGAAATAGTACAGTATATGCCCGCAAACTATAGTAGCTCAAACTTATGTGTAGTCCCAGTGTTAGTTTGGATTTCTCACATGTCAGGGTCACTAAAGAAGCAATGGAAGGTCTATGTGTGTGAGTGTATGTGTATGTATGCATATAATGAGCAGTGCTAGCTTTCAGCAAAAGAGCGTCTAAATTACCCTTTACTTTGGTCTGTAGACCTTGACTTGTGGTTTTGGCTGTGGCTTGAAACACACTTTGACATTTTAGCATATGTCAGGTATTAGATACCTCTACATAAAATGTTTTGTCTTTGAAAAATGCCAGTTTTTTTCAAGATTACAGTCCTGATAGTGCAATCAATTGCAATATCCATACTACTGATGCAAAATGTAGAAATCTCACAAGCACTAATTTTTTAATGCAAAACTGTGATAATAAGAAAACCTGTTGCCTTTGCATACAGGTATCTCCCATGAAATCATACATCAGTAGCCAATCTTTATATTTTCAGCTCACTCTCTGCAGAGGCTGGAAGTCCCACACCTACTTATGTATTCTGAGTCTTCTTTGGTGCTGCACCTCTCAGGAACAGGTTATGTAAATTTTTCATAATTATTAGACAGAAATGTGGTCAAATCAATTGCTCATTCCTGGGTTGGTTTAAAATGCACAGGCCCCCTTGTAAACCCCTTGTTCCTTGTGATGAATAATATTGTTCAGTAGCCATTTCAGAGCATCAGTCATTGGAGACTGCACAGTTTTGGTTAGGGAGTGGAAAGTGGACAGACGCACTGAGGGGGGACATTTAGCACTGGCAGCCGTCCAGGCCCGAAATTGATGAATACAGAATGCTAGCAACGACGATATCTCTCCTGCTCTTGCAGGGATGCCACTTTTAAAAATACAATTCAATTTAGCCCCGGAGACTGGATAGATAATTTTTGTCAGTTTTTTTTCTGGGTTTTATGAGGTATGAAAAAGTAATTATAGAGAGACCATCTTTTAAGAGTCCTTCCCTGGTCTCTGCTGACCTTTTTTTCAAATATCTTTTTAAGATAATATCATTTTTCTTCCCATTTCTCCTGGAAAGCTCTCTCTAATTTGAATGACTCTTTCTCATTTTCCAATCGGAGCTGAGGGAAGAGTGATGGATCCGTTGTGAGTTTCAGCCTCGAGGTTCTTTATCAGTGGGAGGCTACGCATTGCGCGGGCCCTGTCAACTCCCCTCCCTGTCTCCCCAAATCAGAGGCAACCGGTCTGTATTCCCTCATTCCTGGAGCTGCATTGCTTACCTATTTTGGCTGGCCCTGGTCACTGAAAACCCCTGAGGTGCAGGTACTTACTGTACTTACCTGTGTTCTGGCATGTTTTGGTCATTTCAAATTGAGCAAGTGCTGGGAGGTGCTTGTTTGTGTGCGTGTGTGAGTGCGTGTTTGTCTGCTTTTTGTGGCAGAGGAGGGCTCTGAGGCCATTCTAATCACCACATAGACAACTTCAGGAAGAGAGGGTGGCAGCATGTGACAAGGGGCACCTTTGTGGCCTGGACAAAGCCCCAGGCAATAAGGATGTGCTCCTTAGCTGTCTATGAGGAGTCATGGAATAAACTATTTAGATCACTGACTCAGAATGTCCCGAGGTCTGTTCACTTCAGCTTTTGTTTCACACAGAGAATAACCAATAAGGGTAGCTTAGCTAGGGGCACAGTTTTAGTTTTGTCAAAGTTTTCACAAGTATGCAGCATCAGACACTTAACCACCATGGATGGTGTTTGCTGAGTGTTCATAATGGTTTAACGCTTTCCTTTATAATGCAGTGCTATTTCTTTTTACTCATTACAGAGTGTAGAATTGAGCCCAATGCCCATTCAACCTGTTGACCTCATCATGTGGGATGAGCTAACCTTTTGCTTTACCATGGCTACTAGCTCCCCATCTCTTTAGATTGGTAATAAAAGCAGAGGAAATTAGGTGCACAAAAAGAGGTTATTGCACAGGTAGCCTTCATGCTCTAAGAGACCACTGTTATCTGGAGGTGTTATTAGAGTAATGGACAGTGGTTATATAGCGTAATGGATTTTGTGCTCTTTGCCTTTTAAACCAAATACAGACAAATATAGAGTGAGTGATTTGTGAGGTTGGTATTGAGGTTTGGGTGGAAATGGGTCTCAGTTAGAATATGCTATAAATACTTTGCTGCGTAAGATTTTACTAACATTGGGAGCTAGGCTGAGATTATATACACATAAAGCATGCCCTTTTCTCAGTCCAGCCACTTCTGGAGCAAACCTGACACTCTGAGATCCAGTTCATGCCATATTATTGTCTGAATTAGTGGCAAAATTTTCAATAGTCTAAGCTCAATTAATAATGCTGCTGCCTTGCAGATCTTCCTGTTACACATCCTCTGCTGTGAGCATGTAGGAGCCCCTCCACATATGCAACAGGGTCCATCACGCCACTGTGTGCAGGAGGGTGAGATGTCTTCAGCATCTCTAGTGTTTTTTTAATTAAGTTTTCTTTTTTTTTTCTATGATGTTTCACCTGCACCCAATTCAAACCCAGAAGTATCTTCATTTGAACATTTTAAATGTTGCGACTTCTAGAGTTCTTTCAGTGGAAGATTTCATTTGAAATTTTTATTATCCTTCCAAGTGAAGCCTATATCTTTACAGTCATCTCGGTAAATGGAACAGTCATGCAGACTTGCCAGCATTTTCTCATTTTGCATACCAGTTATAGATGGGGAGGAGGGAGAGTACGACTGATACTGTGTCATGTGGCATGTGGAGTTTGATCACGGTGGCAGGTCTGGTCATTTTTATAACCACTTACATATGGAAGAGCATGTGCTTTTCCCCAAACAGACATGCATAATAACATGTATGTTTCATGTAAAATAAATGGTACCAGTGCAAAAAAAAGAGTTCCAGTAGTTTTATTTTACAAAAAGAAGAAAAAAGGGGTGCTGATCCACAAAAATGTTCATTTGAAAAGAAAAAAGAAACAAAAAGAATTCAGACAGCAACTCCCTTTGCATCACTTATTGGGAATCACAGCTAACGCATTTCAGAGCAACGCTCCTTCATCAGACTGCATGCTTGGAAACACGTTAACATTAGCTGTGATTCTCAGTAAATAATAATTCTTTTCAAATGTATGTTTCAAGTATTTACAGTGCAAGTTCAAAATGGGTCTAAAATTAAGTAAAAAGTATGCTTACTTTACCATCTATACCAAACAGCTGTCACCAATAGCATGTTTCTTTTTTATTTCATGCTGGATCCATGTGATTTTCATTTAATTTGGAGACATTTTTCAAACCCCTTTTTATTTTTTTAATTAACAAACATCACAGAGGTTGTGGTACTGTATACTTTAGATTTGTTTTATCTGCGGGGTCAGGGCTGCTCTTCGTGCGGGATCCAGACATGTTAACAAGTCATCAGAGTTGTCTGATGCAATGGGGAGCACCAGCGTGCCTTCTTTTCATTTCAGACCTTGAAGTTTCACTGGCTCTTAGTCCAGCCACAGTGTGGACTGACTGTCTCTGGCAATAATAGTTATCATGACACTGATAAATGAAATTGATTTAAGATGCTAATTTATCAAAGTGTACCATATGGACCAATGCTTTATGAAATGTGATGGTCTTAATATCCACATTGTGTCCACATTTCTTTTTGTTATATGTGATGTTCCTGAAACATACAATTATGATGGATTCATTAATTCCTTGTTTAGAAACCAGTAAATAGCACTATCAAATTCTTCTATAATTTAAAAGGCGGCTGTGTTGTGTACCACTGTTGTAGCTGATTTTGTATAGATTGTATAGCAGATTGATTTCACCATTTCAGAACTGAAATTATGTTCATTTTGTATGTATTAGACTCATAACCAATGAATGACAATTCACCCAAGAGAAGAGCATTCATGAGCTCTCCCATTTTTATAGACCCATGACAATTCTGCATATGAAAACACACTCTCTTTACTGCAAATATAACCCCCACATTCCCACAATGATTAAATTAGCATAGGCTTATGCTTATATACACAGTAGATAACATTCACTTTTCCCAGAGTGTAATTGAATGCATTTAATATCACTATTGCACTGTTATAAAACATGCATATTTATTTATGGATACATTAATGCTACAGTAGCAATCCCACTGTAAAGGTTATTTGTCCAAAAGTGTGAACATTTCCCCTGTGGTCATCTAAGGACATGTTTCGTAAGGTAACCAACCTTCAAGAAAAGATAAATATTAAAAATGCTAAAGTGTAAGTCCACTGCCTTTCTTTGTGATACAGAAGAAGTGCTATCACAAATCCTGTGTAGCTCTGCTCCTTAAAGGGATTTACTGTAACACCTCTATGTTCTTACTACCAACTTCAGAACAATCATTAAACTTCACCCCGAGGGGCAATTTTTCATATCTGCCACTTGTTTCAAAGTTGGACAAAGGGGACAAGATTTTGTATGAGAGCCAAAGGGAGCTTTGGAATGCCTCAACACAAAATCAATCCTTAACACAAAACTCAATTTTAAAAATTGTCTCATGAGATTTTGGGAGTATATAGGCTTTAGTGAAAACGAATCACTCAAAAGGGAATTGGTAACAAGAAGAATTACAGATGACTACAGACCACCCAAAAAATCCATATTTCTACAATTTGCCAAAATGCCATTACTAGTTTCTAACTAGCATCCATGAAAGAATAATGTAATAAAGGTTTTTGAAAAACTGCTTCTTTCTGATAATCATGTAAGAAAAAACTATCTCTATTTTTCCAGCAACTTCCAAGATGTAAAAGTTCATGGAGCAGAAGCCTGACAAAACTAGATAAAATTTATACATAACACACAGCATTGTACCACTTGTATTGTATTGTCTTGAAATTTTGTATTGTACAAGTGAAGGAGCTGTACCAATGCCAGCTCTCTCTTTTCATGCAGGGAGTTTGGCTGGCGAGACCCGGAGCTGCCTGAAGTTATCCAGATGCTACAGCACCAGTTTCCCTCAGTGCAGTCAAACGCTGCAGCCTATCTGCAACACTTGTGTTTTGGAGACAACAAGATCAAGTCTGAGGTATTGCAATCAATACAGATATGACAAGAAAACAATTTTAATATTATATCCCTAGTATCTTCTGTATCTGAATAATTTTACATTGTATGTAATGATTCTTACCAAAGCAAGCATTATTTTATTCAAATTCAGATAAACAAATTAAATTGTATTAATTAAATAAAAATGTACATACTCAAAATATTCATTCATGAAATTTCCAAAACAAATGAATCTCATGTTAATCTCAATAAACTCACATGATTCACATGTGGAGAACAGGATTACAGGCATGTATGGGTATTATTATACAGTTTTTTGTCACAACTTGTGTTAATCATCACTTGATAGGGGAAAATAAAAGTGTATTGGAATGTGTTGTCAGAGGACATTAAATTCACAAATGCTTTTAATGCTTTCACAATTGACCTTTTCTTGAAAATTGTTGCCATAATTCAAGGCTCAGGTTTTCCCACAGTAAGTTTACTGAATAATAAATGGCCTTCTTCTTGCACTTGTAATTACCATCTAATAGTGTAGCTACATACAGAAGCGCAGCACAGTATTGACAACCATTTGAGACATGGTAAGCCAATAATGATCTCCTGAAGGCATTGGAGCTTGTGAGCTATGAAAATTACTTTTACAGGATGAAGCTGGATAGGGAAAAAAAATCAGATGAAGAAGCCATAGTCTACTTTTTGGCATCATTTCATGAAAAGGAAAACAGCAAAATTTAATTTTATGTTTAAATATTTGTTTTGATTACAGGGGACAGAATTCCAGAAAGAAATGATTTTACTATGAAGGTAGATGGGGATCTGTACAATCCTCTGTTGTCTATATTTTTGTAGGCCATCCAGATGGATATAGAAACATTTTGGCTATTATGCTTGTTCATTTATAACCTGCCAGACTTGGATACATTACATTGTAAAGCATGCCAGACATTCGGATAGTATAAGTATAAACTTAGCTAAACAATTATGTGACCACAAAACATCAGCTATTGCGTTTACCTTGTTTTGAGACTGTAAATGTATTTTGGGCAATTGGATAAAGTTTCCATGCATTCAGAATCATGTTTTGGAATTTTTCACGAAGGGATAGGCAGTCTGTGCCAACCTGAAAGCTCATGTGTTTAATTCTGTCCCTTTACTACTGTTTGCAGTTACCTGACATCACACAGTAACAATGCACTGATTCTAAAACACTGACAGCTCCTGGGGCACATGGAGACATTGTGTGATGAAACCGTTATGCTCTAAAGGGGAACTCAGTTTCACTCTGAATATCAGTGCTTATTGGCAGCATGGTGTATTCAGTCAAAGGGCCATTTCTCTATAAAATTCAGGCCAGTGTTTCACTTTTTGCTGTTTGAGCTGTGCCCTATGCTCATTATATTTGATTGGCTGTTGGGTCTTGGCTTGTAACTTGTATGTCAAATATAATATGTTCAAAGTGCATATCCATATTTTGAGACATTCAAATAAATCCTTAATGTTTGTGGGATATGATGCCTTACAGTAATTTGGATCTGCATAGTCCATACAGTTTCATTGTGTATGCCACTTAGAATTATTACACAGTAAATACACTGATATACCTTACAGTATTTTGGCTTTTATTAGGAGTATACATATTTATCAGGAATTTTATTTTTCCAGGATAGAAAATAAATCTAAATCTGCCATTTGGTATAATATAATATGGTTATGATCATTGATATGGAAGCCAAGTAAATGCCATGTAAAAACTGATGATTGCCATTCCGACCTTTTATTCCATTATTTCAGCAGAGATGATGATAATTTGTTTACCCAGACTATCCAGGCTATTGACTTGCAGAATATTACAATTGTATTTTCAGACTGTTTAGGCTATGCATGATTCTTTATACTTGCACTGATACAAAATTATCCATATTCAGTTAACTTCACAGTTTCAATTGCTTCTGCTTTAGGCACACACTAATACATTCAGTATCTCTGTGGAATACATTCAGATGTGTGTATGGTGTAATCATTGATGCCCCAATAGAAATAACATTCTTAACATATGTGTATACTCAGTTTACAGTGGTGTGAATTTTGAAGGGAACTGATTTAACTTTATTTGTCAGACGCAGTGCTGCTGAGGGTTTGCTGTATCAAGCTAAAAACAATTCACTTGGACCTTAACTTGGAGCAAACATTTTTGGGATTTTGTTTCTTGTGCAACATAGAGAATTTGTACTGTAAGCTAGTGTAAACATTACACCACACCACTAGACATACTCAATCCCAAACACAAAATGCAGGACCATCTGCTAAATAGAGATAATTGTGGTAGTTGAGAAATGATGACAACTGTTACACTGAAATAATTCAATTTTAAAGGCCTGTCAGTAAAACTTGCAGTGTTTGTAATTGGCTATTAGAGCAATACTCCTCTCTTATGGGGCTTGTTTTAAACTGTTTTAATTTCTGTGCTTACATTACAGTGATATCTACAGAATAAGGTTGCCATTTTTATCTTTTCAAAATTTTTTGGGTTTGGGGTGTGTTTTTGAAAGAGGTGGGAGGGGTTTCAGTCAAAGTACTTGTTGAACAAGAGAGGTGGTGAGTTTTACTTAACATTAAAAAACTAATTCTCGAAAGTATTTCTGGATTGGAATTGATCCAAATATGTGACTTTTTGAGTATTTTCCTTGATAGATGGCACACTTACAGAGGAATCTTGGACAGGTGGCAACCCTACTATTGGACCAATGCATCGGACCAAACATTACATTAGCACAATGAGTGGATGTCTATGGGAAGTTCTGGGAACTCTTCCTTGCTCCAGTTAAAAGTGGGGAAATGCTATTTCTTTCTGTATGATCTAATTTTTGAGGTAGATCTTGCAAGTAGCCAATGCTATCAGGAAACTGTTGGCTAGCAGTAGTGCCAGCATAAGAGGTTATATGTCAGCTGCTATATGTCACTTTTGTTTGAAGCTATGTAGAGTTAATGGGACTTCCCACAGACTGTGCTTAAACCGCTAGCACTTAAACCGCTACAGTGAATTCGTGCTGGACATATTTCAGAAATTTTAGAGCAGAAATTAAAATGGTACATGGTAATTGTGTGTTGCTCTACTCTTGGAAAGTGGAAAAAGAGGCAATTGTCAAATGTTGGAGTATCCCTTTAATGATTCCACAAGATCTGGAATTCAGGTGAAGAACTATGTCGATAGACTATCTGCGCATAGATCTATGCTAAATGTGTTCACCGCAGGAAATAGATTTGTATCTCAACAGGACCACTGATGTGAGGTACATTACTCCGTGCTGGAATGTAATCAGTCAGTTGCATGTGACAGGGCAGCATAAGGTGGAGAACACACTGAGTTATGAATTTAAGATTGTGTCAGAATGTTCTTTTAACTTAATGCAAAATCATTGCATG
Source organism: Albula goreensis (assembly GCA_022829145.1). Classification (NCBI taxonomy): domain Eukaryota; kingdom Metazoa; phylum Chordata; class Actinopteri; order Albuliformes; family Albulidae; genus Albula; species Albula goreensis. The sequence goes on from CM040756.1 coordinate 15,110,910, forward strand.
TTGAAAGCAATAAAATGTAGCGCTCTTTTAAATTCCCTCCATCGTTTTCTACACTAACATACAGATATTAGATATATGGATGGATGGAATGGATGTCTTATTTCTCATGCAGTGTCCTGTCCAGCCCAGGTGTTTGGGTAGCTGTAGCCAGTGTGAGGTATATCAGATGACAAAGCAGCAGCCTCCTGACTGTGGAAGTGCACAGAATAATGATGAGGACAGCATATTAGCCAGACGGCAAAGCGCTGATGTTTATGGCCTTTTCCAGACAGCACGGAAACACAGAGACAGCTTGGATACTTCAGGCATGCACTATTTATAGTTGGTCAGCTCACACCCTGTTTGTTCCGTCAAAAGTCTCAGTCTGGAGAAGTTCAGGTTTGTTTGCCGTTTTCTAAGGAAACATCACCTGTCAGAATATATTTGTTAATATGGCCTAATGTTAAGACAAGGAGTTCAAAGAATACAGGACTGCTTTCACATCTAATCGTTACCTTTCTCCAAATATGTGCTTTCCTTAACTGGGGCTTCTTTTGCTATCTGTTGGAAGTTATACAAAAAAAAATATAATATGGGGCTGGATTCACATGCATAAACACCTAATCAAGAAATGAATGTTGCATCCCAGATTTGAAGCTTTTTCCTGAGTTCCTTTAGTCTTTGTAGAAGGTGTATTTGTTGTGCTGATTCTCTGAACGTCTGTTGCATACCAGTATCGCTATAATTAATTGTGTTGCTGTAATTGTACACTGGAGTTTGTAAAGGGACGGTAACCATAAAAAGCAGATGTTTTTAAAATTGTAAAATTCAAGCAGTCATCCAGTAATTTAAGTGAAGTGTGTATTTATGGAGGAACTATTTAATGGATAGCGCTGGAGTTTTAAAATGTTTTTAACAGTTTGAAATTACAAAAGTAATGTTAATACAAAAATTTCTACAAATACTATATTTTTTGTGAAGAAACTTCAAACCATTTAACACCAGTGAAATGTAATTATCAACAGGATTCCTTGTTTTTAGAAGTATTTCAAGATGAAATAGAAAGGTACAGAAACCATTCCTGATAGATCCAGTGTAAAGAGCAGCTACATGCATACAATACTTGAGTGAGTAAAAAACATGTTAAGGAAGAAATAAAAAGGAAAATGTAATGCCAGAAAATGTACTACAATTTCCATATAAAATTAACTGCACTCAAGTTTCATGTATCAACTTTTTAACAGTGTGAACCATCAGCACCTTTGTGTGACAGAGTTTAGCGCCCTCTGCTTGTCTCTGGGGTGGTCTTATCACCATGTGGTTAACAATGAGGGCTCATAAAGCCCTGCTAATCTGAGCAAAAAGTAGAGCAGGAGTATCGATTGGTTCTGGACTGGCCTGTGTGGAGGCTCATCTGCTGCGTACTGGCATGGTGTTCCTATGGCTGTCACTGTCTCGCGCTGCCAGCTTATCACATTTCAATTCTACCCTCCTGCTCCCATTAACGCCACAGTGCATTAGGCATGCTCAGCAGCACAGAGAGGAAAACAAATCAATCCCCGCCATAATTTGAAAATAATAATGCCGCTGCCACAGCCGTAAATGTATCTCACAAATATATGAAGGCAGTAAATTGGGATGTGCAAGTTATTGGTTGTTTGGTTAGGAGTTTATTGTCTCCAAAGCAAAGGAGGAAAAAGCCAAACAGGTTGTCTCTATGGTCTGGATTGCCAAATGGTTTTATTCTGTTGTCCTTGAGGTTATTAACTTTAGTGCAAGCACTAGATTTTGAATTTAGCACTAAGCCTTTGGGGTCCTGTCTCAACTTTAGGTGGATTTATTACCAACTGTGAAAAACTGAGTGCAGATAGGCTTTAGCTTAATACAGTACAGGACAAAAGTATACAGGTTTGCCTGTTGCCAGTAACAACTCTTGTCAGTTGTGTTTTTGTATTATCCCTTTTGAATAACCATACATTTGTGTGTATTATTCTGTAATTCAGGGGAATTCACAGAGAATTAGAATATATGTGTCAGCAGTGCAGAAGAAAGGTCTATGAAGAAACTGAAAAAAATTAGTTCAGTGCATGTTTAGAGAAGCGCTGTTGCCATCAGTGAATGAGCTGCAGTAAAACTGATGCAGGAGTGTGGAATCAATAATGTGTAGAGAAAGTGAAACAGCTTTCTCCATAATACTAAAATACATTAAATTTCACAGTAGAAACATCTGTTTATGAATGGAGCATTTACAAATAAATTCTTTATGGTACAAATGTAGTTTTTGCAGTGTAGAAGTAGCTCTCTTTTCCAACACTTTCATGTTAAAAATGATAGCTTTCGCAGGCTGTGACAGTGTGTGCATACATGTCATGTGCATGTGACAAACCCCTCCCATACTGTGTGCGCTTCAGATCCGCAGGCAGGGGGGCATTCAGCTGCTGGTGGATCTGCTGGACCACCGGATGACGGAGGTGCACCGGAGTGCATGTGGGGCCCTGAGAAACCTGGTGTATGGCAAGGCCAACGATGACAACAAGATCGCCCTGAAGAACTGTGGAGGGATCCCTGCACTGGTGCGGCTTCTGCGAAAGACCACCGACGTGGAGATCAGGGAGCTGGTCACAGGTAAGACATGACAGAAAAGACATGGCAGTAAAGGGTTATTAGCATGTCATCACAGCATGTTATTAAGGCCCTGCTAATAATGGAAAAGTGGTAGTGTGAATCCTGTAGCACATAAAAAAATCACATTTGGAAATAAATCCTAAATGTTGTAAATGTTCATTTTAATTGGGTTCATTAAAACCCATTTAATGTGACCATTAACTCAAGAGAGAAGGTACAAACATACATATGTCTATGAATTAAATATCAGTCAGTTTTTATTTAATTTTGAAACCCTCATACTACCCTTCTTTATTGACTTGAAACCTAGTAATTTTTTTCCTCTTTAGGTGGGGTTTTACAGAAGACTAGAATCATAGAAACTGCTTGCTACTACAGTGCAGTTTGTTTGAGACAGCATGTACAAATTTATAGTGATCGGTCAGAAGTCACCTTTTTTCACATACGTATGTTCAAAAATAAACTGAAGCCAAACTGTTTTGTGACAATCAATCCCAAAAGAGTTTGACTTTTTTTAACAATTGCTTACCTCTTGGATTCATCCCTCGCCTTATTCTATCTTCATGTATTTTCATAAGAGTATAAAGTTGTCCCTTTTCACTGTGTCTGCATATTGAATTATGGCCTCTGCAAACACATTTGAGCCTGCTGTGTTAGTGGGTTATTGCTGTAATGCTTTGTTTTACAAGGAGCTTGGTTATTAAATCTGCATGTGTAGTCTATGTACCTGCGATTCCCCACTGACCAGCATTGATGGCCGTGTCATTCTACAAATGAGCTGAAACTGTGTATGGTTCCCCATTGAATGGCATGTCCCCTGGCCTGCAGAATGCTTATTGCCTTCCCTGTTGCTATGAAAGTGAGGGTCCTGAACGTTTTGTGTAAAATTCCATTATTGACTTCATTGCCTCTAGGAGAGCTGATGTTTTTGAAAGGGAGGCACATCTTTCGATGTGAGCGGCCCCAGAAGTATAGAGACAGTGAGGAGGAGCAAGTGGTGGGGGTGCCACTCATGCATTACAGTGGAATGCATGTATTTAGTGTACACATTAACACAAGACATCACCTGTATGGACCTGTAAAACAAAAACTCTTAATGTCTGTTTACTACCATTGAAAGAATCAGAACAACATGTTATGGTACATTTATTTCTGTCAGCAGTCAAATAACTTAAGAAACTCAGAAAACTCACAACCACAGGTTTCTGGATTGGTTCAGGTAAAAACTGTTTTAAAGGAGCAACTGTTACTTGCTGGATGAGAGAGAACATTTTTATAGGAATTAGTGAATTCACATCACTAGTTGCACTGAAATACATTTACTTTGTTATAAATGAAAGAAGATACCAATGAGTTATTTATTATTTATGACCACACACATTCTACTGTATGTGCTTTTTGTTGACTGAATTTTATCATCAACAATTTTGTTACTGTGAAAATTTAAAACTGTCCGGAGAAAGCTACCAGGAATCAAAACCACTCAGGAAGGAACATTTGCACCATTTCCTCTTTATTAACTGTATAGGTTGCATTGGATAGCTCTGTATCAGTGAAGTTGTTAAATTAAATAACATCTTAATGCACTAAAAGTAAGACTTAATTGTGACAGTTAAATTTGACATAGAGGTATATTTATATAATATTTGTACTTAACTTTGACTTACAGTTAAATTTAATTGCCATTTTATTTTACTGACACAAAGTTTGCTGAGTTCAGCACTCTCTGAAACTAACTTGTTAAACTGTGTAGCTGAAGAAAAATGAGCACTTGTTAGTCAAAGATAAGGACAACTGTCCATTGAGAATAGTCTTAATCATTTAGTTTGCATTTATTCTCTCCCTGCGATTTTGCACGTAAATACAGTTGTAATGAAATGATATACTGTCATTAGCATTTGTTTCCCTACCTGACACTGGCTTGGGGTGATGTTCTTGATGTGCTTTATTTATTTATTTTTTATTTATTTATTTTTCATTTCATTGCATTCTGCTGAACGTAGACATTGAAGTGATTGTGATTGACCCCCATGCTCTAGGTTATAATGACAGTGCTTCACAACATAGTTGGGTTTCAAGGCCCAGATCCACCACCCATGCACCACCCCTCAGCCCACATTATATTACCACTGCTTGGCCTCTTCTGTGGTCATTTACAGGCAGGAGTAACTTATCTCATGAGCAAATGAGTTTTGCCTGCCTCAGTGTACTGTAGCATGAAAATCAGTCCACCTCTCAACCTTATCACTCACTCTGCTCCAGGTCTTCAGTAATGGCCTTAGATCCAGTGTGGGATGGCAGGGCCGATCAGATCTGAGGTACTCACCCAGAGCTAGCTGACAGAGCTGACAATTCATCTTCCAAATCCTATTATTATTTCTGCTTATCTCTTGAGCTGCCCTTGTTTTTCTGTCTTTTTCATTTATTTTTTGTCTGTTTGGATTTTTTTCATCTATTTTGCTCTTTTAAATTTGCAAACACAGTCAAATTTTAATTATTTAATTATGGAACCATTAACACATGCTACAAAGGACAAAATGTGTTTATTTAAGGAACAAAATCACACATTTGTTTGTGAAACAAAGGGAAGGCAACTTCATTAAGGAAATCAGAAGCTTAGTGTGTACAGACTCATATGAAGGTAATAACTACTTCTGCCCATATTTTATTAACCTGTATACATACATGTAACATGTATGAAACAGGATAAAAACAGGAAGCTTTAAATTTTGATGTGTGCCAATGTGAAACCACAACAGGTTTGTTGAGAGTATGTTCTTACCTATGTCTTACATAACATTATAGAGAGTTGCTGCAATTGCACAAAAGATTATTTGTGTGTGTGTGTGTGTGTGTGTGTGTGTGTGTGTGTGTGTGTGTGTGTGTGTGTGTGTGTGTGTGTGTGTGTGTGTGTGTGTGTGTGTGTGTGTGTGTGTGTGTGTGTGTGTGTCTTTATTACCTGGGCAAAGGTAGTCTCAGCTTTGGATCAAGAGGGGGGTCATTGACATGGCTGCTATAATATTTGCAGTTCAGAGATCTGAGTATAGATGGCATACATTGCCTATATCCGATTATAACACTTCTCTTGAAGATGTACAAGAAATATTGCCAAAAACCAATGGGCTACCAAGCTATGCAACACTGGACATAGATGTTATTTTATAAGATGGCCATAAAAACAGGATGGAAACTGATGTCCACACTGAAGCTGAAATCCCACAGCCTAAAGTGCAGTGTCCCGTTTTTTTAATCTTCCAAAAACTTGCAAGCATGCAGAATTTACATAATATTCACCATAATTTGCAGAAGGCTTAGAATGAAAGAGGATGAGTAAAAGTATACTGACATTTTGCACTGTAGGCATTCCTGAATGCTATCCAAATTATGCCCTCAAACCAACACTTTTGCTTCCATATGGCTTCAACAAAACCTTGGGCTTTGAAACTAATTCCACAAGAAGTGAAAGCACTCAGTAGAAATGCTTAAAGAATCCATCACTGAGCAGATGTGTACATTATGCGGGAAATCAGAAATGATAACCCTCTGTGCAATTACTGCGTGGCACATGGAAATTTCATGTCTGTCTTTGTTTTACTGACCTTTTCAGACAGGCATCTGCTAGTAAAATGGGTAGGATTATTTTCTAAATCTTCTGTGACAGATCCCAGAGCCCACACAACATCACATCCAGACCCATACGCAAGAGAAAAACACATGCAAAAGAAGAGCAAAGAGAATAGCTAAAAAGTATTTTGATGATTCATTTTATCTTGGAGCTGGCATCCTGCCAGCATTCAGGAATGAATATGGAACAGCTAAGGATTAAAAAAAGCATCCACAAGAGAAACAGATGTCAACGTGCCAACAGAGAGAGAAATTGAATTTTGAATGGAACACGCTACACACAGGTTGAAACACTTCAGGAAACAAAGTAACATGTTGTAACTTGTAGCAATGCAAGTTTATCTTAAGCAGTAATACCATAAACACAATCATGAACATGAAATGGACAGACTTGCAATTAAAATACAAAATGTTTTGTATAAAAAAAATTAATTGCTATTCACAAACATTATTTTTTGAATTAATCGTACTTTTCATTAACAAAACAGACTTTTCATGAACTATTTAATCTATTCATAACTATATCATGTGGTCATAAATGTTGTTATTGATCTGAATCCACTGGAAATTATATAGTTTAAAGGTCCCCTTGCTTAATAGAACCTTATTCATAGGACAAGCAGCTTCCAAGACAAAGCCACTTATGTTGAGTCTGTCTGCCCTTTCCACCAGCACATGAGCAGCCATTTGGCATCACTCTCAATAGGTCACCCAGTCTCAATGGAGCTGCATGTCTTTAGAATAATGACAGCTGTGGACTACATTTTTCAAGTCTGGAACAATTCAACAAGAAAAATACAATGCCACTTTCATGTAGAATGTGAATTATTTTTTAGTTCACTATAGTTGTTTCTCTGTACTTTTCAGCTTTGTGTTCCTTAATTTAATACAATTTATAATTGTGACTGAATGTCGCTTGAGGAAAAATACTATGAATGTTGAGCATACTCAATAGTGCAAACCACAAGTTCCAGTGTAGGGGCAGCAGCAGACATTAAAACATTATAGTACCCTCATATAGAACTGTGTTTTGCATGTAGCTGACAATATAATAAAAGGCAGACAGCAATACAAAGTTTTGCTCTTTTGACAGGGGATCTTTGCTATAAGTCGCTATTGCTTGATTTGACAGATGTGTACACATTCAACCTAAAATTCAGCCCAATGGTATAGATGATTTGGTGCTAGGTCCATCACAGCACTTTGGCTATGTCTCTGCTCTCACGTAGATGTTAATAATTTTCAATGGAGAGGGAGATTCCATCATCTGTATTTTAGATTTTATTATCAGTTCTGTTAATCATATAACACGTATGCTAGAGAAACATTTTTGATGAGAAAAGTTAGAGTCAATGAAAAGACACTTAAAAATCAAAAGGTTTATTTTGAAAGGCTGGTCACATGTTTACTGGATGGTGAAACTTGTGGATGGAACTATCATGGACTATCTCTGACCCAGAGGAATTTCAGCCTTCCCTCTCTAATAGCACTGCAAATCAGGCTCACACTTGGCTTGTCTCTGTGATGACCCAAGTCCTTGCTGGCTATGTGCAAAGGCATCAAAAATTTACCAGCTGGAAGACAGTACAGTAGACTGTCAGGAGTTCTTCATTTTTACCTCATTGCTTTAATATGAATTCTTGCTTAGCAAAAATGTTCCTCCTCATCATGACAGCTAATACTTTTCATGTTTGTCATTACAAATGAGATCCATTACCTTTCCATATTATATTTACTTTTAGCAAACACAACGCAACTTCATAAAAGCTCCTATTATGTTTGTAACATAAAAATTCACAAAAGTGAAATTCAGTCTGTATATTCAGTTGTTGGCTGAATTCACGGAGACAGATTTCTAGGTATTCAACATAAAGCTAACATTAGCTAGGTAGCTATGTCACATAGTGAGGAAACAACATTTACTGACTTGCCCCAATCTTATTGCTCTTGGGTACTTGGTAATCCCAATTTTATTGTCTCAGAGTCTGAAGCTGACTTTGGCTCAAATTGACAACAGCATAATTTTATCAATGTGGCTATTCTCCAAGCTACAAAAGCTTGGTATCCATTCTTTATTTTTCCATAGAAAATGGGATGACTGTTCAGGATCTTTAAAGAAACTGTTGTACTCTATATGAAGTGAGTGAAGTGCATTTCTTGCATCGGAGGTCTCTCCCTGCAGTACCAAAGGGGCATAAACCGCTGTGACTCACAATGCCATGGATAGCAGGTGGCCATGGAGACCAGATGGAGAATGTGTGGACAGGAAGGAGACTTGTGAGCTACAGTGACAACAGTAATTCACTTGAGATGCTGACAAATCCTCTGGCAGATAGAGCTGTTTGGTTTTCATTCTTCATTGTGATTGTGCTGCAGAGACATGGAGGACTAAGCTCAATAATGGAAAGCCACAGCAAGAATACCATTATCTCTGGGTTTCTATTATGTCTTAATAAACAGATCTTTACACGAAAAGAGGTATTTGATATTTTCACATCTTACCCACGGGCGTTGCAGCCATGGGGGACACGGGAGACGTGTTCCTCGCACTTTTTCTTGATCAACACCTAACCCAAATTACGCCTGTACAGCTGTCTTGCTAATGCTCTGTCTGCATCGAGATCAAACCTGCAGGGCCGGGTTGAGGGGTTCGATGTGGTAACCACTGAGCTGAAATTTGTTGTGGTTGTGACATCACTGTCCCACTATTGTTGAAGTCCACGAGCCGCCAGTGCCTCAGATTAAATATCCTATTTTCACATTTTAAACACACTTCCGCTTTCTCGTTTTGCAAACCTTTGACCTACAAGCAAATATTTACATACATTATAGGCCGATATAAGAATATCCTGGCTGCGCTATATTTGAGTAGCGAAATATGAAAATTCTCACGCTTTATTTCTTTGAATATGGGAGAGGGCAGTCAACGGTTTAATTAGAGAAATGTCTAATCATAATGTAGCAGCCTACATATTTTTGTACTCATATTTCTTCATTCAGAAAGGGCAACTACTTTATTTCCAAAACAATCATAATACTTGTGCAATTCCTTGTTTGTGCGGATATCTTGAGATATATGTTATAACATGTAGGCTAGGCTAGTTATAGCATTTGTATTTGTGTGGGTCAAGTATGCAATGAGTCAGCGAACAGTGAACTACTCACAGCTTTATCCCCCCACCGTAAGAGTTCTTGATACACCCCTGATCCTACCATATTGTTGCACCTAATTCACATGGTAGGCTCAGCATGGAACACTACATCAAAACTCTGTGAATGGGAACCTGAAAGTGGCAGATCATGAAAGGGAAAATGGGAGACTCCACCAACTTAACCAGTGTCACCTTGACAACATGTGGGCCATGATTATACTCCTCACCGCTAAGTCCATTCTGTTTGCATACTTGGCGGCCGAGCCACCTCTCCTGGTGGCCTAATGAGAATGCACTCTGTAATTCCTTGCCTTGATAGTGTCATATGGTGGCAATCAACCCCTTTCATCTCTGTTCATGGAGAAAAAGACTCCCCTTAGGATATGGCAACTCAGTGGAAGACAATTATGGTTGGCTGTATGACACAGTAGTAATGTATTATCATAAAAAAACAGAATTATGTCCATCAAATGAACCCATTACTAAACCAGCACAAATTATATGTTGTCTGTTGCATCCCGAATCGTATCAGATCAATTGCATATTATTAAAAGAGTCAGTGTATTGTTATTCTATATGTTTTTCTGTTGTTAAACTTGGAGGAAATTGGTAGGATCCAGGTATCCAGTTTAATGCTTGTGCTTGTAGTTGAATGATTTAATAAATCCAATAAATGTTTCCTGTTGGAACAATAGGGTCTGCGTGAGGAGTAAAGGTCATGGCAATAGCATCTTCCTAAAATATATATGTATTCTTTAAATACAATTTATGCCACACACTTCATAACTGCATGTAAAGATAGAAAGCAATCTTAACAATTATAAAGTGAGTTTGTGCTATATATTTTATATTGATTTTGCAGTGCCATACTTTAGTGTTACCATAGTTATAGATGTATAAATGGCCAATATATGTTTGAACAAAAAACTGATTTTCTGGTCCTGCTTGTGGATTGGTTGAAAAAATGGTCTAGCCATGCAAAAATCCATGGTGTAGTATACGGTTCACCTTACTGTGTGTAATTACACTGCTCACCTTTAACAACAGATAGTCCTTAAGCTTTTATTATATTCATAATATAGCACAGTAATGCATGCCCTATAGTAATAATATAACATATTGGGCCATTAAAACTAGAAGAAAAAAAAAAACTGCATACATATTTCCCCTTGGTCCGAGTCAAGCGAGGATGAACTCACCATTATAAAAGCTTTTTTCCTATGATTGTAATCAGGGCAAAATTACTTCCAGAAGCTTTGAATTACGGGGGCACACTTGATGAGAGTGTGAGAATGGCAAGCTGTCAAGGTCATCTTCGTCAGCACTGATGACTCCTCTCCTTGGTGAGTCACATGAGGATTGTTACAGGCTTTCTTGTCTAAGGAGTGGGTCTGCTTAACGGTCCCTCAGGCTCTCACTAGAACCTGAGTTTGGAGTGTGGGGTGAGATTTTGGCTCCAGCTCAGAGAAAACGTGTTTATTCTTGTTTTGGATCAATAGTTGTACCCCACAATGGTTCTAATTGGCCATGTGCAACAGGCCCCTGCAGACATGCACACATTTTGGTCACTACAGTCTGTGCCTTCATCTGGCTTTTAATGCTATACACACACTCACACACACGCACGCTCGCACGCACGCGCATACACACACACACTCTCTCTCTCTCTCTCACACACACACATACGCACACGCACGCATGCACATACACGCACACACACACGTGCATACACGCGCGCACACACACACACACTCTCTCTCACACACCCTTGTAAACTGGACTTCATTACTGGGTGTGAAGACATGAAGGCACCTGATTTCACAGACTATCGCTAAACCAAATTGGAAATTGACACACAAATCCAAATCAACCACAGTTTTGAGTTTTTTTGGAGTGTCTGCCACCCAGTAGTACTGAAGACTGACACCTTTTTTGGTTTCAGAGCTCCAAGCTTCCAGTAAAATAATCAAGATATGTTGCATGCAGTTGAAGATATGAGCCCTCCTTTTTATCAGAAAGCATTGCAAGGGGTTTCAGTGACTGCACTACTAATCAGCACCTTGTACTGCAGGAAAATGTATTAGACCATAGCAGGAGGTAATTGATGCTCAGGGATAAGCTTCTAATGCTTCTTTAGTATTATTCCGTAGTATTGTCATGGTAAAATCTCATTAAACTAAAATGATATTACGACTCTTTCCAACTGAGGGTTCAGATTGATTATGTTCATTAGGTTTTTCATTTACTTAGAAATTGCCCTCAGCTATAAATATCTCAAATGGTCCTCTATCTATTAAAATATATTATCAGCATATAAGGCATTGATATGAATAAAGAACACAAGAAAAGCATGTAGATATACAGTCATGAATGACTAATATTCATTGGTGTGAGAGGGTATTAACTCTGTGCAATGTTGGTTTTACAGCTGATACTCATCTGTTGCTCCTGGCACATTAATGTGTGGAGGATGAGGTCAAATAAACGCAGAGAAACAGTATGTAGAATTATGTTCCATTGTCACTCATTGTTTGTCTGCATTGACAGATCCAGAATATAGTGCAGTTCTGCTCCAAAAAATGTAGTCAATCTGTGCAGAAGAGTCTGCATGGGTTTAAGATGTGCTATGAAAGGGGTCCCTCATGGGTTGGTGTTCAGACCCTCTTTGATCATGCTTAGCCGCACTGACGTCTGCTGTAAGCCTGCTCCATGTACGCCAGTTCCCAAATGACACAACAAACATTTGCGCTTCATTTACTTGGATCCACATTCTTTGTATTTCAACCACTTTCCCTTTTCGCTTTGCAATTTCCCATACAATTATATGCCACAGCCTTTGAAAGTGCTAAGTGTGTTTCAGTTAAACTCATTTAAAAACTCTCTGGATTGAAACCAATGCTGCAAAACCCAGTGGCTTGAATTCTAATGGGCCCATAGCACAAGGACTCAATCACCTTCCTCATATTGGCTTCAAATGATATGTAAAAAAAGGAACTCTGCAACTACAAGGTCCTAAATAGCTAGTCTGCCTATCAAACGACAAATGAAGCTAAATGATTTGTTTAAGGGAAATGCTGTATTTAAAACGCACATATTCATTAGAGATAGTTTTCCCTACACTTTTTTTCTGACTGAAACCATTTTGATTTTGATGTTTTGCCTTTTGATACAGAGATGACACAGGCATTTAAGGACTTTTGTCACTAAAACCTTTACATTACATGGTCAAACAACAGGATGCCTGAAGTCAGCAGCAACCTTAATTGTGTGTAAAAAGCATGTCATTTTAAATGTGGTGAAATGCATGTTGGCTATTTTTAGGGTAAGTGCTTTCACTCTGAAATATGTATGGCTGTTTCTTAGTCTTCTGGCCCACAACAGTGACTTTTATGCAGCCAGAGTGAGACATCTATGATTCTCCTCCTGAAGCACAAAAACATTTTTGGCAACACCTTCCCATATATTTCTCTTAGGTCTTTTTCTTTACTGTACAAATAATATTGATATATTTGTTACCATAATTCATGCTTCCACCCAATTTAAAGATAAATGTTAAACAAACTAGAAATCTCCACCCTTAAAAACAGAGCATATCCACTTATCTGAAAAACACAAGTCTCCCCTTCCAGAGATCCCAGTTTATCTCTTTGCCTTGAAGCCAAGCATTTCGGTATCCTTGAATAAATGCACATAATTAGCATGTCAGGGCTGCCGATGAGATGTGCAGCCGTTAGAAGAATGTCTATAAATAAAAAGCCATTTTCTCACCAATTTTCAGAAATGACATCTGTTCAGCCATCTGACTGTACTGTCTCGCTTCTGAGGAGGCAGGAATGGCTAGTGGCTTGGGGCTCTGGGGTCCACAGCCTGCTCTTCAAATATTAAAGGGGACCCAATGCAGTGCAGCTCTCATGGCACCTGTGGCCTGTGTGCAATTTTATGTCCCTGCAGTCAGTTAAGAGTCAAGCCCTGGGGTGCCTTGAACCCCTCTGCTGTTACTTTTATGATATATAGGTTGGTGATTCCAGAAGCACTAGGCTGTGGATTCCTGCAATACCTGCTCACTGAGCTAAACTGTTTGACGCAATCCATTTTAGGTTTAATTGCATAATGTTTTTGCTTGTTTTAAAAAAAAATATGACAAGAGAAAATAAAGCCAGCACAGTCTGCTGAAAGCTTTCTTGTATGGCAAGCAAATATCAAATAAATTGGAGAAATTAGTAATGCTATTGACATTTAACAGCACTCTGTAGCTGTGTTTTCACATTTTGTTGGTAATGGAATAAAAGCTAGCAGTGAAAGATAAATTATCTAGCTGTTGCTTAGAAGACAGTCATTTTTAACGATAGAAACATTTGTTAAATGAAGTAAAATTGCTTTTGAACATCTATTGATTGCATACATGATCCTTTCTCTGACTTAATGTTTCATTTTAGTATGTTTGCTTTGAAAGCTAATGCAATTATTCTCTGCATTGTTGAAAAAGCAATGCTGAATAATAGTAAAACAATGTTGCTTTGATGTTTGTTGATCACCTGGCCATTGCGTTCTCCTTGCATCAACCCTTACATTTTATTGGCAATAGTCAGATGTTTAGATGTTTAGAACTGAGCTGGAAACTATTTGTGTTGTACCTAGCAATTCGTTACACATTTGAAATGTGTTTGATCGTAGTGTGAGCAAATAGATTCAGGTTCAGGTGAATGAGGCTCTGCAAGTGTCGTGTGATAATGCAGGTCTACTCAAATTTCTGACTTTATATTTGTGACTCTAAGCTATTTCTTATTATCCGATACAACAAAAACTGCATTTTTCTTTCAAAACCATAGCTAATCGCACTCAAGCCACAATAACATCTTGATTTTGTAGCCAAAAGCAATGCAGCATCTCCAGAACAAAGGCAAGATTCATATCTGAAATATACTCCCAAAATCACTTGAAGGAAAAAAAATATATAAATTATAAGATTAATAAGTCCTGATCCAAGGTCTTGATAGAAAATGTGTGACACCTTAAGTCCTCAGGACTACATCTGTCAGTCAAATCTTTGTGTATATTTGCAAGAGTTGCATGGTTATAGCTTTTTTTGTTGCCTTTATAAACGTGATTTGTCTTATTCCCCTGAGAGTACAGTCATTGTTCAAAACTAGGGTTTTTGTACTCTTTTTATTATTTTTCTTTTTTTTTTTTTTTGGTCAAATCAGAGTGTTCAGAATTGATTTTTGCAAGACCTCACAAAAGGTGATACCCATTAATAATGTGCATTTGCCTTGCTTATGCAATTATGTCCAATAATCATGATCAAGGATCATGAGTTTACATTTATCTCAGCAGCTGTTTCTGTCAGAATAATTAGGAGGATGCTTTAGAGTGCTCACTCATGAATTCTGCACATTCATTTGGTGTCTTACAGCTCTGACACATTTTTATGTTCTGAAAGTTTTCAACAGCTAGCATTAAACAGTGATCTTCATTTATGTTTTTTGTGAAATTAAGTAAAAAAATATGTGTATCAGTTTGGGATCATTTACTCTTGCTTACATTTGAAAAACATGTCAAACAGATTACAGATAACATTCCAGCAGTTTGAGCCCATGGGCACGCTCTGGAATCAATGAACATTAGAAGTATATATTTAGTTTTTTTTTACATCCAAAATTAGTCAAATATTTCTGGGTTTGGAGCCTTTTACCATATAGCTCCTTTGCTACCACTGTACCCTGATGTAGCCCCACCTGTCACAGCTCTGCTCTGCAGCCATATTGTGCATCGGCAGCTCCTTAATCTGTCTCCCCGCAGGTGTGCTGTGGAATCTGTCCTCCTGTGATGCACTAAAGATGCCCATCATCCAGGACGCCCTGGCTGTGCTGACCAACACGGTGATCATCCCCCACTCGGCCTGGGATGCCTCACCCCACCAGGAGGACCGAAAGCTGCAGCTGCACTCCTCCCAGGTGCTGCGCAACGCCACAGGCTGCCTGAGGTCAGTGCAGGATGCTACAACCCGCCAACACCCCCCACCCACAGGTCCCGCCACCAGGAGGGCGACTGTTACTGTGAAAGGAAATGACAGGAGAAGTGAGAAAGGTCATGACTGGGGCTCATTGGGTCACACCAGGCCAGTACCTTAAGGAAAGGCAGGCCCACTGTGGTGCCTGCAATTTTGACAGACCAGCACTGGTCATAAAGCAGTGGGGAAGAATTCTTTAATGTCTATTCTCTCCCTGCAGACACTATTCCTCTTAAATGCTTTACATGCTGTACATGTATGCCAGGGGGTAAGAAACAAAAACACATCATAGCGGTTGAGTTTGAAAGAAGCAGGTTTCCTTTTATGTGAAAATGTCAGTACTCTTTACACTTAGCTTGGCATCTTGTGCAACTTGCAGTGATGCTGTCTATGAAGTGCCCCAGTGAATCTAGGGAGCAATTGTTGCTATCTCACTTCTGTTTCTTTTCTGTCCCCCTTCTCTCTTTTTCCTTATCTCACTCTCACTCTGTCTTTGCTGGCTGAAAATAGAGCATGACCTCAGCAAACTGAAAAGACTAAATTTTAGCCATTGCACTGTGGATACTATAGGCTTTCTGCTGTACTGTACGAATCTTGTGTGGGAGACATACTGTATAATAGATTTTGTACGTACAGTTTCAACCTTAATTGCAGTGTGTTCATTTTTTTCTGTTGTACTTGTCAACTGCATGGGTGAAGTAAAATCATTATAGCACATAAATGATCTACATGTAGTAAATTTAGATTTATTCCATGCCTGTGATTTCATAACCTTCACTGCAAGACTACAGGATAGCACTGTAAATGGAATGGATGATTCATCTAATAATGTTTAATGACGTTTATGCGCAATATGAAAATCTTCCACTTGATGATTTATGCATATATTCTGTTGCAGTACTCAGAAAAATAAGCATAGGAAAAGTGATGATTCTCTTGGGCCAAATATCAGTCTCACTTAAGACTTTATTCTGTCTAGTATCCATAGCAACACGGCAGTGCAAAACTGCATTAAAATGGGTGCTGAATAAGGGCTGTGTTTGGTCTCTTTGTTGTGTTTTAAACTCCTCCAGAGGTTTACAAAAGGAATTAATCTCTTTTTTATGTACATTTCATTTTGGGTGTCCCTGTCCCAGTTGATACCTGATTATACACACTGGAAAGAACAGAGGATTATACCACCTGATAGATTTGTACCAGGACTTTTAGGATCAGTTTTTGACAATTTCTCTGAATGTAAATGTACTCATATTTAAACATTAAAATTGAAATATACTTGGCTAAATACCTTGAATTGAATTGAATCAGGAATGAATCTGTGATGTGGACTTTCTTTTCCTGAATACTCTTTGTATTGAACCTCTACAAAACTAATGACCCATAATAGTTTGAATATCACTTCTGAGCTCTCTCTCCAAATACCAGTCTTATATCAAATCAGCCAAAGCAAGTTGTGTTTTATTGGCCAACATTTCAATTTAGGTGGAATATTTATCAGAGAGTTTTTTGGAGAAAGCCCATTCTCTGGGCTCATACGCCACTGAGAACCAGTGAAGCGGTGCTGTTGGAATTGAACCTCATCCAATGGGATCTTGATACAGAGCTTTGGTAAATCACTTTAGAGAGGCAAAATTCAAAATTTTTAAAACCATGTTTCTCCACAGGGAGGAAAGTCCCTATAATAGAATGACAGTTCAGGGCTACAAAGCACAGTTCTGAAGGGTCTTCAGAAGCCCCAACAGCATTTTCTGCTGCTAATGCTCACTTCCAACTGGAAGAACACAGTGCATATGGTATAAATGCTATTAGTTGGAAAATATAGTATGTGGTCACCTGTGTCCAGTTAAGGCAGCAATTCTTGGTGCAGTAACATCCTTTCTGTGCTACAGCAAACTGTGGCAGCAGGTACTATGGAGTGGTGCAACATGTTGATATACAGTAGTTAAATTGAATTCTGAAATGCTCATACACACTGTTGGGCCTTGAGTCATTTAAATTGATTGGTGGATTGTTTTGATAGGCACAGGGTGTTATCTTATAGGTGTGGCAGGCCAGGGCAGACAGCCTGGGAGAGAAGAGTGCAGCTGATAAATGGCTTCATCAATGCTTCACATCGGCAGGAGTGAGACTCCTGAAGGATTCAAAAGCTCGTCAGCTGGCCAAGTGTGTCCTCTTCTGTAATCCGTTACCAGATGGGCTTGGCTGGATGATTACTCTGCGCAGTGGATCATTTCTTTCAACAAACTTCCACTCTGGCACTGAAAAAATCTGAGATAATAATGAGAGATAGAGAGACAGTCATAGACAGTCGGTGTATGGCTTTTGGCTTAATTATTATTTTTTTTTAATTAAATATTTGGAAGAAGGCCTGAAATGCACAGTATCTCTATAAAGCAGGTAAACAGGGAAGGAGTGCTACAGTCAGGCATATGAACTGTGAACTCCAGTTTCCAACTTCATATCCAAAAAAAAAATACATGTGCACGTATATGTATATAACATATATATGTCAATCACAATTAATACTGCTCACCACAGCCAGGACTGTTGCACTATGGCAACAATTGTTTAGGGAGATGTGGATGAGGTGCCATGATACTGGCTGTCCCCATGGCTAGCTGTTTCTGACCATGTGATATCTGGCTGCAGGAGTATAGCTCAAGCTGTGGACTTTGGATTCCATTGGCTTTTTAACTCATTGGCAGAAGGAAATAGAGTGCCACCTTGAGGCCCACTAAAAATCAATTTTAATGACATAGCTGAAGGGGAAAAAATAACTTGTCCTATTACTTTGTAACTTTAGAGTTTAATTGAAGAGAAACATACCATACTGCAAGTTCAGCTTACCTTACTCTTGTAAATAAGTCAAAGAAGCATTGGATGCTTTCTTAAATCCCTTCATCTTCCTGATTTTCCACCATAAAGGAAGACCCATTTTCATTAGCACAGAGAACCATTATAAAGAACAGAGAGTGAGAAAACCTGTAAACATTTGGAATGTATGCTTGATTGAATCTCATGTTAATTGTGTTCAATAAGTAATTAGTTGATGAAATATACTAATTGATTAGATTGAATTTATTGAGACTGACAGAAAATAAATTAGATGAATAAGCAATAAAGGCCATGAGGCTCATTAATAAGTGATGATTATCTTTAATCTGCCAGAAAGTATAAAACATTAAAACATACCTCCAGAACTTCTCTTAAAATGAAATTGCTTGGGGCTGATCTTAAAAGTTGAGAATCTCCAGATTTTTTCAGAAAAATCCAGAGAAAAGCACAGAATGATTTAACACAAATTTTTCAACTTTAACCAGTGAATGACTGTGTACAACTGGCAGACATTGTTTACAGTCAAGAGAGCCAGAAAGTACTCTCCTACTGGATACCAATTTTTCATTCTCCTCCAGCTCTGTGTTCAAGCCCAAATACTTTATGAAGGGTGTCAAATGAAAGCAGTGCACAATTCCGCCTTGTCAGCAGTGGATTACACTGGCTGTTACGCACTAGGGTTTATTAAATAATTTTATCGTTTCGGAATATTGACAAAGAGCTTCTGATTATTGAACAGACACTGTCAGACCATTGGCACTACATCAAAATGATGGCCAAATAAATCAAGTGGCTACAATATTGTAATTGTGTCACAGTGTTTCCGCTTTTGACATCTGTGCAGCCCCGATGTGCAAGGAGGAGAGATGCCTGGAAAGACTAATGAAATCGTAGCTTATGCATGGCCTGTCTGTCTCCCTGTCAGATGAGACATTTTACAGTACTCACAAAGCAAGATGTCTAGATGCCCTATTGGGAATACCTATTTTTCCCTCCTGATTAGAAGTCTGGCATCCATTTTATTTTATTAAATAGCAAGCTTCCACCTTCCTTAGTATGCACAATTCCACCTGCCAGGAAGAGCCTTGATTAATGGCTGTTTACCACAGCTCAGAGCTCTCCTCATTTTTATTTGCTTCAGACAGAGGGGTTCTTTGGAGCAAGATCCATGAGCAAACATACATTTCTAATTGGATGCCGGTGATAGCCTGCGCTGGAACAATGGCTTGAACAGCAAAAGAAGGATGGGGGAGGGGAGGGGATTGCTGAGTTATAACAGCTCCCATTTATGAGAGAGGGCTGCCCTGGAATCCCTTATCTCAGCATGCTAATGTATCTGTTTCATGGGTCGTTAAAGCAGGGGAAGTCTGATTGACTGTTAAATGGCCGGGCGCGGGCACAGCGGCGCCTGCTGCACACCAGCCACTTGTAGCACGGCGCAGTGCTGCGATTCCTCTGCCGTTCTGTCCACTGCAGCCAACAGAAACCCACACACAATCTGCAAGGCACCACATGGGACCTGGCAGGGCCGGCCTCTCTCCTCTGTGTAGCTTTAAAAAGACTGCCTTCTGATCCTTTCAGAGAAAGCTGGCTCCCTCCACACGGGTATCTTAGACGAGGTGTGTTGACCTCCACATTTATTCTAGCAAGGGAGGAATGTGTTGGAAAAAAAATGTTGACTTACACAGAAGCCAACTTAAATCCTTGTGAATTGAATGGAATGAATAAAAATCTACTTTACAAGAATCCACTTGAAAAATGTCCCATCATGTTTTATATCACGAGCAGCTGTAGCCTGGCTGTGATATTATAGAATCAGTGTATGCTAGGGGTATCTCCACATGGTAGAGTATCTCCACATTTTGAATGCTTTAAACATTTTTAAATGGATAAACTGAAGCATGCACCATTGATGCATGATTTTGGACAAAATTAAATTAAGAGTTTATTTAGGATGGAACAAGTTATCGCAGTGGATTTGCAACAGTGGATCCAAACTGTATATCCTTGCTTCATTAAAATTGCATTCCGCATTCTGAGAGTATGCATGATGGAATATCATCCATTTGAGCTGAAGTGAAAGATGTCTCTGGTTTGACAATAATGACACTTTATAATTAATGTTTTGCTTATGGAAGTTATGAATGTTTGCCATGATGCCAGGTATGCCTGTCTCCTGGACATTACAATAAACAGGTCTCAGGCATGTATCTGATAGAGACTGCACTCTACCGCTGACTAATGCTTGCCCAGAGGGCACCAGTTCTGGGAAGAAAACAAAAAGGACCAGTCAATGAGATTCTTACAAATTCAGTCCCTATTAATTATAAATATAATTGTAAACTGCAATGAAAAAGTGTCAGAGCATACAATATGGAGAGCGTATTAATATGGATCATGGATGCTGATGGATATTTATTCATGTGTGTGTGATTTGAGCAAAGAGGAAGATAAAATTGGTGATTTGAATATTGATGTTGGAGTCACATTGACTTGGATGATGCTAATTATAGTTCCACTAAGATAAATAGTAGTGTATAATTGACAATGTTTTTATAGCTTTTCCGGGACCCAAGTAGTGGTCATAAAACAGTGTCAACAATGGCCTAAATTTTAGATGCATTGATGTGCAGTCATTGTGTACCATTTGCACATTATTTTTAATTTGCTTTTCTTCTTGCCATTAATTGCAAGTCATTGGAGTGATAGATTCCCTGCTTTCAGCCATATCAGTAGTAATGACATTAGCTATGTATGGACTAATTAGTAACAAGTAATACATGTGCATTGCTACTTGTTTTGTGAATCTAATTTTCAGTGACGATGTCAGGGTCATATGACATTACAGTTTTACCTAAGTAAAAAGGAAACATTGGTGGCACTTAAAACAGTCTCAGAAAATTAAGTGAAGCTGATGAGAAAGCTCTGTTAAAACCTGATTTAATGTCCAATTCACCACTCAAGCTAAAAAAATAATAAAAAAAAACTGAACATCAAACTTAAACTATATACATATAAAGATATATAGGCCCTACTAAATATACAACTGAAGAGATTTCCATTTCCATTTCAAATGATCAATCCAGCAAGTTAAATACTCTTTTCACCAGATAGCAGCTGGAAAAAGTCACTGCTTAAAATGATTATACTGGCGTAAATACCTTAGAAATATGGAAAGTTCTCATAAATGTGCCAGAGATGAGAAACAATAGGACATCAATGATACAAGTGTTCAGTTATCTTAGAACTGCTGAGTGTTGAAAAATGGAGTTTAAAAAGGAGTTAACCAATTCAAGGATGACATGACATTGTTTTAATTTGTTCATTACTTCCTCTGCTTCCTCATTCTGCTAGTTATCTGGAAGAAATCTGTAAACAAAGGATTCCGACATGCATTACTGTTTTTCTATATTTTGGTTATATCTATGTCCATATGCATATTAGGGCTCCATATATATGTATGCTCATCTCTTTCATAGCTCTGTCATATCAGTATAGTTTTATCCTTAGTGTCAGTTTTATGTTCACCTTCTCCAGGGATGTGGCCAGGGGTGGCTTTTTTGCGTATGACATTTCCAATAAAGTAATGTGTACCCATAGGTCTATCTCCACAAGGGCTGCTAGTGTGGCATCAAAGACAAGGGGACATAGATTGATCTTTGTTTTGTTTACTAACTCATTATAAAGTGCTCTAAGAGCAATACCAAAACTGGATATCAATAATCTCCCTATCCCTGAGTCACAGCCTCAAGGGGAGGCAGACAATAGTAATTACATCAAGTCTCTGGAAGCACTAGCCTGTATCTAAAAACTCACAGCATCAATAAGCCTCTTTTTTAACATTGTGCCAGAGGTAGTATTAGGACCACCTGGACATTAATTAAGTTTTAATCTGTGAGATGTGTTTTACTGAGTGCTTATACATAAATATTTGACACGTGATTTATTTTGCTGCTTGGCAGAGTGTTGCTGTCTTGCAGTGTTATTACTGTCCGCCAACAACATTGAGTCATTAGATAGCTGGGAGTGGCATTAATTTGACTTAATGGAGTGGATGGACAGAGGTACATATGGCAGAAATGGACTTTCCACCTGAAAGATTCACCTGACAGGTCTTTCAATGTCCTCCCAGGTATAAGGTGGGTGAAGCAGTGTGGGCTGTACATTTTCCACCATATAAGCATTTCCTCTCTCAGACAGAACCTTTTCAACTGTTACCTCACTCATGTCTTATTTAGCAGAGCAGTGCTATGGAAACCTGCAGGTGCTGATATCCAGATCTAAAAAAAATAAATAATTTTACTAACTGGGCCATTATGATTCCATGGCTATTTTTTTTAAATAGAGCTTATAGAGTATAGAGTACTCACTCTGAGCTCCTGTCATTCGAGGTCCCGGCATTGAATGGAGGTGGAGAAAGCACAATGTGTTCAAGCACTGCGGTGAATGCAGTGAAAGAGATACTTTTCTTTGGTGACTTCTCATGAATCCTTTGAAGCAGAAGGCAAAGACCCTGTCTGAAGAGTGCAGTCCCTTTTTATTGCATTTTAAAGTATGATATTATTGTTAGTACTTACATTATTGTTAGTTCTTATTTGCCTTGCAGATATCCTTATCCCAAGAAAAATAGATATCTTACATTCTTACAAATGATCCTTTTATACATCAGGAAGGTTACTTCAATAATCAGTTTAAGTAGCCCTAGCTCATAAAAAACATAACAGCAGCCAACAGTAGGATGTACAGTGACAGTGACATAGACTGTTAATACATTAAATAATGCAGCAGAATAATAATCACTGAGTGCCCAAAGTGGTAGTACTTTGGAACCCCTGTTCTGTCTTTATGTAAGTTCTTGTTTTTCACAAAACATCTTAAATATTGTTTCCCAGTTTTATTACTGACAGCTTTGCTCCTCTGAATTAACTGTAATGTCAGCAACACAAAGTATGTCCCTTTCTATGATCTCTTTTGATGATACAGTACAGGTCAGCAGGTAGTGAGCAGAACTAATTTTGATGCCAATTTGCATTTTATGGTTGTCACTATATAATTGGAGGCCACATAGAATATTCTATTCTTCTTATAATAAAAGGTCACCCGTACTATGTGCTGTACTGGTCAGCAACATTAATTTATGATAAAATTATGGTGTCCAGTGATAGTATCTTAAAGATAAAACACTCTGAATATTTTCATTTGGTCTTTCCTTCTGACACTTAAAGATATTATCTGTAAGTCATCTTACATATGGCAATTAGCATGCACTGTCAATAATAAGTTGATATTTTCTTGTATAAATCAATAAGAATTTTAGCCCCAGAAACATTGTTTAGTTGAATGTATCCGGCATACATCAGGTCAATGGCCTGTAAAAGGTTGATTTATAAATGCTTAGCTGGCCAAACCAGACATATTCCCTTGGCTTCGTGTTCTCATAGAACAACTCTACGTGCCTTTTAATCAATGTTTGTAATGAATCAAATGTGCTCCATAAGACTACTGGGCTCTCTGGGCTTATGTACCGCTATGCTTTAATGACCTCTTTTCATTAAGCATGTTGATGGTACAGCCCCATAATTTTGTAAATGCAATTAAGTGCATATTCTGTAAATGTAGGAACATAAAACCAGTGCTGCTAGACTTGATATAATTTTAATAACTCCACATACCAAAAGAGGAGGCATGGTTTTTGGTGTGTTACAGATTTTCAATATCATCAATACTTTAATAGCTGTGAAACAAATGAGCTGTTCTTCTTAAAAAAACATAACACCAGAGAAAATAGGTATTGCACTGAGGATTTATTGGTGTTGCTTGTCACCTGTTCTTTGTTTTTGCAATGTGCTGCTATTGCTGATGAATGGAATTTAACCATTGATTGTTGTGGTACTGTGTTGTGTGCTGTAAATCAGTACCAGTAATGCATAGTATGACTGGTTCATACAGACATTTGTTACCTTGTTGCCTTTCATACTATATGCAGCATCTTGGACTGAAAACATTTCACACAGCTGAGCTGATCCCATTAGAGAATACTCCATTCTCCAAAAATCCATCATATTACCAAAAAGTGAATGGCTTGTATTTGTAAAACAATGATTATTCGTAAGTAATGAATAATGTTGGGTCAAATGCTTTAACTTTCTTTTGATCGGGTCAACCGTGCTGTGTGTTTGTGTTGAAAACAGCCAAGTTCATTTCAGCAATTTTGTGTTTTGCACTTTTTATTCCAAACCTTAAAAATGAAACAGCTTTCTTCAAATGCTTTGTGACTTTGTAGCACTGTGAGATGTAATAAAGATAACCCTTAAAGCAGAAGTCAATAGTGGTCTGAGTGCAATGAGGTTTGGGTCTGAATGGTGTGGGAAATATGATAGATGTACGTGCTCTAAGCTTCCATTGAAAACAATATGAATAGCCTTGAGATGCCATTGGCTTCAAGGTAGGTGTAACAAATGTATTAACCCATACAAAATATTCCAGCTCATCGTTCAGCATAAAGTTTGGAAAAAGCTAGATTTAAATTTACAGTCCATATGGTTTTGCAAAAGGACCACCCATGAAATGGCCATTGGAAAATTTATTTGAACGCTTATTACTCTTTCGTACCTTGGTTTCCCTCAAAGCAAACATAATTGCATCACTTACAAGTAGTTCAGACAGCACATGTTGCAACACATTGTTATTTGAGGGCAAAGTTAATCAGATATGTATAATCTGTGTCAAAAATGATTAACTGAAGTTACTGGAATGAGACAGCTTTACATGCAGATCAGGGTGAGTGTGGTATCACACCTATCAGTCATACCTGATGGTGGCTGCATAATGACAGGCCCTCTGAGGTAATGTTTGACTGGCCACAGACAGGCTTTTTACCTATGTGTCCCTGAGAGCAGGGGTCTACCTGGGTGCAACAGGTTGTTGGTGATTGCAGATGGGGCAGAGGAAGGAGTATGGGGGGCAAAGGGTGGGGTTGAGGGCGCCGTTGTGTTCTGCTGACCTCACCAACCCAACTGCTTGTGTTACAGGAACGTCAGCTCAGCAGGGGAGGAGGCGCGCCGGCGGATGCGGGAGTGCGAAGGGCTGACCGACGCGCTGCTCTATGTGATCCAGACAGCGCTAGGGAGCAGCGAGATTGATAGCAAGGTCTGACTTTGTATTTTGCTTCCTCTTTTCCCATTATCCCGACACGCCATAAAGCCCGGCCTGTAAAAAGGCAGCAGAGGCACGGGCAGGCCTCGGTAACAAATAAAGCGCTTTGTGGATGGCTGCCTTCTCAAGGTTGCCATGGCCATGTCTCCTAAGAAGGCATCCTTTAATCATGATTTCACCAGCCGCCCCCTGCGCCAGTGCGGGCGGCGTAATAGGGGGGCTATATATTCATAGTAATGAGAATTGAGTGCCCGCCCAGACAGTGGCAAAAAATTTTCCCGGCACGATGCCAGTGGTCATTTTCCCAAAGTCATTGACAGACATCCTACCGAGGGCAATCTCACTTCATTTCAGTGGGCAGCCTTTCTAAAATTATCCTCTACATTGCCACCATTGATTGTGGACAACCTGTTGCGAGTGCCTGTTGAAGGCATCCAGTCCCAGATGGGACATTGTGCCCTGGAAATGCAGAACAGTAGGTTTTCCTCCATCAAAGCTGGGCCTGATGGCTCTAACAGAGCTTGTCCAATGTGATAAGTTAAATAATTGTCTCCTATAATGTGTGTTTGCAATTTACATTTTATATTTTAAATATAATAGACAAGCATGTGAGCTGATTCCCAGTGTTTATGTATTACAATTACAATAAAAAAGTTGCTCACAATAAAGAGATTATCTCCAAGCATCAAACATTTATCTGCCAAACATAAACAGTGTTGAACTCAACTCACATTACTGAACTCCTAAGAGAAATGCTACTTAACCTTCCTACTGGCCATTCAGTTGAAGGCTCTTGGGTTCAGTGCAAGGCCATGTTTGCCACCATCCTCAGCTTTTATGTGCCTCTCGGGACTTTCAGAACTCACCTGATTCAACATTAATGAGCAAGGCCTTAATGTGTCTTGTGGAGAAGGTGAATTTGTGCACAGCTATGCCTAGAGCCTTTCTTTATCAGGAAATCAGGACAGAAGGCATACAGCTGTAATGAAATTGTTGGGCAGGAGTCAGGACCTCTGATGCTGTACTGTTTTTGTGATTGCAGATATGTGAAGTGCCTAGACTCCGGATTACTGTCATATTCATATGAAGGGGCTTTGATGTAGTGATTTGAGAAATTTTGCAGTGATAAAAGCAAGTCAAAGAGTACAGGACTGTCTTAAGTCACCAATCTGTCTAACCACTAACCAATCACTTTAACATCAGATTCTCAACAGTTTTACATCCCGTGTTTATTTATTAACCTGGGTGCAAAATCCTTACCTTTGTTTGAAACCTCTTTGTAAATTCCAGCATTTGTTCAAGCTGCCCCTCAGTCCAAATTTTATCTATTTCTGTGTAATTGAGTGTAAACTTTTTACAGTTTGCAAATAAAACAGTAGTTGTGAAACAACACTAAGTGTGGGGTGGGTGGCACCTTAAAGGAGACTTTTTAAAACATTTTTCAGTCATAAATACAACATGTGAGTAAAAGCTGATATCAGTTTCTCAACCATTTTTCTCATCATCTTCTGACTTTATTTACTATGCCATGCCATTCATGCAGTGCATTGAGCTCATACCGTGCCTCAAGACCCAGTTTGTGGGTCATTGCCACGTCACCTTCTGAGGTCAACTTTGGGTGGGAGCATGCAATGACAGCTGAAGGGCATCTGACATGGGTGGTGAACATGTAAATCTCTGCTGTCGCATCATAATGGAGTTGCATCGATAAGCATTCTACGTATTTCATTTGCATGCATTATTCATATCATGCTTCTGATGATTAAATTGAGAAGGTAGCAAGTGTTTACCTGCACCAGCTAAACACCAGAGTCACCCAGGTGTCCTACACCACTTGAATGTTTCGAGACTTACTTAAATTTTAAATGCCACCACCAACCATTTCTGAATATTCAGTGTAATTATGGTCATTATCCATGGTTGTGAAGTAATTAGTAATGTGCTTTATCTTAGTGCTTTTTGCAAGGCTGTGTCTTAACAAACCAGTAATTCAAATGACTAATCACTTTTCTGTTTCCTTAATTTCCTAAAGCTTGTCATATATTTTTCAAACACTGCCACCAAGCAATATGCTTTGTCCTCTGTCTACTTTGCTAAGTGATGCGTGATATGCTTGATTGGCTTGTACATTTTCTTCATTTGAAAATTCAGATAATCTCATTGCCTCCTGATTAAATATAAGAGGAATATAGGGGGGGAAAGGGTCTCTAATATGAAAAATTATTGTGTTTTAGACAGTCACACTGGATGTTGTTTTTGTGATTTCTCGGTTATCATTTGGCTTATCTGCAACACGTTACAGAAGTAAATTACATAAACTGTCTTTTTTGGCGCCAGCCCCATTTAGGTTGTAAATAAATGTTATTGGCAATTAGGCTGTAATTACAGAGTGGAGGGAGAGCGGGAGGCCCCAGACTTCCTGCGAAGCCTCCATCAGCAGCTGGGCTTTACAGACTCACTCAAAAGCCCTGGGCAGAGCTCTGCACACATCTGCTAAGATGTTCTGTTCCTTCTCTCCTTTCTCTGCCTCTTCCCCCTTTTCAGACCATAGAAAACTGTGTGTGCATCTTGAGGAATCTCTCATATCGACTGGCTGCAGAGACGTCTCAGGGGCAGCAGATGGGCACAGATGAGCTTGATGGATTGCTTTGTGGCGATGCCAATGGCAAGGACAGCGAGAGCTCCGGGTGCTGGGGGAAGAAGAAGAAGAAAAAGAAGGCACAAGATCAGGTGGGGGAAATTTTTACTGCAGCTGAGTGCAATTAGCTTCATTTTGCAGTTATTGTGGAAAGGTGGTTGGGGGCTGGGGCTAGAGGGGGTCCAAGAGAAAGGTCCTTTATCCAATGGATAATTAGCTGTTTTAAAAGGTTGATTTCTTGTTACCAGGAAGTGGTTCCTGCAAGCAGCGTGCAATTATTAATTCTTGCTGTGCTGAGGTCACCCTGACAAAAGCCCATGTGCTCTCACCATCTGAACAGGGTCTGCACGGTCATGGGCCATGGGCTGCCAACGACTGTTGGGAAATTATTTACTGATCTTTAAGAGCAGGATTTAAAGCTAGGATTTTTTACATTCATGGCCAGGACCATTAAAATGTATTTCTTTGTACAGTTAGGTGTTTTGCAATTCTTTCCTGATCAATTTTGAATCACAAATTGTGCTTGTAGAGTTAGCACTGTGCCAACGTGCTACCTCCCATTGGCTTCTATCTATCTATCTATCTATCTATCTATCTATCTATCTATCTATCTATCTATCTATCTATCTATCTATCTATCTATCTATCTATCTATCTATCTATCTATCTATCTATCTATCTATCTAATCTGTCTATCTGTCTGTCTGAAAATATTAACAACAAACTTTTACATGTGCTCAGTTCTATTTTATTCAATACTTTTCTCACATGTGTTACATGTCTAGATTTTTTTGGAAAGGCTATAGACCAGTGTTAGCTTTAGTGACAGTTTTAAATGCATTATGTGTGGTTCTGGCAGCTGCCATTCTGCAAAAGATATGCTGAGTCTCCATTTCTGAGATTAGGCTGCAAGGGCAGGCAGTGAAGAAGTAAGAATCAGCTGCTCCTTGGCTCCATAAAAAGAAGTGATTATCTTCAACTACATGATTGTTGAGAGAGCTACTGTACAATTCAGCTCAGTGAGGAGGGGGCAGAGAAACTAAACATCATAAGAAATGTATCAACATATGTGTACACTATTTATCTTGTTTGGATATTTATTAGCTTTCCAAATGTTTTTGTCAAGAGTTTTTTGTTATATATTATATTAATATTTACTGAAAGTTTATTGAAATCTGATCCTTTTTTTCTGGTCATCTGATCAACACAATTGTTTTTACTCATGCCACATTCTGGTATAAGTTAAACTAGTAATAGGGCTTAGGCATAGAGGTGTTATAACCTGTTTTTTTACCAAGTCTGCTGAAAGTCTATGAATAAATAAAATTTCTATCATTAAGAGGAAAATGCCTTTGTATTAGCAGAATGATAATGGCTGCATTGTCACTTGCTCATGGGTTTTGCACATATGCTCTTGTCATGATCCATTCCCTGAGAGATGTCAGGTTGAAACAATTGTATGTAAATGAGATCATTGCTGATTCAGGCAGGATCGGTGGCTGCATAGAGGCATAGTTTTGTTGCAAGATGACTGCACAGGAATTCACTTGCCAGCAGTGGGCTCACTTTAACGCGGCAGCTTTTTATTCATGGTTATTCATGTGCAGACCACATAGATGAACATGTTATACACTATATTGCCATTGCAGGTGTAATTATGTTTCTTTTTATGTCCAGTATAAGAAAAGGGAGCAAACTCCGTATGTATCCAAAACTCTTCAGTCCCACTCTAATGTACCTTAGCTAATGCACCCTCCTCTTGAAATATCTGAATTGTAATGGATTTTATGAAAGGATAAAATACTGGTAGTTGTGTGATTATTACAGATTTCAAATGAAAGCAGTGAATGATATATACAGGACAAGCTGTCCTTAAGCTGACAAATCCATATTCTAATACTCCTCTTTAAAAATACCTGTAAGTACCAGACAACCAAATGATCCAAACATAAGCTCATTTTTCTTACATGCATTGAGCATGTTTGGTTAAAGCCTGTGTTTTAAAACTTACTGTAAGTGAGACTATATTTACCATACATGAACTGATTACTTTTTTTGGTACACACATTGTTTCCCAGCAGCAGCACTGACCTGAAGCCTGTGGAAATCTACATTTTCAGCAAATGATTTAATTAGAAGATATTTAGGATGACATCCCCTTACCAAAACAAATCCCTAACTCATTTTAGTAATGTAAGACCAACTCAATTAAAGAACTTTGGGAAAAATTAAAGCCTATTACTAAACTTAACTCAGAGCTTAACGTGGATGCCCGTCCCGATATCACTGGCAGGGTGGAATGTTTTGACTGCCCAGCTGTACGTAGAGTAAAGCGATTAACCACTTTAAAAGAGGACACCTGGGCCTTGCGGCACAGCAAAGTAATGTACTCCCTTAAATCATTTATCAATGCGGAGCAGCTAGCTGGGCTCCAGAACGAGGCTGGCGTTTTTCTTCGGGGGAGCTATGCTGTTTATCAGCCCTAATTGACTGGAAGGGAATCCTCTAGACCACCACAGCCCCGCTAATCCCACAGTCTGCGTGGAAATGAAGGAAACGCATCATATGCCACCAAAATACTGCACCTATACACTAACAATGACACCAACCACCACCTCTTTCTGCCTTTCTTTCATTTAAACATGGAAATCAGGGAAAGGAATGGATAAAATCAAAGTAAAATGAGATGGACCTTTGGGATTACAGTTTGAAATAAATGAATAACTGAAATCTGTACAAAATCAAGAAGATGTGTGATATAAAACAAACTGAGGTGAGTCTAACTGAGGTGTCTAACTGAGGTGAAGTGTGGCAGAGTAGGGTATTCAATAATAAAAATAATAATTGCAGATTCATTTGGAAACTGTACTCATTTTAATACCATATTTTTTTATTATATAAATGATTAAGAGCATCATTCAATGAACTACAGCAGGAACTCAAGTGCCTTTACTTTTTTAACCTTTGGGAATTTGGTTGATAAATTGGGTGATGTTCAATTCAAACGGTGTAGTGTAAGATTTATGGGATGCCAAAAGCCAAAACAATACAGTAAATCATGATTTCACCACACGGGTAACCAGTGGGTATGCAGTATAAATTCTAGATTGGCTTACAAAATCGCTGTGTATCTAAAAAATAGAGTAGAACTTCAGAAACTTGGAAGCATGAGTTTATCAAAACAGATAAACATGCAAGTAAGAGTCTAATGAAGCCTCATTTAAAAATAAAAAAAACATGCAAAATAGCGAGAGAATTTAATGTTATCACACTTTACATAAAAAACAAAATACATATGAAAACAAAAATTCAGCTCACTGAGGTCCTACTCTATTTTAAATATAGTCAGTAACTGTGATTATTGCATTGATTGTACAGTACTGATTGTTTTCTTTAGGATGCTCAAATCCAATGAAATGTTTAATTATTTCCACAGTAAGGTAACTTCATAAGTTTTCCTCTGTAGCCTTTTATCTGCTGCAGCAATGTGCCCAGCTCTGTTTAAAAAGGGGAAGTAAGAGTTAAGTGCCCAGGAAAAGGTCTACATTAAAGCAAACCCACAATCGACAAGCAAAAGTGAATCACAACTAAAGCACAGCACTCATCAGCACCACAGCTGTTGGAGCAAGGTCTTAGATGATATCGCCAGAATGAATTATCTTCTGTAACTTCTTTGTCATTTTTCCTTCAGCTGAAGAAAACAACTGGGTAATTGTACTTTAAAAGAACTGTCAGTCCCATATCCCAACATTCTGCCACAATTTCCAGCTGACTGGCAGAGTATTTTACAGTTTGCAATTAAAAATTTTTAGATTATTTGGACAGTACAGACTTGCTTCTTGTTTGAGGAAACACATAAGAGTCTGTTTGTAGAATAGTCAGCGCAGGCTTAACAATGTACTTTATAAATTGCATGTAATCAGTGTTATTTTAAGTCATTTGAGCAATTGCTGCCATGGTTATTTTTAACCCTGTGTACCATCAATTTTACACAAGCAGAATGTGAGAGTTAAGTTGCAATGGCTTATGGAATATCAAACTGATATAAAAAAAATGTGAGCCCAGATATCACACAAATCAGGGTTTTCAAGTTTATCAATTTATCATTGCACACCAATATTCAGATCAGCATTGACCAAATGTGAGCCAATAACTTGTCAGAAGAAATAGATTTTTTGTTCATTGTTGGCTTTATTTAAAATAATTTTGAAAATTACTTTTTAAAAAGACTTATTTTTCTTTGAGTCACCAAAATATATTTCAAAAGGTCCAAGCAACATACAGGGGAAATACATTGGCCTGTTAATAATGAGCTTAGCAGCGAACCTCTATTCCAAGCCAAACTCAATGTTTCCTAAAACCACTCTCCTCCCAGCGTGGCTGTGTGGAAACAACCCCGTGGGCGTTTCTCTCCCCTCTAGCAATTAACTGAAGAGCACAGCCTATTCTCAGAGCTGGAGCAGTGAATGTACACACACTCATTAATTATTGAGCATAAGGAAAAGGGAGATGAACAGCAGCAGAAATGAATAATGTTTTGATGTTTCTTCAGGCCTGTTGACTGAAAAGTGGGTCACTACAGCCCACGGTTGCTACTGAAATCAATTCAGAATCTGCACTTCAAACGTGACATAGCCAATGCATTGTCTGATGGCCTCACCGCAGTGGAAAAAAGCTCTTGTTAAAACTACATAAGAATTCAACAATGCTGCGAAGGGACTGAATCAAAACAGGCTTTGAATCGCAAAGAAACCCAGAAAGATGTGGTGCCGCCGCTGTAGCAGTGGGCTGGTTGTTTGAGCCTGCTGTTCTGACCTCCTGTTTTTAAATGGCGTAATTTTTCATCTGAGGCCCAGCATGTGTCCCTGTGCACCCTGCTGTTTGCCACCATTGCTGTGTCTCACATTTACACCCAGCTGCTCTGTGTACCTCTGCCTAGTGCACACTGCCAGAGACAAACCGTGGCGACACTCAGGGATGAGCGGCATAATCCCTGTCTGTCTCCTCTGGAATGATGGATGGGGAGTTTGCTGCAGTGAGCACCAGGTCGTCTCCGGTACAGAGCGATAATGTTCGTGCTGTTATCTGGACTAACAGCAAGGTGCTCTGCCCTCTGTTTGTGTAGTGGGATGGTGTGGGGCCTCTCCCTGAGTCTGCCGACCCCCCCAAAGGGATCCAGATGCTGTGGCACCCCTCCATCGTCAAACCCTACCTCACTCTCCTGTCCGAGTGCTCCAACCCCGACACACTGGAGGGCGCTGCTGGGGCCTTGCAAAACCTGGCAGCTGGCAGCTGGAAGGTAGGTCCTATGGTCAGTCTTGCTCCTTTTTTAGGGGATGGGGGTAGTAAAGTACTGTGTTACAGGCATTCTGATGCCATCCATTACAGAACACCTCAACAAACAATTCAATGTCATCCACGTTCAAAATGTATAGACAGTGAACACAACTATGAAAACATGTAAATAAACCAGGGTGAAGTGCATGCAAAGCACACTTTGTTTAATGAATTTGTCAGCACAGGTATGGCTCATCCATTAATTAAGCAAATAACACTTCAGCATGCAGAGGGTCGTGCAACAAAAGAGCTGGACAGGTTGATTATGATTATAGCTTGCATGACTGTGAGAGGAGAGGTGAATTTCTGAGGCATGTTTGCCTCAACAATTCAGTGATCAAGACAATTCACCTTGCTGATGTTTCACAAGCAGTAGTGTCTGAGGTGATGTCAGGGTAAGACATCATCAGAAAGGGCAACAATGGGCAGGAATGCATGCTCCAAGAACACAATGTACATGCAGCGATTTGAAATCCATCTGACAACCAATTTCAGTCTGGGGTGAGTGCAGCTAGTTGGTTTGATAAACTTTAGTGATTTTAGATAGATGTTTATATTTTTAATCACTGTCCGTCTGTTCTATGAATGTATGTATGTCTCTGTGTATGCCTTTGTGTTTATGTGCTTGTGTGTTTGTTTTTGTGTATGTGTGGCACAAGCAGTAGAATATTGTGTCTGGATAAACAGTGCATAGTGCTTTGGCATAAGGTTCAATCAGAGCTATGGAGTCTTCCTTGTGTTGACTTATTTATTGTTATGAAATAAAAATTTAAATCATTTTGAAACTTACCACCTGGGGGCAGTAGAGAAAACAGAGCAGGCATAATTTGACTTGTGTTGCTTCAGCCATAGTGGCTTCAACTCAGCTGCTAAGTAATTATGTGGGCCTTTATTTCTTTTTAATGTGCTGCCACCTGGAGGTACACTTCCATTGCCTTCAGGAGATTTGGATGCTGTTGCAGGGAAAGGGCTTGGGCTTTCCAAAGCACTTAAGCTCATGGAACAGTGGAATGGACACTGTCCATGGTGCTACAGCACCATCCCCGTTGAGAAGGAGAGTATGGCTCCCATGGCAGCATAGAGAGAGAGAGAGAGAGAGGAGAGGAGACTCAGGAGACTCAGTGGTCTCTCACAAGGTACATTGTTCTAAGCTAATGTTTAATTCTGATACCAGATACAACAGCTTTACTCAAAAAAACAAAACTAGATATCTGGCTAAGAGCTTGAAGGTATCTAAGAAAATCAGATATTGTCTTACTAAATCAGGCATACATATCATCACATTTATGTACTCTTCTGCATCCATTTACTGGAAAGGACGGATTTTTAAAATGCAGTCTACAACAGACTGTGCTGTCTCTATCCACACAGCATGGCTATGTGCTCCCCATTGGGGTTGGGGATGTGGTGGGAGGGAGGGGGGTCATGGGGTGAATAAATCACATTTTTCATTGCTGGAAATCATCGCTTCCCCCATCATATGTTTCCAATACAGTATAAAAGCTTCCTGTTTTTCTGTCTCTCAGAGACAAAGAGGTGCCCGCCGTTAGGAATGTCTAATCCACCAAAAAGACTTTCTCTCACCGGATCAATAGACGGCCAGACTCCCGTCTGCAAGGCTCAGATTGGATGGTTTTTAAGCCCCATTACTGATCCAACTGCTGCTGAAGGCTTTGGGATCTTCACCTGTGTTAAATGGGAAATGGGTGGGAGGGGCTACCTCAATCCCCACTGAGAACGAGGGGGTCTGTATACATTATGAATCTCATCAGCTCATCTGGCCAGTCACTTATAATTGCCTTCATGTTTGTTCATTTGCTAGCTGTCCATTGAGCCATATTTTTTATGTATGTAAATTGAGTTATGTTGGTGCATTGCAACTTTGGATTCTGCTCTGGGTAAATAGGATAATAAATTTCCATCTGTCCACGGTGAATATAAATGAGTTTTACACCTATGAAGAGCCATAAGTTTCCACGGGAGGAATTTTTAAGCAGAGAGATGCTGTTTCAAGGAAGAAAACTATGTATTTATTTAGATTTTTCACATCATTCTGAAGTTTTGCCACCTGGCACTGCTCTCATTCTTCAGTATACCTACAATTATGTCCTTTTAGAGGGAATGTAAAGTTTGCCAAACACTGACCCTCACAAAAGCTGTATCAGAGGACAGCTGTCTCAGGGAACATGTGGCTGCCTGCTTGCTGTAAATTCGTTCCTCTCTCATTGAGTCTGACAGCATGGGGACTGTGTGCGTATACTGTACATATTTAGCATGCAGATGTCTCCTTCTGTAGTTCCTCATATGCACTACACAAATTGTTCCTGTTTTCTAACACCTTGGAATTCTGCTTGTAGAATAAAATCCAATAAATTGAGCTATTTGTGGAAGTTAACTAGTTGGTATTGTAACAGCCTCACCAGCTGCCTTTGTAAATTATTATGTGTTGGCTAATGTGTAACTTTATTTTAAGCCATTAATACTAAGGTGTAAATCTAATACACATTCATTTAACTTTGTTTCATGTGGTCACTGTATTTTTCAATTGTGTTATCCAGTTAAATGTGTATTTAAAATGCACATGTACTAAGTCCATGTTTACAAGAATATTGTCCATGCAGTTTATTAACAGAGGAAACTGTATTTAGGTCAGAACTGAAGCTCAATTAAATTATTGACATTGTAAACAGTGTAGTTGCAAGTAATGCGTATATTATTTAAGAGAGTAATGTATAAGCACACACACACACACTGTCTCTCTCTCTCATACACACACACATACACACACACCCATACCCATGCCCATGTGCTTGCATGCCATGCACACACACATATTCAGACACATGCTCACACACCAAAGACCACCATTGTGAGAGACATTATAAATATGGAGTTGTGTGCTGGCTCTAGGGAGTAGTTGTCCAGGCCTTCCCATCACATCAGCAAACACACCATGGCAGTGTTAAATCAGAGCTGACAACCAGCCACTGATGGAGGCTGACTGCAGGACGGGGTCAGATGAAGCCAAATCCTTAGACAGCCTCCTGTGTCCCCAGCCCTGACCCCTGATCCATACTACATATGTCCTGTCACTACCAAATCCTGATTAAATCATGGGAAAAAATGAAATGGGTTGTTCATGTTGTTGGCCATTTCTTCTGTGAAAAAAGTGTGTTGGTGCCCTGAGACTGGAGGACTCAAGCTTTCTTTTTCACTGCCCCCTGTTTGCAGTGGTCAGTATACATCCGGGCAGCTGTGAGGAAAGAGAAGGGCCTGCCTATCCTGGTGGAGCTGCTACGAATAGACAACGACCGCGTGGTGTGCGCCGTGGCTACAGCTTTAAGAAATATGGCCTTAGATGTGAGAAACAAAGAATTAATCGGTGAGTGTGCTTTCATCCCTCTTAAAATGTTGTTGATTTTAATGACTATAACAGTGGCCTTCATGGAAAATTAAAAAAAAACTGTCCTTCAGAAGGTCTTTTGTAGGTCCATGCCAATCCCAAATGTGTAATTGCAGTATTTACACCATTCTTCACAGAAGAAAGATCTACAATCTTTTAACAATGCACACAATAAGTACTGCTTGAAAATGATCAAATGTGTGTAATAAACAGCATGTGTTCATATTTTTTCCTTTACGGTGTTCCCTGTACGGTGTTATGTCACAAGTGTAAAGGAAAGGGCCAAAGTTGGTGATTGTTTGTGAAGATCGTAGTTTAAAGGAGCATGCAAAAAATAATGTCATTTTCACAGAGACAATTGCTGGCAATAAATGAGGGTTGCAATATAGAATTATATCATATATGTCATATCATTACTCATATTATTGATTTGCTTGATGTCATATTTTTGCTAAGTATGCCATTGGTGCAATCTTAAAGTGTCATTTCAACAAGTGACAGTCTTTGTGAGATAGCCCATTTGAAATGAGGCCAGCTTGTCAGCACAGCAGTGAGGGAATTTTCAAACTGAAATTAGAAAATTACTCCAAATTCACTCTTGTCCTTGGGGAACATGCACAAACATTTCAAAGCTTTCTGATTCTAATTCCCTGTTTTTTCCACCTGCTGAGAGTTCCCTTCCCTCCGAAGGGTAATAAGGGCCCACATGCATTGTTTTCTTACACAGCTGTTGTTTAACGCTGCAACATGTTGTCTATCTCATGTATTGAATGCCTTTGTTTTCTTAAACACCTGTAGTATTATGCTGTCGATCTCACTTGTCAACTGGCTTTGTGTTCTTATACAGCTGTCATATTATCCTTGAACATGCTGTCGGTCTTAGCTGTCATCTGCCTTTACTGCGTTATGAAGCTGTAATATATTCCTATCAGTTTTACCTGTGTGTTGGCCTTGATTTCTCAAACTGCTGTTCCATTATGATATTGATCTTGTAAACTGACTATTTTCTGAGACAGCTGTTGTGTCATGCTGCTACATGTGGTTGATCTTACCTGTGGACTGGCCTTGTTTTCTTCAACATCTGTCACATTTTACTTTCCGTTTACTTCTAAGATGGCTTTGATTTATAATTGCTCTGTCATGACAAATTTTATGCTGCTCTCAACTGTAGATTTGCTTTTTTTTCCTTGAACAGCCATCATGGTTTACAGCAGCATATATCCGATATTACCTTTATTGGTTCTCAATGCACAGTAGTTGCACACTAGCTGTTCATTTACCTGAAGATTCAGTGGTCTTTCAGTTGATATTCAACTTTTCAAATAGCTGGAAAAAGTTTGATAAAAATTTGACTGAAATAGCAATTCTAAAATACACTAAAATCAAAACCATCATCCCAGAAAACAAATAGTAGCTAGGCTGTTTCTGGTACATTAAGGCGCCCATGTATTATGTCAAGTACTCTCCTATGAGCTGAATGGCTTATTATGTTGTGTCTGAAACCATGAAAAAAGATCCATTATTCTTTTCTTTGCTCATATTGTTCTAGTTTTTAATGTAGGCTATAAACAACTGTACACTGAGAAGACAGTAATTCTGGCAAGGTGAATCTCATTCAGACATAACTTTGACTTCACTTGCAGTTAAGACACTCTGGAAAAAAGTCCTAGACCATAAAGTTGGCATTTGCAGTGTTTGAGAATTATGGTCCTAACAGATGTTCCTGTCAGCAGTCACAGCACAACATCACACTTGCCAACAATTCTGCATGGGAACAGCAGGAGGCTGTGTCCTCACATCTTCATGGGAATGTTTGTGTCATTGTGTCATAACGCCCCCGCCCCCAAACCCTCAAACCCCCCAAACCCCCAACCCCCAAAACAACACCACATGCTGGTCTCCAGCAGCCTCATTGGTTCTTATGTTTCTAATTCAAATTCAATGTGTTCTCTGCAAGGAAAGCAGTGATGAAGAGAGTGCCACTGTCACCATCTGCTACATTAATTATATGCATTGTATGTGGTAACTTATTCTGCAGTACCTTTTATGTGCTCAGTATGTACTATTTATTGAGTTAACCAAACAACACTACATAATAGCTAAGCAGCCATTCAAAGTGGTACTACCACTCAGTTCAGTAATCTTGTGATTCAGTTCACATTTATATTATCCTCTGCTCTGTCCACCTGAATGGATTTCTTAGAAGTGAAAACTGCAAATAAATATTGTGTGTGTGTATGTTGAACTGAACTTGGAGTAAAAAGTAGCATCCCTAAACACACAGGGACTGTAGCAGCACACACAATAATAAGGAGAGTGCTTCTCCAACAAACATCCAAAAAGACATTACAAGAGGGCATCCTCAAAATGCATGGAAAAATGTTTACAACATACTGAGACAACTTTGTAATTCAGTTAGAAAATATAGGTGTGAATAATTTGCACAACCTAACATCTGAATAGTAGCAGCATATCAATTTATATTACATGAGTAGATGGTTGCACATATATTTTTAAATGTTTTTAAAGTCAATGCTATTTATTATATTGCATGTACAACACCGATCACATTTTTATTGTCCATGATATTAGTGAACATTTGTTCTGCTCATGAGTCTGTAACTGCCTGAATGTGTCAGCAGAGGCTACAAGAGAGCAATGAGACTGATGAGTTTCATGATTTCACCATGATTTCACCCTGGAAAGGTTGAGCCAGTTGTTGCCTCTTCAGTGTGGATTTCTGGCCATAGCAGCTAATAGCACACTTGGGAATCCAGCTCCCAGCCGTGGGACAATCAGCTACATGAACATGTTCCTTTATACCAGACGCCTTCAATAAGGCAATGAGTGAGAGGGTTTGTGGGACTGAAATACATAATCTCCTGGCAAATAACAAAAACACATTTTCATCATACACTCACTGTATGATACAGAGCTATAAAAGGTAGTGACTGGGAGCATTAACCAGCCAGAGAAACTGTCTTTTGTTTGCCTCCCTCTTATTTCTAAATTTCACAAGGCTGTGAAAGATATTTTTGGAGAAATGGTGCCTCACTGTTTGAAATTCTCTCCATGGCACTACTAACAGACTATTGATCTATCTCTAATAAACTCAGCTTCCTGGTGGGCTTTTGCATCTCCATGGCAACTTCTTTCCCTGTTTCAGGCTATTGGCGTCTGTGCCCATAGGATGTTTTTATTGAATGTCAAAGTGTGTATGCTATTGAAATAAATACAAAGATATGTAATTATTAATTTAATATACTGTGAATTAACATTGAATGTTGTCAGATGGAATGTGACACGTGGATGTCAGACTATAATTTCTGAAGAGGTTTACAGTTATACAACAGATGCAGTGTTGGATTATTTAGTTCACATTCCCTGTTCTGCAAGAAACAGCATTTAATTTAATACTTTGATTTCTTGCATACATGATTGTGAACAGTAATACAATTCAGTTTGTTCAACAGTTTAATTAGAAAATACACATTTCAGCTGCAATTACAATGGGTCAGGATAGACACATTAAGTTTCAGTTTAAGTTATAGTTCATGACCATTAAGCATTTTGCCCTATTTATTGAAATTGTAGTTCTAATAAGATGTGCTTTCAATATACAAATGTTTATGATGTAAATGCTAAAAAATCTCCATTATTCAATATCATTAACTCAAAGTTTAAAATGAGAACTACCATAACATTGAAAACTATATAGAGCACATAATTACATTACATTTAATCTTACAGTAGTATCTGGAAATGTCAGATTACAAATAAAATCACGAGTACTATAAAAAATCAGTGGTACGTAATATCAGTTGTTAAGGTTCGAGACAATAGCAGTCTGACTTCTTTGGTGGTAATAGGATGGAGAAAAACAATTACTTAGACAATCACTGTAAGGTGCAGAGGACTAAGGCATGCTTTTAAAGTGTTTGCTGTAGTAGGCTCTTTTTGTACAGAATATATGATGGTGATTTGTACTGCATTTCGTGTGATTTTGTGGAAGAGATTTTACATCAGTTATCCTCAGATTCACCTCCGCGTGTGTGCATATGTGATCTGCATCATTTATGCATGGTTATATCGCAAATCACTGTACAGATGTATGAAGAAGGAGTGCTCACTGTCATTATGGTGTACTCACATACCATTTGATATGTGTCAAATTACCATCTGCATGAAGACGTGTTTGAAAATTGTGATGGTGTGATTGAGCACAATGTGTTCAGCATTTAATCTCTGTTTGTATGAGTAAAAGCACCCCCCCCTTACACACACACACACACACACACACACACACATATCCTCCACCCACCACTGTAGCCAGTCATCCTTTGATACATAGCAGCATCCATCTCTCTCAGCGTGTGCTGCTGTCATCCATGACATGATGGCATTCACTTGCTGTACGTACCTACCGCTTCAAAGCAGCTTCTGTGCGGCACTGCCGCGCACTCTCATCTGCTGACACCTCCGTCTGGGTTCCCCATGAGACCCAACCGATTACTCCCCCTCACTCCAGCTCCCAGGCAACGCCCACTCCCTCCCGCTCTGGTGCACTCCTTCAGTGCGCTCTTCATCATCACGCTGAATGAGTAATGCCTCAGTGGTGCACACAGGGCTGCGTCCTTAAAGTGCGCCAAGAGCACTCCTCTGAAAAATTATCCTTGGCTCACTCAGGAGTTGTCATTTAAAATGTGCCTTATGATATAAACTGGGTATTCATTTGAAGTTTGGGGAAATGTAAATAAATATTTGAAAATGAACCCCAGGGTAAGGCTTTAGCTGGACGTGCAGTGAACTCTCTGAGTAGGAAGGATTTAAGATACTGATTTGGAATAGCCTGGTACTGTATGGCTAAGAAAAAACTCTTATGCTTTTTATTTTTCCTCAGCAGCTATGCCTTGCCTGAAAAAAACAGTCATATTTCTCATCAGCAGAAAAATCCCTGTTCTACACTACTATTATATTTGAACCTTAATATCAGTTAGAACAATTTAATAAGGATGCAAGAACATAACCTTTACATGTGCTGATTCATTAATGCTGTGTTTATACCACTGAGGGTTTGCTTTTTTTCCATTTTTTCATGAGAAGAACTCTTTGTATGCCCAGATGTCTAAAATCGCATCCTAATCTGTGGAGTTATGTTCTGCTGTACCGTGTTATTTATCTTCTTCAGTTAACCACATTTTCCTAATCCCTTCCACTGATACTCAGGTCTTTCCCTGGAAACAATCCAAGCATTTGGTAAACCAATGCTCACCTCTTTAATTTCTGTTGGTGTATCAGGAATAACAGACAGTGGCCACAGGTGTTTCATGTAAGAACCTCATACAGTGCAAGTGTAGGGTGAAAATAATGAAAGTGTATGAAGACTTTTTGGCTTTTTGGCAGGGAGAAATTACGGAGTCATTTGAACCCCGACAGAGCAGCTGGAGCTGTGGGAATCATAGATCACTGAAGGCATCGCTCAGTTGTCCAACTTTGGTTACTGAATCTTCTGTCAAGCTTGAGCCACATTTAGACCAATCAAACTGAGGAGGCAAAGGTAACACCCAGCCCCACAGAATTATAACGAGAAAGCACAACACTAGGCTGTCTTAAAGTTTCGGTATGGACCTTAAGATATAATACAGCCTCTGTATTCTTGCTTTCTTAAAAATTAAAGTTCACTGTGTATTAGTCAGCAGGTTTTTCCTTTCATTCTTTAGCACAGGGACATTAGTCTTCACAAAATTGCCCTTTCGTTGACATTCGATTTGGATGGCTCTATCTCAAAGCTGCTTGGTTTTGCTCCGAACATTTGAATCTGGCCGTGCACTAGGAGGCCTGGCTCGATCTGCTCTGTCACAGGGCAGGTCCTAGGGGGGATTTGAAAATGATGATCTATCATCTCAAGGATAATCCCGTCAGTCACAAGCAGAGGAATCAGATGTGAAACTGATTTCACCTGGAGCTGCAGCAGAGGGAACAGCTGGCTCAGTGGGAATCTTCTGTTGCTCTGGAAATTTGGTACACATCGATCGGGCCACGGTGTAGGGCTCCGGTTAGCATGTGTGCACTGTCATGTTCTCACAGGGTCAGTGACTGCAATCTTGTTTGACAGTGTCATCCTCAAATAGTAATGTATCACTAATACTGATAATTTCAACACTCTAAAACAGAACATGATGTGGTCCAGCATTGTTGCAGAATGTACCATTTCTTCACAATTTCCAACCATATTCTTTTTTGAAGCTGGCAAAATACCACATTATTTTTTTTAATTCTGCTTAAAAAATTACAACAATTGAGAAATCTAAACAAATCACATAATTAATACAGGATATTCTCTTTAACACCAACCACAAGGTAGCTCTGCCTAACTCTGAGCAGAGTTTCTTCAGAGGAAGGATTTTAAGTATGGAACCGTGTCTGTTGTATTCTTTGATCCCCTGCGACTGACATCAAAGGAACTAATTGATACAGATATTAGAAGACTTTAATCCACATGGTAAAATGTCACAATGTCCAAAGCAAAGGCAAAGCGTGCACTTTCAAATTTACTGCAATTTCCATCTAATTCTTTATTGTTGTTTTTATTATTTTCTTTCCATTTCATAATGAGAATAATGTGAGGAAAGGCTTGGGGGGGAGATATTTGCATGTGGGACCTGGCAAATTTTTGTTTTCCATTTAAATATTAGTGGTCTTTGTGAAAAGTCCACTGTTTGTAGCACCCGGAGACTGTTTCACAGAGTGACATTTCCATAGCAACAACGTGTCCCCAGGCCTGCTTGGAAGATTTTAAATGGATGCTTTGAACTCATGGTAGAAATATTAGGGACTCAGCTTATAAGGATCCAGTGTGAAATATAACGCTTGAAATCATTAAAGACCCACTGACAGATATTTTCCAAGTCCTTCTCCATAAGAAGTTATTTGAGCTTTGGTTCACTCCCACACATATTGTGACTGAACAATTTATTACTATTACTTAGTTATAGCATGCTTCGTAAGTCTGTGAATGTGTACCAAATGCTTATTATGAATAATGCTTTTTTGTGAATTTAATTTTCAGCATGCTACATGAGATTCTAACAGCCAAAAATAATGGAAGTGGGTGTAATTAGCCACAATAAGTTAAAATATTATTTAAACAGTCAATTTAAACATGTACACCTTCCAAAGGCATTACATGGCTTAACTAGATTGATTTTAGTTATGTATTGGTACATTTAAGCATACAGTTTATTATTTACCTTAGAATTTCATTATAACTGCCTGACAAGATCTCACAGGTTATGCTGATTTAAATAATCTACAAAAACATCTGAATTGATCTACTGAATTCAAGGCAAGTACACAATCATGTAATTTCTATTTTAAGTAGTATCATTTTCTATATTTTATCAATGGTAAATTCCAGTCTTTCTGTGTAGTTACATTTTCAAACAAAAACCACAGGCCAAAGTCATCGATAATAAAATGCAGTAGGCAATTAGGAAATCAGCAGATGTTTTTGTAGGTCCAGAATCACGTACATTCTGGTTCCTTGGAGTCTTAGCTGACAGAAATGCACTTCCATGGCACAAAAAGGTAGTCCCACAGACAACCATTCAATGTTTGAATTCTAAATTATCAGAAAAAATTCAAATCTGAAATACAATAGAAAAAGGGGCCAATATTTGTTTGAGCCATCATGGCAATGGTGGAGCACTAAGGCCGGTGGCTTTATTTGCCAGGTAGACATGTGGCTCTCTGAGCCTCCCTGACCTGCAGTGGCCATGTGAAGAGGTCCCCTGTGCCCTGATTGCACGTTTCTGAAGGGCTTTAATTTTGATGGACTCAAGAGCTTCTACTCACTGCTGATTTCTCTAAGGCTCTTGTGTGAAGAATTTGACTGGTGTAGCACTCCATGGTGTCAAGGTTAGCCAAGGAATCACACAGAAGAGTCATCCTGGCCTCCTGAGGTAGAGCATTCAGTGGCCACTGAAAGGAAAAGGGCTAATTTTCAACATGTTTTATCTCAACCTGTCTACCAAAACAAAATCAATGTGAAGGGCTCTGCTTGTTAGTAGCATGTGTGTACCCACATATGTGTGCAGGCATGTTTGTGAAACATTTGGAGGTACTGATCCATTGGCTGGTTGCTGT
The DNA here is from genome assembly GCA_022829145.1 of Albula goreensis. Lineage (NCBI taxonomy): Eukaryota > Metazoa > Chordata > Actinopteri > Albuliformes > Albulidae > Albula > Albula goreensis. The sequence goes on from CM040756.1 coordinate 15,155,813, forward strand.
CCTGCCAGACAGTGTATTAATCCTCTATTCAATCCACACACACTAAAAGTTTGGTTGGTTGCTGGGTTGTTGGGTCGTTGGTAGCTCATGACAACTTATTTTTGAGTAACATAGCCCTCTGGTGGAAATAACATGTCCACAGTTATCAAAATGTCACTTGTTGTTTTCAGTAGAATTCATAAAAACAGGTTAAGGGTTTGCTCTGGCAAGAAAAGTTATCTGGGTGCCAAATTTACTGATTAGTTCCAGCAAGTAAACAATGATATTGAGCTGAGCCATCACACAAACCTCCAGCAGAGCCTCATTACCACAATTCCCTCTTCCAAATTTCTCAATTCTAGAAAATGTGCCAAGAGAAGGGTGTGACATTGACAGTGGAAGAAGTATACACGCAGAGATTGCACAATTTTGTACTTGTAATGAGAAAGAGGATCCGAAATCAACTGTGAACATTCAGAGATGATGTGGAGGAAATCTGGTTACAGCCACTCCTGCTGTCAAAAAAGTCTATGGTGGGATTGACAGAACATATTTATCATGTGCAAACATTCAGACTGCTTCACCATTCTTGCATTCGCTTCAGCCTTCAACATGTCTGTCTATATGTCCAATTCAATTTTAGATAGCGGTGGTGCTCATCAATGACACTTTTGCTTCTTCAACAGTTACAAGTAAATGTGTGGTTAGTTTGAGCATCACCACCATTTCCAATGTGCAAGGAGCAAGGAAAAGTAAGTCCTGGGAGCTGTGTAGGTTTTGATATCTGCCTCAGCAGAAAGGAGCAGCAAACCTTTCCACGAATCATGTCCTTAAGTCATCAACAAGGAAAAATGCAAAGCTAGGCTAATGAGGCTTTTGGTGGAGGTTAACAGTGAGCAGCTTTGTCTAATACATCATACGGCTCTGGATTTCTCCACCCCATTACCTTTTTTAACACCATATATTTTAGTTTCCCAAGAAGTCTATATCATAACTTTAGACCATGGCTGCTTAAAAGGCTTATAAAGTCTTTTCTGCTCCAAGAGATACAAATAAGAAAGAAAAAAAAATAGTTTTCCAAGACTTTTCCTCCCATTTTATTTTTTGAAAGAGGAATAAGTAAAAGAATTTTTACAAGTTGTTGAAGGGGAACTCTGTGAATTTTAGTGCTTTAGTATCTCAGCAGGTGGGATGTGAGAGCTGACTGCCTCTGGGGCACTAATCAGCATGCCCAGGTTTGACAGGAGCACCAGCTCCTCTGACTGCATGATCCATTAGCATAAAGCTGCATAGTGCATGGATCAGGCATGGCCCACTCATTGTGTCAATCGCTATTGCGACCGCTGAACCCCCCCCACCCCACCCCCACAGGGCATAACCCCACCACTGCAGTTCTTCTGGCCTGAGATTTCTCGCCTATTTCCATTTGTTCTTTGTGTGAGTGCTCAATCCCAGCTTCATGTCCACACTTATGTGGAACACAGCATTGTCTATGTGTTTATTTATGATTGATTTATCCATTTAGGGTGGTTTTTCATATTATGTCTTGGTCACTTTTACTTTTTGACATAAAGTGCATTGCACCTGGCTGTAACCAGGCAATAAGCCTATCCCTTCTTTTATTCAAATACTGTCCCTTTGTGGTTCTAAGAGGGAGTTAAAGCTAGGATGGATCTCACCTTTTCAAAGGCCCTTAATATGAATTCAAGTGTTTTCAGGTAATTCAGGTATATTCAGGTTCTCAGCCTACCCAAACTGCATTTATAATAATGTATTTGTTACTCCTGAGAATTCCAGAGCAGTGCTTAATATGCTTAACCTAGTAGCTTGAGCACTCTATTGTCAAATGAATTAATGCATTCATTTCAACAATGAATGTCTCTTGGAATGTTGAAGAAAGAATATTGATATGCTTCTTGAATTTGATATAGAGATCAATCGAGTCCAGCAGTTTATATCAGTATTATCCCCTGCTTTTTCTCCATGCAAATTCTGTGGGAAAATGCTTGGTCCATTCTGGATAAGTGCCTTAATATTGTCTTCTGAAGCAAGAAATTCCATTCTGCCTGGAAGTGCAAGATAAGCACACACCAATTAACTGAGCAGTCTTTTTTTCTGTCACATTGATAATAAAAGGAGGCACTTTTGAAATTGTTACGTTCTTATGCTTAATGTTTAAAATGATGTCTGTGTCTTTAATTTTCAGACAATTTTGAATCTATTCTACTTAAACTTAATAGTGTCAGATTAATTTTATTGGCATTCCTTAGCTGTAAAGTAGGAAGATGGTAACTACCATGAAAGATACTCCTGCTCATCACAGTAGACAATATTTAAAAAAAAAAAAAAAAATGTATTTCTTAACTGTGAACATGTGAAACAGTGAACAAGTTTTTTTATTATCATTATTATTATAATTATTTATTATTATTATTATTTTGCATAATACTATTCATTTTTTAGCTTTAATAATTTTAGGTATTTTTTTAAGAAAGCCATCTGAACATCAAGACCTAGAATTATACTATTGAAAATAGTTAATCCAAAAATAGGCATGCTTGATGTAACAAATATCACTTTTTGTGCTGTAGTACTGTATGGCCAAAAGCTTCCCTGTATTCATGTTTCCCAGTATAGCCAGTTTTGTCCCCAGAAATATCAAGGTTTTACATTCATTTCTCAACTCCATTCAACTCATTTCCCACTGTCACTCTATACAAATAAGAATGGCATACTTTTAAAATACAAGCAGTGTGTACTTCAAAAAGGGAAATTCAATTCAGGCTGTATGACACATTGCATGGAAAGGAAGAGAATGTTTTTGCGAAAAAACCAAGAACACTGACAAAACACAGAGCCAGGTTGTTCCTTTTGCCAATGGCATCACCTGAAGCTGGAATTGTTAATATATTGCTGTGAAGAAACTCCTGTTCCTGTGGACCTTTGACAAATAGCTGAGGAAACAGGAAGCCATTATGATTGATATTTTCATGCTGGTGTGTGGGAGTGCATCACAACGTGATAAGTCATTAAAATTTATTTTCAATTGAAAAACCTAAAACCACACAGTTTCTACTCAGATGAAAGATGATATTGTTTTTTGAAGAGCCTGTGTCTCAGAGAGAGCTGTAAAATGCAGGCATTATCATTAGCCTTGTGCTGAGCAGGGGGTAGTTTAGGTCCCCAAGGTGAAGCTATGGGTGCCTAATGGACCCAAAAAGGCAATTTCCTACATTTTATTTCACACAACTTGAGAAAGTCTGTCTTATCACTCTGCAATAATCTATATTTTTAAAGAACTGCCACTGCAGTGCGTACACAGTCACTTTTGACTTCTGTGAATGTGCAGATTGTGTATTTGAAGCACTGGGAAATGAAACAAAGTTTTTAGCCAAATTTAGGAAAAATATTGTGCAAATATTTTAAAAAAAACTCAAAATATTCCTCCTTATGCCTCTCTTCCTCACAGCAGGGTCCTGACTAGGCAAGAGAATGTGAGTTTTCCAGAGAAATGTCAAATGTGGTCCCTTTCAATGTTCTTTTACTGTCAAGCCTTTTTCATTTTGATGTCCCCTCCCTCTTTTCTCCAAATTTTTTTGTCTCATGAGTCACCCTTTGCCACGTTGCTGTGCTATATAAAGATCAATTGAACTAAAAAATCTATTCACAGCTGGAAGACAAGTCCAGCAATTTCTGGTGTAGTCTGTGTCTCTTTGGTCTTTTAGAACCCAATGTACCATGCATATAAAAGCTGTGTTACAGCCCTTGAAACAGGGATATGTTATTTGCATAGTAACTAACAGGAGCTTTTCCTCTCCCCTCTCCATGACTGTCAAACCCTTAGGCAAGTACGCCATGCGAGATCTGGTTCACCGCTTGCCAGGGGGTAGCAACAGCAGTGGCAGTGGCACCAACAACAGCACCACCGCTACCAAGACCATGTCTGATGACACCGTCACTGCCATCTGCTGTGCCCTGCACGAGGTCATCACCAAGAACATGGAGAACGCCAAGGCCCTGCGCGACGCTGGTGGCATCGAAAAACTCATTGGCATCGCCAGGAGCAAAGGAGACAAGTAGGTATCTCGCACCCTGTTCCACACTGCCCTCTTCTGCTTAGTAAAACTGTAGGCCTTCCCTTGGTGCTGCTCTGGACTAACAAGAAACAGGGGTTATATCATTTACGCAGGGACTGAGGGTACAATTTAATCAGAAAGTGATCAGCAAAAACCTGCTTACATCCCCTCTGTAGGAATGGTTGTGAATTAGTCAGAAATCTGCTCTTTATACAGCCACCTCTATCATGTAACTTTGAAATATTACATTAATTTCAGTTTGTTAATTCAAACACTAAGGTCTGAACAATAAGGTCTGTTTGTCTAAATACAGATCAGCTTCAAAGGTTGGCATTGATCAGATTTTAATCAGGTAGATGACCAGTGCTTGTATGGATACAAACTGCAGTTCGTATGATTTAATTTCATATCAGCATGCAAAGAAAGTATTTCATTTGTCAGATTTAAAATCTTTCTGATTTTGAAAGAACGCCCATTTCATGTTTGAGTACAATTCTGTGAGACACAAATGCATGCACTCATTCACAGGAAGCAGATAAAGCAGAAAAGGCACAGTCTCTTTGGGAGATGGGTTCTGGTAAACGGACCGGCCCTCTGAGCTTGTCTATATCGTTCACTAAATCTATTATCTGAATCCAGGGGTCAGGCTCCTTCAGCTATCAGGCCCTTATTCTGAGCTGATACATTGCTCTTCAGATAACTTGAGCAGTTTGCTCGGGGGCTTGTTTAGCCAACATGACAGTGAGTGATGAGCACATGCTTCATGATGGCTGACCCTCCATTCGCCATGTCTGGTACATTAGCATGGCCTCGTCAACGTCCCCACGGACAGCTGCGTTAACACCGCCTGTTATCGCAGTGCCGCGCTCTCTCATCCAGAACCCAGTTAACGCCTGAGCCAAGGGGACTGTCTTGTCAAGGGAGGAAATATTCCTCCTCGCAAACCGTCCGGCGCATGGACAGTTTTTTAGGTGCGAGGTTATCGGGGGAACAGCCACACTTGTCAGCTGTTGTTTTCTGTTGTAAATGTAAATCGAGGGCTCGAATTAAATGTGACTACCCATCAGGATTCCTGGCAAAACTTGCCTGGCTTTCTTTTTTTAATCTCCCAACCCCCTCATGTTGCAGTTGAATACTGCCCTGATAGTAGATGCCAGCCTAAGTGCTCTCCTCTATGATTGATGCCAAATAGAACAAGCCCATGGACGCGTCTGCACAGGGCCCTCGTCCTCTCCATCCGCCTCAGCAGGAGGCCTCAAATTAGGGGTTTGGGTGATTGAAGGACCCATCCAAGACTTTAACTGAGAGCCGGGAAGGATATTAAAAAGTACAGACTGATAGTAATCACTGTTCCCCCCCAGGAGTCTCAGACTTACGTTTGAGAGTGGAACATTAGGCATGAGTCAAAGCCTCTGTGACCAGTATGCCAAATGGCAGTAATGAGAGTGCTGTTCATCCAAGGTTACCCAGGATCCAGCTTTGAATTAAGAGCTGCTTTTTTCCCAAAATGAAGTGCAGTGTTAAGTTGGAGGCAGGAATTGCATGCAAAACCATGATGAAATAATCATCAGTATCTAAGCCTGTTTGTAACGGAACAAGGAATATTAATACTCTGCAATAATCTTTTTGGGATTAAAACCAACAAGGAGTGAGCTGAGGTAGATTTTAATAAAATGCTGCTCTGTCGTAGCTTTTTATGGTTTTTTACCTTGAATGATCTGATATCTGCATTCATTTTATATGAAACATTTTTATTTTGTAGTGTTTGCTGCTCTTCTCTTGAATGAGATTTTTGCAAATGCCACAGCCCTTTTAAGGAAATCTTGGTTTTCTAAGCAGTGTTCTTTGTCTGTGCTGATCTGAAAGCAATTCATAGAGCAAAATGACATTATTATGTTAAAAAATGATAAGTGTGGTTAATACATCTAAGGATATATTTTGATGAAACTTTCACTGAATGTTTAATTTTGATTAAACATTCAACATGAAACAAAATCACATTGTATGAGAGACTGAGAGATATCCATCTCAATATATTTAGAACTTGTGACTGATTTCATTTTTTAATTAAATTTAAACATAATTAACTTGAGTCTACTGAAATTGTTTTCTTGTAAATGCTCCTTGTCTATGCATAAATGTATTGAATACGTATTGAATATTTACCTGAACATGCCTCATTTATACTCATACTCTACTTCACATCATTCATTTCTAATAATTTTACAACTTTAATTTACCATTGCATTCTTATTAAGACATCAGAGATAACAAAATCATAGTCCTGGAAAAAATGATATGGGTAAAGAATAAATTTCAAACTGAAACACCAGGTTGCTTGGAACATTTGTTTATACCTTTAACTTTAATTTAGACCAAAATTTGAAGTAACCGTGGTATTCTACTCAAAGCTACAAGGAAAGTGATTAGAACAATCAAGCAAACATCATTCAAAACCTCTTACTCCTTCTTTATTAGAATACCTCAGGTGGATAACATTTCTGTAATTACTCTGTATTGATTAAACATTTTGTGGTGCAGTTACCTCTCTATCATGTCCACTGTTTATTGAGGCAACTTCAATGGTCCCCCTTCCAATGCTAGGACCTTTGAAGAAGAATTATGAAGTATGTAATGTATGTTGGTAGTAGTAACATTACTAATTATAATACAGTTATATTTCAATGACAAATCTGTGTTTAAACACATGAATTATGTAGGTATTCTTCTGGCTGTATCATGTTCTTCAGGGCAAAGTTACACAGTGCTCAGTGTTTCAGTGATAACCTGCTGTGTTAATCAAAATCTTCGCAGAGCAAACTGACTGTCCTTTCAGAGAAGATTATTCTCCTGCAGTCTTTGTTAAACTTTGAAGTAGCAGGCATCAGAAGCCATCCTGTGTGATACTAGCTCAATTTTCTGAAACATGAAAACAGGCAGAAAAAGAATGGTGGAAATTGTGCCAGTTGTCTTCCTACAGACATGGTGCCTCAGCAGACTGCCATGTTACCATCAGTGTGGTATAGACAGCACTGAGAGAGCAGGAATGCCTCCTTTACTACTCCCCCTCAGCTGAGTGAACAAAACATCTTTAATCTCAGCATTGTGTACAGTACTGTTGAATGTTTTGTTTCATTTTAACATACTTGGATCACACAGAAAAACAAGCCTTATTTACCAGACCAAAAGGTTTTATTTAACCACAGAAATGTGGTTTTGTTTTAAATTTTGAATAAAACAAATGAAAAAGTGTTTGCTTCACCATCCCCTCAACCCCCTACCCATCCACATCCCCCTGACCCTCAGATGCCGGATTCCTGGTTCAGACACTCTTTTTGCACCCTTACTATAGAGAGAAACACCTAAACACCAAGGTCAGCACAGGTGCATTGTCTGGTGTTTTCATTTCAGAATGTACAGATCAACAGAAAGATAAGGAAATAATTTGATACAAATACATTTTTGTTTCAGAACAAAATGCAAAAACAAAGAAATAACATGTATAAAGCTGAATGCAAATGAGTCATAGTAATGAAGTTTGGCTTACAGTCACACTATGTTGTTCTACCAGAAAATGCAATAGCCAGGCCATATCCCTGGTACACTGCAAGTCAGTACTTGACCAGAATAATGTGTTTGTAAGCAAATCACCAGCAGTGTGGCAATAACAACATTTAATCATATTGCTGCCATTGCTGCTTGGTAGTGATACACACACAAACACACACACACTGTGTTGCCTCTCATATCATTGTATTCTAAGCTATTGGTATCACCCAGCATACATTGGAATGCCTCTATCAACATGTATAATAGTAAACAATGGGCATTCCACAGACTGAAACAAGTATAAAAGCATGGGGGACACAGATAACAAGCACTATAACCACACATGCACGACTCGCTATTGATTCGGGCGTAGGCTTGAAAGTGCTTTTGGATCCAGGAGCACCCTGTAACATCCCTTGCCACTTTTCCTGGCACCACACCAGATGTATAAATGGGTTTTTTTGTAAAAATGTGCAAGCTATATTAGTTGTCTTGCATAAGGGCATCTGCTGGTATGCAAATGAATGATGTAAAGTCTTATCTAAATGCAGCCCTCTCTTTCAGGCACTCGCCGAAGGTGGTGAAGGCAGCCTCTCAGGTCCTAAGCAGCATGTGGCAATACAGGGATCTACGTAGCCTCTACAAGAAGGTAAGGGCCCAACAGGCAGAGCCCAGAGCAGCCCCACATAGCCATTTTCTGCCTCCGGATAGTATACTCAAATTAGCTTGCCCAAGCAAAGAGATTTGTATGCACATAACCAGGAGAACACAGTGTGCAAAGGTCAGTTTTCGTAAGGTGGCCTTTTCACGGGTTCAGTGGTAACATTATCAGCGGTGCGAATGTGACAGGAGATGTGCGCATTTGCAGTCACATAATGCAGCCACAGAACACAGCAGCAGGCCCTACGGGCTCCCAGTGCGGGTGATCCCCGGTCAGATAGCCGGAGAAGCTGTTAATCACCAGGTGACATCGCTGTTAAATCTCAGATCGACGCAACGCAGCTGCCTGCAGCGCCAGCCTGTCAAAACATTTATCGTTTCATTTCTGAGGCCTGTAGCGATGTTCGCTCGCTTCCCTAGCCAACTCACCCTCCTTTCCTACTTCAGTAACCGGATTGTGCCTTTTTCTTCTCTTTCTTGTGACTTTGTCCATTTGCATATATTACTCACAACAGAAGATCAGTTTTGTCTTATGATGTGTTGGTGGTGTGAGTGAAGAAGCCACTCTAATGTGCAAATGGAAAATCTGAGTTTTAGATGGTACCTTAACCCACCTCTCATTTATAACAGTGTTCATGCTGCAGTCTGTGGCACATTTATACAATTTGCCTTAGGTATTTCAGATATGCATGATGCCCTGCTCTCAGATTATACCAGGAGATTCAGCTCTAACATCATTGCTTGTTTGCATATGAATAATTGCACCTTCCTTTTTTTAATTTCGAATAAAGTGCGTTATCACATGTCGAGCCAATCAGATTTATCCCCAGGCATAATGTCCCACTTCCTGTTAGAGACCAGGCCTGGAAGTGCAGGGGAGCCTGATTCTTCAACAGCCACGGAAAACACTCCTCTTTGTGGATTCTAATTATCCAAATCAATGCACTTTTCACTGTTCATTGCGCTGATTTAAAATTTCAGCACGTCAGGATCTGCTTGCGAGAACATCTGGAATGTTCAAACACAAAAATATTTAGAATTGCTTCAGTTTATTTGTGCAGCAACCTTAGTTTAAGGCTTTATTGCCTAGACACAAGTGAGTAATGGCCTATTGAAAAATAACATCACAGAGCAGCTGAAATATTTACTCTAAATGTCCAATCAATAAGCTTTTGTGGTGTCTCGTGCTCACTTTATTTGATTCTATTCATTCTCAGCTGGTTCTCTCTCAAGGATTATCTCTCTCAAGACAAACCAGAAACGATATGAAGAAAGTTGGCCTTCAGTGCTCAATGGTTGTTCAGGTGGAACTTCATTACTTGATACGTTTTCTGCTGCTTATTTATATAGCATACAAGCATTCAGGCTTATTCTGAATTGATTGGAAATGCATTTAAATTGCAAAACATTTTCCTTCAGCAACAAACATAATCAGTCCTATGTGAACGACTTCATTATGTGTTTTGTCTATTAAAACTGACATTGAATGATGTGAGGTAAAGAATATACTGGTAAAGCAGTAACATAAGAACTTTGTATAAACCATATATATAATAACATGTATGAATAAGCAAAGTATGATTGGTCAATTAAACTGAAGCTAAGGTGTGACACTTTCAGAATGCTTGCAAAACATCTCTGGATTGTCAAATGTTAACCTTTCCAACCTAACCATAACCCTAACCCCTGGAATGTAATGCTGAGACTTCATACGTGAACTGAACTTGTTCAAATCCTTTGTGCACAAATACAGGACACTGTCATTTTGACTGTAGGTGGCCTGTTATGCCACATTTTTATGCCAGAGATTGCTGTAAGACATACATAGACGTAGCTTGTTTTGTAATGTAGATAGCCCCCATCAGTGCATCCCACATTTTCACCAGTGTGTACTGTTTTATCACCACAGATCTTGGAAGTCATGTAGATTCTGCTCTATTGTCTTGATTCAATGTCAAACAGGCCACACTGAACATGAGCTCTGACACTGAAAAAAGGCTGTTTGTGCAGTTCAATAAAATCTGCTTGTAGCATTTACCAGTAGGTTTTCAAAAAAGGTGACCTTCAGGAGGATTTAAGATGGATAAACAGAGAAAGGGGAGAGGCAGAGAAAAGAAATGGAAAGACAGAGATAGAGAGAGACAGAGAGATGGAGAGAAAGACATAGATATGCAATGACTCTAGAGGTAAATGTACACATAAAGAAGAGCATATCAAATGTGAGAGACATAATTAAATAGGAATCCTGGAGGATATTAAAATAAATGAAGTAGATTTCTTATTAGAGTTGACCTCAGAAGTCTTCTGGAGTCCAGTGGGCCTTAATGAAATCAGACAGGTTTAAATATAACGTTTTAAGAGCTTTAAGAAAAAAACATGCTGCAAAATGAACATAGAACACATGAAGAGTAACTGACCAGACAGAGGGAGTGAGAGTAGGTCATGACTGGCTGGCACAGGAACTATCCCCTGGGAATAGGTGACAAATCCCTCCATGGTGCACACTTTTAATTGGATGTTTCCTATCGATTTTTGTCTTGCCCTGTGCAGACCACCTTTGATTTACAAAACATGGAGGATTGCCATTGTCTTACCTCTCAACAGCAAAGTCAATAATTTGCCACAAAGAACTCAACATTGCTCCAAACTCACAAAGTGGAAATATTTAGAGCTTGAATTTCCAGAATAATTCACCATTTTCCATGCTCTCATAAGTAAATTAGCTACAAAAACAACCTTACTGTCACATTCAACCAATTCTTTGCTGTAGAAAAGCTGACAGTTTTTTTTTTTAAATCTTGAGGATCCTTGCTGTAGGGATTTCCCATACTGATTAATTTGTACATTAAAATCTGGCTCTGCTTTCACGGCTTGTGTCTCTCTCTCTCTGTTGATTTTCCAATGATGATTATCTTTATCAGCAGTCTTAGTATGGGTACATTTTTCCTGCCTTTGTTCAGAAGTGGCAAGTGATGAAAGTGAGGTGATATTTATTCAGCACACACCAAAAGAGAGATGCTACAGCTTGTCTAATAATTCTTTTATTTAATTTAGCATTTAATTGCCCAGGGTTGCTCTATGAGCCTGGCGGAAGTGTTTGCTTGCACATACAGTATCAGGAAATTCACAATCAATCTATAAAGGTCACATTGCTTTCTTTGTTTACCACATCAAACTGAGCATTCCTAAAATTGTTTATTTTAAAGAACTGCTTGACCTTTATTCATTAAATATCAAAATGACATTAAATATACTTCGCCAGTTATAATTATAAGTTAAACCTTAATGGTTTTTTATCAGAGCTCGATAGTCTTGTAGCTGGGTTGAACTGGGAAACACTCATATTAGAGCAGCACAGTGTTAATTGGTGAGCACCGCTGGGGGTAGCCTCAGCATGCATAAATGAGACATCATGCAGACAATGCTGTGGCCACATCACACTGGATCACACTGCTCAGATTTAGTACATACTATCACTGTGTGATATGAGCCACCCTCATACTGGTTACCTTAAGACTCCAGGAGCTGTCAGGTTACCTTACATTCACTCATTGGGTATTCTTATCATAACCCATGAAGCCAAATGAATGTCATGTATGATGACATAAAGTACAATGATATGATACAGATTACTTTTACTAGAATTTTCCAAAGGTTTTGTTGCTTGGTCATGTGTGGGCTTCTCCCAGCTGCTTCTGGCCATGTTGATTTTGGGTCTAGTGGGAGGGTGGGCTGGTATCTGGTGAAATGTTAGCATTTGTGCCGTGCAGAGAGGAAATGCTAGCTGTCTCATTTTCACAGGGGTAGCATAGGTTGGTGAGTGCCATGCCTGGGTCATTTTATTTTGAGGAGTCATGTTCTCCTCAAAATAAAATGCAATTCTGCAATTCTCTGCTCCAAGTTACAAAATGTTATGTTATGATCTTCAAACTGATGAGCCAAAATTATGTACTATTTTCCATTGTGGGACAGATTGGATGATATATATATTGTCCATCAATTGATTCATCAATTGATTTGTTGTTATAGCAACAACTTTTGTCTCATTACCCAAACAACATTTATAATAATAAATAAAACATCAATAATAAATCCATGATGTTTTAATTGAAGCTGAATTGCAAAAATTAAATATCCATGTATCTTATATGCTTTATTACACACAGTCCTCTATGAACCTTCTTAGTTGATAAGTATGGAAGGTTTTTTTTTTTTTTTTAGGGGGGTGGTATGATGGCAATTTTATAGATGCAATTTTATGCATGTGATTTCCAAACCTTGAGGATATCAATTCCAATATGTCTGTTGATGGACATACATGAGAGCTTGTAAAATGACCGCAAAAGAGTTATGCACCATAAGGCAGAAAAATTTAACCAAATAAATTATTCTTATCATGTTGCAGTGTTAGTTAGGTAGATGAATATTCAGCTAAATAGGTCAAGGGTTAAGGACAGCCCCTGGGAAGGTGCTGTTATAAGCTGAGAGAGGCTTAGTGCTGATTTGAGGCCCGAGGCTTCTCCAATAATGTGCTCTGAGCTTGTGATCGTGGCCAAGTCTCTGATGATATTCAGCCCGTTAGCAATTCTCAAAATGTCTCCATAACGGGAGGGGGGGAATTAGGGCTGTCAGCCTCTCCGGGAATGGGAAGGTCATGGCTCTTTCACGGTGGATTTCCCCCCTTTCCAAGGGATTGGTCAGAACCTGAATAACATGAACACAGTCCTGTTTAGGTACAAACCTCTAAACACAGGAAGTCACCTGAGCTTCCAGCCGTTATCTACTCTCATTGTCAGAGATCTCAGCCACGCAGTATTTGCTATTGATTTATCTGCAATGTCAACCTTGTAATCTACAAATGAGAATTGTGCGCTGTATCACACTATCTGAGCGAGTGCAGGGACAAACATTTAATCAGGTGCCAAAACTGTGAGATGGTGATCCTGAGAATGGATTAAGATAGGAGGGTATCTGCCTTTTCGGAAATGCATGGAAGTGGCCACATCGTTATCTCACTCGTTTAGGTTAACCTAATGGAAATGCTCAATTAATTGTTTTGGACTTGCTGTGATGGGCTGAATTCAGTATAATATTTTTAAGATGCTTCTGCTCTTATAAAATGAGCTTACACCCTTGTGTAACAGCAAGGCGATAGTCAGCAAGATGTCTCATCCCTCAAACCAAGCACTGCTCTGGTTTTCACTGCAGTAAGAAGAAAAAGTAGGTGTAATTTGTCCATGAAAATCCTGTCTTTCTCTTATAAATAAAGCTTTAAGTCATAATCGAATACAAGAAAGGAATTATGTTTCAATCAAAGGCCCTTTTTGTATCGAGATCTGTGCTTTTTTTCTCCTCCTCCTCCTTCAAGGCATTGTTTTCCACCGTTTGCATGTCTTCTTGAAAAAGTCTTCAAATCAAATAATTGCTCCTTCCAGCCATGTTTCTAGAGCAGCTTTGAAACACTAAGTCGATCACAGTTGTCTTAGGGCTACTATGAGCTGAAAGGACAGCGAGGTGGGATAAACGATGCACGAGAGGCCTGAATAACTACAGTAGCCTGAATATAGAGACATAAATCGCCACAGTCAGTTGCTGCCATCCAACCTGTAAGCAATGTAGCTCTGACATCAAGGGCAATTTCTGGTGTGCGTTGCTATTAAATTCCGTTTTCCACACCATCCATGGGTTTCAGGTACCTGTCTAGTGCCATTATTTGCAACAAGCCCAGCAGTTGCACAGCATGTTGTCCTTGCCAACGGGCCTCTGGAAATGGCTCAGGTGTGACAGCGGTGGGAATATCTGAGGCTGGGCAGCTTTGAACCAGCTGCACCTCAACAACCTTAAACTTGGACTCCTCTTTAACCCCTCAGAAGAAAGTATGTCACTGAAGGGCAAAGAATGTCACCAGGGACCAGCGGCTGTGGCTGTGCAAAGGAGACACAATTGCAGAAGCTGCAAAAGCCCCCGTACAGTCCCTCTGCCACTCTTTGTGCCTGGTAAACTATTTATAACAGTTATTATACAGCTAAACTGAGTAAGAATTTTGTAAAGCAATGTCATGTTCACATTTGTATCAAATTTAATTTTAAAGTGTGTTTAGTGATGTATATCTACCCTCATGCAGTATCTCTGTGGTGGCAATTATGATGGAGTCCACTGCTCCAGTAGGATGCAGTTTTCTTTATGCTCTGAAGTATAAAGTTCAGAAAATGATCATTTTGATTCGACAAATCATCATTCAATACGTAATGAATACTGTAGAAATAGTGAGTTTTTAAAATGCTACTTCAGTTCTTTGGCTTCTATTGTACTGTATAGTTTGATTGTAAAAAAGGTAGGAGCAGAGATACTGGGGTTTAGGTAGGTGGTTGCTGGCTAAACTGCTAAATTAAAAAAATAGTCATTTTTAAATACATAATGAATTATCAGAAATGTGAAATATGAAATACACACTTATTACCAGAACAGATATAAATCTCCAGTAATCAGCTCTGTTCTGTGCCCTCAGTTCTTATCAGATACTATGAACCAGAACAACACAACAGCACGCATCGTATTTATAGCTTTCCTTCCCTCATTACATTTTCTCCCACATAAATTCTGATCATTGAAGTAAATTATCTGTGCTCACAATTATATATTTTAGGTTCTCGTTAGCTGTAATTAGATGAAGCCACTTTTGATTGGTGTTTATGGCTGTGTGTGATTGCAAGTAAATTAGTTTTTGAAATATTGCGGCATCACCATCACACTTTCAATTGTTGTTACTTAATATTGAAGTCCTCCCTCCTTATCTTTGGGTTGCTAAATCAATTCAATTACATATCATTAGGGTCCCACAATAGAGGTAACAGGACCATGAATATCCTTTTGCAGGCGAGGGAGCAGGGTACAAAAAAAATGTATTGTGAACATGATCATGGAATGTTTGACTTGGGGGGGTGTAGTGGTTTTAATGAAAAGATGGGGGTGAAGGTCATTTGGAAATGGTGAAAATACAAATAAGAAATGTGAGTATGGCATCAACATACACCAGTTTAAAGTGTGTGAATACTTTATTGATTTGAATCAAATCTCTTTTACAATTTGCATTTTTTTTTTCGAATCATCAATGGAACGTGTGATTAAGTTTTGCTTCAAGCTTGCCTGTTTGCGTCTGTTCTAATGAAGAGCTTGACATTTATGAGGTTTAGTTGAATATACCACGTCCTGGTCCATACCATATTCAGGTGATATATCAGTCCCTTACTCTAAAGTTCATATCTTTGAGGTTCTACTGTTTTTAGTGTGTGCAGTGTAGTTTAGTGTACATACATGACAGCTTCCAATATTTCAAAGAGTACTTTGTGTTATTTTGTTTATTAATTAATTTTTCAGTAAAGATTTCCATTTCTATTTTTATGTTTTTTCACCAATAGGTTTATTCTCCTCATGCCGTACACACTTGAATCATTTGGGTCACCAGTCACTGTCATTACTCACACTGATTATCCTCATTACAGCACTAATAGGTATAACATAAACACAAAAGGTCCTTTAGTGTACTCAAATGAGCAATAAATATTCCCACCATATAATTGGAATTATCAAGGTGCAAAATTTCAGGCTATTTCACTTGCGGTTTATGGAACCTAGATGAAAGATAAGCATCAAAAGCATTAGAATGAACGGTGCATTTGGAGCTATCCTGTGACTGCTAATGTGTTGCCACAGGGAAAGTGGCTATACTCCAACAGTGCAGATACTGCACACTCACACTTTAGCTAAAAGGTGGGTCCCAATCCTCAAAAACTATATCCTCCCTTCCTCCACTACCACCTTGTCTCTTCTCTCCCTCCAGGACAGGGACATTTAAGAGAGGAAAGGTGGATACATCTTTTGAGTATTGGGACACACCTGTATTATCTGCCAAAAAGGACCTTACATTTTTAAAAACTAGGGTGCCACCTTGAGGCCTGGCATGCTGACTACAGTTCCTCATCTCAGGTTTGAGTATGCTTAGAGTGACATTGCAGGGTGCTGCAGTGAAAAACGGCCTCTTGCCTTTAGCACTGTCCAGCGCTGTCAGCAGTCTCCTCACAGCCAGCCTATTGATTCATGTCAAAGCCATGTTAGAATGGCCTAAAGCCAAGGCGTGCACCTTATCTTCTGTGTCCTGCTCCTAGCTTTCCTCATGGGCCATTCAAGCCCGGTCCACACAATCCTAGGTTCTTTACTTGCTGATAATGGCACAAACAATCTCAATTGATTTCTTACTAATGACTGCATGGGAAGGTTGAACATTGAAAGTACTGACAGGTCAGAGTTTTGGGCTGAGTTGCGCACATGTGCTGTAAATGACAATTTAAACCCTCCCTCAGACAAACAAAAGTGAGAAAAGAGAGCATTGAAACAGCTCTTTGACTGTGGAGTGTTCTCTTGAGGCGGTAGTTTGGCTACATTTGGCTCAACTTCAATCACACACTTTTTAGGAAATACTAACATAATATTGTGAGTCCTGCTGGGAAAAAATCTGTGTGCATGTTTTGTCATTTATTGTGTAAAGGTTAAAAATTGTGGCTGATAAACCTCTGTTCTTTGATGCTTTGGAACCCTCAATGCCTTTTTTTATATAATTATTATTTTTTTATTTTTTACAGGATGGCTATGCACAGTATCATTTTGTGGGCTCCTCTTCAACAATAGAAAGAGACAGACAACGACCCTACTCTTCCTCCCGCACTCCCTCCATCTCCCCAGTCCGGACATCCCCAAATAACCGATCAGGTAGGTCACCGCCCACAGGCCTCCATGCCTTCCCTCACAAAAGAAATGCCCTCACCTTGTGTGCAACTGCTTGTCTTAATTGCTGCTTAATTTACATTTTAAGCACTTCATTCCAACTTGTTGATTTCACTACTGTCAACTCAGCTGAGATAGTTGTTCAGATTTACCTCAGCTCCCTGTCAGCCGAGTATTCACTTATTCTAGGTAAGTCCTAGAATTGGATTCCTTGGGTAAATGAGAGCAACTACCGCTGGGTAGTATATTAGTGGCAGGGATAGTTTCAGGCGATAATGCTGCTGCGGTGGTCTTCCTGTCTTTATGAACCAGAAAAGCACTTTTCCACAAAGTCACATTTGAGAAGTATTTTTATTTTTTATTCCAGGCTAATTGCGCTGTGAAGTAGGCATACGGTGTAGCAAATGACAGTTTAAGTGGCTTAAACACAGAGTCACATTGAGCATCTATTGCACAAAAGGTAGCTGAAGTCATGCTAAAGCAGAGGCAGCTAATACTGCCAGGGAAAGGAAGAGAGAATTTAAATCTGTGTTATTTCCCTCTCTCTGAAAAAGATCTTTAGTGAGCAGCTCCTGATTATTTTATGCTTTATTACTTGTAATGTTAGTCTTCACTCCTTTGAGATGGTTTAAAGCCAGAAATGGGTGTAAATATGCAAATGGGGGAAAATCGTGCAAACGCAGAGTAGAGCAAGGATGCTTTGGACAGGCGGTGGTGTCAGCAGTACGTCATGGTGGTCCACTAACGGAAGACCTTGTCCACGGTACGCAATTAACATTTGCTCGGGTACTTTCACACCCTGAGGCTAAATGTGCAACCTAAATAGAAGCCACCATCCAATTTAATAACACGTCACTGGCTGCTGTAATTATGTGATGATACCTTGACCTTGAGGTTTGTTTTTTATTACATTTTTTTCTCCAGAAGAAAGTGAGTGGCCCATGACGGGCCCTGATTGTCAGTAGCAGACTGTGAGAGGCAACTTTCCTAATCTCCTTCATAATCCACTGCCCCAGCCCCTCCAAGCACTCATTAATTAAAAAAGGCTGCATCCAGTCAGCATTCTATTAGCAGTCCTTGAAAGCTACACTGCCAGGCCGCATGTCAGTCTCCCCTGCGGCATCTGAACAAAGGCACTCCCGGCAAGAATAGAGTACCTTCACACCCCCCCATCCACCCCTCCACCTAGCTTCAGGCATCCCTCGCTTTGTTTCCCAATATTGACTCTTATAATCCATGCAAAAACTGCCTCCTGTCCACTCAGATTTTCATACAATTGATATTGCTGTCATAGTTTTGGTTATGTTTGCATACAGCAATGCCATGTCCTATTACTCATGCCACTAGGTGTAATTGGATAGGGTTTATTTAATGCAAAGGCTTTGGGGTGTTTGTGATTTTGCTTGTGCTGTTATGATAATGAATTATGTTGGTTTCATATTCTGGACAGGTTTTGTCAGGATTTTGGCATTGTCAGACAGGTGATACTACTAAGTGTATAATTTCATATGCATTCGCATACCATTAATGGCCTTCAAAAAAATCCAGCACTTGTCATATGAGTAGAATTACTTTTATATCCTTTTATTTAATCTCATTTCCTGAATAATGTTGCATATAAATGTCACCCAGTTAAAAGTGCAGGAGTGTGGAATGAGTTGATAAGCTGTGTGTATGTACTGTGCTGTTGTTGTGCCACATATGATGCTAGAAATAAGTCCCTTCAGAAAGAAGCATCAAGGAGATAACTGTACATCACAAGGAACTTTAAATGCACCGCTGCTTTGGTCTCTAGGACATCCCCAGTATCAATCAGCACAAAACGAACAAGTCAGAAATTGATTCCTCACGATGAGCAACAATCACATAAGCTTGAGCCTCAAACCAACATGCTGTGCTGGTTTTCCCCTCTCAGAGAAATGTGAGATTCAGAGGTTAGATTTAGATTGGGGGCGGGAGGGGGGTGGAGACTTGGTTGTGGTTCTCATGACCAGACTCCAATACCTGTGTTGTTGCTGCTGAATGAGCTCCAGCTCCTTTATGGTGCCATTGAGTTGGTTGCTGGGAACCTTACCACAGTGGCAGTGAGAGACAACTGCACAGGCAGACTTGGTCGGGAGGGGGTGTTTGTTGATGGTGGAGAATGGAATTTGAAAGCAATCCAAGTCAGTCCCTAAGACTGAGGTCTATAAACCTGATGCTCTGAAGTGGGCTATAGTTATATTGCACTCCTGCCCTGGCTGTAATGACCACCTTCAGAGAAATCCCTTCCCAGTCTGAGAGCTGAATTAGGGATGTGAGACCCTTAAGGCCAGTTAATAAAACACTCACATCTGAAGAGAGGATCTTTTTTTAAAGCTGGGCTGCTGTGGATGGCTGGAAGGGCCTTTGACAGTTATGGAACAAATAACTATAAATAAGTCCTCTTGAAACTGTTAAAGTCATCTCCCGAGAGAGCCATTTTAGACCCTTCTGAATTCACCCCTCTTTTCTGATGTAGAAGCCTCATTTTACAGCTGAATGAGTTTTATAGATAACTCTAATGTCTGTTAATTGCTTGTGTATAAATTCACAAGTGTTTTCTTGGTTGTTAATTTTAAAGCACGTTACAGATTTTTTAAATGAATAAACAGTATCATTTTCATGTTTTACCATGGAGATTATATACAGAGGTGAAATCCTTACATCAATTCAGCTCTTGGCTGTCAGTGAGGATTTGAAGAATGCAGTCAACTCACTCAACTGAAATAAAGGTTTCTATTTCATTTTCACTTAACATGCCTGTTTAGGTTGTATCAAGACTGAGCCAAAGTTTTCTTTCTGTCATGTCTTGCTCTTACACACACTGAATGTGACTATTTTATATGACATTTGGGAGCTGAAATGTTGTGGTAAGATACAGATTTCTTGAAATATGATCCATGCCGCATTAAGGCCCTCATTGGTGAGAATACAGATTTTTGCTTGTGAATTAATGCTGCCAATAAATGATCATTACTTCCATATCGGTCTTTTTTGTGTCCCCAAACAATTTCAGGTGTGCCAACCATACAGACAATGGGTAATGGCCCATGTTGGTATTTCTTTGCACAATATGTTATTTCAGCTGCTTGCTGTTAGAATGAATTACATATTTTTAAGGGCAAAGATATGCAACCATGCCTGCTTACTTAATGTAGTGTAATTATACTGGTGTTTAACTTGATTTGGTAGGGATGAGCAGCATGTTTTCAAACAGAGGTAATAGAGGTCTTTGCTATAGTCACACAGAGCACAGCTGATTCCTTCCTTGGTAATGAATGAAGTCATGTCAGCAGCTCTGAGGGTGACGCCTGATTTCCAGATGAACTGGAGCCACATGAGGACAATGATCACTGATTGGGCTTTTTGCAGCAGATATAAGCAAGCAGAGCATTCACACTGCAGCTGCAAATGTGAATATTCCAGATGGCATTAGAATAAAGCACAGAAAGCAAGTTTCACTGTGACAGCGTCAGGCACATAGGGGTGTTGGTGCCAGACAGTCACTCACGCTTGGACCCCTACATTCCTTTATGGCTCTGGTGTCTCATTTTTGTGGTCAACAAGGTATTTCTGTGTTACCAAGGAACAAGAGCCAAGCACACACACTGAGTAATCTTTTACATTTTATTCAAATGCAAATATGATTCATCATGCACCTAATGCACCAAGCTGGTTGCTGCATTTTTTGTTTAACCAGGGACTCATTAGCTGTGGCTGCAGTGGACATCAATGACAGGACTGAGGAGCTCCTCATTGCCCGAAATAGGCTCGTACATGTAGCCATTTTGACTTATAAACCCTCAGAGGACACTTTCAAATAACCTCTCCATAAAAAAGGAAATGGGGGAAATATGCGAAGTAATGGAATCTTTTTTAACATGCCCAACTTTATATCTCTGCTAAATATATATATATGTGTGTGTGTGTGTATATATATATATATATATATATATATATATATATATATATATATATATATATATATATATATATATATATATGTGTGTGTGTGTGTGTGTGTGTGTGCCCTGTGTGTGACAGCACTGGATGGGATCTACTCACTTGTCATGGGTAAGAGTCATGCAGGTGCTGGGGTGATGGAGGAGGTGTTGATGTAATCCCTGTTGAACGTGGGGCAGTCGTTCCCCCGGGGGCGAATGGTGGGGGCCTCAGGCGGTCTGTGTAGTATGTTGATAAAGTGCTCCCATTCCCTTGCGTCCAGGTTTTGATGGGCCTGGTAGCAGAGAGCTGGGTAATTGTGGGGGGCATGCTGCTGTCATAGGAGCATTGCAGGAGAAACCACCCTGATCCATTTAAATGCCGGGCTATCAGAGAACTACCAGGCCCTCGCTGCTTTCCATGTCCTTCATCCGGCTTTGCTGCGGTGCAGTCACATTGAACACCCCATGAAAGTGTCTAGCAATGACTGAAGATTGGGCCACTTCCCCAATCAAAATACCCCCACCCCTCTCCACCAAAGAAGGCAAAGCAGCTTTGCTGCAATCCCCAAAGGAAACCGTTCAGTTACAGTCTGCCTGCAGGACTTGAACAAGTCATTGGGGGGTGGTTTGTTTGAGTTCTGTTTATAGGTGAAATTTATCACTCTGTTTAAGGGCTCTAAGCATGCTCAGATCAAGACTAGTGGAGCGCAAATGTCATGCAAGCAAAATTAGATGCCTGTATATGCTGGCTTGAAAACAAAGTGAAAGTTTAATTGCTATTTAAGCAAGAACCCCGTGCACAGCAATGAGAATACATGAATACAGCTGTGACCTTCATGTTTAGCAAAAGGATTAAAATGCACAGTTCAGTAAAAATGTAGTTGTGGGGTGTCTGTTGAAAGAATTCTCCCCTTTTTTGTTTCTTGGTTGCCAGCCTTCACTTTATTTTTCATTATTGCAGTTTGTCATGACTAAACATGACAAAATTGTCCAAACATTTTTTTTTCTCTGGCAGCAAATTTAAAGCAATCTTAATGTTGTTGTACAAGCCCATATGCAATATTTCAGTAATCAAGAGACAACCATTTAAAAAAAAAAAAAAATTGCATTGGTAGGCATCCCAATTAAACTGCAAGCTCATTGACTTTTTTCATGTCTCAGGTGATGAATATAGATAGTAAATATGATAATGACTGATGATAAGTCTTTCTGTTAGTTGTTTAGCTGGCCTTGGCTATGAAAGTAGGAACTAAAAATTGAGAGGATGAGACGAAGAGACTGGTCTCTCAGCACACACGGTAGTACATGTGAGGATAAGGGTCAGAACGACCAATGCTGTCACAAATGCCAAATGCTTATTGAGAATTATGTGGATGATTTCCTTGTTTGTAGCAAGTGCCCCTGCCTCACCCCGAGAGATGATCAGCCTCAAGGAAAGGAAGACGGACTACGAGTCGACTGGAACCAATGCCAGTTACCAAGGAAACAAAGGCGAGCACACTTCCAGGAAAGATGCCATGGCAGGTGGGTTTCGCACACAGTGCAAGGTTTCTGCTGTAAGATCACAGAATGTGTGCTGCTCAACCAGAGGAGTGTGTGAGGTTATTTGCTTTTTGCAAATTAAAAAGCTGGAAAAGTCAAACATACAATTTAATAGGTTCTTAATTTGTGGTATATATGAGACAGTGTCGTACAATAAGTGTAATCAACTTTTTTTAGTAATTTGTGATGTTTTTGGTTATCCTCATCAAAGTGACTTGAGTTTTTCCAACCATTGACGGCTTGAGGTTGTCTGAAATATTGGAAGAATTGGTAGAAAAAAGGCACTTTCCTTATGATAATGGCTTCAACATTTATCTAGTTTGAATATCTAGTGTCATGGTAGCTGGCTTGTTTTGGCTTTTCCTGAATATGTGTTGTATGTCGGGACAGAACTGTGGAAACTTGGTAATAGGCTCATGATTTTTTTTTTTTTTTTTGTAAATTTGTAAATAACTATGAATTATTCTATTTGTGTAACAGCAGAACCACTAAATACTATAGTAAAATATAAAATATAAAGAAAATTTAGCACATGAATTCCGATTGATTGTTGGTATGTATAAAGCTTGTAAAACTTGAAAAACCATAACCACAATCGTAGCTTTTTAAACTTAGTTCATTAGCCGTTTTACTATTTTGGTAACTGTTATACATTGTCAGAGAGGTCCCATACTGAACATAACACAATTGAATGAAGGGCCTTGGCTAAGTCTATGCATTGTTTTCCCCATAGTCTATTACACAACAAAACACATGGCAACTCAATCAGATCATGACAGATGACTGTCAGTGGAAACATCCAAATGAAAACTTTCCAAAAGACAGCATACTGGAGAAGGAGGCTTTGAACCACAATATTACAAGGCTTTGTTTATTGAGTGGAACTGCCATAAATATTGAAACCCTGATAGAAGCACTGATGAATAGTATGTTTTATTCACATGATCTGGACCTGAACCATGTGGCCTGTTTGCCTCAGCATCCTCCCCCCCCCCCCAGCAGGGTGTATGGGGCTCCCTAGGGAGTCACACATCTCCACCTGTCACAGGTTTTGGCACTGCATTAAATCTGTAACCCTCAGCAGTGATGGTTGTGGTGGTGTGAAGTGAGAAAGGATTATATTCCCCTGCTGGGGGATACCCTTGGTCAGTCACAATCTCTGCCTGAGTCAGGGCCAGAGGAGTAATGATGTATAATTCTGCAGGAGCTTCTTTTTTTTGCAACACAGCCTTACTCTTCCGAGCTCCAAAGATATCTTCATCACTGCTTTCCTGATCCAGAGAGATCCAGCAGGAGCTGTAAATGGGTTTGATCCTCACTCGAGACAAGCCTCTGGTTGCTTCTCAGCAGCCGTTTGAAAGTGCAGGCACTCCCCTTTGTGATACATCCATTACCTTTGAACAACCTTTGAACCACTCCAAGAAAGACAGCTTTTCCTCCCTCTCTCACTCTCCTTCTTTGCCTCGGTCCCATTCTGCCTTCAAGCTTCCTGTGAATGAATGCGAGTGCTCACGTGCATTCACCAACCCTCTCTGTCTTTTTTTATCCTTCAGTTCAAATCTCAAGTGGGACCTCAACATTGTTCCGGAATTCATATGTAACTCCAAACGAAGACATCAAACACAACCAGGTAAGGGTGAAGAACAGCTCCTGTATGTTCCCTCCAAATCCCCAGCTTCCCACCCATATATTTCAAAGTACTTATCTTGAATGGGAGCCTTTATTTAGCAGTATGTATTCTTATGTAAATGTATCTTTCTGCAAAAGAGCATTTAATTCTCATCAAGTACTCGCTGTGATCATGTCTTTAAGAAAATCCATTTACACCTGCAGTTTTATGATATGAAAAAGCACCTCACACTTCACTGTACACTGAGCAATGATGGACCCACATAAATATTGCCAAAAGGAAAGTTCATTGTAGTTACCTAAACTGTCTTGCAGTTAATCCATTAGGAAGGAAATTTATTTTGAAACTAACCTTTACGTTATCTTAGTTTTATGTCCAGTAGCAAATAAGGGTGATCTTGAGGCTACTAAAAATGCACCATTATCGCAGCTGCGAGGGAAAAAAAAGTTGTAAAGTTCAATGTGCATGTGTTCTTTTGTAGCCCAGTTTTAATCAGTTTACGGTCCATGACGGTTCCTGACAGGCTTTCTAAAGGTTATCAGGCAGAAACTCTGCAACTAATTACTTTCTGTCCTCTTTTGGAAAGTCTCCTATGGAGTGTTTTCATTTGTCTGGGCGTGGATTTGTGCCATGGATAGCCAAGAGTCTAAAGGAATGACATTCAATTACATTACTCTCCTGGCAGAAATTACATAACATAATGAGCTGGCGATGATGGCTGGCTTTAATAAAAAAAAATTGATGCATGTAACAACAGGAGAATAACCAAGATGTATTAGTTTTACTGATAGTAATTACATGCAGTGGAAAAATGATATGAGTGAATCTTGTAAACACATTATGCAATCCCTTTTGTATGCCATTTTAATCCTGTCCAGCGGGGCTTCCTCTTTTACAGTAAAACCACTGGCTGCAGTTACTGAAAGTTAACATCCTGTGCTGTACAGGTTAGACAGGCAGGAGACCTATTTTATGAGAAGCAGAGAACATTCTATTTGCCCCATTCATTTAGAGCAGTCTCAGATTTTCTGTCATATGGTACAATAAATGCAGGAAGCTAATAAGATGTGTGGCACCCAGGATAAAAAAAGAAAACAATCAGGTGAGGGATGAGGGCTTATTTAGAAGATTTGGACACACTTTATTTCTAATCTTTCCCATAATACACTAGCCAGTGACAACTTAAAGATTACAAAGTTAAACTTTTTATCACAATACTGTGTAAATTGAAGGTAATATGCCAAGTAAATACATTATGTGCCAACATATTTTGTATTTCCATTTGTTTGTAAGAATAAAGATTAGCGAAATATCTCAGAGGCTAGAAGAGGCAGTTGTGCTTCTTTGTCATACATTGAGAAGTGCACATTGAAAGTCCTCTGACTCATAAATTTCCATTGACTTGAATTTAGCATGTATTGGTTGCACTGGCCAGGGCTGCAGCATTCAGATGTCATTCTGTGAAACTTGGGTTGCCTAACATTGGATGTGTGTCCAATGTGTGTCTGCGTGTGCTTGAAGCTTATGTTAACAAATTCCAGCCTCATAATTTTTGATGCTAATGAGAGGATTTACTGCTTTACCCGCATGGAACATCGCCTGTTGTTGCTTTCACGTTTCACAGCCACTTGTTTTGTTCAATATAACGAGCATGTGTCACTGCCTGAAATGTGTTCAGCCAGACAGGATGATAGTAATGACTCAGTGGACAAAGACTCCACTGCAAATGGTGGGAGGCAGTTTCCTCCTGATCTGCACCAATCTGGCATGGAATATGTTCCCTGCGAGCAAACAGCATGTTTTCCAACCCCCTTTTTCCAATTAGCATGCTCATTTACATTTTAATTAGCAATATTATGGTTTGCTGAAATCAATGTCTGTATTCAGAAAACATGAATGTAAATATCTTTTGCACTCCCAAGCAGCCAGGGTGAAAATTTAGCTATTTAATCAATTTTATATGTTTCCACATAATTTTTGTGTCAGTCACCTTACCAATAAAGCCAGTGGGAAAGATCCTTCTATTCCCAGCCTGTAGACTCTTGCAGAAAAATGATGTGTTGTGTCCTTCCTGTGTCGTAGGTCCCTGCCCCACCAGCCCCTCAGGAGACTGCCCGGAAAGAGTACGAGACATTTCCTCCATTTCAGAACCCCACTAGAAACTTTGAAGAGTCTTTCTTTGAGGATCAAGTGCATCACCGCCCCCCAGCCGCCACAGAGTTAAATATGCACCTGGGACTGAAGTCAACCGGAAATTATGTGGACTTCTACTCAGCAGCTCGGCCCTATAGCGAACTCAACTATGAGACGAGTCACTACCCGGCCTCACCTGACTCCTGGGTCTAGGGGCTGGCGTCCCCATGGCGAAGGAGCGCTGACAGGGGCCGGGGGGCGTGCATGTGCATGCATAACACATTACATTTTCCAGCAAATTCTGTTTCTCAAAGCTTGTTCCATAGAGAGGTTCTGCTGAAATGTGTGTATGTGTGTGTGTGTGGGGGGGGTTTAGGAGGGGAATGTAGATAGACAGAGGAGGGGAAGAGGAGAGAAAGAGAGTGAGAGAGACAAAGAAAGGCCTTGGAGCAAGGCATGAAGAGAGAATGCATGAAAGATGACAGAGGGTTCCCATTGTGTGGGAAGCAGGAGTGTTGACCTTTGGAGTCAAGGTGGAATAACACTGAGGGTATTTGGAATGTCGAGGATGAAAAGAGACTGCAAATATGTGGGGTAGAAAGAGATGTGTACATGAAGCACAAGAAATACAAATTGTTGTTTACAAGAGTTAAGGGAACAGCTTTTCACATTTGGTTTATTTCTTTTTCTTTATTGTGAACTAAGGCTGCAGCCTGAATTTTGCAGAGTGTCTTCTGTACATGACGGACAGGCCTCTAGCCTTTTACTTTTATTTTGCTCTTTTTTAATTTGTACTTTTTTAATTCTTTGTTGTAAAGTATTTGATGTACATTACAGAGATACAAGTGCATTGTGTATATTACACGGATGCCGCTGTGTCCCTGCCTCAGTGGCTCTTACTATTGTTTTATGGTTACATGAAAAAAACATTGGAAAGATGTGTGAATCACCAACGTATCCTTTCAGAGCAAAGTATGTTTTAACAGCAAGAAGGAAGTATTTAGCAGTATTGTTCGTTCTGATAATGTGAATTTGTTTGTGGCAACTAAACAAACGTTCTAAGCAGTTCAAGACAGTTAACAGAACATCATTCCACTCTCCTTGTCGATGAAGTGCTTTTTCACTGCCTAAAAAAGTTTAGATGTAGATATTTGAAATAGGTTTTTTTTTGTTGGTTTTCACTTAAACCAGGTTTCTTTATGACGATACAGTGTTAAAAGATAATAAATACAACTTTGTTTGTCATCCATATTTGCATAAAACCTGTCTGTTCCACTAGTATCTGAGTTACCTGTGCTTATATTCAAACAGGATTAACATTGTGCCAAACTTCATTATCTCTAGTATCTCTTCAAACCTGGAGATAATTTGGAAATTTAGTTGAAGTTTACATTCTATGACTAGTTATTTGTTCTCCTGATGTCAGTTTGTAAATGCTTTTTGTTCCTAAATGTGTTTTAATGGAATTAAGCTATACCTAGACTACACTGGAATATAACCAGGAGGGCAAAATCTTTGAGAGCTTAATTCCCTCCAAAGATGTACAAATCTGTCACTCGATGTTAGCTGAGCGTGTGTTGTAAGTTGATCAATGTTTGAGAAGAGGCATTCTATCCAAGACGGGTGGCTTCTACTGTTTGAATTTACATTGCAAAACAAGGTAAATCATCATAGACTAAAATGTTAATAGAGAATGATAAATATATATAGATATAAATATATATAATTTTTATGTGCAGATGTGTGTGTCACTAAAAGCAACAACGTTATCAAAAAGATCTGTAAAATAGAATTCTGTTCACTTTAATGTTCTGATCCCGAGGGGGGAAAAAAAAGAAACACTTGAAGATATTGACCTCCTGATCTGAGTTATGTTGTTTCCAAGCTATATAGATTATCATTCTAAATCTGGGTGATGTTCGGATGCCAGGAAAATAAATTACTCTGTGCAATCTTCAGAGCTTTTCTGCCGCATATCCTGCTCTTAACACTCACAATTTCTTATGATCTTACATGTGAAAGCAAGTACAAATCCTTTTACCATCACCGCACCATCATTTCTCATCACCTGTTGAAAAATGTGCACACATTTCTTATTTTTATTTGGTTTCGATGTTGTTGCTTCAGGCAAGGTGTTTTGAATAACTGTGGATATTTTTATTGCCCCAAGACTTTGGAACGGCTAAGATATAAACTTACCATCTAGAACGTGCTGTTTTGGATGGTGTAATTATTGACTAGATTCTTCGTGCTGTCGATGTCGTTGCCTACTCCTTTGCAGGGATTCACTTAACAGTGTTTTTAACTCCATTAACACGAGACTCTTTTGCTGTAGAGGTGCTGTCAAAGTCTTCGTTTACTCAATACCACATTCATGATCGTGTCAGACCAGAAAAAACAGACATTTTCCTAAATTAGTTTTCACATTTACACAAAACTGATGATTACAGATATTGAATATACTTATCTCCGTATATTACATCAGTGATTCTCTTACTTTTTCCCATGAAGCACTAAATTGTTAGTGGACTACCAACACATTTAGGTTTAAAGACACTAAAATGTACATATGATTATGTGTTAGGTATGCACAAGCTTTAAATCAAGAATGGAATGAGCACACCTGTTTCTAGAGCAGTTTCACAAATGGAACAGCTAGCCACATATTACTTTAGCAATTTACAAAAAATGGTAACTTTGCCCATGGACATCTAGAGGTTTGAGGTTTTTGTGTGAAAACCATTGCAAACGTGTTACCTTTAACTTCATAAATGCTAAATGCTTAAACAAATTTAGATTAGTGTAACTGCAATAATGTTTTTTTTTGTCATCATCATGCAACACCTTAGTCAAAATGGGGGATATGATATATCATCTAAAAAACATCCAAATGAGTCAAGAGAGGCTTCAAAACTGCCATTATTCCTCATGGGGAGAGCTACATGTCCCTGTTTTTCTATATTCATAGAATTTCAGCAGCAAATATTATTCTGGTGTAGTCGGTGCCCTTAATTATATGAATGCCAGAATGCAGTTACACAGTTATACAGTTACACGACACTAATATTAGAAATAGCAAACAGCATTTCCTTTTCCCATATACCAAAACAGCACTACACTAGTAACTTTATTAGTTGCAGAGTGACATTCACAGTACAGAGCTGGATAAGAACTTTCAATGTGCATTTCATATTTCAAGGTTTTTGCATGAAAGTGATAAAACATTGCTTATTGTTACTTTCCCTAGTTTTACGACTTTGAGAACCACAGTGCTGTATCCAAGATGCAGATTAATACGTTAAGCAGTCACAATAAGGACAGATCCAGCATTGCACGTCATGCACATACCCTGAAGAGCTGAAAGGCCATAAAGCCGGAGAATGACTGCGGCTGATAACTCATAATAACAATGAGAGGACAGACATGAATAAGTTGCAATAAAAGCTGCGTATTCTACCCAGTCGATAACAGGAAGTCTATGGGAATTTTTTCATATCTTATTTAAGAACAAGCAAGAGACAGTTGTCTTACATTTTTCCATTCAAAGCACATTAAGAGATCATTACATTCTGAATAGCAACTTAAACTCCAATTACTTATTCAGTCAGACCTGCATATGGACCTATACAATAGTGTAGTTGGGCAAGCAATGTAATGTATTTGTAATTAAGACTAAATTGATTATGGCCACTGTATATGCCCATGCATCTGTTCAGTGTATTTTTTCTCTGGCTTCAGACAATATCCCTGTGCACATTAATTTGTATATTGTTATATTATTCAAGTGAGTGATAAGCCTCCTTATAATTGAAAAGACTATACGTTTTCTCCACTGATTACTGGGGAATACTCTGGTGCATATGGTTCATTTGATAATTTTTCTTTGGATCAACTGGAAGACAACTCCTGGAATTTGCCAAACAATTGTTCAAGGGACATCATGGTTGCCCTAAACACTTTCCTGCTCATTATATTTGCATATTTCTCTAAGAAATGGTTTCCAGATGTGTCTGAGTAAATGTGCAATTGAAGAGCAGATGATGACTCTTTAATGGCTGCACTTGCCCCCTACTGGCAGGAAGACCAAAAAACACAGGGAAGAAGCAAGTAGTCACATACAATACATTGTTTATCCAAAATCAGTTTTGGTTTGCATTTTTGTACAGGATAAAGGATAATAACTGGAAAAATGTGAGGTGACAATTAAATGTTCATTTGAATTTATCCAGATTTCCTCCAGAGTGTGTCCTGCTACACAACAAAGAGCAGAATAACAATTACACTAAAATCAAATGGTATCAGAGATGAACATCAAACACAAAACTGCAATAAGGGAGTGAATGAGCTCCAGGTTAATAGCATTAATGAAACTTCAACCATAATTACGAAAAAAAAAAATGCCATACTGTTACCTTGTGGGTACATGGCTGCTTACTGTTTAGTCTTACATGGCTGCTTACAGGTTAATTTTGTCGTCTGGGTGTTTCTTCCTGTTCTGATACAATCTGTGAAAGTAAATATTTACTGTCCAGCAGGACCCACTTGCCTCTATAGAGGAGGAGGCATGGAGTATGACCTGGGAAGCTAGCAGAAAGCCTCTGGAACAAAACCTTAATGTAACCCATAATCTACAGCTGAGGTGTGGGCCTGCATGGAACATTAAATATTTTGTCTCCACCAGGTCTTCTTGGTGATATAGAGTAAGGCTTTACATTGCTGTCTGCAGCAGTCAACAACATACAAAAGGGCTCAGGGAGGAGGTGTAACTTACTTCTCTCTTACCCAGGGCTCAGCTTTTCATAAAACACAATCTGTTCCCTAAGGACACAACCGCCATCTATTTAGAAATAGTATACAAACTAGAATCATGAGTCACCGAACAGAATAACCCCCGCCCCTCCCTGTGATACTCTGAGACAGGATTAGGTGTGCCGTCTAATAAATCCTGTCTTTTGAAATTTGTGCCATCTATATCCTCTATTTCCAGGCAGTTCGTACATTATTTTGTACTCCTTTCAGCACTGCACCTCTGCCATTTTTTGATCTGCTGGGAGAAATTAGGAATCAATACTGAGAGAAGCAGCTGAAACTAAAAATTGAGAAGCTACAGTGTGCATGCACCTGGAATGATCAAAGGTTGAGCACTGTATAATGGTACATCTGAGAGTGTGTACATCATGTGGTTTGTATACATGTGTAGGTGAGGCCTAATCCACATGGGGTGCAGAGGAGTGCTTTCAATGTAGGCATGATATAAAGCCAATCAATAATTACATATTGAAGTTATACCTTTTTAAACCTGCACAAATATATTATTAATTTAATGGACTGGAATAATTTCTATAGACAGATGAGAATGGTCACTCAATAGCTGGGCTTTATATTCTAAACCTTTGTTCCTGATGGTCATGAAACAGGAAAGCCAGATGAGAGTGATGCATTCTATCAACCTAAACCATTTTATCAGCAATTTGGCCCTCTCTGCCTCTGGATTTTTTGAATTACATGCGTATGTACCAGGCAAGTCCTGCCATCTCAACTTATTGCCTGAGGA
The DNA here is from genome assembly GCA_022829145.1 of Albula goreensis. NCBI lineage: Eukaryota > Metazoa > Chordata > Actinopteri > Albuliformes > Albulidae > Albula > Albula goreensis. The sequence goes on from CM040756.1 coordinate 15,187,682, forward strand.
AAAGCTTTTATTGTGATAAACTCTAGCCCAAGACATGCCGCACTCCCTTGGTGCATTTGCCTGCACGTCTTCCAGCCCTAATTTGGTTTTCCTCAATGCAATATTTCCTGGTAGCAGGATCTGAGGGGGTTGCTTTATCGCCTAATCAGAGCAGCAATACTGACAGTGGTGTGTATGATCTGATTAGATTTTCTAATGTAACACTCATTTCCACAACTGCTCTAAAATTCCCACATTGTGGGTAAAAGGCATGTTCCTTCCTGCATAGATTAAATTTACTGCACCCTGGTTTATAACTGAAATAGTGTACTCCTAGAATATGTCCATTACTCTCCCTTGATGGAATGTCTCTCCTTTTAATAAAATGATCCATAAAAATTGTCTATAACTGACAGAAGTCTTCTGGAGATATGAAGGACGCCTGCTGATGTACCTCTGAAAAATCTACAGTGCCTGTGCAACACATCATTAACTGATATAAAATAATATCATTAATATAACATTTAAGAAGATCAAGCCTAGCGTGTCTGAATAGGAAGTAAATTTTAATGAAGGTTCACAGATTAAGTGGTATGTTATACAGGAATACAACAAAATATGCAGGCAGGAATAAAAAAAATATGATGGCATAAAATATTGTTATATCTTTATTGGATTTGATAATGTACACATTTATATTTAAAGGTCTATATCATTCTGTCTGAAAAACATCCCCAAAGTGGACAGACCAATAATCTGTCACATGACAACTTGTCTTGTGCTATCTTCACTCGAGGACAAACACTGCAGGTGTTGAGGGTGCTCTGTTTCCTGAATGCAGACTCCTGAAGGCAGGGCCTTATGCTTAGTCTCACACAAAATCAATTTCTGATTAAACAAAGGTTAGCACCCATCCCTCAGGACCAGACACTGAAAAAATAATTATTCATGAGAAGGGAATGATACAATCTTTTTAGAGACATTTTAAGACACTGGACTCCTGAGAGTTATTAACTGAAGTCCACAAAAAACATAACCATTTCTACTGTTAACTTTAATATAATCCACAATCCTCACAAAACCTACTGCTGACCTGGTCAGGCTGAACGCTGTGCTTTCAGTTTGATCAGCTTTCAGCTCCACACTGGATGACTGTTTGCCAAAAGTTTAACTGAGATGAACACACAACAAACATAATCATAGTGCATATCAGTATTTCAAAGTTGTCTTGAAAAATTACTTGCATAATTCAAAATATAGCACTGTGAACATGTGTAGCTGGAAGCTCCACATGGCCTGGTGCCACCCATACTCAAAGAGTCATGGGTCAGTGAGTATAGCCACAGGAAATTATATCCCCAGCCACCAGGCAGTGAATAATGAGGAGGCTGGATAATTTTGATTGAGTCAATCCTTTTTTGAAAAAAGTAAATAAATAAATAAATAAATAAACAAACAAACATGTTCACTGTGCCTCACCACCTTTTACTGACCTGTATTTAGTGAGGGGGTGATATATATAATGTGTTAAGCAGTAAGGTATAGTGCTCATTTGCTCATTCAACCCCTCATATTTCTGTTTAATGAGGGGTTAAATGATAGAGAAAAAGTGGCCACATCCTTAGGATACAGATAGTGTATCCATGTTGAGATATCTGGTGCAGAGGTTAAGCACACACCGAGAGCATGTGATGGCTCCCACAAACAGATGGAAACCAACATATCACATCAGACAGACAGAGCCACCCTAGGTGCCTATAATGATATGTTTGCAAAGCACAAACTGAAGCATGATCACTGTTTAAATAATTATCTCAATGGAGCCCATTCTTATGACTGTAGCTATTCAGGTTTGACTGTAGTCATTTGTGCAGCTACATTTATATCTCACAGAGAAGAGCGATACATTTATTAACAAATCAGAAGGAAGTAGTGTTATTTGAGGCTCTTGCCTACATTCGTGAAGTTTATATAATATATAATATATAAAGCTTATATGATACATAAATATTATTGCTTCAGTGAGAACCCACAAAACTTCGTTTTATGTTAATGGTGTTTAACTGGAAGAGTGACACAGAGGAAGAATACATAGCATGTGTTTTGAAAAGCTTATTTTTTATGGTATTGTATTATTCAACTTGAACATTATATTATCTAAAACCCGTTGGTCCCAGCCTCACCGCTATGACACAGTCAATATGAATATGTTCCTGTTATCAAAAGTCAAAGGTCATGCCCTCAGTGCAAGCATAAAAAGGTAGTTAACCCGTGGCTATAATGCTCCCACTTTCTTTCTCTCTCTCTCTGTCTCTCTCTTTCTCTCTCTCATACACACACACACACACACACACACAGCACATACACTCCCTCATCACATATATCCTCATCTCATGTGGTTAAAGGATGTCTTATCTATTAAAGTGCTTTAATGACTATAAAATAAATTTGATCTTGGTATAGTTAGAAATAACTTGCATGTAACTGTATAATCTGTTTAACTAGATGGGTCTGTTGCCTGCAGATGCCTCTCTGTGGTCCAGCACCATAAATGGCTGACAAGTTAGTCATACTTGGTTCTACAGTCTGATTCATCAAAATCAAATCAAAATGATTGACAACTTTTATGAATTTTTCAATGGTTTGCATGCTTTTTATACTTGCGATTGCACTGGGTTTTCTCAGATATCTCAAACCAGGAGAATCCTTGGTGGAGCAGGGCAAATGTTTTGGTGCAATGATATTTTGAAAAACTCCCCCCTCTAGTGGTCACATTTAACTCCATGGCCATCATTGCTCAGAGGAGGCCAAGGCGCAACTGTGTCACACTGCTTATGGCAATGTCAATGGCCTTTTGGGCACCAGCAGCAGAGGTTTTTTTTTTTTTTTTTTTGTCTTGTGGTTGTCGCTGTCTGTGTTCATTCAAATTCAAACTTATGTGAACACTACCCACTAACAAGTGTTACAGATAACATAGGTCATTGAAAAATATGCGTTCACATCTGAAAAAACTACATTTTATCAGTGAAGACAGTAACACATAAAATAATACAATTTGTCTTTTCCCATAGTTGGCCATGAATTAAGCCATGAATTTACCACTAAGGCACTTAAAATCCACAGTCACAATGTATCTTTTAATATTTCAAACCTAAACATTCAAAACCAAAGATGGGCCCTTAAAGCATTGTTCATAGATGCCTTACAGTAATTAGTGCAATGCAAACAATTGAGTCCAATCATGGATGTATGTAGTGTATGACATTTATACGGCCAAATGGTCTCTGTAGTACATTTTAAACTGAATTTGAATTGCTCGGGAAATTAATATATTCCTCATTTTAGGAGAGTGCTGCATTCAATTTTCTACCGTTACTGCAGTGCCAAATTGAATCATTTACATAATATCAACATTTATCTATAATTACTTATCATTTGCAGGGCCTTTGGCTAATTTTTTAATTATTTGATGGACAGTTTGGTGACATGCATATCACAAAATTTCTTCCCCAGTCTTTGGCACTCAGCCACTTTGATTTTACTTTGTGTCCAGGTGATAGCCAATTTCCTCAATTCCTTTCACATTCATGTATTTATACTGTTCCATTTTATATTTAATAGAAAGTCTGGCAGCCTGTTGAGACCTAACAAAGAGACTTTTGTGGCTTACAGATGTTTGAATATTTCATAGATGATATTTGTGTACAATAAGCCTGTTGAAGTGATGTTTGGCCCTAGTGTTGAAGAAAAAGCTCCTTATTTGTCGTTTTTTATAGGCAAGGACAGTGACTGAGCCTCTTTGATTTGTGTTATATATGAGAAAGAATTGTGCGAACTGTACAGTCTTCACGTTTGACTGCATGTACTAAATACCTAACCAAAGACTGAGAGCTGTAATGTCAGTATATTGTTTTACCCTTTTAAGCAATTAGCCTGTTTGTTCTACCCATATCATTCATATTTACATTTGCTACAATCTTTACAGCTTCTCTCTCAATAATAGTGTTTGTGTTTTCTAAATAATGCTTGGGAAACCTGCTGCATGGCTGTTGACCAAGAGAATTGCTGTGGAAGGTTGTGGCCTCCATAAGATTGGAAATCCTCTAAATGCAAATAGAAAAATTGCAATTACTGACTATGATAGACCTTGTGGCCTGTGAATAACAATTGCATTATGCTCCTTTGGTATAATTAAGACAGATTAACTGACTAAAACTATGCTGTTCTAGTTGCCATTCTTTTGTATGGCTGCATTGTTATCTGTGTGATGGCAGAATGCTTGTCAAGGCTGAATGTGGTCGTGGGCGTACTATCGGGACAAGACTGCAAAGCTTTCTCAAAGCATCTTACTGACCTGCTCAGAAATGATCTGTTCACCTCACTGTCTTTCAGTGAGATGGGAAAAACATCCAAGCAGATTTTTCTGTAAATTTGGTTTTACTTCCCTTTTTACAACAGACATTGGGTGGCCTTGTTTGTTGCTTTCATTGGAAGAAACCAGGAAAACAATGCAAGTATTATAAGTCTCAAAAAAGTCATGGGCTGATTAAATAGAATGTGACATGAGACATTTTTGTGATTTTGTGAACATCAACAATGAACATTGTTCACAGCAACATTATATAGGACATGTCTCAGTCTGTAAGAGCTCAATTATGGCAAAATTTGCACAATCTGTCCTCATACAAAATGTAAGTACAGCTACGGCACAGTCACCTGAACTGTTGGTAGAGATCATATTGAACACACAGCATAATCCATTATGTTTTGTACAGCCTCTGTTTTGCAACATCAGATTTATAATGTCCATGTATGTGAACACATACTTGGTATTGACAAAATGTGGAAGTCATTAGGATTTTTTTACTTATGATTATACAGTTTTTAAAGAGCAGAAGAAAACTGGTATGCTCTTCATAATATCAATTCTTGATAATTTTCTTAACAGAATGATGAGAACACATAGTAGAACTTCTGCAGATGTGCAGGCTTGAATATTACTCCCAGCAGAGTGTGTATCATTCATAACATTTTACATTCTGAACTCACTCAACGTGACTTGCTTATCTTAGGCAGCTATGACATAAAATCATTTTCAACCAGTGAGGCCCAAATTTAAGGGGAGCATGTTCATTGACACTATGAACAGTCTTGCTTCCTTGGGAATCTGGGTTCTTGATTTGTTCTTGCTTTTGCCAATATGGTAATTCCAGCCATACAGGGAATCACAATCTACCTCTAATAACTCATGATTTATAATGCGTCTTTAATTCCAGACATTTACATTTGTTCCATGTTACTGCCACTGAAGGTTTGGTAGTCTATCCAAATAAGATTTCATATTATCAGATTTTTTCTCAAATGTCTACATACTGGCCTATGTATTTAGGAACCTTCATAGGGCTTTTAGGTATTAATTTGTTGGATTTTGGATTTAGATTACAGACTATATTTAACATAATTCATACTGTGTGTAGGCATATGGAGGAGTCAAAAGTGTGTGTGGGCCAGTTTAATTACAGGATGTTCACCTGGGCCTTTGGATTGACTTTATAATTACCTTTCTTATTAAATGTCTGAAGCTAAAGCCTTCAATCAGAAAAGGTGGTGAATTATAAAATGAATAACAGGTACGATAATGTCAAGGTACTTCGAGGGCCATTCTCACATGCCAGCCAAGCACTGATCTAGTCATGTTAAAAACAATTTCTGGGTCACCCTTTGCCAAATGTCAAAGATTTTTGACTTGAGGATCCAAAAAAGTGCCTCTGTTCCAAAGAATAAAGTTATCTGACAAAGTAATGGGTGAGAATGCTCTTGTTGCAGCTTCAATTAAAATTTAATCTTTAATGCTGAAGTGATAGAACAATGTCTGCCACTAGCTCATGCTAATAGTGGTAATACTAAAAAAGAAAACAACACTCTCAGGGATGCTAACATAGATTTGAATCAAAGAAAACAATGACCAAGTTATTGATTTAATGAACTTGTGGGCCACTAGAACACAAAAGTCCAATCATAGGTACACACTAATTCTCTCTACTCCAAGTCAGACTTGGACATGTAGCTTTGTCAATGCATACATTTACAGTAAATTAACTGGGAGTGGGTCTGTGAAATGAATGTTACTGGACCTGCACATGGGTTTTTTTAAATTCTGCACTGCTGTCAGGCTACTGGATTGACATCAATAGGTAGGTTCTGTTGAAAGTTTATTACTGTACATGATGCAAAACATATTCCACTCTACAGCCCACTGTATAAGAGTCTATTGGGGCCTAGTAGGCTATATCATCTTTCCTCAACTTGAGCTTTTAACTTTTTTTTAAAAAAAGGACGTCAGTGGTTCAGATGAGCTGTTACATGCTACGTTTACAATACCCATTATTTTACGGGTATCTGCAAATATTCAAAAATGCATTTCTCAACAAAAGTGATCCATTTAGTGACATTTATTTCTATGCAGATATGTTCAACAGAAGTTATGTGGAAACTTCTCTTTACTCATAGTACTATGGTAACTGTCAGCAACTGTAATGTCGGCGTGACCGATTCTCCACTGATGTTGAAATACTTCTGCAAGGTCGTGTACGGCCACGCTCACCAATGCATTTTATTTGCCAGCGACGTGATGTCGCGTCATTACGCTCGGATTGATGCCAAACTGTGCGGAAAGCCACGTTTACGAAATCGATTGAAGTCTGCTCCACAACTTGCTTGAGGAAAATAGGAAGGACTAGTAAACCTGCAAAATCACATTAGTGTAACGTACACCACGACAGCTATGTCCTCGCCGCCTAAAGAGAAAATTGAAACAAAAGCTGGACATCTCCCTGCTGGTACTGCATTACTGTTTTACATATTGTACTGTCAGGCGAAATATGTTAATAGCTAACTTTCGCTTGCAAGGTAGCAACTGGCTAATTTGTTACCTGCCTTGCTAGCTATCATGTTCCTCTGTAAAACTATCCCTTATGGAAACACTGATATTTACTCTCATTGGTCAGTGTAGTTTAGACGTGTTGTTATAGAGGTACATATTGTGTCGGTAACAACATTTTACAACGTAGACAGACTTTTCATTGCGTATTTTATTCGAATATGAATAATATGTTAAATCTTACCAGGTATCGTGATATTTTCGCTTTAGTCAATACATTACATTATTTTAGCATAACGGTCTTGTTTTTCTTCGTTAGCTGAAGCAGCGTTAGATGCTTGTAACATTGTAACGTCACCACTGTAAAGAAATAAAAAAATTGTGTGTTTGGATGCGCTAAGGCAAAACGTGACGTGACATCTGAAGCTATAATATAACATGCGCCAAGTCAGATAAGGAAGCGCGGAGGATGGGTGGAAGATTTGTGTTTACTATGCCTGGATACCCGATTTCAGCTTTGATGACAGCTGTTGCATTTGTACTGTTGCCAGCATACAAGTTGGTCCGACAGAAGACGTGGACAAAATGCTACGCATATGTGACATAGGGGGAACGTATTGCATTTAAGCCTATCTTTGAAATTGTTCAATAAATCAATTTACCACTATTTCAATAAGAAACATTAAGTTACAATTAGCATTTTCAAAGGGTTGATGGATGGATGTTTCGGTGGTTTCATACTACAATCAGACATCTCACGTTTATTTTTTTTTAATTTTTGATAGTTATTCCAATGTTTATCCGAAATTTAAGCGCCGCACTTAGTAAACTCAAGAGAAATGACACGTCAGTTGAACACGTGAAAGCACCTATGTAATGAAGTTACAATATTCAAGACTGCCGTCAGGTTATTTCTTTGTCATAAATAAAAAAAAAAATGAGTGAAGACATAGGTGGTAGGCTTTTAACGGAACTAAATGCGTTTTATCTACAATTGTTTTTGTTTGCTTTTCATATGTAACAGTAAAGGCTGGTGGGATGAGAATAGTCCAGAAACATCAGAGTGCAGAACCACCTCAAGACAAGGACAAGGACAAGGACAGTAAAGAGTATGAGACCATCAGGTAAGGAGGCTGACTCAGACCCAATCAACCTGGAACAGCATTACAGATTAGAAAAGCTGGAATAAAACCAGTTTTGTTCAACTCACCTGACAAACTGCTGTTTCCATTGTGAAATGATGCTGGCCAACTTCCGGGTTTTGCTTTGCTAATCAACCTACAGTCAGTTGCAACCTCTGACTAGTTGGACATCGGTTGGAAGTGGCTGTTTGGGGCCATACATTCTCTCTTGGTTCTTCAGCAAAAAATGTAAGCACTACCCTTTTCTGACCTGTAACTATCTAGTTACCATGAAACATGGTTTCCTCTAAAAGCCATTGGCATTCCACAGGTCATTAACTACTAGCATGAGCTAACAATTTAATCAAATAAGGCATGCCACTGGACCATTGTGTGAACTTCGTCCACAGCCATGCCATTTAAACAGGAGAGAAACGCCAGTCTGCAACTGTAGGTATACAGTCAACATTGAAAATCTTGACATAGTTGATTTGAAAGAATGTCCAGGAGTCAGCATATTAGTGGATGAAGCTGTCGTCTATGTATGCTTTTTCTGTCAAGTGAGAATATGGGTGTCCAAGTTAGGGGGAAGTTTAACCAAAACCACCCTCAGAAATCTTAGGGAACTAAAAACACCACAGGCATGCTGTGACACAATAAATATTTTCCAGGCACTATCACAGATTGCGTAGTAGCATAAATGTGGGGTTGATTGAAATGTAACTTTAATGATTGTCACAGGATTTACTTTAGATTTATGTAAAGTTGATACACAGCTAATCTCATATTAGAACAATATTTTGGAATCAGCCTTAACACAATCATACATACTAACAAAAAGAACATTCTGTGCAGTCAACCAATGTAGTTGGGCAAATACCTTTGTGGGGAATTTTTTGCACTCCAGAATTATTATTAATATTCAATGAACTCAAGATGAGATTTAGCAGAAGAACTTGTAAATGACAGATCATGGGCAATTATAATTTTATTGTTCAGGGGTATGCATTTTGTCACAGTAGGTATATTTTTTAACCCTGGGAAGTATAGATTGCAGCAGCACTGACATTTTGGCAGCACCTTGCATATGGCTCAGTCGTTTTAACATAAGGCTGAGTGTGTGCTTTGCAGAGGACGTAGCAGGCTTAGGGTGCGAAGGGAGGCTTGCTGCTTTTAGAGTCATGCCTTTCTTTAAAAACATATTCTAGAAAACACTGGGAAACATGTATGAGATAGCTGTTGAAAGTATGCCTTATGCACAGAAGTCTACTGGTGAGAAGGACTGAAGGATCGTATCCATGCTTGTTTGTGTACACAGTACTTGTTATGATCAATTCCTAAACTGGGTAACAGGGAAGTAGATGGTGCCCTTTGCCTTCCATCAGTAGTTCTCTGACAAGGAATTGTATGTATCATGTTACTGATCAGCTCCTCCAGGTTTTATATGACAGACAGCTAATACTAATTTTTCCCTTGTAAAAAACATGAAAATCATGCATGATAATAAACTCAGCAGCAGTCAGTTTGAGTAATGTTGTCAGCAGATATTTCACTTTAACAGAATGAACTGCAAAGCAAGCACTCAAAAGCCAGTTCAGAAATTGTATTTTTTAAATTTACTTAAAACATCAGTATCTTATTATGATATTGGCTAAAGTTTGCTGTTCAAATTTAAGAACAATGCAGACATTTAAACTGAAAATGACTGCATCAGCTTGTTTTTTCATTGTAATGAATTATTTTAGCTTACAGCAATACCTATTTCTGTGTGTGAGCTTTAAATTAGTGTTTTAATAGTGACACAGGTGATCACTTCCCACCAGACCACCAGCACGTCAGCATGTGGGGCTGTTGGAAGGAATAGATGAGGGTGGAAGAAAATCTCCATCTGTTTGGTTTCCATGTCTCACTTCCCTGGCTTTCTGTGAAGTGTAGCTTTTCCTCAGTTAAACATTAACATTTACTCACTATAATGAAATTGAGAAGATCAATCTGCTTCTTTCTAAGCTGCAGTGAAGTAAAAGTATATTATGCTGTTGAATTATTGAGGGAATGTAGTAAAAGTAATAACCTTTGTCTGCCACAGTTCTGAAATGTACTTAATGGAATCAAGCATTTTTGCAGTGTAGCAACACACCAAAAAGGAGCTGGGTGTGTCTAGCGCAGCAGCCTTGGACATTTTTGTTGGAGTTATAAATATCACATGCTCAAGTTGTATGAGTCACTGGAACAAGAAAACAAAGTAACTTTCTCAGTATGGAAGAAAGGCCTTTCTGCTCACTAAGCAACATGGCCCCATGTAACAGAGTAGAATAAATGGAATTTTACAGTTTAAATGGGTGTAGCACATGATGTGATGAATATTTTTTTAGGTAATTGTTTGAGAGTCAGTATGGCTAGGGAGCCAGAGAGGTGAGAGGTGACTCATAGTGCTCAACAGACCATAACACTGCAGCAGAATGTGATAAAAACTCATCAGAAATGAAATAATATCCAGCCTGCTGTCTAGATTGATTTGTTGCAAGTGAAGGAACTTGTGCACCTAGTAGTGTTTGTTAGAGAAGGAGTGTTTAGTTCATAGTTCTGTTGTTAAGTGAACTCTGAGGCCTAGCTTGCAAGCTAGTGAACCTATCAGAATGGAGGGCATTACAAATGGATGTTTTAGAATCGTATAATGGTAGAGTGTTGTATAATTTAAAGAAAGCTTAAGTGGAAGTGGGTGGCAATAAACTTCACATGGCTGAAGCTTTTGGTTGCTGACTCAATAGTTGTTAGTCTTATAACATTATGGCCATTTACAAAGCTGAATGTTTGTCCTGATAGTTTGTTACAGGCTGAGTAGAAAATGAAAGGGAAATTAAGAAGTTCCTTTTTTAGAAAAATATGCTGTAATTTTATAAAATATAATTATGTGCAGCTGGAATCTTTTGGACTTAATGCCTCATTATCATGGCAGATCTGTGATTCCTGAATGAACTATAACATGTTCCACAGTAGGGCTGAGCGATATGGCTGCATGACACATTTGAGGAAATAAAATCCGCAGAAACCTTCATATTGAAATTAGCTTTCAGCTTCTTATTACCTGCAAAGATTGTAAAAAGTTGCATTCAGCTTATTGGCTCACTGGCCTCGCACTGTACAGCTGTTTGCTTCAGATTGGTATTAAATGCCTGGGAGCTGATGTGTTGTTAACCTTAGGGCCCATCAGGTCTGTCTCTTGCCTCTAGCAGGGCAAGTTAGGCCTACTGCTCGGGTTTAATTCCCATCAACACCAGCACCTGATTACTGATTTCCATCTACAGGAGAGCAGGGCTCAGGGTTTGGGCCTTATCTCTGGATAGCTGGAACAGCTCCACAAGCCTGCTGAAAGAAATCATGATGTGTGTATCAGCAGAGTTAAGAGTATGGTTTAGTAGCTTTCTCTACACTGCAGCAGAGACCTGGTGTATTGGAGCCGATGATCTAGGAATATCAGCATGGAGACAAAAGGAGCCAGTCTGAAATACGAAAGCAATCCCCTCAGACGCTGACTCATACACCCTGCTTATTGGTTCTGGTACTCTTTAGAAACTGACTGGCTTGGAAGTTTTCAAGTGTTCCTCTAAAGAGTTAAAGTATACCTTTGCAGTCTGTCTCTGCATTCTGAAAACCCTAGCAACAGGTTCCATTACAGCTGCGGTTAGCGATAATGTCGGCTTCCTGTAGATAGGGGGGATTATTTTCTCTTCCTTTTTAGGCATGTTGAATTGCTGCAGTACTGCCGTCCTGTCACGTTAAGGCCTTAAATATAGCCGTTCCAGCAGGGATGGCAAACCCCCTGTTGCTTCCATTTTTCTGTGTGTTCAAACTGTCACCTACGTTTTAACCCTAAGCACAGCCCACTGTGATTAAACAAAATTTTACATTTAAGTGTAGCATTAGTAGTAAGCATTTCAGCACAGTTTATTCATGAATATTATTGTTTAGAATGCATGACTGTCACATCAGATGTCCTCATTGTCCTGGCTTTCACAATTTTTCAGGCCAGCTGGCCTTCAGGTTTAGTGGATTAAATAGTGACATCTGTTTGGTGTTTGAAGTGGGAATACCCAAACAATAAAAGCATTGTACTTCATTTTGTTCTGAATTGTGCTTATATTTTGTTGTGGATGCTCTGGATGTGAAACATAGAGCATAGTTTAAACAGGGCATTTTTAATTCTATAAATGAATTAGTTTAAATGCCACTTCCTGGAAATCATGTGGAGATAAATTGTCCTTGATGTATGTACATTCTAAAATTACTCAGTTGTGTTGATGATGAAATTGGCCTACTACAAAATTGTATTATGCATGAAAGCTTTTGTCAGGAAAGCAGTGGCAGTTTCCTCTGTCCTGAGTAAACTGGCCAACCAGCTGATTGGCTTTGCATCCTATAATCACCACCATTTGACTGTACATTCTTGTGAAGAACCCAACAATAACTGAACGATCAAGAAAGCCAAAACACCTGTACTCTCAGCATTACCCTCCCTGCAGATGGAGAATGGCTTGCACTACTGCAGCAATGCATCACTGGAAGTTGTTGCGCAGATTTGAAAGATTGGCTGGAATAAGCTGGCAGGAACCACCCCACCATCATTGCTTTATACATACAAGGGAATGATCTGTATGAGGTATGTGAGGCTGAGCTTAGCATGTAGTGGACACCTCAAATGCTGTGTTGTGGTGTATATTTATTGTACCATGCATGTAACCTGTATGTTTTATTGTAAAACAACTGTGTGAGATATGAGAGCTGGGTTCCCTTGCTTGCAAAGGTATTTTGTGGGTTGATTTGCAGAGCAAAGCTCTTTATTCAGTATGTCAAGCAGGGGATGATCACATCACATCTGCCAGGGGACAGCTGTCAACTGTGTGGTGGGCTTTTCTCTTCTCAGTTTTTTTTGTTCTGTTTTTCGCTTACCATCTTTGTCATGGCTATCGTCTCGACACTGAACCCGCAGGGCCTGCACCATGGCACCTGTGCCTCAACATGTGGGCATGGGAACAGCCCTAACCAGTCGCCCTCCTATCCCAGAAAAAACCCACCACAGTGAGTGGTGAGCAGGTGGCTGCTGGAAAAATTGCACATTTGTTGAAGCAAGTCAAGCGGGATTGTCTGGAGACCGCCTGTCAAATGCAATTTGGACTTTTCAGATGGATTCACGTTTGAAAATGGAACAGGCTTGAGAGAGAAATGTGTTAGGGGTAAGAGCCATGGTGATGTATGCCCACAGACGCGGCATGCCTGTCTCTGCTTCCATGATTTCATCTTCTGCTGTTAATCGGTTGGCTACTCCGCTACCAGAGTAACCTCGATTCGGGTGGTCACAAAGGGGACTCTCCTTGTTTTTTGGGAGACCTTTTATCATCCTGGAGGCTTGCACCAAGGGCTTCTGTCTGGGGACAGAGTCATTTTTATATATGATTACGTTATCGTAGCCCTGTCCCGTGCATGGTGGAGTCGTCAGAATGACCTCTGGTTTCAATGGAATAGTCCTATCTCTCCTCCCTCAGGTTTCTGATTGCCTGTGCTGGCAACAGTCTTACCAGAGGCCAGGAATAGCACCTCATTGTGCTGTTCAAATTTTAAATCATACTTGATTGATGTTCTTAAGCCTACATAAATGTAGGTGTGTGCATGCTCCTACTACTAAAGAAAACCATAAGAAATAAAAATTCCCTTCACTGGAGCAGGAGGTGCCACATCAAGGCAAATTGATGTGATGGCTTTGTTTTATGCTATTCACACCAGGTTCTCAACCTATTGTGCTAATTGACACAATGAACAAAAAAAACTATAAAAAATATACATTGAACTTTATGTATTTTGGTAATGATTTTTATTCCACTTGATAATTGCAGTTAGACCATAAGTGCCACTTGAGGAACTGTCTTGAGAGCTGCAGTTGTGATACTCACTCACTGACCCTGCATAAGTAACTTGAATGTTTTTTGAGTCCCCCAACCTCTTATTGCTCACATGACCTCCTTAGATTGTAAACAGTTTTTAGAAACTGCCCCAGTAACCCAAGCATGAGCCAGCATCTCGACCAGTAGACCTAAGTAGCACAAAGTCGGTGTTCTAGTCCACCCACCTTCACGATAAATATTTCATTTGACTGGAAGGGTTCTTTCACCATGTGACTGACATTTCTCTTAGCAGTGATTTGCCTCCTGCCACCAATAAATGCTAAAGTTATGGGTTGCATTTTTGATGCATTTTTGAAAAAACGTTTTCCTTTATTGTGCTTGCTTCCAATTCCTGATTATTGGTCAAAAAGAATAGCCTGGTTCTCTGGTCATTTTCATGGAAACCAAAAACATGAGTGGTTTTATTTATGAATTCCATTAATAAGGCACATTAATCTTCTAAATGCTATTAGTTCCATATCTGACTAATCACCTGAATTATTTATACTTACCGGTCAAGATTTAAATGAGTGTATATTGGTACAGAAGGAAGATGGTTGCTTCGGATTGTGGCTTCCAGTTAGCTTGTGCATAAATGTCTCCCTTTGTAATTAACTCCGATGACATCATTTCATGTTTCCATAATTAGAAAAGCAGATGAGGAAACAAAGGGATTATGGTATACAACAAATGTTTGTTATTAGAAAAGAAATCCATGGTAATTCCTCTCATGTTGCATGTTTAGCTGCAGCATGAGAGGAATGCATGGAGGGAGGTGTTCTGTTAAGTGGCTGGGTTCAGGAGGTGTACACTGCAGGGATGTGTGAGGACCATAGGGGATAGAGATGCTCTGCCTCAAAAGTGGGTAGAGGAAGCACTGTTAAGATCATTAACTCAGAGGGTTTGGTTCATTCTTGGAGCTGAACAAACTACTGAACCTTGTGTCACAGAGGAAAAGCTGTCTGAAAGTCCTGACGTTTATGTTAATGGGTGAGATGTTTTATTCTTCCTCTTTCCTTCCCTTTGTGCAAAGTGGTACAGACAGTACCCCTCTCTGAGAAATGATGGGATTCTACACTTTCTCATCTGAGGCAAGAAGAAGACAATCAGCATCTATAATTCAAAGAGCCATCCACATATAACTAAAGCTTGAGAATGCTGTAGCTGTCAAAGTCAGTGAAGACTTTTGAACTTTAGCTGAAGAGTTCATCATATATGTGAAGGTGAGATGTCAGACAAAAGGGAAAAAGGCAAAAGACAGTTTGGGGACAGTTATTTTTGTTCTGGTTTCTCCCTCTAAGATATTAAATGAGCGGATTCAGAGGACTGGAATGAGGGTCAAGGATTTTAGTTAGTGGTGTTTGAACCTTAAAAGTTTCCCTGTGGCGTAGCCATTCCCTGTGGTATTCCCTGGGGTCATTGTTGCCTTTGTCCAAATTTACATTCCATTAACAAATATACATATGTATAATTGTTTTTTTTTTTTTAATTTTTTGGGTGTGGTTAACCCGGTATTTTGAGATCTTGTCCATTGCAGCTAGATATCTCCAATCCTATGGGTATTGCAATTACAGTGGGGAAATAGCTCAAATTTCTCTTAATGCAAGAAATATATCACTGTCATCGATACAAGTTAATCTAATCCACCCTGTGTGCTTCAGTCAAAGCTGTGGAAGCATGTGCTGGATTTACTGCTTCAATCCAATTTAGCTTTGTGAGGCCCTCTATTTCACAGCTGCGGAAGTGCCTTTATGCAGCTCCACGGTTTCACTTTGAACTGACGGTGAATAAAAGCAAGGCTGAGCAGTTTCCGTGGAGAAAGCAGCCTGCCAGCATCAGCATTCTACTGCTAATTGCCACAAACTAATTGTTCCCTAAAGCCGAGCCTTTGGGTGCATGGCGTGCCCATTCAGTCACCTTTGTGCATGCTGAAATGCTTTAACTTCACCATGCACAGTTCCTGTCATGCTTATGAATGTAAGCAGCTATCACACACTCTAATGCTGGAAGCCTGTTCACCATGCAGCATTGACATAGTTCTGTGGAATAATTCTGTGGAATAGTTGGAACTCAGAGCTGCTCTTACCATCCCAGGTTAGCTTAATGCTTTTGTGACTCTTCCTGTTTTCCAGAAGCATATCATTGTTAGTAAATAAGTGCTGCATCAGAGAAATATTTTATAGTACACATAAATGTGAATCCTGATTATTTATTATGGTGTTGCCTAGTGTTTACCAGGCTTAATGTAGCAAGACACCTGTGTCACAGTCTTACTGTGACATATTCCATTATTTCCCTTTAAATCAAAAATGTTTTCAATCCCTGGGAAAAACAAAGAATGACTCCATAGTCTCCGGGCCTCCCATCATTTGTTCTGCGCCATGAGCAGTCAAGTCTGCTGCTGCCCTCTACAGGCCATGAGCTGCCTGCCTGCCCGCCTGCTGCTCGTCTGCCCCTCCTCCTCGCATGGCCCTGTGGTCAGGCCTGCAGGAAGCCGACAGCTTGATTTCCCCAGTCAGACTCATTCCTTCCTGAGCAGCAGGCCCAGGCTTTTGTGCCACCTATTTCTGTGGGTGGAACTCATCTGGGCCTTCAATGATCAAAGCCCAGAACCTCAGTGATTATTTAGTGTCAGCTATACTCCTGTAAAGTGGTAATGTTCCAATAATCCACAACTTCCTTCATTGTAATAAAGTCATGAAAAATTGTCCTCATTGAATGAATTTAATGAATAGGGGATATGTATACCACAGTGCTGTTAAGTAATCCACTGTAATAAAAATAGAAGCGGGTACATGCAACATGTCTGCTATAAAGGTTGCTTTAAATTGGATATGTAATTAAGTTAATTTAGTAAAATTCAGTACATTTGGTAAAAAGGATTTTGAAAAGAGCATGGAAGGCAAGGATTAACCCATTTAAGTGTTTCCAGCTTCACTGGCTGGTGGCATAAATGAGCATTTAGCGCTGGTGGATTTTAACTTTGCTACCTTGCTACCTAGCATGGTGGTTTTCTTAACTCAGATGTGCTTGCCTTATAATATAGAGGCTACTACCACACATCAGATTTTGTTTAATGCAGAAATTCTCTCTGCAGCTTTTATGAATAACCCAAATTCTGTTTTGTAAATTCATGTTAAAGTCACACCTTTGTGTTTGTACTCTGGGTTTTTAATCAGGCCACATTATTTGTTGCACTTGGTAAAGAGTCAGGGTTAAATCATTTACATTGGTATATACATTATAATTTTGTTTTTCGCACCACTACAAAGTACTGCCACGTATGTCAGCTTTATTATAAACTATGAATAAATGTTGTTTCCAGAGTCCTTTTAATGTTTTAAGTCTGCAGTGTCCTATCTGGCCTCATTATTCTGTGTGTCTGCTTTGCTGTTTCTTCTCAGTATGATGTGTGTGTAGTCGGTGTGTGTCCTTAGAATCTTGTGTGTCAGGAACAGGGACCCCTGGATTTAATAGGATTAAAGCATTTCACTGTTCTGAAACTTTTTTTAAGGATAGGATGAGTTGCCAGCCCTGCATGTGTCACCCTCATTAAAAATTACATTATTTTATTACTTGGTCATTTTCAGTTCTTAGCTCTTCATGAAATACACAGTAATAGCAGCACAGTCATTGAAGGCTTTTGGCCCAGGAAATCTCAGCTGTTAGCCAAAGGTCATTGGCATGCAAACACGACATTAGTTTACACTCTCATAAAATATGCAAATCTGCCCCCATCCCATACTGTTGTGACCGAGGAAAATAGATTTACTCTGAATAAAAGTATAAAAAAATGTCTGATTCAGCCCTGTGAATGAGACATACATGATAGCAGGGCAGGGTGACCTTGGACCAATCAGTACATTTAAGATTGCTGTGTTCAGTTAGTGTACTATGTCATCGTTTATTTTGGCTTTAGTGCTCCAAACTGTTTTTATAAGTATGCTTAAATGAACTAAATAAACGCCATGCCAAGAAAGAAAGGTTGGAAGGTTGAAAGGTTGCTTTAATTTATGACCTTGAGATTTTTTGATTTGTGTTCTGTTTTTTGAATTTTTTGAATGGTGTGATCTTTCATAAGACAGCAGGGATAGTTTTACTGCCTGTGCTATTAAATGAAAAAATAATTTCTGATACATTATGTTATTTGATTACACATGCATTTTAAAATGAATCAATATAAAATTGTAGTATACAAAATCCTATATCATATATAGCACTCCATTGTTAAGTTAACATTTTTCTGTTGTAACCCATTACCAAAAGATTCCATCTTTCTCTCTCTCTACTGCATACCGGATTACCTCTGACCAACACTCTGAAAAGTTATTTCAAATTATGCCCCTTATGGTTATTCTCTTATGTACTTGTAAATGCACTAAATAATTTTACCATTTATCTGGTAATGGTCCACAAGCTCCCTAAGAGGATGCTGCTGTGCTTTGTTAGATGGGTGCTTTGTTTCTCATTTTTTGATGTGGGTTTTTGTTATTGTGAGCATCCAGTTGCCATTGTGCACACTGCTCATCCTGGTGTGGTGGGGATCATTTATTTCTCTCATATCAGTTCTTTCTCAAAACTGCCTTATTCCAGAGAGTAATGCGCCGGCAGCCACCAGGTACAAAGATGCCATTGCTTAATGCACAGCTTCTGATGTGACAGGAATCCTGAGTAATCTCCAGCTTCATCTCCCTTTCAAGGCTATTGCTGCAGGGCCAGTTCTAGCACTGCCCTCTCAGGCCCTGTCAAGCACTTTACAGCAAACACTCGTATACAAGGGGAAGACCTCCCAGACCACCCTCCATCTTTCCTCCAGCTATTTCTGAGCACATAAATACCAACACATAGTCTGTTTGTTATTAAGCCCACACTCAGGGATGTATTTTCAGCATCAGTCATTCAATTCATTTTCAGGCCAGCTTAACAGTTGTATGTATCACATCTGATTTAGCTTGAGAGGGTTATGTCTTTGCTTCTGGGCCAGTAGAGAACTCCTTCTGGTGATGATTCTCTTAACAGTAATTCCTGTATTCCACAGGAAAATGCTGGAGACAAATAAAGCTAGATAAGATACAATAAAAAAACTACATACAATTATGATGGTTCACAAAGGTCAAATGTTAGTGAAGGGCTAGAATCTGTTCTAATGAGAGACACTTGGAAGCACAAGTTTGGTATGAAGCTATGCACTATTGCAGATATGGCCTTAAACATGAATGCCTGGGCTGTTCAACCATCACCTGTGCATCTTTTATAATTTTATTTTAGGTAATCCAGATGTGAACTTCTGAAAATGTATTGAAACAAAGGATACATACAAGGCAGACACATTCTTGCTGTAAATATGAAGGTCTTTATCTGGCCCTTTATGTCAGCGATCTATGTTGATGTTTTCACTTTTCATTGGTACGTTTTTGATAGTTTTCAACATCAATAATTGTGTGGACACAGTAAATTTAACAGTGACAGCTCAGCTTCTTCAGCTTTAGAGATTTTGTGTTGTGGGTTTCACAATTCAGGGATAACATCAAATAAAATGTTAATACAGTATACAGCTCTTTCCATTTCTCATCTGAAAACAAAATGTCCTTTTAAAAATATATGATTTAGCAGACAAACTTTGAATCCCTGATATGACTTACATTCTGTTGGCTGTTTTGTATTATATGTGGGGCTTTTCCATGTCATTTTCTGATGCATGTGAAAATCCTCTTGTTGTGCTTTACTGGTCAGCATTTCCTATTCAGTTTATGTAAGCCATAAAGTCCTTTACTGCAGGGGAAGGTGCTTCTCCTTTCTGAATTCCCCTTGAAAACCCAAAATGGTTCTGGTATTCCCAGGAAATACAGGGTGACAAATACATAGTCATGACAATGATACCTTTTGAAACATTTGTAAATGCACCTATTATAAAGCAAGTCACATTTTATTTTAAAAAAATAAACTGCTTGAAATGTAAAAATGTAATTGTATTCAATCGCTTCTTTTCCTCTTTTCTTTTCAGCCCACCAAAGCCAACTGTCATCGTCTCTGGAGTAGTCACAAAGGTTGGTTATTTCACAGTGTTTTTTGAGAGAAGTGCTTGTTTACTTATCAGTGTTTTCTGCAAAATTGCAGGTAAGATTATTTCTGTAATGTTGTAAAGAACAAAGAACAAAACACAATATAATTGAGCATTTTCAAATGGTATAATACAGTGGAAACCCTATGATGCTTACCAATTTAAGAATAAAAAATAAACTAACTGAAAATTTGAAATTGTTGTAACTTTGAAAATGTCAAAATGCCCCCTATATTTAAACCTCTATAACCGACAGCACGTGAATGCCTCTTTGTGGAAAGGTGAGTGGTATGCCTCTGACACTTCTTAATGCGAGACTGCAGTTTGTCCATGTACCCACTTAAGGTATATGTGAGATTAAGTACTTTAAGAAGCTACCAGAAATAACACATAGGTACATAACACCCAGACGGGAAAAATTTTTACCTTTCAAGTGGGAAATTTCAAAATTTGAAAAGATGAACAATAAAAACAAGACAAAAAATACAACAGTGCACAAGGAAGTAGGAACTATAAATGCAAGACTAGAACTACAATACAAATGGTATTTATTGGTATTTACAATATTTACAATATAATATTATTTACCAGTGCCTAAAAAAGTGCTAAAATGGTTACCTGTGCTTGGCAGTGATTGATAAAAAAGGGAAATTTGTTATGAATTAGTATGTGTATAGTGGCCAGTATAAGTAATATCTTAGGCATGTCTGTAGAGCACCTGGGGGCAGTGAGGCAATGTGCTCATCTGTGACATCGGCATGGGTACAGGGAATGATGACTGTTCAGCTGCTTTGCACGGTCACTTCCAGAGGATCCAAAGGAATACCAATAGTGGAGCCTGACCTACTAATCAACTTGTTGATCCTTGTTGCATCTTCAAGTATCCCTCCATCCATAACAGACAAAGGCATTAATATTTAAGGTAGCTACCACATTCAATCATTTTAACCAGCATTTTACTGAAAACTGCCCTCAGTTGTGTCAGTTGTCGCTTGTCGTAGACTTTGTGCTTCAGTCCAGTTTCCTGTCAAGGTGCATAGACAGTAATCTGTAAGATCTCTATATCAGTGCCAAGAATATTAGTAGGGACACAGATTCATTCTTTAAAAAAAAAAGCTGTCTCTTCAGGTTTGGTGACAGTCACAGTGCATTGGCCGTGAAACTGCCCATCATCATCTGCTGCAATACAGTCAACAAAGGAAGAATAGTGTCAAACTAGGACTAATCAAACTAATAATTCTGACTGAATTCCCATCCTTTTCAACATATGAGAGCATATTTATGAGTAATAAAAGTATTTGTATCAACATCAGTTCTAGGTAGTAAGTCGAATTTTATTGGGTGCAGGTGTTAAGGAATCTGACATGTTAAATGAGCCGAAAGAAATCCTTTCCAATATGGTCATAATGTGTAATTTCATAACTACAGGTATACAACAATTTTAAGCAACTGGGCAGGACTTCTTAGACATTGAGGCAGTACATTTTGTTTCCAAATGCATTTTTGATCACATTTGAACACATAACTTAGAATGCTAAGAGGGAAGGAAACTGTAGTCTAAATCTTTTTTTTTTTAATGGAAGTCAATTTTTACACATCACACACATTATTCAATTGGAGCCGATTTTATCATATTACTTTGAAGCACTGTCAGTTGCTGTAAATGTTTGGGCTGGCTGCAGGGAATGAGTGAGTCTGAGGAGAGCTGGCAGGTAGAGAGGCGCAGCTCACCCGGCGTCTCCAGAGGGCCAGCCAGCTCAGCCAGCGCTCAGATGAAAGGGTTGGGACTGCGTGGCTCCTCATCCTTCTGTCAGACACACAGGATCAGACAGTCTCACTGAAGCAGCCAGAGACAGGAAGCATGTCAGATGGGCCGTGTTGCACAGGTTCACCTGATTGTGCTTTACATCCTAATAAAGAAACCTATGTCTACCCCACTGATCCAGTGCATTAGGGTCTGGAAGTGCTCTATAGCTGAGAAAACTGATTCACAAGAATTTGACAAATTATTTTCTACTGCTTTAGTTTCAGACTTTTGTTAGAAATTGTCATTTGAATGTGTAGTCCTATGGCACAGTGGGAGAGTAAATTGGAATGATGATGGGTTTTTTTTTTGTAAAACCCTCTTCAGGTGGTAGCATTTTAGTTTTGTCCTTTTTTTCCTTGTCAGTACCTGTGACACATGCCAAAAAGGGGCGTAAAAAGTCTTCTGTTTGCCCCGTGTAGAAAGACCACGTCTCACCAAGATTGTAAACATTAGCTCTGTGCCGGGATTCCTGTTTACCCATCGATTCACATAAACTGCCTTCAGGCATCTGCAACTCTTCATTGAGTGCAGAGAGGAGAGCTAAATCCAGCCCAATTACCCTGACATCTCTAAATTAATAGGATTGGTCCTCAGAAACGGCTGGTCTTGGGCCATGATGGAAGGAGCATACACAGAGACTGAAGGAAAGATGCTTTATCCACGGGGGGAGAAATTTGCCTTGACACTCAAGTGCTTCCTTTCCCTTAAGTTATTATCAACTGTATCAATAGCCTAATACAAAAGCCTTGCGTTTCCCCTGTTAGTCACTTTAGTCACTGAACCAGCTGTCCTCCACTCTGCCCAAGGTTGACCTTAATCTCTTCATACTGTCAGACCCACTATGGAAATCAAGTGGGATAAATGTGGCATGCACTGAAGGGGTCCCTACACAGCGAACCCTGTGGGCCAGAACTGGTACTTAACCACCGTAAGGTGTTCCCTACTGTGGAAGGTGATTACATTATTGTGCAGCATGACTAAATATAGCCGCCAATAAGGTGCTAAATCCTCTGCTTAATTCCCTCCCCACACTGATCATGAAATTAAGACTAGTGAATTGCTTATGTTTGCTTTACTGCCTGCCGCAAAGTGGTTTTAAGGGAAGGCACGGCATCAGAATCCCCTTGGTAATGACACAATAACCGCTTCAAATTGCTGTGAGCACACTGGAACCTTCTGTACCTGCTTCAGCTGGATCCAGCATTGAGCATCTTAGTCACAGTGGACCACTGAATCAAAACATAATTTCCAAATTAATTTGGGTCTAATCTGGACTAATCCCTTTTTATAAAAAGGCAGGCTTTTATAAACATTGCATAGCAGAGTCTTTCCATTCAGATTATCTTGGGCATTTGCTCAAGTGCGCAAACTCAGGTGATTGACTTGGACTCCCAGTTTAAAAAAATAATAAAATAATAAGTTAAAAAGTTCCACTTTTCCTTTGACTCAGCCCTCATTGCAAGGCACTTGAGCTCTTCAGCTGCATTTTGCTGCTTCATGCATTTCTGGGAATTTCATATTTTATTTATCCTAAGACTTAAGTCATGGTAGGCAGTAATGTGCTATTAATTAGGCCCAGACTGATCTAGCAGTGTTGGGGTGTGAAGGAAATAGATTGAGGTAAATGGCTGCTGTGGGGCTTAACCCAGCCCATCCGTCCACTGGGATATAGACTTTGACTTAAAAGATGAATGAAACCAGACCCAAGGTCACAGTGTTTCAACTGCCCAGAACAGCATCTGACAACAGAGTTGTGTTTAGATGCCAGCTCCAAACAGGGCTTTAGGTACAAATAGAAACCTCCCCTACACAGCATATACATCCTCCTTATTGTACTGAGTATTTCTCTAGTTAAAATTGATATTCTAATCTAAAGGTCAGTAAATTGCATTTATTCTCTGGTTTTCAACTGGTGACATAAAGTTAGCTTAAATCATATGGAGGAGCGTATCACAGGCTCTTGTGCTCATGCCCTTGGCTTGTAAAATGGGACAGTTCTGAACAGGCAGTGTTATTAGCCAGGATGTAAGCATTCTTCATGTGGTCAATATTTAGATTCTGTTTGCATTATTGGAGAGCATTGTCATTATCACAGCAAGGCTGTGATAATTTGCCTGCTCATAGGAACAATGCATGAGGAGTGACACGGCCAAATGATATGTACTGTCTCATGTTGGAATATGCACTGGATGGGTGCAGTGACAATATATCTCCCCATGCTGAAAGCTACAAGGTATGATTCCAGCAGTGCAGGGTGAAGTAGTGGCAAAGAAGAGAAAAAGCAGTCTAAAATGTGGCAGTGTCAGTTACACTGAAAATAGGAACAAGTAACAAGTCACACAGCTTTCAACAGTCTATGAAAAGACCCAGATATTTTCAGGGAGGTAACAGTGACAATTGAGCCAGTAGTCAGTGTAGAGAGACTGCTCTCAGTGTAGAGAGACTTGCCTCTCTCGGGACAGAGGCAAGTCAAGCCTTTCTGTCTGGGCAGTCCTCTCCTGTCTGTCACCAGGTGTAACCTATTTGACATTTGCTTGATGTCAGTTTCAAGGTCTCTTTGGCATATGTCCTGTGTTCTTTTCTTCCCATAGTAGAGGGGTTTTGGGTCAGAGCATATCTGATGACACAGTGTGTGTGGAGTAAAACATATTTTAATGGCTACTCATGAACACTACTGTGTTGCAAAAGATCCCCCACTAAACATTTACATTTTTAGGTACTTTTCTCTCTCAAGCATCTTGATGTGATCACCCCCTCAGTTCAAGAAATCTTGTGCAGGCAGATACCATGAAAAGAGCAAACATTAACCTTATATAATTTAGTTTTTCAATGAAATAGGGCTGCTGCATTTGAAGCTGAATGAAGCCCTGCCTTCATAGCCGTGCTTTTACAGTCATAACCCTTTTTAAGGTATTTCCCAGTGGTAATCTGGTTGAAAGGATTCCTATGCTTTTTGCCACAGAAGACTCATTTGTGACAGATTAAATTGATGGGAGGACATGTATTTTTGTATTCTTTTCTTGGAATATCAGCTTTATATTTCTGTGGACATTGGCTGGCTTTGTCTGTAATGTATTACCACATTAGCTTGGGGATTTCCCCTTTATAATAATTAATCAAATCCTGAGGGATTTAAAACTGGGCCACATTTTGATGTGTTTTTATTTTTAACTACATTCTAAAGCTAATGAACTATACCAAACAAAGCACATTTAAAGGCGAGCCCTTTGAGAAATTGCACTGGCACTCCAGACGGGTCTTTTGGTGGTGTTATTGATGTGCAGTGCTTTGCAGTCAGACTCAGATGTAAACACCCTCTCTGGCCCACAGGGTGACAAGGACTTCACACCTGCAGCTGCCCAGGTGGCTCACCAGAAACCCCATCCGTCTGTGGAGAAGCAGCACCAGGGCCCCCACATCAACCAGCACATCCATCAGCCCCGCAAGTGAGGCACACCACCATCACTGTCGCCACTGCGCATGAGCAAGGACCACACCAATCACCCTCCAACACTCAGGTTACCAGGGAAACGGTCACAAAATGTGGATCAGGGAGATCCCATGCAACACAGCACCAGGAAGTGCGTGCTTGCCCCGAGATCTTGAGAAGAACAGATTTCCTTCCCGGTTTCCTTTGTGCTTTTGATTGAGATGATATTTTCAGGTTTAAATAAAGAGAGAGAAAATCCTCCAAAGGAAAATTATGGGAGATTTGAAATGAAAGGGTTTTATTGTGTTGTTTTCTAAAATTATTCCTAGATTGATGTAAATTATACAAATTTAGTCTGGAATATTTAGTGTGGAATATTTTATTAGGAATTAAAAGTGTGGCTGTCCATTTTGTGGTGTCAGAATAAAATAGTGAAACAAAAAAATGTTTTGATTTTTTACCCCCCTGCTTGTTAAAAAGAGAGTAATTACCCCCATGCATCATTTGGAAAATACAAGCCTGTTCAGAGAAAAGGCCTTTCAAAGTTAAATTGACACAACCATTTGAAGTTGTACGTAAAGTTATGCCCCACTTTCAGGCGTTGTGTAATTGTCAGGCCACATACGTCTTCAGGTCTCCAGACTTCACACAGCTCTGCAGCCAGGTGTTCTGCCAGGTAGAATTTGGCTCCTCACTGTCTGTGTGAGCTCCACACATCAGCCTTTCCCTGACGCAGTGTTTAAGCAGCTGCTCAGGCCTCCAGCTTCTCATAGGTCTGGACTGAAAATAGTCAAGGTTGCTTAGTAGAGGGGGCTGCTCTTGTCAGAAGCGTAACACTTAAGGAGGCTTCAGCTGTGGCTAAGCTTGCTGTTACAGACAGTAAAGCTTAAAAGAGTCACAGAGGACAGGGTAAGCCTTAGAAGTTCCATTAAGCTTTTTCTTCAGGGCCATTTTCACTTTGCACCAGCTGTTTGGAGGTGGAGTGGTAGTGAAGTTGGCTGATACACATACCATTTGCAGTTCTCAGTGTCAAAGTTCCTGTTCTCTTTAGGTCAGGGTTCCCCCAGCATGTATGCTGGTTTTTGTTTTATCCCATCTGCTGATCAGACAAGTTTGTTGAAAGTTATTTACTGACCTTGTTTTAATACAACTACATAAGAACTACCTAATCCAAAGTTAGTATGCATTCTTTTTCATGGCTTGTACCGACATTTTTGGCACACTGTGGCAGGCAAAAAGCTCTCATGCTGGGCTGGATCATCCTGATTTGCCAGCTTTGTTGCAGCTCTACAGGAAAATTTGGGTACTGAGGTAGCTGATGAGTTCATTGAGTTTTAGGGTATCCCTCCCCCGTTTGTCATTGTAAAGCACCAATGTCCCACAAAACCAAAATGACAGTATGGCATTGTAAATGCTTTTATTGTCAATGTAAATAGAACACCTTGTATTAAACCTTCACAGGTATTGCTACACTTTATATAGGATGTCTTACAATTCAAACTGTGTAAGCATCACACCACCTGTTTTAGTTGCTGGGTCACCCACGTCCTCAGCTTTGGGAGAGGGAGAACTGAGTCAGCCTGAACTTTTCAGTATTGTTACGCTTCGGGGACAGAAGTGCTTTCTGGCTTCTGGTGCATAAGCACAGATGGAGGAAGACTAATCTGAGGACGGGAAGAGGGGACTGAGGATAGGAGCTTCTTAACAGGCTGCTCAGAGAGGCACACTGGTGCAGCTGGGAGGGAAACTGCTGCAAGAATCCCACCCTCCACTGGGAGACCTGATATGTCAGAGGAAAGCTGTCACAGCTAACTTTCATTCAGTACTGAGGCTTGGTACTCACCTCGCCTCCACTTGAGAACCGATCACCTGCTGTTGCCGCTCCTTCAGTCATCCTGTCACACACGGCACGGCTCTCAAAAGTAGACAATTACAAAGTACATCCCTGAGATGAGATTGTTCTTGATATGTGTGGGCTGGGCGAGGTTTTAAGGTCAAATTATTGCCCAGTGGACAAGTGCCCAGCATTTATGTCAACCCTGCCTGCTTTTGGATGTTTTGGATATGACACATTTTCAATCCAAGGAGATGTAGTACAGTTACATAGGCATTGAGAAATACACAAAACCTCTAAGTTTTTCTCCAGATTCCCATTAGTGAGGGAGACAGGTTTCATTAACCCACTAATGGATGAAGCCCCGATAAGCTGTCAGTCATTTAAACCAACAAAATATACTGCTTTCTGCAGCAAAACGGTCACTGGTTCAAATCAGTGAGCTGGTGATGTCGTATATATCCTTTTTTTGGCTGAATGAAATTAGTCTCCCATCACAAAATATATATATATTAATAGTGTTACTTCTGTAGGTTACAGGCATAGTTCGTAGAATAAACCTAAAAATACAAAAATCTGTGGTTAGTAACTTGTACATTGCCAGAATTAAAATGTTTCCAGAAAAGAGTGAAGGACGAGTAATTTGACCTTCTGTATAGGTTCTTGCATACACTTACATTAAATTGGCTATGAGCTGGTAGTATGCCCCTCCAAATAGAATCTGAGTAAATATCCCATATGAATTCAGAGTACAGTTGGGTTTGATTTGACACAATAGGAATAAAAACCGATAATATTCATTTTGATGCGCAGACACTGAAGATAATTCAAGCCGTGATATTACCAGGTGTTACAAGAAACAGAAACATATCTGGTAAATGTTATTAAAAATGACAATATACAGTTCTTGGCATTCAGTGAGGTCATTAACAGGGTTGTGTAATTTTGCAATATTTTGATATTAATGCTAGCAATGTTATTGCCACTGTTTTTTACCTCTCAGATTGTGTTTCATTACCATTTTGATACTGTACATATTTTTATTCTCTATCCGCTCAGAATACTGCCTGATTTCTACACTTCTGCGTGTACATTGAAAGTATCATATAGCAGGCTAATTTTTGGCTACTATTAGCACAGTCAAACCCATGCTCATTAACTTTTTGTAAAAGTTTCACTTTTACATGCTCACTTATTGTCAAAGTCGCCTCTTCATAACAAGATTTGCTCAAATGCTTACTTTTTTGTTTATTTTACAAAATATTTGCTGAGATACATTCCTACTGCAAGATACATTCAAAATAGCTTTTTAAGCTTGTTATCTTCCAACTAAAAAGTAAAAAAAATACCTGCTAATGTAAAACCCTATTATTAGTAAGAAAGTCAAGCTTTCAGGTTTACATATTTGCTGTCTTCAAGTTCATTCTTTTAGCTCCCGTAAAAACTATTTATGTTTAGCATTTGTCAAAAGTCAGCTGTATAGTTGTTTTCTTTCACTAGCTTCACTCTGTATTAAAAATGTTGATGTACGTATTTGGACCTTACACCTTTGGTCTCCTTAAGCACAAAAAGAATGTAAAGGTAAGGATAACGATTAGTTTGCAATATAATGGGAAAATGTGTTTAAATCTGGACATTTATCTCAGTTAATAAAATGACTCCACATGCGTGTGCTGGTTGTGTGAATCAAAGGACCTATTACAAAAAGCTATTTTAAAACAAATAAATATGAAAATAAATTAATATCAAATATTTCAAGTATGAAGCCCTCACAATGCGTGTGGCTCATTGGAGCAGCAGGTGAATGAGTCTCCTCAATTTGGATGGGAAGGGGTCACTTCTTCTTCCCCGAGGACAAATGTCTCCGTGTGATTGCCTCCACCCTCTTCCTCTCTGCTTCCTCGGCCCTCTTCCTCTCCTCCTTCAGCTCCTTGTATCTCCACTTGGGGATCTGCAATAAGTGGCTGTCTTTGCAGCTGCTCTTTTTGCGGACCCTCTCGGGCTCATAGGTGGAAGGGGGGGCCTTGGTCACCCGCACCTTGGGCACCACGATGCCTGGCCGCACGCTGCTTCTCCTCACCAGGTTCAGGGGCAAAAGGCTGCTGCGCCTCAGTGCCACCGTGGAGGCGTCCTCCACGCCTGGCGGCTGCAAACTGGCACGGCGATCCTTCTTCTTAGGGACCAGCATGACTCGGGAGTTCTGGAAGAGCTTCTTATAGTTGCTGAGGCGCTCAGGGTCCAGGCTCTTGAGCTGCTCATGCCGCTGTCTACGGATGATCTCCTGCACTGCATAGCGCCTCTTGCCGACGCAGGGCGGGCTGCCTGGGCACACTGTCCTGCAGGCTGTGGTCACGAAGGGACTGCTAAGACCCGTGGTCATGCGCACCATGTGGTCCATCACGCCACCATCCACTGGGTCTGCGTTTGTGTTAAAGGAGAAGACCCCACGCACAGTCTCTGACAGCTTCTGCAGGCAGCCCTTGGGCTCGAGGGCCTTGGCCACCAGCTCCGGCAGCTTGGGCCACTCAGGCTTATAGGAGTCGCTGAATTGCTCAGGACAGGGCTGGGCCATCAGACGCAGCATAAGGTGAGCTGTCTCATAGCGGGCAGTAAACAGAGCCCACTGCCGTGGAGTTAGCCTCCGCCCAAAGTCCCGGGCTTCCAGATCTGCCCCTGAGGTAACAGCAGAAACAAGACAGCTCATACACTGCAGCATATGCTTGCATTTCTGACTCATGTACTTCAGTAAAAGAAGTTCAAGTTAGTATATTGACATATATATGAGCTTCATGTTTCCATATGATCCACATCTTTATCACACTGGCAAGACCTGAACATGTTTTTTCACTTCATCACAAAAGAAATAGAACCATGAGAGAACAATAGAATTGTGAGGGAGCACTGCATACCTGCCAGCATCAAAGTTCGGACACATTCCGTTCTGCCTTGCATTGCGGCCTTCATAAGAGCAGTGAAGCCATGGCAGTTCCGCTTCTCAATCTCAAGGCCAGGGTAGTAGTTGAGCAGGTAGTTGGAGATTGTTATGTGTCCTGCAGACATGAAGATAGCATTGTGAGGACCTCACTGGTTTCTGTACTGAAATGAAAACTATAAATCTATCCCAGTCTTCATTTAAAATGCATATCAATTTTCCAGTGTCGACTGGTTCAAGCTCTACAGTGGACAGGGTTTCTCATTATTGTAGTCATAGCTGAATAAATGTTTAATTTTGAAGTAAACAATGAAATGGCAAATTGAAACCCAAAGAGTTTTAGGCTGGAAATGCTATGCATATATTTGTCAGTGTTAATGACTATTAACTACAGTAAGCATATTGTGTAACGTGCCCCTCATTAATCCTGTATGTCCCTGACAATCATGACCATCGGGATGTCCAGCAGAAAATTTGTATTATTATTATTTATCAGGAATGATGCAGTGTTAAGATCAAATTGAACTAGCTTCTTATTTAGACTAAATTTTAAATCATTTGTTAATTTTTGGCAATATTTGTAAACTGAGTCATAACCATGATAAGTAGAACTATATAAAACAGAGTAAAGTATCAGACAGCATTACACTGCATCTTATTGATGACATTGCTGAAGAGTTGTTACCTGCTTGAGCAGCTGTGATAAGGGCAGTGTTTCCTTCGTTGTCCTGCCAGTTCACATCAATGTAAGGGCAATGAGCAAGGGCAATGACCACATCCACATATCCTTGGTAACAGGCAACAATCAATCCTGTCTGCAAAGGAATGAAAATAGTACCATACTTATTTGGAGTTTTTAACTACATTCTTTTCAGAATAGAAAAAAACAAGACTCCTGGCCTCTATAATCATGACTCACACGTGATTAATTATAGGATATGCATCCAAGAGCAATAAAACACTTTATATGTGGACTAATGAGATATAGAAATATTCTTGCTTGGAGAACAATGTATAGAATCTTTAACCTTTACTCATGAAGGATATTTTTCTCAGACTTCATGAGTTTAAGAAACAGTTGCTCCAATTTAATGCAGTGTGCAGTGTTTATTTATGATACCTCTGGTATATTGCACACAGCTGAATATAAAAATATCTTTCTATTTTACAATGTGCTGAAAGAATGCCTTAGTATTTCTGGTCATTAAGAACCTAAGAGAGACTTCCAAAAATTGTGGTAAATTTCATGCTGTGAATACCATCAAGTAACCACTTGTAAACAAAAAAGTTCAGTAATACCAAGCATTTGTGATGACATCAACAGTGCAAATAATCTGAGCAGCTAAGTGGCAAAGGGCAAACACTGTGTTAAGGAGATGTCATACATCATTCATGAAAAAAGCACAGACTGTTTATACATACAGTATTTTCATGCACTCTGCCTAATTCTTCATTTCTTATTTGGAATGTCCTTACAGACTCTTACAGTCAACAGTGAACCCCAAAGCTGCATGCTGCTCCCATGAGTGGTTATTTTCATTAGCACTACTTGAGATATGGAGATACTATATAGAAAGCATGGATCATAAAATAATATGGAAGCCATGTTGAGCAATGACTGGCTCAACTTACAGGAGAGGATAATGTTTCTGTACAGAACACTGTCCTCCCTTTGAGTGATTGCTGAAAAGTGCCAAATATATAAGCTGTTGATGGATATGCTTGTGTTTTTCAACAAACCATTTCCTTGAGACTGATCATTTTCCCAACAGTGCTGAATAATCAGTCACATTTACTGTCTGACTAAATATTGATCATTTCTTGCAATGCAAGTAAACAGTATTAATCAAAATGCAAGGAACAACTACTTTGGTCAATACATACTTTTAATAACATCCTTTTCAACACAGTTTAAACATTGGCAACTGCCCTCTTCTGTATCTTATTGAAAGCTGAAATATAACTCTCAGTATTTGAAAGGATGTTCTAAAGACAGCTCAGTGTGCATTATGCCTTAAAAACCATGACCATGGTCATAAAGTATTGGGCTTTCTCCAAACCTTTCTTTCAGGGCACTGAAATGTCATTTTGCTACTGATGATGGCAGGTTCCCTGTGTAAAATGCATGCTTTTTGAAATGCATGCTTGCATGGGTGGGGTGTTAATAACAGGGATGTGATTATGAAAATGACCAGGTGAAGTTACAGGCCTGTTTTCACCTGACGCTAACTATACACCCACACCACCTCTTAGAATTAAAGCAGTAGTGTCTCTGAAAGTGTAACAGCTCAGTTATAGTAGTCCCTCTCACAAGTGCTTTGCTTATGCCATGAGTTTATATTATAGAATGTATATTATATATTTTATTTTATCTTGTTTATTTTAACCATTTGCAGTTGCATGGAAGAGATATGAGACTGGAATATAATTATTAGAAAAGCAGGGCTGAAAATGTTTCAGATTTCTAAGGGTTCAATCATTGTTGCAGCTTGTTCTCCTGAATGTTTTGATACATTTTTTTTATGAAGATGTATTTTATCATATATTCCCTGAAACCTTTTTGGTATGAATGAATATGTTTGAGAGGTCAAAAAATCCAAATATGGTGATAAGTTAAATGCCAGGATATAAATCAAATTAAATATTTCACTATTATTTGTATTTTTAATGCAATACCACAAATAATTATATGCGTTATGACTTAAAGTAACCCTTTATCTTTCTTATGTATAAGATTATCCAACAGTTTTTCTGATGGGTTTATTGCAGTTTGTATTTCATACGTTCAAGATGTATGTTTGAAGCAGACAATCATAATTTAGCATACCCTATCACACAGTGGTATCAGATAATACCATGAGGTTCAAACCAGAGCAATTCCTCCACCAGGCCATAAAACGCCAGCATCCCTCATGACAGAAGCACTGAATGGCTCCATTGCGCATCTACATAACAGAGGCGTTTTTTTTATACTTCTACTGAATAAAATAAGCATTAGAAATATTCAGTCAGAATTTTTGAGGATGATGATGTGAGAAAGACCACAGGTGTAACATTGACTAATGAGACCTTAGTAAGTGTATCATGACTTTAGTTATGTAAAACTGGTACATAAATGTGCTGTGATGTAGAGTTCATATGCTGAACCATACTGTACATTTATAATGTAGATTGTTCATTATGTCAGATTCTTTCACTTTGTTATGATTTCTTTTTTCTGTCTTTTTTCCTCTCAGTTAATTGAAAACCAAACATGAGTACAGCTTCAATGTGGCTCTAGGTAGTCTAATTTGGTCCCATCTCTTCTAGTCTTTAAAGTTGGAAAAACTCTCCCAAAATAAAAATCAATGTAGTAAAACAGTATTTAAGTCAAAATTGTTTCACCAATTAATTCCCTGACCTCAGCAACACCAGAAGCAATACTTAAATTACTGTGATTGTGTAAAAATTAGACACGTTTTTGGAGTTTCCTTATTTTCGTACACAAATTGGCTCCACCAGCTGCAAATCCTTTTTTCCTCCGAGCACCAACTTATGTCTCAACGGACTTTTCAAAACAATGTCCACATTCATGGATATTGATCATATTCATGATAAAGAAATGCTAATGCCTTTATTGGAATTTTATATGTAAATGAGTCAGAAACAAAAGGAATATGATATGTAAATCAGGTCGAACAGCTGTAAGAAACAACTATGAAGATGGACAAGGTTAGTACTGACTGCTGAGGGTACTGACCCAGCTGCAAAGCTTCTTTGCTGAACTTCATTTGGGCTGAGAGTAGCTACATAGACCTATGCTGTGAGTCAGCATTTTTTTCATTGTTGCTGCTGATTAATTCTGTACAAAACTGAAACAGCTGTGTCCCCTGTGCAGAAAACCTGTTTGTAATAAAAATCAGTGCAAAGCAATTTAATTCTGCAGAAATGTTATTTCACAGAGCATTTTTTTTTATCTCATGCCCTTTACATTTTCGAGATGAATAAATCTATTTTATCATTTGCATTAAAACAGACACAACCTTTACACAGATACTGAGGCATAATACTTTTTGTTGTACCTCCTGCTAAATATGTGTTTTTCAAGGTAACCTCTTGCATAATATGAGGGCTTTACAAATTAATATAGCAATGGTTTTAGGAATGTCAGAGTTCTTCCTTTTTGTTTCATTTTTTCTCCTCAATTTGGATTGGCAGCTGTGCCTATTGAATGACAGCTGTACCTCCTCCATCCAAACACTTGCAAGTGGCAGTACCACGAGAGTATAAGCAATCCTCCAATGCATTGGCCTATACAATTTTACATTGTAAAATGGCAATTACAGTTTTACACCCCTCAAGCCATACAGAGCAAAAAGAGTGTCCACACCAGTCACAGATGGGGCATGGCTCTTTAGCTTCATTTCCTTTTTTATTTTTGAGATATAAGAGATTTACATTTCAGGAAGATCTCATAAATTATATAAAGTCCTAGACATTATGTTGTCAGTTTAGGAAAATGCAAAACAACTGCCCTAAATGTGCATTGTAAAAATAGATTAAATGTGCACAAAACACACCCTAAACCTCAAAGTGTTAATGATTATGTAGCTAATCAATTGGTAGTCTGTTACATCATTGAAAGAATGCATCAGTTACTTAAGGTTTCACTCTTGAAAGAATAACTGAGGTCATAAGAGGTTTTGCTCTTTCAAATCTGTCTTCTCAGCTAGGCAAAAGAATCTAATCCATGTCTTGACCACTATTATTTTGTATCATGTCAACATCCTCCTTATACGTGTTAATACAGCACATATCCATTCATATTGAAAGAACAACCAATACATGGTCACTTGTACATGGGCAGCTTTAATCAATGAATGTCAGATACAGTGGTGTGCCCAGACTCTCTTAGGGGCAGAGGGGAAACGATTCAAAAACGGCACCTTAAAAAATGTCTAATTTATGACCGATTAAGAAGGGCACTTTCATGCCCTGTGCACATAACTGGTCAAATATATATTTCCAATACTAACGTACACAGGATCCACTGTGACATTGTGCCTAAGCACAGAAGAGGCTACACCAGTCCTTTGCTGATTTCACCAAACCTAACATGCAATTCTGTGAAGTAAACAAAAGAAAGCAAGTGCTGCTTATCTAACATGACTTTGACTTTTTGAATGTTCTTCCTACAAGACCAGTGGAATGTCGAACCTGAGAGGGTTATGGCGTCCAAAACATGATTAGAAATCATTTAAAAACGTAATACCCCGTAATACACATACATTTTTATTATGCTGCCCAGCTGGCTGCCTCTCTTTAAGTGCTGCCTGCATGACGAATGAATGTTACACCTGTGTTGCGTATACTCATCAATGGTAAATTGATTTTATTAGGTCTAAGAGTCGCTGTATTGATTGTGACATTATAAGGAAACACTGCCGAAAAGTAATTATCTCATTTTCCTATCATTCCTAAATCAGAGTACAAAATTAAATAGCTACAAAATTAAAAACAGAGACAGAGAGCAGTTTCAAAACAGGTCAAGTAAAAAAGACCACTGTGTCATCGCTTCACTTACACACCATTTTGATAAATAATAATGTGTGTTCAGTAGTGTTTATCTAATAGTACTGTGTAGTAGTATCAAATAGTATGTGAGCTAATCTTGATCCCAGGCACCATATCTGTTCAGTGTCTGAAAAGGTATTTTAGAAAAAATTCTGATATCTGACTGGTTACACCCCCCTTGGATTAACCAAGGGGGGTGTAACTTTCTCATGCTCTGTTGAATACACATCATTGTAGCTGTTACGATTTACTATATTCAGTCAATGGCATGATCAATACAGGCCTACAGTACAGAAGTACAGAAAAATTAGGTACCTTCTCTACATGAAGTCCTCCAATCAATTCAGTAATTCAGATCTGTCTTGTGCTACCAACAGCTATCTGAATGAATGACAACCAACGTCAGTTCTCACACTTATGTTAAATCCAGCATAACATAGCGATCATTCTAACAACCTGTGAGCCAGTCTGAAAGTTTGCAAATGAAATCTTCACATTTGTTGCATCACTGCATACTATGGTTGTCACAGAGGCTGGTTTTACTGGTGGAAAAAGGTGCACAGGCCTGCACTGGGGTTATCACCTCCACACTGTCAATTTCATTACTTTGTCGTTACTTTGTAAGTAATTCATAACTGCGAACCATTTTTTATCAGTTACAAAAATATTTAGTGTAACAATTCATACTAGCATGTTGCAATTTTTTTTTTTTCATAATAGAGAATATTAAGGACAAGGAACTGTACCATACAAGGAACAAAACTGAAATGCCATATCTGCTCTTCTTGTATAATTGAGATGTTCAGACTGTGTTGAGCTGAATTTACAAAAGGCTTCAGCAGCAACTTTAATTAAAAGATAAGACTGTACATATTAATTGGAAATCTGTTTTAAGAGGTTTTCAGGCTTCCATCGCAGTAAACTGTTCCATATTTATCAATTTAACAGCAGCTAAAGGAATTTACCGGAAGAAAACAAACCACTGGCTGTATGCTGATGAAAGAAATCTGCTATGACAATAAAACAACTGGTGCCCTATGTAGAATGACACCATGAAAGACTCTAGATGTTTGCCATGTTAATTTAATATAGATATAGTATAACTAAAAAGCTAATTATCCATACTATTTTGTTAGCTATCTGAGATAGAACTATAAAATGTGTCTTTAAAAACTATCCCAAGAAATTACTATTTATCAAGCCTGCTCATTGCAATAGCAAGGCCAACATTTCAAAATGATCAAAAAATCTTCAAATTTTGAACAACTTCCAGTTATCATCTTAGAGGGAATTGTAATTCCCTTAAAAAACCCATTGGATTACCATTAAGCAAATACTACAGAAACAAACAAACAAACAAACAAACAAACAAACAGCCAGATAATTTGCCTCTATTGATAATTTGCCTTCACATCTGAACTCAACCAGATTAAGTATTCAGTTACAGGGAGCAGTTAATTGCTCAAGTGAAAGGAAATGAAGCTGAGCAATCAGAAATTCGTAATGGACTTCTTAGAAGGCATGACCCCAGGGACAAGCCTGCTTTATGACCTTGATTTCAACACATTTTTTGATGTTTCCATGTTTCTTTGAAAACATTTAGCCCACTCAAAACAAAATAAAATCCAAAATCCTGCCACTGAGGATTTTACGTTCTTTTTATAATATTTTACATTTCACAAACTGTCATGTAAGGCTTAGAAGGAGATTGCTTTTTGCAGTTTAAAAGACCATAACTTACATGTGACATGTCAAGACACGCAAGCTTGTGATAACGTGTAACAATTTTCAAGCCTGTGAAACAAAACCTTCTATGCATGGACAAAAGCAGAAGCAATATTACACACTGGCAGTACCTGAGCACCAGTTTACCTGATACTGTCGTACTATACCCTCAGAATACAGAATACTTTAAACTGAGAAAAGACTGCCATAGGGTTTTTAAATAAAGTTCTATCCTTAGAATCACAGTTAGGTTTTTCAAAATCAGAGTCTGGTTTTAAAAAGGTAGCATGTAGGCTTGGATCTCCTGGGTCCGATAAGACACAGACATTACAAACTATATACAATAAGAAAATGATCATGTATCATAACTATGTACCTAAAACTATACATATATTATTAAAATGAATAAAAAGTCAGCAGAAAACAAAGAAACACCCATGGGGTGAAAGCATTTTAAAAACTAAAGTGAACAATTTGAATAACACAGGATCCTTCCCAAATAAGTCATTGTTCAGAGCCATGCATTAAATATACACAGAACCCATTTCTGTAATTGCTGTTTTCCCTGCAGGGTGTCTGAAACTATCCTTCTAGTTAGTCTGCCCTAAATCACACAGTGTGGCGACACTGCAGTGCACAGGGCATCCACTAGCAAGACTCTCTCCACAATGATATCCTACAGTGACCTACTAAATAAAACTCCACTCCACACTCCCTTTCCCTTTCACAGCAATTAAGGATAAAAGTGCATTCTGGGT
Source organism: Albula goreensis (assembly GCA_022829145.1). Taxonomy (NCBI): domain Eukaryota; kingdom Metazoa; phylum Chordata; class Actinopteri; order Albuliformes; family Albulidae; genus Albula; species Albula goreensis. The sequence continues at coordinate 15,225,698 of CM040756.1, forward strand.
ATTGTTTGTTCATTTGTAATTTTATGTTTGGTGCAGGGAAGACAAGCAAAAAATCAGGCCAATTTGAAATTCACACAGCAAACTAGTCATTAGCATTTAAATCATATACAGCCAATTCCATTTTAACAATTTCATACTAGCATTATGTATCAGATTTGGCTTTTAGACTGGCATGTAAGGGTTCGGTCTACACATAATACTAATTTAGGCTAATATTTCAAAGATATTTACATGGGAGAAATAATTGCATGCATTTCCACTATAGTCCGGTCAACATTTTAAAAGCTTTGGCCTGCCAAAGTTTTTGACGTTAATTACAGTGCTCAGAGTTTCTATAAAGGTGTCTAAATCTCAGTTTAATTATTGATTAAGGTTCCAAGCACTGTGTGAGGAATTAATTGCAATTTTCAGCCCTCTGTGAAAAAGGCTGCCACAGTAATCCATAATCACAAAATAGACAAAAAGTCAAATTACCTCTTTGTCTCAGATATTTTTTTTTTTTAGGGAAGTCAGAATGAAGAAGTATAATTTCAAGTTGATGAACTTGGCACAAGCGGTTCTATTAAGGGGAGAGAGTACTTATATTCTTCTAAAATTAAATAATCAGAATAAAACATATTTTCTACTATAGGGAATTATATTCAAAAACATACTGGGCACATTCTGATTACTTTGCTTCTGGTTTGGTATAGTACTTGATACACACAAAATCTCTGCTGTTAAAATGATAAAACAATACATACATAAAATAATCTTCCTTCAATTAACATTTATGTGAATCTGACTCTTACCTTGTTGCAACATGCCTCCATATTAACAATGTACAAGAATAAGTGTGGGATAATGACATCAATTTTCTACAAAACAACCAACAGTTTTTCTACAATTACTTTTTGAACTACACAAAAAATCCTCCTATAGCAATCCAAGAGCATCTTGCCAATCCTCAAACGTCTCAAATGACTTGCATGGCTCCATCAGTGTGAATAACAACTCTACATTGCAGTGCCAATTCATCTATGTATTTTTTGTGAGCTTCTAAAAGAAACTAGAGTTGGGCAGAGGAACATAACAAACCACCTAAGACAGCACAACACAATTGTTATTTTATCTAGTGTTTAATACACACTTGCATCCTGGCATCAAAATTGTTACCTCTCAATAGTATGGGCAGTTAACATTTAGGTGACGGTCAAATGGGTCAACTGCCCACTCTCTCCATTCAAACACCTATCAAATCTTCTCCTCTGCGTCTTAACTCGAGTCTCAGGATAGAGTAATCTGTAATATACTCTGATCCCAAAATAGAAAGGATAAGCCATTGATTGCAGGCAGAGTTATGATGTACTCGCTGCCCTGTACAACAAAGCAAGACAATGTTCACTGAAACCCTGCTGAACCATAGCCATACTCAATATTAATTCAATATCCAGAATGTACAGACCAAGGGGGAGAGCAGAAAATATTGAGCTTCACAATAACTATATGCCCATTTGTTGTCTTGTTCATGTTAATATAGTGTTACAGACTTTAATGCACACACACAGAGGTCTAGTAGTTTAGATGTAGTTTATTCAGAAATTGTGAAATTATTCAGCTGTCTGCTTTGGCAAGGACTAGATTACAGCAAAAGAACAATGCCTGTTTTAGAGACTAACTAGCTATTAGGTTGCTCTACTTGTTAACTGAGAAAGGGTACCTCAAGTTTGTGAGAGTAAGCTTGTGAATGTGTATGTATTTATATTTAATCTATTATCTTGCTGCATGTTTCTTAAGCACCTCTAAACTAAGCTCTTTTAGACTCTTAAAAATCAGACAGCCCTGTGTCCTATTAAAACACAAATAAGAAATGATGGATTAGCTTTGGCCTAAATTTTGGAATAGTGTTGCTGCCTGTCCACAGTTTGTGGCAGATGTTACATACTGGAAATCCAATGGAAATGTAATGAAAACAAAAAGTAAATTTATAAACCGTTGTTATAAAGTCATGATTTTGTACTGCTTCTTTCATTCACTTTGCTATTGTCTGAGCAGCACTGTGCTACAGGAGAACTCATGCTGATCAAGAGATGCCACCGAATTCCATGTATCACTCAGTTTGTGAGCAGCTAATGCACTAGCAACCTGAGGACCCCTGCACCGGCAGGACAATACCAATGCTGTCCTGCTACTGTTGAATCTGAGCACATTAGGCCAAGCCTTGAATCTTGGAGTCTACACGACTGACACATTCTCTAGCCCATTTTAATACATTCTTGACAAAGGCATTATTTATGTGAACTCAACTGTACATCAGCTTGTGATTACACCACAGCTAGACCACCACATTACACAAGTTTGCTTTTATTCAGTGGTCTAAGTATTTATTAATAGTCTGCCTTTTATCCAAATATCCTTAGTATGATAAATCAGTTTGTGTGTGTACAGTCAGTATTGTATTTATAGATAACCCAGAGGTGTCCCATTTTTGCTGCATCCTTGTTCCCAGGCTAAACGAAATGACCTCTTACCGCAGGGTCATTTCCAGCACAGGGAGAAACTCAACAACGTGTTCTTGCAGGAATTGTATGCAGTGCCCTGTACTGTCTTCTGCTTACAATTCTTGTTCTTTTGCTCAAGTAATGTACGTACACAAGTCTAGTAGTTTGGAAACAGGGTGCTTTAAACAACGATTTTGAAATTAGGATGAGTAGTCGATACTAATAGACCCACCCAAACAATCCTTGCTATTCCCATTCTTTCTGTAGAGTACAGTACAAACAGCTTGTTCTGTTCCATATGCTTCCTTGCTGTCTGTTCATGGATTTGTACACTCCTCTAGAAGAGCAATACCTTCATAAGGGGTACTACATATACCATAACTGGATTCTCAGTCCAACACATTCCATTAGTATGCCACTCAGCAAAACAGTTATGGTATACATTATATATGTAATACACGTGGAAGATGTGGATGACCTAAATGACATATCCATTCTTAGTACAGCTACTACCTAATCAAAGTAGTACATATGTATGTGATGTTGTAACAAGAGTGAACTGATGAAAGAGTATATTTCCCGGAAAATGAAGGGAAAATAATGGGAGACTTATTATCCTAAGAGCATATCTGTATTTGTAATTATATAGTAATAACAAAAATTACAGGACTATTTAAGAAAATATGTTCTGCTATATGTTCTTTACTTCATCACTGTTGTATCACAATGTATGTGTGGATGTGTGTATGCATGTGCTACTCATAATAAGAAAAGAATAGTTGCCATAACTGTAAACATATTTTGGTTATATTGTAAATGGTCTGTGGTATAATCACTGTCCCTTGAGGATAATAATAGCTGTTATTCAACATATTTTGACAACAATGTAATTTGGCTTTTGGTGTCAAGATTGTGTACTGTATTACATTCAGTGAAATATATACTATATGCTATGTGCTTATATGTAATATCATTGGATTTGTGATTTGCATGTGTCTAGACTGACAAACACAGCAATACTTGACAAGGGGAGTAAGTCCAGTCTTCAGCTTGCATCACAGGGAATTTTTTTCATTAAAGCATTCTGATTTTCCTTGTCTTATCAAACATTACAAAACAAAAGGCTTCTTTTCTATTTTAGGGGGGGAAAAAAAAACTTTTGACATAGGGGAGTTTTCTTTACCTGAATTAATATGCTTCCAATAAATTCATGTTATAAATGTTAGAATTCAATACTAGAATTTAGACTTTTTAACATTGTTTTTAACACATGACATTCTTGAATCCAAATATTTCCATAAGAATGTACATTTTAAGCAGTCTCGCACAAATAATTCTTAAATGAATCAACAGTTGTGCATTACCTGAAACAACACATTAAATGTGACCTACTAGATAAATCACACAGCACCCTAATCCTGATTTAAGGTCAAATACAACCTCAGCAACAAATGTCTTCCCTCTTCAGGATAATCAAAGATCCTCCAATTGATGGACACATCTCAGTTCTGCTCTCAGCTGTACCATCATGCCTACTGATAATGAGATTTGGAAATATGCCAGGCCACTGATTGGTTTATGTCTGCTTCTCAAAGAGCTCCGACTTTGGACAGTGTGCTGTGTGTATAATTCTTGTGCTTTACGCCTTAAAAGCAGAGTTTCCATGAACTCAAAGGCCCGGTTTGTGTGGAGTTTCACCCAAGCCTAATTGTTTCAGTGGCTAAATGATTAAAATAAATAGAGACCATTTCCATGCCATATATGTTCAAGGACAAACTCACATACAAGGACTGGCTGTTCCAATGCTTCAGAGCACTGTGTTTGCACTCCGTAATTAAGACTCACACTGCTCTAAACAGAGCACAGCACAAGTTCAGTGGATTGAGGCAGAAACCTGGCCATTAAAAAAAATGTAGGTTGTCAAAATATGAAACATGATCATTTAGCAGTATTTACTGTACAGTCATGCCTTTCACACCTACCTGAATTTCATGCAAAACTTTTCTGTTTTAGCCAGTTCTGCTGAGTAATCAAAAGTTTAGTTTTTTAGCCTACTCTTACTATGTGGGCCTCTTAAGCATGGGTTATTCCATAAAATGTAAATGTGACTGAAATAAAACAGAAAAAGTCAGGTAACTTACAATAATCTGACTCTCTCATCAAGAAAATCCCAGGAAAAACACCACACAGGCCAGAAACTTCAAAATGATATGAAGCATTGCTGACATAATGTCAAATGAAACAAATAATACAAACACCGCTGGGAATTATGTTGGAAGCCATCCATAAATGGATCAATCCTTTGCCATGTAGCTCTTAAAAGTTTAAACCAACAATCAGAGACTTATCTTAAAAAATAAGGCAGCGGATGCAGACCATAAACTTCAAAATTACGAGCAGGTAAGATCAGGAACAAATGTAAACCCTCCTTCCTATTAAGGTTGATATGACACAAACACACACACGTATGTCTTCTAAATCTAGCCTATATGTAATTATTTTCCACCTGTTTCACATCATTTCAAAAATCTGTGTCATACTAAACATTCAATGATCCATTTCATACACCTCATGAGCATAGTCCAGCTTTCTGTTACAGAGGTGCTTTGTTCTCTGCATTGGTTTAAGACAGCCTGTAAGGGCAGCAGTTTTAACTGTCAACCATGAGGTCTTATTCATGCTTATTCATGTTTTCTCCACTGTCAAGCAAAATGTAGGAATAATGAGAATTATGGGACAGTTGTAGTCCATATTAGCTGGGGATTGTTGACTATACAAAACTAGACACTGCTGCTGGCAGACAAAGACTGCAAGATTACTGAATACTCCCTGTTCACAGCCTGAGACTACTTTGCTGATTACAGTAGTGTCTTAAACTCCAGTTGAGAGGTGCTCAGAGGGTAAGGGAGGCCATTTTGGGCCCCTTAGCCAAAGTTGGGATTACCCTGCCTTGATGACACAGACCTTCAGTATGGTGGCCAACACTATGTCAACTATTAATATCCAGCCAACCTAATTGAAATTGTGAAAAATGAAATTGTCACTTGTGGCTTTCCATGAAACTGTAAATAACTGTGAATGAGGAACACTACAACTGAGGACTGTTTACTCCACTGATGCCTGATTTGGAAAGCAGTGAGTGTTTAACATTACCTCTCTGGTCATCTGGCATACCCTAAGGAGGATTTAATGTAGGTAACCTGAGGAAACCTGGCTGACTTAAACCCACACTACCCTGGCAGAGTTGGGTAATGACACAGTGAATGTTTGACTAACTCTACAGTCCTGTCTTTGTGGTGAGTGCCTTTACAGGCTGAACCACTCAGGAGCCTGATGTCTCTGTAAAATTTCATGTTCCCCAAAATGTGCTCCAAACTTTAATGACAAGAGCAAAGTGATTCCCATGAACTAATCAGAGTATATCCTTGGTTGTGAATGTTTTTTGCTAAGTAGTTTAATTTGGCAGATTTTTTTTTCCTCCAGAAATAATTTTGGGAAAATAAGAATATACCCAAGAGAATGCCATTCATTCATGCTTAAACAACCACGTGTTAATCATCAGTAAGGATTGTAGTGATGAGCTTCAGCACAAACAAGAGCATGTTCAAATACAGGTCATTTAGGCCTATCGGTCAATGAATGATACCTTTCTCAAGCAAACACGCTTTGAACCAGAATAAAGATTCAATCGATTTTAGACCAACATGGGCAATCCATCCCACACAGTCAAACTCTTACTTACCCTGCTGTTTTTGTCAGTCTCCCTCACTTCGTCTTCGGACACGCCTTGTCGTATCATGATTTTAACAATGACTGCATTATTAGTGCAACACGCCTGGTAAAAGGAAAGAGGTGCTGGACTCTCGGGGGAAGGGGTCCTCTCCGAGTCTGCGAAGCTGTCATCTGGTGGATAAAAGGAGTCATCCGAGGCGATACTCCTGGTATCTGGCAAATCCAACAACTCGTCGTACTCCTCAAAATCGCCATCCTCGTCATCTTCTTCACAAGATCCCAGATATGCGTCTTCTTCCGACAGATGAGGCTCCTCCACGATTTGTGCTGGGTGAACCTGTACATCGCTTCGACTTTTACTTTGTTGAAGTTGTTTTAGTTTGACAGGAGAGGACCCTCCTCCATCCCTGTCGTCCGTTATCAGCACCATTTAAACCCCTAGGTAAAACTCCACAGGGAATAAGAGTAGTTCGCTTGAATCCCAGACTGCTCGGATCTTCTAGACAGCATCAAGAACAATCAAAATGCAGGCTCCCATACATGTAAAAGGCAATATACAGTAGGGAAAGAGTATTACAATTTACGAGTCGAACACCACCACCAGAGAGAGAGAGCGGGTATCCCAAAACAATAGCCGTAACTCTATTATCATCATTGCCATTAACCCACCACCGGAATGTGAAACACAAGTAAATAATTTAAGATCTGTCTCTGAACTTAACTAATACGTGCTGTACTTCCAAAGTTGATGCTTACATGTTAGCTGCATGTCCAGGGGGGTTCGCTTTTCGTGAAATTCATTTTGTGAGTTTTAAATCCATAAACTTGTCAAACAATTTGTCATTTTGGTTGTCATCCAGTCAACAGTTTTAAACTCTTGTTCTCTTGCAATGAAGCGAAACCATCTTCGATTCTTGACAATCCATTTTTGGATAATTTCAAAAGTTAATTTTCAGTTGAATGAGATCTTCTGTCGTTATTTAAATATTTAAAACACAAAGAAAGTAAAACAAATACGTCCATTGCGACCGTGTAAAAGAGACATTTGCAAAACTGTAGCTCCATAATCCGATTAGTCTCCCTCTACCTCCCTCCTCCTCTGTCCGTCTCTCTCGCTCACTCTCTCTCGCGCTTTGAGAAGATTAAATCCCCTGTTTAAAATGTTGACATCAGGAATAATATCGTAATAGCCCGATTTGATTGAACAACCCCTTATGGGCTGCACAAAATTCCATGTTATGTTTGGAAACTGTACTTACAATATAAGCACAACATGCGGACGTAATTAACGTTTCTTCCCCTTTGTTTTCACTCTTTACTGGAATTGTAAGCATAAGGAATTATATTCGAAAAATGACAACCCTTTACAGTCATTTTGAAAACAAAGTGTAGCAGATTGGAAATTCCGAATTAGTAACGAAACTGAAATAATTTAACTCCAGGAATCCCCGTTAGATGCAGTTGAAACTGCACTGCGTCTTGTTATAACACTGATGCTTTTACTTAACCTGTCATTTGAATGTCGTACTGTGGGAATATCTGGAAAAATGGCTTGTGCATTGTTCCTATTCTATGGACAGCAATAAACTGAATTTCTGATTGTAAAGATAAACATATGAGAAAAGTGATGGTTTTCGCCGTCATACTCCTATGACTTTTCTGACATTAAGTAAAACATATGTCTATAGGTTTTTATTTTTGTGAGTCCTTGGTTGAAGTCACTGATGAGTGAAACTGACAGTTGCGATTTAAGCATGGATCTCTTTATTAGTTTAAATCTGTTACTGTCTACTTCCCACTTTGTACAAACTCACTATACTCAAAGCATATGGCAAATTAAGTGTTTACGCCGAGAACAAGAAGTTGTCCAACCAAATATAAGTACTTAACGTGTTGTATACACTTCAGAACTATGACAGTGCCGTTTTCTTTCTCATTGGGGAGTAATTAAAAATCGCAGGTAAAAATATACTTTAATATGCACAGAAATAAAATCCACAAAGATACACTTATGCCCACCATTTATATTGTTGGTGAAACTCCATTTAGTAATTTCACTCAGCTATATTGAGACTTTCAACAGTGGTCGACTCGTTATTTTCTCACATGAGTGCGAAATCTTGGACTGGGGATAACCTGAGTAGCAATATAAACGGCAAGTTAAGAATTTTGAGGAAAATGTAACATTGTTTCTTTACATTTCAGCAATAGTCTCACCTTTGGAGAGGGAGTGAGGGAGGATGCCAAACTAAACAAAAAATATTCAGCTCTACACAAAGAAACAATCACACTGAAAAAAACATGTAGATTCAATTAGGAAGAGCCTACCCCTTGGTTATTCATATTTGACCTTAATCTCTCATTGGCACAGTTTGGAGCCGGCATTGTATTATCAGATATATAAGCGGATCCTGTAGAAATGACTTGTGCTGTTAAGTAGGTTATTTTCTCATTTTCCTTCTCCAGCAATCATTACATTGGCTTGAATTCTGATATGCTCATCAATGAACTTCAACCAGCCAAACTTCTTCATTCGTAATGCGATAACATGAACAGTCTTTGTCCCATCAACCTGACTATGTCCTTGTCTACCTTAGACAGCAGGATTTCCTTGTCTGATTGCATATTGAGATATGCATGCTTTATGTATCATGACTTCACCAGTTTACACTGCAAACACACTAACCCCAGAGTGAAGTGAGCTCTTTCTCTCCCGTTGTTTGTGCAGTTGAACAGCCCTGAACTCAACAGCATTAGATCATCATCAACAAAGTGAAAGCAGGGCTGTAGGACATGCACTAATGTGTAGTTGTTAGGCGACAGATGATTTAACTCTTAACTCTCGTTTGTTATTTTACCCCCCCCCCCCACCACCACCACCACCACCACCAAGAGACATGTGCAAACTTGATAACTTTTAACATGCATTTATTTCCACAATCCCTTCAAAATGTGCTTTCCCCTGTAAAAAAAAGTGTCAACTCTGGCATATTGGGTGTTGAAGGTGGAGATGGGGAGGGATGTTGGAAATGATGACTAGGCACGATGGGAAAAGAGGTACATGGTGTTCATATACCTGTATGAGACAAAACGTGAGACATGATAGGTTGAGGGGTTGTCTGAGAATTCTTCTCCTGAATCTCTGTTTTAACAAACTTCAATTAAAAGGTAGCTGAAAAAGTAATCAATAAAATCACAAAGATAGCTATCCTATGGGCCATATGATCAGAGTGTTTAGGAATCACTAGTACTTCTTGGCACAACAGGATCAGTCTAATTTTTTGCACATTATCACGATATATTGTAGACACACTGTGTGTCCTACCTCTCAGGCAGGTGTTTGCCGTATTTGTGATGTTAGTCTCTGTGGGATGTTTGAGTTAATTTGCTTGCCGTACTTGCATCCAGGAAACAGGGAGTAGGAAGCAAAATTGTTCATAGCACTTTCTTTAGTTCGCATAGTTAGCATTGTTCGTGTGCAGCCGTCTTCTGTGTCGTGCCCTTTGTAAGCATCGCATGTAAGTGATAACGTTCATAAGCATCTTCTTATGCCATTTACAGTGTTATTTTTTGTAACTGTTTATAACTGGTATCTGTGTATGTTGCGTGGGTGTTTACCTGCATTTCTATGCCCATAGCCAAACACGTAAGCATTTCATGTTAGCAACAATTCTTAATGTTTTAAATTAGCATTAGTTACCTATTAATTCTGTTGGAACAGTACAGTGTTGATCTTTTTAGGCAAATGGATAACTCAGTGAGCTAGGCGTTCATGTTATGTATTAGTCTGTGTCCATCAGTTTCACTCCGTATTTACTGCTTCATGCACTACTGAGTTTGCCATTAAACCTGGAGCTAGTGGGCTAATTTCTGACTCATATGTGGTTATTGAATTGAGTTTGGCTGGCTGTATAATGTAGGTTAACACCGTAAGGAGGATAGTACACTGTGACTAGGCATAAGAAAATGTGCTATATCCCACATGACTAGACTAGATATGTGCATATCTCATAGGGAATATGTATGAAAGGTATGCAAAATCAACAGTAAATGACCTAGGATATATAGAGAGTAAAGCCACCCATGGGTGTTCCCCTCACTTCCCCACCAAGCTCACATTGTAATAGTCCATTATCATCTATTAGATTTTTTTCTAGCCCAAATGAAGCTGTTGTGTACATAATGTAAAATAATAATAATAATAAATATTTTTAAAACATTTTTAGTCTTTGTGTTTAAATTGTATTGGCTCAAGTTTAATACCACAAAGTGCTGTGTAAAGCTTGAACAGCACCAGTTCTTAAACATAACTTTGCTGTAGCTTTAGAGATGGTCATATGTGTATTCAGTTGCCAGGTCAGTCAGCTTTAAAAGAGTCATTATGTAACTGTCAAAGGATGACTTGTGTTTCTTATATATTGCTATGTGTTAAAGGCCAGTCAATTGCATTAAAGAGCTTTGACCCATTCTGTTCTCCAGACAGCTTGTAAACTATAACACCATGTTTATGAGGCTGCTCTGTGTTGAAAAATAAATAATTACTGTCAAAGACACTGTTTGCAGTGAATTATGGCTCAATTAATGGAACTTAACACTGTGGGGTCAATCAGTTAATCACCCTCTGCTGATGGGGTAAGAGAGAAAGGAGAGGATAGAGAGACTGACCTTCATATGTGTACCAGCAGACAGAGTACTGTTTATCGAATAAAAATAATTCAATAGCTTTCATTCAGCCCTTGGAACGGCGCTTAATGGACTCTGATCACTTAATGCTTTGCACACATTTACCACGAGCCCCATGTACATCCCAAAGTAGTAAATCAACTATGGGGACAATCAGAGAGGCTTAAAAGAACAAAAAGCAGAAATCATGTAAAGTATTATCAATATAGTGTGTGTGAGCACAATTTCAATATGGAATGATTAAGGCATTAAAAGCTAACATTAAATCTTTTATAAAGTCATCCAATAACCACAGGTGTTGTAAAACAATGGCACACTCATGAATACAGGTGCTTTAAAAGCATATTTTCGAGGAGCTAGTTTTGATATCTGGACGAGTCTATTGTGACATAATCGCCCTGCAGGAATGCTAAGTGTACAGTTTATGCTCGTAGACTTATGGTGTACTGACGTTGTGAAAATTGCACAGATTGCCAGAAAAAAAATAAGTGCACTTAAGAGAAAGTTAACATTTTTAGATAGGTGACGTAACTGTACTTGTATGTCATCCCTGCAGTTAAGTACCAGACTGAGGAGGTCAACCCCTGGATGTGGGGGGAAGACAACATTGAGGACTCTTTATCATTGCTGCTAAATTATCAGTTTGATTGTTTTGCATTTTAAAAAAGCTTACTGTTTACAATCCAGTCTAAGGGTGAAAAATGTTATATTCCTATGACTACTACTTGAAATGAAGGTAATACCAATAATAGTCATAGTAATAGCAAACCTAATTAATCAGGACTAGAAGCACACCTTTTTTTGGCATAGATTTTTATATAATGGATGAATGTACTACTCATGAGCCACTTTGAAATCCTTACTAAAGTGTACAATCCCATCTTCTTCCCATCATATGTGGCTGCGATTTTAACCATGAAAAGAAAATCGTTGACAATCTAAAGATTACATCAAAATGAATTTTGGAAAAGACAACACTCAGGACCCATTAGAAATATTGGCAGAAGAGAATTCAACTGCCTTGTAAATGTAATATGAAAGAACATGCAGTAGTCCATAGGGACAAATTTATATTGTGGGTAACAAACAGTAAGGTGACAAAAACTGCAAATCACATACTACTTGCTGCATTGCTGGGTACACACAAACCTCAGTGATCTGTGTTGCTATAGAAAAAAAATATCTGACCAGTGCATATGCTCAAGTGTCAGCGATTTATTACTATTTATGTGAACATTAGATACCCTGATCTGAGGTGCTTTACATGTAGTATCTTGCATGTTGTCCATATATTCATATAGTTGGATGTTTAATGAAGAAAATCAGGTCCAGAAGACTGACAAGGCTCACAACAGCAGTAGTCCATGCAGGACTCAAACCAGCAACTTTTTTCAGTTCAGTTCCCTGACCAGTATGAAAATGTGCTCATACAGTTTGTTAAACAATTCAGTTAGGCTATTACTGAAGTAATAGGATTGCAAAAGATGCAAAAATTAAAACCAATAACATTTTCAGAGCTCAGGATGTGGTCTTGCATTTAGACAATACATGCCATGGACATGCACTGCAGGTTATACAGTACTGAAGCTTGTTAATACTGAGCTTGTGCATGTGGGAAGAATTAGATTACATATCATGTTGATGATACATGCTTAAAAAGAAGATATGAAGTGAAATAACATTTATCAGGTTTTACAGTGCCTATCATAAGTATTCACCCCCTTGGGTGTTTTACCCTTTTATTGCTTTCATTAATCAATCATGGTCAATAAAATTTGGCTTTTTTCACACAAAAATTTATTGGAAAAAACTCTTTAATGTCAAAGTGAAAACAGAGTTCTACAAAGTAATGTCAATGAAACAAAAAATATAAAGAAATATAATTGTTTGCATAAATATTCACCCCCTTTTAAATTTAATGGTCTAATTCAATAGAGGTCCATCCAATTGGTGCAAATAGTCTCACAATTAGTGAATTGAAGATCACCTGAGTGATGTGGGTGTGTCTCATGTGATTGAGGTATAAATCACCTGTGTCTGAAGGGTCCAGAGACTGGTTGATCAGTATTCCTGGCTACCATAACACCATAAAGACAGAAGAACACTCCAAGCAACTCAAGGAAAGGGTTATTGAAAAGTACAATTCAGGGGATGGATACCAAAAAATTCCCAAGGCATTGAACATCCCCGGAGTTCAGTGAAATCAATCATCAAGAAATGGAAGGAATATGGCACATGTGTGAATCTGCCTAGATCAGGCTGCCCTCGTAAACTGAGTGACCGTGCACGTAGGAAACTAGTGAGAGAAGCCACCAAGACCCCAAAGACTACTCTGAAGGAGTTACAAGCTTCAGCTGCTGAGATCGGAGAGACTGTGCATATAGCAAGTGCTGCCCGGGTTCTTCACCGGTCAAACTTTTATGGGAGAGTGGCAATTAGAAAGCCACTGTTGAAGAAAATTCATATTAGATCTCGACTAGAGTTTGCCAAAAGGCATGTGGAAGACTCCATGGTCAAGTGGAAGTAGATTCTTTGGTCTGATGAGACCAAAATTGAGTTTTTTGGCCATCAGACAAGACGTTATGTTTGGCAGAAAACAAACACTGCACATCACCAAAAACACACCATCCCCACTGTGAAGCATGGTGGTGGAAGCATCATGCTGTGGGGATGTTTCTCAGCAGCTGGCCCTGGAAGGCTTGCAAAGATAGAGGGCAGAATGAATGCTGCAAAATACACCGAAATCCTGGGGGACAATCTTATTCAGTCTGCAAGAGAACTATGGCTTGGGAGAAGATTTGTTTTCCAGCAAGACAATGATCCAAAAAATACAGCAAAAACTACATAGGAATGGTTTAAAAAGAACCAGGTAAATGTTCTGGAGTGGCCGAGTCAAAGCCCAGACCTCAATCTTGTAGAGAATTTGTGGCTGGACTTGAAAGGGGCTGTTCATGCCCGATACCCATGCAACCTGACAGAGCTTGAGCAGTTTTGCAAAGAAGAATGGAGCAAAATTGCAGCGTGCAGATGTACAAGGCTGATTGAGACTTATCCACACAGATTCAGTGCTGTGATTGCAGCCAAAGGTGCATCCACTAAATACTGACTTGAAGGGGGTGAATAATTATGCAAACAATTATTTTTCTTTATATAATTTTGTTTCATTAACATTACTTTGTAGAAATCTGTTTTCACTTTGACATAAAAGAGTTTTTTCCAATAAATTTTTGTGTGAAAAAAGCCAAATTTTATTGACCATGATTGATTAATGAAAGCAATAAAAGGGTAAAACATACAAGGGGGTGAATACTTATGATAGGCACTGTATGTGGCCAATCCAAGCATACATGGCTTGAAAAAATTACAATGAATGTTCACACAAACATTTTCAAATTTTGTATGCCATTACACACATACGCATCAATGCCTGCCTAACTCTGTGGGTCTTCAATATGAAATATGGAAGTTACCTCATCATTTCTGATCATACCTCACACATTTTAATGGAAATAGCATTTCAGTCTCAGATGGATCATGCAAACTATTATGTTTACCATGTTTTCAAGTACACCTATTGTGAAGTCAGAATTTACAATGTAAGAAGAATATTTTATTCACAAAAAAACAAAAAAGACAAGCCATTGTATGGTCGCCAATAGAACAGATAATTTAAAACAGAAACAAATACATGTGGTAATTATCGCCATTGTGGCCATTTCAGGCTTTAATGGTATCAAAAAAATGAATGTTAGCCAAAAAGACAGCTATAGAATAGCCAAAATATTGCAAGTACAGAATTGTACCACGCTTTTAACACTTTCCATGATTCTCTTCAAGCATAGGGTCTCTTCAAAACTGCATTTAAATTACTGAATTTTCACCATGCTATACTAAATTGGTATTCACCTTTATGTGCTTGTTAGGTAGGCCTCAAATGCATAGAGTATTCATTCTGCAACCCAAGTTGCAATACAGTTTTATTTTTACTACACACAATACCTGTGCCTCACCCAAGGTTCTACACAGTGAACCTTAGGTCACTAGTAGTTCTCTTCTAATGCTGTTAGTTGCACACGCCCAACACTGTTCTGCATGGGGGTCAATGATTTCAAATTTTGTTGACATAAGTGTTCCAACGGCCCTAAGATATGGGTGAATGCAGTCTGCCACAGGCTTTACTGAAACACTTCTGCATGTCTGGGACCAGCAAAGTTTGATGGCTGCACCATCCCTCCCTGGCGTTCCCTGAAAGAGGAAAAGTCAGACTTAAAATTTCAGCACTCATGAGGTGGTAGTTATTGTATGAACATACACTTGCACATGCTTGAGGCTATGCAAAAATCTTTATATGGCATAGTGATAGAACTGTCCTGTGACAATGTGTGAAATGAAATGATAAATAGAATCGGTGGAATCACCAGGAAGTCACTGACGGCCTGGCTGTCCTTCGTGCTTAGGCGGGGGAAAGCACACTAATAATGACTGCTATTAAGCTCTTATCTGGAAATGGATCAAGCCAGGGAGGCAGTTTGCCATGCTAAACAATTTCTTATTCATGAGCTCTCCCAGGAGAGAGGAGGAAAACCAAACACTTGTGCTTAAACTGTTGAAGAAAAACAAGACCAACCTCAGTTGACCTAGTAAGACTGACCCAGTCTGGCACTTTTGAATCCTCACAGATAAGCCATTTTTGGTGTCTCACTCTCTCCTTTCCAACTGCCCTCCCCTACACTGCATTTTATGGCTCCACACTGGCACTTCTCAAACTCAGCACTGCTGGAAAATCGGCTTGGACATTCCCCATACCACAGCACTTTGCCATCAGGACAGTCCTTTGTCAGTGGGCGGTTGGAAACATTCACAACATATTGCACAATGCTTCAAATTAAATAACAGTAAATGAATGTGCATATGCAGAGATAAGATGGACTAGTGAGAGTCAGGCATGTAAAGTTTGTTTTAACCTGACATTATGAATATGAAGAGAACATGAAAACAATTGGCATGGTCCTTCTTAATTTTATTAAGATATGGTTGCAGGGGTGTGGCTAACTGTGTATGGGGGGGAGTAAGAGAGATAGTAACATGTTAGTGACACAAAATCCCCCAGTATTTTAATTCCCACTCTGTGTCCTGCAATAGGTATGCTAAAAGCATATCAAATGCATGCAATACGGAAAACTCCAAAATACACACGCACATTTATTCCACAGAATCTTGTACAATTTACGCAAAAATGACACATTTTGACATTGAGACTGCTGGGGTCCACAAAAGATTTAAAAAATATGGACTGTCATCATGTGGGAATAACTCTGATATCAACCTGTGCTTTCAAGCATTAAGAAGTGTTACTTTTGTTGCTGATCACTGTAAATGTCACTCTACCTTTCCTTTTAAGAGATTATTTAAAAGATATTATGGAGTCAGAATCAGAAGACTGTGGAATGGATTACACTAAGATGAATATGCATAAGGCTCATGAATGCACATGTGCCCAGTACCAAAAAGCTACAATATATTTTGCTGCAATCACTCCACAAGCGGCAATACACACATTTATGGTGGTGTATGCATGGTGATCACCCAAAAAATCTGCTACATTCCTCGCACCACCAACACATCGTCGAGATGGCAGATGGGGAAAGTCTAATGAGTATAAGAAAGCTATGGCACACAACCAAGAATTTCACAGGCTGCAGAAAATCCCAAAGCAAAATAAATAAATAATCTCAGAGTCTGAGATCATTGTAGATCTTGTAAAAGCATTATTCTAAAAGGCACCATTACACAGGTATATGGCATATCTGAATAACTGCACCAACTGAGTGAATGGGACCATTCTACAGCAGAAACAAATGATTTTCACTATATGGTGATTGACTGTGCTCTGCATTACTCTGTCTTTTAAACTAGCCACACAGAATTCCTTCTAATAATAATCTTCCCAGTCCTAGCAGTAATGACAGATAGCATGTAACTTTAACATCTGCTCGAGAACAGACAGACTTTTATGAAACACAAAGCTGCACTCCCCAAAGGTCAAATTCATTTATTTTTCCCCAAATCCAGACTCATGTAACTGGGTTGACTGGCATAATGAGCTTGTTAAAGATGGTGAAGTCAGCCTACAAACTCAGTAAAAGTTTGACTACGCTGGAGACTTGGGTCTTTCAGCATACGCATGCCTCAGGATGGAAGGTAGAAGACGTGATGTAAAGCCATGTGAAAATTCCCTTTGATCATGCATTGCTATCTTACTGCTAATGTGTGTTGCCTACTTTTAAAAAATAAAAAAAACTGGAAATTACATTAAAAGCTTTTGTCTTAAACATGTTGTACAATACACTTCAAGAAGTATGCAACTGTGATTGGGATTTGGGGCTAGAGGTTTGGCTATTTTTCAGCTTTGACATAACAATGCCGTCAGTCTAAGGAACACCCTGCCATTAGCATCTGTTTTCTGTTTCACTGAAACAAACTGCCAGAACAACGCCTCACCAGCAATGAAAAGTTAAGAGGTAAAACAGCTGACGACATTTACTTCAAGGATATCTAGGGAATTGTGAAAATTCACATAAAAAAGAAACTGATATTTCCTCATCATTTCCTCACACCATGAAAATATGACCACAAATTAGGTCATTTTATGGCACTGGATACAAATTATTCTACTGTGGGATTCATAAATGTGATGTTTTATGTTGTGTACAGCTTCACATATGGTAAATCTTATCAAGAATAAACCAAACATAGATTTTGAGGGATATTTCAGATGATCTCATTTCCACCTGATTTTTGCGATCTCTTACCAGTGGTTTTTGGTGCATTGATGTTGAATATGTAAGATAGACAGATATCAAAATTTCATGACAGCCGACAGTCATATAGTTTGCAGCCTAGCTAAATAATCCAAGTATCCATATGCATGCACAGTCCTATTACAATGACTTGTGTGAAAGAGAATTACATTACCTTTCATGAGCAGAGTTTCCTTTATACAGATATGGTTCTACACCATAGTTCTCTTTTAATATCACAGATCAAACCAAATTAGTTTAAAAAAGCTAAATTAAATACGAAACCTGATCTGTATTCTCATTATAATGTGTAATACTTAGATTCTTTGGAAAAAAAAAACAGAAAGACTGGTTTAGTGAAAATCATGCTTAAAGATAAAAAGAGCTATATAATAATTTCATGTGAAGATCCATCTGTGTTTTGGATGAAAGATCATTTAAATGTAATTACAGATACAACTGAGGTGGAAGAATATTATTCAGTTTTGTTCTTCGCTCTTCCACAATTTTTCATTATTTGCTTATCAGTATAAGTTTCTTCTTATTAAGTCACTTTTAAACAGCTCTAGCCATGTGCCAGCTGGAACACACTGTTCTTTTTTGCCCTGTGACTCACATAAAGCAATACATTCAGGCACGTCTTTAAAGAGTATTGCCTTTCACAAGCATTTCAGTATAAAACTAGGAATAACATTGCAGTTTATTTAATTTCAGGTAAGCCTCTTAATCTTCAAAAGACGTGTTGTGTGATGAAAAGTGACATATTACAATCCCCGACAGAAGTAGGGCATTTTCAATATTATAGACACCTTTTATAATTGTCTTGTGTTCTTCAGCTTGAAGCTGACTAACATGCAGGTGCCCTGTTTTAGGCTGTTGCATCAGAGGGATTGGCCTCTATTCTAAAAGCTTACTTCAGCTAGGCCTATTGGTTAATGAAATGCAGAGCTCTGGTCCTTCTGAAATCTGGTTAACTCATTCTTTCTCAGCACAAGGGTCCCTTGAACAACTAAGTATGAGACAAACATAATTGTGATAGATGCACACTAACATTCTCGGTGTATTTAAGCAAACATGAAACTTCGATTTCAGACATAAAAAAATACATTTCTTCCATTAATTCAAATAGCCTGCTAATGAATCAGTGAACATGTCAAACCTCAAAGCCAGAGAACAAAATCTAGCATACGGGATTTATTCTGCTGAATGGACTAAATACGCATGTCCATATAAATATACTAAAGCTCCTCAATGTAAATGGTTAGATGTGTAACACAATACTGTTATGTGATAATGTCATGGGAACACAAGCTGGTCAGATCGCAAAACTTGCATGTGATAAAAAGTTCCTTACTTTTATCTAATATCATGCACAATTTGCAAATAATATTGAACACTGAAAGGTATTTAGAAATAGGGCTTTGGAAATCAAATTTCTTCAAAGCAAGTGATGAAAACATAAATTCTT
This sequence comes from Albula goreensis, assembly GCA_022829145.1. Classification (NCBI taxonomy): domain Eukaryota; kingdom Metazoa; phylum Chordata; class Actinopteri; order Albuliformes; family Albulidae; genus Albula; species Albula goreensis. Next base: position 15,244,861 of record CM040756.1, read on the forward strand.
CTTTATATGTGTTCATAATAGCAGCTGTTTTATTTACTTTTATGTAAATGATGACTGGTTGCATTTGAAACTTATATTTTTTGACAGTCCTAAAAACATCTTAGCATTTAAAATGTTCTGTTATACTTTAGCAAAGTTCAGTGGTAAACTCTATCACGCCATATAAATTTCCTGCAAACACTGTATTATCCTAAATATAATCTAGCAAAATGTTTTAAGGGAAAGTGTTGAAAATAAAATGGCCACACCCGATGCCATGCTCTGTAACACAAAGAGATTGTGTCCAAAACTAGGGCCCAACACTACTCACACATCCTCCTGCAAGCTGGCCAGGAAGCTGTCAATTTCATGCAGGGGTATCTCTCCATCTAGATCTGCAAGGTAGGTGTACAGACTGACAAAAGTATCGTAGGGAATGCGGGCTGCACCACCTTCAGGATCCTGGGTTAGGATTTCACAGGCCTGTTTCATAGCACTGAGGATAGTCTGCAAAAACAAAGCCAGCAGATTAAAGGAGTCACAAAAGTTAGCTGCATTACATTACACCTGAACAAAACCAATGGTACCTTATATCAGACAATATTTAGGCATTTGCCTTTCCTATGTTTGGATAATGCAGGCATAGCCCTGAGTTAGAAAGGGAGCATTTCTCATTAACAGGTTCATCTGACTCAGCCATTTGTCCAGTTTATATTTGTTGCCAGATTGTGCCTCCAAAAAAAAAAAAAAAGAAGAATGGAAGTGCTCATGAATATTAGTATATTTTGTACATAACTGTGTCAAAAGACTGTTTTGAATTAACTCCTGCACCAAGAAGATGAAATTCTCTTCAAAAGAAACTCTGCACTGCCCTTGTGTGGGGAATAAAGAGAATTGCATCTCTCTGCCACCTCCAAGGAGTGTATCAGTGCTTGAGAAGTACCCACACCAAATAGGATACTTTAATTCAATGTAAAAGGCTGTCTGATTTTGCAGATGAATATGATCATTTTACAAAAGCCACCAAGATTATACCTGATTTCCCAATTATTTAAACAAAGTATTCGTTTGATATTCAAGATTCAATATATATTTTTTCTATCCTTTCTTGCCACTGTTTTGTAAACAAACTCATTTCTAACTTGAATTTTAGCTGCTAATGACCATCTCACTCTGCCTTCTGTCTGACTATAACTATACCTCTCACGTTCATGTGTGCTCGGGATATAAAGGCCAAGAAATTTTTAATTTAATCAGACTGGATTCTGGTTTGAAGGGCATCTCAAGCCATCATATGCTCATTAACTCCATTAGGAACAACTTTAGAATGTCACATTGTGTCTTTTTCAAACTGCACAACTTCATCTGACAGAGACCAAGACAAATATGAGTTCCCTCATGAAACGTGGAATGTCAGCTACTGCAAATTTTCAAACTGCAGTTCACAAGGTGCATTTGCATAGACATAAGTTCCATAGACATAAGAGATGCGTCACCTGCTTATCTGTGCAGACACACCACAGGCACCCAATTAACCAATGATGGTCACTTGTGACCAATTAGAAACAGAAATCCCTGCCAGCTATTTCCCTGCCAGGATGACACTACGATTAAATCTGCACTACCTTACAGGACTACAATACAATGGTGCAAGACTTGGGAGAACATAAAAAGCTTCCATTAAAAATTATTCCCAAAATTAAGTTCCATTGTGCAATTTTTTTTTAACAGAGTTGATAGCTGTTTTATTTCAGTCTGCTGAACAGAAACATAGGTGAGAAGATTTTCAGGGAATTCACAGGGACTCCTTAAGGCACTTGCCATAAGTCAAAGCAACAGGGGGTCTGCAGCAGTGGACTGCATCTTGATAGTAGTATGGTGGATACAATTATGGCAGGGTTTCATGGAGTCACCATTTCATTATCTCATCCCAAGAACACACCAGAGTTGTCTAAAGGAAAGCAGCTGTCAACCACAGAGAGATACATCTTTCCAATGTCAGGCACAAGCTCTCCTGTAGTACTGTGTTGATTATGGTGCAGGTGAGTGCTTTAGAGAATGCATACTCTTCAGCTGCCATGTGTGCCAGTGGCGAGTGAGTCCAAATTAGGGAAGACAAAGGAGGAGGAATTTCTTTTAGTTATTAAAATGACCAAAAAATTAAATGTTATTTTCTGTGTGTGTATATATATACCTTCATCAGTGCAATATCATATTCAGTTTGAAACATGAGTATCACCTGATAATTTTATCCATGATACACTGAGAACTTCCCATTTTCAGAAAGGCAATTGATGAGTTTTCAACTCATGAAAGCAAAATTCAAGAGCAACTGTACATAACAAAACCAGATAAGACATGCTTCGCTGATGAAGACAATATACAATATGTTCTGTCATTTTCACAAAAAATATGTGTTGAGCTTCCAAGATACCACTGATAATATACATATGCAAAAGGGCAAGTGAATAGGCAAACATAATATAACTTAGCCTTGTATTGTTAGGAATACAGTTCAGTTACTTCTGAGATTTAGTTTGAATGCTCACCCCACCAAGTGCACTGCAGCCCAGGGCAAAAAAACTTCATCCAGTCAACACTGGCAGAAAAGCCTCCGAGTGCCAGAATGTTGTCCAGTTGCTCCTTAGGTAGGCAAAGACCTTTCCACTTTTCAAGTAATTGCTCTTTTGCAACAGTCTCTTTGGGTGCCAGCTGAGAAAACAAAAAACATCCACTAAAACGAAAAACTCAACAACACAAGAATGGAAGCGCAAACTCATTGCAATGTTTTAATGTCAGCTCAGTTAAGTTCGTTCATAAAAGGCACCTGTTTGTGTAGGGTCTTCAGAAGCCCTGGGGTGAGCCCTGTATCTGTCTTCTGGGTCGCCACAGGCATCTCAAGTCTCTCTTTAACTGGAAGTGTCTCTCCCTTCGACAGAGCAGAAAAATACCTGAAAGAGGAAAATGAAATGACAGTGAAAACGTTAGAAACATGAGTGACATACTTGCCAATTAATGGCCCGCTACAAATTATTTCATTATCCTACTTGTGTGAAAGTGTAACTCGGGCACCACAACATGCAGCCTAGCTTTACAAAGATGTTCCCCAGGTTCACCACCGCCATTAAAAATATTACCAGCGGTGAATGTTGCGTAACGTTCTACTTTGAAAACCAACGTAAACCATATACATAACTGTGTTGTTTTATTTGCCGTCAGAATAAGTATCGGTGGCATTACTTACGCAGCTGACCACTGCAGTACATCATGTGGCTGCGTTCTAATAGCAGCTTTGGTAAACTGTTTCAAGATGTCAGGAAGCTCAGGTGGAATGTTGATTTGCTGGACGCAAAACATGGTGTCTGGAAGTGGCATGGTTGCTGCAAACAAAATAAAAATATGGTAATGTTAAACTGAAAATGGCCTGCAATGACTATGTTACGCTAGACACATCTACTACAGGAAACAAGAATCATTCAATATTTTATGCCTTTGACTAGCTAGGAATCGTCAAAGTTTAATAATCTAAGAGTCCTACTTTCGTTTAGAAACATAAGGGAACTGAACTTATTCTGGCTTTCTATCAATAATTTGCTATCGCTAAATATCCCAGAGTTTACTCGACATTGACTGTCAGCGATCTATTGTATCCAACGTGCGTAAACACTAGACAACCAGTTACGGCTGATTCATATTTACCTGAAATAAATGTGTTGCTGAGTTACATTAAAAAAACCGTAAGATGGGCTACTCTTCTACAGTTGACTTGACAGCATGCACATGGAAAGTGTCTAATGTTACAGCGTCCACTGACGTAGCAACCGGGATGTTTGTACGGCGCCTAGCAACTGTAGAAACATGAGAAAGGATAAGAAATTCGCTACTAAGATACAATACTACGCTTCAAAAGCTTTGATTTTTCATCTATACATATAGTTCTATTCTTACCGGAACTCTCTACATTCACAGTCAATCAATAGCCGGAACCACAATGTCTTGTTAGGAAATAGTGCAGAGTAACCAGTCTCCCTAGCAACAGCTGCTGTGCGTGTATTTAAAGCGTGGTGTTCACAAATTGTATGGTTCAGTGGTCCCCTAGAGTTTTAAACCAACGATGACATATGTGTCTTACAGCTACGCCACAACATCTTTTAAAAGAAGTTGTGATGACCACGCACAGTAGAAATAATCATCTCACGATGAATAAGAAATTGTTAGGGATTACAATGGTTCTCTGTTAAATTAAGAGCATGCGCACAATACCTAGAGTTCCGTAAAGTGAAAGCGAAAATGAAAGAACAGAAAAACAGCAAAGTTAAAAAGTTTGAGAGGAAATTTTAGTGTGAACCGTGTGATTACGGAATAACTGCACTTGCAGAATTTAATAAATGCTACTGCGAAATCGTGATACAGCAATTTTAAAGTTGGTGTAATTTGCCATTTCCTCCCTATTTATCGATAATGTTGAATGTGTTAGCAGAACGTATCGATACAGATTTGAAGGAAAGAGGCAAATGACAATGTAGGCAGATTTGACCTGGTATAGTGCAAGGTCACTGGGTGACATGCATATTCTTTGTTCTTTGGACAGTTTCGTAAACGAATGGCAATTACCAAATGTCTTACTGAGGTGAATGGTCCAAAGGTTTATTGTGATCCAACTTCAGATCAGATGCAGAACAATTTAATGTGTACTTGCCATAGGTCATGTACGAAGCAAGACGGCACTCTGTAAACTGATTTGAGTTTGCTTCGAAACAAATAAGGTAAGTACAGAGAGGACTTAATTTTTACTTGGGTTAATCAGTAAAAGTAATGGTATATGCAAAATTGTATCAGCTTTGATTGTTGTTTTTTGTGTAAATGGTTTGGTTTGTTAGTGCATAATAGTTATGAGAACACTTTACAGAATCATCATGTGGTCTTGATTTGATAGGAAATAAAAGGGAGACTTCAAGAAGTGACAGCTTTTCAGAGGTATGTTGTATTGCTCTTGAACTGACAGGTGTCCAATATAATCCAGAGGGGCAAAAAAAAAAAAAAAAAAAACTTTGTAGAGGGTCATGAGACTAGCTTCTTTCTTAAAAATGTATTTTAGTGAAGCATATTAGCATCAATCATCATCACTTAATGATGCTTTGTATGCTCTATGTAGGATGGATGCAGAAAAGTACTTACTAAGGATTGGCTGCTCTGGGCCAGCACCACCAACACTTGATACACTGCAACATATTCATCTCCGACACTTGCTGTCTGTTCCATTTGAAAACCTGACCATTCACAGTGGAGGGCATGTAAGAATGGAGCTCTCATGGATTTATGACAAAATCGTCCATCAGCAGAGAGGAGGGTTCTGCTTTGAGAACAATGGATTGTTCTCATGGCTTCTGGCTCAGTTGGGGTTTGAGGTCACAATCCTCTCAGCTCAGGTCAAAAGCCGCATTACTGGTGTGTATGGCCCACCATTCGATCATTTTGTCATAATGGTGACCCTGGAGGGGCGCAGGTGGCTTTGTGATGTGGGATTTGGCGCAGGCTTTGAAGTTCCCATTTCTCTGGAGACAGATGAGTCTCAGAAGCAGGATCATGGAGTATTCCGGATCAGACATGAGAGGAAGACCCTCTTTTTGGAGATCATGGAGGAAGACCAAGAATTACCATTGTGTGATAACATGAAGGAGCTGAAGCTAAAAACCAGGGAGAGCAGATGGACTGAGGTGTACAAGTTCACCCTTCAGCCTCGGCAATGGGAGGATTTCCATGCTATGTGCAGTTACCATCAGACCTCTCAAAGCTCCATTTTCTACTGTAAGTCTCTCTGCACCCTACTGCTGCCTGGAGGAAGGATCACCTACATGGGCCGTAAACTGATTGTCACCAGCTTTCCCCTTGAGGAAGGAGGACGAACGACAAAGTCCACCCAGGAGCTGACAGACAAGGAAATTCCTGGTGTCCTGAGGGAGAAGTTTGGCATAGTACTGTCTTCTGAAATCTGTCCAAAGGACGAAGCCATTATTCCACCCCCTGTAAATTATTAATATTCTTTAAGTATGGATCTAATACAATACAATACAATACAATATATTTGGAATGCTAATGCTTTGCAGACTGTTCTACAGGAACTACCTGTGAGCTTTGCTATTTTGTAAACTCTCAATTGAGTCTCTTTTTAAAAATAAATTGGTAAGACTATTTGTTGTCATCATGAAATTATTTTTAAAAATCCATTACTTTTACCATGTACTGTCATACAAAAATAATTTGAAACAGATGATGTACCCACTTCTGGAAAAAAAGAAACAAAACACACATTTTTGATTCAATATTTGTAATGGATTTTTAAATAAACGGTGTATTATCCAACATTTTGGTTCTAAGTGGTGAATGACTCCCCAGCAGTGGATTTTAAATATTCACAAATCTCTCACACATGCTTGGGGAGAGGCAAGCTGACAAATCAAGTATGAGAGAGCATGAGTTTTAAACACATAAGTCCATGTCCAGTTTGTTTTTATATCAGTATGTTGCAGCATGCCCATGAAAACGTATTGTTTTGTTCAGAAATATGATTCAGGTAACAAAACTATATACACAGCTCATCAGATCATAATGTATCCTATATTAAGACATACAAACACAACCATGCTATTTATATATACATATAAAAATAGAATGCACAATTTACTTGAAAAGAAGCCAAACAAAGCCAACAAGAGACTAACAGCATCACTCAGGTTTGTACAGTTTAAGATAAGGTCACTTACAGAAGATTTGCATTCAAAAAAGTCCTTTGCCACCCTTAAGTCTGCCTGGAAACATTTAAGATTGACCTTCAACCTTAAATCAAGACTTCATTAAAACTGTTATCAAAAAGATTGCACAATACGATATGGACTTTGTTAAACTGGAAAAAAAGACTAATTATACTCCCAAAAAAATATAACCACCTCCTGTGTAATCTTCTCCATTCTTTCCATAAGACTGTAAATTAACTTGAAAATGAAATTTGACTTTCCAAGCTCAGGGCATTTCTCTATTTTAAACTTGAAATTTATAGTATGTTGGCCTCTTCATTTTTTTTTAGCAAGTTAAAGTACTTTAGTAGTACTTTAATGGTGATTATTAAAAAAAAAAAAGGCATTTTTTCATTCCCCTACTTACACTGCTTGTTACAACAACCAACATTTGGACAATGACCCGAATGTAGCTGCATTGAAATATTTAAAAAAACATGTGATTTTTTCCCAGTCTGAAATGTATAACATGTTTGACCCTTGACAATAGCTGCATGTCCAATTATATGAACACATGAAAAACATTTGCAAGGTGGAGTTTCCTTTACTGAAATGATTTTTCGTAATAAAAGTTTTAAAACAGTAAACAAAAACTGAATACATAAATAATCACGACTACTTTTAAATTGTTTCAAACTATTTAGTTTTTGGAACTACTGTTTTTTTTTTTTTTTTTAATTAATATCTTTTCTTGATTGAGAGGCCTTGTATTTATACAAGGCCATGCACAAAATCTGATTTTACAAAAATGTAACTGAAGTTAGTGTAGTCCATCATACAGAGTGTAAAGTAAATGTTACAGGCCTTGGAGCCCCTGATTGTCTATCTAAGAAATTAGTCTGGTCTTTAGACTCTATTGTTATAATACTTCCTAAAATGCAAAAAAGCAACAAAACCAAATGATTCATTCCGGTCCTTCACCTGTGCAAACACTTGAGCACAACACCTAACAGAGTTACCTATTCAGTATATTTCACTACTTTACCCAGCACAGGGGCTTATGATCTGTAAAGTCAAGATGACCTCAACCTTGCATTACATCATACAGGCAAACCTCAGACATACAGTTAGTTATTGGCACTGGGTCGTTTCAAGACTGAACAACAGGAGTCCAAAAGATAAAGTGACAATGATTTAATAAATTAATACATTTTTTCAAAGATGTACAATGCTCATTCGTTTGTTGTTTTTTGGAATTGTTTCCCAAATATTTACACATATACAGTTCTCAAGCTTCACTTACAAGCAGGGCAAGGGCAGGACACAAGAAGAGTGCTGGGATCTTGAAGGAGCCACAGATAGGAACATAAGGAGGGAGCCAGAGGGAGGGGCAGTGAGGTGTTTGCCGAAGACTGACGTCACGCACAGCCACAGCCTACTCTTGAGGAGAGCTGGTGGGTGGGGCTGAGCTTGCTTTGCCAGCCTTGCGTTCATAGTTAACAAGTCTCTGACCGACAAGGTATCTGGAGAGAGAAAAGAGCTACCTGTGAAAAAAATGTCTGCCACACTACACTTCAAGTTCACTACAATCCCAAACATAAAATTCACAAGGGGTTGCCATAAACAGGTTAGGTGGGGTGTGTCTGTGATTCCCAAAATTGGAACCAGGAAGCATCACTCCTCATGTAATTTTCTCAGGCATTTTTTCCTTTTACACTTTTCGTAAAGCAAGAGGTCACTGAAACTTCTAACCAACCAAGTGTCCTCATAGAAAGCAATAGCTACCAAAGTAGCAAAACCAAGCTCCGTATTCTCCTTATATTGATAATGGTACAAGCATGTCAATGGGAATTTACATCACTGTTGTAAATGCTTTAAGAAGCTACCGCATCAAGCTTTAAGTTTAAATAAATATGATTAAAAAAAAGACTAGACAAGCCCTTTTTGAACATTAATAAGGTTGAACATACTTTAGTCTGGATATTACTGACCATTACAAAAATGACAGGATGTAGGGTTATCAAGTGCAGGATCATTTCAGGCTATATGGAGATGTAGTTCCTTATTGTACAGCGAGAAAAGGGCAATGAAGTATAAAATCAAAAGATTTTAAAAATGACTAGCATGGGAGAGGACCTAAATATTTAGCAAAATGGTAGTCTCATGGCTGGGCCACAATCAGACCACTTTCAATAGTAGGTTTTTCATGCCCATGGTAAAATCACTGGGGAGTTTCAATTCCTGGGTCCAATTCTACCAACTAAATGTCGTTTAAAACTAAATTTTCAAGTGTATTTCAAGTTCATCTGAAATGCATGAAGTGACATGATCCCTGTTTACAAATGGACTCAAACAGGTGTCAGTATATTGCCATGAGCTATACATTCACTCTGTGTGCACTTGGCAGCCACAAGTTTCTTTTTTCCTGAATGAAGCATGGCAGTGCAGGGATGATGCCCACAAAAGAGGACTTACTTGTCATTTTTGATGTGTTCGTAAAGGCGTTTGAATTGCCGGATTTGGAAAGAGAGGATTCCCATCAGCATCACAACCATTAGAAGGAAAGGATAGATCCGGCGCTGAACCAGGTTCTGCATCTCCATGGTAACCCCTGAAGAGATATCCCCTTGATATCAGACAACACTTGAATCTGAACTTGCATTCACATGACTCCTCATAATGCACACTCCAACATACATGCTGTGTTCTGATTGAATTAGGGTTTATCAGGCACAAAACTCAACTCATGACCTAAGGCACTCCGACAATTAAATGATATACGTTCTTTGAAAGTATGTGGTAGTTTATGTAAACTGAGAAAAACCATATCAAACCTACCTATGATTGGGACAATGCCAAGGGCAATGACGTACGGCACACAGAGGGACAGGAGTAAGACAGAAATGACTGGAGCTGCCAGCTTGCGAATTATGAAATGCAGGTCAATATTCCGGATCCCATTTGCATATACCTGGTAAGGAGAAAAATACAAGATTTTATAGAAAAAATAAGGTCATTAGGTACCTGAAATGTGTTCATACAATGTATCTGGGGGCCTCCAGAGTACCAGTCCATTGTGCAGTGGTTTACTATGTTTTTGGTAATTGTGCCAGTGAATAATTTAGCTGGATGTCCTATGGGAGGATGCACTACTCAGAATGTGATTTTTCTAGACTAAAAAGGAAAATCTCATTCATATTCTCCATGTCTCAACCAGAGGCAGAGGATTTTGGTCATGTAATCAGCACAAATTCAAAGACCTCTGCACTCCTCAATAGCTAATAGCAGAATAGAATGTTCAGAAATAAAGTCTAGAAAGACATCAACAGTCTGAAAATATGAGTATCTCACATTAATCAGGAACAATACATGACATCTTTGGTAACTGATCATAAGTGTCATCAGAAGGGATTGCCCCTTTTCATTGGCCAAGTGTAATTGCTGGTTGATCAAAGCCTTGCCATCTACCTGGGCATAATCTTGGAATAAAAACTTGTGAGGAAATGACAGATCTTAAGATATTTGCCTGATTATATGGAAACAGCACCAACTATGGAATCTAAGTGTAGCACTTAGACTTTGCTCAGATTCATGGAGTCAGAAGTGAAGCGACTTGTTAAAATATTTTTGCTTCCAGAACAGTACTCTCCAAGCTTACAGTGGAGAGATGAACTTAAGTGTGGCTCCCTAAACATTGTCTGAAGGATGTGCATGTTAGCCTGTACTTCTGAGCTGAAAGACGATGCTGTACTGAGATCACAGACTTACACATCCATTTGGGCATTCAAAATTATATAAATAGAGGTGAAATACTGGGTAAAATACAATAAATGTCCACAAACCTGCTCAATCACAGTTTTTAGCCACCACTGGGGACCCATGAGTGTAATGGCAGCTATGATTTTGGCATGGAGCACTCCCAGAGCCCAGTCCTGCATAGCAAATATGGAACAGTAACTTCACTTACAATCATTAACATGAAAAATTACTTTTACAAAGACATATCATTTCATATTATATTGTCTTTTATATTGATAATACCAGGCTAAGTAATTATGAATAGAAATAACCCAAAATGTTTCTGTGCTGACAAGGTCTCAAAATTGCTGTCAAAATGTATTTTCTGATTGAAATGGTGGAGAGCTTTTTAGCAGTACTAGGACCATCGCGTAATACCTCACTTTCATACTTGTATAGACAGGCGAAGTGGGGTATGTCTGTGGAAACTAAACCCAGAAAGTATCTCCCCCTATGTAATTTCCCCCTATGCAACTTACAGAAATCATCATCAACCACTATCAGTGGTCAGTATATCAGTGCCCCATACTTCTGTAATGCAACAATTTAATTTACCTCCTTTCCACAGAACATGTATTAAATGTAGGCTCTGCTCTATCCATTTAATTAATTTCTAAGAGTTTTCTACTACCAACCTCTTCCAATGTACTGATTTACTGACGGAGAAATTTTGGTTTCTTTGAAGCTCTTACAGGATGTGATAGTCCCAATTCCTTGTTCCAGTGAATTTGGTTGTGGCCAAAATGTGCATGTACCATACCCTGCAACATCACCACAGAAGTGCAACCATCTACCTTCACACACAAGCTTTAATGTGTTGTAGTTACAGTTTATATGAATGTACTGTGAAGAATAATTCTACGATAAACACCAATGCGTATGAATGTACTGTGAAGAATAATTCTACGATAAACACCAATGCTTTTGTAGTCATCCCTTGGACCCTACCTCTACCTACAAGAGGATGTTAAGAACAACCATTGCAGAGATTAGGCCAGATGCAGAGATGATAAAGGCAGCTGTTCTGAATAGCCATGTATCTGCAGAATCTGCTGGCATGGGGGCACATATGCTTACTCGCTTCCCTCTGGGTGGTGTCGTGATGTGACCTTGTGACTGCCTTGAGCCAAGTGTATTTGGCAGGATGCCAGCAGTACGCACCTGCCACGGGTAGAAGAGTGGCGTCTGGTCCAGGGGGACTCTGAGAGGAGCCACAATGACCAGCTCAAACAGCAACCCCAGCAGCAGGGGGATAACCCCAGCCACCAACACAGCCACTATCAGAGTCTTCATTATCTGCACAGACAAAATCACATCACTCACAATGTGAACAAGAATCTTCCTTAGGTACCAGGTTCTGCATTCATGAATCATATAAAATAGGGCTGCCAGTCGATAACCCAACTGAGATATAAATGAATAAAGGCTCAGGTAGTGCTGAAGCATTCGGAACTTTGTAGTTTGGACCTGAAGCCTGAAATGTTATGCATTACACAATACATGTGAACAGTGTAAATCACTGCTAAATGCCAAAAATGTATTGCCATTTAATGTGCAGCCTCCAAATATACCGTTCATCAACAGTGTGTATAGTTGTTAAATAGCATTACCATAAGTGACCACTCCTGCACTTTGAGGAGGATGACAGTGCGGCCCTGGGGCATCCAGGCCAGCAGCACGGTGATGCCGCGAATGGACAGCCAGCACACGTACAGCCCACAAGCTGCCGTGTACAGCTCGTGGATCTTGGCACTGCCTGTCCAGAAGGACATCAGCCAGCGACCGGCAAACACTAGCCATGCCAGGGAGAGAGACAAGAATTAGACAGGCAGACAAATCAAAAGCATAGCAAGTACATATGGTTCACACCCACAGCTCACCTGGTAATGTCAGGCAGATCAGGCTGGCTGCCAGCAGGGTCACGCACATGAATGCTATCAGCAACACAATCTACAAAAAGCAACATTAGAACAAAAATACAGCCATGAGAGAGCGACTTCAACATCAGTCATAAGCACTGTGTTTTACATACTTTAACTCTCACTTCTAGATATGAAAACAATATTCATAACTATACTAGATGGAACAGTGTTCATTTCACACTTGCAAGCCTTTGAGGAGTGAGTACACTACAGTATGAAGGAGCAAAACAATTTGCAATCATATTTAGACTATCACATGTGTTTGTTGCATAGCAACACGTGCAACTAGATTCCTTTTTCCCACACTGTAAAGTAACTGAATAGCTGTGCAGGAAATTTGGTCCTTCAACAATGCAGGAATATGACCCAGTAATTCTCTACAATGCTTTCTATTTTCAGAGCGTAACCAGGGATGTCGCTTATGGTCTTTCCTGCTTAATTGTTTCTAAAGACATTTTTAGTTGATAACACTGAATGGCACACCAACCACTACGCTGATGGTAAGTGTGACAGAACTGCCACGCTGACGGGCTGTGACTGAACTGCCACGAGGACCGCTTCTGAAATGTTAAGGGAGCATACTGCTTACCCTAAATGGGAACCTCATAGGCCGGTGATAGGGCTGGAAGCCCACAGGGCCGCCTTGCTGTAATATGGCCTGGTGTGCAGCATGCAGCCCCTCCCCCACCACTGGGATGGCGTTGTTGTTGTTGCGGGCCTGCTGGTTGTTGTTGGCTGGCTGATTTGCATTATTGTCATTCTCTTCTTGGTCACCCAGCAAGTAAGAGTGGAGATCTCTATTGAGTAGAATACAAAGATTTTGAAGAAAAAAATGAATGGCTAAGGTTCAATTTTTCCATTGCAGTAAGTCGTCCTTTCAACTATTTTATTTCTGATGCATCACTAAAAGAGAAAATGTCTTTGTATATTAGCATGTATTTCAACACGTGATATAATGACATAGCTGTGATTTCTCTATGGAAACATATAGAGAAAATGTGGAAAGGCAAGATTCAATTTAGATATATAATAAAATACAGACTGATAGACTGATAATATGCCACTGTGCAAACATTAGTTTTGTTGGTATCTCTCAAACAGTGAATCATTTTGTGGAATCTGTGCCCATATTCCACAGCGCAAACAGTTGTGACCAAATGTCTCTCTGGAACATGAGTAGACAAACTGTTCTCAAACTAATCGGGCCTTGTGGAATAGACATACATTTATGCCAAAAGACTATTAAATTATCTCTGTAAACAAAACCACCTTTCTTAACAACAGGCAGACAGGTTTATGGTGATTATGCTGTGTCCTGAGTGGAGGATTGTCAGTCGGTACTCACAGTAGGTAGCCCGCGGTGACGGTCCAGGCCCGAACTAGGCCCTTCAGCCATTGGCGTGTGTGGCCCTGCTCCAGCAGAGCTGGAAGAACCACCTGCAGCAACAGCAGCTCCAGAGACAGCTCGCTCACGGGGGCGTCGCTAGGGGGAGGTGCAAGGAGCAGCCAATCATCAGCACAGCTCTCTTACTTCCAAACCAATCACAGATGTAACCAATAATAATTTTCAAATGTGCAAATGAGATTTAAAATCTAAACAAAGAACGAACAAGAAAAGTTACTCAAACTCTGTACTGGAAACCAGAAGCACTGCACTTGGATGACAGTAAACATTTCCATGTGTTACAAAATGACAATGCAATTACACACAAAAGACAGCACCATTAGCAAATTCCATTAGATGAAAACCCATGCACAATGTTACTGTATGCAATACTAGCATAAAAAATGTTAGACATGTTAAAAAACGTTGAAAAAGACATTTCCAACAAAACATTTCATTCAAAACACATTGGAATTACCTGTAGAGCATTACGTTGTAGGGAAGAAAGTTTGGTAGAATAAGTTTTATTATCCTGATGGGAAGCCACAGCATTAGCAAGACAATAGAACCAAATACAACCTGCAAAGAGAGGAAAAAATTAGATCTATGCATCCAGGTACGGATATAACAAGGATGAAATATGACAGATTGCAGACATGTTTCTACTTACCACTGATAGAATAAACCTTCTGAGATGTCTGTATATCGGCAGATGAATCATTTCTTGGACTGGATTAAAATCAGGATCATTTAGGTTTCTTAGAAACCACAATACTCCGGGTCTTAGCACCTGAAAAACAGTTACTTTTACAGTTATGCTTTGCCAGCATTCCAAAAATCCTGCTGCATTTCATTAAGCCTTTATATTCTATACTCTCTTTTACTTGATGCTTTGCCAAAAATAATTTACATGAAACTAATATTGGGTTGAATTAGGCATTGTTTTAGCTACACTACACAAACAAAAATTGGGTTGTTACATTATAAACATCATTTTCCCTCCATATGCCACAAATATTCCATAGAAAGTTAGTCTGAAAGTCAGACACAATATCTTACCTCTCGCAGTAAGAGAATAAAAGAAGCAAAGTAGAAGACGTAGACCATTCCTACGAGCCAATGAAGGAACATGGTGGTGCCAGGAGCTGACTGGAAACTCAGTTCTCTATCCTTCAAAGAGGCATCAAACATTTCCTAAAGAACAAAATGTTTTTTTCTGGATTTTAATGCATCATACAAAGTATATATTCCCTGCTTGTGAAAAAGACCCTATACAGATCCTACCTTAATTTACTTTACAGAATTTTTAGGTGTTTTCCAGCTTGTAAAATATTTCACTTGTCAATAAATCAGAAATGGCATGTTGCAAAAAATAGATTTGTTTAAATTGGTCTGTTGATAATGATATAGTTGCATTAAGAACCCCTGGGGGAACTGGTGCCATTTTCACCCAACTTGCTTGTGTACATACCAGGGAACAAATGTCCAGCCACCAGCCACAAATGAGTGGGAAGACACCTATCTCCACAACCACCAGCAATGAAACCTGAAAAGTGAAGACTATTGCATTATACCATTGTCCATTCAATTCTAAATCTAATATTCCTGAAGATGGGTATACATTTCCCAGCTTTAATATGGTTAGAACAACATATTCCAATAACATATATACAGCATGACATTCTTAAAGCTGCTTATCACATGCATTTCAAAGGCTAACCACTACACTACTCAAGGCTGCACTTTCAATTTCATATTATGTTGTCTAAAAGAGAAAACACAATAAGAACATGCAAGACAAACAATCAATCTTGTTTAGGGCTGAATAAAAATTCAACATGAAAAAAAAAATACCTTTACAACGATGTAGCAAACTCCTAAAAGGCGACGTGATCTTTGGAACCGCACCAATGCTGCTAAACCCTGGGAATTTTCATTAAGGCACAACATGCTGTGACCTTCCACACTATAACTAATCACACAATACCCTCCTTGCAGTAAATGCTTCAAAATTGGAGCTGCAGCAAATGACATTTTAGAAATATTGTTTTTAATGCTGGTGGTTTCAGGTAGTGTTGCAGTCAACTGTTACAGAAACTCAGACAATGGGCAATTGCCCACCATATTTTTCATCCCTCAACGCTTATACTATTGGTGGGAAAAGATGCAGAAATGCATTTGGCATTAATCCATTTGGGATTTATGGGACATTTAAATATTACTATAGCTCAGGGATATAATTTAACTCCTGTGTGAAAGGTTTTTCATTTCTGATGAAACGAAGACAACAACTACAAATGCAGAATAATAAGGATGAGAAAAATTGTAATATGAGGTCTTGTTGTGCTCTACCAATACATTTATTCAATTACCTGATCTTATGATATCCAACCAACTCATTAATGGACCATTTCAGCAGCCTTGCACCATAGGGAAATCAGCTATATAGTGTACAGCTTGTAAATTATCTCCTTTCTAATTAAAAGTGCTTCTTCCATTTAAATGACGACCAACACATGCTGGAAAGGCAGGCTGATACTTAGCAGCTAAGCTTGGTGCTTATTTCACCACAGTCAGTGAGGACGGCCCAGTGCTGCAGTACCACACCCACATGGTCATAGCACTTTGGCAGCAGGCAGCGGACAAGGATACATGACACACTATTAACGTCACAGCCAGGAGGACATAGCCCACGATTGTTGTGATCAGGCCCTCAAAGTGTGAAGCTTGCACCTGCAAGACAAAATCATGTGAAGCGATTAAAGACTGTTGGTGTTAGTGAAGCTTTATGACATGTTCAACAATCCTTCATTTCTTTCCTGTCATACGAAAATGTCCCCGCTATAAGAAAATGAAACATCTGGGTATGATTTCCTCTCTCTTTCTCAAGGCCCCAGGCTGGGTACAGCTGTATCTGGGACATTAAAACTTCAAAATAAATCCACAGAGAGGTCAGTTATTTCCCACCACAGACAGTCAATTTAGACTGTAAATTCTGGGTCACTGAGACATCTGAGCTTATGAGGCACCTTTAAATGTTTCACTAAAGAAGCTAAATTAATGACAGCTGCAAATGTTGCAGTACTTACATATTCTTCAAAACCAAGTCCCACAACAGAGAAGTGCCCAATGTGATATGGGCAAAAAGCTGAAACACAAGAAACATTCTTTTTAACGATGTTTAAAACATTCAAAACTTGATAACCTATGGTAGCATTGAAAGATAACACTGAGAGAAACAGGGAGCTAGATACACACCAAACACAAGAATGAAAAGTGTATTCAGTGAAACAACCCAGAAGACATGTTCCTGTGAAGAAAAAAAAAAAAAAAAAGTCAAACCATTTGAGTTCTAACTCTGTTTGAGTTATACTCACATACTTTTCGAAAGAAATCTTCAGTATAAGTACAAACCACAAATCTGGATTCTCAGCTTCAAAGTACTTTTTATAATTTGCAAAATGCTACCAAACAACAATCTTGAATTTCCTTCAGTGTTAATGTTGCAATAATCACTTCAGATTTACATACCAAGAAAACCAAGGAGCCATCAAGTCCGAGCATCTGGAGAGACAAAAATGACACAATTACGGTTGCGGTGAACAACACACTATAATGAATATTAAGGGATAACAGAAGTGCTGACTGTTATTTAGAGATGGTATTCAGAATGCTTACCCTCTCCCAGGTGAGTTCTTCTGCTGCCCGGTCCCACTCAAGTGCATTCCAGTTCATGTCATCTGAAATGAAAATCGATCAGATCAATAAGTCTTTCCATTTTGCACCTTGTTCTTCCCACAGCCAGCTAAAATCTTGCCAACAGCATCATCACACTGACCCTCCAGTGGAGGAGTCGACTCCTCTGACACTGGCACAGTGATCGGTGTGGACTGATGATACCTTGGGCCCCATTATTGGCATCAGCAGCATCTTCTGCACCCGCATCTTCTTCCTCATCGTTGTCCACCTCCATATCCTCCACCGGGTCCATCTGAATGTCAGGGTTATCAGCTGCGACCTCATTTTCAGGTGGTGGATTGGCAGGCTCCGGGGCAGCCTGGTTCTCCGCAGCTCCATTCCCAGCACCAGGGGCCTGGGCAGAGGGATAGCAGCAGCACACTGTTAATTCCAAACCCCTGTCAGTCACAGAGATCTATGTATATGTAAGGAGTAGTAGGCATCCATGTATGTAAGAGATTAGGATACCTCATTAGGTGGCCCAGCAGCATTGGGAGGCTGCTGCTGATTCTGTTCCAACCACTGGGGGGCACCACCATGGACAATCTGCTCACGCAGCCACACCAGGCTGATGAACGCACACAGGGTGCAAGTCACCACGAAACATCCTTGCAAGCAATCTGCCAGCAAGTTCTCCCTGGAACAGAACAAAGTGATACTGACACAATCTGCATAGAAGTATTGCTGATGTTGCTTTACTTCCATTGATGAGATTTCCTTACATTCATAGCTCACTGTAAGCAGAATTTATCACAAATAATCTATGCTGAAATAACAAAAGCATGTCTTCTAAACCTAATATTTCTGCTACATATCTGCAAAAACTGCAGACTATTTCACAGGTCTTCACACCATTGTGCAAAATGTCTAAAATTTCCTGTCTGTCTTGCGAACTGTCAACCCACCTACTTGTACAAACATGGTGAGAGAAAGTGACATAAAACAAATGGTACAGCCAAATAAAACTAATCTAATCACTCAACTAAAGCAACCAGTGCTGACGGACCACAAAGGACTCCAACAATAGAAATATCAATATCTGACCAATCCCGGATGCATAGTGATGCTTAATGACAGTTATCCAAAGGCATCTTGTTCCACTAAGAGCTTATCTCACTGACCTCATAACTGTGATGCAAAGACTATTCTTTCTGCTCATATCAAATGCAGTGATTGTCTGTGGCATGGGGCAACCCATGTCTGCTCAACAGACAAAGCTTTCAAAAGGACAAATGGATCACAATGAGTCAACTGCAAAACAGCAAAAGGAGAGGTTGTCCTCAAACTGATTTCTTGCCATGCTTTCACACTGGCACTAGGATGAGTGACATCCATGTAATCTTATACCTGCATTCTTACTTTCAATACAAAAGGTAAAATGGGACCTGCTCAAAGAATAGAACCAATGAATAGTGTGGAAGCAGCTGAAAAAGTGCCCTTTTCTGTTTGTAAAAAAAAAAATAAAAAAAGAAAAAGCTGTAGAGGCACAAAGACAGACAGGGCACTTACGTGGACAGCATATCTAATGGCAGCGTCAGTAGTGAGCTCACAGAGCCAGTAAATAGACACTTGTAGATGCGACCTTTAGAAAGGCAGGGGAGAAGAGAAAGGAAACATTTGTTCAGTGTTTCAACGTCAGGCATTAATGCTGCCAATGATATGGTTAAATCCATAGGCTGTAGGGCTGCACAATAAGCCTTCAAAATGTTATCACGATAAATTAGACATTTTGGTGATTAGGATAACAATAGTAAACCGACTAATGTGTTTACTGAATGAAACTTTCTTTTTGGGATTAAATGAATTAACGTTGCCATCTAAAGCTTTGCTTGTTGCGCTCTCCATTTTCACCAGCCCACTGCAGACCCCGCCAACGCAATTCTTGTGAGGCAATAGACTAAATCTAGTGAAGTACACTACAAAACACATTGAAAGAGGCATCAAGCTAAATGAATGTTTATCTTGGTTAAATTATCTATCGGGAAAACGAAAATGATGTTAATATCGCCATACTTGTGATATCGTGCAGCCCTAATAGGTTGCTCACACTTCATATGCTTTCTAAAATAAATGAAGATGGAATAATATTCAATCTATTCACCAAAGAACATTGTGCAATCATATTTTAATACCACATGCTTCACTTTTGTCGACTTCAAACCATCTCTAAGACAAACACCAGAGTGTGGGAGATGGTAATTACTATTGACCAATTATCAAGATAGCAGACATCTTTACAGAAAATTACAGGCAGATACACTGACACCAGGCCATTTCAGTCCACATAACACAGGCAAACAATTCACCTAACTGATTTTCAAATGTTAAAGTTATCAGCTTCCAACTAATTTCAATATATATGTTGAACAGATGGTAAAGATGACTGTTTAATGCAAAAGAATATTGAGACTATACTTACATGCTGTGAGGGGAACCACTCCTAACCAGGCAAAGGCCACCAGTGTGTAGTGAAACCAATATCGTATGGCTGTGCCAATACTCGTCACCAGTCCTGCAAATATGTCCTGAATTGGAAGCCTAGAAGGCATGTCTGGAGAATAAACTGACAAAAAGGTGGCAGGCTGAATTTCCCAAACCTTTTTACTTGCAAGTTATTTCCAAAAACAAATGTGTGTGCACCTATGACCTCAAGCTCTGTTCTGTTGTTGTGATATGAGAATTATGTGGGCTGACATGAGGGCAGCCACTCGTTTAAAAAAAAAAAAAAAAAACACAAAACACAAGCCATTATGCAAATGTCCATTTTTGTCTTCTTTACTGAGAAACAATGCATGCTGAAATAAAGAAAACTGGACACAGTAACAAAGGGAGGAGTCTTCTCCTGAAAGTCATATATTCAGGAAACATTCACAGAATGTTTTTAAGTAATAATCCACCACTGGAAAACATCTAATTTCTCATCTCTTTAGATAACAACATAGTGAGAGGCAGTTATATCCTCAGACAGGACTCTACATGCCTCGAACATTAAGTACACATACTTCTGTTGTATAATAGTTGGAGACTAGGTATGTCACGGAGAAATGTTAAATGAATTGAAATAGAGAAAACGCGAACAGGCCCAATTTTGAGCATGGTATGAAACCACATCTACGTACATATTTAGAAAAATGCAACATGATGAAATTGAGTAACTTACTTGGCGTGAAAGCAAATCTGTGCTTGCACAATTCGCAGTACTCCTTCCTGCTGTGTTTCAGCCATTGAACCAAGCTGTAAAACACAAAGGGGTCTAATTACTGCAAGCATGGCATGACGCGTTCAGCAGCAGGCAGAAAATTGACTCAATGGGGGAATGTGTTATTTCTACAAAAAGCATGCAAGTGCATACAGCTAGTGTTCAAAGTCCGTACAGTGACAAACACACTCATGAGACCATAATATTCAAAATATAACACAGTACAGTGAATTGCCTGCTCCCAATAGATGAGACTTTGGCCTATATGAAGATGAGCACTGAAGGGGCCTTGGCCTTTTGTTCACAAGCCTGGTTTCATTGAACAATGTGCAGTGAATGGGTGCTGAAGTCAGTAAGGCCTTCCTCAAATTTCCTATTAAACACAAGTTTAAACATAGTTTCAATTACTAAGTGCAGCAATGCTAACAGCTTCCTTTAAATATTACAACACATACATACATACATACATGCAATGTCCTACAACAATTTTTAAGCTAAAAGAAATGCATGGCACAAGTCAGAAACAGGCAATGAAATGCTATTAAACTTGTGGCAAGTGATTGGATTCTTCTGTAACAGCTTACAAATTGTCAGAATAAAAGGAGACAGACGCACTTCCATCTGTGTGGGAAGATGTCATGTGTAAACACATGTCAAACATGTAAACAAATGTCTTGGGGAAAAAAAAGTCAAGGCATTAAACATCTTCGCTTTACATTTCTTATGCATGCTCTCGCTTTCCTGGCTGTTAATGCTGATGTGGGTCTCACATGACATTCAGTAAACCAGACAAAACAATGGACTTCATGTTGTCCAATGGGATAAAACTGGGCAGCTTTTACTAAGTTAACAAGGAATTCACAACATTTACTATTCTCAAGTTTTCCAAAGATTAAAAATAAAAAAAACTGTATGTGTTTTATAAAATAGTGTTCCCTACCTTTTTTTAAACTATTCTTGCTTATTAAGATTCAATTTTCCAGCACTTGATGTACTGGAGCCACTGAACCTGCTGCCTAGTCTTCCAGCCCACATTCCTGGCCCTGAGCTCCCTGACCCACTGCCGGACCATTCAGTAAACAGCAGCACCGCTCAGCTGACCCACAACTGCGTCACTAGTTGATGCCATGAGACAAGCACAGTCCAGATCGCAAAGCAGGGAGTGTAAAAGGGGCTTACAGCTGTGGCTTAGGCCTCAGGACAAGGCTCACATTAAGGGCACCAGAAACTGAGCTTCCACTCATCCAAATACAATAATGAAGGGAGTAAGGGGGAGAGAGAGCAATGAGGGAGCAGTGAGAGGTAGAACTGAGTAAATGGAGAAAGGTGAGGAGAACAGTATGAGTTTACAATCAAGTAGAGAGGTGGAATATATTTTGTTATGCAATTTCAGACTGTGTGAATGACATTTTAAAATGTAAAAACATAAATAGCAATGTGACTCACCTTTTTCTGTGGATTAATATACATTCTCTGACTGCCTGATAAAAGTGTGTAAAATGGAACTATTTACAAGGTCAGGGCCTTTGTCACCATCCCACTGCCATTTCAACTATATCAGAAATGACAGTGTGCAATAATCCCTCATCATCAGTTCAGCTGTGAGGGTGTGGGTGCAGTCACTGCCTGCATTCAAGATGGACACACAGGAGCCCCATGACTCACCAATATTTATCATTCTACCAGAATGAGATGTTGACAGCAATCCTTCATATGGACTCACTGATAATACAGGCAGGTCCTTTTTAGACATTAAGCAAGACTATTTTTATGGACCACCTTGACTGATGTCAACATGTGTAAAGCAGACATACAGCATTATATGCTAATTTTTGTGTACAACTTACAAATCAATACAGAGTCCAGAGTTGGACGACAGTTGCCAACTTGACTCTGATTGATTGGTTCGCTGTGATTTATTGAAATCTGAAAGCATAGCTCTACACTGAGGACTTCTGCTACTTCCAGATTTCTGAGGCACCACAGCAGGTGGTTTGAAAATGATCAGAGTGATGATTCATGTCAATGTTAAGACAGTTGGTTCCATTTCAGGCTTTCTTTCTTGATACATTACCTGCCTAGGGGAGAATCCTCCCTGAAAAACGGCCCATTTTTGAATGAACAGGCCTACACTGATTATTTGCTGGATTTTAACCTTTTTTCTTTTTTCAAAAGACCACAAAACACACATTTACAGAAATAAAAATGTATTCCCACAGAGAGCACACCATGTTGATGAAACAGGTGTCTACTCAAATGCTTGGCAAATAGCTACTGTATGTTGATGGCAGAGAAACATACCATTCCTGGTGGATGAATTTAATACTGCCGGTGCAAACACAGGGGTGGTAAAGTGGCTTGTCAGGGGTTCCTTCAGACCGACAGACCCTGCATATATCCGCTGCAATTAAATAAATAAAAATAAAACAGAAAATTAATAAATTTGTCATTTCCTACAGTGCAAAAAGTCCACAACTAGATTCCCATCTGTACATGGCGATTTTGTTGTAACAGAATTTTATTGTCAGTATCCACCTTGGGCAGGCTGCATTTTGAAGCCAGTCATATGTTCATCTGCAAAGTGGTCAGCACTTAGCAGACCTACAAAAATTGTAGATGGTAATTTGCAATAAGTAGCACATTTTATGCAATATAAACTTGGAATAACATGTGCTTTCTTCATGAGTTCACTCACTGTATATTTCTTCCAACTTCTGCTAAACGCAATTATTATTATTACACCGGGATCCTAAAATGAAGGATACTCAACCCAAACCATAGCTTTGTTGTCATGTGTTTTGAAAGAATAAACACCAAATTCAACTTTCCATATGATCTGAAAAATGTAAACCACTACAGAGGAAAGCGAAAGTCACTCAATGCCTTGCAAAAATGAGAACCTTATAACAATCAATCTTTACACACTTGAAACGTCATAACAATCGTACAACTGAAGTGGAGACGAAGTGAAATAAATAAAAATCAACTGCACACCGCGATTACATTGCATTCCAAATAGATCAAATTGTGTTAAATAGCAGTCACGATACGTCCTCTAGAAATTCAGATACAATCTTCCCATATGTGTCAATTTCACTCTTCAATAACAACATGACAGGCTTAAAATTAAATAGCCGGTGTCATTTTAAGCACACATTGGCCAATGGGCTGTATTCCGTACCAAAGAAGCCTGCCAGCTACCTGGCTGTATGTCTACACATATCTTGAATGTATTGTCAACGTCAACTACTCGTTTAAGTCTCAAACCTTCAAATTGTATAACTATGAGTTCAATTAGGTATTTGACTGGTGGCATGACATGAAATTACATAACCAAATAATGACAGCTCTCATCTTTTCAATATTTTTCAATTAGCTGTTAACAAACAAGCTATTTTCAGTAAACTTCATTTCTTCTGTAACTTTACAGGTAAATATTTAATCACAAAAAAGCTATAAGTCATAACGACACTCTTCATGTAGCAGAATAAATAGATAAGGGTAGCTGGCTAACTCCATACAAAATTAATTTCATATTAATTTGGAAAACGTAACACGAATATGCTTATGTTACTTCAGTTAACACCAGCAAACTAAACATACATCCAACATTACAAAGACTAAGGAGACAAGTCATAAAGTACCAAAGTGCTAGTGAATTAGCTAGTTAAACATCATGTGCAAGGCCATTAATGCAGTGAACACTTTCGATAACAGTATCCAACGAATGTTAAGACAGCAAGTTGGTCCTTTGCAAGCTGCTGTACCACAGCTAGCTATCCACTCCCACTATTGACTTTAATTCCAAAATCTTATGTTAAACTATGCTCCAGTTGGACAGTAAAATGGGAGTAAACGGACATGGCAGTACTTTAGGCTCCATCAAACTACTTAGCGTTAGCTGATCACTTTTTAGTTATCTTGCTAACTGTTGTTGCTAAATAACTGCCATATGCCAAGCGCTAAACCTTGCCATCGCTATAGCTACTTAGCTGGTTAGGTAAGGATTTCAACCAACGTTAGCTGGCTAATCTACAGAGTGATGTTAACGGGCAGTAGCAAGTCAGACGGTTGGTTCGTAAAGCCAAAATCGGTACCCGGTGTTATATCTGAATTCATGGCCAACACTAACAACCAACAAAAACAATGTTTGGCGACTGCATATAGCAATACCCAGCTAACAACCTAGATAGATAGCTAGCTAGCTAGATTAGCTGGTGCTATCCTTAGCGATACATAATTTATTGTACTACAAATTATCACACTAGAAAGAAATTCCTGACGGCATCTACGGCACAAAACGTGCAGTAACTAATGTGTTATTGGTTAACATTAGCTATTTGAGCACTTCTCTTACATAAAAGGTAGGTCGAGTTTCATTACCTTCCTCGGCGGTGTCCATCTTGTATGGCGACGTATTGCTCTCGGTAACACTTTAGAGAGCTACAGTCAACACATCAACAGTCTAGGATCCTGACGATCAAAACCGCTTCAAATAAGGAAACATTGAAATTCCAAATTTCTGCCCAAACATCAATACGTTCTCAGTTGGATTCTACACGTCCTGTAATCCCGTTCATCGAATATTCCCCTTGTGTGTGGGGAAGAAATCTATTTATTCAACGTGAAACATGTTAGCAATATTGGCTAGCAAGCTAATTGTAACATTGCCTCTATGCCAGTGGTGGTGGAAAAATCCGCACAGCAACACAGAGTATGTTTACGACAATGAACGTCGAATTATGGTACACAGTACGACAGTTAGTATCGTTTTCCAGCAATGCATAGTCACTTCCATAGCTAAAACAGCTATGAGCATGGTCTATCGGTGGTGTCCAGTTGGTGTGTTATACAATTTTTTTTATTTCAAAGAAACATGCAGTGTAAAAGTGAGATTTTTTCTTTACAACTGTTGAAGGAAGCCATCCTCCATGAGTAGATTCACATGTGGTAATGCTGTCAAGTAGATAAAGTTAACTTGTGTGCATATGGAGGGGAAACTGTTACCTCTAGGTTTCATAAACAAGAGTGTAATGGAACGAGGCACTTGAAACATAACAACCTCGTACTTAATCTAAGAGCTGTGTAGCATAGCTATTCAGTAAAGTTAAATGATTATGGCATGTGACTGGCAAGCTCGCTGTTACAGTACTTATTACTGTCTAATACCTTCACTTTAAATACTGTGAAATTCAGAAATTTACTATTGAAACGGTATGTTTATTTGCTTGTTCATGATGTTTATACAGGTGATTTCAAACAGCAGATGAGGTGTATGCAATATTGGTGTCTCTGACATTCATATATTGCTGCAGAAAAAGGGTTGGTGGTGTATGTTGCGCTTGATTTGCATAGCCAGCTTTGGCATCAAAGTTATGATGGGGCTAAATAATCAAAAGTTGACGACAGAGAGATAGATACTGTCCAAATTGTCTTCACATCTTCTCTCGGGTCCTCCGTTCTGTATATGCAGGGTCTGTCAGGCAATGCAAAACCTTCTGACTTCCTGTCTGTCACTGCCTCTGCCAGCTCTCTTTATTCAACTTCAGCAACTGCATTCACCAAGGCAAAAGAAAATGAAAATTGTGTTTTGTTGTTCATTAGGTTGAGGTTAGAACTACTAGGTTGGCAATTATCCAACAGTGCTCCGCTACATTGGTTTCAATGATGATATCTTCTCTCAATATTCATCTTCAGCTTCTACAGAGACCAAGGCGAAAGAAAAGTGGTTTGCACAGCAGATTTGAGCCTGGCATATATTGGTGGGACATCAAACATCAGCCCTCTCCTCTCTCAGAATCTGCTGGATTTGTTTGTCTTTTTCAACAAATTTTCATTCCAATTCTTCAATGACCAAGGCATAAGTGATGTAAGAGCTTGTTCAACAGCAATTGGGGATTTAATCCAGTGAAGTTCTGTAGCACTGTGTTTACTTTCTTGCTTCAACCTCAGTATAACAGTGACCATGACGAAAAGAGCAGTTTGTGTGTTCTTCCCAGGAATTCAACTGACAATTTATTGGTTAAAAGGCAGGACTCTTACCCTTTGACAGGTCCCCTATATGTAAACAGCACTATAGATTTTTATGGAAATGTAGAAACATTCCTCCACTGTTCTCCTTATGTTACTCCCCTACCTCCACTGAAATAGTCTGTTCATCAGTTTCCCCTGTCTATGTCTATACTGTCTTGATATTCCTCCTCCCTGTTGTCTACTCACTACTTCACAGTACTCAATGCCCAACAAAAGTAAAGCAAACAATCCTTGGGATTGAAGGTAGGTGGTCATGAAAAACAGTGAGCTGTGTCATCATTGAGAAAGCTTTTTTTTTTTTTTTTTTTTTTTTTAACCATTGTATCGCTTAGATGAAATGGCCACATGAATGATTATACACAGATACAATTACATAAAAATTGTATTAAAAAAAAAAAAACTAAATAGGCCACTGCAGGATGTGTTTCATAAGATTTGGCTAACAGTCCCTTCATAGAGTGCAGGAACACACAGCTATACACACAGTTTGCAGGGAGTGACATCTTGTGGTACTGCTAGTAATTACAGTAGAAACGAAATTATGAACTGGCCCCTGTTCACAAAGATGGGGATTTGTTTTAGTCATTTTTCAGGAATTCTTGGAGCCAGCTTCATAGGACTGAAAAACTGATAAAATAAAAAGACTTCAGATAAACACCCCTGTGTATATAAGCTGTTTAATAATACGCAGTTACATAAGCGCTGCTCTTGTGTAAGATGGTGTACGAATATGGAAATAAGGCTACGAAAACTCAAATTAAATGTACATTTTTATGTTTTGATGTTCAAGAAGACACCACGTAATGAGAGAAACCTCAAAATGTATACCCACCACGGCGCCGTGGCTTAGTTGGTTAAAGCGCCTGTCTAGTAAACAGGAGATCCTGGGTTCGAATCCCAGCGGTGCCTTTTCTTCTCAACAAAGTCTCATGCAGGTAAGTGTTCAGATATGTTATCGGCGTTAATCCATAGTGTACATTTCCTGTAAAAAGTCGCAACCGGTTTGTGAAAGATTTAACTAATTTCGTCGTGCATACATTGTAATAATCCATGAAATTAAACCACAGTCTTTGAACATGTAAATATTAACTTTATCATGTAATGGTGCAATTGCTATTAAAACATTTCTGTAGCCTAAGGATTTCAGACTCGGAACGAGCTCTCTCTTGTAATAGTTAAGTCTGCAACACTCCTTCAGAATTTCAGTTCCGGTTTCTGGCTCTGTCCATGAAGGATTGTAGCTCCAGATTCGTGATCCCTTTTCACACCATTCATCTATTTGTAAACCTCCCGAGAAAACATTACTGAATTGTTCTTGCACGTATTACTGGTAAATTAGGCCACAAGTACAGCACTTGTGGTTATTGCAGAGCTTAATGCCATCAGTTTTAATTCT
This sequence comes from Albula goreensis, assembly GCA_022829145.1. NCBI lineage: Eukaryota > Metazoa > Chordata > Actinopteri > Albuliformes > Albulidae > Albula > Albula goreensis. The sequence goes on from CM040756.1 coordinate 15,273,044, forward strand.
CATGGTCATGGGGGCGTTGCTCAAACTAGCCAGTAGAAAATGTTTCAAGCAACAAGCATATTTTTCGCCGACGGGAGTGCAGTGAAGACTCAGACTTCACTCAGGATCTAGCTGTATCTTCAGACCAGTGGCTAATCAGCGAAGGTAAATATAACCTTTTAATTTATACATTTAACGCCAGTTAATTACTATTGCTTTTCAATGGCGGTGTGAAGAATTAAAGTCAATCATGCCAAGCCACGTTATATTAAGAAAGGAGTCGTTTTTATCAGTTGCACAGAAACAAGTGGTGTTTACACGTATACATGTATATTGCGGTGGGTCACTATTTCAATTTGGTAACATTTTTTGCTGTCCTGTTGTTCAAATCAAATATACTTAGGGAATTAAACGATCAAATCTATGGACTTGAACAAGGAAATAGCCAGTTATCAAGCTGTAAAAGAACGTGTAAAATTGTTTAGTTCAATAGGCTTATGTCAACTACTGAATGGTATGACCATTCAAACGGATCCAACTTTCTAACGTGTCAAAATAAGTTACAAATTGTGTTATCTTCCCTTCTTAAAGATGGCAAATGAGGCAAACCCATGCCCATGTGACATTGGGGACAAACTGGAATATGGAGGATTGGGAGAGGAAGTGCAAATTGAGCACATCCAAGCCTATGTGGTGAATCCAGCCGAGTCTTCAAAAAGAGCAATCATCGTCATCCAGGACATATACGGCTGGCAGCTCCCCAACACCAGATACATGGCTGACTTACTAGCCTCAAACGGATACATGTAAACACATTTCTTCAGTATGGGAAATCTTTCATGCAGTTTCCGTCAGTCAGTTTGTGGGGAAAAAAAAAAACTATTCCAGCCTTTTCACACAAAAAATGAGTACATCTCTCTTGCATTTGATCTGGTATTATTCTTAATTTCCCATAATATGACCAAGTCCATTATACTATGCATTATTAATCAAAAACATTTCAACAGATTCACAAAATTGTCAAAAAAGTCAGTTGTGCTTTGTCCTCATTCTGAAAACATGCAAATATAATGTCTCCATTTCACAGTGCTATTTGCCCTGATTTCTTTGTTGGCAAGGAGCCATGGAGCCCTTCCCATGACTGGGCAACATTCCAAGAATGGTTGAAAGACAGAAAGGCCACCAATATAAATAGGTATGTCTATCTGAATATGTGTGTAAAATAGACACCATAAACTGTTCTTGATTTTTTTCTTTAGTATCAATCATACCTTACTGCAAATCTTCATACTGTGAAGTATCACTCCACTGCTGGACCAGGTTGTGAGCACTCATCTGTATCAATCTGTACTTTTTGTACACAACCACTGTTCTGGTTTTTCCTCAAATGGTCTCCATCATGGCAAATTTGCAATAAGTTCTGAAAGGTTTGTAATAGCATGCAAGTACAAAGCTCCCACAGAGAGAGGCTGTTTCTTTTTTTGCATTGAAATCCACTGGATTAGCTGCAGTGTTTCTGGCTTTGAAAACTGGACAAACTGCAGACACTGACAGACAGACTGACAGAAGTTGCTAATGGATCATCTGAACCATGTGTGCATTACTGCACTAGCAATAAGGAATTCACTGTATACTCTAGTTGGCAACCCTTTTAATCTGTAATGTAGGGAAGTGGATGCTGTGTTGCGATATCTGAAGGAGCAGCATGGTGCCACTCGAATAGCTGCTGTGGGATTCTGCTGGGGAGGGGTTGCAGTTCACCACTTGGCCCTGCAGTATCCAGAGATCAAAGCTGGGGTCTCTGTTTATGGTGAGGTTTTGGTAGCCACATTTTCAGTTACTACTCCATGGAAAATTAATGGTTTTTAGTTTTATATACACATAGTGATCCCTGTGGTGACAGGTTAGCCTGTAGTGTAAGGTATTTTTCTTACCCTCAACTTGATGTTTTACCACAGGAATCATTCGGGACACTGAAGACAGGTATCAGTTACAAAGCCCTACACTGTTCATTTTTGGTGAGAAGGATGAGGTTATACCACTTGATCAGGTCAGTGGAATTGTATTTCATGGCCTTGTGAATGAAGAATGGTTACATTTTATGTTTGTTGGGTTTCTTTGTTGCACAGGTCACAAAAATGGTGTTCTTAATGGCTGATAAAAATACTATTGTGTTGATATAGGTGACTGTCCTTGAGAAGAAGCTGCAAGAAAAATGTTTCATTGACTTTCAAGTGAAAGTTTTCCCTGGACAAACCCATGGATTTGTACACCGCAAGAGGGAAGACATAAATCCAAGTGATAAATTACTCATTCAAGAGGCAAGATTGGACATGTTGAATTGGCTGAAGAAATATGTATAAACATGTTGACATTGAAAGTACTCATTCTGATGCAATCTGATGCATGTAAATTACCTTTTGATTCATAGTTAACCTGGCTTGCTGCTTTTTTACTTAGTATAAACAAATGGTGCAATGCAAAACTCAGCTTTTGTAAGGTAACAGTACTTGATTGAAATCACATAACCTTTTTCATTTAAAAACATCATTTACTTTATTGAACTATTAACAAGCATTTCTTCCATTAGCATTGCATGATTAGCTTCTGTGCTCCAAGACAGTGCAAATGACAGAAATCATGAGTTTAAATAAATCATGCATATCAACCATAATTGTATAGTAACTCAATGGAAAGGTGCTACCAGGAAATGTCTTGAAACAAATTGTATTCATGACCTCAGTACAACTACTGTTTTAAGAGTATCAAATGAAAAATAACCATACCACACCTGCACCTATTTGACAACTACTTCAGAACCCAGGCAGCACAAAGGAGTTATAATCAATCATCACACTTCCCTGGGTTTCTGATGTCATTGATTTTCAGGATCATCTTCACAACCTGAGTGGCCAGAGAGATCTTTTTTTTTATCCCAATAAGTGTCTCAATCGCATACTGTTCTTTCATATCAGCATGGGAGGAAAAGCAAATGGTTAGACAGCATACTGTGAGATTCCCACACAGCAGCTTTCTAAGTATCTGGCAAGTTGTGTGACATTTGCTTCATCATTTAACCCAGCCTGCTGTCACAAAAAAAGCTTTAATCCCAGTGAGAATTCTAGGTTAAATGAAATCAAGTAAATGCTGGGTTATCACATAAACATCATACATATTTTCCTACATTACATAGGAAAAAGACATGCTCTGTGAGATTAAAGTACACTAACTTTTAAAACAGAGGAGGTTGATTTAAAATGTGTAATTCCCATCTTCCTCATATTGAAGAACTATCTCTCCTCTCTTTATTTTCTGCATCCTTGCTACACAGTAGATCTGATGAAAATAATAAAACTTGCTGACAAAGTCATATGCTTTCACTCTCATTAATAATTAGACCAGAGGTACATATTATGATGTGTGAATACAAGTGGCATGAAATATTTGAATTCAGTACAGATCAACTCTCCACCACATAATTTATGTAAAAATGGAGAGAGTTCCTCTCTCTAGGCAATATAGTTAGTGAAGATGCATGTTGGCTAGATACATGTTAATTCTCCATGCCAAGTATATATTTTATATTTGACCAAATATTTCCCATGACCATAAGATCATTTTACATCTGTCTTTATCTAGGCCACTATTAATTGATGTGATGTTATTTTCCCTAATGTTGCCAAGGTTTTGCCATCATGAAGACACTATTCGTATGCACATTTTAATAACAGCCTAAAATAAAAATCATAATAAAAATAGTTACTATATTTGTGTAGCACCTTTGAGCAGGATGCATCCCAAAGTGGATCGTGCAGACAAGTAAAGATAATGAAATCGATAACAATTATGTGGTAAAAACAGATTAATAAACAACAAATGATACATTAATGTGACATGTAACAATGTGTATAGGTACATATATGTAGAGATAAAAGATGAAGCAACAAATAAAAGTCAATATCACTATCAGAAGAATTAACATGAAATTCTGCTCAATTCCTAAAGGCAGTTATACGGGTATGTTTACACGGCTATTTAAAAAAATATATGCGCAACAGAAAATTCTATTTCATGCATTGTGGATGACTGAAGCTAAAGGGTTGCATAATTGTTACATTTCAAAATTCAGGAAATGTAGGCTATAATTAACAAAATGCACGGCTAGGGCTTTGCCTCCACCAATTCATGAGAGCATAAACATGGTTAAAACTCATGCCCAAAATGTCTATTAATTTTTGAACTGCTGATTAATTCACTTGATAAGCATAAATGAGTGTTGGGCATTTCCTTTTAATCTTTAAAGAATTAAATAAAGATCACCAACAATAACGTGACATTACAGTTAATGGATTGTATAATCAACAGGCAATGGAGGTCTTTAAACCTTGTAAACTTTGTTTTTAAATTTGCTAGTTCTTTGGTTGCAAAAGAATGATATTCAAATACAGCTGAACACGTGGGCAAGCATCACCACGCATTCTTGGCAATATCACGGCTGGAAAGAAGGGTTTTTATTGGCTCCGTTGGAGGGAGGGAAACCGGGAGCACGAGCAAATGAGAAGTCTTCCTCCAGTCGCTTAAACTGGTATGGAATCATCCTCCTGGTGGCGGCCATCTTCCATCCGGGACTTTTTGAGGAGTCCTCCTCCACTGGAAGGCCAGTGAGCACTAAAAGAGAAGCATGCATTTTTTTCGGATTGGAATGTGGCCCTTGTGTGTAACTGCGTCACACGTGTACAATTACGTCATTTCCTGTGTATGGGACCTAGTTGGATTGTAACATGTGGTAAATGTGTATTTCATCATGTTACACAACATAAAGAGCAATGGTATAGAATTAGGCATTCATCCGTTGTACGTCCAAGGTAAGGAGAGCTCTGTTTTACATGGAGATACATCGCAATGAGCAATTTTGCCGACATTGCTTTCAAGTGCTAGCCTTAGCTGGGGCAATTGTAAATACAATATTTGTCTTGGAACTTAAGATTTTGAGATAGCGTTCACTAAACTAACGTTACTTTTCGGAAGATCACTGTTTTGAGGGTTTGTCAGTGACCAGCAAGCGAGCCTTTTGTCGAAATTTTAAGAATAAAGCATAGCAAGCTAATTCTTGCAGATTACCAGAGCTAGTTATTGCAGTTCACCATGTACTGCCAACAAGATAACGATCCATACGAAAATTATGTATTTAATGTATTGTTAACCCTCTTATTTCAACAGCACCCCTGTCATGCCTTGTGAGGCTAAGAGACGGTTCTTGCTGCTGTACGGTTCCCAGCGTGGGCAAGCTAAATCGATTGCCGAGGAAATCTCCGATCAAGCAAAGGAACATGGATTTGTCGCTGACGTCTACTGTCTGAGCCAAGAGGATAGGGTAATGGAACAGTCACTTAATGCAGTGTTTACTACCCTGGTCCTTGAGAATCCCTCTGTGTGTTGGTATCTCATAACAAGTAGTATATTAATTAAACTGGTAAATAACGTTGCTAAAGCTATTTGTAATATAGTGTATTGTAATACGTTTGTAATGTAATACATTGTAATACAATGCTCATCACTACCATTTTCTATATCGTTCAGTAGTTTAATTTTCCACCACTGATTATTTTTCATTAACCAGGTGTTTATATTTAGTTCCAATAATTCCATACTTAGGCTGTAAAGCACAGGACGTCCAGTTGTAGACCTATCATTTAATTAATAATACACAATATAATTCTCAATATGCAGGATTTGCTTCAGCAAAAAAAAAAAAACCCATTAGTTGTCTGTTAAGTTTGGAATGAAAAAGCAGTAATAGACAGGGGTGCTCCTGGATCAGGATTGGCAACCACTAGCTTTGTGAAACATGACATGTTTGAACAATATTCTAATTCTGTGATCAAAATGTATTGCATTGCATGATTCCATAAAAAGTCGCCAAGCTGATGAAATATAACTTCAAATAGTTGAAGTTACAAGATTTCAAAGAAATGTTGAAGATTTGTGTTCATCTGAGAATTTTCTTTCTTTTTAAAGTACAACTTAGAGAGGGAAACCGCGCCTGTTGTTTTCATCGTATCAACAACTGGAGACGGGGACCCCCCAGATACCGCAATTAAGTTTGTTAAGGCCATTAAATCCAAGACTTTGCCAAGTGATCACTTTACACATTTGCGCTATGCATTCCTAGGTACGAAACTTGATTTTCTCAAGCCTTTTCAGGACATGTATATACCATATTTCCCTGAACAATAACTATGTGTTTGCTGTATTTATGTTTAATTTGAGTAATTGCATAAACTTTTTATAGGGATGTGGGTGGGACAGATTCTCAAGATTGATATGTCAGAGTAAAACTTGAACATGATTTTTTTTTTTTTATTAAATTCACAAACAAGCTTTAGGTGATACAAACTATGCCAATTTCTGCAATGGTGGGAAAACTATTGACAGCCGCCTTCAGGAATTAGGGGGAGAACATTTCTATGCAACAGGACATGCAGATGATGGTGTTGGGTAAGACTAAAAATTTTCTGTCTGTACAAAATGTATCAAATAATATGAGGCAAATGTGTTCAACACAATAAATTACACCTACAGGTTATAGCTTACACAGTAGTTGCATTAATGTTCCTCAAATGTTTTACAGTGGTTTGTTAAATCTTTCTTATGTTCAGTTAAATATGAGAAATGCAGGTACTTTGTTGTCTTGGGTGTGTAGTTAATTCATGCTTCGTCACATGTTTTCCTCAGGTTGGAATTAGTGGTTGATCCATGGATTGAAGGACTGTGGGAGGCAACAAAGAAGGTGTTAGCGGAGATGTCAACCTCACAAGAAAGACAGGAGTGTGCAAGTACTGTTCAAAATGTAGATCTTGGCAAGGATGATAAGGAGAGTACTGACAATTCCATGCCAGACTTGAAGATCCAACTTCTAGAGATCAGTGATTCAAAGGATCAGAGTCCTGGACCTATTAAACCAGCTTGTGAGGGTCAGGCTTCAGCGAGTCCTCCTGCTGCTTTGGTGGCCTCTCTGACATCGTCCCTTCCCCCTCTGTCAGTGTCTGCTCTGAATGTCCCTGCACTGCCGCCCCCATACATCGAGGTCAGGCTACTGGATGAAGCAACAGAGCAGGTAGCCTGTCTAACGCAATTCAATAAGTGATTCAGTAGGTCTTAAAAATTAGACAGAAAGGGACAGAAATTAAACACTGAAATAATAACCACCAAGGATATTTTCAAGGTTCCAACTTGAAGAGTAGTATTTTAGGTTGGCTAACATGTATGTTTTTTCACATCCCCAGACAAGCAATCCATGTCCTGATGGAACATTTCATTTAGTGCCTGTTTGTTGTGCATCTCGACTTACTCGTGAGGATGCCGTCAAAACAGCCCTTTTACTGGAACTGGATATTTCAGTGAGTAAGCTTGTTTGAAATCTGTTTACTTGAATTCATTAACAGTTCTTAAAAGTAGCCTGAAGGTACTTCAGAAATAAGTGTATCCTAGTCCCTGACATTATAAAACTGGTGTGATTTAGGGAAAAGTTTGTGTTCAAGTGTTGTTAAAAAGTATGATTGCTTTCCAAAGGCGCAGCAGATCACTTACCAGCCAGGAGATTCCTTCAATGTGGTCTGCCCAAACTGTGATCACGAGGTGGAGGAGCTTCTAAGCAGACTGGCACTGGAGGAACAGAGGAACCACAGTGTTCATCTGCAGCTACGTGCAGACACCAAGAAGAAGGGTTGGCTTGCCATTGACTCGCATTACAAAGATTAGATACCCCTGACCTTTGTGCAGAGAAATACAAGCATAGATAAACTGGGTCATAGATAAATGGCCCCTGCATTTTCTTATCATAGATTAAATGGGGTTTTGTAATGGATTTAATCCATTTATGAGCATGTTTGTGCGTTTTTCTAATTTGTTTCTCTGATGGCCTCTTTTCTACCAACAGCTGCACAGATTCCATCTTACATACCAGAGAAGAGCACACTGCAGTATCTTCTGACCTGGTGTTTAGAGATCAGAAGCGTCCCAAAAAAGGTAATGATAATGATGCAATTTATTGACAAATAACATTTATCAATAACAGTGGTGACCTTAATTTATAAAATGCCTTTTTACTACTTTTGTGAGTGTTTTGTAACTGAGTGTGACTCACCAATATATAGCACACACACCTCAGTGATGGATCAGTCGCTGTTTTGTTTTTTTCAGCAGCGATCCCCACACATTAGCTCTGGTGCAAGTTAGACCAGGAGCTTGGCCTACACCCTTCTCTTTAGAAAAACAGCACAGTACCAGAACAGCTCCAGTCATAACTTTGAGACACTGGGCCTAACATCCAACCTGCTCTCTTTTACAGAGCACAGTGGAGCCACAAGTGAAACCCCAGGCCACTGGCCATTTCAGTGACCTCATTCATGTGCTTAAGTCAGAAGGGGTTCATCAGAATAAGGGTAGAGTTATGTTATGAGCATAGTTGTGGCACTTGGTCACTACATTTTTTTTGTGTGTACCAGTAGTAGTAAAAGAGGCAAACCTGAAACACATACTCACTTCAGAAGGATGACATGATGTCTTTAATAGAAAGTGACTTGCTGACAATTAACTGGGTAGTGCATTGCAACACTTGGGCAGATTTGGGTGGAAAAATGCTGAATTGCATTGCAATCTTGAGTGCAGCATTAATGGGCTAAAATACTATTTTTATTGTTGTTGAAATGGCAGGAATTCATCTAGCACAAGGATGAAATGTCTTTTTAGTGCGTTATTGGTCTGGACAGGACATCACCCTGATTTGCTGCAACAAAGATCACTAAAACAGGAGAAGGCAAATCAGTACATCATAAGTTTGTCAGGAATATCAAACTCAGGGTACAAAAATATTGCCTTTCATTAAAATTCTTCTGTAATTTGGTAGTAGAAAAGGCCCTTGACAAATGCTCTAATGAGTGTCTCTCTGTACTCTTGAACTATTATAGTACAGATCAGTGTTGGAAGTTGACAAAGAGGCGTGAGTGCACTGTAATGTCATTGCCATAGTGTCCTTCTGTCTTCCTGTCACTCCAAGGCTTTCCTCAGGGCCCTGGCAGACTTCGCAACAGATGCTGGTGAAAAGCGCCGCCTGCAGGAGCTGTGCAGCAAGCAGGGCTCTGCAGACTACAATCACTTTGTGAGGGACCCAAGCCTCTGTCTGCTGGACGTCCTGCGTGGTTTTCCCTCCTGCTCTCCCCCTCTCAGCCTCCTCATAGGTCAGTGAGCTTTTACTTTCTGTACCAACCTTTGCCTTTTTTTTTTTTTCTTAAGAAGTGTTTGGAGAGTTACTGGCCCTTCTCTGTTACTTGGCTGATCTCCTGACATTAGTTTTATAATGGGTGGTCAGTGGCTGAATTCTGGAAGCAGTTGTTTCAAGTGATTATTAGCATCTGACACTTTGATATACATGCTTTCTGGTCTGCTCTCTGAGCCTCATCATTGGCCAGTCAACTTGCCTTTCTTTCACATATTGATGTGCTTCTGATAATAAGCATACTTACATTGATCAGCAGGTTATTTTATGAGTGATCAATCTGCTAGTTCAAATACAGTTTGTCATCAGTACCTTGGAACTAGGGCTGTGCGATATGACGGTATGTATCGTGTGATGATAGAAAAATGTCTGTCGTTTCATATTATGTTCTATTGTTTATTTTGTTGTGTGGCAAGTCATTCTCTTTATGGCAAAATATTTCGCCATTTGGACAACGCTTTGCGTTCCTCCACACGGCACGGATGCAGGCAGGAAATTTGCATGAAGGCAACACAAACAAACAGAGGAGAGTGAATATGGCACAGAATGGGGTAATTCCGAACAGGTGAGGGACTAGCCAAGACAAACCGAGGAACTCGAAACTGAATGAGGGGCTAGTCTCATGAACGTGGTTTGGGTATGAAAAGTCTGAAACGGACCAGAAAACCGTACTTTGAATATTATGCCGCAGACTGGTCCCCACAACAGACTCAAACTCTTTTACCTCCTACGCAAGAATCATGTCAAACAGTACAGAGTCTAGAGAGCCTCAAAAGTACAGTCGAGTGCTCAAAACAAGCCCCAGACTCAGATGTCGCAAGAGGCTTTTTCCCACGGCACACTCACCATACAGGTATGCGTGACTTAACATCCACGATTTCGCGTCCTGTGAAATGGGACGTTATGCGTTTTGGACGTTTTGCAAACACAATATTATTGTATATACTTAGCAAAGCTGTATTGGGTACTGTAGTGGGTTGTGCCTCACTCAATTTCTATTAAAATGAACTATACACCGGAGTGGGAGCGCTTACGTCTGTGTATTGCTTGCTCACCTCAAACATGGACAGTTGTCCTGGTTACATGCACAGTGTTCTAATGGCATTAGAATACAGAATGTGAATACAGGTCCTTCTTGTAGCAGTTGTAAACATTACATAGTCTACCTGTATTAACTAAATAGCTAAGATACTGTACACGTACGCTTCTGTATTTCAGCTAAAAATGTATCTGGCAAGGTAATATATGGGTTAAGTAGGTTAATACTGTGCAATACTGTATTCATAATAATACATTGTAAACATACGGACATATCCATGTACTGAATGTCCAACACATGCGGTCAGACATTGCCCAAACAGACGTTATGCGGCGTATATCTGTATTTTTGTTACATGCTTAATTGAAAATTTGAAAAGGTTCAAAATAAAAGGAAAAAAATAATCAAATGTGAGTAAGTACCAGTTGTGACTCACCAATCAGTTGTGAAATGTCACTATGAAAAAGAGCGGTAACCTGTCTTTCAAACACAGCACTTCTTAGAAGTGAACATTTCGCTCTGCATGTTGCTTGTCCGCTAATGCTGATGCAAAAAGGGTTTTACCATGACTGTGCAGTGGATTTTTTTCAGCAGCTCACATAATGTCCAGCTGAGGGCAGTAGAATCATTGCAAATTCTGTTAGTGTAAGAGGAATAACAGCGGTGGGCTGTGTTTCGGCACCGTTGACTGCTTTTTATATCTCATTAGAGCCTCATGTGCCCTCTTGCATGAAAGATAAATGTGAAATTCCACTGATCATCAACCTTGAAGTTGTGATTCTGTTAACAAGGTGAACATTTTGGCAATTCATTAGATGATGGTCATAAAGTTATTCCTGATACTAAAATTGAGTCTTAATTGAAAACAGGTGTCATATTAAAAATTAAAATGCTTAATACTTTGAACCATATTCACAATTAGTGTTACTTTTTATCGCTCAAATGCTCTTTCAGTCAGTTTTTGTGTTCATAGTTTGTAAATATTAAAAATGTTTGTTGTAGTAATTTGCTCTATATCCTCTCTATGCTGCAGCTATGGAATATTTCTAATTGAGAAATTGGCATCTGAGAAGCATACATGAAGTGGTAGTTTTACTGAACAGCTGTTGTAACGGTTTTGTGATTGCTTGTCTTGTCCTATCGTACATAAAGTTATAAAAAAATGAACATATTGGCCAATTCTCTAGTCAGGTCTGCCTGTTTAATATTTTTGCTCGTTTAATATCTTTACACTACAGTAGACAGTTATTTTTAAATTATAAACTTGCAGCAATCGCAACACTGACAGCCACGACCGTTATTGAAACATTTCTGTAAAAGCGCCTTTCCCAGAGAAATAATGTAATGTGCATCCTTTGCTGCTGGAATAAATGTTCACTGGTATTTCAGTGGCATCTTTGTAGGCCAGTTTGAAACTTGCTGTCATCATTTATGGTCAGAGAAACTTGAATCCTCGAGCCATACAGTAATGAACGGCCTTGTGATTGTTAATGGGTGTGTTTAATCTTTCATTGAATGAGCACACACACAGGACACAGTGGTTTCTTACTGTACCACCATGTGCCATTTTAATGACTTCATTATCCAGGGAACAAAAGGCTTGATTTACAACAACTGCTCAGGTCGCTAAATGTTCCTAATGGAATGAATTGAAGCCACTCTCTATTCCAAGACCGCACAGCTGGTAAACTAGAAATGAAAGCATTTGCAGAACAGGTAAATTAATTTGTTGTTCAGTTAATTTGAGGAACACAGCTTTAATTATTGATGGAAGAAAAATTATTCAAGTCTATGAACTGAAACAGTTTCAGTGACTCAGTAGCACCAGTAAAATGAATGGACAGCATACTCTATGATGTTGATCCACACTGAATGTATTTTCACTTAAAATCTTTTCTGTTGCCTAAATAGTATGAATGTGTATATTTGTCTGTGAATAAATGTCTCCAGACAAGTACAGACTTTTGAAGTGGGATAAGTTCCAACAATTAAAAATAAATGCATGGAATATCAGTAGAATATTTTGGACTACTTGTGAAACTGAAATTTGCAAGGGCAACCTTTTTACATCAAGAAGACTTGCCTGGATACAAGAAAAGCGATATCATTTCTCTTCTGTTGGAATAAGGTCAATTTTGGCAATCTCCATATTGTAGGCGCGACATGTCAGCTCAAGGGATTTAAATGCTCTATATTTGGTTGCTAAGCAGAGTTCATGAATACCAATTTGCAGACAAAAGGAAGACCAACCTACAAGCAAGTAAAGCTTGGGGACATAACACTGCCGCCCAAGACATTTACTGATGTGTAGCAACTTTCTCCATGACAAATTGACAGTGTCTTTATGTATTATGTCTTAGTCATTCTAGTGTTTTTTTTTCTTAGCTGAAGAGCCATTGGAATAAAAGAAAACATGAGAAGTCAACCCACTGTCAATGGACATGATGTTAAATCCATTGATCTCTGAGGAGTGACTGAATCTCATTCTAAACTACAATATGATACTAAATTACCATAGCCTTAATGAACAGGGCAAGAAATAGTTTTTCAGAGCGGATTGTATGTACACGTCATCAGTTTCCAGAGGTTTTGTGTCTGCCATAATTATTTTGCTGCTTGAAAATCGTATTAGTAAGTCTTACCTTAGTACCTGCATACAGCTAAGAAACCATTTGTTTCGATCATGTACTAAAATAAAAATGCCACCATTATTTCCACTCATTCAAGGTATCAGTAATTAAATGACTGGAGATTAAATACTAGAGATTGGTAGGGTTAATAATTTAGCTTCATACCTTTATGACCATTCATTGCTTAAGTGCTAAACATGCTGTGTGGTTACAGGCATTTGGCATAATTAATTAGGCCACAGAACTTGTCTGTCTTAGCCATAGAGATGGATGTTGTCATTGTGAAATCAGTCATGCTATGGAGGTCGCTTACGCTGCTTATTGGCATATGGGCCCAGATAATGATATCTAATGAAAAGCATTGAAAGAATATACTTAGCTTGGAGTTTTGTTTTTTGACAATTAAATGTGCATTACAGCAGCTGTCTAAAATAAATCCAGATGGTCTGCTAGTTACTAGGAGGTCAGAGAGGTGATCATTTTAAATTAGTACATCAAAATCAGCACATTAGAGTTTTGAGCTTGATATGACATTATGGCCACTGTCTGTGAGGACACAAACTACAGGTTTTAGGCTTGTATTGTCCTGTAAACTTGAGTGGTGACTACAACTGCTGCCATGGGATTTGTTAATTTTATTGAGAAAAACTTTGATTGCTTTCTTTTCATTTTGATTAGATGAACAGAGCATGCAGTGCCAAGGGAAAAACTGATTTCATTATGCATATCATGCATCAAACAGGATGAGGTGGTGAGCAATGTCGCAGCGCGGGACCACTGCAGAAGTGTAATATTTATACATGAATATGGGACATCTCTGTAGTGCCCCTAGCACCAAGACAAGGCCAAACGCCAAGGCAAAACATCACAAACTTCTATGTGGTTTGTAACACAAAGTGCATGCAAAAGCGATTTATGATCAGATTGTTCTTATGCCTCGGAATATTTTTGGGCTCAAATTGCAGATTTGCTGAATTCACTTGGGCCTTTCAGTTCCAGGTTTATTTTTATTGTTCACTAAGTATGGTTATAGGAAGATAGACCAAAAACCCTGTTTTCCGCCAGTGCTGGTCAATGAAATTTCTATCTGCATCTTGTCAGTTTGTCTCCACTGTGTAGCTGAGCATGTGGTATTTTAAGCCTGGTCGAAAAGCAGACTATTTTGCACAGGAAAATGTTACTCTGTCCATTGACTCGAAATGGAGCCCAAACTGCTTTGTGGAATAATGTAAGATTCCATTCCAAAATGCCATTCTAAATCCCATTTTCATTTCTGGCACAGCACGCACAGCACCAAAATCATCCCTCTAATTATGTCTCAGAGTATACTAGTTTAATTTTGGATTCTATGGTTTTAATGGTGTGCATCAGATGCTTTGCAATCAGGGCCTGCGCAAAATAGATAATACCTCTGTGTCATTTTCGTTGGCTTTAAGGCATGTGAGTCGACTCAGATAAGTACACGTATGGCTGCTGAACAAACTTGGCTTTCATCATTCCCAAAACCTGAAAATATCTTTTAGCATGCCAGCATAAAGTGTTTTCCTAATTCAGATTGTTGGCATTCCTTTCACTTGGGTTTGAAGGATTTCCAACAGTCTGAATGTAATCCTTAACAAACATTTGTGATCAAATATGTCCTTTTTCTCTTTGAACAGTATTCATTTCGCCTCCCACATCATATTGATCGTGTAATCTAAACAAATTTCATGGCTGAAATCAGTTTCTGCTCTACCATCTCTGTCAGTATCCTTAAAGTGATACTCTGACATGTTGCAATTAAGTAATATCAATGCATTGGTGCACACTTATCATTAGCACAATGAAGCCTATGGGATGTTTCAGGAGTGACAACTTTGTTTCAATCAAAATGAGGAAATTCTGTCTTCCTATGAAACCTAATGTTAGGAATGTTGTTTTAGTAAGCGGAAGCTGTCTCCACTGCCACAGGCATCCGGTCTACTGGTCATTGATCCAGCCCCCATCCAATGCATGATAGGTAGCGCGCTAGCTAGGTCCTACAGTCGTAAACAAAGATTAAGTCAAGAACAAAATGGGAAAGTATCCAAGCGACCAGAAGAGATGCTGTTCAGAAATTTGAAAATATGTTAAAGTAACTATTTATCCCACATTCATGCTAGAGCTGAAATTGTACAGCTGTTTTTGTGTGTTTCACTCAGTGTTCTGTGAATACATAGCTTTTCTATCTGCTGAAGACCTGCTAGCTCTAAGAGGAAATACAGCCGAACAAGAGCCAGTGGAAAATGCACTACCAGGTTGAAAACTGTCATATATGTGTTTGGTCAAAGGTCCATTGTGGCTGGAATCATAATAAAATAATGACACTGTCTTATTTTTGAAGCAGGGCC
Source organism: Albula goreensis (assembly GCA_022829145.1). Classification (NCBI taxonomy): domain Eukaryota; kingdom Metazoa; phylum Chordata; class Actinopteri; order Albuliformes; family Albulidae; genus Albula; species Albula goreensis. Next base: position 15,288,338 of record CM040756.1, read on the forward strand.
ATTAACTGTACGCATACTGCCTGTGATGCCTGTGATTTTTTTTTTTCCCCCAGAGCATTTGCCAAAACTGCAGCCAAGATCTTACTCAGCAGCAAGGTAAGTAGTCTGTGATCTAAAGTCATGTGTGGATGCATTTTGATTTTTGAAATGACTTTGATTTTGTAAATAAGCATTTACTGTGATTTATATTTTTCTCTGAATTAAAAATATAAGGTTTGATTTAACGCATAATTAATCAAGAGCAGAGACACTCTGCATCTTGTTTATTGATTTGTAATATAAACTGTCAGTGCTGTTAGGTATAAGTTTGGGTTTGAGTAAGTGTTTGTCTGTCTGGACTGGTGATTTTTGCAGGGTGTTTCCCTGCCCTTTTGCAAAAGTATGCTACAGGCTCAAAAGCCCCATCCCATCACCCCCTCCAACTTTAGATCCCCCTCTCTAGAGACAGGTGTAGATAATGGATGGATAGATCATCCTAGTCCATACTTTGATCTAACCCTTTAGATCTATTCAAGAACCTAAATGACTGTTGAACATGCATATATTTTTATAATTTCAGCACTGTTTTGTTTCTGATGATCATATTTGCTACCAAGCAGCTCTGTGTGGGGAGGATTTTTTTCCAGTGCGTAACAGTGTGAAGAATGTCAGCCAAGCAGGAAGAGCATTAGGGAGCTTAGTTATGAATGGGGTAGTCAACAGGGACTCCGTAAGCCCTGTGATACTGCAGAGGGAAGACGGGTATTTGTCAGAGCGAGGGGCCCATTCAGGCACTCTGGTGTACAGCGGACTGTTGGGATCATCTCCACTCATCCTTTTATTCTCCGGCCTAGCTCCAGCCTCTGCCACCCAGGGAAGCTACACTTTGTGTTCAACATTGTGGAGTTCCCAGCATGCCCCGAGCGGCCTGTTGGGCGGAGAGGCGTGTGCACAGGGTGGCTGTCAGAACTGGCATCCCCCCTCCTCCAGTCCTCAGGGGTAGCGTCCAGTCCCTTCGATCTCCCAAAGGTAAAGGAGACCTCGAGCTGAAAGCAGTTTTACAAGCATAATGACATTTGCAGTAATAGCTTATATGGGCATGTTAGAAAGATACTATGACATAGAAGACATACAGCTACGAAGCAGAGATGATCTTCAGAAACACACTCTTTGATTAGTACTGACTGGTGTTGCACCCTTAGGTGAATGTGAGCCTGCGTCCCAGTGTCTCTTTTCGCCTGCCGTCTGACCCAGCAGTGCCTTTGATCATGGTGGGACCGGGCACTGGAGTGGCACCTTTCATTGGCTTCCTCCAGCACAGGTACACCTCCACCAAAATAAAAAAAAAGCTCAGCAGCTTCACCTAAACATCGGTAGTAAGCTGGTAAGGACAGGAATGCTGAAGAGTTCAGAGTGGTATTTGTTGTAGTTTTTTATGTTGGCCTGTCGTGTGAATTGACTGAAGCTGTAGCCATGCTGCTTGCACCACGTATGACAGGCTCCCCATGGGCTGATTCACTCACACCTACACCATGGAGGTGCGTCATCGCTGTCAGAAATTACCCTATGCAGGACACACTGTCTGCAAATTGCTGTGGATGGAAAGTTTGGCTTTTGATGTTGCTATGAAATTGAACTATTATTTTAACTGAAGCAGCAATGTGGAAGAAAAGCACTTTCGCATTCCTTCTAAAAATTGAAGTGGTCTCACACAGTCTTTCCAACTTTTCTTTAGAGTGTTTGTTACAGGGCTTTGCACATTATGACAGAGAACAATAGGCCAGTAACAGGTTTTTGGAAATGTGAGTAATACTGCAGAGTCCTGGCAGGATATGTCAGAGCCTCGTTTACATAATTAATTGACAGATTCCATTAAAGTTTAGAGCAGACTCGATCAAATGCCACTTGCTTCCAGATATTAATATGGCAGCCAGATCCATGGTCAGTGCTGTAATAAACACACATATTTCATACCATGGAGGAAATGATTTAAGCACTTTGAAGGCTTTTATGACTGACTGTAACAAACTATTATCGGTCAGGTGGGAAGATGGGGAGGTATTGATTTTCTAAATATATTGTAAAAAAAACTCCAAGAAACTGTCAATATGTCATAAATATAAATCAGAGGTTATAAATGGTTGTGAGGTGTTAATGTGATATTGACCTGGACCTCCCAGATTATCAGACTGTAAACCTGGCAGTTTTTCAAAGGCCAGATAAAATGTGACCGTATCAGAAACTTCCACCAGCTGCAATACATTATTTTGATAAAATGAGACTGGAAAGGAAACATTTTCACCTATGAAATGTGTACCCTTGAAACTGATACCCATTGAAATGTTTCAGAAAGAAAGAAATTGGTTTTGGTGCAAGTTGTATTCATAGATGTGTCTGCAAACATTTTTACCTTCTTTTGCCACCAGACATAGTGAAATACAGTGACATAATGTATGAGAAATAATAACTTTGAGTGGTTTTCATGTGGAATTCGAACTGGAATTGAACCATTCACTGTTGCTCTAGAATCAAAGTCTTACACAGTAAGACATTAATTTGGGGAACAGGCATACCTGGAGGGTACTGTTTTTTTCCATTTAGGGAAAAAAATCCTTATATGGCAGCCCTGTAAGATGACACACAGCCCTGTGGGACTAGTCTGCTTGTTTGAAGCTACACACAAAGGTTTGTCCACTGACTTTGTGGAAACACAGCTTGTTGAAAGTGGTGTGAAAAGAAGAGGCAGTTTGAGAGGAGAGCTTTGCCCACAGAGGCTATAGTCACAGTGAGGGTGGGCATTCCAAACTGGGATAAAAAGCAGAAAAGGCTATTTAAAAAAAAAAAAAAAAAAAAAAAAAAAAGATAGCTTCAGTTCTCATCGGTGTGATGCCCATTTCTGTTTTGCTAGAGTGTATCTCTAGGCAGCACCAGGGGGACATTGCCATAATGATGTGTGGATTGCAGTGGGGTTGAATGGAGCTGATGAATGTTGCAGGTGAATATGAATGGCCAATGCTGGAGATGAGCTGCACATAGGGACAGGGGCTCTGCTGATGAATGTGTGAGGACCCGTATGGCACTGCTGCGCGGTCTGTCGCCAAGGTCACAGCAGCCATCCGGCACAACGCTCTGTGCATCACTCTGCAATTTTGCTCGTCTGAAACAACTCAGAGATGGTTCTTCTTTTGTCAATTTTGTATGTCTTCCAGATGTCTCATAACAGAGACTCTTCCCTGTCAGCTGTGTAATTCTTCAACAGTGTTCTGTTCTCTCCTCCTCCTCTCCTCTCCTCTCCTCTCCTCTCTTCTCCTCTGCTTGGCTGTGCCACAACAGGGCACACACACCCTGTTGGTCTGCCAAGTCTTGGTTTAAAGCTATCTCTCTCATCAGTACAAACAACAAATAAAGAAATTCATCTTTAATATAGTTCTGACAGAAAGACAAATTCCTCAAACATCCTTGCTGAATGGACATTAGGAGGAGTATTCATTACGTCCCTCTCTGTAGAAGACCTCCAGATTAGGCATTTATAGTTTACATTTGGGGTGCATATCACTTCTAACAGTATCGTTACAGCTGTCCTTAGCAGTACAAACAGCAGAAAAACATACCTGCAAGATACATTCCATCCAGATGAATGGTAAAGATAGATTGCCAGGAGGTCTGACAATGTTAAACTTGAGATTCTGAACAGCAAGACTAGCTCTGATGCCTGCTTTGATAAAAGATAACAATCGCCACTTTGTCAGCAGGGTGCTGTACTGGGTGTTGAAGTGTTGAAGGTTTCCTTTTTAGCAGCAAACAGTATGTCCCACTTCGATTTCCCCACCTGCCAATCGATAGCAATCTCATGTGTTTTTGAAAATGCATTGTGCCGTCAACACCACTTTCCAGAGGCGTCATGAGCACTTCAGTGACCCCGGTGGGCTTAGGGAGAGGGACAGTCAAGCAGAAGGTCAAACGCAGCTTGACCATATATGAGTTTCATTGGAACACTATGTATGAGAGCTAGTAGATTGTGATTGAGAATGGGAACCACCAAAACTTCACTGAAGAGCATTTACAGGGTATTCTCTTTTATTTGCATAAGTCTTGAACGCCTTGAGGTATTAGCATCACCATCTATTACATCAGGAAAGCCCAGAACCATTGATTCTGATGTTTTTTTCATATTGTTTTATATGTCAATGTTGCATCAAAGTAGGTTCAAAAGTAAAATGCAGAGATTTCTTGTAATTGTAGTCTGAATTCATCCTTTGGGGGTTTTTTCCCAAGAGTATGATGCATTTCTGGTTTTCTCTTGAAGTGTCCAGGTTCTGAGTTGTCAACAAAGACAAATGAAATTTTGAATGAAAATAGCCATACAACATATGAAGGCATGTTCAAAACTTCAGATTCAGGCAGTAAAAACTGAACTCCTTTCTGAGTATGTGCATTTTAATAGCTTTGCTCAAAACTCAAAATAAACAAGGGAATTTATTCAGAATTAGCTGCTGTAGCAAAAGCATCTTGCCTTTCAGACAGCTGCATAAACCCACTCCTGTTCTTGCTTCTTTAAACAGCATCCAAGGTACCTGGCAGGCAGTCCTGTTTGCGTATCAGCTCAAAATAGGTTTACCACAGAATGATGTAGATGCACACATCACTAAGATTTGCTTTCCATACCTAGCAGAACAAAAAAATGGAATACGTCTGAATCGTCACAGCTCCTTCCCAGTTTTGTACCCATTTCCACAGGTCCTGGGAATGCTAAGGTTCAGCGCAGTGGTATTTCTAAATGTAGTCCTGCAGTAACATTATGTCCCTTCACTTCCTCTGTACCAGTTGTAATGTGTGTGTGTCATCTAGCTTTAATTAAGCCATTAAATACATTTTTTCTGCATAGTACCCTTTTCCACTGTACTGGAACCGGCTGAGGTTCCTGTCCATGATGTACCTCTTTCTGTTGCTGTTGTTGATGGATATAGTAGTGGGCCCTGGCTCACATTAGCACTGAGGCTAAAAGGCAGTCATATGCAGCCATATTCACACTGTGCTTCCCTGGCAGTTTTTCTGAGGATTGCATTCCAGTAGTCAGCAGCAGCCATGATTTGTATTCATGAAAGCGCTAGTTTGGTCTGCCTTGTGTTACAAAATGGAATCCAGGTTTTCATATTGGTATTGATCCCTTTGGGGCAGCATAAAATCCACTAAACCCACTTTATTGGAGGCCATTTCCAGATTGGATGCCTAGCTCCCAGATGCTAATAGCGGTGCTTTGGGCAGCTCATGTTTCCAGCGGTAATTTCAGTGCCAGGCTATCTAGATCGCACTTAGTATAGATAGCAAGGAACTTCAGTGCATTGAGGATAAAGTTTATCTCTCACTTAATTCACTTTGCAGTAGGGAGAGAATCTCAGTCTGTGTGGAGTGTATTTGGTGTGTTGTTGGAAGCAGTGCTCATTTTTCAGTGATCTCTGTGGTGAAGGAAGGAGTTGATTAGGGTGATTGTAGCTTAGGGTTATCGACAGAGCAGGGGTGGCCTTGTATGAATGAAGGAAAAATTTCTGCAAAGGACTGGATATGATTAGACTGTTAAAATATCAGTTCAGTGAACATTTGCAAAAGTCAATAATTATGATTAAAAACCTATAGTGTTTTTAAAAAGGCTTCTATTAATAAAGTGAGAGTAGAGGCATGGCCAGTGGGAGAACTCTTCTGAAAATTCATATTTAAAATGTGATTTATCCAAATTCATATATATACATAAACAGTACAGATGAAATAAGCGTCATGCTCTTTACAGTGAAAATGAAAAAATACATTAATAACTTTTAAATGCATTTTTTAAATGAAAAGCATGGAATTTGCACTTCCATGCATAATTTAGAATCTTTGTATAGATTAATTCTTCACATCCCAACAAAGGTTAGTCATATTTGTCATTATGAATCTTTCTACCCTCTCTTTTGAAGTAGAGCAGAGAGTAGATTTCAGAGGCCAGCCATACATTTGGCCTTAAAATGAAAACCTGCCCAAAGGCAAAGTACTCTGTTCTGTGCTCTGACTATGTACATGTTATACTACACTGTGTATATAATGTTCCCACAGTCACAGACCTCTTCCATGCAGAATGTAATTTTAATCACAAATTGAAGAAAATATTGGGAATATTTTTTGTATAATTTATATCATGTTGGTTCATTTTGTTTAAAAATATTAATATAAAATGTCTGCTATTCGGATTAATAGTACCCATTAGTACACCCTTAACCGTTCCCATTAGCATTGCTCAGTTTAAAGGCACAGTGTATATTAAGACTCAGGGGAGTTGGCATAAATCAAACCTAAATTACTGAGATGGGACTCGGTGGAGAAGATGGCCAGAGATCACCAGACCTTGATGCTCTATGCACCAGCCAACGCAATAGATGAATGCATGAAACCCAGATCCGTAATGCTGCAGGCCAAATGGCATTGTGATATGAATGAATCCAAGCCAGTGTAGCATCATTTTTGGCACAGAGCAGCACAGTGCACTGCATGCCAGTTTCCCTTCATTGGATGAAAGAATGTTGAGATCGGTGACACAGAAGGGCACAAATGACTTCAGAGAACAGATTGCTGATGCCTGAAAGTGCTGGGACTGTTATTTCTATTGTCATTACATATTCAGCTAGGCTTTTCAGAATGATAATCACAATCAGAACAAACAGTTTGTGCATTGTGTCCACTGGGAGCACACACAGGGAAGTGTTCCAGTCGTTTTCTAGCTGCAGCATGCAGGGCTCATGTATTTGCAGCTGCTTCTTTAACATGACCACTGCCTCTAAAACATTTGTGCGTTTTCCACTCCTATGGCTCAGCTTAATAAAGAAGCTTGTCAAGAACCATAAAAAATGGAACATTTAAACCAGCAGTACTTTGTTCATATATCAGAATGACGTACTTATAGTTGAGTATTGCTGGAATAAAAAATGAACTATCGACTCTTAAAGAGCAGTTCATCATAGAAGACTCTGAAGTGTTGTGTGCTGTATGAATGATTTTTCTTTAATAATAGATAGAGGCAGGAGGGTGGTTAACTAGACCACAGATTAAGTAGAATTGTTGTGGTGTCACCTGACTGGAGCAATGTTGAAGATCAGAGGACACTGGTCCTATCGTGGGAGAGCTGTCATCAGGCAGCAGGTGCGGGAAGAAGATAGTGGCCAATGTGCAGCCTGTGTGACACACTGGTTTTGAGGGATTCTGGGAGTCAAGCCAAACCCATTTGCCACAGGAGAAATCGATGGCACAGAACACCGCATCCCCCCCACGCCCCCCGCCCCCCACCAAACACACACGTACATATGTACCACATAGGTTTATCTTCATGTACAGCTCTGTGGATCTACTCTGTGTGGATATTCTCTCAGGAAGGTTTCTCCCAAAGTTCATTCTCCCATTGTCTCCCACTAAAACAAAATTATTTTTCAACAGGAAAAAAAAAAATTTTTTTATCTATATGATTAATCAAGAAAACCTTTAAGTATGTTTTGGTTGTATAATATATAAATGGTGTTATCCTTTTTCCTCATATTGCACAGTGATCATTCTTGTCTTGTCTGTGACTGTACTTTTTTATTGGCTGGGAATAAAGTGCTGATTTGATATATGAAGGCATGATTACATTTTCTTTCAGGGAGAAGCAAAGGAATGAAACCCCTGACGCTATATTTGGAGAGACCTGGTTATTCTTCGGCTGCCGTCACAAAGATCGAGAGTATCTCTTCAGGTAATTGTATTTTATAGAGCAGCAGACTTTTTCCAGCCTGTATATACATTACCTGATTACAGCTGATCCCTGTGACCCCCTTGTTTCCCCTGATTTCAGCAGTGATCGGAGAAGAATGTCTTGCCAACTTCAGGCACCAGGGTTCCTGTCAGCTAATATCTGCTGTCCTTGAATTTGGTGAATGAAAGCAAAATTAAATTAAAGTGATCCCTTGTAGGAAAAGCATGCGAAACAAGGCTTTATGTGACTTGAATTGGTGTGAAACTCCCAGAGTTCAGAAGGCTTAAGGTGTGGACCTAGACTGAGTGTACTGCTGCTTGGGGGTTTGAGTAAGGAGCACAATCCTGATGGCAAAGGGGCTAAGGCCAGGAGCAGAAAAGGGCACAAACCAAAGTATGGTTGTGTGACAATTTGACATGTTAAGATATTGATTAATATTTTTACTTGATGTTCACTTGCTTACTTTGCTTAGCCTTATGTTTGTAGATGCAAAATCTTGGATTATATTTTTATGTGTAGCATTTTGTTATTCCTACGTTGGAAATATTCAAAATTTTATTAAAAAGGCTAGAAAAATTAATATCTAAAACATAATTGAACTTTTTACTGTTTACTGCTTTAAAATAACAAAACAAAACAAAGAAAGCCTACTGATCATCATGGCAAGGCATTGCTCTGCTGCAGTACTGTGTGCCCTGTGGCATATAAAATAGCATTGGAAAAGCACAATTAGGTACTTATCATTTGGGTAAAATGGCAGATTATACAAAATAGGTGCGCTGATTTGCCCAGCTATAGTCAAGGACACAATTTTGGGTTAATGGGTAAAAAAATACACACTTTGATGTTGCAAAAATAACACAAGCATGGGTTTCAAATGGATAGAATTCTACAGTAACAGCAAAAATAAAATAGAAAAGGAAAAACCTCTCTAATCAACCCCAGCACTTGACATCTCTGTAAAGGGATGAAATCAATATGACCCAAGGTCTGCTAAATTAATGGAGACAGCCAGACCAGTTACCCTGCTGTTTGCAAAGGTTTTTCAGATATTTTAATTTCAGACAGCAAGGGAGACTTGTCACTGAGATCTTGTTAAAGGTCAAGCGTCACTTAAACTTTTTCAGCTGAAAATATCAAATGTCTCAAAAAAAGAGACAAACAAGAGCACCCGGCACTGCGCATGGGCCGTGCAGCGTGAGTGGTGCGGCAGATCGCTGGGGATTCACCTGAATATTAATATCTGCCACCGCTGATCTGCAGCACATGCAAAGGCACAAACCACTGAGCTTGTCTCCAGAGGAACTCACTGCACTTCAAATGGCTCTGTTTTTCATTTCGTTAAATAAAGCTTCCTCTGAAGGCACAGTGTTAAAGAAAACCTAAAAGAGTCATTGTAGTCAAGGCTGTTTAAAGAATTAAAGGAAAGGCCTCTCGCAGATTACAGTTCTCAAAAAGCAAGGTTATGTACAATAGCAGGACTGGGAAGATTGATTGTAGAAAGACTCTAGTATAGGAGACCTGACCTTTCTTATTAAATCCATATTTTCCATTATTCTTGTTTGAACTATTAAGTACAATAGGAACAACACTGGCTTTGATATAGAATTTGCCTTACCTACAAAAGAATAAAAAATTATTTCTGCTATAGTGCTTCGGGTAATAAAATAACCTTTTTTACTCTAGTTTGTTAAAAAATTTCTTTTTCATTTTGAATTTGTGATAATTGAAGTATTTAAGGTGCGAAGCTTAAGTTTAAAAAGGGCAGGTCTCTCACATTCATCAAATGACATAAAGGCAATGAAAGTTTAACATTGACAAATGAAGTCCTTTTAAAGATGTTCTGCATAGCTTGCTCATTGCTTTCAGGGAGGAGCTGGAGGGCTTCATTGAAAAGGGCACCCTGACCCACCTGCATGTGTGTTTCTCTCGGGACGACCCCGACTCGACGGAGGCCAGGCCCAAGTATGTGCAGCACAACCTGCTCCTCTATGCCTCGCATGTCGCTGACATTCTGCTCAAACAAGATGGCTGCCTTTACGTGTGTGGGTAAGTGGATTATGACCTCATATCACATTCAGCATTGAACCACATCACTTACATCAGCCCACTTTGCCCTTGCACATGTGTTGCACACAAGCAACAGTGAAAAAAAGTTCATTGTTCAATGTTTTATACAACTTAAATGGAGCCTATTGATCATTTATAAGGTATGCCTTCTTCACATCTCTCCTTTTTATAGACGCAATCATCTACCTTTGCATCCTTCATCATTGCTGGTTTCCTGTCTTCCCTACAGAGATGCCAAGAACATGGCGAAGGATGTGAATGACGCCCTTATAGATATTGTGGCAAAAGAACTGCAGAAAGATAAGCTGGAGGCCATGAAAACTCTGGCAGGACTGAGGGAGGAAAAGCGCTACTTACAGGACATATGGAGCTGAGAGTTTGTTCTTTATGGCATTTTAGGAATAGTTTTACTGATAAACTTTTATCAATTATTTTTAATTTGTATGCAGCAAAGCCTCTGCATACTAATTATCACTGCGGTATGTGTGCCCTTTTATGTGTGCCAGTCTAATTATTTGTCACGGCAAGCCTTAAAAAGTATTCTGTGATCAGCTGACTTTGAGAAGTGTGATAGCATAGAGCGTTTTTCACTCAGCTTGGTAGGTACCTCTATGGTGCTTTATTGGTTTCTTCCCAACATCTTGATAAAGTGACAATTATCATAAGTTTTATGGCAAATAGTGTACTTTTAATAATTTCCTCTGATCTTTGAAATAAAGAAGGCCAGTGATTGATATGCACTGAGCACCTGTTGGTAATGTATGAATCTCAGGAAAATCTCTCAGCCCTCTGACACTTCCAAAAGAAGCAAAATAAAGATGGTACCCATGAGATAACTTCAATTGAGAGGATTCATACAAAATGTTTCTTGTATTCAGTTTCTGTACCTTTGACAGCATAAAAGATTGCCTGGGTTTCATAAATCTGCTTTCAAAAGCAATTTGGACTTCTGTTTGTTTTGCCCCTGCATAGAACTGAGAGAAATTGTGAAATCAAAGATGAAGTGCAATCCTCTCAACAACATTACACCCAGCTTTTAAACTTCCCTTTGATTGAGATCTTTTCCCAACAGAGCCACATGCCAGGGAAATATTTAACCCTTTTCTTAATGAATGATGAAACCACCACACTTATAAAACCAACATGGGCGGAACAATGTCACCCCATTGCAAAAATGTTCATCTTTTCAATGGAGCTTTAAAAATGTAAATTCAAAGAAAATCATAAAAATGTGTGATTCATTCTTATATGAATCTATGGCTGTTGTTTATGATGCAGTAATAGTGTAGATCTTGCTGGTATTGAATGTGACGGAACTATGCAAAACATCTGATTATTAGCCATAGATCACTAGGAGAAGGAGGCTTTCAGAAGCTGCAACATACACCAATCAGCCATAACATTATGACCACTGAGAGGTGAAGTGAATAACACTGATTATCTCGTTACCATGGAACCTGTCAATGGGTGGGATATATTAGGCAGCAAGTAAACATTTTGTCTTCAAATTTGATGTGTTAGAAGCAGGAAAAATGGGCGTAAGGATTTGAGCGACTTTGACAAGGGCCAAATTGTGATGACTAGACGACTGGGTCAGAGCATTTCAAAAACTTCAGCTCTTGTGGGGTGTATCAAAAGCGGTCCAAAGAAGGAGAAGCGGTGAACCAGCGACAGGGTCATGGGCAGCCAAGGCTCATTGATGCATGTGGAGAGCAAAGACTGGCCCGTGAAGTCCGATCCAACAGACGAGCTACTGTAGCTCAAATTGCTGAAAAAGTTAATGCTGGTTGTGGTGGAAAGGTGTCAGAACACACAGTGCATTGCAGTTTGTTGCGTATGGGGCTGCGTAGCCACAGACCAGTCAGGGTGCCCATGCTGACCCCTGTCCACTGCCAAAAGTGCCAACAATGAGCATCAGAACTGAACCACAGAGCAATGGCGAAGGTAGTGTGATGCTTTGGGCAATGTTCTGCTAGGAAACCTTGGCTCCTGCCACTCGTGGGTGTTACTTTGACACGTACCGCCTACCTAAGCAACCTAAGTACACCCTTTAATGGAAATGGTATTCCCTGATGGCAGTGGCCTCTTTCAGCAGGGTAATGGGCCTTGCCACAAAGCAAAAATAGTTCAGGAATGGTCTGAGGAACACAACGTGTTCAAGGTGTTGACTTGGCCTCCAAATTCCCCAGATCTCAATCCAATCAAGCATCTGTGGGATGTGCTGGACAAACAAGTCTGATCCATGGAGGCCCCCTCACAACTTACAGGACTTAAAGCATCTGCTGCTAACGTCTTGGTGCCAGATACCACAGCACACCTTTAGAGGTCTAGTGGAGTCCATGCCTCGATGGGTCAGGGCTGTTCTGATGGCAAAAGGGGGGCCTACACAATATTAGGCAGGTGGTCATAATGTAATGGCTGATTGGTGAATGCCACACTTTTATGATCGGTTAATTGTGATCAATCGCCCATTGCAGTGGGATGTGCCTATAATTATGGAAATCCAAACTGGAGAATAATGTAAAGATATGAGTAAAAATTTGTCATGTGAGATATACATTTACATGAGGAAACATACTCTCCATTTTTAGAAGATAGTGTTACAGTTAATCCCCACTCAGGAGTGTTGCTGATGTAACTGAACAGCTCTGATGATGCATATGTTGTGGGCGTAGTGATTACTGTGGCCCTCAGGATCACCTTGGTGAAAGTGAATAAGAGAAGTGACACTACTAAGTGGTCATCATGAAATGAAATAAGCAGTGAATGTAATGAATGCAGAATGATTAGGAGTGATTGAGTTTTAAATGAAAGATCTGTAATTAAACTCTTCAAGGTGCCTTTCTCTCCACAACATGAGTGTGCAGAGTACTGATTGGAAGAGTTCTGTATTGTGCTGTGAGGAATCATTCTTTTCAAAGAATGTCATTTGTGTCCTACGTGCGCAACTAAGGGCAAAAAAAAAAAAACAAAAACTGAGTGATCATGATTTCCAAAGACAATTATCAAGGAAGGAGAGGGTTTGAATAACAGCCAAAGCACATAAATGTGAACAATAGCTCTTGTCTGCCGGTGCAGTAATGTAGTTACATCAGTATTAAAAACTCTGAATTTATGGTTTGCCCAAAACACCATAATTTGCATTCACAACAAGATCAAACAAGATGGGATGAAGTAAGGTTTGATAATCAACCATATTTAGACAGAGTGAAGTGATGAAAGCTGAAAATCAAAGCCCTGATAAACCAGCCTGTCCTTTATGTCAGTCCAGTGAGGAATTTAAGTATGCAGGAATTCATAGACCTGAGCCAATAATGACAATTGGGAAACCATAGCTTTGTTTTACATTTTTATATACTTCTTCAATCAGGCATGTAGCAGATACTCCTATCCAAAGTGACGTACACAGTTTACATTTCTGCACATAACTGGTTATTTACTGAATGGATTGCAGGGATTCAGCTATTTGAATACTTTGAATAAAAGTAAATTTATACAGATGTATCCAAATCAGACCTGATTTGGACAAGTATTGCCCAATATGAATATCACAAAATCTCATCCTTACCATCAGAATTTTAAGAAAGAAGATATTTCGGACTAGGTTTCTTGTGCCCTCACATTTATGCCTGGTTTTTAAACTTGGCCTGCTGATCTGCAACTTCTATCTGGATTAAAATGTTTTTTTTTTTTTTTTTTCAGTTGGAAGGTGAAACCATTGGTTTAGGTTTTTGAATAAGGCTTGAAAATTCAGCAGCATTTGCACATTTCTCTACAGCCACCAGCGCATCTCAAACTGCCTCTGTAGGTGGCTTGGGCCATGAAACTTAATGCAGTTTTCATATGCCTCAGCAGCATTTCCACATGTGCTATACTGTGGAAAAAAAGACACTGCATGCCTGTTAATGCCAGGTGTCAATGTGATCTAGGCAGTCTACTTTAAAGCACCTTTGTGATGCTGGGTTTCCAATATCACTCAGCAGGGCAAAAGCTCTGCTTTTACATGTTCTTAACAAGTGGGATGAAGAAGAAGTCTGAGTGCAAGGGAAGAATTGAGCAGAAGAACAGGGCTATACAAGGATGCTATAAAACACTCTATATTTGCAAGCACAACATAACCTTGAAAAATGAGTTAAAACATTAATAAATTGTCCCTCTGAGAAAAGAAATAAAAAAATCTTGTTTAATGAAATTGGTCTTTGTCATTGACAAAGAATACATAGTTCATTTCTGTCTCTGACCATCCATAGTGCCATTGCTCTCTGACAACCTTTGTTTACCCTGCCATTCGTATGCTCATGAGTCATGACTGAAAAATAGCTTCAAGACAGTAAAATGTTCACAACTCCACAGATGCAGAAATGAAGCTGATAATGGATGCCAAGCGATAAGGATGGATTAGGTTTTAAATTACAGGTTCTTAATTAAAAAAAGGCTCAAGGTGCCTTTGTCCCAGAAGTGTTAAAGATGTGAAATGTTGGTCTGAATAAATGGAGGCTATGAATTTGCTTTGGAGTTATATAGATTCCCCTTGGGTGAAGAAAAAGGCTCTGGCAAAGCTGGAGAAGTAAGTAGTAAGTAAAAGCTAAGTGGAGGAACATGAACAAGCACATCTTTTATGCAGGCAATGTGGCAATTACAATTTATGTAAAAGTTTTCACAATTTTCAAGAGCGTGTTCTTGACCTTTCTCAATTACTGCCAAAAAAGTTTAAATTTAGGAGATGGTAGATCTCTGTGGGCTAGTGAGTAGAGTTTACACTAACATTTTCTGTGGAAGGTATTGATTGAGCTGTCACACAGACTTTAGTGGAACAGCATGCATGCTGCTTTTCTATCCTAGGTGGGCCTAGAAGCAGGTCAAGTTAATGGCCTTTGTCACATTAAGCATGTCTTTATGGTTATGGCAGAGGATGTTTTTAACTTCCTTTGGTTTTCTATAGCATTTGTTAAATTCATTCTTAAAAAACTATTTAATATTTAGGGTAGAATTTGATGATGCAGGAGAGTAACTGGTATAAGTTTCACTTGGTTGCAGTAGTGTCTGTCTCAGCAAATGTGAGCTCTTACTCTTTGTCAACAGCAAAAAAAAAAAAAAAAAACAATCAACATGGCTGAAAAATCACTGCAATCAGCATTTCTTTTCTGTATGGTATGATGATGCAACTCCCTGCTCAGTTTCTCATAGCCGTAGCCTCTGGGTATATGAGAATCATTCCTTTATTAGTTCTGCTGTAGCAATCAAGGGAGCTGAAAATGCCATGCTCAACCTTCCGGAGGACTTCAACAACAATGTCCACAATGCCAGTTTCACACAACCATCAAAGCCAGCAGCTTTGCTGGCTAGATGTATGCAAATGGAACATAATTAGAGTAGTTAAGGCAATATCGTGGACCGAAACAGCAGCAGTTATTATCTGGGAGCCCCGTGCTGCATGTGACCATGGCTACCCCTCATAACGTTTCAAAGAATGACTGTTCCACCTTTATTTGTTTTGTGAGCATCCAGCCATGAGCCTGGGCTCCAGGAGTACATGGAATTATATGCAAGATGAATATCACTGGAATAATTGCATCAGCTTTTATTCTTTATGTGGGAAATAATTTCACAGCCAAAGCACCTTACGCTTGTTTGAATGGACTTAGGACTATTATACTAATCAGTGATGCTGTGTGGGGACAAGGTGAATGCAGATAAGTGACCGGCAAGAAAACCAGAGCCCTAGGCTGAATTATTATCAAAGTTACATCAAAGCCAGGGCAGTCTGAACACATCCCCACTTTGTGTCTTCTAATGAATGTAACATGAATGAAAGAAAACACTGATAAGTCTTGAAAAGATATCCTTTGAAAAGACAGCTCTGGAAATCATCCGATACTGAAATCCATGCCAGATTGTTTTATTTGTGCTCATTCAATAATACATGAAATGGAGTTTTGTTTTCAGGAGGCATGGTAAGTATCATATTGTAAGTGAATGTCTGGGGAGTAAATTTCTTGCCACATGGTATCAGACACTTGGGCTGGTCTTCATAACACCTGATCCCTTTGAGCAGGGCCAGTCCCTATTTACAGCTAAATACTTGGCTGAAAGTCCTCCCCACTGCCTGCAGTATTGTCATGTATATGGAAATAAACTCATCTTTCTGGCAGGCTCTAAGTACCACACATCAGCTTTAATCACTGATGCAGGTTTTCAAAACAGCAAATTAAGAGAGAGAGAGGGAGAGGGCGAGGGATAACCCCTCATTAATGCTCCTGACCAGAGACGCAGAATACCCCAGCGGTCAGAAAAGCACATGCTCTTGTTGGATTTTTTCCTGTTAACATTTCCGCAGAACACACTGTGCCACCTCGTCAATCACGGGAGTCATGCATTACTATTATTTACTCATTTTCTGCCTCTTTAGAGGACTGAGAAAAAAAGTCAGACATTGTAATCCCTGTTGCTCCTCAGAATTGTTTATTTTCAAGAGATCAGAAACAGGCAAGAAAAACAACAGCTCTATTTTTTCCCTATTTGCATTGGTGCTCCACCAGAGTCAGAATGAATTGTATTGTAATGTATTCAGAACTCTTTTAGAATCTACACTGAGCTGTACAAGCAGAAGCACAGAATGACAGAATGGCCATTGAGGGCCATCATCTGGAAGAGTACAGCATCCCCCTTGGTGTAAGATCCTTTTTCTCTGCAGCATTTTGTCTCATTCCAAATTAATTTACAAACAGGGACAGGAATGTGCAGTGCACTGTAATAAACGTTGTTATCTTGATCCACCTCTCCCCCATCTCCCCAAACACATGCTGGCCTTCAATAGAGCTGAGACAGGACTGGATCCAAAGGAATCTGCTGTGCTGTATAGACTGACATGCAACTAAACATATTTAAAATATGTTTTAGGTTTTTTGAGAATGTTCAAAATATCTTCCATGTACTATAAATAATATGTTTACATTATTGGGAACAATAACAGTAAACATCTGCAAAAGAAATGAATAATACTTGGGTCAGTATACCTTCATTCTATATCACAAGTGTCAAATTTAATAATATATATATATACCTATTCATACATTGTTCCAATAATGAAAACTTGATACCCAAGCTGGAAACTTTCAAGTGTTTCCATACTGTGTAAGGACTGATGGTGATGGGACTCCTTAGTGTGCACAATACACAGACGAAAAGCTAAGGAACCCATTCCTCAACCACTAAGGTCTCGCAGGAGACAGATTAGAGGGAACAAATCCCTAAAACAAAAACAAACAAAAAAAAAAAAAAAAAAAAACCGTACACTCCTGTGGGAGAATCCCAACTCTAAGATAAATAAAAAGAAACTAAGGCTTCAGGAGTGATAAACTTACAGCTCTTAATATAGACAGAGTAAACTGCAAAGTACCACGCAGATACTTCAACACCAAAGTTCTTCGGCGGGTAAAAACGGATCAACCCCGCAAGAAAAAGAAAATAAAGAACTTAGTAAAAGATTCCTACATTATACCTACATTCACGGCTTTACTGAGCCGAAAACCAGCGGACAATATCTCTGCCAAAGCCGGCGAAGTGTATAGACGACACTAACGCAAAGAGATGCTGAAACCCTGGGTAATATAAAGACCTCACACACCTGAAACCAATTACTAATCGGCCACACCTAGCAGTCAGCCGATTAGTACCAAAAAAGATAGGAAAAGACAGCCGATTAGCCAAAAGAACGTCGTTAGCTTCCTGACGACAGTACAAACGAAAAAGCACGAAACAAACAAATAATAAAACCCAAGATAGCACCTGCAATCCTGACATACTGAATGCTGACAGGAGAAAACAAATTCTAAAATAAATTACACATATTGGGTTCAATGTATTATGCATTTAAAATTTGCACCAGGTTTTTCTCAAGCCAGTAAAAATCTAATATTTTGGATGAGACCTGGATATTCTTTTCTTTTTCTACCAAACACAAATTGTATTTGTAATTTTTGTCTCTGAATTTACAAGGTTTATAACATTCTTATGCTTTTCATGTGATGCATGTGCATATTCCTGTTTTTTCAATGTTGTGAGACGTACTTCTGTAACTGTAGCCTCAAATTGTCAAGGCTCCAACAGGCAGAAAGCACGGACAGTGCACCCTATAGTATATTAAATTTACAAATTTACTTTACAAATTTACTGGAAATCACCCCTATAGCCTTCAAAAATTATGTGACACGCCAGCTGTGTCAATCAGAAGTTGACACATTTTCATAAAATACACATTGATCCAATTCCCAGTTATAACTTTCTCAGCAGTGTTAAAAGCCCCACACAACTGTTATATATAGGAACTGTGGGTGTAGAGGCATACTTACTACATGTAGTTATGGCAAGAAATGTACAAATACATATACAACATGGTCAGAGAGGGTCATTAGCAGTAAAAAGAGACACAATAGTTATTTTAATGATCTTTGGTACCTGCGGGAGTATCTTTTTAACATGTTCTATTTAAATTAAACTGTATTCTAAATGGTTAAAATCGTCAAATATAAAAGACAACTTTCAATCTGGAGGTACATATTTGGCACATTTTAGCTGTGTGTTCCATGCAGAAACATATATTGAACTTTTAATGTATTTTAGGTGGGTGCCAGTATGTTTTTATGGCAGGAAAGAAAAAACAGGTCCAAAAAGGTCAGAGCACTAAAGAAAATGTAACCCATAAAACACGTTTGGAAATGTGATTGAGGTGGCAGGTGAAAATGACAGTGGAGTTAAAGGGGACTGACACAGGAAATGTGGTGGTAACTGGAGTAAATCAAGGAAAGGATGCTTTACTCAAACCTACTGTCAATTTCAGCACTTATGTGTTTCACACCAAAGCAAAACAATTTCAGAAGAAAATGAAATTTGTACATCAGACCAAGACTCTGTCTAGTGCTGGATGTGATCACCAAAAATAAGATTTCCTTGGGATCCGATGTACCCATCTAATGGCTCTATACTCTACTGCGGCAAGCTCATTTTTAGCCTTAGTTATGCTATTGTCAGCACATGCACAATTACAAAGTAGTGAGAAAGCCGCTCTGCAATTTAAAACTGTGGTCAATAAAGAATATTTTTATATTTATACTTTAAAATGGAAAATCAAGATATAACCCTGGGATAAAACATGACCTTAAGCAGGTAGATGCATACATCCATTTTTTTTTATAGAGTATCATGGATCAACACAGAATGGTAAAACAAAAAGTTACATTACAATGGAGTACTGAAGATGTTTCTATGTAAATCCTTCATACTGAAATAGGGGAAACAGAGCTGCAGCAGCCATCCCTTTAATATTTTTTCTCCAATAAAACCCATCCACCAGACAAAGACCTGCCATTTAATGAATGTGTGTAATTTGTTTACGATGTAACGTGTATATAATTAATGCATTTTATAGAGCACTTTGCCATGATCAGAATGGTCAATTCTTTGTGTTTTACTGCAGTTGTTGAGATGTGCCTTTTACTATTTTTATTGTTTTTCTTTTAAATTTGTGTTCACTGGCTTTCTTTCCAGGCCCTAGAGACAGCTGCGATATCTAGTGTTCCTACTTCCTTTGGCAAGCATATAGAAAAATGCACACTTGGGATCTGAATGTGTACAGCCTTGCACATCCGCACCTGTAAAAACCCACATGGAAATAATTTAGGGTTTACAGTAATATGAGGTCTCAAATCTCCAAGTGGTGGTTTTTTCCCCTTGGTCTGAGCTTGCATCACACCTATTTGGATTGTTCATTGCAAGTGATACATCCTGACAGTTGGAAAACAATCTATTTTCCATCTGACACTGCTGAATGCAATGATATGAAGTTTTGTTGAGGAGAAACTGATCATTTAGCTGGGCTGGACTTGCTCAAGCAATATAGATTCAATGAGATGTTCTGAGCTTCATCACTCATTTCTCATATGTGAATGGGATTGATTCACAATGTTCTTAAAATTGATTTATAGTGGTCATTATTTATTAAAGTCATTTATATAGCATAAATAATTATGTAATAATACTTGAAAACTATAAGAATGCATTCCTCACATATTAATTATTAATAAAATATTTATCAAATGTATGATATGAATTAAGAAACCAATGCATCTTCAAGATATGTTTGACTGACTAGTTCAAATACTGCCTTGAACCATATTTATTATTGCTGTATTATTTCACTTATTCATGGAAAAAGTAATTATCCAGTGAGCTAAAGGCTAAAATATAGTGACTATTAATGTCATTTCAATATTTCTTGTCTCTTTGTGGCAGCAAGCTCTGAAATACCTGTTTTACTACGAATAATGCATTGCTATATATACATTGGTCATCAGTTTGGAGAGCATATTTACATATAAAAATTATATCTTAGAGGTAATACTGTAAATGAAGGTATTATACTAGTTAGTCACATCTTTTACCAGAAGAATATAAAAAACTAGTGCTGAAATATACCTTACTGAAGTGTTATCAACATATGGTATTCTGAATTCATGTAGGTATTTTCCTTCCCATGTACTACTGCTAAATTACACATTTCCTTATGACATGTGTGATATTAAAGCAAAATCTAAATAATAGTATGGTGAATATCTATAAGATCAGATAAGAGAAGAATCCTAGAATGTCTATAAGAGTAACATACAAATAAATAAATAAATAAAAGCCACTGTGAATATTACACTGTTACTGAAAAAACTCACCACAACACTTTAGGAAACATTTCTCTCCATGGTGTTGCATTCTGCAAAAGCAGCTGTTATTGCTGTGATCCATCTCTATGTTGTGTACAATCAATAGCAAAATAATCCAATTTATGTGAGAAAGAGAACTCAACTAAATTGTGTGATCTGTTGGTGATGCAGGGTCAACACTTTTCCCCCTGTATCCAAACACACACACTGCATTTATTCCCCACTGAGTGAAAACTAGATCCACACCAAGTGAGCGCTGTTTGCCCTCTAGCAGAAACAACCTCTCCTAGTGTTATTCTCATTGCATTAATGATGTTTTCAGCATTGGGTAAACAACATTCTTGTCAAAAAGCCAAAAAAAAAGAATCACAATTTGTTTGGTGCCTAATACTCTTAATGATGGATGTAAAAATCCAAGGATTTATGATCCCTCATTCTGACAGCCTTAATGGTATATGCAAATGAATGATTGATTGGATATGGGCTATGGATTTTTATGAGACTGAGGGATGTGGTACATAGACTGAGAGAAGGATAATATTGTGTGTAAGTATTTCATCTTTACTTTTCTTAATAACTCAGTTATATACTAAGAATATTAATTATGCAACCGAATAACTGAATGCCTGGGAAATATTCCACCAGTTTCTGTTGGCATGTTTCCTTTACATTCAGTTGATTTGTTACATTGGTATAGTTGTGTGGTGTTCGGTGTTCTGTAAACAGTTTCCTGTTTTTCTGAAGTGTTTAAAGGCCAGGAGCAATGTGCTTCTCCAAGTGAATTGTTCTGTGACAAAGTCTTCATATATGAATATGTTGAGAATGCAGTTTGTAACTGTAGTTATATTGAAGGGAGAATCTCTGACCATGGCAACATCTGATATTCCTGCATCTTCTGGATCTTTTTTCCCTAATTGCTCCTAAATTATTAATGTCTGCAGACCCTTGTTGTGGACACTTAAACGTGGCCTGCGTCTGCTCTCCTCTTTCATCCATAACTTTACAACTTATCATTGATGTATGATCAAATGTTGGACAATTTCTTTTTTTTTTTTTTTTCAAAATCCATGATTGGTCTGATATCTGCGAAGAATTTCTTGTTGTATCGATGATCACCCTTTTAGGAAATCATGAAAAATGAATGACCAATACTGTTCTTTGTGACTATATGGATCTGGGTAAATATGGGTTACCTTTAGAAGCTGTTGGTTTAAACCTGGGACAGTTACTGTGTTACAAAGCTGTGACCCTGACAATATTTTCCTCTGCTGGGTTACATCCTCTCCACTGCCTGTAAGTTAACATAGCTGAAAAACATAACTTGGTTTGTTGTATGAGGGGATCTGTCATTGCCAATTTAAAGCTCATCCCTGCTGACATTAGTGCGCATTAGCCCTGACTGGTGACTTCTCAGTCCCATTCCCTGCTCAGATACACTTTGTCCACAGTATGATCAAAGAATTTGTGTTTGGTCAGTCCCTCTCTGGCCACTGAGTGTATACAACTACCACTGAGCAGGGAAGACTGAGAGTGTAACTGAAGGGGTGACGGGAGAGGTATTTATTAGACAAGGCAGACAACAGATTACATTAGAAGTGCATGGGAAAATACAACCTATGAGGTCACCATGCATGTGCAAATGTGTGATTTGTAAAGAACCAAGGCCCTTTACCTATGAACATCATATGATTGACAATGTATAAATGGGAGCTAAGCTGAAGCGTGGTGACTGATGATCCAGTCTGTAAGACCTGGATCATCAATGACTTAACAACTTGGCATCAAAACAAGATAGCCTCCACATAAGGACAACAGAGCAAATTAACAGGAAGTGAATGTGTTGGTTTCATGTATCAGCCCAGCAGTTAGGCAGGATTGATGGATGTTCTGCTGTAGTGGTCACACACTCCTTGGCAAACTGCCATGAGGAGAATGCAGACTCCTTTGTATGGCTTGAATCAGCAAAGTCCCAATAATAACTAAGAAGACTGCAGGCTATCTCTGCCACCAACATAGACAGTGGGATGACTGGAGCAGAGTGCGTTCCTGTCAGCAGGTTGGGTGCCAGGAACTGAACTCCCATCTCACCTATGCCACAAATGCCCTGTAAGCCTCAGTTTCGCAAGAGGCGCTCCCAAGGTCACCTTGCCAGTCCTGTGGATGCTGGCAGGGAATGGCTCAACTCTCCACATGGTCCTGGAAAAGGCAAAAGTGTTTATTTGTCAGCAGGTGACCCAGTGACCAGCATGGGGAGCTGGGTTCACTCAGGATGCGACGCGACAGCAGGAGTCAGGGGAAGTTCTGTTCATTGATTTCACAGGTCACGAATTCTCCAGGCTGCATATAAACAACAACAACCGCAACAAAAACTTTCTAACCAAGAATAATAGTAGCAAACAAAAAGGAAAAAAGGGAAAAGGAAACAATCATGTGGAATGTATTTTTCATGCATGTAACATTAGAGGCACAGGACAGACTGCTAATATGTTTGATGATAATTAGACCAGTGGGGTCATCTAATTTTAACTGTTTTTCCTATCCTTGCTGTGCTGCTGGAAAATCTATATTCTGCAGTGGCAAAACAATCACACATTTCTAGAATGGCAAAGCACTATTAATAGCTCTGTGAATGTGTATGTGAGAGAAAGGACAGTACTAAATCTTTATGCATTGAGACTGATATGGTTGGATGAAGCAATGTTTTTTAAAACACATCAACAAGCTTCTGCAGCACATGGAAAAATACCATCAACACTGGAGAGATGAGTGTCTTCTAGCTGAAAATTCTTCATTCACGTTGAATTTTTGAATGTAATGTGGTGTGCTGTGTTTACCATAGTAATAAACATTCGATACATTATTAATGATTGGGCAGCAGAGGTGAAAAAAAGCAATCGAAAGATCTATGAATTTAGAAAGGGGGAACGGAACTTGGCTCTTGTACCTTATTTTGCGCTCAGTCATGCATACACATGAGAGCATAATGCATTTCGTTTATGCTGATGGTAACATTTTGACTGTTTAGACATACAAAACAAATAAAAACTGCTGGAAATAAGATTTGTGCAACATGATTCCTAAAGTGTTGTGTGCACAGAGCCTTCTGTTTGTTCTCGTCAGAGGTGACCTGAGTATACCTCACACCTGCTCATTTTGGACTTGTGTATTCACCGCTTAACTTGTTAATGAAAGGCTCTGCTGCGCACACACGGTGAAGACGCATTAGTCCTCCCACAGAGCTACGGCAGTTCATCATTAAGACACAGATTTACACCAAAAGAGCAAACGCGCCTAGCTTTAATTTGCCATTTGTTTGCGAGCCTATCCACTGCTGCTGGCTCTTGTAATTTTCCTGTCAAATATTTGACTAGTTCTATGCAGGCTCATGACCAAACTCCAGCAGATTTCAATTGAGTGGGATAGATGCCTGTGGTGACAGATGCTGAGCACACATCTCCCTCTCAATGACACGCAGAAAAAAAATACAGCTGTTCCTTTTGCAATGGCCGAGACTTCCCTTCTTTGGAAAGTAAAGATTTAATACTTTAGAAAATGGTGATAAATAAAGCACAACACTTTCTAGTACATCTGGACATAGCCCTCACATTCATCTTGCAGATAACTGATTTTGCCGTGATAAAGCATAATACAATGGGGGTGCCTGCAGCGATAAACAGTCCCACACAGCCAAAGAAAACCCTGTTTCCCTCAAAGAAGAGTCAAGGTATCATAATCAGTTTATTTCCCATTTGTCATCATAGTCAGTCTGTGGTCTATTGGGGGCTATGCCCGTTTGATAATTAATATTCTTGAATATATTTTTGAAAATGCTAAGTGTACATTAATTAATTGATCTACTCCTTTTACCATACTGAAAATCTTCATAAACCACTTACTGTAGCTTCATAAACCGTGTATTATTTATTCATGGACAAGATCAAATGTAAAAATTGCATCATGATGCATTAATATAGAATCAATGCACTAATACTCAATAATATAGAATCAATGCATTAATACTCAGTTTTATATACTCAGGCGAATTCCTTTTTCATACCTTTTTTTCAAACCATTTTAATAAGGTTGTCTTTCTTATAGTAACATGAAAAACACAGCTATTTGCATATATAAAAAAATATTATGTCAGATACAAATGGAGGCCATTTCTGTCCCCTATGAATGCTAAGACACCATCAGTCTGTGTTACATCAAAACTTTGACTGCCCTCTATTGTCCCTTATACAATGTCTATATAACGATGCCATGTAGCTTTATATGTAATGGAACTATAATGCATAATGTCGACCATGATATAAAACATTATGAATGCCTTATATAGCTGTGAATATAGCTGAATGCTGTATTCACTGTCTCACACATGAGGCCTTATCTACTCCTTGAAGTGAAAAGATACTGTGCATGGAAGATTAATGAGGATGTACAATTCCACAAGGGCATAGCAAAATGTATGTATTCATCAGGGAATGAAACCGTTGAATTTTTCCTAATGAGTGATTGGAAAGACAGGTCAAAACTTTGACAGCTACAGCCTTTTGTGTCTTTCATGCATACTTCTCACATTAAAACACAGGCTGGCGGCTGGATTTAATACTGTGATTCATCTACTGTTTTCATAACACATTATCTGAAAGTGCCTGTGAACACCCCTCCCTCCTGCCAATAAATGATTGAATCATTACTCCCTCCCCCAAGATATGTGCATCAGTTTTGCCTCTTACTGAAAAGGCCCAGGTGGAGGACAAAGGGAAATAACCTTTGGTTACAATCCATTAGGCGGGGTTCCAGAAGGTTGGTGATAAGACAATAATTGCCAGAGGTCAGTAGAACTCTGCCCATCCATTTGAGAGGATAGCAGTGCCATCATTCAACGATGGCAACTTGGCCAAAGTAAGACAGATATACCAATACAAGCAGCTGACTTCCTCTGACCCACAGCACATGTGACTTTCCACAAAGGATAGTATCATTTTGAGCCATGGGAAATGAGAAATTAAGTGGAGTGAGCACTCAAATAAGACCTCCTTTTTTGGTAAGATGTTAGGTCCTGTATCTTTACACTTTTAAAGATGAAAGGAAGTATAATCCAAAACAAAGAGTCTGAACATACTACAGTACAAGTTTTAACATTTTGAAGGTGACACAGACGATCAAAAAAAGACCTCTTTCATAGATAGCACCATTAAACCTACCTGTAATGGTATTCACTCTGTAAAAGTCACTTTAAAACACAAATACATTTGGGAAATTGCACTTAAAATGTAAGACACATCAGCTTAGATATATGGCGTACTTTGTTCTATCAGATATGGTCAGCCTGTAAGTATTTGCTTTCTGAAACATCAGCCAGAATCTCCAGCCTTTTTAACAGAGTGATAATAGATGTTTGTTCCAATGCTCAGGCCTGTGGATTTACATGTACCAATATTTATTCTTTTCCTGCAGCACTTGGCACCGTTGTTATGGGAATGGCTTTTGTCAGCATAATGCCTCCCTCTGCAGTGTGCCATGGAAGAGCCACAAGGCCGTTTCTCCTCTCTGCAGGGAATTAGCCATGTGCAGAAACAATTTATTTGATTATTTAGCATTCAAACACTCTATGAACCAGCCTATGGCTTTGGTATTCATAAAAATGTCATGATTAATGACAACTCCGAGAATGACCACGATGATGGTTAATTAATCATTGCACTTAAAAGTCATTCTGACCTTTATAACATATTAAGACTTTGCTGTAAGCTCTTATACAAGCCACACTCACCTGATCTGTTTAGGCAGTTTTGTCATTATGAGTAACATGAAGTAATGAAATAATTCTCTCCCCACTTTCTGCTCACTCTGTTAGTTTTATTGGATTTATGGCAAACTATTCTTCATTACAGGTTTTGGTATTTATGCTATAAATTATGGTACCTTCGCTTTCTGGCTGACTGTTGTGAGCATTTTTCTTGTATGACATTTTGTGAATAATCCACTTGCATTGAATATAAATGGGCATTGATATTAACGGTTTTCTTCCACAACCACACATTCCAAATGGTCTCCATGTTTTTATTAAAGCACAGTTCCATGTTGCAATAATAAAACTATAGTTCTTTGGTGAAGATAGAGATATAAAAACTATTTTTTTCTTTTTTGGAGAAGTATAATGATGAAAAAGCCTAAACAAAGCAGGGGCTACATTGAAACATTTGCAAGCACCTAGCTCTCACATGCCACTTAAACAGTATAGAATATAATTCAGATACATTACACCTATCTGCTGTTTTGCCCCTTAAGGAACATCATTGTTTTGACTGGAAAGAGATTTCATGAACCTCAGAGTAAGAGTGGTGAGGAGATACAATAGGCTGCTAGTCATGTGCTTGTTTGAACCAACAAAACAAATTTACTTTCTGCTGAAAAACACAATGATTAGTTCAAAATGAGTCAAGTACGGCTAGCATATGCTGGCTCTGTTCAATTGCGGTGACATAAAGCATGAATTCAGAAAATCCGAATTTTCTGCTGCATGCATCAATACTTTAACCTAATTATCTGTGACATGGTTGCTAAGATCAAATATATGCACATCTTACTATTTATGTCCAAGTAAAAGTTCTACATCAGTTCTTTGAGAGATGTTATTATTATATGTTCAGGCATCATTATCATTAACAGTGTAACATTTGAGAAAGTGTTCATGTAATTATGATGACAGTTACAGAACATGGACAGTAATTTGCTAAAAACCCATTTAATGTTGGTTTAGAAATGTACATACTACATAGAGATACATATGACTGCATATATTTTTTAATCATCACTCCCTGGCTATTCTCACTTGCAAAGAAATTAACTATAAATAAGTGCAATTAATCATTTTGTATGTTGGAAAGCCCATCCAGAAAGGTGAAGTACCAAATCATACTCATATATCATTAAGTGGTCAGCACTAAATGGGTATTTTGAGAAACAAAGGCAAATACATTTGTTCTCATGCACTTTATTATTTCAGAGGGGAAGAGTGCAGGTTCATTATGCTGTCAGTTTATTTCATCCAGGAGTATTTCCTCTGTGGGAGGGCAGGGGTTCACAACGGGCCCTCGTTCTTTAACAATAGTTTCTGCTGTGCAAGTGCTTTTCATGTTTTTAAAACGTTTTCTCATTTTCATTCATCTCATGCTGTAGTAGTGCCTTTGTATATTTTCATTTTGCATAAATCACTGACTCAGAACAGGTTCCAGAGCAATTGGAGCTTGGGCATATGCATGTGGTGTGTGAAAGGTAAGTTTCAAAGCTTTATTGACAGAAGTGATAGCTGTACTACTAGCTGTACTAAAATTACTATAGCTGTAATTTTTGACAACACTCTAGCTGTGACTTGACGATTATATGTCTCAATGGTCAAAGCTACATAGTTTAAACAATCAAACAAACAATGACAAACAAAACTAAATATATGTAAATTGAATAAATTATTGACATGAAAAGATTAGATTTTCTTATCCCATGTACTGTACTCCAGCAAGCGCTATTCTCTGAAATACAGACCAATTATTCTGTAGATCTCTTATAATGGTAACTTTCAACTGAACAAAATACAGCCAAAGTTAATTTGGAAATGTTTTAATTGTTCACATTGATCAAACTGACAGAGGTTATCTAACAATTAGTCATTGATAAAGTGCTAACACTACAGGAAAGCACAGGCTTGCTTTTATGAAGCACGGCGGCATTGTGTAGGGCTTGTAAAGTAATTACCTGGAGACTAGCAATTACATTCTGAGGCATCACGGTTGCCTGGAACACTATTGTAAATAGTTAGTTTCAATGCCTGATGTGCATCTCTTATCAGGTCACAAAGCTAATTATAGGGATGGAGACATTGAAATTGTACAAGGCCCTCGGTCTCTCAGCCCACAGTCTGCCTCTAAAAGGAGCTGTAATCAAGGAATTCGTTTGCTGCTCTCAATGTCAAAGTAATGTTCTCCATGGTTACCAAAACAATTTTAATTGGGATGTGAAGAGAAAGAAAACTTCAGAATAACAACTTTCTATCCCTTTTTGAGAAATGTAAGTAAAATATGTCATTTACACCTTTGCAATAATTAAAAAAATATATAATTAGTCCGTAAAATCTAAATTATCTAAGGATTTACATAAATATTACATGGCTGGCAAAGATGTAAATGAGTAGAAGTGGGCAGAGATATTTTGCCATTCATACACTTTTAATTTAAATCAAATTACAGTAAGTGCATTTCTATTACAACACAAGTGCAATAGAATCAAACTGAATGCAGTCCTTCAACAAACATTTATAGCTGGAAATGTCTGTGGAGAGAGAGGGTCTTTTATTGAGGCTGGATAGATGAGGTAGTGTAGTTCAGGAGGTAGCCGGTACAGTGTGAAAAGATGGATTTTAAACTGTGCTGAAATATGGGTAGGAATTAAGCATTTTGAAAGCTAGAACAACTAAACAAAGGTGATGTATTATATAATTACTATATATTGTTCCTTAAATAGATGCCTCTGCAACATATTGTATGATTTTTTAATGTTTTTGCCCATAATTGCTGCCTTTGACCATTCTAATATTTCCCTCAAAGACTGCAAATATAGTGCTGTAAACCTATGTTTCTAGTGGCATATTGTTCAGGCCACTGAAAATCATTTCAGTGTGTTGAGAAATTCCACGCTCCCAAATGACTTATCCAGTCCAATTACACTCACTTGGTGAAAGTGCTAAAAACCAGACAGATGAAAATGGATACCTGAGTACAAAAATCAGTTTATGTAATTTTAGTGCTCAACAATATCTGTTATGACAATACTTTATGCCTGTTTGTTGCATAATAAACATAGGTACCCAGGTATCTTGCTGTCACTTTGGTAAGTGGCATTTAAGTTAGCTCATTAAATTGCTAACACTCTCTAGAGGACCTATTGCATAAAAGAAAGCTTCTTTGTTATGAAAACATTAAAATGCCATTAAATGTTTTAGAAGTACTTCTTCTGAAAGCAAAGCATGCGCTCTGTGATTTGAGAATTTGACTCCCAGTCGTGCTATGGCTAAAAGCCTGCTTTGGGAAGCAACAACTGGCCCAGCCTCACCAGGGAATGATAGCAGGGCATGATGGAGGGTAAGACAGTCAGTTATATTGGTGTCATCACTCTCTGGCAGCCATGCCATGCACAAACTGAGAATATACTGACCTTGTAATCCTCAGAAGACAGGCTCAGTGAGCTACGCAATTAGTGATGTATCTGCAGTGTGGAAAGAAGCAAGATTAGCCACCTAAGGGACTAAATCAGGAATCTGCCTTATAGCCCACCAAGATAAATGCACTACTGACATCTGACCTTTGTCTGACTAACTAAACTGATTTTTGAGTTTGGTACTATTTTACAATTATGAATTATTTATTTACTGTGGTAAACTACCCATCAAGCCACGATATGAATCCTTAATAGAACAGTTAATAGTTTTTTTATGATTCAGGCATTGCAGCTGTGTTTGGAATAAAACCCAGCATGCACAGTGGTCCTGCTGGGACTCTACCTCCAGAATCACTGCCTTAAAACATCAAGGTAAAAAAAATCAACTCTCTCAATCCATTGTCTCTGAATCTCAATCACTTTGAATAAACCTGTCTCTAGCAATAGCAGTTTGTCCTGAAGTCCTGCTGGCTGAATAAGATAAATTTACACATGTTTGTAAGACTTTTCTTTGTCCATACAATCTATGGTGCCCTTATGTTTGAGTGCAACACTGAAGCTCTTTGTGTGGATTCCCATTTCCTGTATGGATTAAAGCACACAGACTCTTCAGAGATCTCGCAATTACTTTTGTTACCAAAAGAATCCCCTGGAACAAATTATCTGGAGTAACAGCTCCCTCCTGGTGATGCATAATGTTTCCTTCCTCTCTATGCCCATAATGTTACTACTTCTGTGGTGTTAAAATGTGTCAACTGACAAACAACTTCTAATTAATGAGTGTTCTTCGGTGATTACAGTTGTGCGGTGTTGAATTTCAATGAGTTCTTCAGTAAAGTGAAAAAAACTGTAGTTATTTTCACTGTGCTAGCCTTGTGGCCCTTCTTACTGGAAGGGGGCAGGGGGGAAGCGGGAGTTTGGTGGAGGTGGGGTCTATGATAGTAAACAGGGATGTAGTGGAGGGTAACCAGCCATAGTAGTCTATAGAGAGGGATGACACCAATGAACCTAAACTGGCTTAACCCACTATTATGCATGGCAAGGATGGGTAAATTGTTTCCTCGCCAAATGCAGACCTCTGGCCATAGCCAGTAATGCCATGGCTGCGATTCAAACATCCAAATCATAAGTTCATATCGCTGACAATTTTACTACAATTGAGAAAGAAAGCTATTATGGCACACAAGTTACTCGAACATTTATTGCAGGGAAGATCTGTTGATTTTACTGAGAAATGTAACATCAGTTGAGAAATGACTCCATGGTCCTGTTCCAATGAAATTAATATTTCACACCTTCCTTAGATCTCTCACTCTGAATAAACAATTGACACTACATTGCATAAATGTCACAAACTGACCAACGAGCAAACAGAGAAGTTTAAACATGAATGCCATCGCCCACATCTGCACTATGACATTTTTCAGCAGGGATTGTCCAGAAAGTCAGGAGTGGATTCTTGTGTTTGAGATAACCATGGAGCTAATATCTCAATTTGGGGAAATGTCTGCTAAAGAATTATCTACAAAGCTTTTGTACAAAAACTGGTCATACCATTTTTATGACAGACAGAAATGAGTTTTTTTACACTTAGTGTCATGGAACTGATATACAACTATACTCCATGGGCAATAAAAGAGCAAAATTGATATGTATAGCTCATACAATTAGATCTTTTTAAACCTAAGATCAAGTAGAATTCTATTGAATCAATGCAGATATTATGAATTACATTAACATTCATTTTAATTAATAACATGAAAGGGTTAAAATATATGCAAAAGAAAGCTATAGGAGCAAATAGGCTAAAAAACACTTGAACATTGATATTTATAGTGCAATTGGACTGATAATCATTCATTTTTGAACACTGATTATACGAATAATAGACCAAAAGTATATTTTACATCTTAAAAAGTTACTACAATAAATTGGTGATCTGACATACATGCATTGCACAACCTTTGCAAACAGTGTTCTGTCTTACATCGATCACTGAACATGGTCACACTGGGCAGTAAATAATTGTACCTAACTCTGGGTACCCAGGGGGTTTATTAAAAATCTGCATCCTTTGAGATTCCACCCTTGTGCTCTCGCTCTTCTCTTGGCAGGATTCTCTGCACCTCATTGATCTGTGACTTTTCTATGCTATTGATGGATTATTGTTATATGACCTTCCCAGGTCAAAATGCTAATAGCCTGTACACAATGCAAACTTTGTGACCACAATATGACAAAGTGAATATGACTCACAATAAATATAACAACACCAGACACTGTGGTGAATACAAGCCAGAAATGCCACTATAGATTAGAGGGAGGTCCAATCAAGCAACCAGTTTGGAAAATAAAAATGTACAGTGCATTTTGCTGTAAGGTGGATGGAACGGTTTTGATACCTGATAAAACATTGAAAAGAGTATGTATTACTACCCAATCTGAAGCTTTTCCCTCTTCTAAGTTGCAAAGCAGTGCTACATTTAACATTATTCCTATCCTGAGCATCTTACACAGTTCTACATACTATCCAATTATATTGCAGGATAATTACTGAAGCAATTAGTTATATACCATGCTCAAGGGTACAACAGCAATGCCCTAACATGAGAATTCAGCCTGCAACAATGGGGTTACAAGTGCCACTCCCTAATCACTACACTACAGTGCTGTCCACTGCTGAAAAACATATGAGGAGTAGTGGGAGGGTACCTGTGAGCATGGCATCTAAAAAGGCATAAAAAAATACTATCAGTTAGGAAACTGGGGTCCACAGGAAGACCACCCTAAAAAGACTGTACCAATATGTCCGAACCAACATGTCCCCATTTACTCAAGACAAGAGTGTCAACCATTCAAGATAAGAAATTTCCCTGCTTTCAGTACACCAATGTTGTCCCATAAATTAAGAATTGCATATATTAAGTAAAACTAATTACAAACTAATTAATACATACACATGTGGAATTAAATTGCCATTGTTATTCCAGCTATTCCATTAAAATATAAGATTTTAATCCCACAAGGCAGTGCAAAAGCACAGACATCCTATCTGGATTTCAAAGGCAAACTGGCCAGTCTGATCTCTGACATTGTCTGGCTCTGAGAGCCGACTCATTTTTCATTCGCCTCTGTGAACCCTGCCATTGCATCAGTGCCGTGTGATTGAGCGCAGAGCAAAGGCCTTCCAGACTCTCTTATTGTGGATACTCCATCTGTTTTTCCATCATGCTATGAAGGCATTTATCACTACATCAGCAAGTTCCAAAAACTACAGTTTAGCACAGGGACTGGGAGCTTTCCTTTCAGGGCTTTGCAGCACCTTTCCTGACCAGCTTGTAGATGATACCTGGATAACGAGCATTCCTTAATGTGTGCCTTTTGATAACCCTGTTGTGAGCCTCCACTGTGCCAGACTGAATAATGCAGCTATCTGCAGATGCAAGCTGGCATTGCTGAAGCTTTGCGAAATGAACGTGATGATGGCCATCTCACCTTTAACTTTATTGACACAAACCCATCTTTGCATTAAACCTGTCACTATTACGCCAATTTTAATGTTTGCTTATTGTATTAAATTTGACATATTTAATCTAATTCCCCCTTTTTAATATGATCTATGATCTAATATGATCTGATCTATTACTCTACTGAGAGCAGAGTAATAGATCAGGTATAATAGATCCAACCTTTGCACAGTACAGCATTTATTCATTATTGTGACCATTAAAAAATTAGTATTTTCCCCAAGAGTCACTTGCTCAGTGCTTTAGAGCTCCATCGGAATGACCTTCACCTCCACACCCTCAGGATCTATCCTCTTTCCACCACACTAACAACCAGGCAGCAAAATCAAAGTCTCTAATTGGTTTTTAATGGAAAGAAGATACTGTTGTAAGTTTCAGCTGAATTTAGTATATGTTTGTTGAAAAATCATTATCACAATATTTCATTGGATTTTTGCACCCAGAACAACTGAATACACTAAAGCATCTTCATTTTTTTAATATCTAATTGATTTGTTTTCAGGCTGTCCAAACTGGGCCTTTCGGGATTAAGCAATATTAGTGCACAGAACCTGCATGTTAATATCTTCAACCAGCCAGTCATATACAAGAGCCTGATAGATTACTGAGTACATTATAATTACTATTTATCCATATATTTTTTTCATAATTGGAATGTATATGTAGTGGAATGAATATGTGTACTTATTGACTTGTTTTATCACTACAATATTCATTGCTTCCATATACACACAAAATGTTAATTATTTACCCTATTCTAAGTACAAAGACAACACAAAGTCAAGACACAATCACTTGGCATAAACAGAGGTGGATTTTTTATGAAGCAAATAATTTTATCACAGACAGAAGAGGAATGGAAAACAAAACTGTTCAGACAACTCACTTTGAAGCATGTAACTTGAACAAGGCATTTGACACACAGTAGGATCAAGGAGTACTCTGAATCTTTTCTCTTCTTGACCAGTTCCTCTGTTTGTATTGATTTCATTCCACAGCAGGATGCTTTTCGGTCTAAAAACTTCACCTCATCCTCCTAAGTATGTTTTTATCTCTCTGGGCTTACAGTATTGACAAGAATGGGAAGGGTTGGCATAATCTGATTAGAGCATATTTCTTAAATTTGGTTTATATGATGTGGCTGTCTATATTTATATGAAGGATAACTGAAGCATATTTATTTTCAAGACTATGTATCACATTCAGCATTAGCTTAACCTCCCACCCTCACCATGTCCCTGTTTCCCTCCCTCTGCAA
The DNA here is from genome assembly GCA_022829145.1 of Albula goreensis. Taxonomy (NCBI): domain Eukaryota; kingdom Metazoa; phylum Chordata; class Actinopteri; order Albuliformes; family Albulidae; genus Albula; species Albula goreensis. Next base: position 15,322,859 of record CM040756.1, read on the forward strand.
AATGCATGAAGAGCCATAATATGTATTGCATTTACATTCTATTATTCTTGGTAACACTGAAAAACCACTCATCTTATCTCAAGTGTTTCTAATAGGATTCTTTGGCTTTCATATTTAGGATGCCTGGATGGAGAAATTTCCATGTCTGTTATTTACAATGCGTCCTCACTATTAACATTTGACATATAGATCTTCATTCCATAGGTCGATAACTAAGTGGATTAATGACAGAGATGTAAGCTCACAAAAAGAACATCGGGGGTTGATCACAATCTGCAATTGCAGCTTTATCATGTTGCTCTGTTTTTATCTTTTCTTTTATGCAGAGAATCTTAATCTTGGTTAAGGTTAAGAAAAGTAAATTAAACTTTAATGCACCAACCCATGATGACACCAGATGAACATTATGTGCACTTCATGTCTTTAACTGTACAATATTGAATTTAATATGATAATTACAAGACTTCAGAAAGACTGAAGGCAGCTAAATTTCATTTTAATCCCCTGACTTCAATACTTCTTAATATAATTTTTTGCTGTTGTGATTTTCTATATGCATACATTTTAATTGAGAGAGCGCTTATAAATAAGATAACATTTCTTAACATTGGCTGTATCTATTATAAACTGACACGCTTTGGAAACTCCAGTGAGTGAAATTTATTCACAAACAAATTTGTATCACCTGTTTCCTGCAAAGATCACTCCCATTTGGCACATCCCCAACAGATTTGAAAAAAAAAAAAAAACTTTTGCTGAATGAGAGCACTGACACAAAAAATAGCCATTGATGCTTCTCTTGAGCATTACACTTTCATTCCCCAGCACTCTTTTTCTCAATCTCCTTGCTTCACGGTTTTCTGTGAAGGCTTTTTTACACTCTGGAGATTGATTTCTTCATTAAGGGCACATTATTAAACCACTGGAACAGCAGACTAAATGTATATTGTCACTCCAACAAAGTTGCCCATGAATGCAATTTACCCATGCAACCAAACTCGTTCCACTTCTGAACATCAATCAAAGCATCATCTTACCTGTCACCATGGCAAAATATCAGCAAAGATAATTATAATATTTACCATTGGAAAGAAATAGCGGTGTGTATGAACCCATATGAACGTCAAGGGCCATCCATGTTACCAGGTTTGACTGTGAGTGAAGGGAAACTACATAAGATCAGGGACATCACTCTCATACTAATTTCAGGAGAATGAACTTCCAGACAATGTAAATGCGTTTCGAAGGAGTTTATTATGATGTAGCAAGTTTTAGTCGGTATAGACATTTGATCTTGGGCTTGGAGTCCAGGGGGGTAGCGTCATGCCTCACTATTTCTTGGGTGAAGTGAGCCCTCCACTTGACTGTTAGAAGAGGGGTTGAAATGCAGAAGAAAGGCAGGTAGACCTGAGGGTGGAGATGGGGAGGGGGAGGGATGCCGGAAGCAGAGAGCGTGATGGGAGAGAAGGTACGTGGCAAATTAATACCTGCGTAGACAACCGGATTGGACATATGGTGGTATTTGAGTGAAGGGTTGTCTGAAGATCACCTCTCCTGAAATTTGTTTCAACAAACTCCACATAAAAATAAAAGCTTTATGATTTTGTGTGAATAAATAACTTAAAACTGAAGTAAAGTCCATGCCTCAAAAGGAGGCAACAGTGTCTTGGTTCAATTAAGATAAACACTTGACAGAGTACTAGCAGTCATTTCCATTTTCAGCCAGTTCTGTTGTAGCATATAGTCAAAGGTATTTTGAAAACCTTTTTGGAGAAAAGCTGTCTCTGCTCAAGGAAAGCATCAGTGAGGCTAAATCAAAGAGGGGAAACCAGTGAGTCATTCCATTTGTTGATAAACAAACTCCTATTGCTTTTCTAATATTTGCAAGAGAAAAGTGAACACACTGTACACAGACTATGGCCAGCCTTGTGGCCAAAGTAATATACTGTGCACCTGGGGTACTTGTTCTGATTTTGGATTTTTATTTAGCCCAAAACAAACCACAGCTGTGCTATAAAATCTAGAGGGCACAAGGCGCTTTGACTGTTTTTCTCTTTTATGAAATTTCTTTTTAAATGGAAAAATATCCTCTTTTGTGGTGTATAATTTGTAAATATTTATATCAAACAGAGCAATGTGAATGACCAAAGGGATTAATGATAATGGCACATAATTTTTTTCCCATCTATAGTCCCTGTAATAATTCATGTTGGTGAGGAAGAACCAGTTTTGCCAACTTTGTTTATTTATGAAGTAATTTGAGTATATGTCACAGGAAAAAAATAACAAAGATATGCTTGACATTTAAATAAATGGCAACTTCAAAATATGTGTTTTGAAGGGCTTAAGTCAACCGATTGAATAATTCTGGCTCCAGCTCCTATTCCATGTTTATAAAATAAAACACTTCAAAGCAACAGTCCATCAAAAATGAAAATACAGCACAAGAAGAAGTAGTTGAATATTGTATTACTGCCTGCTATGATGCTTTGCTGTATGCCATAGATTGTCATGAAGCACATTTCTCATTTTTTGATCACAAACATGCATACATGAAACACACCATTTCAAAAAAGAGATGCTTTAACTATGATTTGAATGTGTGACCATTTTCACATTTATAGTCCCTCATGGTTACAGAAAAAGATCTTCAGATGCACATCCTCAGTTGCGCATCACTGCTGGTATGCCACATTGCTTTGTGTTAACATCTCAAAGTAATTATCACATTTTCAGCTGCTTGTGATGCACACTAATCCGAGCTCAAGCCAGTGTCCTTGCACTTTTATTTTTTTCTTTTAATGCTCCATTAAACTTACACACTGCTGCTGAGTCTCTTCTTTATGCCATAGTGCTCTATTAATTACTACATAGTGCTCTGTTAATTACTCCACTGAGCCGGAGGAACAGGGGTCATGGTTGCATTGTTGGTCCCGTTTGCTTATTTGGCATAGAATTGAAGCTCCCTGTCTGGACATAACTGACATTACCTGTACCCTGGCATTAGACTTTGTGTACAACATCATGGTGTCACCAGCTTTCAGAGTGCCATGCCTGTGAAAAACAAGGTTACTGATAGGGGAGATGTATGCACTGATATAAGCTGATGCATGCCAAATGTCAAACTGCAGTCTTTCTCACGTTATCTAAAAGAAACTCAGAAAGACAGCACATAAGTTTTCCTCCCCCAAGGGAAAATGCAGAGGTGGATATTGACAACAGACATAAGTCTTTTTGTTGATTTTAAATGCAATCTCTATTCATCTTAAGTCACAATTTCATCACTACAAATGATATTTCACTGCCTAGCCACATACATCTGAACTTACAGTGATAAAAACATGTACAAAAAATACATTACCCTTTTTGGAACTTTTTTTGCACTTGCTGTTCTGTGTGGCTGGGAACTATTATAATTTTTACAACATATATGAAATACTGAATAATTTAATAAACTCTTATGTAGCATACACACAAATCAAATGTCATACGTAAATGTGAGTTTTACTCGTTTAACTGGGCTGCACAAAATTAAGCACTGGTGTGTACAATACAAAGATATATACTGTATCATTAATCTGATCACTTGTAGCACCACTGGTTTTTGAGTTGAAGTCCTAGCCTTTGCTTAAGTTATATTATTGTAAGCCATATGACACATAAAATCCTCATTACTGGAAGTTGTTACTCACCATTTTGTGGGATATAAATCTAAAAGGCTGTGCAGTACACCCCGTTTGCCCATTTAACATGAATGAAGGCCATTGAATTCCAGCGCAAAGCATTCCATTCACATTGTGGTATTATCAGTACTATAAGAAGAGGACTGATAAAATCTGTTTAATCACAGGAAAAATAAAGCTTTAGAACAAAAGCTGTTCATGTATAGTAACTCTTAGTCTATGAATGTTAATACATAAAAGCATATTATCATCTGCATTTTGTTTATTAAGAGCACAAAGTACCATGATATGGTAAGTTTGTACGATATGAGCAGTTTGTACGATTCAACTAAAGTACAGTACAGGTAAAAAGGAGGTTTTTAGAAAAAAAAATCTGTTGGACAGTTACTAGACTTCATCAAACAGCTTCTCCTTTGATGTGATATTTCTACATAAAAAAGTGTAGTCATATCCAAAAACACAAATGAAAACTCAGAATGTGGCCATTAAAACCACATTTTATTTTTCAAAGAGATGTGTTCTCAGCACTTAACCTGGAGAGAAAGCAGATCCTTCTCCACTGGGACAGGCGAGGCAATGTGCAAACAATCAAAGAAGCCACGTGTCAGCCACATGTCTGCCAATGTTTAACAGGAATTGCCGCAGATGTGGAATGGCAGCTTTCCTTTTTCAATTCTCTGGGTCCTCTTTCTGCCTTCCTCTAAAGGAAATCATTACAGCTTACTCCTGTCTTCGGTGGGTGGTGACAGAAAACAAACATCCTCTAATCAGCCCTACGGCCATTCTGAAATTAACTGTGCCAGTGCTTGATCTCAAGTGCGCAAACAAAGCCACATCTTTTTCACAAAGAGGATCCTTTGAGGTAATCCATCACTCCAGTCCAAATTTCGATTTTCAATTCAATAAAATCTCAGTCCCACATTTTTATAGCAGGGTTTGGGCAACAGCTCTCACTAGGGGATGAGATTGACCCTATGTGTCTGCGAAGCAGAGCTGTGTTTGGCATCAGTAATACAAACAGTTGTTTATGTGGGCAGTCAACAGAACAGCATGCTGCAATATTATCACATTGATTGTAGGCTTTCCCTCTCCTGTGTACAATATTATGATTACTATGTGGATTATAACTTCCCTCACAAAAAAATCAAATTTGAATCAGTACATATAACCCAGTACCATCAGCATTTGCAATGACACTGCTTCATCACCAGGGTAATGCACAATTCTTTTGCTTATTAGCATCCAAATCAAAGTAGTGCTGTGGATGGGCTGCTGCGAAGGACGGTTTAAATTAAAGGGTGTTTTTTTCTTGTCAGTGTGGTGGTCAACATGCCCCTTGATAATAAGACTTACAGATAACATTTGCAAAATACTTATTATTTTAGGAAGCCTAAATGTTGATCATTTGTTCATAGGAATGATGCTGCGTTACCTCATAAAAAAGTCAAACACCAAATTAAAATCAGGTCAGGCTGGAATAATGGGCTTGAGGTAATTCTCAGTCTGGAACAGCAGAATGGTCTTTTGCATGAGAAATAGTCTGAAAAAAAAACAAATAAAAAATCTTTTGACACATCATCATAATAATGCTATTTTATGAGGCTTTTTAAAGATATACTACATTTAATTCCTTGCTGTAACTATTCAGAAACATGTTATACCACTGCTGAGAAAAAACAGGCTTTGCTTGTGGGATTTTAGAAATGAACAGTAGAAATAATTTTCTTCCCTGAACTTTATGAATTACCAACATTGTTACTGGCCCTCCAAGGAGTACATTAATCATAATCAGCATTCTGGTGTTTGGCAGACAAAAGACACGAGACATACAGCACAATAGACACTTCTGGGACTGTAAGTAAAATTCATGTTACTGAATACGGCAATGGATTTTGAGAAGACAAAACTATTTGATGGATATACAGCCACACAGCAGTAGAGTTAGACAGCTGATGGCCTTGTTTACTGTGGAAGGTGAAATACTGAATGTGAATTATCTCATCATCATGTGTGGTATCTGCAATCTTTAATTACTAAGTTAATACAAAAAGCACTATATATGTGTGTTTCCAAATGTTTTAGTGCTATGCCTTCTCCTTTCCCTACAAGCCTCATTCTGACACTGACTCTTCGACTTTTATTCAAACCACACCTTTCTAAATAAAACTAAACCTCTTCCTCTTCTTTTAAGCGCAGAATTGGATTGGGCTGTGTATCTACTTTCAAAGGGAGAATTTATCATGATGACAATAATCTTAGGCCTAAACAAAACAAATCACTACCCATGAAAAAGACAAATCAAATCTACTGGTCACAGTAAACAATATTTTATAGGCCTGGCTCAAAAAGGAACCTCTCCAATTGGTTATAAACTTAACCCACGCACTCACTTTAAAATCAACATACTGTCTGCTGGGTGGCTCATCCTATCATGGCACTGCTCCAGTCTTTGGATGGGCTTACAGTCTGGTGTTGAATCCAGATCTTTCCAGGGCTGACTGTGGCCAGCAGCCCTGTAGATCAACACATAACTAGTACACCCAAAGAAAAAGGGATATCTGCACCCCCATTGGGAGTTGGGCACCGAAAGTCATCCTGCACAAAGTTGCACAAAAAAACACATATCAATCACATTTCAGACACCACAAAAAGATGTAAGCATAACAGCCTACTTTCACTCCCAAGGCTATTACTATCCAATGTATCCAGTGTCAATGTGGCTCAGCTAAATATTACCTCCACATACACTTTCACGGAAGAAATGCAACCTGTGTCTGACAGATGATAGAAAGAGAAGAGCAGTGCATCTGTGCAGCCAGACATTGCAGTGTTTTGGGGCCAGAAGGACAGGTTTTCAGCCAGGAAGAGGATAGATGTTGCAATAGTCCCCCAACAGCAACATCTGCTCCTGCAGGTGTCAGGGTAACCACAGACTTCAGCTGCAGGAAGCAAGGATCCCCTACACCCACCATCCCGGTGCTTCTAACCGGCTTTGGCAGCTTCTCCAGGATCTGGCACTGCTACTATTAATTGCCAGCTGCAACTGACATTTTCCTCTCATTTTATGAGTTCTAACAAGTGAATCAAATCTTTTCAAGTCAGTCAGGAGCCAGGCTGCATAATTAATACTTGTTTCAAGGCCCTGATTGAGGCCATGTTGCTCCTGCTATTCCAGAGATCATCTCATGAAAAAAGTAGCAGACGTGTTATTTCAACGGCAGTAATTTTCTGGAGATACTGGTTATTTATGTGGATTACTTCATTGCTTTTGGATGGTTTTTTGTGACTGGAACAAATTCACTTGGAATAGCATGGACTCCAGGACAAGTAGTTTTACAATGTATGAATACAAACTTTTTTCCACAACTATTGTTTGTCAGGAGCAATGTTAAGAGACAGCTTATCCAGATATCACCATTATTACATTTTATACAAGATTGAGTTTTAGAGTCAAAATACTCACCAGAGAGTCATTACCATTTTTACATTTTAAGTAGAAAAAATCCAAAGAGAAAGCTGGATGACAAACACATCAATGAATTGTTGGCCTTGGATGCGTTAATGTATTTTCTCTCTGATGAACAGAGACCAAACTAATCCATTTAACCTTGGTAATTTTTAACCATGTCAGATGCATTGTTCATGGATGTGTGAAAACTAACAATTATGTTGAGATTCTTATGTAGATCTTTTTCCATGCTACTTTGGTACATAAGGTATGAGAAACCAATCCTGTAAATAAGTCCTAAATGGGTTTGTAGGTATTTTTGAACAATGAATAAATTAGAATTTACAAAAATAAGAAAGGGTTGTTTCTATTTCAGTGGCCCCAAGAGAGTCTGCAGACAGAGCCTTCTCTTTCAGTGTGCTGTTTTTTCAGCTGCTAAATTCGCTTTTCTGGGCAGGCATAAACATATGTAGGTTTGAGTATGCAGTAGTTTTTCAATGCCTTCATTCCTTCATTCTGTGAATTAAATGAAACCTTTGCTTCAGAAAGTAAAAGTCTGTTCATTGTTACCTCTCCCGTGAGCCACTTCAGAAGTATGCTTGGCTTATAATTTCACACCTCCCTTGTTTGCAATAATTAATGAGAAATGTTGAGGAAGTGAACAGGAGACAAAACAGAATCAATACCTTGATGGACTCACTGTGAAATATTCACTCTGGCATTGAACACCAGCCATCCATATAATGCACAGTATACCAGTGATTCACAATCAAAGTTACAGAAAAAGTATATAAATTAAGATCATAAGAACACAAGCATGGTAATTCATAAAAATATGACAGACAATGTTGATATCAGGTTAAAAAACCAGAATACATACCAAAGTAGCATACTTCATGAAGCGCACCAAAATGACAATGTGTCTGCATAAAAAAACAACAAACAACAACAAAAAAAGAAAAATAAATAAAACAATTCAAGAAATTTACAAATCTATATACTGAACAAACTGGGTCAAAATGTGTCACCATGCTGATTCTGTGACTTGTGCCTCCTTGCTTTTGGATTATGGCTAGCTGGTTGAGAAATAGTTCCAAGATTGTGGGCAAATATCCAAAATATATAAAATAATCATACTGTATATATTTAACCTAGGTGCATCCTTAATGTCATGTGCTACATCTAAATTTACATTATGGTTGAGAACCATGAGAGTGGAGAAAGTGTGATAATGCTCATTAGGTTATATGTCCACACACTGACAGTGTTGAGGTTGGGTTTGAATACATCATGTTCTTACCACAGTGAGAGTAAAAGTAGAGCTCACAGTCAGAGACCCTGGTAATGTTAAATCTGACATGTGGTCATTTTTCAATTGTAGATGAAATTGACTTAGATCAGAGAATTATTTAAATTAGAGGGAAAACATATTGTCATGTTTTGTTTTATTTTCATTTTGAGGGATTGACTCTAATAAACAATAAAGATTATTAGAGATGTGACACTAAATACGAGATAAATGCCAATAAGAGTTCAAAATGTCAGAAAATATCACAAACCACTGGACAAATTTAGTAAGGGAGTATAACCTGAAACACAACGTTGTTTGTATATACTATATATATAAACAAATAATATTAATTCAAATACATGTATCACACTATAAAAATGTTTTATTAATGATACACAGGTGGTCATTTGGAGAATACCAACATTACTAGAAAACAAACATTCGAAAAAAGGGGCAAGGTTATCTTCTCAGAATGTTTATTTGTAAAACTCTACCTCAACACCTTTGTAAGAATCCACATTTCTTGTCACAAGCTTTGTCACCTTTGTTTCCTGAAATGGAGCTTAAAGTTTTCACACATTAGAATAATCTCCATCTGACTTGCACTACATTAGATGAATTCATTGACGCATCCCAAGATAAACCCATTATGCAAACCTGGTCTCCTGATTAAAATGTTACTGTGTGACTGTAATGTCTCTATGCAGCGGGACTCCCTGTCCCTGGGGTTGCAGGTTTTCATCGGTTCTCTTTCCACTTTACTTATGAAGTATGTAAACTTTTTGTTTTATTTCAATGTATTTAAAATAAAGTATGCCTTATTCATTTGACACTGTTCTCCCAATATATGAAGGTGTTGGGAGACTTGAAAACTGAAGCAAAGGCATCAGCAGCTATGGAAGATACAGCTCTGATCAACACTATCTTTCATGTCTTATTGTGTGCTCTATGGTGTGACAAGGGGTAGTGACAGTGCCCTTAATGAATGTGCCTTTGTGATCCTTCAGCAATTTGGAGTAGGGCAGCAAAGCCTTCATTAACTTACGCTGGATTAGAAAAAGTAAAAAAATGGAAACACAAGGAATTTTATAATGATATAAAATTTCAGTCAATCATATGCCTTATTTAAATTATTATACTGAAATTAGTTAATCATGTATTAATGGGTTACCTTAAATATGAATGAACCATATTCTATTATCATACTATTTCACCAAAGTAGTCTTTAGGCTATGAAATGCTGGAGTTAATTATCCTTATCTTCTTCCTTATCTTATCCTGTTCATTAACTTTAATGAATGTTCTTAAGTTCTCATGAACAATTATTATTAAGTATATGATGTACATGGTCCATAAAGTTTGATTAATACTTCATTATCAATCATTATTCTAAGGTGTTGCTTTGGAAAACTATTCCTTTCTAAGACCTAGTAGACAAACATGACACACTGCCAGGCTTTCTGATGCAAAGCAAAGTTATAAAATCAATGAACTTGTCCAACATTTTGAAGTAAAAAAATAAAAGCTTCAATATATGGCTACTTCTAGATTCATGACAATGGAGGGTAGATGCAAGGCATGTTGACCAGTGGAGGGCAACTACCTCTGCCCTTTTTGCTCTGAATGTGAAGACACCCCCAGTCTCACTTAGTCATAAATGCCACAATTTTTAGGTGCCCATTAGTAATATTTTGGGCCCTTTCCATATGCATGTCTGTGCATGCCACTGTTGGTGATCATGTGTGCCTGGTTTGCAGGAGAAACTTACTCACCAGCAACATGTATCACACTTCGCCTGCCTGCTGCACCTTAACAAACATTTTGTTGAGATGTAGATCACCAGTGTAAAGAATGCAACAGATGGCAATTAACAGAGGTTCCTGTAGTGTAGCAGACAAGACATGGTTGTTATTAATACAGACAGAGGATGTTTCTTTATCTAGTACCTTGAGTAGAAGTATTTCTCAAAAAGCATTGCTTCAGACTTTTTTAACATGCAAAGATACTGGAAGAACATTTATATTCTATAAACCACCAAGGAAATTGATCATTTCTATGAGAAGAGAGGTGGTAACAGGGTGGGTTATTCACCAGGCATCCGTTTTTGCTCCTAAATGCACAGAAAGGTAATAACGTCATGATGCATATGGCTCATGATGTCATTTTAAATTTTACAAAGGAGTCATTTTGGACCAATCTTCTTTATCAATATAACAGCCCGTGGCTCTGTATAGCTGTCATTTCAGTCTGCAGTCCACTATGATTTGTAAAAGCCTTGCAGCAGCTGCAGTTCTTGTAAGTCCTGTTTTTTGGGGAAAACAAATCACCAGTAATTTCCATTACAATTTGAGCTCCACTGTTCACCCTGGCAGGATTGCATTATTTCCTTACAATTAGGACCTAAACAGCTGAGTCTATTGTGGTGATGCTATACCTCAGGTGCACATATTCAGTGTGAGACTTGTATATATCCCAGCCGTATGACAGGTCTAATATATAGATCAATATACTTGTTTACAAAATGAAATAACAAAATTAAAAGTTAATATTTTTAACTGTATTCAGTAGTTGAGCACATGCCAGTGAAGTTCAAATTAAAAATCACAAGAACTGTTTGCCTGTTGCCCAAACTCATCAAAAGTACTAAAGTAGACATGTATGGCATCATCTGTTCAGACTGAAATTTTTTCACATTCTGTATGACAGCAGTGGCTGACAAATCAAGTTACAAGGACTGCTCATTATACCAATTATCCTTCATAAATGTCCAAATTCTGCAAGCTGCTCTTGTTCACATACAGTAACTGGCATATCAGTAATAGGCTAATACCCAAGAGCATTAATCAAGTATGAAAATGTTTAAATTAAACAGCATTGCTTGAGTTGTGTTGTCCTTACATTATATTTTGGCAATACAAAGTATGCAGCTATATATTTTAATGTACTTGGTCTTAAGCACTTGGTCTTAACTCATTTTGGCTTGTCCATATCCACTTTTGCTAGTTTAATGTGAGTTTAGTTGAGTACAAGCTCAAATCATCATCACATCCTCAATAAAGGTGCGACTTTAGATTGTAATTGCTCATAGGTGCTCATTGCTCAGGTGTCTCATTTCCTTTAAAAGACACCTTAAGTTTGCTCCTCGCCAAATTGCTAATAGAATGGCAGGATAACAAGAACAAAACATAAGAGAATCATGGCTAATGAGCTAAAGAGCTAACAAACCTGCTGGTGCGTGAGATAAAAGCGTACAAGCAGAGAATTTTTGGAAACAGCAGATAGATCCCAAAGGTTAAGCAAGCGTATCCTTGTTTTCTGTAATTTACAATTTCCATATAATATTCACTGGACAAAGTTTTGGACTTTTTCTCAATCAAATGCACCACCCTGTTTGCTTTCCAGTCTATATAGCTTTTATCCAAACATGTGAGGTGCATTCTCAGCACTCCAAATTTCCTGTTACTGTAAGAGTTTTGACTGAGTGACAGTTCAGAGTCTTAGTTTTGTATACATAATATATGGTGTCATCAGTCAAGTGTTAAAGACACAGTCATTTCTCCAGAACACCCACACTTCCTGGGGATCCTCCTTGAAAACCGCAGGAATGAAAGGTCAAATCAATTAGACAGGCAACGTACAGATAGTTTGAATATATTACATTTAAGGATGCCTGCAATGGGAATTTGCAACATATTGTTGTATTATAGCAGATTTACAACTGCTCATTGGAGAATTATCCAATGCTACAAAAGAAGAGAGAACTTCAGGCTTCTGTGAAGGCTGTAAAGATCAATTTTTACTGATTGTGCCTGATTTTGTGTTGTTTTGTGTTATGTTTCTCAAATCCACTCACACAGGGAACCTTGCAGAAGACGCCTTTTCACTTCGAAAAAGATGGTGAGTCAATCGAAGAGCTGGTGGTCATGTGAAGGTAGTTTCATGTTCAGTTTTAAACATTCTGCATGCTCCTTGGGGCAGGACACAGTTGGGTATACCAACTGAACAGCATCTTTTTCTCTGACAAAGAACTTTGGTTCCCACAGTATCAATGGTTTGTGTCAATCATATATTAACCACGTTTTTTACATCCAGCTCAAGTTCTGGGAAACTTTTTGAAATTCAATGTAAAAAAACATTTCACAAAATTCACAAAATTGTGAAATTGGGAAGTTATTCAATGAAGGCTTAATATCAATACACAGTAGGCTTGACAAGGGATCCAATAAACAGTATATCATGATAAATGACTCAACAAATGACTTCATCCTCACACTTCATAACATTAAGGACCATATCTTACCATGCTTTACCAGGTAGTGCATAACTCATATCTCATACTTAGAGAGAATAAAAACTGTGTTTGAGCTCTAATCCACTGATGTTATTACACCTGAATGTGAGGTGTTATTACACCTGAACATGAAGTGTTATTACACCTGAATGTGAGGTGTTATTACACCTGAATGTGAGATGTATCGTAACTTTAAAAGGTGGTTGCTCTTCTTCATATGGGTAGTACAAGCCATCTCTTTCGGAGATCTTTGAAAACACTTTTGTCATGACATAATTTATCATTTGGTCTTACTGAATAAGTCAGATGGCGATGTCTGTACCACCTGTTCTGAAGCTGTTTCCTCAGTGTTACCAGCAGCATGCATACACTTCAAATCATCACTCAGTATATTAGGATTTTTTCATAGATGTTTCATGTAGGTTGTGATCAGCAATTTATTTTTAAGAGTACCACCAACTTACTGAACAGGGCAGTTTCAAAGCTGTGCTTCAAACTGTATGACAACCGTATCATTTTAAAATGCAAGTGTTTGACAAATGACATAAACTTGGTGACAGTGTAAGTCCCTGTACCCCTGTAGTGTATAAGAGAACCTGCTTAGAACCTCATTACATGAAAAAAATACATGGAGAAATGCCTTACCTGATCTGGATACACATACTTGGTTGACATTTGTTTGGCACAGCCTAAAGTTGATGTGTGGTGTTTTGTGGTGTCTCCCAAAGAAACATTTCCTTGATGAGGAGTCAGTCTCACAAAGTGACTTTTTGTTTAGTTTTGTGCTAGAACATAAATCATTCTCCTCGCTTCATCATTGTGAAACATTTCTCATTAGAACACTCCCTACATATCCAAACCATGAGAGCATGTGCCATCCAGTGCCTGGAGATCACATCTCACACCCACTTAGCGCCATGTGCTAAAACAAAGCATTAATAAGGATTACTAAGAGCATAAAGGTGTCATTTCAAATCCTGCAAAGGAAAAGGATAAACATGCAATGAATGAATTCATAAAGTCATTATGATTTCTTCTCATGATGAATAATTATTGGTGATCGGGAGTCAATCTCTTCATGCAAAAGTGCCAAATGATATATTTGGAAGAAATCAACCTTCAATGCCATGTGAGCATATTTTTTCTGTGTGTGTGTGGTGTTTTGGGGGTGTCATACTTTAACGGAGAGCAAATTAGTTGAATCTCATTTTCTACAGGCATCTCATTTGCTTAAGAGCCTCAATCTGATAAAATGTTCATGTTCAGGAAGTGATATCTCACAGCAATGTTACACCAGTCAAGAATTTATGTGTTTACACTTTAATTGGATCAAGTGTCTGTAAAATCACTTTGGACCAACCCCTGCAACATCCAGCACTTACTGTATCTACTTTGGGTAATTTATCTCTGTTAAATACATGAGAATGTAAGACAAACTGTTTTTCCGTCTAAGATAAGTATGATTGATGTTAACTCAGTATGCAGGTGTTACTGAGAATGACCTTTGGTTTAATTGTCTGAGGGTGTTTTCATATATATTTTCCACATCTGGTGATCCACATCTTTGCTAATGGATGTAGATTTAAGCCATTTCTCAAAGCAGAATGGTCTAACGGTGTACCATTGGTTATCACTTTACATCATTTCACTGGATGGAAAAGGCTGAATAACTCTAAAAATCACTTCCTTGTCCTCTGATGACACTATCCCACAGTTTCTCTGCTGTTCAGATCCTTCTAGACCAGGGGTGTGATTCAAAGCTGCAAACTGTTAAATAAAAGAAACAGTGCTGTACTATTCCTGCAGCCGTGGAGAATTTTCAATGTGGCAGCTGATAGGGACATTGGGTATGGAGGGCCACTGAATGGTAATAACATGAGTCGGTTTCTTATTTCCCATTGGCACACCAATGAGGAACACCAAGTGGGAACCAATACATCTAAATGATTGTTGCAGGATGCTTTCTAATTCGTAAAATGTAAAAATGTACAATGCAAACCATATAGCAAGGTGTTTTGCATCTTGAATGCAAGAAAGCCAATCCTGCAAAAAGTCAACAAAGCTGTAAATTGGTCCAAACCAGCATAGGTCCTATTTCTCTGGAAACAATAGCGCTTTTAGTTTCTGACATCTAAATCTTTGAATGATTTTCCTCAGATTGCTGAAACTACTTCGCTCTTTAAATCTACACTCAGATTTTGCCTTTTTAACCTTTCTTTGTACTATTTATTTATTATTCATTCATTTATTTATTGTTCATTTTTCAAGTTCCTTATAATCCTAAACATACAGTAACCAATGTTACATCTATCTTTCAAAAGCTAACATTAGCTCTGTTCTGCTTTCACAATATACTTTCTTCAATAAAATTATCACACAGAACATTTTACTAGCTTTATGCCACATGTGAATATATTACCTAGCAAGCCAGCTACTTTATTTCCTATAATTAAACAAAATCAACATCAGTACTTGTACAGTCTCTTCTCTTGTTCAGGTTGCAGCTCCGTGTTCTGCACTGCCCAGCTAATATTAGTTAGTGTAAGATTAACCTATGGTAGCAATAAAGCAAAACACATTCTGAATATTAATGCTGTAGATATGTCTCAACAGTGTATGGGCTGTCATTCTGGATACTACTGTCTGACATTTCTTGCCCAATCTCTACACCCGTGATCATAAAGCTGGATTAATCTGTTTGACAGTCATGGGCACATTGCTTTTGTCTCTCTACCCTTCATTTTATGCTTAAACAGAGAAAGTATTACATGTAACTTGACAGCCTTTTCTGTTAATGGGACTACATATCAACAAGAATGTGCACCAATTATAATAGTTTTCAGTTTCACCACCTGAAATACAGCAAAAAAAAGGTCGTCTTACCTACCTCTCACTGTAACATCAATGCCCCTGCTCCAGATTCAGCAATCAGGCATTATACCGAGGGAGAGCTAATCATTTCACAACCTAGCTTCCTTTTCACTGCAACTAACAGACACTCCGTTTGGGTCATGCTTCATTGTCAGTATGTTTTTCTTCAAGTTTCTTGATATCTGCAATGTGGACAGCTTCGATACCCCGCTACACTGTCAGAGATCTCATTGACTTTTATATTCCACCCGCTAATTTCCTTCAGCAGGGAAATTATATCAAGATAATTTACATTAAGCTGTGAAGGGATATATTATAACAATGAGCCTTTAAAATAAGTTTGTTGGGTGAGATGCTCTTTAGCTGAATGGAGTGCACTTCACATTTTGCAGTCCAGATGAAGACAGGGCTTCTTCTCCAGTGGAGAAAGCAGGTGCCTGAGAAAAAACTGTGGTCAGATTCACTATCGACTTTGCTCTGCTGAAAGATGGAGCGGATATGTTGCAGTCTCAGAGATGGATACATTTGAAACCTTGCCTGGTTTCGACACGTCATGAGGATTGATATTGTGAAGTCCCTGTTGTTAGATCGACTTGCCATGCTGTTTGCGGCCAGACAGGAAGGAAAAAAAGCACTTGAGAATAATTGACTTCAGATGAAATTTGTCCATCTTCCCAGCCATGTTTAAGCCCAGATTTCTTCTGGCGAAAGTGTCTGTTTTTACCCTGGGTCCCAGTTCCAATAACAGGACATTTGTTTCTTTCGCTTATTTACGAAAGGGGTGTAATTTAATGATCTGCAAAAATAATTTCATACTAGTTAATTCTGTATCACAAATAGGATGACAGAAATGTAGTTTTTCCATGAGAACTGAGGGCAATACACTGTATGTATTATGTCTCTACCATGAGAGTACATTTCTACTTTTAAACTAAACTCCTATGGAGTCCAGGAGTCCTACATTATATACATTACAAAATGACAATAAAAATAGTCTGCATGCTATCACATGCCAAGGAGTGCCTGTGAGCAATTGGTGTCAGAGTTTAAAAGTCAGCAATAGGTTGCTACATTTATGCTTACAAAGGTGTCTCATAAACAGATTTTTTTCCAGAGACAATTTGTCCTCATTTTCCTCATGCTGTCATTTGATACCTGAGATGCCACTAAGGGTGTCTGGATCCTATACTTCGTGTCTCAGGAAATACATCTTGTACAGAATGAACTGCCACACAAATGAAAACAGATTGTAAGGCCAACCAGGCAACACCTTGGTCCTCCATTATTGGACCGGCATGTTGAGAGAGTATGACGGATGAGATAATTCATTTTCAGTGGCTTATGACCCCATGCTGTAAGCAGAGCATGTGCCTGCCTGGAGCAGAACCCCAAAGAACACACACCTAAAATGATCTACCCTTAGTGTACATAAAATCAGTAATGAAGAAGAAATAAAAATATGACCTTGGAGGCATCACTGTACTGTACTATGATTTTTTTCAATGTGTATTGCAATGGATCCTGCAATGACACAATGTTTAAGAGTGAATCCATGTCTGATTCTCATAGGATCATTATGCTCCTCTAGCAGTGAGTTCACACTGAGTTCAAATGTACATGGTTTATGATGCTATCACTATTTTTGTATTACTGTTCTTAATATGAATAAATTGCATTCAGATTGCATTTATGTTTAAGCCTTTAGCAGATGCTCTTATTCAGAATATATCAGTGAATCTAATTGGGTTAAATGACAAACAGCAAGTTTACAAAGAGAAGAATCCTGTATGTTGAATATTAGCACATGAACTGCATAAAAACAGTTTGTAAAGTGACTGGAAAAACGTTGTGTAATTGCTGTGTTGATCGAAATTCAATCTGCTTTTGTAAAACTGAAACTGAAAGCAGCATATGCAAGGGTTAAAATGGGTCACCATGGTCATTGTTTTGTGACTTATTAGTTTATAGTACAAAAGAATGAGTTAAACCAGTGTGCAATACTTATTTGTTTTATAATCCATCTGGTGAGACAGGCATGCATATTGTGAATCAACGTTGTTGCTTGTGTTTGACATCAGGCAAAAACCTAATCTGATGAAATACTGAGCTCTATCCTGAATAGCTAAACAGTTAAAAAAAGTCTGCAATTTTTTCTTTTAGACTCAAGCAGTGAAATTTCATTGCAGAATGCTGCCCAGCAGCTCAAGATATAACTTTAAAAGGTGGTGTAGATACCTCTGAGAATAGGAAACATAATCTGTTCCATTTGTATTTATGACAAAATATACCTTCACCTGCTTGTGTGTGTGTGTGTGTGTGTGTGTGTGTGTGTGTGTGTGTGTGTGTGTGTGTGTGTGTGTGTGTGTGTGTGTGTGTGTGTGTGTGTGTGTGTGTGTGAGAGACTGCAAAACTTGATTTGGCTTTTTGAGGTGCATTTGGGGTCATTGTCATGCTGGAGGGTCCATCTGTGGCTGAGTCTAAGCCACCTGGCAGAGGAAAAATTGTCCTGGTACTTAGTAGAGCTCATGATGTCATTGATCTTCACCAGTTCCCAGCTCCACACATCCCTTCACTCAATGTGCCTGACATTGCATTAGGTACAATTACTGGATGCAGATAAGGTTTGCCAATAACTCATAAAACTATGGATACCTTCACATTTAGGTACAGTTTGAATATGTATATGCTCTTATGTCAAATTTCATGGGTTACACATGTTAGGAATACAAAATATATCTTATAGAACAGTGAAACTGTTGGAGATACAATTCCTTTGAACTAGATTTGACTCTCTACCATAAAACAGTATGATTTCCATCCAAAGCAAAACAGGACATTCTAAATATTTTTCTTTTAATCTGACCCTAGGCTGTGTTATACATGTACCCCGTCTCTCACAAGGCAAGGTAATACCTTGACATTTGTGAGATCACAAGTTTAAACAACTGACAAGCACTAATGACCAGACCTGACAAAAGTATTGAACAGAATGAATAATTGTGTTTACTTTTGGGAAAGGTATTGGTAGATCTCACAAACTACTCAACGCTCATTTCAGATTGTCACCCCACATAAGAGGTGGCAACCATTGTCATTATTATGGATGGCAGCGTTTATAGATAACCTGTTTGATTTCCAATTGCCAAGTCAAATATGGAATATACATAAATCAGTGCATCTAAGATTCATGTGATAATTCCCTTCTTCTCAATTAGACTTAGCAAATTGTAGTAATAAATATATGCATGACAATTGTGACAGGACTATATAAGTCAGTGATGATGAATCTTCTGACTACCTTAATATTTTATACAAAATGAAAAACATTTTTTTACTTACCTCCTAATGCATTGTGATACAACTTCTGAGCTCTGTTTTACAGAAAGCCTTTATTTAGCTGTAACTGAGTAAACCACCAAAAGTCATTGTGAGATGCATTTCTTTAACTGCAGTGTGGATACATTCCACTTTGACTTTCTTTACGACAGCCTGGGATTTAGATAAAAAAAGGTATTTATCCAGCAAAGGAATGCACTACATGAAAATCAAAATAGGATGAAGAGAAAGAACTCCAATCTTTTCCATTTAAAATGACTCCACATGAGTTACTGAATTGAACTTTTTTCAATGCCAAAATGTTGTCTCAGATATAATGTAGTTGCTGTGTAAAGTTGACACTATCCTGTCTAAGCATTAGTAGAATGGTAACAAGCATCGGTCACTGAGTTATTTTCAGAATAATGAGGTATACAACTGAAGACAGTTGCTCTTGTGATGTAGGAAGCAATGAAACTTGGATTTTAGCCAGTGGAGATTATTAATTGATATCATGGATTTCCATGGATCATAGACCCCCTCCCATGCTGTAACAGACCCCATGTTGGGAACCACTGAACTGATGATCACCATCGCTAAACATACTGCCAGAACATCTCAGAGGGAATTCATTCACAGTAGCTGTGCCATTCTTTTGTCATGGTGATATTAATGTGGCTAGATTTATTATGATTTGAAGCTGTGCTCCAAAGTTCCTCATTTTTGCCCTCAGGGCCCTGGAATGGTTCTTTGGTCATGTCATCCGACGTAATGAGGAGTAACCTCCCACCAAAGACTCGAGAGGTAACTGTGGAATTATGCCCAAAAGACAAAGAAATGAGGTCAGGGATTGTCAAACATGAGAAAAGCTTGAGTATGTCTATGTCCAGGATTAATATTTTGATGTACAGCATCAGCACAATCTTATTTTCCCATTAAAATACAGACAGCTGGTCAAATATCTCTGCAGACAATTATCTCATAATTATTGAATAAACAAACAGCAAGTGTTAATAGGACATGGCAGAAAAAGCAGGTGTGAGACATTGCAATGCAAATATAATATTCTCAATCTGAAAAATAAATATGCTCTACAAAGACTTCCCCCAAAAACTGCATTAAGGAAGTTTTAAAACCAAAAGTAATTTCATTTTTGCTAAATTCAGACATAGGATAAAGCAATTTTAAGACACGTCTGTCATCTCCTTCAATAAACTGCGATGTGTATCACTTCAGATAAGCAACAGGGCAGATCAGGAGAACTGCAATATCAATTCTCTTGATCTGTCCTGATGATTTCTTTTTTAGCCAAAAAAATGCTTTTGTTTCACCCCTGTGAATATAGAGATAAATCCTCAAACCTCATTTGAATAAAAATCCTCTTAATTTTCCCCACTGAGCAGCTTTCATATGATACATTTCTGCCAAAGCTGATTTTCATGAAATGTGGAAAGTTTTATTATGAAGAAGGGGATATTGCAGATGATAATCCATTTGCCACCCATTTGGAAAACTACCCTAAGGAATGATGTATTATGTGTTCACTTTTCCTCATATATGATGTGCATATTAAATATTTAAATGACTTTACAAATCATTTATCATGTCCTAAAAGCAAAGTATCACCTCTGATACTAAGCCACTATGGGAAACTCCCTCTTCTCCCTTTCCCCCACCTGAATTAAAGACCAAACCCACAGCAATCAACCCTCCCCCCTTCCTCCCCAAGACTCATCCACAGAAATGATTCCTCTCATTCCTGGGGTCAAGGGGCATTTCCTGGCTTGAGAAGGCAAAAGTTCCCGTGCATTTAAATGTGACACATTATGTATTGGTTATCAACAAATGCCAATCCTATTTTAGAGTTATGTGTTATTTTAGCATCCAGGTTAAAGTCAGTGTTGATCTCGTTATCTCTGGTGTTGCTAATTCCTCCTAAATGAAACTATTAGATGGTCAGAATCTGTCCTTGTCACTTAGTCCCACTCACGTGTTATAACAGCAGGAAAACAGTCGTATCTGCTCTAATTCAGTCATTGATGTTTCACCTCACTAACAGGTGAACTTTCATTGTTGCATTTATTGATTTTGAATTCATTCACTGTGAGCAAAGACCTCCAAAAATATAATTACTTTTGAGTTGAATTCTTTAGGCACTCTGTATTACAAAATGACAAATCTCATTCGCACCATACCTCTGAACAGTAATACAAATTTCCATAATGGTCAATGACTAAAGATCTGTACATTATTATTTCTGGTCAATGGCATCTGTCAGTGCAGGAACAACCCTGCATACAGCAATATGGTGAGATTTATTTAAACGCAAGTGATGTGAACTGCATGGTTAGGCATATCAAAAATGGTAATGAAGTCCTTAACGGAGGGTGAAACTGAATGGGTCTTTGCATTGTAATTCAGCCAGCCATTTTCCTACCCCAGTAAGCTCATATTTGGACTCCAGTTGATACTCGTATCGTTTCAATAGGTTTTGTCCACCTGAACACATTTATATATTGATGAGTGATTAAGTGATTATACATTTTCTTTGAACTTAATTTAAAACCAACCTGTTGTGACCAGTTTAAATATGTACAGCAGATATGTACAGATTGTGCCCAAATATTGCACTATATTTTAAACTGTGATATGAAATGAAATGTGGAGATCTGTTCTATTAGGGAACTTAAAACATGAACCACAAGGTTTTCATGTGAGCTTCAGATACTATCCAAAGCATATCTTAGCAGCAATGTTGTTTGTGTGTGTGCATTTAATTACTTGCATGCATTTATTTGAGTGTGTGTGTGTGTGTGTGTGTGTGTGTGTGTGTGTGTGTGTGTGTGTGTGTGTGTGTGTGTGTGTGTGTTTAAAGATCTGCAGATATAAATCAAACAAACTGATCTCAAAGTACAGGATGAATGCATGCACGCTCGATGGATTTAATTTAAAATGGACTTAAAAATAAAAGACCTCTTTAAAAAGACCTAAAAATAAATGTGGTTGATCATGACTTTTGTATTGGAATCTGAATAGTATTTTAGACCATGATGAAGTAAATGAGCAGTATCACTAAAGAAGAGACCTGTTATGAATATGCCCTTTGAAACTGATGTCTTTACATCTGGAAGGTGCTAGGAGGTAATGTAATAAACAAAAGATTGCTAGGTTCTCGTTACATGCTCTGAAAATAAACCACCACCATACTACCCACAATCTGAGAATTAAGAGGAGTGAAGTAATTAGTGTCTGCTCTTGTGTGCTTGGTTTTTCAGGCATTTATACACACTGAGCATCAACTCAGACCATTATCTATGCCTATCAAAATTATGCAACACAGTGCCCAAGCTGAACAGTAGTGCAGATGTAGTGTAGCCCCTGTTTAGCCACATTACTGGTCCCCAAATTTCTAATGAATGGTTAAGAACATTGAGTCAAAATGAAGATTTGTGTAGGGGGCCAATTCAGACCTGCCATCGGCCAGTGGTGAACTAGTGCTCCTTGGTTCAGACATAGGAAGTAAAGAGGGTTCTTTACAAAGTAATGTTGCCCTATTGATATTTATTTCTTTATCTCAGCATCCTTGATGGAGATAATTTTGCAACATAAATTTGTGCAACATACATTTTCACATTCAGTCCACATTCGATGAAGAGAAGTAAGTCAGGTCAAACAGAAATAAGTCATAAATACTTCAGACTGAGATATTTAGAGCAAGAGCATGTGTTGATGTGGACTCTGTGGTACACTATTCAAGTACACAACTGAATTTACAGCCCTTTCCAGCTTCTCTGCACAAGAATAGATGTGACTGGCCAAAGCCCAGACCAGCTAAGGGAACTAATCAAAACTTTTACCCCCCTTCCGTGACAGATGTTCACATTCCCACTTGTGTCTCTGAACTCTGCGACATTCTTCAAATCTCAACACCTGAAGCAACCTTAGTTAGCTGATGGGCATCATTCATGCCACTGTAACAGGGTAGGTCCACTGCTCTTTTCACACCACAGCCCTTCTTTATACAGCTGTTCTGTATAAAAAGACATAAGATTAGGCCATGGTTCCAAGCCAAAGGAATTAACTGCACTTATGGAAGCTCCAGGGAATAACATCACCATCTGCAGCAGATGTTGATGTGTTCACTGACATCTCTGAACTTGAAAATACCGGCACACTTGATGGAGTGATTGGAGTGATACTAAAATTAACTTCTGCAATGTCAGTTGTACAGCATGCATTATTATGATCCTAAACCCAGTCTCAATCAATTTCAGACACTGAAGTTGAAATGTTTTATGTTATGGTAGTTGATCATCAAAAGGCATTGGAATTAAAAAAAGAGCACCACAGCTTGTTATGTTACTTGACCCATGTAATGACAGCACATTCCCACTCACATTGCTTTTCAGCATGAAGCAGTGCCATATGTGGCTTCCTTGCAGCCAAAATGTGTTCATAACTTGGCTGGTCAGTGGGGTGTATTTCTGAGGATTCAAAAGATCAGTACTCTCAAACAGAAATATTATCATTGATATGTGTCTGTTTTTTTACAGGATTATGTATAAACTGACTATAATCACAATCATATACTGAAACATGGATAACAGGCAGTACTAGTCACTTTTCAACCGCAAAAGTGAATTTATATTGTTATATAACTAAATAACTGTATATGTTTATCATCCAGAGACAAGTACTTCCTTGTAATTAACTTATTATTAATTGAAAATGGAAATGTATTAAGAGGGAGATAGTCTCTTCAAAGAATCTTAAATCCTTCTCCATATTCTCTTATGTGTGTTTTGAACAATAGCTAGTGAGATATTTAACTGTGATGAAGTAAATATTAATCTGCATGCTACACTCAAAAACTTCCCAAAAAGGTTCAAAGATGTTTAAACCTGGTGGTTGGAGAGATCATGGAAAGTGCTTGACATAATCCTGGAGTCTTTATCCTAGTGTATACTTTTGGATATCTTGTACAGCAAAACTTGCACCAGAGAACGCACCTGGTCACCTCTGCGTGCCATCACAAACTGCCTTCACAGCACTTGACTGTAATTCCATCATCCAGAGTAATAACTGGACACACTGATTCCCACGAGATGGCTGTCCATCCTTTAACAGATCCAACAAGTTAAAATGGGGGTGAAAACTTCTTGTAATTTTCATTAAAAATAACCCCACCCAATGTAGGAAAAACAGTAAAAGAAGACTCTGTTGTTTTCTTTAGCTTATGTTGTCCTTATGGTTTGCTGCACATTGGCCTTGCATACAAATGGATTCCAAATGGCAGACCTACCATCAATATCAGCTATGTGTAGCTTACAACACATGGATTTTGTTTAGACACAGAGGTACAGATTCAACTACTTTTTTTTTTTAATTGTAACCACAAAATCTAACCTTGACTACTTGTGAACTCCTAGTGGGTTGGCTGAAATTTGAGGACTATTACAATGTGGCTCAGCTTTTTTCTGCATCTGAAGGTTTAAGTACTAGTCTGTTAGTAATGACAACTGGCTAGCATTAGCTATACCATTGTTGTCAGTTGTGGCTATTGCTAGGAACAGATGGAAATCATTTATAGGGGTTATGTAAAATTTAAGGGGAAACATTAGCCCAAATTCTTTGGAGGTACCTGGAATTCTGATGAACTGACATTGAACAAATGGGACACAATGGGAACAAGGATGCCAAAAATAAATATAAAAAATTATATGATTATTATATACTATATAAAGATATGAAACTAGCCTATTATCAACAGCATCAACAATAACTGAAATTTTGTGAACACCACACATTTTTTTTTAAAACTAGCTGGTATCTTTGACAGACTCACAGAGAAATTCTCCACAGTATTGAGATCATGGAAATTCTAAGTCCATTTGATCCACACATGGCTGAGAACACATACCCCTCAGAAAAAGGGATAACATTGAATCCATCTGTGACTTTTGCTATAATGGCACCATTACAATATATCCCTGCACTACATTTCATGCCAAATCTGACAAATTCAGATACAGCACAGATGTGAAAGTGATTTCAATAAAGTGTGTCTAAAAACATTTTATATGTGTGTGAGTCTCTCACACTTTGCCTAATAACACACTTAAAACATCAGTTTATTAATAGATCATTTGTTTTTAATTGTCTTTCACAGTAAAACAATTTGCTGAAGTTGTAATGGGAGCTTCACCAAGGCAAAAGTAATCACTTTACAAAATTGCAACGTTTCATTAAGTCTAATTTCTATTCATGAGATTGATTTAACTAGAATGTCTGAGCCTATAATTAAAGCCACTAAATGACACACTCAGTGTGTGGTGCCCAGCGTAAAGTAACAGCTTAACACTATTATCTGTACTTAATAACAGGCCAATAATAAGTATAATAATAATCATAAATAATAATAATAATTTGTATTATAATTTTAAAATTATAAACTTAATACAAATTTAACTGTCATAACACCTCAATCAGTGGGGATGGCTTTGTACCCTAAATTTATGAATAATAGTGAAAGCCCTAAACATAAAACCATTTATTTACATAAAACCATGTTTAAAATGGTTCATTTCTGTGTTTTTGCATGCTTTATGGCATTGAATGTTATCATATAAAAATCAAGTACTATATTAAAAGAAATGGAAGAAATAATCAAAATGGTAACTTGCTTTGAACACAATGTTTAAAACATCAAATATTGCCACTTTTCACACTTAAAATATGTCTCCAATTAAATACCATGTCATTTGAGGTACAAGGAGTCAGAATATGCCTGATTCTTCTGCCCACAGATGCCTGACCAGCCAGGAGTGGATGCTAGAGAGCATTGAGGCTGATGGACTTACCCTCTAGCAGACTTACCCACTGCCTTTCCCTGGTGAGGCTGAGCCCGTCCCTGCCTCTTCAATGCACACCTCTGGCCATAGCATGGCTTGGGCTAATAAATCTGGTCTCAGGATTTGCAGCTGCATGATGAAAAGGTGCTTTCATCATGTGAGGCATCCAGAGGTCTGTGGGAAATAACTTCTTCACACCTGAAGATGGCATTTTTGATGATCTCACACACCAAACAAATACACAATGCAACTCACACTGGTGTTATCTCACACACCACCCAGAACTCCATACCACAAAAGATCTGATCAAATTCACTGTGAAAAATGTGAATAAAATGCTGAAAATGAGAGGGTGGAAAATTATTTTTCACAGAACAGTGCAGACAGAAAGTAATCACAAAGGAAAAAACCTCTTAGCATGGATGCAGGGTCTGATGGAATGCAGCATGAGGTTATTGGCAGCTGGGATGTGATGCACTGTAGTATATCATGTTGAACATGTCTCACTTCCCACAGACTTGCAGCCTTACCTAAAGAGCTGACTGAGTGCAGACATCTCATCTTGCCTCTTTCATCCAGCTCTCTGCTGAGGAAGGGGCATGGCGCAATCACTTTGCTTGATGTGGCCGAGGCCGTGTCCAAGTGATTAATAGCAACACATGGCTAATGTGCTGGTGAAGGGCTACTCAAAGGTCACTTCCATAATTCAGCTGCATAATCATCTCAACCCCAACCCAATTAGTTTAACAGACTAATTACTCAGTCCAATTGTCCACTATCTTGGCCCAAGTATTTTCACAAACTTGATTCTTTTTTCTATTTTAAGATACCCATTACATGATACACATCATAATTGTTTTAATAGTTATCATTCACTAGGACACACTGAAGCAGAATGTAAATCCACTCATCACTCCGAGCCTTTATCAAAAAGACCTACATTATGCTGATTATGTGTTTTATCTCCTAAATATCTACTTGACTATGTTTATGTCTTCTATATATGTAATTCCAATTACTATACATTTTTGTTTTTAAGACAGTGGATGCATTTTAATTACATTCATACCTGTTAGCCAAGGTGATTTAATCATAAAAATAATGTAATCATTTTTTGTTTTATGTAGTGACAACGTGACATAAAATACATGAGCTGAAGACACTCTGTTAGCTTAACAACATTGTTAAAAACTGTTTTTTTACATTTACTTACATTTATTTAAGGTTTGAAATACAACCATTGTATTAAATCAAGTCACAGACTTACATTTGTGAATTACTTTATTGCATAAAGGATACCTAACTAGGTAAATGATTACTATGTCTGTTGCAGATATCTATGTTTCTAATCAAAAGCTTAATAGTATCATTGATTTTAGGTATTTACTTTTTCTGTTTTGTGCTACTCTGTGTCCCTGATCTCACATCACTGATTAGTAAAAGCTATATGGCAAATTCCTGATTTCTTGCTTCAGTTTCTACACAGATAAAAGTGATTACAGCATACATAAAAATTAAATTATACTCCTAGGCAGGCATACTTGTTTTTTCATTTTGAATTTTGTACCTTTGCAGAGAATTCAGGAGCCAACAACACTGTTTATCTTTTGTGCATTGATGGTTTAATTTAATGCATCAATGGATCTATACCCTTGCCCTGGACCTACTATTGCATAATCAGTTTAACACCTCATTAGGCAGGCAGGTGAGTGGGCACAGCTTATTTCACCTGTTAAATGTCAGGCCAAAATCATAGACAGGCACTAATATACCTCCTCATACAGAGAGTATGACCTTTATGGCCTTGTATGTTGGAGGGTGGGTCATGTCAAAGTACGATTGGATATCTGGAATATTCAGAGGTAATGATTTATTAACCAAGTCATATCACCATATCGCCAAGACAAATACACTGAATGGGAAATGCCAATTTGCAAACACCACCACGTCATCAGTTCAGTTGTGAAGAAGTGGCTACAAACTCATCACCTGGATTCAGGGAAACAGCACAGAATCCGCGAGTATCACATTTGACCTGAGGAGGCCGCGACAGAGTTGAGTCACCATTCTCTTTAGCTGTAAGTGAAGGTTTTGTATATACCCCCCCTGATGGATGTTAGTGTGACACGCACTTGCAGGATGATTCATCACTAATGAGGTCTCGACTCCGTTCTTGGCAGGTTCTCCTCAGGTGCTGCTCACACCATCTCATTCGTATCGATTGTGTTTCCTTCTAACATCTTGCCAGGCTAGAAAGTGATTGCTGCAAACACCCACGAAAGTGAGTGACAGAGTGCTGATTAAGTCCACCTTCCAACAAACTGATAACATCACGGTGTTGTTCTCATGGTAAGCAGAGCATATTGAGGAAATATACCAAATGCATCATCACAAACACAGTAGCTGTAAGAGTAATTCATTTGGCATGGATTGTTTTCAGTAGCAAGCAGCCAAGACAGAGACAGCATGAACAACTGTGTGTTGTACCTGTACACACAGCACTTTCGGGGGAAGTTAATGATTCTAGGCTTTGCCTCAGGCTTGCATCACCATCCTGGGCACACTAATTGCATTTGACATTTCCTATCACACACTTTCTTCATCATTCCTCACCCCTATTTTCCTGTATTTTGTACACTGTTGCAGATATTTCTCTTTCACTTTTTCATAAGGAAATGAACAAACAGCAGCAATCTGAGCTACTGGACAGAGAAAAAACATTGTTTAAAAAGATTATAAATACATAAGCACATTAATGCTTACGCAGTATGGCAGTGAACAGTTTGGATGCCACATCACAGTATTGAATAAAGCATCACAGTGATTAAATGTTATAAATAATGTCATACATAATGTTTTTTAACAAGAGTTTTTTTTTAATGAATGCATGCAGTGTTTTTAATAAAGGACAACCACACAGACACAGACTCACACACGCACACTCACTCGCTCAGCCACGGAGAACAGTCTTATAAAGAGTAAACACAAGCCAAGGTACTCTCTGAGTGATCCTCACCTTAGATTCATCTCAGAATTCTGCAAAATCAGCATTCCTTCCCAATGAGGAGTCTGAGTTGATTAATTGCCGAGTCTCAATTACCCTTTTACACAGATGGCCCATCAGGTTGAAGGTTGATGGAGAGCAGCACTGCTGTGCTTATCCATGTTATAAAAATCTGTTAGACAAAGGACCTCACTCTCAGTATCCTTCACATATCCTTCCCACCAAAGTACCACCATTCATCACCAAATTCATGTTCAACACTCGCAAAAGATTACCTAAGTCTTCCACCAAGTTATAAAGTGCTGTAAATCTGAAGGACGGTTTCATAAACATGCATTTATGGGAGACTGGAACAACTTGGAAATATACAGTCTGAGGCATTTTGCATGTAAGCATTGAAAAACAAAACTTGGATGTACAGTAGATATGACTGCAATAAAATCAAGGTGTATACTGTCAAAGCACCTTAATGCTCTTCTCTGATTGCTCGATTTTTTTCTGAAATAAAATGTTTAGGAAAAATGTTTTGCAAATAGCAATTCTTTGTATTTTTAACATTCCTGTCATATGTCAACATATATGCTGAGAAGCTGCTGAAAATGTGCTACAATACTGAGTTTAAGCTGGCATGAAATGATGTAAAATTACAGCATCTATTTGTGAACTGATTAAAGCGTCACTCATTTTTGTACTTGTTAAACAAAATTTGGCACTACAATTTGCGTGTAAGAGAAAGCTCCTTACTTACAAAAAGCTGCAGACAAAATGGGTTAGAGTAACAAAGGCTACTGAGGCATACAGTTCAAAATGAATTTACTGTACAACAAAACATTTTACATTGATAATTTGACCATCGCTAAATCATTTTGACTAACAAGGGGGCCCATACACTAAAAAGGACCAGGAACACATTTTTTGCCAGAGACTAAATATCTACATCTTGATTGTCTGACTTTGTCCGAGGAGCCGACCCTTTCTTCCAGATGGTGCAGGCAGTGGGCTTTGCATCAGGGTGCTCGGCGAGGCACGGGGGCCGCTCACGCAGCACAGCAGACAAAGCAGCCCTGAAAACCACAGGGCTGGGACTTTCTATCTTTTGGAATGCAATCAACCATGCAAATAAATGAGGCAACAGATAAACAATTGATAAAGTCATGCAAAGCAGTCTCATGGTATCTCCCAAAAGGCTGTGTTTTTTCATCATAGTTCACAGAGACATTTTACATTTTAAGGTCCTCTTTGATTTGATCTTTTCCTCCCTTTTTGTCTCAGGTAAATCAGTTTTCAGTCCTCCTCCTTCCTGAACAGGAAATGAGAATTGAGTCCTTTAATGTGGGTTTTCCAAGCAACTTTCAGGCACCCAAAACTGTATGGTGTCCTTGTGGTCGTTATATGGCTTTCAGTTAGTTGGCAGCAGATGATGAACTGGAGGGAGGAGGTTCTACATTGAATGGTGCAGATCTTATTACAAACCACAGAGCAAAAAAAGGCAGATTTACTTGAAAGAGGTTCATTATCCTTCTGTCCATCCAAAATGAAGAACACAGGTAGTATAACAGATCTTAATAGTCATCATAGGTGTTGAGATCTGTAAAGTAGGCGTTTGTGTAAGTCTTCCCAGCCAGGTGGGGGTTGAAGTACTTATTTCGTTCTTCAAGAATCAAGTTATTTTTATTGAAAGCCTGCAAATAAAAATAAAAGACAAAAATCAATGTCAGTAAAAATTTAATTTTTTCATCAGATTACTTCAAACTTCCTCTTTTGATCAGATTTATTGTATCTGATCAAGTTACATGAACTACAGAACTTAAGTGTCTTGGTCAAATTGTAATAATCCACACATATTGATTTCTGTTTGAACTCCAGTGACAATTCATTTTTTTTCCATTCTAATCACACCAGGATTTTTTTGTGTGCAAATAAGGTTAATGAAAAATTAACCTGGCTCTTGATGTACTTCCAAGACACCCCCACTAACAACTGAACTGCACACTGAACCATGACTTTTAAATCAAATTACATGTTGAGATGAAGAGATCTTACTGTCCAGTGTGCCACTTCCCACTGATAGCTGTCTATCAATTGTTTTCAAATCATTGACCTGTAATAATTGTGCAATGATATGCTATGATTTGACCAATCTGATTTGACAATATCAGCTTCTTAAATTATAAATTATACAACTGAAATACATATGAAAGCCAAATATAAGCCACACTGATTTCAAATTAACTACACAACAATTTTGACACAACTGGAAAAATTGATCAGAACATGAACAGAAGAATGTGGCTCATTGAAGTTTAAATTCCATAGATTTACTTCTACAAGATAATCACAGGGATTTCAAAGGAACAGTACATCCAGAGCCAAGATTCAGCATAGCTATTTTCAGTCTACTTAATCTTACACTTATAAGGGCAAAAAAAAAGGAAAAGGTGTGCCTGAAATGGAGATGACAAAGGATTAGGATGCTTCAAATCTTACAATATCTAGTTTTACCTGTTTGTCATGTCATGCAGCACATAGTATCATAGAAATTCTTATTTGACCAGTACCGTTATTAATTCCCCCTTTTCTTTGGTTGTTTTTGGAATATGATTCATTGCAATAATTATAGGAAAGAGTACAACAAAGAAGTAAAAAAACAGCTGATCAAAGAGTAAAATACACTCATAATCATTTTAACAATAGATGTTGCATTTAAATATCTTAGTATTTAACATTAAATATTTAGATTTTTTTGCTTGGGGGTATTTTAACAGACATTGTATTCCAATGCTTTTTTCCACTATATTCACTGGCTTTTGTCCTTTTTGTAAATCCATTCAGTATTGTACTGTTCCTCAGTATTCAGGTACAATGTAGCAATCAATCTAGACCACTAATATGACTAATACTTAGATCAGCTGTCCTGAGAATGAAATGTCTTTTCTTTTATGGTAAATGGCAAAAGAAGGTGGACCAGGATGGTTGCAGTTCTTGTGCATAAAAGAAAAGAAATGACAAAAAGATACATGCAATACTTGTTGAAATTATTCAAATCTCATAGTTATAAGACCCACAAATGCAACAGCAAATAAAAACAACTTAGCAAAAAAGAAATTAATATATTTGTGTACCGAAATTAGGCAATAAAAATGAAGTCTGCATGGTACTGTATTCAAAACAATTCAAACGATAACAAAAAATACACTGCCTTCTCACAAGTTTACGGCAGGCCCTATCAGCATGGCATGGAGAGGATGGTGCGTTTCTGTAAGTATAACTCATCTGCGCAGACCTGCCACAAACAAGAGGGTCACAGGAAGTGATGGAATTCGGAAGAGGTTGGATAGGTCAGGAGGTGGAATGTTGTTGGAGTTAGTAGAAAATCTCCAGGCCCCTCGACATTCCAATGTTAGAAGACAAAGGTTGGTGCATGCTGTGGTCATCCAAAGGCAACAGTACGGAAACATCGGGCTGTAAAGAGGAATGGGGAGAAGGATCCTCAGTAGAGTGCTTTTTTTGGGGATTGGCAGGAGGTTTGCAGAAGGGGCCAGAAGTAGATGCAAACCTTCTCCTTGGCGCATATTACTGAGGACCAGTCACGGACTGGGGGAGATGCTAAATTGACTCGAGGAGAGGACTTTGTGAGGCGCAGGCTACATAGTTAATGCATCATCTGCAAGTCAATTCAAAACCGTGCTTTGCAATGGTTGGCAGCTTTTCCTTTGACACATCCTCAGTCACAAGTGCTGGTCCGTCAGGGGGCTGACACACTGCTTTCTAACAGGCCTTCCTCAACAAGCTCCCTTCCTCGCCCCCAGAGAGCAGGAAGCCATCACAATGACACGACACCCTCAAGATGTACCTGTATGGTGCTGTCTGGTCAATGGGCATTGTGACGATCTATTCTGGTCCAAGAAAGGGGCTAAATACGTATCAATATTTAACTAGTGACATGAAGAACTGGAATGATATGGGATCAGAATTAAATTCATCTTAAAATCTTAATTTGAAATTAATCTAAAATAATTTATCTCCATTTTTGCCATATACTTGAAGAACTAAGTGCTTATCATTTAAATAAAGCCAATTCCCATAATTTGAACTGGTTTAGGTTACAGGTCCTTAACTGTGGAAAAAAAGGCGCCACTTCATTTCATTTCCATTATGGCGAAATTGCAGTCATAAAAACTTGTCTAGAGCTGAGCACCCTGCATAGGCTGAAGAAATAATAACAGACATGTACTCTTTCCTTTCATAAATATCCACTCTTTGCCATTTACAGGCTGTATGGTATATTCATATGCTATGTACAATGGAAAGCGCTGGAAATTCTCATCTACAGTGCTTTCTCCTTAGGTCTCGGATGCCGGGATTCATAAGTAGGAATGTGTTAGCTCTGTTGCTGAGAGGACAGAATTAGAAAAAATTGGGGCCACAGATCGCTGGTTAATAGAAATTCTAAAAGGGTCAAACTATAATGAGAGGGCACTGTGTGCATATTTGAAAGCAGTTCTTAATTGACTTATGAGAAAGCAGTGTATGACTTACTTTGTAAAATTACAGGGAAATACACTCTGGTAGAGGGTCACATTTGGTCAGAAAGACCGGACTCCTGAACCAGCCCCCACAGTGTGAAAATCTATTAATAACATGCGGAGGAAGTAAGGCAGGGACCGACCTTGATAGCTTCCACGGTGTCGTACTTGTCCAGCTTGTTGATATGGTTGGTGATGCTGGTGTTGAGTGGAGCAGCAGATATGGGGTGAATGACTGTTGCATCATGGGACTGCTGCTGGTACCTCTGACAGTATGTGTACACTAATAAAGTGATAAGGCAGCCAAGAATCGAGCTGCTAAGACCAACTGCAATCATGTGGAACAAGTTGAAATCTGTGGAATAGGAAAAAAGAAACATTACCTTCATCTACACTATTTTACAAATAACTATACCAAAACCATTACATGACACAAAGCATGCTGATTTAACTCTAGATACAATAAAACTCTTTATTACATTTAATATAATATGAACAGCACTATGTTGTTGAACAGAACGTTTACAATGACAGAGAGGAAACAGCTTTGTGCTACCAGTTTGTTATAGATAAGAATATTACACTGAATATAAAATTACCTCCACATCGTCTCTCTTCCCTACTTGAGCGGGCAATGGATGTTTCTGAAAAAAGGACAGAAAGTATAGTCATTATGCTGATAAATGAAATCTTTAAAAGAATTGAAAATTACAGCCAAATGGTGGCTAAATGAAACAGATTATCATAAAATTCAAATAACGTAATGATTAAAACATCACCTGTAGTGCTTTGTGATAAGTACTGAGCCTCATTAGAAAAGGAATGAAGTACAAGGCTTTTATAATAAGCCTTAATGTGTAATAGCACAGAATGATTGATATTACTGGACACAGGGGTGCACTGCGTTATTGCTGGATCTGTACGGTATACTCAGAATTCATCTCTGTAAATTACATTATTGAAATTCCTTCTTTTATTGCATCGAGGATCCTTAAAAAATCCTATTTTCCTATTTTTTCAGAGGACAGGAATCCAGGTATTCATATTTATTAACATATTTCAACATTTTGACTTCAATAGTGTAGTAAAGTAACACATATGTGGGAAATGTGTGCATTTTTATTAATAAACATATAAGATCAATGATGAGCACAATGTATTTTTTCACGAGTTTAAACAGGAAAGGGATGAGATCATACCAGAAAGCTGAAATCAGCGCACTGGCACATTTTGCATTTCAGCCTGTTAAGTGGAGTGTGGCTTGTTTTGCAGAGGCTGACAATGGAGTTTGAGCAGAGGTGGTTGGTTTCTGCATTCATGGCAGCGCTTACTAACCTGGGATGAAGTTGGAATCAGGGGCGCAGACCTTGGTCTCAGTGCTGTTCCCTGAGCACTGGTTCCCAGTGGGGAAGAGGACGTCACAGTGACGGACACGCATCTGTGCTCCAGAGGAGTCACACTGAGACCAGTCTGACCACGGCGACCAGCTCTCTGCAGATGAGCACAGAGAGACAGAGGGAGACAGAGAGAAAGAGAGAGAGAGAGAGAGAGAGAGAGAGAGGTAACCTCAGGTCAGCACACTGGACACCTCCCATGCACACCCACAGTCAGCCTGATGAACGACCTGCCGCGGTGTAGTTAATGATGTGTTTAATGTGGCTTTTAATATCAGTGATGTTTAAAAAAATACAAATCAATCAATTATACAGCAAGTGGGGCTGAGTGTGTACCTTACAGGTGACGGAGGTCAATCCCAAGGACACCCCTCAGTGACAGCAATTAATAATCAAATGCTGATTCCCCTCAGATTCCTGTTTATTTCACATTCCCATGCTGCCTCGTTCACATTGATGCGCTAAACTTTCTGTCAATCTCCTGCCTGATCTGTCTCTGCCTTCATTTATTTACCATTTATTACTGTCAGATACACAGCTATCAGCTTGTTTTTGACAAACATGACCCTGATTTTTTTTTACAAAAACTCAACTAACCTAAATTGTTCTCACATAAGTGCACCATGTGTAGGTGTGTGCCTGGGTTGGACAGCTACGCTGTTAGGAGCTTTCCAAGGCATCTACTGTGTGTGTGTGTGTGAACGCACATGTGTGATTATGTGTTTGAGTGTGTGTGCGTGAGTGCGCATGTGTGTGTGTGTGTGTGTGTGTGTGTGTGTGTGTACATACCTGGGCATGGCTGAGTGTTGCAGAGTGCCTCCTCAGTGTGCAGGCCGAGGCAGATATCCCCTCCATAGGCTGGTGGGGGGTTGCTACAGGTGCGTGTGCGCATGTAATGTCCTCCTCCACACGTCACTGAGCACTTAGACCATGGAGACCAGCAGGACCAGCTCCCATCCACTGTGGGGCAAAAAGACATAAGTGTGGAAGGAAAGCAACTGCCAACTGCCGTCACAAGGGACTCAGATTTATCTGTGGCATCTCCTCATTCTAATTCATCAACCATTTCCCTTGTCTCAAAATGTTTTGCTGACTTCACATATAAATGATTCCCTGCTACTAAATTGGCCTGTTCCTGTCACACTTTTGAGCATTCCTGCTTAGATTAAAATGGATGTGAGACTCTAAAACACTGACTTTGAGCAGAAATGAAACATGACCTTATTGTCAACAAACAAGATAACCAGCACAATTACCCATGCAAGTCCTATATGTTGGACATGAGATATCAAGGAAGGGAAACTGATTGGACTGTATTTATTGGAATCACTACAGCTGAATGAAGCACACACTTTCATTTTCTTGTATGCAGCATTGTTATTTTCTTGCTCGTAGGAGAAGAACATGTCTGCTTTTTTTATTAAATGGAATAGGTAATGTAGGTTTGGGGAGGGGGGGTGGGGTGGGGGCTGGATGCTTTCAGAGTGTGGAGGAGGGGTGGGGGTCTACCGCACATGTGATGACAGCTTTCAGGTCTGTTTCTCTCTGGCATCCAAGCCTGTACCATCATGCTAATTAATGAAGGTAAATGAACCATCAGGGGTTTCTTTTAAACAATGCCAAGCAGGCGAATATCAACAGTGAGGATCAGGAAAACAGAGCTAATGGCTTTTAACAAAGCACTTGAAATGCAGATCAGCCAGCTGAACCACAGTATTTAGCCTACACTTAAAGCACTGGCCAGACTAAGCCTGCAAATCAGAAAAAGAACAAGTAAATAATCTTAAAACCACTCAAGTGATGGAACAGTTACCATAAATCCTTAACAATTTGCTGAGTGCACCTGCAAAACCCTAAACAATTTTGGAAAACAATGCAGACAGGTAAATTATCAACAGATGCAGAATGCTGTTTGAAGAAAATACACAAATATGCTCAAGTTCATTTTAATTCTGCTTTGGAAAACTATGACATTGATATATTGAAGTTATTTTTTTATTTCCAGGGCTGCTAAACACATGTAAACCTCAAATGGAAGCCCCTGTGAATTAAAAATAAAATGTCTCTCACCTTATTATAAGTGAAATAATCCCTTTTCAGAGTGATTTCAAAATTGGTTTTAAAAAAGGCATTACTGGGAGAGAAGGCAGAATGGAACTCCCCAATGCTTTTTGTCACTGCTCGGTAATTTCTCTGTTGCAAAGTGACAGATCAGTCAATTCCTGCCAGCGTATGACTGATCATCTCATCTCTGCAAGCAACAACCAGAGATTAATTTGTTCTAAAACCAGCAAAATATCAGCTCTAAAACTTTTTCATCCAAAATAAAAAATGTCTTTTAAAAACACTGAGTTACAAATGCTTACTTATTAGGGTCTTATATTAAGCCCCATTATTTTTCCACAAATGCTACATTTGCTTTTGAAATAAATCTTAATTAACTCAAAATAGTTTTGGCTCCTGATTTGAGTTGTAGGTAGTTGTAGGTCAAACAAACATACAATAGGTTTATTTTATCTTCTTAGCTTAATGTAGAATGCAGGCAGTTTTAGTCTGTTTTGAAAATAAAGGTATGCAATAGCCTTGGTTTAGCTGAGGTGGGATTCGAACAAAGGCTGTTGTTTCAGAGTGTGGCTGGTCTCTAACCTCCTTTTGATATGAAGCTTGTGAATGACCTCATGATTGTTCTCAAGGATATCTGGCCTACAGACTGTGGGAATACATTCAGGGTGTTGATATTTCATTTCTTTTCTTTTTTCAAATTGAGTTAAAAGAAGAAATTTATGGATGCACT
The DNA here is from genome assembly GCA_022829145.1 of Albula goreensis. Classification (NCBI taxonomy): domain Eukaryota; kingdom Metazoa; phylum Chordata; class Actinopteri; order Albuliformes; family Albulidae; genus Albula; species Albula goreensis. Next base: position 15,360,327 of record CM040756.1, read on the forward strand.
CACTGAAATGAATTGGCAGCTGTATAAACATGGTTAACTATTGGTCGAGGCTGCCTGTTTTACAGCCTGTCAGCAGATATAGTGATTGATGGTTGTTGCTGTTGAGGAACTGTAAAATTACAGCACTTGAGAATTGCTGCATGACTATGATATCCAAGTCATTAATAACCATTTGAAACAAATTCCTCATTGTCTCATTGTGCCATACCTTTCTCCAGGTGTTCCTTTACACTTAAGCAGCAGATTTGAATTTCAACAGCACATTTCCTAATATAAAAGGAAGAGGCCTCACTAAGGATAATTAGAGAGTTCTCTCTCAAGTATGAAAATGGATAAAGCATACCGTCTCAGAGATCCGACAACAGAATGCAGCTTCCCATAGCTTAGGGTATTATTATCCTCAAATGTAATTATATACGTTGATACTATTGGAATTTGCCTGAAATTCTTGCTATAAATTCTTCTTATTGTATCCCTTTTCTTTCTCACCAACACTGCTTTAATTTATAAAGCTAATGGATTTTCTTTTCCAATTAATGATGCGTACTCTTTCAACAGGAAAACCAATAATTGTGTTTTTGAAAAACTATAACCCCCATGTTTTTTATTAAATAAAGTTCTGTCTCATTACTATGCAGCAACTTAAAAAAAACCTGAACATTCTAGCTATCTTATACTGTAAACGTATGTGATAACTCCTAAAGAAAGCCCTACTTAACAGACACACCCACTCACTCACTCACTCACACATATGCACACGTACATCCCACACTGTACAATCTTCATTGAGAATCCAAATAAATGCAGGAAAAGCAGCAGAAATCAAACTGAAGAAATCTGTTCCAGACCAGCTTTGGATGTGACCTCACCTGGGCAGGGGTGATGTTGCACTCCTGGTACTCCAGTGCTGGGCCCAGACAGGGGATGCCCCCGTATTTGGGCTCGGGGTTATTGCAGGTGCGCTTGCGGCTGCGGATCCCCCTGCTGCAGTCCCTGCTGCACTGAGACCAGGAGCTCCAGGCCGACCAGCCGCCGTTGACCGTGTGGGAGCTAATCCTGCCAGACCGGAGCAGATCCCCTGGGGGCCCAGAGCAACGGCAGTGGGAGTGTTAGATAGCCAGTACACAGGGTTAATTCAGCTGTGATGATTCCAGGTTGACTGACTCTAGCCCTATATTTCAAACAATGATCCAGATTCCCCTACAGCTCTGATCTGTGGTGCTGGCACTGGGTCTCAGGGGGCAGACCACCAAGATACAGTATTTTTGTATTGATATACCATTGAAGTAAAACACATTAATGAAATGAAACTTAAAAAATAACTTTATCAGAAAATGGTATAAATTCATGCACTATTGGTCTCTAGAAAGGGACACGTTTTTTACCTGGCAAAATGACCTTGAGAGAGAGAGGAGAGGGAAGAAAAGAGAGAGAGAAAGAAGAGAGAGAGAGAGAGAGAGCAAGGGAGAGGAAACTTCCTCTGTGAAGTGCTGGCTTTCTGACAGTCCCAGGGACCCAAGCTCCTTCTTTATTGATTCAAAGCAGGCAGTGGTTTTGTCAGCCTCTCAACAGTGACTCATTCTCTTCATCAAGACTCCTACCAGACGCACCTCTCAAAGGCCATAGCGCATTTCATAATCTGCTCACATCTCACAGTGCAGCTCAGGTTGCCGAAGGCAAACGGCCTGAGACCAGGTTGTCAAACTGTGTGTTGCCCTGCAGCCAAAAGCAGAAAACCCCCGGCCGTGCTTTCTGTGATAAATCTGACGTATTCCCTGCAAAGTTACCTAAACACATGGTCACGTGGGAAGCAGAACAACAGTAACAATTTAATAAGGCTGTCTACAGTGTATGAAATAACAAACTGCTGACAGTAAACCAAAAAAAGAGAAGAGAAAGCAAAACAGAGGCTGACAGAAATTTTTCATTTGGTCTTCACTGCCTCCTCTTCCTGTCTTCATCACATGGGCAGTCAGATCAGTGACACTGTGCTCCTCATGGGATCGAGGCTGCATTATGCTGCCCATAATGTGGAAAATGAATAGCACTTGTGGATTATTGTGGATGTCCTCAGCACAATTCTCAGAGCTGTCGGTTACTGTCAAATGCTACGGATTGAAGTCTCTGAACATGCTTATTAAAAGTTAGCGAGAGGGCAATTAACATTCCCTCCCTGATGGGTTCTGAGATCGGCTGCATGGCACTTTGCTAACACCCAGCAAAGGAGGATAATCAAGAAGACAAGTGGTATTTATGGTTGAGGTATAAGGAGGTAGTGTGAGCGGGAAAAGAGCAAATCTGAAGGCTTTAGAGATCGATACACTCAGAGATCAATCCTGTGCCACAAGAGAAACCTCATTTGAAATGTTTAGTGCCCCAGTCCTCTATTCACAAAGAAATCGACTGTAAAAATGTAAATCATTTTTGCCCCAATTTCTGATCAGGTGTCTCACTACCCTGGTTGGCAGTTTCTCTTTCTCCATAAGGGAGATCAAGAAACTAGTTGTAAATAGACCTGCAAGTTGAATACATTGGCCAGTGAACTCAGGCCCAGTATTAAAAGGAAGGGGGAGGAATTATCTTGAATTTCTGAAGGTTTGTCCTTGTTATGCCTGCCGTTCCTCTTAAGAAAAACAAGGCGGCAGTGAAGTTTGGCCAGAGGAGTTTGTAATTAGGCACAAAGCATCATCCATCATCTGGCTTGCTGTATCATTGACATCGCTGAATCCACACGGTCCAGGGAGGAGACATCTGAATTCACATCATTTTATAGATGGCATTTCTTTTCGTTTCCCTTGTTTCCAGCGGAGTAGGGGAGTATTGCTTTTACAAAAAAGTCCAACATAAAAAAGCTTACATATAACCGGTACTTTGCTTTAATACAGGAGGTACCCAAAATGAAATGCTCTTTTATTAAAAATGAAAATTTGTTGATGTAAATTTGAATTTATTCAAAGTTTAAGCTTACATTTTCAACAAAGCATACTGGCCAAGGAACAAAAAGGATAGCTATTATGGTCTGGATGTCCTTTGGGGAATGTACTGAAAAATTAATAAAACGATGAAGAACAGGGTGCATTACCAAAAAGCACTGTATATTATAAAGCAAAATGGATTTTAAAAGAAGAGCAATGAAACACTGAAAAAAGAAAATAAATCATCTTGTGTGATATTATTAAAACAATGTGCTGAATGATAAAGACATTTCAAAGGAAATGTAGAATTTTCAGCAAATCAAGCGAACAGTGCATTCTGCATGCAGAATGAGAGTAACAAACTAAACTTAATTACACTTGGACGCTGATTCATTTGTGAATATCATTAGATGTATGGAGCTGTAATAGGGTTTTGGCAACGGTCTGATGAAAACTAAAGCATTTTTAATGTTGTGGGGCCAAATCTGAATAAATCTAATTAAGAGATGGCTACCCACAGTGAACATAATATAACACAAATTAAAATCTACCACTGAATGAAACAGAAAACAAGTTATTCTGATAAAACACGTTTTCTTTGTTGTTCACACTGAAAAATAATAAGCATTGAAGCTTATCTGTATGGGGCAGGTTTGAAATTCACCTGTCTTAAAAGCTGTGACTTCAAATGAAAAATACTCCGGAAATGTCAGCCTGCCTTCTTTCCTGTGATCCTTTAACTTTCTAACAGAATCACTGACATAAAAGGGAAAACAGGGCAAACATGTGAAACTTCGATAAAATATCTTACAACAGGAAGCTATCTGCAATGCGAGAAAGCCTTGTGGCAGTTCTAAACAGTACCTTATTCAAAGGTAGGAATTTTAAATTCTAACCATACTGATAAGTTCTACAGAAATGATTATTTTTCCATTCTGCCAAGCACAATAAAGGAAAAGTCATGCTCTCTGCCATTGTAAAGCGTTACAGAATTCCCAGTATTAAGATGGATGAGATAGCTTGCTGGCCATGATAGCACGTATCTGTGCAATACACTGTCACTGTCACATCCCCCTGACAGGCGATCTTCCTCAACTTTCACAAGCTGACAGTTACGTCTGTTTCCTCATTTGTACCTGTCTCAAAACAGATGCCGAGGAATTACTGAATCCCTGACCAACAAGAAGCAAGCTTTTACATTCTGCTGAGAGAGTTCAATTCACCAGCACTGGAAGTACCTTTCAACATATTCAAATGTTCCTCTCAGGTGTTTCTCTGTGCAAGGAATCAATTTCTTGTCCTAGAAATTATGAATCAATGTCATGTTATCAATGTTCCATAAAAAGAAAATCATTCTAAGCCAAGTAACTCCATTTAAATGAAGTACCATATATTATGATATGAGAAATTCAGTCAGTCAGTTAACTTGATTTTTTAATTATTGATGATAATTATTTTTAAAACCACCATCTGCAATTAGGCTGGCATACTTTAGCTGAAGGCCCACTCCAGTAGTTATGAAAATAACAGCCCTCCATTTGCTCGGTAACTTTAGGAACAGGGTTTCTGTGCATGACAGTCACATCTATAAGTAAAAACATATGCCATGGTACATGGAAATTTGTTGACATGTCAGTTTTTGGATTGGATGCTCCTGTATAGCATGCTACTTCTAATGCAAATGCAGTGTTCTGGGTTTGACTCAAATGAAATTCAAGTATAATAAATTCAGCTACTATGTGTTAAAGACACATTTTCTTAAAAGGACAGCTGGGGCATCTGTACTCAGTAAACCTGTCTACTCAGATTTAAGCTGTGACAATGATTCACACCTCACACAATACTCTACAGCACAGGTATGGACTAAATAAGCATTCATCCGTACCTATCATGTAAATAAAATTCTACATTTTTTCTACAGAAACACAATCATATATGAAGTTATTTTTTGTGTTTTGGTGAACTGCTTTCTCATAAACTGTGTTTACGACAAAAAAACAACTAAAACTTGCAATTACCGAGAGTCAAAGTAAAGGCTCAATGTTGATTGAAACCAGGCCACATCTGTCTAATAAAATGCCACTGAGATCTGTGTCCTTCTGTTTCCCAGAGCCAATCTCCTATCTTCACTATAACCAATTTTAGTGTCCTCCAGTCAGTATTTCAGTGGTGTGGTAGTCTGTTTCATTCCTGCCTTCAGCTGGTGACAGGTTATGGATTCAGATCAATAGAAAGGGCACACTGCTAAACCTAAATCTTTATCAAGTGGCAGTTTATCCCTTTTGGTGCTCATCTTCTCCAGAGCCATGGGTTCTCACAATATCAGTGACATCAATACACACCTTCAGTGAGAAGGTAATTATGTGAAGATACCCTTTAATTCTGATATAAGTTAACCCCTGTCCAAGAGCGCTTGTCCCAGGTACATCTGTCACAGAGTGGGGTCAGACAGAGAGTAAAGCTGTCATAAAACAAAGCATTCTCATGTTGGAGCAATCAATGAAACTCTCTCCTCCTTGATCTCACACTGATTGAAACAAAGCTGCGAATGGAGGTGAGTCCAGTCTCCACTTTGTCACTCTGTTGTGTTGAGGGAGCTGAATGCAGATCGTTCACGTTCACGTGCCCCGTGGCTGATGCAATCGATGGCAGAGCCTGCCGTGGCTGCTGTCTTCAGCAGTGTGTACTGTAGACATGATGCAAAGGTTCAACCACCCAGCCAATGCATTGCCATCTGTTTGCTCAGCCATTTACTTCACCACAAAAAAGGCTGCTGGGTGGCTGTCGTGTGTTAAAGCCAACAGTGTATGCTTGTTAATCTCATCAAATGCTTTCATTTAAATCATAGTTTCAGTTAACACTGCAATTAAAGATGTCTTTTCTTAAATTTAAGCCCTTTAATAAAATACATGTTGTTTTTTGTTGTACTTCTGTCTTGTAATAGAAGCAGCAATTTACCAAGAACAAAATGATCTTTTCTGAGGCCTGTCCATCACCCCATACAGACTCTGAACTGAGCTTGCCTCTTCTACTTTTGCTTTTTTGGGGCCATCAAACTCCAAAGAAATTAACATCAAAGCAGGATAAAAGCTAAGAGAAAATGATACCAATCTGAGGGAACAGGGGCTATTTGCTGTGTGTGTGGGAACACTTTGTTAAATCACATTAGCGTGATCAAGCTGTGTGGGTGGAAGGTTCTCATGAGGGAGGGACTGCCTTGAGAGACACTTTGCTTTGGGCTATGAGCATCTTTAAACCAACCTAAATGCTATTTCTGAAGCCCAGGTTGTTTCACTGCTGTTTCCTCTGATGTTGTGGAGGCTCTTTCCATAGGAGTGTAAATTATTTGTATGCTTACACGAGTGTACAAAATCATTAAACTAAAAAAGCTCTTCAGTTCAATTACACTTGAAGGATGAGCATGAGATATTCTCAGCAAATTATTTATTTTCTCTTTAAACAGGTATAATGATAAGTTAAATCATTCATCTTTTGACAAACAGTGATATAAGCTGACAGTGACCTAAAACACTTTCAGCACTTAAGAGTAAGCGCTGAGCACTGACCGCTAACTGCTGGAGCTGGAAAGAATGCTGTGAAAGGTGGAGGTGAGGGTGAAAAAAGAGTGGAAGAAACATAGACAGGATAAAGAAAAACATTTTCAGAATTCAGATTAAGAAAAAGTTCAACAGACCAAAACAGTCGTTGAGGCAGACACAAAAGGGTTCACAAACGCCGTATGGTATAGAAAAAAAGAGTCTGGCCATAAATAATTTTAATTTAATAGGAAAACACATGTTGAGTCATCTATGACATTAAAAAGACAAATTCCCAAATTACCCTATAAAGATCTCATAGGAACGCTTAAACAGCATCATTTAACCAGTACTTCCTTACGCCAATAAAACTTGAGGCCCCTCAAACCACAAGCTTGAGATACAAATCAGAGCACTTTTATTCAAATTGCTTTAAAAATACTGTGCACAAACAAACACTACTCTAATAAAGTATCCACCACTGAAATTTGATAATTCCTTGTTCTGCACCATATTAATAAAAGAGCAGCCATATTCTGGATGGACCTACACCATACTCCTATAGGTGCAGCTCAAAAGTCCTATTGGAGCTCAGACCAATACACCCCAAAAAGAGCTCTCCAACTTTATAAACCCCTCCAATAAATAAATAATGTGTGCCACAGAGCAAAGAAACAGAGCTATGAAGTAGAACAGCATATTTTCAAGGTTAAATATTAAAAGAAAGATGCACCAGTGATGGGAGCCATTTCCACACAAGGAAGTTGACAAAAAAAAAAATAGCTGCCCAGAAAACAGTGTTGCAATTATCGTGACCCGGGGGATGTTGAGACAGGAACACCACCTACTGTCTTGCTATTATCACCTTATAGGAAAATTACACTTTCAGAAAATTCCAAGTGAGTGCTTGGTAATTAAAAACAGCATCCTTGAAGAAGGAGAGCACACTGAGACCCCAGATTTGGCTGCACAAATGAAGGGGGTTGTTGCATGTTAAATTTTTTGCATCCTGTAGAAACTGGGGGAATATCTGGATTGTTTAAAGTTGCATTTAGAAGAATATTTGACTGTGAATATCATATCAATTGAAGGCAAATATTTATTAATGTCATTTACACAGTAAAAACTATTTTTAAAAAGTAAAGTTGACAAAGTCCAGCAACTGAGAGAGATAGAATGAGAGTGAGATGGCGAGAGATGAAAAGAGAAAAATAAGCACAATTGAGTGATGTAACTGAGTAAAAGGCATTCAGAGATTTTATAATGGAGAGCTCACCATCAGTAGAGCAGCCTGTGGACCCATCACTTGAGCAGTAGCGCATCTCGATCCTCTGTCGGCCCACCTCCAACTGGGCGGGGTCGGGCACTCGGGCCTTGCAGGTGTATCTAAACCGCTGCTCATAATGGCCGCCATTGTCTGAGATGTTGACCGGAGTCCATGGCGTCCAGGGAGTGGTTTTCTTCAGTTCAGGGCAGGGGAGCGAGTTACAGGACTGGTACTCCTGAAGAATGAGGAAACAAGAGGCCCATAATTATCCATTATTTACTGAAGAAATGAGACATGTTCAACCTTCACCGCTCAGTGTCAAACTCAGACACATCCTCAGGTGTCGGGTTACAGTTTTGCTGGCTCAAGTGAAATATTTCCATTACAGTCTTTGCTGAACATGGCAAGTAGCAAACAAGCCAGGCAGAAAAGGTCATTGATCAAGTTTAATTTATAATAGGAGGTAGAGGGGTAGGGAGGGGATAGACCAGAGCAATAATGAGAAAAAATGCTGCAGCTAGGCACAGCTCAAAATGACATTTCCATCAACTCCCAGTTGAATTTTCTGACAACCAGCAAACAAGCTCATCGGTGTGGTTAAAATGAAAAACAGATTCAAAACCATCAGGTCTTCACTCCGTCTCTGTCATGCTGTCTAACAAGCATGCCATTCTCATAACGGAGAACACTGTTGAGTTATTTTATGGCTTTTCATTTCTGTCCATTTTAATACGTATAAATACCTTTTTCTCACTTACACTTCCTCCACTTAAACTGACACTCATCCACTCTCCCCTCCATCTTTCTTTCTATCTCTATTATCCCTGTATCTCTATTAAGCCCCTCCTCTGTCTTTTTTCCCTTCATATGCAAATAGTTTTTTTCATTTTCATTTATGTTTTGTATCTTCCATACATTGTTTCACAGTCCATGATGATGTACCAAGCCATAAAATAATACAATCTGCCTAAGGCCTAATTTTAAATATTATATGAAAAGAAATTATATACAATCTTAACAGAAGGGAACAAGAGGAAGGTAAATTATGTGTTATTATTTTCAGAGGGTGATATTGCAATTTCATCCCTATACATTTATTTATGCAGAGCAGACCTTGAGTGACTACCAGACCTTGACAAAATAAGATAAAAGTCCTCTTTGTTCATCCGTCAAGTTGTCACAGGGTGCAGATTTGAACGCTCAGTCTTTGCTCGCTAAAGCTACACTAACCAGAGTGAAAGCCCAAGGTTAAAGACACAGGGGGATTTTTCTTCTAAATAACGCAATATTTATTTGGAAGAAAAATGAGTCTTGTCACAAGTTGCTTGCTTCCACACCACAAAACTTTGTAATCATCTCTGTTCATTAATATTTAACAATTTCAAACATCAGGGTAACCCAGCGAAATGAATATGTTTTCTCAAACCTCTGCTGTCACGGAAAATGAAACTGTGGAAAATCATCCCTGCAAAGGACAGTAAGCATGAATTATTATCTGCTTTTTGATTTCCGGGGGAATGAAACCACAGCCTTTTCTAGTATGTTATTGCCTTCTCCATAGTGCACCAGTTGATGGCAAACACAAAAGGTTTTTTTCATAAGCTGTACAGGCCAAAAGAGGGCTTTATCAGAGGGCAGTTGAGATAATTAATGGCTGATTTTCTGACATAAGCTGCGCTGTAGACCTCTGTCACTCCATGCATGCTGAATGACCACACTCTTCACAAATCTTATGACCTTAACATATAAGTGTACTGTATATAATCTTAAGTGCATGTTCTTGGCAGCCAGCTGACACTAAAAACCTTTCACATTCCTAAGGATGACCAGCCACCATTAATTATCTTGATACTTGTTAATATTATAATACTCTAGAATAACAGTATATACTTTAGAAATATTAAATGCTTTGTTAATTATTCATTAATAGTTCTGCATAGTATCTAAAAAAGTTTCCATGTACTTGTGGGCAAAGAACCCTCTTTCGGTACTATTTTTAGAACCTCTTCTTAAAGAGTGTATTCAAGGATAGAATTTCTATGCCTATGTATTGTATATAATCTAAGTTTTCACAGAGCATCTTAGAAACTCAGGTCACATCATACATAAAAAGAATATGTGATCAAAACAGTAATTGAGACAAGTTCAGTTATTTACTATTGGTATTGTGAGAAAGTCTCTTTTTTGCACCACATCATAAAAGGGACGTAATATGATACGACTTGCGGGCTGTTTTTCAGAATCTTATTTGGGTGAGACGTCTCAGATAAACTTGTCAGTAGAATGAATGCATGGCCTGCTGAACAAGCTTCCTCTCGCTTGGAGCTGATTTCCATTGCACCAAAACAGTCCTCACCACAAGAGCAGTAAATATATACAAAAATGATCTCTTTGACACCTACATGTACAACAGCTATAAGGACCACTGAGAACTTAGTAATGCAATGAGACCAACTGTGTTTTATTTATGAGGTGTGCATCCACTATATCCTCCCAAATCAGATGTCTGAATAACGGTTTTTCCTGAATAACTAAGACATCTATAGAAAAACTATAAAAAAGCTGCCACTGAAATATTATTGCATAATGGGAAACGTTTTCTTTTTTTCAAACTGTATTTTTGTACTGCACCAGCTGATAAAAATTATTAGGGATAAAAAAACAAGGATCATGGGCATTTTAACACCTCACTACTTCAGGCTGTAACGGCTCTATTTCTGAGAAATTAACAAAAAGTCATACCTCTGCAAAAGTCATTGAGTCGTGACGAGTACCATGTGGAACATAAAATTGAATTAAATTAAGCGCTCACTCCCTGTGATAGCACCCAGCATCAGGGCTATTCATTCATATTATCAATGCCAAATGGGACATTCGTCTGTCATCACGGTTAGCCTGCTCCATTCACTTCTTGGAGTGGCTGCACAGCACCTTTTGGTGCAGAGCTCAGGTCTGCTGGGACAGAGCAAAATTGATACAATAGATGGTGTCGCACAAACCTTCCGGACCTTGCCTGTATCACGAACCTCCCGACCTTGCCTGCTGAAGCATCAAAGCCGCCTTCATATGCTTGCCAGCTGTTTCGGGCCCTGCATCGGGAGGAATGGGCCTGAATCGCTCTACATTCCTTACCACCGCTTGCTTATTTTACTGAGTTTTGTTTTAAATGGGATTTTTTGGGGCGGTGGGGAATTAATGTGGCTTATGGGCCCATTTTTTCCCTCTTCCTTGTTTTATAAATCTCTGGGAGGGGAATCTCCCGGGGGCTTTGCCACACAGCGGAGGATTGTTCTTCTATGGGCTACTTGCGTCCGGCAGCTGATGAGGAATTGGCCATAGAGTCTCTAGGGCTTTTTAACATCATTACATTCACTCTGAGATTTATTTCGTTGGGAACAGAGGGACTGAGTCAACAGATCTCTGTGTAGGGGGAAGCTACAGGCAGCACTTAATATACATCCCAACAATTGTACACATCTCAGTGGCACTGCAGTTCATCTCATTGACTTGTTTACAAACGGGAGCATTAAGAGAAATCAATTACACAGGGGGTTTTGCTTCCTTTTTTTCTTTACTAATGGAGAGCATGGGCCTGCAGTCCACCTGGGACTGTCGTGTAAATGCTGTAACGGCAGTAGCAGTGAGACATCCACACACAGTCAGCTGAAGCCTTTTGGTTAGTATATAATCTCACTGAGGTACTTTCATCCAAATATTCACTCATATTCAATACTTCACAAAAAACTGGCCTGAGAGCAAATTTTATACATAAGCAGTAAAGAACATAAATAAAATGCAGTAGCTTCCATTGCAAGTCTTTCATCGCAAAGTCTTCCAGTTACATTTAGTTTTTCATGTTACATCTAGATGCATGACACATGAATATGTTTACTATGGTTTAGCATATTTCTATCCATATTTTATGTGTGATTTTGAACAATCACAAAACACCATGAGCAAAACAGTGCAGTTTGCTATGTCTGCATGTGAGATATAAAACACTTCAGTAAGCACAAAACACACAAGTCTGACCACATGGGGCTTTGAAAGGTGACTTGTGTAGCTTATGATTGGAAAGCCCTGCCAACCCTGAACTGATGAGGATGCAAGAATGTGAAAGAGCCACTCAGCTGTCAGATGAAGGGCAAAGATTCTACTACCTTGTACACAGCAAAACAGATTATGATCTGGCAGAGGGTCACAAAAAGATGTAAGAATAATGCCTTAATGTCAGTCAAATGCAAACACAGAAACACAAGGGCAATGTGCCCATGACAGGTAAGACCTGGGCCACCAGGGTGATAGAACGATAACCTGACTGTCATGGTGAAGAAAATGAAAGGATGAAAAATACCAAGATAAAAATGAAGTTATTGGAATTTGCAACATCTAGTCTACAGCTAGCACACAGAAAAAACTACTTTATTAATTTAAGGAGTATAATATGTGATCAGAATTGATAAACTTAATTTAATATGGCATGATCCTCCAGTCTGAAATTCCACATGGGCAAAAATGTATTCATAATTATACAAACAGTATTAACAGATTGTGCCTAAGTTCCAAAATATTAATGTAATCAATAACAGTAATGTCTGATATGAATACATAAATGCTTACTAAACTGTATACTAATGGGAATAAAAATTTTCAAAACGCTTTAGCTTTATGATGATATTAAAATCGTTCCACTTTCCTGGCACTCCCTCTCCTCCAGACTCTTCCCCATCCTGAGACAGATGCTAGCAATCTGCTGCCAATTGATATCAGACAGGCACCTTGAGTCGACTGCAGGTGGTCACGGTAAGATCAATTGTAACCAAAACAAACCATGTTTGAGATGCAGGCAACAACCCTCAGACATGTACAGACTCCTCATGCAGCCTCTGAAGGGAAGGTAAAGTAGGTGTGCAACATCACCAGTGGATAGGCAAAACTCTGCACTTAAGGGACAACATTTTTTATCTCTCCTAATTAATGTGTTTCTTTCTCAAATGATAAAACAATATGAACAGATGGTGCTAATTTCTTAAATGAAATGAAACGTTTTGGATTGATTTTCATTTTTCAAAGGTATGATTTATTTACTAGAAAGGAAATGTTGCCAAAAATCCTTTAAATACATTAGGTGCCCTGCAATATTTTTTGTCAGCTTTGTAATTATTCCTTAAATGTTAATCTGTGAGGGGACATCAACATTTCAAAGAAGAATTTTCTCAGATGTATCCCTTTGATATTTTACCAAGATAAATAAATGCCTGAAATGGAATTACACCACAAACTGGTTAGACAGCCTCAGTTTAAATCCATGCCATCTTGGTAAAGAGGAGACGATGTGTGCCCAAGGATAGCAGTTCACGGTTATAGAGGATTGAGAAAAATGTGTAAGACATTGACCTAAACACCCACCCACCCACCCACAGTCTTTTTCCATGTAATTTGTTGCTTCCATGCCTCTAATCTCCAGTGTATGCTCATGGGGCTGATAAAAATAGAGGATCTTTCTGCAGTGGCAGGGAAATGGATGAGGAAAAGATGATTAGATATACTCTGGATACTGACAAACACGCATGCACATTCTCAGAATATCACACACCCATCCTCAGACAGCCCCAGGAATTTCTGAAATATTTCAATGTCTGAAACACCTACTGCTTCGCTATGTCCCTCTGCAGTTTCGGTTGTTCATTATCTGTCTGTACATGGTGTGTGGTCACAGTTTTTCATTGACACTGATTAGCACTGCTTTGAGTTCTTATTCTTCGTGATCTGAAAACCGTTTGTGATGCTGGTCTTTCCAAAAAGCTTCTCACTTCACTCTTGTTAATTGTGCTCCCCATAACTTACCCTCTTGCCCTTCCAACCAACATTGCTAGGTATTTCTCATCTGCTCCTAGTTTGGGTTTGTAAAAGATACTATGGTCATATGATCCATTTTTAATTTTGGAAAGCTAATGACAGAGAGAGTGAAAATAGTAGTAGAATAACAAGCAATACTACCTCCTCTGTAATTCAAGATGAGGCCCACATGGCTGAAGTTCTTTCCCTGTGTTTTCTACATTCCATTAAGCAATTTATGTTTTAAGCACATGATCATACCAGGAGAAAAATACAACTGCATGTAATTTTAAATAAAATATTTCAAATGTTATTCTGATTTTATGACTGCAATTGTTAGAATTACCATATTAAACTGACCTGAATGCTATTTATACTAAAACTGTAACTACTGATAGGCCAAGAAAAGTAGGACCAGTACAGGACAGTATCATACAAGAATAGCATGGAGTGGCATTTGATCCCTGTAGCAAAGTTCATGGTGCTATTTTGACCTGGCTTCAGAGTGTCCTGCCACAGGGGAGTGCCATGCACCACAATGTGCTTCAGTGAGGGGGAACCTACCAGGCTGCAGCCTGGGCACTCATTGCCATTCTCACAGGTCCGGCGCCGTGCCTGGATGCCTCCCCCACAGGGCACAGTGCAGCGTTCCCATGGCGACCAGCTTGACCAGTACACATGTGGTGGACAGGGCAGGTGCTCATTGCAGTACCTGTGAGAAAGGGACAAAGCAGGGATTAGTTGGAGATTGCCACATAATATCTCATGGCTGTCTGTGTCTATTTAAGTGCATTCCTCTCTTCATCCCCCCACTAAAGTAAATGCTGCACTGGATACCAAAGTACAGCTTAACCATGTAATTCTTAATTCCAACAACTTTTCTCAGAATGTTGGGATTTTTAGTGGGATAATAATTCATGGCCAAAAATTAATCTGACAACTGTTGAATTTTGAATCGCACTGTGAGTAGGCCACTGGAAAACATCTAAGTAAAAGCCTGGCTTTGGCCAAATGGCCCTAATAAACAGACATCAATAAAAAAAAAATGGCAATCCTCATTTTCCTGATTACCCATTAAAACCTGGGAACCTGATGATTCAGTAATGAAATGCAGCCCTCTGATGACAGTGAGTTAAACTAAGCTCTGTTTAATTGAAGGCTTCTGGCAAGTCCACTTCAACACTTACAAAACAGCACTGTCTGCCCTTTCTACTGTACCTGCAAAGCCCGCCACATGTGCTGATGGACTTTAGGGACGGAAGAGGGGGTTGAGCAGGGTGGCGGGGGGAAGGGAAGACATGTGGGGGAGACAGACGCCTGCTCTTGTGTGGTTTTTACAGTAAATTAGTGGTCGCTTTACAACAGACTAGCAAACTCCTAGCTAAAATTATAAATGGAGGGTAATGAAGCTTTGAAGAGTTTATCATATTCAACCCATAAGCTTTGGCTCTAAAACCAAAATAGCTTCAAAGGATTACAGTTACTGATACCACAAAGCAAGACTAACTACTGAAAAGATTAAAAAAGACTAGAATCCCTTAAATCAATAGCTGGCACTGAAATAAATAGACCATCTGATACTGGTAAAAAGTTCCTTATTTCATCCATGGCATATTTCTCCTATTAAAATTATGAGATTGCACATGTGCTACAGTCTTTTGCAATGTTCTCTCTATTATTCTTTTCCACTTCTGTTGCAAGTATGTTACTTTATGAGACAGACATGTTAAAGACAAGCAATCCTTGGCCTGGATTCAATATTTGCCTTAAACCTAGACTCACAATTCACTTTTGGCTTTCCAACATGTTCTTTTTTAAATGCAAACCAAAGAAAGAAGTTGAACTGGAGTTTAATTCATTTAAAATGTGATTTTAAATGTGACACTTTTTAAAGGAGTAAATCAAAATTAAGGGCGAATGTTGACTGAATCTGGGCCTATTTTCCCACAAATGACGTGTTTAGTCTGAGTCACTGTTTATATGACCATAAAATGCTGGTAAAATGGCAGGTTTAATATTTTATTAGTACATTAGATGCCACAACAGAAACAATGTAAACCCATGAAATATTGTCCTCATCTAAACATAGCGGCTTATACAACTATATTTATATATATGTTTATATAAATACATATGAGCATATATGACCTATAAAACCAACCAATCGCGATTTAATGAAGATATTTGTGAGTGGACATATTAATTGCATGGAGTAATAAGTAGCGACAGATTTATTTACTACGTTTCTCATTCTACAAAAAAAAAAAAAAAAAAACAGACAGATTTGGTTTCTTTGCAAGAAATTGCTCAAACACTGCATCTTACTTGTTTAAACCATCTTATCCAACAGAATTAAAACTTTGACTTTTACTCACAAAGTAAACTATTTAAGATCCAAACTTTTTCTCTTAAAGCCTATCACAAAATAAAGACTCCCTAATGAAGGTGATTTAAACAAAACATTTTATTGCATTCCTCTTCAACCACTCAACATTAAATCGCAAGCAGTGCAAAAAGGTGGGAGGTGGGTTAAAATAAATAAACAGCGCACCCCCTGTAGAGTAGTCATCGATCAGCTCTGTCATGGGTGCCATGCAGTGCACAACAAGTTCAAAATTCCTTACCAAACCTTGCCCTTTGCCAATTAAAACATGCAAATTATTTTGTTCATTGAAATTCAAACCACTTCTTTAAATCAATACCAATAACAAATGGGCAGTAAGTCAAATGCTAAGGTCCAAAATTAAAAGCATGAGAATACAAGAATACTGGAGAAGTGTATTTTTTCAAGCCCTCAAAGAACCAAAAAAATGAAAAACATAAACCTGACTCCCAACATTTTTCAACCCAGTGTAGTCCCTGACAGTTTTTCAGCTGTTATGAAAACATTTGCCTTTCCTTAAAAATGCTCTGGGCACTGAAAGCTATTGGAAACAAATGTTTGGAGTGTGCCTGGCTGTGGGATCGGCCCTCTCCACTTGGGCGAGAGATATGAGACGCTGCTTGCTGTGGACTCTGGGAGACCCCAACCAGGGCTGAGGGGCTCCAGCCTGGGGGTATCACAAAACTCTGTTCCCTCTGCCAGAAAGACCTGCCTTTGTCAGCCTGCCAAGAGAGCTGCATGCTAAGGCTTCCGCCACTGCTCTAACTGCGGCCATCTGGCAAGGGAGCGGCAGGAAAGGGCGCCTGCTTTCACAGGACAGGAACACAGAAAACGTGTGACTTTGAACATGCGAGTTGAACGTACTCCAAAACGAAATTGCCTGTGTATATGTTATGCAGAGCCTATGCCAAGTTTTCTCATTAAATACACGTAAAACTTATCAGCTGGTTGTGTTTTGTAACAAAAAGAGGGAAATAAGAAACCGAACAAAAATAAATAAAAAAATGAGTGTGTACTTTTGACCGACCCCCATTTGGGAAACTGACTAAGCACCTTTCCTCTATTAATGCAGCTGTCCTTAGATTTGATGAATCCTGACACCCTGCAAACTCCGGGTATGTTTTCACAGTTATTATCTACCGCTGGGAAACTCAAGGTATCTTATTAACGGACACAGCGGTGTGAAAGCTACAGATTTGCTGGTGAAGTGCCAAATCCTGATTCCACCCGACTGGCTGCACTGCTTTGTGTGATTATTCCTGGCTTTTATACTTAGAAACACTGGGCCATTGGGCTTTTGCTCCTTCAATGCAGAGGGTACGGTGGGATTCGAAAAGGGCTGAACCACTTGGACAGAAATACTCTCTCTTTTATAATGAAGAAATAAATCCATGACCTCTGTTCCATCAAGGCCCTGTGCATTTGTTTCTATGGAAACCCTGGTGAAGGGAAGAGCAAGTCAGTTAAATGAGTGTGCCTGTCTCCATTCTTCCCTTTCCAGGGGGGCTGCAGGTGCACTGCGGAACAGCTGCAGGGCGACATGTTCACCTGGAGCAGTGCGGACACAGAAACAGAAATACTACAAGGGTTGTCCTCATTAAAAGAGAGTGCAAACAAGCAGCTCATATTCAAGGTCAGATTCAAGTCAGAAAGTTTGACTGACTGAAAGTGTGACTTGAATATGTAATAGTGCACCCAAAAAAGAAGCAACCGTGCTTCTACATGCTATTTAGCAAAAACCTGAATCTCATCCCTAAACTTTAGGTCTCCAGGAAAACATGGCTGTATCTGATTCATCTATTTTTCATTTATCTAGGTTATTCAACTTTAGATAAAACCTATGGTATTTGTATGGTATTTCATTGCATTCAGTAAGAAGATAAAGGAATCATCTGACAGAGAGACTGTGATTCTGTAACTATAAAATGCCAATACAAAATGCAGTCTTTATTTGATTTCACATTTTGAGTTTCAGACTTTACTTGACAATTTTCATCAACAACTATGCACCCATAAAGTATATTTTGGTTAAAGTCTGTGCAGAAATGAGGTCCCTCTACACGCTGAATGCATCTGAATGCTGAGGCACATTTATAATTATCAATGATGCATAATCTGTGAATATCAAATTAAGTCATACGCTGATTTTTCCAGTAAACCCATGCTGTCCTCCAGTAATCTGAAGTTTAGCTTTCTTTTGTGATTCTTATCTATTTATCTTCCCACTTTAATACTTTCAAATTTTCACCAATACACTCTGTAGGTTGCTAAGGAACCATTAAACTTCTTTTGAGTTCTGTATTTCAGAGATAATTATGCTTCCACGCATCATAAAGAAATTGTATTGGTGCATGCAGCTCACCCAAGTGAGATGTCTTGACATCTCCTGCATTTCCTTTAATTGGGAGCCAGCAGCTCTGGCTGAAAGAAAGTGAAATAGCAGTGGCTTTCTATGTGTGTTCAACAGCAGGTACTGAAATGCGGCATGAGCATGTTTGAGCAGGGGGCTGAAGCATACCTCTCCTCACGGTTCTGGCCCACGCAGACTCTGCCCCCATGGCGAGGGGTGGGGTTGCTGCAGGAGCGCTGTCGGACCTGGAACCCAATGCCACAACTTGTACTGCAAGGGGCCCAGGAAGTCCAAGGGGTCCAGGCCCCATTCCTGAGGAGAACAACATTCTATGGTCTCAAACAAAAATAATCCGCCATATGTGTCAATAAAGCAATTAATGTTGCCATGTACTACTGATAAATAAAAAAAATAAATCTTCACATTGAGAGCTTAGATACTACGAAGAGCTATTAGATATGTTTACTAAAAAATAAAAATGTATGAATGATATATGTTGCATGATGTTGTATTGTCCTGTACTTCCAATATGACCAGAAATGTATAGTTGTCTCTGCATAAAGAACAATTGTATGATTCTGATGTGATAAATGTCCAATGCAAACCTGGAGCAGTTTGTGACCTCCACGCTGGGACCCTGACACTGCTGACCTCCACACTGAGGGCTGGGGCTGTCACAGGCCCGAGTTCTGCACTGACAGGAACCCACGCTTCCCCCGTCACTGTGACTGCAGGGCTTCCAGCCTGACCAGGGCCCAAACCGCCCATCCACCGTCACGTTCCGCGTCTGCCCAAAACAAAAAAAAAGGCAAAGAGTGGCAAAGTGATGAGGTCAGTGCCAGAACACAGTAGCAAGTGCATGGTACAGCAGGATGTGATTCCACGATAATAAGCAGAAAATGTCAAAATGACAAAAATATAGAAATGTGAAACATCTTAACAATTTATGAAAGTACAGAACACAAACCTTCACATGCAGTCATTTTTTTGGAAAAGTTGTATCATGAAAGATTAATACTTAGTAATGCATTTTTACTAAAACATCAGTCTTTATCAGAGGAAGAAATTGAAGCATTTGACATCTGCTGCTCAAATTCCAAGCATTCAGCACATGCCTCATTTACCATAGCAAGTCATACGGAGATATCACAAAATGGAGTACACACATAAATATTCTTCTAGCTTTGGAAAATTTAGTCTTTGTAATGTTTCACCAATACAGAAGTATCTCTTTACATTAAATGGGCACTGTAATTAGGTTTAGTGACATCCAAATAATAATACAATGCCCAACCACTATGTAAAAAGAGGTCTTACAGAACAATACATTAGAACACATTATTCACTTCAGAAGAAAACCAAGACTCATACTGAAACAACATTTAAACTGCTCACTAGGTTGGTATCATGGGAGTAGACTTCACAGAACAGTGGCTTTCATTCCACATGGATAGTGTTATCACAGTTACTAATAAGTGTGAATGCATGCTTGTGTACAGGGACCTTTTAATCACATATACTTAATCACATCAATGCTTTTGGTCAAATGATTTACAATCCAACTGTATGTGATTAATTCCCATACTTTTTCAGTTATTTCAGTCCATTCTACATAAAACAATCATGCTGGTTAATATACCATGGTAATATACTTTATAATAATACTCTACCATACTGTTTATTGGGAGAGATGATTCACATAGTTGTAACATGTCCCTTCTGGTACATTTGAATAATACTAATTTGTTAAATAGATCTCAGTTCCCTCTGCTTTGGTGAAAGCTACAAAAGTCATAGGTGGCCAGTTCTGCTCATTAACATCTTCTGTGTGAAAAAAGTGTGTTGTGGAAAGAAAGTGTGTGGGCTTCAAATAGAACTATTAAAGGTGCGACATTTCCACACGTTGCCAACTGTCACCACTTCCATCTGACCAAACAGGCTTCATCCTCAAAATAGGGTAGAAGACAATGATATGTTTTTCAGAAAATAAAATGAAAAAAGAAATGTTTCAGAAGGTGAACTTAAAGCACTAGTAGCCTTTGTAACCATTGTCTGCTATACGAGGCTCTGTGTGCCTCCCTTTTAAATTATACAGGAGTGGTTGAAAAATTGTCTATGCTTACTGAAGTAGAAACCATAGTACATTGTTACTGTAGCCATTGTTTAAATTTCAACAGAACATTTTTCCTCATTTAGACACACAATGAAATTACATCTATATGATTATCACATCTATTCATCATTTGCACATTTATTTAAAATGTTGTACAGTTTTAACACTTTTGTTAACATTTTATTTGAGTAAAACTGAACATTTGGAACAGTTTTTATTTTGTAATCATGCATCTTGTTAGAGAGCAGCTGACACAACCCCACCCCCATCTACACCCACCCATGACTGGTGTTCTGCTCTGAGGGGTTTGAAGAGCTTGAAATGCAGGATCCAGACAGTAAAAATGCATGTTTTTCTTTCCAGTTTCACACATCACAGGCTTCTTCAGCTCTGTGCGTACAGTACCATTTTGCCAATGAATGTATTTGCAAAACTACTGCTAAAAACTGGCACAGCTTTTTTGCTGGCATTCTACAAGTGCTCTACAGTAGAATTACACCATCAGAACAAAAGCTTTCAATGCTTAAATCCTCCATGCAACAAAAAGTCAGAAACAAGAAAACTACATTCCAAATGGGTTTTTACAATCTGTGATACTCTGCCTTCTCACACTCAAATATTCTGATGGTAGCAGTGGGTATTCTCAAACACACAGGCACATACATCTCATTTCCAAAAGGAACACTTGTGTGATCTCTTATGGAAGTAGTGAAGAGTAAAAGGAAAAAACTGAATATTTGTGTTGCATTTAATCTGTGATTCCACAGATCTCTTTTTCTTTTGTCTGTTGACTATGAAATCAGATAAAAGTGCTGAAGGACTCAGTTTGCTTTTGTGTTTATTTCAGTTGTTTTTGCATGTTCATAAATATAAAAATAATTTTAAAAAAAAAAACCTCAGGGAGAAGGGAAAGAGGCACTGGGCAGGTGGCACAAAGACTGGGCTGGCATGGGCAGAAGCACAGCTTCATCCATTTTGAGTTCACCTGTGTCCCACTTTGCTCTGTGAAGACTGCCGTATCCTCCACATTTTAGTTTCATTCATTCATATACTCTCTTCTACATTTTTCTTAGGCCTTATCCTTTTGGTAATCAGACTGTTAGCATACACCTTGGGGTCTAAGCAGAGAATTGCAATAATATGATGCATTCATCATTTGTAAATAAGCTTTTAAATCAGATCTTTCTAAACACATACTGAGGTACAGCGGCATACAGAAACTCCTCACTGGTATTTTCTCTAAACACCAAGTGTGGTTCAGAATAACATGCTAAATGCCAGTCCTCTATCCATGTGACAGGCAATACAATTTACTTCCATTCAAACCCTTAGAAGTGTAGCAGAGAAGAGGAGTAGCCTGGCCTGAAGAGATGAGACCATTGGCATGGCTCTGTGAGATACAGAAATGGACCCTGAAAGGAAGTTCCATGGTGGGGGTTTTTGTGCAAAGTGCTCTTTGAGTGTAATTGCAAGTCAACATCAAGATTAGAGGAAAAGATGTGAGAGGGGAGCCACACACCTCATTACTAGAGCAAACAGCTGGGTCACTTCCAAGCACAACAGCCCTCTGACAATGCTGCTTTTAGTCAACACTATTTTCAATCAAATACTGTCAAAGTGCATCTGGCATGGACACACAAATTGTTGGCCTGTGAACATGGCCTTCAATAAAGACACTGCTTGGTCATCTTCACTGTAACCTACCTACAGCCTGCTGGGGGATTCAAGGAAATTCTAATTTCCTTCAGTCCTGATTTCTCAGAAGACACTCCAGTGCTGGAGTGCCTACAGTGTTGTTCTCCAATAGCTAAAGGGTTCTCTTCCAGCCAGTCGTTTCAGTTAACTGATTCCAATAATCGTTGTCCTGATTGAACCAATTCAACTTTCCTTTCCAGTACTAAGATTGTCAGGGGGTTTAAAGGGAGCAGAGAGACTTTCTGTGCTGTAGTTCCCTGCAGCTGAGGAGTTTAGTGTTAATCCATTTGTGCCAGTATTATTACCTGTTGTTCATTATCGTTGTTATTTCTAAATCTGAAGCTGTTTCAGTCAATATTAGCTTTAACTAACAATGAAATACATGGGTTTTTTAGCTTTTCTTGAACCCATTGATCACCAACATTAACTTATCAAACATGGTTGTATTGAACTGAATTGAACTGAATTTTATCTGAATTTTATCTGGCAAGATAACCAAAGCATGTATTTCTTTGTAATTCAAAGGTAGGGTCACGAGCTGATTGCGTGTCTGGACACACTCATAGTATACATCTGAACACACTGGCTGGGAATGACCGAACACCGTCAGAATTCTCAAGGCTCCAGTGGAATGTCTAAAACAGAAAAACAGTACTGAAGTACATTTGGGTCATTTCTGCACTGTAAATCACTGAAAATTATGTCATTTAGCAATGACCAAGGTCTCTGATTAGAGGCATTTTATAACACTACCACTTAGCCTTGTGGTAAAGTTCAAAGCTAATATGAATTACAGGCTGTAGGCTGCTACACAGCAGTCTTCAGTCAATACTGAGGTCCAGCACCAGATGTGACAGACCCTCTACAGCTGCTAAGAAGCCTGTCTTGGTTAAAAAGCATAAACATAAAAGTGTGAAAATGGTGAGGACAAAAAAATGTGAATGGTCTATAAATGTAAGAGAAAACACATCGGAGGATGACTCTCCTGAAGGTCAATTCAACAATGGTCTTACACACTAATCTTAATTAAAGAAATGCTGAATTGGGGACCACATTACTGCAAACTTTGAACTGCGTACCTAATGATTAAGGAGTTTTCTTAATGCTGAGAAATGTGTATCAACCCTCTAACACAACTTATGTTTCTTTGTGATGTAGGTGCTAAATATATAGTATGAATCACCAAAAATCTTGTTAATTAGTCCAGTTCAGACAAGCGCTTTGATCACATGTTTTTTCTCTATGGAAGTCCTTTAAATACCTGTTTTGAAACCAGAAGTTTTGCATTCAGTATATGGCCAAGGTGCAACAATAATGCCATTGCTTACACATTACTACATCTCTCAGGTTAAAAACATAATGACAGGATCTACATCAACAGAAAATAGTCCTGATGCATGCTGGGCACCACTAGCAAACCGTGACTCTTGACCTACTGACTCCCCTTCCCATGTCAGGAAAAAAAGCAAATTACCAGCCTAGCTTACTGTCTTCTCTCCTATAGTACTGCAAAATTTACCATGGCAATTCCAGCTCTGAAACAAAAATTAAGATGCTAGTCCAGTCTTAGCAATGCAATAAGGAAACAGCATGGAGAGAGTCAGAGTTATCATCAAAACAAAAACAGATAATTTCTTAAGCAAAATGCAAATCCTCCTTACAAATAATCACACCATCACACAAGCTGTGTGTGCACTTCAGTGGAATATGATGACAATGGGCCAGGGTGAAAAATGCATGACATCCACCCCCTAATACCACACAAAACCAACAAAATTTCATGTAAGCGCACCCAGCAAAGCAAACACTTAAGAACCAGACAGTGAACAGTGATCATGGTATTTTTGAACCCACCACCACAAACAAGCAATATTGTTAATAAATTATATTATTAGATTGGTACAGTGGCCAATTAATTATATATGTTACAGTTTATTTGGGAAAGCAGCTTTCATCATGAACCAACAGGCTAGCTAGCTAGGTGAAACGTTTCATAAAATTAACAATAACAAAGCCCACCCATTTAGAGGGAAGATATGATTGGTCAATTTTACTGTCATTTGAAATTAGTCTCTCATTGAATTACTATTGTTTGGCCCTCTGTAAAGCAATTATAAACAATTTATAGCTGGACCACCAAACACAGAGCTGAAAGCATAGCATTTACTTCCCAGCAACTGCAGAGCGGAAAAATTCTGATAGGGAGACAAAGGGGCTTCTTTCATTTAACTCTTCACATTCCAATACAAACTGAAGAGGCAGGTTTGGAGGGTTTATTTCCTCAGAAACATTTTCTTTTGATGTTATCAAATTATAAATGATAAAATAAAATTAGAACTGATGACTTTTCAAGTTTTATTTTTTAGAATATCTTAGGCCCTCTCTGAGGGCTTACAGGGCCCTGATGGTTCCCCTCTGCTGGGTACTCACCGGACATTCAGTGATGCTCTGCTCCCATTGGCTCATGCTGAGGCTCTCCTCCAGGGTTGTGCACTTCTTCAGCACTAGGTCCCAGCCACAGTAAGGATCCCTGGCTCCCACACAGGCACTGTCAAAACCAAGAGGCTGTGACACAACTAATAACGAGCATGGGTCACTTCATTGACACCATACCATGATACCAACAGTTGCCTTATGCTATTGCCATACTGATGCCTTACTTATTCACTTTTGTAGCACAACTAAGCATATTTTCCTGCATATTTCTATTATAAAGCAAATAACATAACTTCATTGCAGCTAAAGGAATAAAAAAACTTGAGGCGATGAAAATTGATATAGCTGCCCTCACAACAGCAGACCACTCTGTTAGACCACAAATCATTTCAAACCTCTCTAGGAAGCTTAGACTGTCAGATGTATTCCACTTTAGCCACTCAAGTAAACGAAGAGCCCTGGCCACAAAAAGTGAAGCTACACAGATGTCTTCTAACAGAGAATATCCATGGACTAGTGAGACAGGTATTGGCATAGTTTTTGGGGTGGTTAAAGGAATACTCTCTCAAACATGTCTCACCCTGCTGGTGCCTTTGTATTATCTTACTTGCATTTGTAATATCTGTCTGAGTGCTTGACCCCACCAACATCATCATCTGACTGGCTTGTATTCTGCAGTCAGCTAATAAACTAAATTCAGGCTGTGTTTTACGAGCTCAGCATTTATTTATATGCAAGCAGAGAGAATTGTCCTTTATCGATGGGCTAACTTAAAGAGGCAGAAGAGAGAGCTTTTTATTATCTAGCTCCAGGGGCACAGAGTAAATAAACTTTGTTTAACAGGGAAGAGGCTATGCTGCTATGTGGCTGCAAGTGATCTGAGGACAATTAAGTGATTTCCTACGAATGCCAACAGCAAAATGCCTTCAAGACAACAATATTCAAAGCAGGAATAGCAATTCCATGACTGAGGGTGACCTTCAGAGAGCCTTTCATATTTAAAATCCATTCTACCATATATGACTCCAACTTGCTATGGGCAGTTGGTGGTACTCCACCCAACCAACATTCAACAATATGCCCTTTCATAGCACAATTAGTTGTACTATTTTCAATTGCCAGGTGATGCAGTATATTGGGTTTGGGTGTATACAAAGATTTCCTGCAATGAGAGACTCATCTGCTGAGTTGTGGCAATTGTTTTGTAGACAAGGCTTGCTTAGAATTCGAATTCCAATGAGTGCTGTTCTACAGTAGAATAGCATACGTAAGCTGGTATGACAAGTCAAATGTATTAATATCACAAAATCATGACTAAAATGTTATAAAAGCGAAACAAAAAATAACTGGCCAAAAATAGCAGATAACTAGCACTGGGGGTATTGTGTACTCACTCTCGCGTTTTGTGGAAGTTGCAACGCATGAGTGGGATCTTGATCACCTGGTCCCTGACACCCACAAACAGCACACTGCGGCTGTGCTGAATCAGCAGGCTCCTGATTGGCTGCCGCCTCCTGGGGGAAGAGTTCGATTTCATCCAGCAGGCAGCTGCCTGTCGACTGGTTCAGCGGGGACAGTACTTTGCGAATGGTTCCATAATCTGTCATGGGAAGAGGATCTCTGATCAGGACAAGCGATTAAAGCAGGCCTTTCTGTCTGAGACACGGCTGTCTAAGAGACCAAGGATCTCCAGACAGATCAGACAGTGCCTTCCTCCCCAATGCAGACTATAACATTGATCTGCCACAGTCCCTACAAAAACAAATGTAACTCCTACAGGTAATCTATCCAAGATAAAAAGGATTGCTTTTCAACTGACATTTATTTTTTCCACATTCAAAGAGTTCTAAACCAAAGAAAGATACGCCTTTCTGAATGCAGTGCTTTCCTTGTCATTTACCACAGAGGTTGTAAGAGGGCGGCCTTGGGGAAAACTAACAACTTTAAACAATAGACACAATCAACATTTCTTCTCTAGACTTAGAAATTATTGCAAGCTTCTTCTCATCCAATTTCAGT
Source organism: Albula goreensis (assembly GCA_022829145.1). Classification (NCBI taxonomy): domain Eukaryota; kingdom Metazoa; phylum Chordata; class Actinopteri; order Albuliformes; family Albulidae; genus Albula; species Albula goreensis. The sequence continues at coordinate 15,386,879 of CM040756.1, forward strand.
GATTCAGAAAGTTGAAAAACTATCATTGCAAATGAGAAGGTACACTAACATGTGTTATTTGATTATGAGTCAAAGATATGGCCACATTTTCAGCCACGTAATGGCACTCAACAGGGGACTAGACTGCAGGGTGTTTGATTGGCTAAGGAAAGGAAGTTAAGAAAATGTAATAGAGTATGAAGCTGAGGTGCAAATTACTAGAATTAAGGTTCCATAGATAAACACTTATTTACACTTTTCCCTGACAGTGCATTTTGGGAAGAGAGCAAGCCAGACACAATAGTGATGCTCAGACCAGGATGGGGGTTAGCAATATATTCTTGCACTGATTGGCAGTACTTCCATCAAATAAAACTATTTTTCATTATCAATACAATGCTCAACTATTTTGTCCAATCATGAATTTATCCTCAAATGCAAGATGATGATGGTTGAAGCCAGAAAGAAACTTTTTTGTGATATCTGCATTTTCCAACTAGTAGGCAAAACCTTGGTATTTACTGTCCCATTTACCAATATGATGTTTTTGTGCATGTGTGGGTATCTTACAGCTTTACAGAAACAACCCACTGCCCCTGTGCTCTGCTTCTAAGTCAGAGATATAGACTCGAGCAACAGACCTGAAATTGTCTGGGATCCTTTCCTGTAGAATTCTTCTATGCATAATAGTAAAAACCCAAATACACTGAGGTAAGTCTGTAAATGCTTGAGAAGCACTGACATTTCAAGGTTACAGAAAAATTCCCTCAAATTGTTTAAATCAGGAGTATAAATTTCAGCGTTAATTGCTTCCACTCTGCTTTGTCGCCTAACAAACTTTAATGACTTGGACAACGCTTAATGGATCTTTTACTAGGGTCTAGTTAGCACTCTGGAATCCACAGCAAATGTTTCTAATTTTAAGCCACATTGATTATATGGCTGGACACACAATGAGAACATTGTTATTTCAGCATGGTTGACAATCGCAGTCCACTGATCTGAAACAGGTGTCTGGTCACAAAACAATAATGGGACACACAGAAAGAAAATGCTGGCATAAGAGTGGTACGTTGTGCATTGCATTCAAATGTCTATTATTCTGTTTATGTGTAATGCAGGATACCATGTTCTTCACGTTAAGGATTTCTCTTTTTGACAAGGGGCTAATTCAGACATCATGCTGCCTCCCATGTTATGTTAGCATTTTCATGAAACATTAACTGCACAAGTTTGTAGGGTACCCCAATACATATGGATGGCACATGTCAGTTTGCTGAGATTAAGTTCACATCAGCAAAACCAAGCTGTGAAGACTCATTGCTGCCACATATTTTGGGGCCTCCTGAACAATTAGTTGAATGTAAGACACAAAAATGAGGTGGAATCAAAAATGGCTGCATTTATCAGGGCATATTGTATCTCATTTTTCAAAGAGGCACATTTATGAGAGCACAAAACACTCTGCTGACCAGCACAACAAGCACTGCTGACCAGCAGATCCAAGCCACCAAGCACTTGAACTTTAACGAGGCATTAATGAGCTCAGCACTATGTTTATTTGTTTGAAGCAGCCGGTAGGTAGTGAGATGTGCTTACTCACAGCACTCTACACAATCGGTCCTACTTACTTTCATTTCTCTCCACAAATGTTTGTCAGCATCAAACATATGTGCACAGCCACTGAGCATAAAAGCACTGGAAGACAGATAAGGGGTTGGCAAGCTATAAAGCAAAAATATAATACATTTCCTTTTCAGGTAGCTGTTTTGCTCTGGTTCCATGTGAAGAATTTTCACTTCGCCTACTCAAACGAACAGCGCTTGATAATATTGTGGTTTGAAAGGCTTGCTTTTAGGGGCGTTGGAGTCTGAGAAACACTGAGGAAGGTTGGTAAGTACCTGTGGCCAGGTAGATGATGTGGAAGAGCATGTCTTTGCCCTGCACGACATCCACAGCCACATGGGAGAAACGCACGTTGTCCTCCATGAAGTACGGGACAGGGACCACGGGCTGCACCACCTCATGCATCAGGATGAACTTCTGAGCGTCCTGCAGGTTTCTTTCAGTCAGGTTCACATAGGAGCCATAGTCGATTGTGCCACACTGACACAGAAGAGTGAGAAAAAGGGTTTACACAGTGTCACATGTAATTCATTCAACAGGCTCTTTTCTAGAATGGCTCACAAAGCAAAGTACTCAAGTGCATGCATTATGCTTACAAAAACCAGCAGTAACAGACAGGATTAGTTCTACTAATTCTGCCAATAATTATTAGTTAGCATAGATCCATCACACTGTTCGCACAATCACATATCCTGTCAATCACAGTCAACTATTCATTAACATGTTTTTGCTTCACAAGAAACAACGGAGATACATACACACACATTTTATTCAAACGCGTTTTATTTTCACAACACTTTTCAATCCAACAGAATTTCAAAATGCTTTATATCCATTATGGGTAAAAACAGTCAAACAATTCATTCTATTGATTCCACCCCTTTAGAAATGTTACAAAAAAAAATTCAGCGCTACGCTAGAGGACATACTAGAACTCTTGAAAAATGCAAATCCTGTTATGCAGTCGATAGAAACTGCATGAAAAGTCGCAACATCTTCAAAAAATTTCCCCTTCACTCTCAGTAAATTCATATCTTTCACACTTTAAAAGGAAAAAAAGGAACATGGATCTTGACTTCTGCAAGCAACAACGGGAGCTATCTTATAGACCTTGACCGTATAAATAAATCACAAGCTCCTGCTCAGGGGAAGACTGTAGAAAAATTATCCAGCACGGCACCAACCACTCAAGACAATAATAAATGAATGGATGAATGCAGGAATCAGTTAATAAAAGAAACAGAAGAAAAACGTTCTTTTTTTAGTCAGGGTAAAGCTGAATGTTGAGTCTGAGGCAGATTAGTAAGCACCATGCCTGCCAGTAAGGCTATAAGAGAGCCAGGCCTGGGCACCATTTGGGTGATTTATGCCTTATTCCCATGTATAGCCAAGGTGAGGTCTCGCGTGGGTGGTTTGGCAAGAAGCCACTGACAATCCACTGTCATTTTCACCATCAGGGCTGTCCAATACTGGATGTGCTCCCCTGTAACATATGTTAGTGGGCAGCGGGAACTAATGTGTTTATCTGTCTGCTCTCACTCTGCTTAACTTCCCCTCGGCAATCTTCCCAACATGTTGTTAATGACAAAAGTTAGACAAGAATAAGTCAGCAAAATTTTCTATCTATTTGATAAACAGTGAGCACTTTCTTCAACTCCATCCAAACATAAATAAGATCTATGTGTTTTATGCTAAACAAAACGTGTAAATAAAGAAAGCTTACAGGTCTTTTGAAGATATACTGTAAATGAATTTCTATATTGTACTTGAAAATATGATTCATGATTCTGGTAAATGAGGTTTTATAAATTATGATAATGCTGGAAAGAACAGCAGACTTTGTGCTGATTATTTCAACACAGGGAAAATTAACTGCGTAATCGATTGTGAGACTTTATGTAAAAATGGTCTCAATAAAACTTGGAGAGGTGCCAAAGTTATATCCACATTACACTTCTGAAATGCCTAATTTATGGCAAGACATTTTACATCAATAGGAGAACCTGTAAATCTAAGCCTCGTAAATCTAATTCCACAACATTGACAAATGCTTCATGAAGATGTCACCGCAACTGAGATAAAGAATGAGTATGCATGCTCAACAGAAATCTATCGGCAAAACCATTTTCCCCTTATGTTTAAAACTGCGAGCAAATTATTTCAGTCCACAAATCAAAATCCCTCATATTCTGTCATCAGCATTGGATCGTGGAGACATGTTCTTATGTACGTAGGTTGTTAATTTCAGATTTCATGTTTGCGGGTCATACCACATCCCTAGCTGCTCTTGTGGAAGCAGGGTGACAAGGATATAGGAAGTGTGTGAACCAACACTGAATGTTCTCTGTTTGCAGATTGAGTTAAATCACATTAAATGGCAGGGGATTAACCTACTTGCTCTCTCTCTTAAGCTGGTAACTTCTGAGAGTAAGCAATCTGAAAAATATTGCTTCATGTCATCACTGCTGTTTAAACCTGCTGTGCTGGCTTCTTGAAATTTATACTCATGCAGAATCTCCAATCTGCCTTTTAAAGTGTGTTTGAAATGGATACAGATGGATTCAAGTTATATGAAATGGTTAAATGCAGTGAACATGAAGAAGAATGTTTTACGCATTGGTGTAATATCCAATGCAAATGAAAAGCAGGGAAACATTAGTTTTCAGAGAAAACAATGACTAAATGATAAACTAATTTTGCAAAACGAATGCTAGTCTGAACAATGGTTCTGTGTGAGCCGGTGTGAAATATTGATGTATCACTTTCACTTACAGAAACACATTTAGGTCTGAAGAAGTAAGTTGTGCAGACACGTAGTTTCATAGATACTAATAATGTAAGTCTTGATGGCTTTCAATATTTGAACCTTTAAATTCACAGGAAGTAATACCAAGTCCTGTGTTTAATGAGCAACCAAATTTACTGTAGGTGTAAAGCAGGGCCAGATGCACTTGTAAGAACTACAAAGAACAGTGAATTTCACATTGCAGGCAGCAAAAAAGTGTCCTACATGTCACTTTCAAAACAATACCATTCTCTCCGAGGCCTCAGACTGCTGTCTAGGTGGGTCTGGGGTATTTACCTGGAAGTCTGGGTTGGGGTTTGGATAAGGCAGCCAGGCTGATCGTGAGTTCTCCTGGTACTTGAAGGGTCCACTGAACACTTGGGTGATGGCGCTCAGATTGAAAACGCACACTGCTGAGGCGGCGATGCTATTCCTGGGTAAAAGACATTGGGGAGGCTAGGTGAGCAGATGTGCTGCAGAGCGCGTGACCCAAGATCATTCCTTTTATTTCTCCCTTAATGAGGAGGTGCATCTTCAGCTCTTTCATGTTTTTTTCTAAAATCAAAATGCTCCTCTGTGTTAAACCTTGCGTGAGCAATCATTTGTCGCTTTAATTCACCATTAGTGGCCAGCAACTCCCCTTCCTCCAAAAAAAAGGCTCATCGATTGGGCCTGAAATCACACCTCTCTTTCTCTGCATACTGGATTGTGAAGTGGTACAAGAGATATGATCTGTTGAATCCATTAAATGTAAAAATGTAATGCTGTGCATTACCAGTCAAGTAATAACATCTAGTGTGAAAAGTGTTTAAGTTCAATAAAGTAGCAATTACTTTAAATGAATATCATAAGTTCATGCTTGCTACAAAGAGCCCTTCTTTATGTATGGCAAAGCAAGATGGGCTTGTATCAATATACTAAATGTGCAATAAATAGAAATCAAAGCATGATCACAACACATGGGTTCTGTAAAGGTACGAAAGGCCTGAATGATTCAGGGGGCCCAGGGCTTTTCATTAATAGGGTATGGAGGACCTGGTGTCTTTTCATGGGGCCCAGGTTTCCTGGCAGTGCACTTGTTACCACACAGAGAGTGGGAGACTCACATGTTGGTGGTGAATATGCCATAGAGCAGCTCCAGCTCCGGCAGGAAGAAGGTGTCCTGCAGCTCATTGTAGTCAAAGGGGATCTCCCCTGGGCGCGAGCAGTTGAGCCGGGCCTTCATGAAGGTGGTCCAGGTGTCCTCCAGCAGGAAACGGCCCCCAATGTCATTCTTGCACACACGAGCTGCCCGAGAGAAGATGGTTTTCCCGCAGTCATGCTCCACCGCATTCTCCCGGAAGAAGAAATATGTGAAGTTTCCAATATCGTAGGACGAGACGAAGTTGGGCTCTGAGAAAAGACAGCATGACCATGACGGCAAAAGAACAGCAGTCAATGACAAAAAACAACACTTGACAGTGCTGTATTGATTTTTATTTTAATAAATGACTAGCTAGCCCTAGTTGAAAGGCTTGAACTTGTCAGCTTTCCTCATGAAAATGGAAAGATTGAAAGGAAACATGATAAAAAAACAAACCTTCTTTCCATGTTATAATTACCATCTTATAATGAAACTGATGATCTTTGTAGATTCTTAACAGCTATATATTAACATTTATGGATAGTAATACTGGATTTATATTGGGAGGTTCACTCTTACTGACAGTAATTTAATTTTATCTTAAATGGAAGAGCTGTTCCAGACGATGCACCTCTGCACCTTTGCACAGTGTGAAGAAAAAAAAATCAATTTGCTATAAAATCTGTTATTAAAACCTCTTTCTGAAAGGTTGCAGTGCATGTGGTATTTGCAGCTTTCATTTATTTTTCAATTCTCTTTAATGCAAATCAGATAAAACCCTTCACTGAAAAACAGCACATGACCTCTTTTTCCCTCTAAGCAAGTGATGTGAGGCATTTTATTTTGCTGCACAGGTTTCTGGAGCGATGTCAGATCCTCACCCTGAACTGAAGGATCTGTTTGCTTTGCAGGCTGCCCTGAAAGTGACACAGTCCTGTCTATCACAATAGGTAAAAACAGCACATGATGAGAAAAAAAGCTTTTTTTAGTCAACTGCATCGCCCAGTCAGCACCTCCCCGATGCAGCACACTCTGTCTAGTGGGTGCATCTACAGTGGAATTGCTTTTGCCCCTCTACAGTACAAAACAAACACACCAAACAGGCTGACAAAATGTCTCTCTCATCAATCAGTGCGGCTCTGGCCAGTGGCTGCTTGTTGTGCGGATAAACTGCACAGACCCTTATCTATCACAGCAACACCAATACTCCCTGGATGCTGGAAGCAAGCACTCAGACATTCAATCAGCTATTGTGCTGCTCACATACGTCCAGCCTCCTGGTCCAGTCAATCCCACCGACTAAAATGCATTGTTCTTCCATACAGACCAAGCCAGAAGACATTATGGATTAGACACAAAGGGACTTAGACTGAACAGCCTGTGTCTCTGAACTTTGTATAAAAGGAAGTTCTCTCTATTTCCACAAAATATCTTTGGTGTATGAGCAAATAAAGGCTAAGTAAGCTATACGGTAAGCTGTACAAAAGCAGAATGGTTCGCACAATCACACTGCAGTTTACTCTTGGACTGAGGGACAGCTGTTAATTCACATGATTAGCCACGCTTCAGACATAAAAAGTGGTAGTGGCAAAAATGACAAACACTACAACATGTGTTTCTATTGAACAAGACCTTCATATTAAATGACAACCAGCTACTGAACCTACTTTTTCAATTTATAACTTCAGCTCAAAGCTTTTCCTTTTACCCACATTATATAACACAGTGGCATTAATCTTGTACATTCACCTGTCTGGTACATCTAGCTGTGCGAGGAAATGAATGCTGTGGTGATGGACAATATAATGATAATGTTAGTTCAAGGTTGAAATTTGACCTTTGAGGTAAAAAAGCCTAGGGGATGGAGATAAGTCAAGGGTATTACTGTTCGCTGTATAATTGATAACATTATCATAGCTATTACCTTTTGTCCCCGCAGTTCACCATGGCTCTTAATGAAGGCATGTGTTATCACTTACATTTCTTACAAAGTGACCTTCACTTTCCCTTATGACTCCCTTTGTTCTCATAACCTGGATTGGATCTGTTTTGTATTTGCAAATGACCACAGAGCACAGGTGTAGAGAGGATTGTTAACACAATTTGTGTTCTACAAACATGAAATTGACCCACCCAGACCTCTCTACCCTCACATTCCCCCAACCCAAGCCCCAGCCTCACCATTGAGCCACTTGGAGTTGTACTGGGCTGTCCGAAGAGGAGGCAGGCCCCCAAGGCTGCGGTAGATAGCAGGGTCCCTTCCAGAGAAATCCATGGCTGTGGCGGCATACAGCTCACCACTGGAGGTGATGAGGGCGGTGGAGTTGTGCAGGGGGTTGTAGGGACAGCGTGCCATGCCACTTATCTGGTCATGGATCTCAGTCAGGTTGGTCAGCTAAAGCAATCACACACAGCCCTCCATTACAAGTGGCAAAAACTAGAACTGATTCATCTATTGACCTTTCGGCATTGAAGGAAATAAGAATATTAAAGAAACAAATTGCTGTATATTTAATGAAAAATGTTATCTTTAATTATCCCTTATAGCATAATTACAAGATGAACCCCATCACATTATTATTTATTTTGATCAGAGCATATACGTATTATGCATAAGTATACACTTAAAATGGGTGTTTTTGCTAGAATACATTAACAATACAAATTGCCAAAAATACGATCAAAGGTGACCTAGTGAAAAGTCTGAAGTGTTATATAGCATATATATGCTGTCATGTTGAACTCCACTCAGCACTGTGCTTTGATATACCCAACTGCTAGATGACCAGCGTTTGACTTAGTCAAATTAGTCTGTGATTAATTCAGCTTGCCAATATAGGAAGAATGTTTTTATATTTGCTAAATTAACTTGGAGCCATGTGTCTTTACCTATGACAGCATAGGTCAGTGTTTAGCTATCACCATGCACACACAAATAAACTAGAACTGCAGTACCAAGGTCTGAAGATGAGTTGTGTAATAATAATATCATTATTGTTGTTATTGTTGCTATTATTATTATTGTTATTTCTATTATAGCACTATTTTAATGTTTCTGTTCTGTAACCCATGTTGGGTGTTCTTTGTAATGTGTTGCAATTTTCAAACCTCTCAATCATTAAAACTGTTGTCTCATTCTTCATTTGTCATGGCAACATCTCATTATTGTGGCACAGCAGTAATCAGGAAAAACACACTTAGTGAAGCATGTCACAGGCTGAAGAGTTCTTTTTGTTAGTAGTGGACAGCGAGGATAGTAGACATAGAGCCAGTACAGCAGATAAGATTCTGCCATCACCAAGAAGGAATATATCTTAATTTGAGCTACGGCACACCATAAAAGCGAAGGAAAAACCATAGAATCATAATGTCGCAAAAGGAAATGGTGCTGTCAGCACTAAATGTACTTTTAATGAAATACTACTAAGTGGATCTGGCTCTGCAGCGCTCTGGTGGTTGGTCTGCTAATGTCCATCTGGTCTTCTGGAGAAGCCATTATTAAACCACATCAGTGCGAAAGTACTTTCTCAGTTTACAGAGAGGGACGGATTTGCATCTTATTCTGTACCTCTGCCTTTCAAAGTGAGTCCCAGCTTCCTCTCCCTCATGCTTTAAAATGCCTTCAAATTATTTAACAGCATTGCCCAAACCCATGTGTCTTCTCTTTAAATAAATAAATAATAAAAACCTTTCATTTTAGAACACTGAATAAGTCAAGATGGCTGCTCTAACTGACAGCACCTGTGTTAATGCTACATACCTGTGGTAAAAAAAAATATATTTCCCCATTGGAATTCAAATGCTGAATGAGTCATAATGACTGATCTAATAAAAGTCACTTCTTTGATTGATGGATGATGGTTTTAGCTTGGAGTTGCTGCATGCCATCTGTTGACCATGCCAGTAAATGCGGGTAATTTCCAAAAGAGACCCTCAACTGCAATGTCTTTGGGGCGGCTCCAAGAGGCTTTGTGCGTTTTGTGTTTTCTATTCTCTAATTATATGATGTATGATCTGCTTCTAGTCATCTGCACAGAGTCAAAGGTCACAAACATGGGTCTTAAATAGAGGTGACTTACCAGCATGGTGGATTTGCAGTGCATTACCACTGAAAATTATTTCAGTTATTGAATTAGTGTGAGTTTTGTACCAGAGCTGTCAGGTATGTCTACTGAGGAGTTTAAGTTTAATAAAGACTATGAAGCCATCTGAAGTTAAATCAGTGTGTGTGCATGGGCAGAAAAACTAAGGAAAAGCCCCAGCCAAGAGATGGCCACATCGCATTTGTATGTGGCCATACAAAAAAGCCACATACAAATGGGATGTGGCTTTTTGTATGGCCATTGAAAGGTGTTGAGAAACATGAAAGCCTGGATCTGATGGAGCTGCTTGTGGTGAATGGCAGTTCTGAGTATTCGTGGATGAGGCCACAGCACCTATCCTGCATATTAAAGAAGAATGCTGAAAGACATCGCTTCTGGAGGCAGGCAGCAAGGATCACGCGACACATTGAGCGGCTTTAGTGCTTTGATGCCCTTTTCTTTAAGGATGCAGCTTTATCACCCATAACATTAAGATACACAAGGCTACATTATTTACTCCGCTTTTATTGAGGCTATCCATTTTCTCCTTTCCCGTTATTGATGCCATGTTCCTCGGCAGAGGTATGCTGTAAACGTGATTGTCAGTCCTTGGGATTTTTATATGAGGCAATAATTCAGGTCAATCATCGATGAGTGGAGTTTTCATTCAGGCAAATGAGTGCTCAGTCATCACCAAGGTATTTGTCTGGTTTGAATATCGGGCTAATAAATACCCACCACTATGAATGACTCACCCACTGTGAAAGTAATGTGTAACTTTTTACGCTGCTTTAGTACTATTTGCCTGAATATATAAATGACCTTAACACAAATGTAAAAGCAACTCAAACCTTGTATTTATCTACACTTTCTGTGGATGATAAAAGATCATTTAAAATGTGTCGAGGATAGATACCAGATTGGCTAGATACATGAATGTTACAGCAATGAACAGACACAAAGAATTTGAGACAATGTTATGGTAATCTGAAGTAAAGAATATGCTTTGACCACTGCTCCTTACATCATTCAAAAACATACCTAAAATAATCTTTTTCTAGTTTTTCACTCTTGCAGAAAAGGGTGCAACACTTACAACATCTAATGGACCTTATTGCTATTTCTAGGGTATGGAGGCAAAGCAATTCAAATGGATTTTCATTACCGTACGATTGGTGCAAATTGGAGTGAATGCGTTGGTTCCACAGGTGAAAAGCCTGTCTCCATTAACAAGAAGGACGCGGATGTAATTCTGGCACTCTTCCTGTAGAAAGGAAAGTCAAGAGAAAAGGAGGTATGTATGTATGTGTTAGACTCAGCAGGACCAAAAAGCTTTTGACTGAACACAGAAAAACATATAGTCAGAATACAAACCATTCAGTCTACTATATCAAATTATTTTAAAAGTGGAATATTTTGCTTTAATAGGCTGTGCACTCACTTGAAGCTACAAAGCGAAGTACAGGAAAAGAGACGAAGGCCATTGCCTTCGCATCAGTCACACAAGTTGTTCATATTGTCATGGACATGTACACTAACAAGACTTTTCATCATTTCCTCCATAGCCATTAAATCCATCTCTTCTCACAGAGTGTATCAGCTAAGACTGGGAAGTGTGAGCTGCTTTCTGTCTTGGCTGGCTAATGTTGATTTAGTGCTGTTACAGAGCTGAGGAGGAGGAGGTGTGCTTTATACTCCCATTAAGATGCCTGTTACCTCGTAAAGCCATTCATTTCCCTGCACTAAACATAGCCTGAGAGAGGCTGCTTGATTTACATTTGGCCATGTAATTTTGTTCTATGGCAGTGTTAGCTCCTAGTAAATAAATGTGGGTTTTACGTGCATCCTGCATCACAACTTCATTTGTTTATGAAAAGATCTGACAGATGTTTAAGTTCCACTGAGTAATAGAGTGGCTTAGAATGGATAGAACAGAATGTCAAATTTCAGTGAAATTTCATCTCAGGCATTTAACTATAAAGAAAAATACATATGGTCAAAATAAATCACCTGACATTTCTCTGTTCAAGATCTGTTGTACTGTTAGTAAATATGTACAGCAATTAGCAGGGCTTGTGTATTTTTGGCAAAGAATGAACTATTTTGAATTTGGAAAAAACTTGTTCAACGACATGAGAAGTTGATAAATGAAATATTAAACTCTTGTGCATAACTTAATAATAAATAACCCCCTGTACTTGGTTAAAAGCGTTATAATTGTAATTAATGATTATGCCTTGGTAAATGAATCTGCATTCATTATGGGGCTATTATGCATCGCACATTGGGCCGAAAATACAAAGACTGGTCGCGCGGAACAAACTGCACCTTTTTAGCCAGGGCACTTAGCGCACAGGAGGCCTGGGTTCACCCAGGGGTAGGGCTCGGCGGTCAGCATGGTGGTTCTGAAAGGGAGATACCCTGCCCCTGGGCCCAGCTTAGCATACTCCAGTGCACATGAAGAAACCAGCCCTTTTGTCAGGCGTTGCTGGAAACAAGGGGAGAGTAAAAAGCGATAGGCGCCAGTTCGGCAGCCTAGGGTGGATCCCTGCACTGTTCTCTGCCAGTCAGCCATCACAAACACAGATCAGTGCAGGACTAGCTGCTGAGCTCCCACGTTTTCCCACAGACACCCGACAGTAGACAGCTAAAGCTAAAGCCAGCTGCGCAGGACCTGGCATGAGATGTCCCTGTCGGGGGAGGGGTTAGGTTTTCACTTTTCAAATCTCATTGTCTGAGATACAGCCTGTCAGAGGGAGAAGGCGCAGCAATTGTTTATGGGCACTGCGGTGGGCAACCGTAAACTCCGGCATCTCTGTGGTGCTCTCCTGTAACCATAGTGTTTCCCCTGCAGCCTCAGAACTATGCTCCAGAGTCAAAAACCTGAGTGACAATGGAAATTCCTATTTGTGGAGGGTTTCGTTCTTTGGCAGGATTTTCAAAAAAACAAGATCTTCAAAGCTGCTGTGTCACATGGGAGCTCATGGGAGCCTTTTAATTGTTGTTCTGTTGATGTGAGACACCCTACAGTCTTGTAAAAGGGGTGCTTCAACAGCATAATGAAAGCTTATGCAATAACTCTATCTGTGAAAAGGCTGTATATTCTAATCTTTTCGAAAGAGTGGCAAGATTTAAGGGAGACCGAAGAGATGCATGAATTTAAAAAGCGCTTAAATAGGCATAATTAAACCATCAATGAAAAAAATGTCCTTTTCAGACCTGACCGTATAAATACAAGAGGCATATATGTGTTAGAACATTGCAGGACAGTGCCAGGGCCTTTGTAGTACCACTTCGTTTACTCACTTGTGTTGAGAACACAAAAAGAAGTGATTCATTGGACAGGGGACACTTTTAGGGATGACTCATAAGAACCCCTTCATAGACATAATTAAGCAATCAATGAAAAAATATAGCCTTTTCAGACCTGACACTGTAGCTCAGAGGACTGTAGGCTGTGGTGTCCTTCCATTACCATGGTTTTTGGAGTAATAGTTTGATCAGTTTACTCACTTCTGACTTTCCTCGACTGAAGCAAGCTCCCTTGGTGAATTCATCACACTGCCACTCTGCCCCCTGTTGGAAGAAAGCAAATCAATCCAGTCACATAGGAAGAAAAGTATTCACACCAGCTGACGATATTTGTTATAAAATTGAATAAGACATTAATGCACTGCCGATAACAATTAGATTTGACATTAAAAAGTGTTATTAATTATTTTGCTAATATGTGCCCAATAAATTGTTGTCACAAGAAATATAAACCTATTTGACTCGGCCAATTAACTAAATTACTTCTATTGTAGAGAAATGTGTGAAAAGTGATTTGTGAGCCTGACATACTGTACACTTATAGAGCAGAGAGTAATACCCTATATATCTATCCCAACTGCTCTACATAGAGAATTTACAGGCCCATTAATGGATCACTATTGATTATGCAGTTTGCAGTAGATGTCAACAGCAACTACATAGTTTTTCAATGGCAAAAAACTGATAATTACTACTGCTATGATGCAAGTCTTTTTTGAAAACAGTCAAGTAATGTGAAGAGTTGTACGATATGATGACTTATGTTTTATTCATTTGAATTACCTGAACACAGCATTGGACTAAACAATCAGAATGTAATTATATGTTCCTTCTGAACAGCAATCACAAACTTGAAAACAAGGAAAATCAGGCATTAATGCATCTTCTGTAGTAGATACACTACAATGTTTCAGGTGCTTAAGGAAATCTGTCACATTTCATCCTGTTTCCCCCAGGGAATGAACAGCTGAAATTTTAAAGTTAGCATGAAATGGCATTATTACATAATAGCTAATCTTAAATGACAGAGCAAGTATTTAAGGCTAAGTCACTGCACTGGTATGCAAAATTCAAAACTGTCTCTAGATCTTGTATTGCCATCTGGGCTCTGATTCATTTAGGTAAGCTGTACTATCTCTTAGTAAGCAAAAGGAGAAAAAACATATTAATCTCATTTACCTTGTTTTTAGCTGTGGTTTATCATTTGAACTGTGTATAAATTAACTTGGCAAAGGCAAGGAGATGGATTTTAACTGATAATGTGGTGCATTCTGTACACTGTCACTTTGGAGAGAGAGACAAAAGCCCTTTCAGTGAGTCCAGGAATGAGAAGGATCTCAGTGGCAATGTGAACGTCAATGTGATTTATGTGGGAGGAACAAGAGAATGCTTTTCACATTTCAGCACTGCTGAGGAATGAAGAGGCAAAATGCGATGCCTGCCCCCTGATAGGGATATCCGCATGTGCTCAGATTTCTGCCCGTTTCTTTCCATTGACCTCTTGCTCACTTCATTGATTTGGTTATTTATTTATGTAGTATTATCCAAGCTGTGGAGAAAGATACAGCACAGTTTCTGGAAAGTGTTTGTCATCACGAGCCCATTCATTTCAAACACACAACCTATTATGGAAGAATAGACTCCAGAAGAATTCACAATCAGAAAGAAGTTAAGACCATGTATAACCGACAGACCTCATTTTTGTCCTGCTTGCAGTTGAAATAGAACGGTGCCCACTTGATATGTTTGCAGATGGATTTCAAGCAGAAAATAAAACACAGTCAATATTTCTAAACTCCCATGACACCTGCATGAAATACTATTCCACTGCTGCTCTAAAAATTACCTTGAAGTATGTTTTTTTACCAGCTCCAGACAAGACAAAATTTAGTATTGGCTGCCTTAAGGCTGAGACCAGCCCAGTCATGACTGCCTTCTGGTGCACTTATCTGAAAATTTGCATTGCTGGTTGAAGGAGTGTACAGTGACAAAGGCCTTCTATTCAAAGCCTGATGCTCAGGCTGCAGGAACTGAATGAGTGATAACAGACACCTCATCTTTCAGTCTCCAGAACACTCTGCAAAAAATAAGTAGAGGGGACAAGATTTACTTTACCAGAACTTTGGGTTGTGACATAGTACAAAGCAGCCCCATAGCCTGTTGCCCAGTGGCATTGGACATTGCCCCCACACCTGCTGAAAACTCACTCCTGCTATGAGCAGGGCAAAGTCACGAACACAAGCAGTCTCTGGTGGCATAGGCACAGATGCCTCAAGGGGAATGATTCTGAATAAATGACAGGGAAGAGAACACACACTGAGCAGAGTTTTGCAAGCAGGAGTGAGGGAGTGGTACGCAGAGGTCCAGACACTGTGGGAGGGAGTGACGGCTGGCGCTAGGCCTTGCCTCTGAAAGTCTGCCAGCTCAAATTCCAGACCACACTTCGCTATTTTAAGGGTGGGCGTCCTTTAAATCAAAATGCCCTCTTGCCATCACCAAAGAGGTCCAGTGTACACCACTGGTACCCTTTGTGAAAGAGGGTGTGACAGTACCAATGTTTGAACAATTTTCCCTATGTGAACAGCTCAGTGGTTTTACTGGAGAATGGTTTGCCAGCATGATTGGTTCTTTGTTCCCTGAAAAGAAACTGTTTGAATAACTGTTAGGTCATTCACATTTTTGTTCCATCTAACAACTTTTCAA
The DNA here is from genome assembly GCA_022829145.1 of Albula goreensis. NCBI lineage: Eukaryota > Metazoa > Chordata > Actinopteri > Albuliformes > Albulidae > Albula > Albula goreensis. Next base: position 15,402,489 of record CM040756.1, read on the forward strand.
GACCTAGCTATGTTCCTACCGCAATGTTGTTATTAAGAACACAGGGGTTTCACTAAAACTGTATCCCTTTGGCTGAAAAGACCCCAGTCCAGTCCAAAGTCCTCAACAGTCATTTGAGTTACTCTGTTATAAGGGCTACTGCTGTACTTAATGTTAATAACATTTATGTATCATTCTCCCAGCTACAACCTAACAGATGCTGATCAGGTAGGAGAGTATTGCAGCTTGTTTGGCCAACTTACACTCTTATCAACATTTTCTGGAACAAAAAATGTGCCAGAAAAATGACTTATTTTTAGCAATTATGGAAATATTGAGACATAACTGATATTGTTCAGGAATACAACGAAACAAAAAAGTTTTGTTTGCAGTAAACCTTATGAAACAAAGCTTTGTTTTCACATGGAGAAAAATTTCTAAATGAAGCTCAGTTTTTTCTAATCAATACAAATCTGACAGTGTGCAGTCTGCCAGACATTCTACTACCCCGGAATACTTGAAATCCCAAGAATAAGAGGAGGATGAATGTGGACAGGGCACTGCTTGTCACTGCCAGAATATAGCAGCCTAACAACTGTGTATCCTTTGTCACAGCCAGGTGAGGTCATGAGCAGCTATGCTAAGAGTAGGCCACACAGAAACTCACTGTTCGCTTCATTGTTCCCTTTACCAGCACTGTTGTAATTCATTTCACATTCCAACCGTCTGTCCTTGCTGCACATTCCAGCTGATATTCACAACCTGGGTGCCAGGGTTTACTGAGCTATGAATATTTGTGTTCATTCAGGTGCAGGGTCAATATTGTTATAAAATACTGATGTGAGAGTTGACTGAGCACATATCTGTTCATTCACATAGTTTGTTCAGGGTCAATATTGTTATAAAAATGCTGAATATATTCAAAGAATAAACTTGCAGTTTAATGGAGCTGCTGTAAGCCACAGAGCATATGCATACAGCTTCTACACAAAAGAGCAGAGTGCTCTCCAACACAGCAAAGACAGATGGCTTTATACATGCAGTCCGTTGTACACCTGTCAAATGATGAAGGCCATTTGTCACAATTATTCCTACCTCAAAAAAATACAAACATAAAACTGACCATAGTATATGAACAGCCTTAGTATTAATCCCGGTCATTACTAAGTGATTCTCAGAGTAAGTTCACTTTAAACAGTCAATTATTAAATGCTAATGTTTCAAACATACCATACATTCTCACCAATTTGCCAGCCAGAAACATTGTCAGGAAGATGTACTGCACACTCCAAACTGAACACACAGTATCTGCCAAAAACAGCCTTTCAAAACAAGTGTGGGCAACAGTTGGACATGGAATAAAGCTTCATTTATTATTTTAATGCTGGCACAAATCCATATTTCTATGCAATTTCCTTCAAACCAAGCATCCCTTCTCATTAAGAAAGTGAGAGAAAAACATTTCCACTTGCTTTTATGGAGCAAATCAGTCTAGTAGTTATTAACTGAATATTAAAACATTACCATAAACCAGGGAACATGGTTTATCTGATGAGGTTCCGTAATGGCACTGTCACAATTTTTATTTAGGGTGTTGTTCTGATGACTAATATTCTTTATTTCATGCATTTAAATGACCAAGTTATTCGATGCAATTCAATTAGCGGGCTTCAGGAATTACGGGAAGTGTTCTGCTGGCAGCTGATTAGCTCAAAGTAATTGTTTCACTACCAGCATGTAATTGTGAGAGAGAAGCTAATGACATGCAGCATCAGGATGGGATGCTGGCTTTTTAAATAGGTCTTCTTCACGGTCTATGCATAACTGAGAAATAAATGACTTTAATACCCTTTCAAATAAACATCAAGAAAAAAAATTAATATTTCAAAGATGATGTTTAAAATGGTTGATTTACTACAGCATAATGAAGGCATTATAATACCTTTATTACAGCATTGCCTTTTCATGATGAAATGAACAACAGAATTTAAATATGACATGATATGACAGCCCATTCCCAATATAAAGATACCTGTGATATGAAAAATGTCACTCAAACAATCCTAAAGAAATTCAAACAAGAGGTATAGAAATGCACTGCCCCCAGGCAACTGCCAGCATAATATTATTCATCTGGGAAATTATTACTTTTTCCCCTGCATGGAGAGTATTCATTGTGGAAATATGCACAATCCAAAGTCTCAAACTGTGCTGAGAGACATTGTTTCTGAGACTCAGCTGCTAAGCACAGACTTAAATCACCATGATAACTAGTCTCTCAGTGGGTGGAAGTGTAAATGTGAGGCCGGAGGCTGCATATGTATCTCAGTAGCGAGAGGGCTGGTGCGCCCGAGGGGATATCCGGCAGCTGAGCAGTTACCTCGCTCCGCTGAGATGTGGGCTGGGTTCTGCGCATTTGCCATGGTGCCCCTGAACTGCGCTGTGCCACGGCGGGATCCTGATCCTTGGCCTGTTGGCAGTCTGGGAGGCGGGGTGGGACTCTAAGCCACTGAGCCCCCAGGGGCCAGTGGTCAACAGGCAGCGCAGGAAAGATGCACGGCAATTTGTCCATGACGCACCGGGGCCATGGGCCCCCCAGTCTGGAAGGGCCTGATTTGTTTCACAATGAGATGTGCCCTGCACGACATCACTAGGGGCAGTCCGTAACTGCCAGGGAGAAAATTGCTTTTCAGCACTTCAGTCTGGCCATGGTTCTCATTTCATTGGATAATGGAACAGCAATAAATCATCTGATTTAACTTTTGCGGTGTGATACCACTCCATGTATACGACAATTATGGTTACTGAGTAAAAAAGAGAAGGGATGGCTTAACCCCGTACTAGGGCAATTTAATTTCATTTGAGACTAATTTGGTCCATCAGTTTTGACACAGTTAAAAGTTTTACATTTGTTATTGTCTGTTTCTTTCACCTAGCTCTGAGCTACAGATTGCCTCTCTAGAATATCTCAGAGATACAGCTTATTATACCAAGTTGGTGGTTCATCAATGTCTGGCTGCCACTTTTTTGTAGCGCCTGATAGACTATGATGGCGTTCTAAATTGAGCTTGAAAGAACTGTGGAGGTCAAATCTATCTATTCATTCATCAAACCAGTAACACAATGCAATGTGTACACATTGCAAATTCACTGCTACAGTTAATCAATGCCTCGGTGGCCGTACTACAGGAGGTCGGGGGATTCTGGGATTGTCTGGCTTTCCATGAATCCCGCAGTGTGTTCAGCTGAGTGAGGCGGTTTTCAATCGCTGCTTGGACAGACACCAGACTTTGCAGGACTTGCCCGCTGTTTCCAGTCACACTGCATCCTGGCCAAGCCCAATTCCTATTAGCGTCTCATGGTACACTCTGCTGAGCAGGTAATAAGTGAGGAGAAGGGAGGTAAAGAGGTAACGAGGGAGGGAAGGGCTGTTCTGCCTTCCCTCCAGGGTTTGCTGTTTCCTCGTAATCAGTTCTGCCAGGTGGGGTTAGCACACTGTGGCCTACAGGCAGAATTCTGAGTTCAACTCCTCTCAGTGCAAGGGCCAAAGTGTAGATGCTGAGTGACATTTAAGAGAGACAGAGAAATGGAAGAGGCTGTGGGGAGAGGACTATTCTGTAATACATGGGCTGCTGTTTTATTTGCTGCTTGATGGGTATTTGTTTGATGGTACATAATGGATGTTCATATGTGACAGCTGATTGTTCTGAGGGAGCAATTGGGGCAACTGCTTGTCCCTGCCAAGCCTCCACACCATGCAGTAAATTGTTACACTATTATTTTCTCATTCCATTAAATGAAACCATGTTTATCTACAGTATCCTTTTCTAGTTCTTGCAACAGAATCACAAATAACTGGAATATAGTGGAGAATAGTTGATTGTAATAAAGTCTCAAGGTAACCTATGGCATTGTTTAGGTTGTAACATGGAACGACAAGTACAAAGTAATTAAAAAATAGGCTAGGGTTATTACTTTGTGAGACCAGTCGATTGAAGGTTCATATTGCAAACATAAACCACATCAACTCACACACAGAAGTAAAACAAACACACAGTGTCATGTTCGATATATCTTTCGTGCTCCTCTTGGTAATTTTCAGAAGCAATTCTACCTCAGTTGTTACCTTGCAACACATTTTGTTTTCATTACAGAGAAGTACCTGCCATCCACAGAGGCGAAATGAGAGGGAGAGCAGATTATGATATGAGTACTCTGCCCAGCATTGATTTTAGGTAAACTATGGATTGAATATACTGCCCAATTAACAGGGGGCACTGCTGTGCACATTTTGTGGTACCAAGACTTGTCTTTTTATTATGCTTTTAACCACAACCTAATTTTATACAGTTCAAAAGTTTACTTTTACTCCGAGATTAAAGTCCATACGGTTGATCATTATTTACTGCATTTCAGTTCTCTTTATATGACCATAAAGACACTCCTCTGTTCAGTTTATGTACAATAGATGGGGCTATATCAGTGATTTCATGCTGTGCAGATTACTTTTTCTTCTTCTCAACATTATGGATGCAGTAGGACTCCTACCTCAGCTGTTAGCACATGCATACAAAATACTCCAAAGAAAACTGTCTGCAATTCTTAAGGGATCCCTACATTTTAGTAATTTTTCCTTTATATGCTCAAGTAGGTATGGTGGGAATTGGTGGGTCATTTATCTGAATTTAAAGGTACACCAGAGCATGATTGTGTTCTGTGATGCAAATCATTTCAGGTCTAAGTATCATAATTTCCACAAAAAAGAGACAGTTTTCTTTCTTCTTAAGTACACCTTAATGTCCATGTTCAGCAAGGTTTTTTTATTCTTTCTGGATCATTATGAAATGTATTGCAGGCTGTTAGAACATTTTTTATTGAAATTATTTTGGGGTGAGAAATCATATATATCAGCTAGGTTTAATTTTATCATAAAAATTAACTCATTTGCTTTCAAGAGTTTTGTTCTTAGTCATAAATCGCAACCTTCAAACTAATTGTTCATTAACTAACATCATCACCCTCCATATAATTACTTTAACTTTATTTTTACTTTAACAGTACCTTTCAGTGGAGGCAGATACAGAAAACACCACTTCAGTTTGTAATATACATGTATCACAGAGACAATCTATCCCAGTTACGTGCTCAGTCATTACTTTGGGTGCCAATGAGAGACATGCAGTACACAATATCCCTGAAGAAGAATACAGTGTACTACGAGGCTCTTTCCCCTTAAAGGGCCTGAGCTGAACGGTGAGGGGAACCTGAGGCATCGTCCTGTGTATGTGCTTGTATGAAAGGGTGCCAGCAGGGAGGAGGTGGAATTAGATGGGGGGGAAGGGGAGAACAGCACACTCATCTGGTGAGTAATGCAGAGGGCATGCGGGCACAATCCCAGTGGGCAGAACAAAGGGCTGCAGCCGTGCCCCCCTGCCCTTTTTCCACCAGGCTGGCTGTCTGCACCGCCCCCTCCCCTCATCTCTGAGCGTGTAAACATGCAGCACCCCACATATATCAGCCATCAAAGGCTTCTCCATCTTTCAAAGGGCAACAAATCTAAACGAAACCACAAACCCGTCTGTGTAGTTACTCAAAGAGTTAGCAGTTGCACAGCTCTTGACTAAGTGATGGCAACAAACACATTTGTAAATATAATATGACGCAGAGCATGAATGTACACTGTAGTGATTTAATTACTCTGCATAGCATGAATACATAGCAAAATACATTTCCATGGCAATTAATTGAATGATCTTCATTAGGATTAATTCCAAACATTTTGCTGTATTGTGCACTTTTTATCTACTCATCTGGCTGGTGCAATAACAGTTGGGTAATATTTATTCAAAATCTACCCCTATTACTAACCACACAAAGAGGAAATTGTTTTGCATCAATGAATCCATTGAAGCTATTGCAAAACCACCAGAAAGTACCACAAAAGTGGGGACACAAAGGTTCCTAAGTGGCAGACAGAGTCATATTGGTGAGACTTCACAAATCAAAATTTTCCCTAAGAAATTAGGTAACAATGAAAACGTTTCCACTGTACTGGCTTATTTCCAAAAGGAGCAGGATGGGTTATGATTTAGCCAAGGTTCCTCAGGTAACCAGTACATTCAATTCCATCCAATGATGCACCAGGCTCTCACATACTGTCAAGTTGCTGTCAGAGATATATAAGAGATATGCCTCTCCCCTGAATACTGTGTGCTCTCTTACTGAGGACCGTGCAGCCTATGGTGTGTAAAATAACATAAAATTAAATAAAATAGTCCCTTGCTCACAGAGAAAACTCCTGGCACAGATGTAGGTGTCACAACAGTGTCTCATAAGGCACATTTTGAAGGAAAAATATGGGGGAGGGAAATAAAAATGAGTGTGGACTCAAGGGCAAAATCAGGAGCATTAGGGTAATAAAAACAAAATAAAAACCATAAAGGTGATAGATACCATTGATGGGCAGTGGTAAATCCGGACCCCCACTGTTTTTCTTCACCCACAGCTGCTGATTACTCTAATGAAATAACTATCAGCCTCTGAGTTTAAGGTCCTGTTCCTCTCAGCCCTGAGGACCTGCATCAGCCACATCCTTAGGTGTACATGCTTAGGTGAGAACTACATACTAAGTGAGGCTCTAGGGGGTGTTACAAACTAGCAGCCTGTCTGTTAAGTAATGATAGGTATCTATGGTACGCTGACTGCACAGGTTACACACACACAATGTTTTTGACGGTTCTGTTCTGGACCACATATTACTGCAGTTTACAGCACAGCTGTCGCCTGACGTGCTGTTAGGTCTGACACACAGCTGGTGAGCAAGCGGATGAGTGGTGTGTCCAGCACCATGGTTTCCTGGTGCTGCAGTGAGGAAACAGATGCACAGGAGTGAAGCAGAGGAGTACCCTTGCTCTCAGAGGTCTGCCTGCTCGTTATCGCTCTTGATTAATCATGACAGAGGGGATCAGGCTCATGGTCTTCTCTCTGACTCCTTCTAGAGACTGAGCGACAGCGCTATATTTGTTCATCTCCATGCTCTGTACTTTGTAATGGGAACTTAAAAATGAGTGATATTTTCCCTCCAACACAAATATTTACAAGTTTTTTACCCCTTATGGCATATATTATACTGAAGAGCTTCAGTGGTGGTATAATCTTGTGGACATTGAGGTAAGACAGAAACCAATACAAGAATCTTTGCATTTGCTTGTTTTGTAAGATTGTTTTCTACTTTGATATATCTCTTCGCTTAACAACGAGTGTGGCTAAAATAGCCAAGCCCACAAATTAGAGGGAGTATAACATAAAAAATACAAAGTGTACAACAAAAACATTTCTTTTTCAAGAAATCAGACAAAGAAGTCTAAAGATGATTGGTTATCTTTGTGGTCTGTGAATTAATATTCTCACTTCAAAAAGAGAGCACAGAAGAAAAACATAGCTGCAGGAAAAATAACTTTTTGTTGAAGGGAGAAAATCTTTTTTGGTTCACTTTGATGTCGGGAACTGTGCACAATTCTTACTATTTTCGATTACTTGGGCACTATGATGAATCCACTTCATCCAAAATAATCTCAATGCAGGAACATTATTACAGAATCATACATATGCATTACCTAATTTGATAATTATTTTGATACCTTTGTACAATCCCTTCACATTCATTCATCTAAAACATTTTAACAAATCTTTAAAAAGCAGATTTCTTGCTAGACAGCAAAACAACTTAAAGTGAAAGAATATATGTAAATGCAAATGTAGAAGCAATGTTTGATGCCAATTCAACAAGCATTGTGTTTATGGACTGAATTTGGATGCTTGCAGCTTTGAATAGCATTAAGGGTTTAAGTCCCACAAAGCCCTCAGATTGACTGAAAAGTCTTAAGTAAAAGAGACAGAATAGGGAATGAAAGCAAAAACCATTCTGCAGGTGTGCCAAAAACAAGCTGTGCATAAAACTACAAGTAATAAAATGGGTATGGGAGTAAAACAAGCCTTGAACCACAAGAATGCCATCCATGGGCAAGAAGAATTTCACACCTATTTTAAGAGTCTGTTCAAAATGTCTGGGGCTTTAAAACAAACTACTTGTATGTATCACATCCAACTGTTGGATGCCTAAAACTGGCTTTTATACTCTCCCTCCCTTTAAGAATAGAGTTTATGAAACTACACACGGTGGGCTGATTTAAATTGGTATTCTGATAAACACCGCCAAACAATTCTAAACAGATTCACTATGATTACAAAGTAAAGGTAGAGTCCACAGCTTCCCCCATTTGTACTGTAAGTCTGGCTGACACCGCTGGCACTCCTGGGGTACCGAGGAGACGGGAAAACAAAGAGAAATTGTCTATGAAAACAGCGGAGAGAGAGGAGGAAGAAAGAGGGAATAAAACAAAGGAAGAGAGAATTAAAGAGAGAAAATGAGAGAGAGAAGGATAGGTTGACAGAAGGATACAGCAAGAGAAGAGGGAGAATTCACATACCTGGATCAAAGATAGGTCCTCCAAACGGAGTCTGAAAAGGTGATTTCTGAAAGAAAAAGAAAGGTCTTATTTTTTTCCAACTAGTGTATACTTGAAAGAAGACGTTCACAGTCTCTGAAGAAAACAACCAAGTCTTTCCTGAGTGATGGACAGCTAAAATATGTTTTTGTAGCACACAATATTAGTGAGAAACAACATCAGTCTTTCCTGCTCATCCAACCTTGCAAACCACCAAAAGACACACTAAAACACACCATTTAAAATTAAATATAAAACTCTTAACTCAATGATCCTGATGACTCCCAGGACATAAACCAATCTAATGAACCAGAGCACAATATGTCAACACACAGGCAAAACACACTTTTATCAATTATTAGCAAAAGACATATGAATCCATTAATAATGTAATGCTGCACCTATTAACATGAAAAGGTCATAGATGCACCCATTCCATGTCAGGCAGCTCAATGGGAACACAAAGGGTAATTACTGGCGGTCATAGATGACTGAAGTTTACCGTAACAGCATAGCACGATCCGATTAGAGCCACTTACCTTATTGACATATGAATCAATAGCTTCCCCTTTTTCTATGCTTCTTCTCTAAAACCTCTCATTCAACCCACAACACACACAGGACTGCCTGTCAATATCACTGCAGCAATTTCAAGAGCACTAGACAGTAGAAATTTGATCAACTTTAGGAGGCAGTTACTCAGGTCACATATATTTTTACTGGATTTTAAGGGATAAGCCCTATAAGCATTGTAAAAGCATGGATACCACTTACTCTTAGTTTAATAAGCCTAAATACATGACAGAGTATCCCTCTGTTAATGATATTGGACCATTTGTTTACAAACATATTTTAACAATGTACAAGACTTGCATTATTATTAATCACAACTCAAGTGGAGGAATCTGACTCACTAAAAGATAACATTGGAATCAGATCAGATCTGAACATTGGGTCAGAATAGTATGAGGGCAGAGGATGTTTCCAGTACATAATGACAAAACCTCCATGTGGACAGCTACATAACAGTTTTCACATTGTAGAGTATGCTTCAGTGTGTTTTTCTTCCAAAAGAAAGTAACAGCTAAACTTGGAATGGACAGCAAGTGGCCAGCATTGATTTGTGAATAATGAAACAGAGTGAAGTGCAGTTCTGCAAGGCACGGAGGAGGAGCACCTGCCACTCTCTCCATCAGAAAATATCAGAAACCCTCATAATCCCATCCAAGGATCCCTCTGACAACTCCAGTGAGCCAATCAAGGAGGACAGCATGAATCCAAAGTAGACCTGAGGTAGCTCTGCCCCCAGGGAGATTCCTAAATCTACACAATTGACTGCACAGGAGAGATCACTGAACTGAGCGCTGACACAGCCTCTACAGTACTGCTGCAAGGAGGTAAGGCTAGTGACTTAGTACATATTAAACCACATTGATCTTCAGTTGAGCTGAAACTGGAGACAGCCAACCGCAAAGAACTTATAGGGCTGCTGGCGGATAAAAATGTATGACAGCAGCAATAAAACAGCACATAATGCAATGATATTGATAGACCTTATAACTCTGGATTTCCTCCACCTTTCTTTAAAAAAAAAAAAAAAAAAACATTTCAGTTAGCATTACAATTGTAAGACACACTGACCTACCTACTCAAGGGTGAACCCAATGTCTGCAGCATACTGTACTACACATACACACACACACACACACACACACACACACCTGTGTATGCATGTATAGGTATGCTACAATACTGCATACACAGAATAGTTGTACATACTGTATATAAAGTTTAGAACCATTAAAAGGAATCTATACATGCATGCATTTGTATAGACACACACACGTGTGTGTGCGGTGTGTACGTGTGTGTGTGTGTGTGTGTGTGTGTGTGTGTGTGTGTGTGTGTGTGTGTATTTTGCCCTTTTCACATCAAACCTTTCAATTCCATTCTTTCAGTCTCAGCAAGTCTCTCCCATTTGCCTACCCCAACTTCAATTTAAAATGCATTAGCCAATTCCCAAAGCTTCACTTGTTTCTCCAGTCTCTTGTCTCCCTGACCATCCTATGTGCCCTTTGTAGATGAGAGCTATATTGACAACTAAGGCCATTAGTGGCAATTGAGTGAATATTTGGAATCCCTAACAGACAGGGAGCTCATCATCCTCTGAAGGTTTCTCTTAAGAGAACACAAAGACTAGCTTCAGAGGAACATAGAATGTGCATTAGAAATGATTACAGTTCATACAGATACAGAGGAAATTCAACTTCCACCCTCATGCAACACATGCAACAAGATTGCCTACATGTAGTCATTTGGCATTGGAAACCCCTTTTTATCAAGATAAAGTTACTCACTTTTCACAAGCCATGAATATCAAAACATCTGAATCATAATACCCTTTAAAACAGTAGAAACATGTACTTACAATGCAATTTAAAACAAGAAAAACGTTTCAGTCAATTTCACATAACAGAATCTCATGGGGCTTCTTTCAGCTCTTAGAAAATCTAACCACTGCAATTGTTATGCTTTATGTCCTATCCTCATGGTTAAGGGCTTGTCAGAGTTGATGATATGCTGTATAAGAATGTAAATATCTCACTTCCATATATAGCTTTCGGGCTCATATGTAGAAAAACTCCAGGCCCAGGAATTGTCTTCTGACCTATGTCATCTGCACAAACAAATATATATTCTGCTAATCCATATTTATTTTACTCTTACATAAATTTAGACAAAATTCATATTTCAACAGAGGTCTAGTCAGATTAATAAAGACATACTGTATGTAAAAGCAAAATTACGTCAAGTCCTTTCTTTTGCTGAAAGCTTATTTCTACTCATTGATTGTTTGCCTCCATGAAATAAGTATGTTACATCCATCAAAACTGGAAGCACTATATTATTTGGTTGAGTAGGCTTCTAAAAAGGAAATGAGTCAAATCTATCCTTTCCTCTCCTGATTAATATAAACTCAATATTATCTAATAAAATGCTACTTGAAGCGTAACCTCTCAGGGCTCAGCTGTACTCTTCTTTCACATGCCGCCAAATACTGTTTATTGCCTTTCAGGCACTGGATTGTGCCTAAGGAAACTCCCATGATTCACTTTGGTTCCGCTAATTGTCCATGTGTAACGGTTTACAGCAGTTGCAACTTAACACTACATTGGATGAAAGCCTATTTTTGTTTTAGTTTTGATCCTTCCTCCTTATTTCCTCCTGTTTTTCTTCCATGCTTAATGCTTGAAAGCAGTCCCTGATTTTGCACACTCCCACTTATGATCTAGGTCATAGCATGCAGATGTGCAAAATATGTGCTATTTTTCCCAACAGTATGTCCAAAACTACATCCAGTACTACTGTTGAAATGTTTTTCCACACATCAATAATGCTGATATTGTTTTGACTCATTCATGTCATTTCTGGAATGTTTATCACATGTGGTGTTTACATGTGGGTAAATTTCTTGTCTTGGTTTTACATCCCTGGCCAAACCAAGCAATTCCATGGACGCACTTTCAAAAACACACTGTCTGCCTGAATTTTAACAAAACCAGTTGATTGAGCTGGTTGGCACTTTTATTGGCACTTTCCACAGATGCACTTAAAGACACCTTATGCTAATTCATTCATGATCTGTGCAGCAACACTCACTTTTTTGCTAGCTGATGATGAACATACACTCAATATGTATGTTTACTGGATATGCGGAAACACCTTCATAGGTTTTTGATTTAATCTCCATTTTTAAACGTCACAGGGTTTGAAATGGTCAAAATAGGAGAATCTGCATTAAAAACACTTCAACAAAAACACTGGAGTAAAGAAAAAAGAAAATACTTGAGTAGTAATTAAGAGAAAATTCCTGTTGCAACCTCAAATAGGTAAAAAATGTGCCATAAAACTGTGATTTAACTTCAAAGTGACACACATTTAGAACTCATTCAGAAATACCACCAATAAAAATGGAATTTGCTATCCTTTCTTGTTGCTTCCACAAAGGGCAGTGCACTTTCTTTCATGTTGCGAGTTAATCCCATAGCTCTGTAAGTAATGCACATCCTCAGTGTGCCTGTGTCACCTGGCGATTAAGCCTCACATACTCACTAATCTTTAAGCAATCTGGGCAGATGATCATATGTGTGATGTGTGGACTATCAGGGTAAGACATGAGCTTTGAACACATTTGTATCCATAACATTTAGCCACAGGGAAGGAGTGAATAAATAATTCCTATATTAAGGAATTAATGTATGCTTTTCAAATAAATACTAGTCTGCTTCATAGGGAATACTGTTGAGGATGAGTGGGTCTCAGCAGTCACTGTAAGTTGCAAGCCGTACACACACACCCTTTGGAAATCACCAACTTAACGTGCCTGTTTATACACAACTGAGTTATTATTATTTGGGTTGAATTATGCTAATTATTGATGAATCACCTTTATTAATCTAGTCCATTATGTTAAATAACATCATGTAGTTTATCTTGTAAATATAAATAATTTCATGTAAACATAAAAAATATTGTACCATAATTATAAGTGCTTGTTTGCTTATAGAGTGGTGCAGTATGCCAGAAGAGAGAATGCCACAGCTCCTAATTCTTTATTACTACAGAACCTTTACACTCTGAGATCTGCATCTCAACAGATGGTATTTACACCAGACATGCGACCTTTCTGGTGCGATATCCAAAACTATGAATAGCTACACAAAAGTTATGAACATAATTCTTATTTGCAAAGCACATTTCTAAAGCACTCAACTCAACTGGTGCCTGAATCTGGTGCTTTGATGTTTAAATTGAAATGTTTACTGACAGGCTCAGGAGTTATCAACAAAGAGACTGGGGGATGTGGCCACACCCAGCCTTACATCTGTCTGTAAAATATGGTGTAATTGGAGATCATCAGAGCAGTAACATCTGGTGAAGTGCAAAACAATCAAACAACCCCCAAGACATGAAGATACAGTTTCTGTGAAAAATAACAAAAACAAAAGGAAAAAAGTGAAAGTTCTGTTAGTCTTTCTACTTGGCCCTGCATGTGTAATTCAGTCCTCCAATGGCAAGAAGCCATTAAAGCCTCATGATGATTCACTATTGTCATTACTACCATATCATAATAGTAGTGATAATATGATAGTAATGACAGTAATTATCATATCATTACTAATCATCCCATTGCAGTACCTGAAACTTCTCAATTAGCATTTTAATGATACATGCCATTTATGGAGAGATGCTCAAGGCTATAGTTACATTTATCCTTCTTATTTGGCAGTATTCATGATAATATATCAATAATAAATTCATATGTATATGTCAGTAACACAATATCATATTTCATATTTACAAAAGTTAACTCTTCATGGAGAAACTACTAAACAATGTAACTTTTCTGAGAGAGCAGAGATTGGATTCTATTTGTCATGCTTCAATGAAAACACTCAATGTTAAAATTGTGTAGGATGTCTGTGTCCCCCCAGTTGAACAACAGGAGTTGCTGATGAGGCAAAGCTACATCCAATTACGCCCAGTGGGGCTTCCAGCTGCTCTCTGCCGTCTGCATTGGCAAGTTTAAATATTTTGTTGTCTGACCATGGAGCCCAATCTTGCACTTAAGATACTAACATGAACACTTGATTGTTGATGAGTTGGTCAAACAAAAATATACCAACCAGGCAAAACCTTATCTTAAAAATCGCATGTTTTGTAAAGAGAGGATCCTTTTACCTGGCTCCCACAATCAGCTCTTTCTGCCCTGGGTCAAAGGTCAATTGTGAGTAATCCACTGTGCCTTCTGCCCTGAACCGGTGGATCCACGGCTCAATCTCTGTGGTAAGAGAGAAAGAAAGGAGATGCATAAGTTAGAAAGTGATATGGGGGTGCAGCGGATTCAGGCTGGAGCTGTTGAAGGGTTGTGAAGGGTGATTATATTGTATCTGACATTAAGCACACGGGCTGGGCTTCAGCTGTCAACGTAGTGTCCTTGCTGTCCACTCCAGGGAGAGATGCCTCATGATTTGTCAAGGCTGGAGCTCACAGACGGCCACTCTGGCCCCCTATCACCTTGGCGCCACACCCATTAACCCCTGCTGAGGCCATCAAAGACCTCTGGTGTCACAGAAAGAAGATGTTACTGTCTCTCTTTTCCTTTGAAATCTGATACATGCTGCTGATGTCTAGAGCTGTGCATGATCTCTGCCTCCCTCCCAGCTCAAACTTTACATCTCTGTCAGTGCAGTTAAAACATGAACACTGTCACACCACTTTGGAATAAATCAAAGTGATTAGGCCATCTTTATAGAGCCAAATGTCTTGATTTGTATCAGCATGAAGGGTGACATATTTCACAGGCCTACACATAATTTCACAAACTCTCTTTGCTCATTATCTGCCCATTGATTGCTCAGAGATGTGCAGGTGTCAGATTCAACTTTGCCCAAACTTCGCCAGTAATAAGGCATCTTGACAGGAACTCTAGTCAGCCTCTCTAGGGGGAAATAAAATTGACAACTGAAGAGTCCTGAATTCACCTGATCACTCTTTTTTTTTCAAGAGGGTTGACGGCTGAGGTATTCCCCAATACTACTGTCTTCCTGCACAACAGTGCCTACTTAAGAATGAACACATCAACACAAGTGTCAGGACAATTTATATTGTTAGCTTAAACTAACATCCTTTAATATTTATAGGAAACTGAATGAATCAACACAATGTTGTCTAGGTGTGCTTGATGCTCATTGGACAATGTCCAAAGTAACATGCCATGGCTGATGAAGTTTCCCCAACATCGATGTAATTAATATCAATGGCATCATGGATAAGTTCACTGAGGAGTTTTCACTCAGGTGAACAGTTCGGTCCCTATTGCTCCTAGGAAACAAACTTAGGATTTACTTTCCAAGGCGAGTGCCGGGGCGGTCTTTCATGCGAGGGAAAGTATTCAGAGCATACAAATGTAGCAGCAGCTCCCTGAAGGATACACAACTTCAGTTACAAAGTCTCTCCTCCATAAATCTTACAAATCCCGCTGGGGAGAATGCAACTTTTGAGCAAATAAGGAGGTAAAAAAGAGATTTATTTTTCTCATGTTAAGACCTCAAAGTGATTCAAGAGTAACAATACATTAGCCAAGGATCTTGAATGACAGTTTTTTTATGATTTACTTGACCATCACTGAATCGGAGGGTAGATATGGGAAAGAGTTTCTAATGTAGGCTAATAAAATTGAGCTGTATAGAAATGAGAGGAGGAAAGAAAACAAAAATCACCTTTGCATTTGCCATCTCAGGGTCTTTTTGACAGCCACTGAGCACACCACTTAACCTGGATCTCAGAATGATGCATACACTGATTTATCTTTAGATCAAACTCAAGAGCATGTTTAAAAAATACTGGTTTACAAATATTTAACATAATGTCATTTATTGATTTTTTCACAACCCTAAATATAATTATTTTCTTTGCTTTGTTTCTTGAATACAGTTGGTTAAAGTTTGCATTGCCAAGCCCTACAGGGACTTGTGCGGAGACAGGTGTTTTCCCACTGAACCACTGATTTGAACCAATCATGTGTCTTACTGTGGACAGCAAAGCTTTTTGATTGGTTCAGCCAAGTCAGTGTCAGCTGACAGCTCATTGTAGCTCCACCCATTGTAGGGTTCAAGAAACCAAGAAACCTAGGGTTCAGACCACACACAATGTACACTGGGCCAGAAATTACACTGTGGCTAAATAGCTCAGGTCCAAAAGGTTTCCATTGCTGCCAGAATAATGTGTGGATACTCTACAGTGTGTGTAGGACAGGCTAAAAGTATACTTTCTCCTCTGAACTCTGCTGTCATCCAGTCAAGCAAATATAACTGTGTTTGAGGGTGGAGTGCACTGGCAGGCCAGAGATTAGTCCTGACTGAGGGGGAAGTGGCTGGAGGTTGGGGCTCAGTGCCACCCTGAAGCCTCTTCAGCACTCACCACAGCACTGGGGCCCTGCCAAAACACGCAACCCCACTGCCCAAAATAGAACTGCGCTCTTCCAAATTCATCACCTGCCGTCGGGACTGTTCCAGTAATCAGTTTCAACAATTTGGTCCAGACAATGAGTTTATAATGCAACATATAAATATTTACTCAAAATTACGATGGGGGTGGGGTGTTCAATGTCCTGAGAGCAATGGGACCTGAAGATTCTTACAGCTAAATGTTGAAATACTTGGCACTTGGACCATGTGTTATTGCATACTCTGAAAGGGGTTTTTACAAGTCACACAAACTGTCACTATGATTAAGGCTTTACTTACATACCCCAACACTTAGGAGTAATTGCTGATGGTGGAGAGAGAGAAAAAAGAAAAAGAAACAACAGAGACACACATTTGGAGGATTTAGGCTGTCATGAGAGTAACCCCAGGCCAGTCTGAATTGTGCATGTTATATTCCCCTGTGACAGATGTACAGAATTCTCTTCAGAACTTTTTCTTGGTGTCATGCACTGCAGACTTGGATAAATGTAAACAACTCCCATTTTCATGAACAAAAAAATCTATGTGTATATATGTGTGTGTAACCCATCCAGCTGACCAAGTTCAAAAGTTAAACTGCACACTCTTTGTCTTTTTTCTCTCTCTCTTTCATGCTGCTTTAACCAGTAAAGTATGTGTTTTTTAGACTGGAACCAAAATTACAGTGGCAGAATGACCCAAAGCTCCCTGCAAATCATCTGGGACAAACCACTCCAGAGTCACAAATAAGCACTGTATAAAATCTGCATCTGATGTGTCTTTTAGAGTGAAAACATGAATGAATAAATGATAAAAGAAGCTGACCTAATGGCCTGCTTGGGCCACTGGAGAAGATCAATATAAAACAGAAAAGGGCAGCTAGAGTGCATTTATTACATAAGCTCATGATAAATATGCTGTACACAGAGTCAACACGGAGTGGATAAAATCTGATTTTGTATGCTTATTGTGATCACTTACAGCATGTCCAGTGGCAAATAGTAAACATGGGTGTGTATTTAAAGAAACATCACCCATAGGGCCAATTAAAATGTTGTTGTATGCTATTGCCAGTTACTAATGATAGCAGTTGCATCTAACATACCAGTTTGTTTGTGTTCTGTTCCCTTATGCTCTTTGTAATTAACTATGGTTTTCTTGCCACAAGATACAAAAGCACTTGTGTGAAGTCTTTTCTTTCCTTTAGATGTATGATTTTGCGCAAAAGGCTGCATCATATTTGTATCAATAAAACTATCCAAATCCTATCCAAGGTCTACATCAAAGACTGGGCCATTGATTGCTGACGCCACGACTCAGATGCATCTAATTCTCCTATCTGCTACTGTCATCATTAGCACAACACGTAATCCCACCATGCATTGGAAACTGTCCTCGCATGCTTTGTGAATGAACAAGGAAAGAGATAACCTGGGATGCCTCTGACATCAGACACAAAATCCATCACTGCAAAGGAATTTACTTCTCAGTTGAACTACCTGTTAAATCTGATTGAATAAAGGTAACTTTTAAAAAATACATTAAGCACAGCACACATCAGACTTCATTAAAAAAATCTATTCTATCAGGATATTCACTTCCATATTGATTGAAATGAAAATAGCTAGTAATGCCTGTGCCAACTGGATCCTTCTGACAGAAACCTTTCCTCTGATTAAAGTGAAACTGACCTAGAATGAATAAAGTAAAATATGTAAACTGTGCAAATACCTATTTAAAAATCTTGTGAGGGAAAGGTTGGGAGAGTGAGAGAGAAAAGATACCAAGCGAAAACATGTATTCTAGCCGTACATTACAGACAGGCAACAGGTCCTCATCAAAATCATGTGTTTGGATTTGTGAACAAGAATATGCTGTCTTCCAGAAAAAAATATATGAATTGAGAACTGTTTTCCTATGAAATGTCATTGGCACATTTGATTCAAAGCAACACTACTGTAATGTATTGTAAAACTCTTCTCACAAGGACACATAAGAAAATGTGCAGATATCAATAAAGTAAAATCCTTAGGGGCAATGTCCTGGATGCAATTTAGGCTGTACATCTGAGAAGCTGACCATCAACCCTGCAAATTACAAATCTGTGATAAGAAAAACATTGTCACACAAAAAGCTCCTGAGCACCATACTTCAAGTGTTATTTTAGCAGTTGTTACCACAGCACATGTAAATCAAATTGTGTTACATTTGTGAAGAAGGTTTAAATCTGTTATGTATTACACATCTGAGGAAATGTCTTCCCTTCAACAATGATAGCACTGAGGTATATTTTTACATTTTATTATTGTGTCCCATTTGTCTAGCTCAGATAGACTTTCATTAAAGTCTTGACTCATCCATACAACTGAAAATGCTCTGTAAAATTGATCCACAGTCAAATAGACATTGCTTTTTGGCCGTGTATTTCCCCGTACACCAGAAGTGCCCAGGGGTCACGTCTATGCTATAGGCTAGAATTTGACTCTTCAGGAAATTCGCAAAGGTTATATGATACGCCCCTGTTGAGCACAGACGAGATCCATATTTTGCACACTTGAAACCAACATCAATATAAAGCCAAGGCAGCAGCTCCCGGATGGACCAAAAACAACTGCGCAGGTCTGCTGTTGAAATCTCCACAGGGAAAGCAGCCCTAGCAGTTGTGTTGGCTGAGTGTGAGGCTTCTTGCTGTGGAGTAAATCTTTTATATGGCACACCCTTTCTGGGCAGTGAAAACTTCCCCACACTATAAAGCAGCACAGGACGTTACTGCAAGCGTTTGGGCATATATAACCATCCAAACTGGTGGAAATCCAGCAATGCAACACAGCATGCCTTCGACATAACAACAGCTTTTGCTCCCCAGGAATATTTTTAACATCTTTATAGTCCTCCCAGCAGAAAACAAACTCACTGTGTAGACCTTCCAATCTTTTGAACCTATACAGACATGTATTATGTGGTACACAGAGATATGCGTGAGCTGCTACTCAACTACAGAGGAGAAAGAACAGAGGGATGGTTTATAGACATGATGTCCCCATGGTGAACACAGCACAAGAAGAAAAGAGGCTTGCTATTGCTTCCATTTCCAACTGCAGTGGATTTCCTTCAAGCTAAATACAGTTAATCACTCAGTTTTAACCTGCAGCTCTGAACAAATGTTTTAATTATGTGCACAATGTTGCCTAACAGCTTTCCTCCAAAACAGCCTTCAGCTTTCCGATTGATTTTATAGAAAACTGGATCTTCCACACAATTTGAACAGTCAATGCACCTCACAAAACTTTTTGATACAACTCCATTCCCAGTCATGAAAATGTATCTAATATTTGAAATTTCATTCTCCAGCAGTGTAGACATTAGCATATTGAACATTTCTTTATGTCCATGGACCACTTTGGGAACAGATGCAGATTTCTTAATTTCACTGAGCAATTTCACATGTGTTTTATTTGATAAATTTTATGTGCCAATAGATTGTTTCATCTGCTGGGCCATTGATTAGGTAAATGATCCTCAAGGCTAGCAGAAAAGCCTAATTAATATACTCACATACTAATTGTAAACATATTGTGAAATGCTATTTTTTTTTCAATGAGTTGATTATTTGTACTTTAAAAATCATGCAATACACACTAATAATTAAAATACAAAAATGGAGAAAAACATTGAGGTCCAAAGATTATTGATATTCTAAAAACTATTGTAGTCCAAGGAAAAAATATTCACCTTTTTTGAAAGAATGTGGTAAATCATTTAAACATCTTTATCAAGAGAAGGAAAATAAGTATTCTGCAGGAAGAAAAATATGGCATGTTAATTAGGGTAATTCTCATTTCATATATTTCTTTCAAAAACACAAGCCCCAATAGGCCGTTTTGGTTTCCATCTTAAAAATTGAATCCAGATGAACAAATGTGAGCTGTAAAAAGAATATGGGCCATAAGTCCATTTTAACTGGACTATATGGAGCAATTCTCAGAAATCTGTGGAGAGATACAGCAAAGCTCAGTGAATACCCAGCAGTCTTTATGTGTGTAAAGGATCTGTATCTGGAATGATAAGGTCTCATTTGTAAAGAATAGCATATGGTAATCAGTCTGTGTAGCAGGGCAGCAGCTCTGCGTGTCAGATGAGACTACTCTAGCTTTGGGCTCTCATGAGTATGTTGCAGACCTTCTGCAACAGTACAGGGCCAAATTGCCAGTCACTGTGCCAAACAGCCTTAATCTTGTCACTCTGTGTCAAACCACCAATCCTTGAATTCTTTTTTAAGAGTTGAATTTTCAACATATAGTATCAACTGTTGTTTTGGATGCAGAGCAGCCTATATTTGGTCATACTCATGCAAGACAGAAAACGCAACAGTAACCTACATGTAGCATGTAATGGTAAGTCATGAATGCTGCATCTACAGCAGGTGTTCCTTCCTGGATCTGACTATCTAGTCGTAGTCAAAAACGGGTCAGTAGGGAGGTGGAGGTGATTACTTTGATTTCAAAAGGGTTTACGATGTAGGTTAGTCCTGCATATGCTCAAGGTCCTCTTTCAGTCTTCACAGACAAATTTAAGATGAATTATTGTTTAGGTTTTCCTGACTCTCTTCTTAATTAATAGTTTTGATGTAGGTATGCCAATACATGAATTGAACAATTTAGGAATATTCAACCTATAACTGTATCTCTTTCAACATAAACAAAACAGTAACCCCAGAAAAGGAATTTTTGACACCGATACTCCACTGCAATGGATTGTTGTATTTTGTGTGCGTGTTTGTGTGTGAGTGTGTATGTGTGTGTGTGTGCGCGCATTAGATAAGAACTGACAGATACTTTAGTCTTGAGACATCAAGTTTTAGAACTTTCATACTGCCATGCCATTGCATTGTTCTGTATGTTTGTCTGAAATTGTTAAAAATTTTGAGTCTTATGTATTTAATCCCATGTGTAGCTAAAAGTCACAACAAAGTGTTCCCATTTTAATAACTAATTTTTGATAGCATGGCAGACACTACCCATTAATTCTAAGCTCACACATTGATGACCGCTTAGAGATACTTTTATTCCTCCTCCTCCTCCTTGTTTTCTTCATGGTGCATGTCTGAAGAAGAGAGGCCTAATTACAGAGAAGCCATGGAGCAGGCAGGGCAACATTGCCTAATGGAGTAGTGTGAAGGGCAGGGATGGGCATTATGGAACACAAACACTCAGCACCAGGGGACCGGTGCGCAACACATCCCACATGAGGCGGGAAGAAAAAGAAAAAAAGAACAATTGTGTTACATGAGCTGTCACTCACTCCAGTAGGATCATTATGTTGAATATGCCCCATGCGGCGCCGACCTGACTGCCCGGGTGGAGAGGCGCAGAATTTATCCCTGAGCTCTGGAACCCATGACCTTGGTCTTCCACTCACTTACTCCTCACACAGACTCTCCCAGTAGATTCTGGTACTCAGCTGAACCCTTCACTGTCTGTGACTTTCTATGACTGTCCCAAATGCGTACGAATGTACTCACATGGATAGCAACTGACACACAGATGTGCAATTAAATTACTGCAATGATGCATTATATATAATGATTATTCAAAGGTATCATATGCCATCTTTCCTCAAAACACTAAAAGTACCTTAAGTGATAGCAGACTAACATCATTCTCTAATTGTGAATGTATAGTGTGTTGTTTGAAATGGGAGAGAAGTGTAAATCCTATATTTTAACCAGTTTCAAGGATCACTATGAATTAAACAACTACCACAGTCTTTTCAAACCTTGTACTTTCTAACATTGCAGCTTGGGTATCCCGTTGCACGTGGAGGAAGAGGAATGGAGGCTGCTTGGATACCTGAGTGAGAGATGATCGGGTGCTCCGCTCTGTGGCATGGCGAATCAGGGCTCCAGGAGGGGACTCTGCCAGCCAGGCCCCCAGCCAGCAGGACCAGCATGCCCTGCAGGGACAGCATGCAGCGGGCCAGGGGGCTCCCCGTGGCTGCAGCCATGGGCTTCAGGGCACTGGTCACTTCCTCTCAGGCCTTGGGGCAGGTTGCTGGGCATCCACAGAGGAGACCTGAGAAGCAGAGAGACAGGCTGGTCAGGCTGGAGCCAATGGCAGCTGCTGGAGCCATCACATTTTACAGGACAACACTCTGACCCTTTCACCCTCTGACCCACGACCTTGGATATGCCAGTCAGTGGCTGACATGCCTTCTGTATCACATACTGCACATACCACAAGTTCTATGTATTCCTGCATGTAACGTCTTAAGGAGGCCTCTTGTGACAATGTGACAAAGTGAGAATGTGAGGTCTGGTTTCTCTTTTCCTACAGTACTCTGTGAAAATACATGGTCTCTTTCATTTTCATTCAGTCCTACACAGCATAGCCCTTACAAAAGAGAGGGAGGGGTCTGGTTGGATGAAGGAGAGCTTGAGGATTTCTGAAATGGAATGTAAGAAACTCTTGACCTGGTAATATAAAGCACCTGCTGCTCTTTGTCGCCAGGGTCTGTCAGACAAGTCTGTTCTCCAAGCTTCCTTTTTTGTATCAATGTTCTTACCCTCTATACAACAGCCCAGAGAGGGTTAGAGTTTGCTGGTCATATCGATGCAGCTGTCTGAAGGAACTGATGTCAAGGCTAATTTTTCAATGTATTGTATCCATTCAAATATCAGACATGAATGGGGAACAGACCTGGGGAATGTTTTCACACGTGACACATTCAGAGACATTCCCATGTAACATTATACTCATGGGCTCTAACTGAAATGGTCACATCTGATCAGATGAAATGCACTGTGGGAGACATTTCAGCAAAAATTATTCAATAAAAATCTTAGCTATTGGTACACTGTATATAAAAGGATACAAAATAAAAAGGTTTGTTTGTGATCAAAATAAACTACACTGGTGTAATTAACATGACGCTTTACAGACCTTAAGTTTATGAGTTCAGTTATATTTCCTCACGCATATTTACAACATCAGGCAAGATAAAAAATAACATATCAGTTCAGATATTGCTTTCAATGTATGTGTGTTGAACATGTGTGTTTATGTTTATTTTTCCTTCAAACACAAATTACACCAATACTTGTCAGTACTTTGTCTCATACTTATGACACAAACACCATGTCATTCATACACACAAAAGCATCCACAGGGAGTCAGCCGAATCAATACCATCAACAACAGTATTTACGTAGCAGATGCTGTTTCTTCTCTTCAGTGCACAACAAAATTTGTATTAATGTAAACATAAATAGGATATAAAGAGGAAAACATACACAGTATGTCCAATTGCTATTGCATGCTCTGCATTTTGTATAAACTTTTGAATTTCTAGATACCTTTATGCAAACAAACTGTTCACTTAATAGGCAGCAGAAATTCATGAGCAATTTCACTCCAGCTCTGGTATATTTTGTAGGATTGTAGTATGATTCCTTAGCACAGATACCAAACAGAAAGTCATAGTCCTGCCACAGGTCATTGAGTTTTTCCTCATGAACTGGCTCAATGAGCTACTTTCCTCTCTGCTGCTGCTGGGTTTTTTTTTCTCAACTTTCATGTTTACATGCTTTTCAATGGCCATGCTGACAGGCCATGTGTAGCCCTGCTGTTGAAGCATTGGACACAGAATACTTTTTTATTAGTCTCAAAGTGTAGGACCTCAGGTGGTACATGTGCATTCCACAGCTGGGAGTTCTAGTCTTTCCACACCAATAATGGCCATAGATGGAAGTGTACACTAATAGGACAATATTGGCTTAGCCTCTCCAGGTAGATTTAGGGGGTGTACTTGCTGAACTCCTTGGTCTTATCACTCTCTAATGTCCTCTCCTGACTGGTCAGGCACCTGCAGGTTTGTTAATTGAAAATATATTGGAAACACAATCATGGCTAGTTGCAGCATGAATCAGAAGAGTTGCATCTTTTTAGGATGTCTGTGAGGTCTGTTTCAAAGGGAATGGGGCTGACAACGTAGTTCAACTCAGGTCAGAACAATAGTCTTAACTCTAATCTAAGCCTGATTATGCTCAAAGGCAAGTATCAAGTTGCCAATGATCCCAATCTTGATGAAGCTTTTGAGACCTGATGACAGATAAAGGGGTAATTGTGGTGAAATTGTAAAGTGTGCGCGTGGTAGTGGACACTAGTCACTTTAAGTTATAGCACCACCAATTGGCATAACACGCCATGATCAGACCCTCAGAACATTGGTCTGACTTGCTGCAGTAACCCCTACCTTGTTCAATCTATGAATCATTCATAAAAAGCATCAGGGCTATTTTCAACACTGATTTTTCATCAAACAGCTTTATTGATTGAAAATAAACCCTTTCTCACTGCATAGCACTTATTTTGCCCCTGTGAGATGGAAACATTTTCAATTTACCTCACTGTCACTCAGTGAATTTCACCTGTTAAATTCAAAGGTTGGAGATAGCCCACAGACACAGCAATATCAGATAACAAACTGTAGAGAGTGCATCTTAATGGATGCCAAATTCCTCACACGTCACCAGAATGCCCCAGCTCAGCCTCAAAGCTTAAATAAACCTGTACAGCCTGGCAATGAAAAATGGTTCTACTTTCAAAAAGAAATTCACTCATTATCGTTAAGAGCATCAGTGCATATACATTCTACCATATTTAACTTAGGAGATAAAACAAATAAACAATAAATACAATTTATAATACATAAATGAAACACAACAACAACAACAATAATAATAATAATAACAATAATAGTAAAGCAATAGACTATATGACTATTATGCTGTAATAATGACTTCATGACACAAATGGCTAAGCAGAAATATATATCAGCACATCATACTTATTGCACTGCATTTCTTAAACAAAGGCCCAATGCTCTGACCAGTCTGCTTTAATTAACAGGCATATCTACTCAAAGAGACATGGTGCAGACCTGAGAGTTGCAGAGACATATAAATAAAAAAAGAAAGATTACCTCACAGGAAATGGTATGGATTACAATGTCTTCATTACTATACACTCACACACACACACACTCATGCACATGCGCACACACACACACACACACACATGCGCACACACACACACACACACACACACACACACACACACACATACACACACACAAACATTTACAGAGGGGGAGCCACAAGAAAGAATAGCACAGCTGTAAGCTGAAAGGCAAAGGAAAGTCTGATACACTTTATGAAACAAAACAAGAAAATTAGAACCTTCCTGCTACTGCATACTATTTGTATCAATATGGGAGAAAAATCGGCAAATCAGCCTCAAACAAAGTTTGAATGTGTTTCTTTGAGTCACTTAGCTCTGAAAATGCAGTACTATAAAGTGTGCAAAGTTACGGCCAATCAGTCAAAGAGATTTTGAAATGGAACAAGTAAAACAACCTTTGTTTTGTGTCTTGGCTTTGAGAAGGGCCTCACAACACTAAAATTCATGGCTGGACATAAAATTTGAACTGAATGTATAATAGTGGAAAACTGACAAGCAAAGCAAGATTGATGGATAGCATCCCCAATGAATGTCTGAAATGTCGAGTGTAGTTAATCCCTTCATTCCTGAATCTCAGCCTGAGGCTGCACGGTTAAAAAACTACAGCCCAAGTCAGATAAATCAATCAAATGCTTTTTGCATTTGTATTGTGAAAAAAGAAACAGAGAATTTGTCAAATCAATGCAAGCAATTGTGCCATGGCCATTACTGAGGCATTCTGCTGTCCAGTAGCTGTCGAACATCTAGTTATGCCTTTCACTGCATGCCAATATTTATCTATTGATTTGTTCTGCACTAAAATGCTAGATGTGAGAAAGTGGTGATCAGTATAAAAATCCCTATTAGACTTTCCACTGTGGATGGTTTTGAGGTAAACATGATCTTGATGGTCACTGGTTTGTGTATAAGAAGAAGACATTCATCAGGCATGTGTGAGCTGCACAGTAAAAAGCCATCTGTCCAAACATGCCTGAGAAGGTGTGACAAGAGAGAATACAGGCTTGTTGATGTTCCTCTTTTCCTTCAGAAAGCCAGACAACCCACCAATAAAACGCCAGACTTTGCTTTAAGGGAAAAACAACAGAAATACCCCTGGAAAATCCTGCATATTTTCTCAGAAATTAGTATTTGTGACTTGTTACATCTACAAATCCATCATAGACTGCATTTGACATGATCTACAGAAAATCTTTGTATATTCCTAATCAGTACAAATAATGCTTAACTGTACAAAGACTATGAATATGGCTAGAGACATAAGTAAACACAAATAATCTGGCAGTTCTCTGTCATTTTCAGAAGGACATTGGCTACTTCTAATGTTCACAAGGTTTAAAATAGCCTCAGATTCCCGAATGGTTTTCAGCAGCTTTCATTGAATCAGATTTTAAAGAAAACAATCACAGTTAAATTTCAGCAAATCTTCAGGCCAAATAAGCCAAACATAGAATAATTAACCACAAAATGAGCAAATAATGCTCACCAGAAAACCCACTTGAATAGTCATGTAAATTCATCTCATAAAAACCAAGAAACTTTACAGCTAGGACTATGAATATAGCATGTTCCAAATTTAAAATATACTGTAAATCCAACTAGGGATGAAAAAGTATTTCCAGTGTCTTAACTTAAGGTGCATGACTTTCAAATCTGTCTATAATCCTTTGTTGTTCTTCATCAACAGAAGGCATTTTCCTAAGCAGCCTCTACATCCCCTATTGATATTTTTTTTTTCTTAGAATGATTCCTATCAGAAAACCAATGCAGTGTTTCAAGACCACTGCCTCACAATCTGTTCAGCAAACAGCTTTCCAACAGAATACACACTGAGGCAGATAACATATATCAAGCAAGAGACAGCAGATGGTCTCAGATCTTTGGTTCATATCTGATTTAAAAGCAAATAGCACTCTGGGTAAAAAGATAATGGCACTTATGACTTTACAGTACTAAAGCTTGAGAATGACACATTTCATACCCATACGCCTATCTCACTTATATACATTAAATATATAGAACAACATCAGTTAAGAAGACAACAATACATTTAACCCTGGAAAATGGAAACCAAATCAGTCAGGATTTGGAAGCTTTTAGGATAACTACAGACTGAGGCTGGCCACATTGTGAGTCAGATTGAAATCTGGGACAGCACACCCAGCAATTTCATTCTGTCCCACCCCGACTCTCCACAGCTTCCCAATTCGCGTTTTATTTTTACCTCCTCAGTCTCGTCCCACTGGATGATGGATGTACACTAACTACTACTGGCTGGGATGAAGACTGACACGAGACAGAGGAGCACTTTCCCAGAATTGTGTAGAAGTCAGCGCTGAGTTGAGGCATTCTGCTGGTGGAGCAGTGGCTCTGCTCCAGGCAGGAGGCTGTGCACCGGGCTCAGTCTCTCTAAAGCCAAGGTCACTGGAGCCACTCCAGCATGAAGTTGGTTTGAAGCTCAACATGAAGTCAAGTAAATAAATACATTCAGCTTTGAACTCAAGATCAATTCAACACCCAGTGAGGAAAAAGAGAATGACTGTTTGGAGAGATGAAATACATGTACAGGGAAATCACTGCTAATTTACATTAAATGCCCTTTTCTCATTAATCTAATATAAACATGACTATCACACTAGGGTGTGACTAAAGTACGAACCTATAGAAAACATAACTGAAAATGCTGTAAGGATTCACAAAGGTTGTGATATTCATGCAAAAGCAAGTATAATTATTCAAATGTTTGTGTAGTTTATGGGTCTTTCATATCATCTAATATACATATACAATGTAGCATTTCTGATAGCAGTCTTGTTTTTCCCCATGTCTACATTGCCATTGATTGATGTGACGAAATAGCCAGACCACTGCAACCAATAACCAGTGCTCCAGTGGTGGTACACTGTGATAGGGCATTGGCTGATGGCTTTCAGAAAACAACTTTCCTAGTGAAAAAACTAAAATTACAACTACTAAGCTCAAGTGCTCTCATCCTCATCAGTAAAATTGGAGTGCAGACAAGAAATAAGAGAATAAATACCTTTTTTAATTAGGGCTAAAATGGAATTCAACATCCTCTTTTCCAGCCAAGATATACAGGAGGTGGGGCAGTTCGAGAACATTTAATAACAGTGTAAGGTGAACTAGATGTAGCTACACCCTTAATGTATGCTTTTTCTAAAGGAGTGTCCCTTTAAAGGGGAATTTTGGACAAATTGTTCAGTTGCATTTGTTCTATAATATGTATCACCATATATATCACAGCTTCATTCAATTACCACAGATCCAACCAGAGTTTCTAAAATCCATCCTTTGCAATCTTGCTTTTACAAGTACTTAGGCTTGCTTGCAGCAACAGCTGGGAGGGGCTTAAAGTGCAAGAGTTGATTAAGAAAATTCAAAATGTCTGCAAGTACTTGATATGTGATATGTCACATCTTAATTAAAAAAAATGTTAATCAGATCTCTGTCTCTACAACAGCACTTATACTTTTAATATGATCTAACTACTGTTACTTCCAATTTTATTCAGTGTTTTATGATTTGTTTACTTTTTAGACAATAAATACCTCTATCTCTAATTAGGCCTTCAAATAACCACATCAAGTCTCCTGACAATTCTCTTTTCAGCTCTTTTGTCTAAGAACAAAAAAATATTTTCTGAAACAAAGAAAGGTGTGTTGACTGTAACCCGTGTTTTTGATATAAACCATCATTTTTATCGTCTTGGGCTTCACTGAATGCTGCAGCTCATGGCTGTAGCTTTTCCACTTATCAAAACTAAAAAATAGAAGCAGTGATTCTCTTTCAAATCCATTCTCTCTACCTGGCTAAACTGAGATAAGCAACATAATGCCTATTGCAGAAGAGATTTGACAGTTTTACTGGTTTAATTACACGCTTGACCACAGACAGCTAAGTGATGCCCTATGAAAATTATACTATCACTGTTCCCAGCTGCAGATATGCATTCATGCGGCTTGTACTAAATACCCAGACCATCAACACAGGAAAGTTACACTTTTTTTTTTTAAAACCAGAGAGAGCCCCACAGCAATATATTTCAGGAGAAAGGTACATTTCCAAGATAAAAGGATCATATGTCCAGGATATTAATCTTTGACAAGAATGTATTTCAATGGGAAATTCTCCTTTTGTTGAGATTCGCTACACTGAAAGAATTTCATGTCAAGTCTGGCATGGCACCACTTCACATTTGTCAGGAAAGAATGCGAAGGAATTACTAGATGTTTTTCCATACCATCAATACCAATGGTGGTATTCACTTTTTCTCTTTTTGTTAAAATACTATCAAGATAAGTTATGATCTTTTAGTTAATTAGCATGTTTTGTGCTTGCTGTATGTGCATGTTGTAAAATCATTTGCCATTTTACATGAAAGCTAGGTAAAAAAGAGGTAAAACATCACATGTAAAAAGGATATGGAAATTATTATAAGGGAAAAATATAATAAACCAATATCAATAATTGAACATAAAATTATTCCCAAGCACTGGGATACAGTTGAAAACTGCTTGCTCTTTGACTTAATGGTTTTCCACCACATAAATGAATAGTGCTTTATGAGTTTAACGGGCAATAAATTGCAAGGTTGAATTCAGCAAAAAAACATAACTGTGCTTTTATTTGTTATATAGACTTCCTGATTCACTATGACAAGACAGATATTACAGCCATGCAAAGAACAGTTAAAGTTTATTTTCTCTCTCTTACACCAAATAAAGAGAGATTGTAAATAAATTAGTTAATGTCATTCAGTGGTATGTCTGAATGCTTATGCAAGTGCTCAGCTGAAACCGCCTGATAAACTCAGACTGTAAAAATGTTCAAATCCAAATAATCAAATAATCCTGCCGCCACAATACCACACCAGTAAAATGTGTAATATCTCTTCCTTGATCCTTCAAAGTTTGTGTTTTATACAGTCTGGAGATATGCAGAAGGTGGGATAATAAATAATTACTTGGCACCAGTGGAAGCAATTAATCACAGATGTATAGGGTGTAATTTATCCCATAAAACAGTAAGGTGGTTGGCACACACAACAGCAGAGTGTAGTGAGACTGAGATAATAAGAGGGGGCTGCACCAGAGATGTGACGGACGAGCTGCCTCGACAGAACGGAACACATTTAAACTGGGTGTTTGTGTCCTGAGGGCTGGGCTGATAGACGTACCCATGGAACCAGGCCTGCTCTTGCAGCAGCTGATCACGTCCCAACTAGACTAAGACACATGGAAACCCTCATGCAGCCATAAGTCTTTCTGGTGATTATTTTCCTTTACTATTATGAATAATCGGGTGCTTACTAGTAGCATGTTGCTTCAAGCTAATTATTAAGTGTTCAAAAACACACTGAATATACATTTTACTTCCATTAAAGAGCAACTTTAACAATAGGCTAAAGTTTATTAGTTGTTCTGAAAACATGTCAATTGAAAAGCAGGAAACCAATTTTACCATGGGGAAATCTGACAATAAATCCTCCTTCCAACTGGGTTCCAATCAGTAGTCTGTGTGTGACCTCTCACAGTCTGCTGCAAGTGGTGCAGAATCAGACTGTGCTCCTTGTCCTCAGAATGCACTGTGAAGCAGATGACCCACCAGTATCCAAGCCAACACACTGGCAAAATAAATGTACATTAAAATCCCACACAGTAAGACACAAACCAGCTGGCACTTTACTGTTAAGTAGAATAGAATATTTTTATTTTATAGTGCAATTATTTCATTTTATTGACAAAAAGTAAATTTTACAGTAACTTTCTGCTTCAGTCCATTTTCTGCATAATGACAGACCGTTCTAATGACAGACTTACGCAGACAAAGCATTTAAGTGGCAGCATAGCTCTAGACTGGATTCGGTTCCTTGGGCTTCACAAAAGTAACGTACACTTTCTTAAACTGGTTATTCAAACTAACGAGCAAAATGGCTTATGGGGTTTTCTTAGTAAGTTAAATTCTTGCTAAGCAAATTGCACTTCATCCACTTTAAGATGGATGCTTGGATGAAGCCAATGACCTGCATTTCAAGCAACATGAATGAGACAGAAATGTAATAAAAACCAGAATTCATTGAA
The DNA here is from genome assembly GCA_022829145.1 of Albula goreensis. Lineage (NCBI taxonomy): Eukaryota > Metazoa > Chordata > Actinopteri > Albuliformes > Albulidae > Albula > Albula goreensis. The sequence continues at coordinate 15,434,099 of CM040756.1, forward strand.
AGATGAGATGTCTGATTAAATCACCTTACCATGGGTATTTATATATTCCTTTTAATATTTTAGCTTTTACAGGTTGCAGGTACTGTTCCAGTCGAGATTAACTAATTATTATTAAGATGAATAGATTTATTCTTATGGCCCGTAGTAAGGCATGTGAACTGATTCTCATGCGGGACATGATTCTCTGAGGGACAGAGCCCGCTAAGTTGTGGCTTCATATCAAATGTTAAAGCAAAACCCAATAATCTTGTTTACGTCTCAAAAAGAGAGTAAACAACTTCCATTAATTTTACTCTCAAAAACCAAAAAATACCAATATACATGTTTTTATATTGAGGGATATCAATTAAGGTATTATGAGAAAAGGATAATTATGCTCATATGCACACAAAAATTCCCAGTGGATCTGTATTTGAAGCTTCACAAGATTTTTTTTGTCAATAAATAGCTCAAAGATTAAAGAGCAGCATGCAAAGGTGAGGCATGCTGAAGTGCATTTAAAACACACACACACACACACACACATACACACAATTGCAGTGCTGTATTATAGAGCATAAAATCCAATTCACTCCTGCAGTAAGACATACTTATTTTTTGGTCTCCCTTCCCCCCTTCACATTGTTATATGAAGATCAGCTCAGAAACAACCTGGAATGTGCAGTGAGAACATAAAACTACCAGAGCCCAGTAGAAGACTAACCTGCCACAGCAAAGATTAATAATTAATAAACAACTTTTTTCCACTGCCTTTTACTGCATATTGTCTAAAATCAGGGAATTATTTCATCATTACCAAATTAAATGAGATGTTTTGCTGCACTCAGCATCCTTTCAGAAACAACGATAAACCCTGCATCCATCAGATCTGGAGCAGCCCATCTGATAAATGCTGTAATTGCTTTTCTGTTTATGGTATTAAAGCTCTACATCAGGAGTGGGTAGCACTAGCCCTATTGGGACACTGGTATTGCAGATTTCCATTCACTCTCAGCTCTTAATCACTTCATTGAAGTCCTTACCAGGAGGAATATGTGCTTGACAGACTCCAAAGGCCATAAATCAGGTGTTAAGTCAAATGTACCAGTGCCTATAAAATGCTGAGGGCCATAGATGCCCTATCCCACAGTTCCACCAAGCTCCTGTTCAGAAATGTGTTAAAACGTGCACGGCATTCACTGAGGCAATTTCAAACTCAGTAGCTTGAGAGTTTCCAAACAGCAATGACATCAGTGCCTTAAAGTGTGAGCCAGAACAAGTGGCCCAAAATTATCTTTGACATTCTCTGCATAAACACATGTAATAAGAGCCATTGCTGGTAGTGCAAGGTCAATGGTTTATGACATGTTCTGCACATGCTCAGTGAAAGTGCTTATGAGGGTGAGGGAAACCATCATCGGTTTAACCCAAATTACAAGCTGCGCTTTTCCAAATATACCATAATTAATGCATGAAAATACACTGAGAGACAATCATAGACTTGTTAAGGGATATACTTGACAGTCTCTTCATCCATGTAAATGGTCCTCTTATTATATTGTGTTTCCTCAAATAATTCAGACAATAAAAGTATTAATTTCATTTTGATCATGCATTTTAGTAAAGGGAAGTTAATCCGCTGACGCCTGATATAGGATTACTCAATAACATATTTTGTAATTGCATTGAAATTAACATTTTTAGTGGAATTACAGGCAAAACTTCATTCTGAACAGTAGACTTGAGAATAGACTGAGTGACCATGTACAAACTCTCACCCCTCACCAGGCAGAAGGTGACTTCCTACACTCCATTGACCCCTGTTATCATACAGTCCTGTGAGGGGTATATGGGCAGGAATCTTCTATAAAACATTCTGTAGCAAATATTTTGTATAATATAATTTACAAAATACATTTAATTTGATTGATAGCAAAGATGACGATCAGTTCTCACATGCAGCATACACTTCTAATTCAGTTTCACAGAAATGCATACTATATAACTTTCAGCATGTCTGTTTCTCATCAGTTAATTTCAGAATGTGCTGGACAGTAACCTTCATACAGGGCAGTCACTGCATTGTATTATATATGTGCATGCTGGAAGCCCTGCATGTATTCAGTAAGTTACTTTGAAATAATTAAAACAGAGCAGAAATCAAATAATTAATTCAAGCTGACTTTGAAACTTAACTTTTCCATATTTTATTGGGTATTTAATGAGAAACCTAATTAATTTCAAGTCTCTAGGGCACATTTCCTGCAATGGCAGAAATGTAGAGGCCTTGTTTTAACAGAATTAAATAAGGTTGGTAATGTGTCACCTTTCTCCTTATTATGGATATATTTCAAGATGAAAAAGACCATTATATGGTAACATTTCAAACCGATCAGAACTGCCAGTGAAGATGCATTGGGCTCCACAGTTAATCTGCGCAGAACTTGGCTGTGGACTTAGAGTGATGTGTGAATCACAGTTAATGTGCACACCATCTTCCCAACACCACATCAAATGTTAAGCTTTCAATTCTGAGAGAGAGAGAGAGAGAGAGAGAGAGAGAGAGAGAGAGAGAGAGAGAGAGAGAGAGAGAGAGAATTAAGTGAAAAAATGAAAACAGTTGTAAGCCAGTGGCATACACAGCTGTGCTGTCATACTTTGTGTTCACTTCAGGAGCTGTATGCATTCTTTTTCCTGTAGCACACCTCAATGATTCACAGCAAAGTTTCCTGCCTAGATCATCATTTTTCTACACAATAACATTCCACTCCCGATTTAAAAACTGCTAACAAGAACCAGATGCCTCTTATCCAAGAGCAAGAATAATCTATGTTATTAAAAGTCATTTTCTAGCTTCACAAAAAAAGGTAAAATACAAGGTGTGCTAAAAATATATGTATGATATACTTAGCACACCTTGTATTTTACCTTTTTTGTGTAGCCAGTAAATTACTTTTAATAACATACATATATATATATATATATATATATGTATATATATATATATTTATATATATATATATATTTTTTCCTCTTTTTTCAGGAAGTTTTAATAGGACCAGGTAGCCCGGATCAAACAGACACAAGCCTCTCACATCCCAATGGGAGAGTGGTTGGTCTATAATCATTTTCAGAATGCGCACTCCACTCTAGTGAATCAGAGGTTGGTAAAGACCAGGTGTGAGTAGCAGAAGGCTTTGTTGTTTAATTAGACCACAGGGAAATTCCATGTATGCCTGCACAGACCAATGACTCCTGTTCTTTCAAAGCTTTGTCTGGATCCTGCCCCTTTCCACCTCCCACCTACATAGCACTACAGAGACAAATGCTTTTTTAAAATGCATTGTTTCCATTCATTTATGTTTTCAATAAAATGTGTTTATAATATACATATTATATTTATTTGCATGTATTTCCCCTCTTTAATTCGAAATGCACCCACAAAAATAGTTTTTTTGATAAATTTGCTTCGTCAGTACTTAATACATTTTATTACTGGCACATTAAATCACAATTTCTACTAAAATAAATTGTGATTTTATATGTTGACTGCATGGCATCATATGCCCTCCATAGTCTTAAATACAGTAGAGAAGAATGCTTTAGGAATAGTGACTTGTTCTGAAATATTTGTATATTTCATGGTGACAGAAAAATGCACACAGAATTTATATCATCATCTTATTAGAAAATTAATTAATTTTAATGCATTAGCTTTTCAAGCAAAACATCTTTTTTAGAGACCTGCTGTTACAGTTTGTTCTGATTATTCAGCATATTTAACACTATTGTCACATTGTAGGGTTTAGCTAAGACATGCTAAAACTTGCCCTTTTCCCAATGTTATGTACTTCAGAGGACTAACAAAAGCATGGGACTCATTTTAATGGCAGCATTTTACCAAAATGTCTACTTTTGAAAATATAAGGAAAAACTGTACATGCTACATCAGGTTTCACACTAGCTTGGATTTCTGGTCAGTCTGTAACTCTGAGATTCAGTTCTTTGAGGTTCTGTTGTATAACACTATAGCTCATCTACCTCTGTTTGCCCACCTGCCTCCAGTCTTCCAAATAAACAGCCTTACTTTACTCAAAGTAATTAATGAATGTATTACAAACGTTCACAGAGTACATTCATATTAGCAGAGAGTGCCCTGTCGGGCTGACCTTACTCCAGGCTGCCTATTCCTTTTGATGTAGACCTACAGGACTGCACACATGCTAGATTTTGAAAGTGAGAGCAGATGTCCCAGCCTCACAGGAGTCCCTCTTTAGTTCTCCTTTGTAAAACGTGCTGTGTATTGGGTGTAGGAGCCCCTCAGCGGTATCCTCAGCATTGAAGTGACAGTTGTTTTGTTTACTGCAGCTGTGTTATTGCATCTACAGTAAGTCGAAAAATCATGTTGTGCAGGGGTCATCGTTCCACACTTTTTCAGATGATACTCCTTTGTTTTGTTCTGTTTTGCTTTTAGACGGAACACAGGGTGGTAAGCCATGGAGATAAACGCTTGTATTCTTCACTGTGGAGAGAAATCAATTCAAAGCCTCCAAGTAATAACAGTTTGATTAGTTTGGAGTCTGTGATAAGACTATGGCTTCAGAGGCCAGCACCAGTGAACTTCTAAGACTGTAAACATCTCATCAGTTTTTCTGTGGCAACTTAAATAACAAAACCAAAAGGTTTCTCTCTGTGAACACAGAGCTCACTGAATAAAGCAGAGGAAAGTTCCATTTGGGTTTCTTTCAGGACAGTCTCCATTTTTACATTTTAGTGGAAAGCTGCAGTACGTTTCTTCCTCTAATGTGACTTTAAATGTGTCTTACATAAAGGCAATAACACCTGTACCTTTTTAAGGTAATATTTTATGTTTATGGTAGACACAATGCAATACAATGCAATGCAATCTCTGACCTTGTGATGCCATTGTATAATAGCAAAGTCTACTACTGTGTAATTTGTGGCCATGACAAGTAATGCTGTGGAAAGACCTCTACCATATAAGCCCAGATGATTTCCTATGTGATGCTGACATTAGGACATAGTACATACTTTCTCTCATACAGTGGACTGAATAAAGAGCTAAAAGGGAAAGGTTTTACCTTCCAAACAATCCTTGCCTTCAAAATAGAACATGATTTTTCATTAAGCAAAACAGCTGTGATATGACTCACAAGACATTAAACAGAAAGCATTACATTCAAGAGCATGCACTAAGGCTAAGGTAATAAGATTACTGTAAACTAGTGTGAACTAGTTTTCTCAACTTGCTGATACTACAATGTAGAATTAACTGCTTTTTGGTCCCATGTGTCCTTTTTGCTCCCTTGCTATCTACCAAACAGACTCTTAATCAAACTTTGTTACATACTACTCAAATCATGGGATTCTTCTAGCTAACACCACTTTGTCCCCTTTAAGATGCACCAGATGTCTATGGTGGGGAGCTAATGATAAATGAAATAAATCTTGGTGAATGACCTAAGAAGACCATACCCACAAATACTATGCTCTCTATGTAGGATGTCAAGCTTGCAGAGTGAGTGTCTATTAACTTTATTTGTTTAACTTTTTTGATTTACCTACTAATATGACTATAAATGTATTAGGCTATCACAGGTCACATGTGCCTGATTTACTCACTTGCCTCTGATTCATTTGGCAAGCCTTGAATGGTGCCTAATATAGACTCTGTAATGTTAGCTCGCCGTTAAGACGTGAGATAACATAACTCATGGATGTAAAGTTGACCCCCATTTTCCTCTTCAGGCTTTGGGAGGGAGGAGACAGGACTGGGGTAGAGAGTATAACTAGCTATAAAGAGCACCTGGGACATCCATAAATAACATGGACCACATGCCATAACATTGTGGCCTCTTACATCTTCCCCAATGGTAATTGAATCAGGGTAGAAAAACATCTCAATGGAGGCAGAGGAAGGGTGGCTGATGGATGCAGCTGCAATAGCAAAGATTATTCAGTTCCTTAACTTGGGAACACAGAAGTCTTGGGGGAAAAGGTACTTTGTGTATGTTGTACATGGACCAATACCTCACGCACAGCTTATACACACACAGAACAGCTTTAGGGTAAACATACTTGCTGCAAGCTTTTCATATATTACAACTGTCATGGAGAGGGGATGGGGTGGTGAATATTCACCTCTAAAATTCCATTAATCCTTTTAAGCAATTCAAATGTGTTCAGTCATGGTTCATTGCCTTTGTTTTCCAATGCACTAATGACACATTTAGAAAGGGGCTATGATTCCTACTTCATGCATTCAGAAGTGCTCCAGTTAATTTCCTACATAAGCCTACTGCATATGATGTCCATGATCATTCAACAACAACGAGTTTTAGGGAGTTTCGTTTATCAGCTAGAGAAGATCTCCGTCAGCACATTGTGTAAACACAGAAAAACTTTGCAGCACATCTTTTTCTGTGTCTCATCATTGAAATGTATTCACAGTATACAAAAGGTTTGAAAATGTTTTAAGGCTGCCTGCTAAACTCAGGAGATGTTGAAAGAACAGCCTAAATCAAAACATAATCACTGGTCATGAACTCATACATAGCTGCTTCTGCTAGCTGGGAAAAAGCTGAGGGTTTTATTTTCCCCTTATTTTCTTACCCAGGCGTATCAAACAAAGAGAAGCCTTAATAAGAACTCAATTGTCTGCAGTATTTCTACAATACAAAATGAATATGGCTAGACAAAGTTTCAGAGCACCCAAAAACAATCACTAACAAGCAACTAGTGAGGGAGGCATGGGAAACCATACACTCTTTCACAGTAATTTCACATTGTGAAAAAACAGCTTTCACAAAGACCACACATTTAACAAATGAGTTTCAGAAACCCCACACAATGTGCTATTTTTCTAGTCAGTGTGAGAATGCCTTCAGTGTGCTCTATGAAGCTATGAGCAGTGATAAACTAAGGGGTTGGACATAAATAATGTTTTAATGAGCGTTCTACTATGTGGTTCAGCTCTGTGTATGAAACTGGTTCTCTCCCCACCCCCCTGCATTCAGTGTAATGGACACATGTGGTTACCATGTGTGCCTGTCACACATGCTTCATGACATGGAATTAGACCAAAAACCTTGATCTTCAAATCACTATGGACTTTTCAGATGCAACCCAAACTGGTTACCTTCACATTTGTGCTTTCAGTCACATCCGCTCTCACAACATATGGTCAACAGAAATCACACAATATATGCAGAATTTACTTTGATTATAAATGTAAAACAACAAGAGTAAATTCTATTAATGGTTCCAAACTGCTTTCCCTGTCAAAATCTAACAAAGGATTCCTTGTGAGCACATATTAAATTATTTAACTTACTGACTTGTAATAAATAGCTTTTAATTTACTTGTATGAAATGTACAAAATGAATATTGTGACATGATAAATGGGAGCTCATAATTAAACACAAGTGAGCGATAGCTCTGTACAGAGTATTACTATAAACAAGTGAAAAAATTCCTCTCTTTGCATGCATTCTCCATTCTAAATGAGTGTCTGAGAAGAAGATAATCTGAGGGACAAATCGAGGGCAGCTTTTATACGAGACAAATGCTTAAAACAATTTGTAATTGTCATAAACCTCCACATATCATATTGCCAAATGGCATATTTGTGTATTCTATCATAGGCACTGCATACAAGAGATGCTAATGAATGCTCTTTTAAGACAAAAGAACTGTCAACTTGCAAGACTGGAGAGGGAGAGCAGGAGTGAGGTGTTCTAACAGTGAGTGAGCGGTCTGATACAATAACCAAAATGTGAACATCTGTGCACACTTGGTCCTTTGCTGGCCCCAAGTAATTGCTTTAGGTCATGATCATGTCTTGCTACTTAACACCCAAAGGCATTTAGCCCACACAATTTTCAAAAAGGAACAATTAGACGAATGGCACTGTTGAAAAGGGTGCACAGGCTGCCCTCAAACTGTTGCTTTGTGATGGAAGCCAGATCCAGTGAGTGAAATAATTATTTTCCACAGAGAACAGCAGTAACTATCAGTGGATATCATTCCGCAATGAAGAAAATCCACCGTATCCGTATGCATTGCAGCTTGAAGTGTGCACAGCACAAAATATGTTTCACCTCAGCTCAATTTCATGGCCGCTTTGTTTAACCCCACAACAAGTTTGCTGTACCCCTTTTGGGATGTTGACAAAATGACAGACATAAACAAAGGCCACCAATCCAGCCACAACTAAGAAGTCCCAGTTGCCTCTGTCTGCCACCAAATCAGACAGCCTGAAAACTGCAGAATGAGCTGGTTATTGTGCCTCAGAGGAACTGGGTCCCTACTGCAGTAGGTTAAGCAAGACTGCAGTGTGATGGTTGAAAAAACTCAAAAAGGAGCAAATATCAGACAAAATAACTGCACTCTGGCACTGCGTTTGATTTAATGCCGCTTGTTAAACAAATTGCATGCACCTTTTGCCTCCCAGTGGGATAAGCAGGTAGGTTTTTCCGAATGCATTCCCACCAGAGACAAAGCAAGCATGGAATGACTGCTCCCAGTCTGAATAACAGCTGAGTAATTGTTTTCTTGGGAAGGTGCCGTACTGTGGACTGGAGTGGAACCTCACAAAGTTGCTTAGTCTGATCAGTGAAAAGGGATCCGATTATGCAGAAAATTAGCTGCCCGTAAACCCAACAGCCCTGGCTGACAGTTTACCTTGCAGTCTTGGCCAAGGAATAGGAGCGCTGTCTGCCATGAGCCCAGGCCACAATTTGGGTAAACCCAAGAAGTGCCCACTCTCTGCAGAGATTATGCCTTCAGCATGGGGCACATGCTCACAGCCAGCCCACACATGAAACCTTATCTCCTCTTTCCGGTCGTGGGAATTGTGCTGCACTGAGTGGCTCTGCAGCCGTAAGACCCCCCGGATGGCAAGACAGGGACAGAAATAGCCGAACACATCGCTCTGTGTGAAATAAATATACAGCCATAACCGCCTGATGGAGCAGCCACTAAAAATGTTCTGTTAGACTTGCAGCAGCAATTCTCTTAAAATCATTACATTGACAATTTATTACAGTAAGCTGGCAAAATAGATATACTACATCAATCTAGAGAAATACAAATAAACTATTTGATCTTATTTACTAGAAATCAACACAAGCAAGACACTCAGCACTTAGTGAAGGCGATACAGGCTTTCACGTTTCTTTTTTTCAAATTCTTTCTTTCCTTCCTCATAAATTAGTAGGTCTTGAGGTTTACAGCATTATGGCTTAGATTGATGACTGGGAAATTAATTTCAGACTTTAAAATAAACTGCATTCATCTCAACAGAGAACAAAACTCTTATCAACTGCTCATAGACCTAGGACTCCAATGCACTGACCTCCATTCAAAGTAGTCAATCAACCCACTTAAACTACACATACATGTGTACATTACACTGATCATATCATTCACAACTTTACTCTCTAGAAGATTTTAATAAGACTGAACTCTCAAAACAGAAGCCTCAAAAGGCTTTGTATGAATTAAAAATATACAACTCACACTTAAAAGTACTAGTTTTGTCCACAGTTAGTGCATTCAAGTTTTAATGCAATATACTGCTATGATCTTTTTCAAACTAAATTCATGATCTTAATAAAACAAAATTTATATTTTTTCATGTAATGTTAATGTGCACAATTAGTATATCAGTGGTAGCACTGTCGTCTGACATAATCTTAGCCCGCCAACTAATATTACTTAGGTAAAATTACTTAGATTGAGAAAAGTCAGCAGACTAGATGGATAAATCAGTAGGCAAGTTTTTTTCTGTCCACACTTTCAGGTTTGTCACACAGACAGTGGCTTTTCCGTGCTGTTGCACAGTAGCCATTTCTTTTTGAAGGTACTATATACTTTGGTACACGGCTGAAACCTAATGATTTTTCTTATTAAACAGCTTTTTTAGTTACACTATACCCTTGATGTTTAAACATATGCTAAGCATTTTCTAAAAGCATTAGGCATATGGCATTTATGGTTATATGATGTGATGGTATATAATCAGTACAGTCACAGTTAAAGGGCTTGCAGGCACTCTGCTGTTCAGCCTTCCAGATATCACCTTTTAGCCATGACTATGCAGATGACATACCTCAGCCTCTCAGGCCTTCTTGCTTTAAAATTAAACTCTCTCTCTCTCTCTCTCTCTCTCTCTCTCTCTCTCTCTCTCTCTCTCTCTCATACACACACACAGACACACACACATACACACACTTGCCTTTAAAACTGTAAAATAATCGGCACATTACACCAAGTATCTTCTAAGTTCTGTCAGCGGATGGCTTTCAAAACCCTGAACTCTTTCAGGGTTCTGTAAGTTAGAGATTTTTTTCCCTGCCATACTCCTTGTCAAATCACTGCCTGACTTCTGCTACTTCAATGCAGTTTGTAGACAGTTTACCTCTTAGGAAACATTTCAGTGCCCTGGATGATCTTGTCAATAAGGCAGGTATATAAATACACATTTGAAACACTGTCAAAAAGTTATAATGCATTGCCTCACAGAAAGCTAAAACAATACACATGAGTTCCTGGCATTTGTGAGAAAAAAAGCATGAGTCAGCTCTCTTATTCACCCCTTTCAGTACTTCAGAGCAGGCAAAACTCAAACAGGGTAAAAGTTGAAAGAGAATTACAAACATTCTTGTTAGATGTATACTTTACTACTTCATCTGGCTGCTGGATTTTCAAACCTCTGAGTACTGTATGCATTTGCACCTCAGTACTGTATTTGTAGACATAAAAGTCTACTGCATCCTATAATATTACAAAACAATCAAGACATTCACAGGTACCTGGTGTTTGGTTACTCAACTGAACATAGACATACATTTGGATAATGCTGAACATTTAACTTCTATCTTTAATATTTATTAATTCTGGATCATTCCTAAGCGGGGGCTTTCAGGGCTCCCTATTAAGGCAGGAGTCCTCTTTTAGAAAAAAATGACCTGAACACCAGAACACGAAATGCTAGATAGCATGTAGTGCAAATTTTCAGCAATGAAACCTGAGAGTTCTGCTTAATTAGGATTCTGCTTAATTCCATGGAAAATGAAATGCTGAATTAAGTAGAACTTTCAAGTTTGATTACTTAAAATGGTCAAGGTAATCATTTTCCTCATATTTTTGAGTAAGTGCTGTATTTAAAGTCTACTGTGAATGGTGTCTGCACCTACTCTCTTCCATAAAGAGACTGCACTGATTTACTTGTATCAAATTAGGTAACGTTTCTGATATGGTGGTTATTGCAACTAGTATCACCACTGGGTAGTAATGCAGTGCTGTAAGGGTGACCTTACTAATTATTATCAATGTAGTTTGCATTTTAATGGCAAACAGGCAGCCAAGCTTGACATGGGGGTTGGGGGGAGGGTGTCCATTTTCTGAGCATCAAGAGAGGGAAATATCATTTTGCTCTTACCAAAATCCTTTTCTCTCTCCTACCTCCCATGTACAATGCACACCTTTACTGTCATATAACACTATATTCTCAAAATGCAATGCATTAACAAATAGAACATTAAGTTGTTTGTTTTTGAGCTTTTTTATTTTGGGTTAATTGTTTCAGAAGAACTTTACATGAGGCAGTGAGCTCATTTTTTTATTAACAAGTGCCCTTACTTTTGTAAGTTAAGTAGAAGATTTGATGTACACATATATATGATATCATTTGAGATATAACCGCATCAACCAATTACCACTGCTTAACGGAACAGCATCAATAAAATCCAAAGGCCTACCTCGAACATACAGAAATACTCCGTGGGGGTCTTCGTGAATGTTATAACATCATGTATCATTAAGCTATCCCCAGCTGGGCTCAAGGCTATGCAGATCTGTACATTAATACTAAGCAAACTGAGTAGAAATGAAGTGTTTTGCTGTCTATTCAGACCACCCTTGTGCTCTTCAAGGATAAAGACAAGACTGTGTCTGTTATTGTGCCACCGTGCATTCCCCATTGTTGCCCAATAGAGTGCGTGCCTTGAGGGAGGTGGCCCCCAGTGCTGCCGTGTGAACAGCCAGCCATGTCAAACGGAGATGTGAGCAGCCTGCTGGCAGACCACCTGCCTGCCCCGCTCATTAAAGAGTTTCTGTGGAGTCAGACCTCACCCACCAGGGAGCAAACTCATGGCCCTCTGAATCAATCTACAGAACCTCCAAGGCCCTGGCCCCAGTGCCAGATTTCCACATATCCTGGAGCACTGGCAGTGATGGATGAAGTCAGCGGCCAGAGACATCCTCGGAAAACGGCAGGGGGTTCGAGGAAAACGACCGACAACTCCATTTCGCCCCAGTCCTAAAAGGCATATACTAAGCGATCGCTCCCACAAGCCATGGCAATGCAGATCGGGGTCAGCCAAACACCTGGGTGGAATCTTAACGACCTGACGGCGAGCAGTTTTATGAGCTTGCTCTTCTGGTCACAGATGGAATTCAGTTACAACAATGAGCACAGGCCCCAAAGAGTGTCTGTGGGGTCAAACCCCTGCTCCTAGTCACATGACATTAAAGGTCAAGTGAACTTTGGGAGTAGATTAAAAAGGGTGTGTTGCATGACCTTGTCCTAAATCACCTTGTGACAAAGAGCCACTATTCTAAAAACAGAGATCACTGCCAGTGATTCAGCTGAACTATATGTTGCTATAAAAATAAACATAGGACGACAGACACTATGACAAGCTATGGCTCATTTGTAAGTCTTGTGACAAGCTTCATGTCACTAAATTAAAACACTATACTGCCTCCCTCTGTGTGCTCTCTATGCAAAATAGTAGTATGTATGGCTACACCTCTTATCCAAGACCTGTCCTTATATTACCAAGCCAAATGTACACTATGATGTATAATCTCTTGGCTCATACTTCACAGCCTCAAAGATTTGAAAAAAGCACATGATATCACAGCTTCACAGTCAGCCCCCATGTTGGTAGATATTTCAGAGCAAAGGCATTCTGAAATTTTGGTCTGTGAAGCACAGTGAGCCAGGGCTCCAATATGTTCATGTTAATCATGTTTTCTGCACAGCCATTGCAGTTTGAGAGCTTATGGCACTACTGTATGTCAATGAGGTTTGAGCGTTTGGAGCAAAAAATATGATAAGAGTGTATTTGTGCAGGGGAGTGCACGTTTGTGTGTGTGCGTGTGTGTGTGTGTGTGTGTGTGTGTGTGTGTGTGTGTGTATGCACGTATGTGGACAGATTTCAGTCATATTTAATGAAGGATCCTGTCTTGACAACCTGAGCAAATATTCTTGTTTACACAGTATACAACCAAAATGTATTCGCAAGATTCTCTGAAAGTTACACATAAAGAACTGAAATGGTATTTCATGAAGTCTCTTACTGTAATAGTGTCACCACTGGGTTCATTGTTAAACAACAATTCTAGATTCTACATTCAGATTCAGAGATTTAGAAAATGCACAAATGTATGTGTTTAACAGAGACAAGCCTTCATCACTTCATATCCTGGCAGCAACACTGTTCACACCAGTGCATTAGAACACTCTATCAGCTCGCATGTCCAGCTGTCAGATTACAGAGGGACCTGTCGTGCCATGACTCTTACAAGTTCATTTCATGTCCAGATTCTTCACACTGCTGACAATAATTCAATAATAATAACTCAACAATAATTCTGTTACTTTCTAGCATTGCAAATCTTCCCATCACTTAAAATATAATTTATGATCTAAATGAGTTAAAGGACAAACACAACATGACATGTTTTCTTCAGCTTGTTGAAACACAAAATGAAGTCTACTATTACCCAAACAAATGCTTACATAATAAACATAAACAAGTAAAAATATAAAGGGTCACCAGGCAATGCCCACACAATATCCAACAATACCAACAAAACAATATACAATACATTTACTTTTCTACACAATTTTGTGTGTTCAGATGTCACCAAAATTAACTTGCTATACTGTGAGAATAAAGAAGAGGTTATCCAGGTCTATGCTCCTTACTGTGCAGCTTCATCAGGGACAATTCTTAAGTTCTAAAAAAAAATACAACCGCAGTACAAAAAACAAAGGAAATACAATGCAAAGAAATACAATACAAGTGATATTGTCCGTGGGGCCAAAGACACATTATTGCTCAAAAAAAGCATCCATTAACTTACACTATACTGTAGCTGTTATTGACCTGTACAAGTCATCACTTGCATTGTCACTGTTCAGGTATGACAATATAGTATAGGACACAAAGAAAAAACTTTAAAATCTCTTTTAGTTGCCATGGGAACCACTGAAAACATGAATAATTTGAACCTTTAAAGTCAGCAGGCGATAAACTTTCATTTTGCAAACACTTTCTCCAGCAATCTCCATGGTGCATCGTGGGCACTTCAACTCAATCCCAGGGGCAGGGAGGTAACCATGGTAACATTGCGATTTCTCAAGAATCAAACAAGAAAGACTAATTTTAAAAAAGCTTATTTACAACCAACACAACTTTTTCATTATACACAAATAGAAGCAGAGAAGTCAGTTAAATTTCAGCCAACCACAAACCTGATTGAAGACAAAAGTGTCCCTCCCCTTGTGAATCTGAATCCCTTTAGGCAGGGCAGACTGTCAGAACAAACTGCCATGGACTGTCTCGCTTTGACACAATTCTCTTATCAAGCGAGACTGCAGTGGCTCCATTCACATCAAAGTTCCCACAGAGAGATGATAGAAATGGCAACAAGCAGACCCTATATATAGATGTGCACGGACAAAATATACAATCAGCTGATAAAATATTTTCATTTTTACAGGAAGTAATTGTTTAAATGTAGACAGGTGCTTTGTAAACATCCATGGAAAAAATCCAAATGTCTTTTATATCTGGTATATATTTCATAAATGTAGCATGGCATAGTATGCATCAGTTTTATTTATTGGATGTTTTTTTACAATTTATAGCATTTAGCATCACTGTTAACAATCAGCACCATTATATATTATGATGGGAAATGTGTTAGCAGGATTCTGGGATATTACAAAAGGACTGAGCTCATAGGCCTTCTCCTCCAGTGCCAGACAAATTTGAACCAATCATTTTGTTTTGTTGTGGAGACATAAACGTTGATTGGTTCTACAAAGTCAGAGACTGACAGCTTTTTGTAGTTCCACTCATTCCAGGGATCATACTGGAATTTTGTGGTACATTACAAATGCTTTACAATTTGTCTGTCATTTTAACCTTCCAAACCACAGCTTTCTACAGAAGAACAGTACAAATTCATTGATAAAAACAACTTGGGAATGGTGATGGTTTGCAACTGAAAAGTCAAGAACTCAATTTTTGCTATTTTTCCTGTAGTATCATGGCTCCTCAGCTATGGTAGCTAAGCTGCTTGATCAATCACTTGCTACAACTGTCCAAAAAGATTAAAAGTTCTTCGATCAATCACAAAAACTGTTTTTGTAGAATACTGATAGCAAGCTATTCAGTAGATACGATTCTAATTTGTCTCCCCACACATTAAGGAAGTTCAAGAGTTCACATTCATTCTCATTAACAGTTAGTTATGTCCATCACTTCACGGTTCTTGCAGTGCAGTTGAAAAGCATTCCTGAACTGTTTAATTCACCTTTAGTTCACCAATCACTTGACTCAAAAAACACGTTTGCACACCCATCATTTATTTAAAACACAGTCTGAATATTTAGGATAGCTTTCCGTTTGCTAGCCAGCTAGTAAATTTTCATAAATAGTATTCTTTAGCTAAGACATGTTGATTTGTTTAATCATGAAAATATTTTTGAATATTTTTATCAATTAAAAACATGATGGAGATTCAGATTAATGCTCAGTTTGCATCAATGTTGTTTCAATGTTGATAAGGCAACATTAAAATGCTACCTCTGGAGTTATGCCCTTTTCAGTTGACCAGTGTTTCGCTACCTCCATTTGTACATGTTTCAAATCTCTACAGGTCTGCTATACATTATAAATAGGCCTAGGTTACACTTTTTCCATATATTTATGTAAAAACAAATATTTCTGTATGTATAATAAAACAAAACCACAAAAGCAAAATGTTTTCACAATGTTTTTGCAAGTTTCAAAGATATTTGTGTAAGGCCTGCTGTTTAAGTAGACTTCTGGTTTTGCAGCAACTTTAGCAAACCACAATGGTAAGATTAAGGTATCAGATAACATAAATCGGAAAACAATTGGGGAATGCTACCAGTGGTGAAAAATGTAGTTAAGTAGAACAGGCTTGAAAGAGTTAGCTCAACAGATCTGTGGTACCACTACACAACACAAACCTTTAACATTTGTTCTGTACCCACAATAATCATGTAAATCAAGATTAATTGCTGATAAATGAAAACCCTGACCATCATGTTGATAGTTACACTACTACATCTGAAGTGTAAAAGGTCAAGTCCTGCAAGGAAAATCATCTCTAATGTTAATGACATTGTCTCTGAAATGACTATGAAGTCAGCATAATGCCAGATATGTCAAAGGATGATTATGTTTATCCTTCTGTTTATTGTAATTGTGTGTCCTGAAAAATGTTCCAGACGATAAGAGAATCCGCAATTGTGGTAACACTTTTTTCATCTCAGATGTCTCCTATTCTGGAAGGATGGGAAAGTTGTTCACCTTTTGTGTTTTTCCCTTTTTCAAAGGAAAATAGTGTTCGGTTTCATCTGTTCAATGTGTTCCAGCACTGTACGGTAATATACACCAGTACCTTTGCCCAAAGGTATTTCAGGGGATTATTTCTCAATTCAGCACTTTCTTTCCTTTTTCTCTATCCTAATATCTTTGGGGAGTTTAATGATCATGCCCCTCTGAAAGGATGAACTCTGAGAACCCCCTCTCCTAAGATCTGAAAGTAATTTCACCATATGGTTCAGGGTCACTCTTTTTCTGCTAACTCTGTGAAGGAACAGAGAGAGCTTGGCCAGGTGGTCCACACTTAAAATAAACAAGTCTATTACAGAAAAAAATCTATTTTAAGTGCTTCCTAATAGATATTGAGATTGCCTCATGACAACTTCTAATTAAACCTATAAAAGTAATTCTCCCAACTTGCTGCAAATGCCAGAGAAATGACAATTATCTTACCCATGACATCAAAGCGGGATTAAAAGAATACAAGAACACCTAATATATTTACATCAATCAATCATTGCCTGATTCCAGGGTAAAGCACTGCATTATCTGTGAAGTGGCAGTGCAGATATGTTTGCTACATCCTTTCTTGCTATCTATTTCCATGACAATTTCAGCAGATACTGTAAGTCATTGCACTTTTGCCATCAATAAGGCCAGCAAAGGTACCCATACTTAAATGAGTCATCTCAGACATTCATAAAGATATTCCTTAAGAACAATGCAACAGTACCAAAAATTCAGTCATTGAACAGTTCAGTAAAACTTCCATTATTAAAACAGAATTGCATGATAAAAGGTTGTAAAGGCCAATTACACCTGGCCTACAACGTTATATTAAGATGCATGGTAATTATACTACTGTCACTGTCAGTCAACAAATCTTATTCGAACTGTCTATTTCCTTTTCTATCCTTCTGGAGGTAATCATCTGCCTTTTCCCCTATTCATTTGTGCCACAATAAGTAGTTTTGGCTCTGCGAGTTCTTGCTTGCGTTCCAGTGCGTGTGTGTTTGCAAAAATCTTTCTAATGACATGCTCAAATTTGGTGTTCATTGGATCACATTATTACAACGAACAATTTTACAACTCGTCGCAAATTGACGATTTTAATACCACACGCTGATATGAATGGTGAATCATAGAGGCTAATATTGAAAATGATATCGTTACACCATGCCTGTTATTGTACAAATGGTACCTCGGTAAGAGAACGTTTTTGTTCATTGGTCATAAAATACTAACAATTCTGCAACTTAAAATGACGCTGATTATGATGTCAGTAATCATATAGTTTATGTGTATAATAGATACAACAAATTAGAGAACACACCTTGAATCTGAAGAAACTGAGTGTAATTACACAGCCAAAAAATAAGTTACTGGGCAACTACGTTCGATGCCAGAAAATACCCTCTGTTATCACCACCTTGCGGTGAAAACTGATACCGCTATGTAACAGCAATCAACAAATAAAAATAATGTAGCTATATTATTATCGATAATTATCTTCTCTTGGTGTTCTTAAAATCAACGAGAAAATTATACCGTAGAAATTACTATATAACAGGTAACTTTTTACTCGGCTTTAATTCATTGTTCCCATGTAATCCTTTAGCTGACCAAACAAACCTTAAAATAACTCAGAAATATAACTTCTGTTGAAAGCGTCAGTGTAACAAGCTACAGTCAATTTGGATCAATGCTGAATACGGATATCTGTGGGCAAGAGAAATTAATTTAGATTTATTTGCCGTTCATCACACAGTAAAACTGCATTGCCAAAATAATCGCAGAAAGCAGATGTCTATTATAGTCAGTAACCATTACACTGATTTTCAGAAACCTAACAAAAGTGAAAAGTAGCAGATATCATAAATGTTACGACTGGGACACTCGCATAAGAGCCCACAACTTCAACGAGTATCTGTCAATGTATAAAATAATAACAATATGCCATGACTTACCAAGTAAGGTATCCCGCTATTCCAGTTCATCTAGTTGGGACGTTGCAGCAAGTCAACCAGTGTAAGGGATGTGCTCAAATAGTACCGATGCGCTCAATGTAAAGTTGCAGTAATCCCAGTTTCAGCGTGCTATCCACAGCGACAGTCAAATGACTCGGTATCTGTCTCAACTATAATTTCAGTAACTCACTGCCTCCCTCTGGACTTAGATACAGTATCTATTTATTTCCTTTCGCCTTCACTTACTGTTCGTAATAAGAAACCAGACACCCACTTTACTACAAACAATGGATGCGGCCAACCCGTAGGGGAGGTGATCGCCAGCGAACTTAGCAAACTTTATATTTTCAACAGAACTTATGGTGTTATGAACAACGTAAAAAATAGGAGAAAAAAATAAGGTATCATAAGAGTGTTCCACAGCTGTTTTTTGGGCTTCCAGGCAGATTGAGTAAAGTCTGCGTTCCCCTATCTGGGCGACCGTAAACTCGGACCTTAAATGGTCCATTCCAACATCACCACTGCACTAGACGTGGCACGGGGCATAGTCGGAAAGATCAAACAACGTGGAGAAAGCGTCTGAATGTATTGTCTTTGCAAGTGAACGTAAATGCAGAAAATCAATTTAACTCGATGTTGCGTTCAGAGCGTTGCAAAATATTCTCAATATGATAAAACTGAATAAAAGAATGCAGAGATTTGTCTAAATGATTAATATGATAAATGATAAAATATATGAACATTTTACTGTATTTTAAAAGGCTGGTCGTTCAATAATAGTCAGTAGTTGTAGGTCAAATTGGCACAACGGTGTAATATATTGACACTGATCTCAGTAATCGGTTGATTGTAATCTTTCTGGATATTTAGTACTTAAATACAGAAGTCTATGTTTAAGCTTTAGGTTGATTTGTGCTTTGTACTCTGATTTTTGTCATTGATGTTACTGACGTGCAACATATGAACTAGCTGTGATTTCACGAAGTGCTAATGAATATAGAACACCTGCACCTTACTCCTAATTAGTCCCATAAATATTACAGTCCTTTTACAGAAGTGACACATACTAAATAAAGGTTAGTTGCATTTCATGTACATCCTCAAATCTTGCACTACAAATCTGGTGAAGTACACAACCAATTGAATGCATTTGTTTATGTCTAAGACTGGGAGGTATTACATTTGTTGAGAACATAATATATTGTCATTAGTTCTCATGGCAGATTCATTAACTTTGGTTTTTTAAATATTTTATTCCGCTTTGTTGGCTAAATTAAATTCACAAAAACACAAATTGAAGACCTGATAATGCATTCATCTTTAAGTCGGTTTAAAGATAGCTATAAATCATTCTTGTCATTTTCAAGCAATGAAAATTAGATGTTATTAGAATTGTTACACTTTACCCTGAATCGTAATGCTTATATTGATTTTCACCCATTTGTAAAGTGACATGTTTACATGTGGTTTATCCTAAGAAATAATTATAAATGATGTTTTTGTGTTTACATTAGTTTCTTTGGAGAGCAGTAGCAAGAAAAATGCCTCTGAGAAAAGTGAAGTGCTGATGCAGATTGTATCTATTTTGGACCAGAATGCTTGCATGGTGTAAAGGTCTCCCAAGGGCATGCCTGATGGCTCTTTAGCACTGAGGGGGTAAAAATTCTCATCAGTAAAATATTACGATACTGTTGTGCAAAAGAAATACATTCAGGTGTAAATTCAAAGTTGCAAAGTTTCTGATGAAAGCAGACACATTACTTTGTGGTACACACAGTTAAGTCCCTGCCTTTTGGCATAAGAATTACAGGTTACAGAAACAGCCATATATCAAGGGAAATGCTACCACTGGCCTCTTTGCTGACTCTGCCATCCCACTGTGAGACACACAATGCTTTGGTGACCAATGAAACCCATTCCACATACCAAGCTTTTATGCTCTCATGGGAAATATAGGGAATGGCTGTGTACTCCAGTAGAAATAAACTTTGTTTTTTTGTAGTATTGTTATAGCATCTTCTCCCTGAACCATACTGAAAAGTCATGTAAGCAGTAATTCAATAAAAGGAGCATGATTCAAGATCTAATTTTATTGTTTTTATTCCCCAGCCAAGTTTTGATTATATCAGACCACACTTGTCAGTGAAGGTGAACTAAAAAAAATATGAGTGTTACAAAATTGCCAACTTATTATGTGCCTTTTCAGCGTTGGAATGGTTAAGGCAATCTGTGTTTCTTTCACTAACATAAAGTCACTATAGCATTTTTGACAGAAGCAATATGTTTTACTTTCAGTTAAACGCAAACAATTATTTGTCAAGATAGTAATATAAAAAAGTTACCAAATAATTTTAATAATGTTTTAATCTAAGATAAATTTCCAGTCCCAGTAGGTTTAGGTGTCAGTGAGGAGAGGACCAGAGGCTATGGATTAGAATGTGTCAGGAGAACATTGTAGGTTTGAATCCAGGGGCCCTAAATGTCAACATGAATAATTGATCTGTCGTTAAAGGCCCACTTGACCCATCCGTGTCTTTCAGTTGTATTTCACACCTTCAAATTTGTGTATGGCTCTGCACATTTACCAGATTTTCAGACAATCCACGTACAAAAATCAACATGTCAGTAAAAGTATGCATACCTTATCCACTTTCTGACTGGAATGATTTACCACAAGTAGTGAAAAATGTTGCATGTATTATAGATGTGACATTTTAATCCTGTTCTTAAGGTAATGAGTTATCTAAGGGGCCTTACTTTGCCTCATAACATTTTCTGTCTCTGATTATTTCCTCAGGTAAAATCATGAAGTAAATTAAGCGGGAGAAGGCCTGAATTAAAGTGACAAATTAATTTACTGGACTTAAGGTTTCTATTGGCAAAATTGAATAGTAGAGCAAACAAAAACTCCTGACAAAAAGAAGTCAATATTAATTTCCAGAACCTTGAATCTGGCTGTGGTCCTTACAAACTATTTCCCACATTTAGGACTGTATTAGCCTATAGACTCCATGACTATGTATTACTATGTATGTGGTAGTTGAGTCTACATGATACCTACCATTATTCTCAGAGTCTGTGACATCTCACAATGGAGTGGATCAGAGTGTTGTTATTGGAATTTAATCTAGGAAAATCATTACAGTATAGACTTGAATTGGGTTGTCTGTATGGTAAATGACTATATAAATGAGGATGCAAAAGAGAATTACTCCATGGGGAATGTTTCAGTGTTGGATGCATTCACATGATCACTTCAGAAAAAATATGAATGAATTAATAAGAATATTATCTAACCTTGAAGAGAGCACCAGTACACATAATTGTTTGTATTAAAAGATTGAGCACCAGTTTTCAATTCACACAAGTAAAATGTACAGTTTACTCACTTCATTCAGGTGGGTGTCAATGCAGACTATTTTTAATGGTAGGCTAACCTTTCCATAAGGTGATGTTTTTAAGTTTGTTGAATATATGTCCTTCTTCCCTGTCATTACAAGAAGGCTTTGGAATAGAGCATAATGTTAGAAGAGTAACCTTGTTCTCTGGTTGGAAGGCAGCCATTGGTTATTATAACAAAGCGCAATGCTGGACCCTTTAATTCTCGCTCAAATAAAGATAACTGATGGGTTTCAATATGCTGCACAACACATCTTGAAAAAAGATATGCAAGAGGACACCATCACAGACCAGAGTTAAAGAGAGCACTATTCAATTAAAAATGCTATGAATGTGCTTTCAGACCCAAAACAAACTTCACAGACAACACACTCACAGTGGAAGCAGGTATTTCAGCTATTAGCAAACAAAATAATTTCAAGAGGGAACAATACCTCTTTGAGTGCTCCAGCTTGTCACTCAAGGCATTTTGTTCCATTAATTTAAGTCATATACAGTTTCAAAGAAGCACTGGTGAAATTTCAGCATCTGCTCAATATGTTGCCAAAACACTGAGATCACAATTATTTACTTCAATTGCATCCTTGTAAGGCTAACTGGCCAGAAATTATTGTGAGACTTGCTTATCGCTTTTTTTCAGAAACTGGTTTTAGAGTCTGAGACACACTTTCAAGATAAGGACTCTAGATCACTGTGGTTTTCTTAATACTGGTGGTTTATTAATATTATATTTAAGTGCCTGATATCTGCTGGCAGCTCTGAAATTCTTTAGATGTAAATGCAGCCAGCCATTCTGGATTAACATATTTTGATGTGTAGATATATTTCAAATATAATTATTGAAGGATCAAATGTTAGCATGTACTTTCTCATCAATAGTTTCATCAATAGACTATGACCAAATTAAAATTTGAATCAAACGCATTATGTAAAATATAGAGAATCTGGCATACACAGTTTTATGTGGCTTCCCTCCAATAATTTTGAGATTGCATCTGAGGTGTGTGTGTGTGTGTGTGTGTGTGTGTGTGTGTGTGTGTGTGTGTGTGTGTGTGTGTGTGTGTGTGTGTGTGTGTGTGTGTGTGTGTCCTTGTGATGGAAAGGCTCTTGGGGAGCAGACCTGCTTTATATGCCCAGAAAGAAAGAATACATAACCTCACACTTGTCACAAAATGTTAGCAAATATACATCTTGAGAATAAACAAAAAAAAAAACAGATGGTCCAAGATGTATTGCTTCTTTATGTTCCAATACATCACTAAAAGATAAACACAGGGGAAAACAGCATGCGTTTAATAGCATTAATGTGATTTCACTTTCACTTTGCTTTTTTAGAAAAGCATTCAATTCTAGAGATGTGACAAAAATGAATGAATATATAATCATTTTAACAGATTTACCACCAGATAAATTGCAAGGTGTACACTCTGAATATTTTATTTTTGACTTCTTTTTAAACATCAAGGATATAGGATTTGTTTGACTGAATTTGTTTCATCAAATCATTTTCACCTTAGCTTTTAACTAGAATTTGAGAATAGAGCTACATTTATACCACTTGCACAACTGCATGATATACTAAATATGACATCGCCATGGGTTGAAAGTTAAAACATAACAGCAGTTGTATTTTAATCAGGCTCAGCAGCAAACAGGTGCCCTGTGACTTCTTTGTTGTCGTTGTCATATAACTCACCTCTTAGCATCCTTGGGTATATCTTAATCCACTGCTGTTGCCTGGCAACCTACACCAAAACAGTAAGCAAGAGGTGACCCCTGTACCTGGCTTTGCTGAGAGAATGCTGCGATGGTGCAGAGCGATGAGTCACCCATTCTGTCCCCCATCCAAACTGGCACATCCAGCACCCCCGTGACACCTTGAGCTGCCACTACTGTCACCCCCAAATGCAGCCATGGTTGCTGCTGTTGCCCTGAGATTCTGTGCTCAGCTCCATCTGTCATGCACAGCTGAAAGTCAATTCTGGCCAGGCCAGCCACTGGGAGCCTTAAAACAAGCAAGGAGTGCAGGGTTTACAGCACTTTTATAAGCAATTCAATCAAGGCTGACAGCAGTCCTTGGGGTTGTAAATGGTGCACAGGGTCCTGTGACAGGACAGATGTGGCTGCGTGTCCTGTCCGAGCACACCCACACTACTGTTTACCCTGTGTTCCTATGCTGAGGCCTGCCCAAGTGACCCATGTTATGGCCTTGCTTTATCGCATTTGCACTGGATTAGTGCTCAGGTTTACTCATGCTTGGTGCTTGTGGGGTGGAAAATGAAAGCATGCCAGAAATAACCTGTTTAACTGAAAGGACCTAGTGCTATGCTC
This sequence comes from Albula goreensis, assembly GCA_022829145.1. Lineage (NCBI taxonomy): Eukaryota > Metazoa > Chordata > Actinopteri > Albuliformes > Albulidae > Albula > Albula goreensis. The sequence goes on from CM040756.1 coordinate 15,458,452, forward strand.
TGTGAACCAATGAAAGTGATGGAGTGGGCCATTCAGCAAGGTAGTAAGAGATTAAATGGCTTGAGAGCAATAATGAAATGCACTCAAGAGTCAGTCAGTTTGTCTTTTCCTGTTTGCAAGTAATATTTCTTTGTCATATTTGTTACTGTCCACCTTGTTCCAGTCAAGATAAATAGCAAGTGTGCCCAACTGATTTTCTTTACTTAAAATTTTGGATCATGAAAAACAGACACCACAAGCTTAAATAGACAAAATAAACATGTTAGAAGTTAAACTCAATTTATACAGATCCAAAGTAAATTAATTTCAGTATATCTTTACTGAAGTCCTATGGGTAGAAAATAAGATTCCGATGTGAAGGGCATACTGTTATTTACATAGAGAGGGTTAATGTATTTTATTGTATTTGGTATCAAAAACCAGGATCAAGCTCAAAATTAATTTTCTGAAAAAGGAAAGATAAAATCAGAAGTAAAGAATCTGGTGGGACACAGGATTCTCTTTCAAGTGAGTATATTAATCACAAAAGAAAAATTGTATTATAAATGTATTAATAAGGACATCTTAATTTTGAACACACATAAATTTATATAATCCTTGCTTGCCCTCAAAATAACATCAACATCTTTGTCAATTATTATCCCCATATGATATGTGCTCATTAGTGTTGAATTCTTTTCTAGGGCCATTATTTACATAATTTGTGAATAATTAACAATTTTCCCAGAATAACTTTCATGTGTAGCCTGGCAATTGCTGAAGGAAGATATCCCCGAAATTCAGAGTGTATTTTCATTTATGCTGAAACACATCGGTGTTCAAAATGCATGGAGGGTACATGGGGACATGTGAAGCAGACATTTAAATTTCACTACAAATTGAACTGATTTAATTCAGTTCTATTTTGGCACATTTATTTGCCTTGTATCAGAGCAAACACTCATGGCTCCACAAAAAATGAATTGCAGACAATACTCTTCCCTACATTATACATATGCACTGAATATATTTTGCTCATCTCCCTTTTTTGCATGGCAAAGGGTCATTTGGGTCTGAAGGCACCCTTTTGTTTGAGGCACCTTCAGAGTCCTCCTTGGCAAGTGGTCATTTCCTCTCAAAGTGGAGGTAGCGGAGTCAGCATTGCTCCCCCAGGTGTCCTGTGCCAGCGGTATGGGGGTCACACATGTTTGGATATTTCATGCTGTGAGATTGTTTATGCTGCTGGTCTTGGGCAGGGTCCTGCAGGAAAATAGCTGTCTTACTGGGACCTACATGGGCAAATAAAGGAAATAAACTACATACAGTAGTATTACAGTATGCTTACTGTTCATACAGGAGAGCACTGTGTGGTCCTTATTAGAATGTCTATTAGAAATTCAGTGAAGCTACATTAAATCCACTTTTATCCAGTGTGTTAAGCAAAAAGTAAACATGAAATTCAAGAGGAAAAATAGCATCAAGAAAAAGGATGACATTCAACATGCTAGAATGAAGTGAAATATATTTATGACCTTCAAAGCAAATATAAGGGAAGGCAAAGGTCATTGTTTTAGTTAGCTGTAGCCAGCACATTCAATATATACATGTATTTCACCAGATTTACAATCATGTAAATACATGATTTGACAATGTTTGCTGGAATACTTTTCTCAGAATGTTTAGTTTTGGCGTTTCAAATGTCCACCTTGATTTAGATCTGTAAGGGCTGATGGTGATGGGACCCCTTAGTGTGCACAATACTCAGACGAAACGCTAAGGAACGAATTCCCCAACCACTAAGGTCTCGAAGGAGACAGATCAGAGGGAACAAATTCCCCAAAACAAAAATATATACTCCTGAGGGAGAACCCCAATTCTAAGATAAAAAGAAACCAAGACTTCAGGAGTGGAAACCTAACAGCTGTTAATATAGAAAGAGTTAACTGCGAAGTACCACGCAGATACTTCAACACCAAATTCTTCGGCGGGTGAACACGGATCGATCCCGCAAACAAAAGAAAACAAATAACTTCGTAAAGATTCCTACATTATACTTACACACCAGGCATACTAAGCCCCCCACACACACAAAAAAAAAAAAAAAAAAAAACAGAGGACAAAATCTCTGCCAAAGCCGGCGAAGTGTATAGACGACACTAACGCAAAGAGATGCTGAAACCCTGGGTAATATAAAGACCTCACACACCTGAAACCAATTACTAATCGGCCACACCTAGCAATCAGCCAATAACCAAAAGAACATCGTTAGCTTCCCGACGATAGTACAGGCGAGAAAGCACGAAACAAATAATAAAACCCAAGATAGCACCTGCAATCATGACAATATCAGTTTCTGACCATGCTGCTAAAGAAAAGAAACACATTACAACATTGTCAAATATATGCAGTGTTTATTACTTTTTCTGCCAAACAAATAACATATCTAACAGCCCAGAAAACTCACTCAGCATGAAATTCCACATTTTGTGTCTCTGTGGACAAATAACACTTCATTAGAATGATTCTCCACAACTGAACAATGTGTGATCACAGTGAAAGAACAACCCATTTATATCATATGATATTGTAAATTTCATAGGCTGAGATCTCAATCAAATGTTACATGTGCATGTTCCAATGTGCCAGTAGAAGATTACTGTTAAGAAACACACGACTACTGCTTCTGTTACAACAATGATTATGATGATGACAACAACAACATAATAATAATAATAATAATAATAATAATGATAATAATAATAATAAATAATAATAATAATAAATCCTCTTCTGTAATGAGGCAGTAGCTTGGTAAAGATGCTCATTACGAGGCAGCTGCCAGTGTAAAAGCGATAATCCATCATCTCTGAAGGTCTGCAGCAGGGGCCAACGGCACTGCATTTTAACAAGCTGCCTATATTTCTCACATGAAAAGGACTTTGTTGACAACCAAGTGTGTACTTGGGTAATTGGTCCTAGCTGCACACCAGACAAGTTAATTCATTCTAATTACTCAGAGAACACAGCTTGGGTCAAGAGAATCTGCCAAACAGGGGAGACAGAGAGTGCAGTTTGTCTTACCACAACATGGGAGAGGCAAGCACCTCACAAACAAGCAGACTCCTCATCAGGATGATTTATTTACATTTAACATTCAGCTCATACCTAATTAACAATGAAAAATATCAGGCCCAACTCTTTCTTTTCTTTCAGCTTGTCAATGTGCATTCAATTCTTAAACAGTGCTGTGCTTATTCATGGAATAATTGAAAGATTATCTGGAATATTGGCAGAGGAGAGTATGTGTAAGGGAAACAATGAAACAATGACAAGTGATCTTCATAGGGCCATTGGTACAGGCTTAATTTCCCCACAGAGCGATGATGCAGCCTACACTCTTCGTACTGTGATCTAATAAAACAGTAAAACCTTGTTTGGCTCAAACCACCACGTCTAGGAAACTCTAACTTCTGAATGCAATATTAGTGGTACAAGAGATGCAGTACTCCCTCAGCAAAACATAAAAACACTGTACTGCCTCTCAGAATGAAAATATTACCAAGTAATCATGCTAGGACCTGATGACAGATCTATAGCACAAGTTAGAAGTTTCCCAATCAACAACATTATGGGCTGTACCCCACAAAATAAAAAAGCTTCTCGAGTAGCTTCACTGAAGGCATACCCCTTTCAGCCAACCCCTTTCATTCCTCTTTGCATTTCCCTTCCCAAGGTATGTATGGAGCTTTTCCAGAGGGCTCGACTACAGCTGTGCCTTGGACCAATAACAGTTCCCACAGCTGGATCTTTATGAGTGTCATGGAGCTGACAAAGGTCCAAAGGGGTCAAAACACAGCCTGCTTCATACAGTTAAGGTGTGCATTTGAGCTCAGGGGTGTTTCTTAGATTTTTGTTATACACAGTCCTTGACTGAATGGAGTCTAAAGGTTCCTGCTGCTTTACTTTCTGCTTCAGTACAGTTGAATTTCCCATTAAGAAACTTCGTCAAAAGCAGTCTTGCCACTTTTTGTACTGTAAAGTTCTTTTTCAAGTGAAACAGAAATTGAAGACTCTGGTTTTGTCTATATTTACCCAGAATTGGTTTCAGTCTTTTCTGACAATCACATAAGCAAAAGGACAGAAGAAGCAGAAGTGTGACATCAAAGCTGTGAACTGAGGGTTCATGCAAGGACACGAGGCCAGAAGTGATCTTGTGTCTGGAAAGTAATATTCTTTTGCAGCCTGGCAATTTCTTGTTCCTGGCATATTGTAATTCAGCTTGCAGAGAAAATAAGAACAGTCTTACCATGTCGATCATTGCTCATTTAATAACACTGAAATTCATTGTAACACAAAGCAAAAAATAAGGTGAAAAGAGGGACTATAGCAGTGATATATTTCACCCTCTATTCTGAGAAAGACTATTGTGGTGGCTTATATGGTCTACTTACTTGTTACAAATGGGATTGTGCCTCAAGTCTTAAGAGCCAATTTCCACACAGGGAACATTTTTAAGGTTCACTGTGAAACAGTAAATCACCTGTGGATTAAGCTAATTACCATGCATGGCACTCTGCATCTCAGGCTCTGACCGCTCCATTTTGTAAACAGAAGCAGTTTTGTAATATAATAACCCATATCTGATTAACTTGGTTGGCTGGGGACGGGTAGAAATCAAACACTGACTCTCCCAAGACTGAATCTTATAACTCTGCTGTCTTCCACTGCAGCATGTGCAGTTTGGCCTGGAAAATGGTAATAGTTAAGGTTTATGCCTGTATTGTGGTTTTTAAATGCTAAAATTATATTATTGGTATTCATTTATATAACGTAATTGATTCGACTCAATAACAAGTAGTTTTTGATGAACTCCTATGAACAGACATATACATGAATATTTCTGGCATCCAAAAACCATAATTATTGAAAGTTCTCTGAAGTACATCATGATTAATAAAGATTTTGAATGCTGAATGCCAATAGATAAAATAAGTTAATTATGTGATAATTAAAGATTATGATTAAAGGCCAGGAGAAGCTTTCAATTTTCCAGCTGCTGAACATGGAGGACCTGTTATGGCATGAGTAGCCATCATACAGCTCATCATACAGTGTTTCATTATTACTCTGTATAGAAGAATTATGGCGAATGGATATAAAGCCATTTAGGTGACAAGGTGCACTATTGCTTTCTCAGGGTGTCCCATATTCCAAGGTGGTGACACCTTCATCCGAACTGCTAAATACATTCAGGAATTGCTTCATAAATAATGGAATAAAGTCAAAAACCTCCCATGGCCTCCCCGATCGCCATATCTCAATATTGAATCATTTCTGGAGGATATTTCACCACCTTCATCTCAAATCCCACACCAAACATGAAAAGGTTTTCTTACAGAACTTGAAGGACTGAAGCTGGTCTGAAGGAAAAGGATCAGCCACCTCCTTTGCTGAATACTCTTCATATTTGTTGTTGTTTCCATTAATTAGTCTACCTCCTGTAGGTACAGGAAACAGTGCGTAGGCAAATAAAAAGTGTTAATATGAACATCTGTTCAAAAACAGCAAATACATTTTTATGACACCAACTCAACACATACAATTAAATGTCTTTGAAGAGATATTTTTGAAGATAAACATAAATCTTCTTATGAATTACTGGAAAATTGGTATCTTCAAAGTAATTACTTAATGGAGCCTGAAAATGTGCTGTGATTTTTAAAAAATCTGTAATTTAGAAAAACATTGCTCAAAGACTGCCAAGTCTTTTCAGTTCCTTTGGCTAGATTTGGTATTGGATGAAGGTGTACATAATCATATTTGTTTTTAGATAGGAGAGTGAGCCTTCCTGCTTGTAGATTCGTTATTGGTCCTGACTACATTTCATTTCAGCAGGTTTTGTCTTCTGTACAAATTAATTCTGCTTCTAATAATTCTAGTGCATATACAATTTAAGGAAATAAATAGATGTTAATTCATTTCAATAATTCCTGACATTCTGCAGATACTCCAGGGATGTTGCACAACCCAGTAGGGATTTGAGGCTTAGTGTGCAGTTCTCCAAAAGCATGGTCCCAGTCAAACCTCCTGTCCTCTGGAGCATAGAGCCTGATGTTATATCTAATCTGGGGGACTGGAGCGACATCGCCATGGAATGAAGTAAGGTACAGCAGTGGAACTGATATATCTGAATTGTCTGAATGAAATATTCGAAAGATTAGATACAGATTATGTACTGAATTTTACTTTTATTAATGTTTTGTTGTAAAGCATGTTTTAGAATAAAATAAAATATGATAAAATATTTAAACAGGAGTATATGGGAAACTGTCTAAATGACCAAAATGCTCATCAATCTTAAATAATTATTATTATGAATATTATGGTTAAGATTATGATTCTCCTAATTATAGGCTTAAATAGAACTATGTTTGCTGCTGACCTGATGACAACAGAATTCAAATTCATACAGCTTTACAAAATGGACTGTTTGTTGCCATTGTTTTAACAAGGTACCTGTCTAACTTAGTAAAAACTTTTCTGTGCGAAAGCTGCATCAAGATTTTTAATTAAACGCTTTTGTAGCTCTCCTCTGTCAATGTTCCATTTCTCTCGATGTCATCCTACTGTCATTGCCCTCTGTGAAAAGAACTGCATTCTCTGTTAATTAACTGCTATCTGCCAGAATAATAGCAACATCTTTCAAAATGACACAAAACCATAATCTGCTTTGCTTTATCTGGCATCTACTGATGCTTATTAAAATCTTTGAGATGAGATGCATCAGTGAAGAGAGGGGTAATACATTTTTTCTATTGTTGTGTTTTCATAATTTGAAAGATACAATAAATAACATTGTAGTGTGTATCCATTAAATCTATAGCTTTATAGCCTTGGAAAAAAAAACCCCAATACCATTTCAATTATTTTAAAGAAGAGTGATCATCACCATAGAACTTTCTTTGAATGTCCTCTACTCCTCGCACATAAGAGTGTTTTTGGCCTTCCGGGAAACTCTGAAAAGGTTTATGAAATATTAATGCTATGGAAGGGCTTCAAATCACCCATTTTTCCTCAATATCTAATACTCAATGATGTGTCTGCCGTAGGAGAAGCCCACTTCAGGTCATACTGATAATATCCTGGCCACATTCGTTGTGGTGTGCAATATTTGTACAGATGGCGCCAGTGTTAAACTTTTGTGAATTCATAAGGGGCCAAACATTATGTTTTCCGATTCCATTTAAAAATATTCAGTATCCCATATCAAGGGTAATAACTAACAGGAAGTGTATGAGATGTAATGTCTTGGCAAAAACCATAGATAAATACTGTACAATATTCAATACAATATATTTTATTGTATTAAATCCTATAACACAGCGTACATCTTTCTTGAGTATTAATACTGCAAATATAAAAAAATCCATCATCAATCATAAACAGTTTCATTTTCAACTCTCTCTCTCACACACACACACACACACACACACACACACACACACACACACACTCTCTCTCTCTCTCTCTCTCTCTTTCTCTCTTCTCACCCTGTTGTTATTTTCAACTAATGATAAACAATGATTTATTTAAATTTTATGGTGCCACTTTATGTACTAAATTAAATTATGTTTGAACAAAGCCAAGTAATCAGAAAAAATCTGAAAAGTGTTAATCTCCATACACAGTTGGTGGTATTCCAAAGCAATACATCACAATGCTGGGCCTTAACTGTCTTATCTCTGTATCTTATCTTATCTTGTGTTACTTCTGACTTTGTGCCACCTTGCTCAATATGTCAAATCCCAAACAGTGTCTGTGGAAAACATTGCAGTTCAACACCGACTAAACATCTGTGTGGGACTAATTGGGTTTGTAAAAATCTTCCCTACCCCTTATTACTATGTAACAACTGGTCATGTGTATTTGGGCAGTGTTCAAAGGAGATAAATGATTAGTGAAAATATCATTTGAACACACAACCCTGCAGCTGAGGAATTTTTCCAGGCCCTTGAAATCCCTGGAGAAAAGTTTCCCAGTTGGAGCTAAACTCTGCATAGCTAATGTAAATGAAGCTGACAGCTTGTCATCTCAGGGAGACACATAATGCCAACCTCAAACCTTTCTTTCATAAAAGGCTCAAGAAGAGGCAATTCTAGATTCTCTGATTCAATTAAAATGTAAATTTACATCTTATTAATATAACCCAAATAAGGGCCTTTGACTCCACTGTAATTAAGGAAGTGTTGATCCTACAAACTCATCATGCTGCAAGCATGAGAAAATGATGTGCTATAACCAAGAATCAGTCAGTGCCAAGCCCACACATGATATTGCTGTCAAGGTAATAGGTAGCCTTAAAGGATTCACATGGGCAGAGAAAGACAACCTTTCTCTTCCTATGGTTGTGCTTCTGTTTAAGTCAATTCTCAAATGTGCATCAAGCTCAGCGTTTTGAGAACAGACGCAAACATTCCTTGTCCAATTCCCTTGTTATTATGATGCTTTGTTAGAAATTATTCTGCATTGAAGCAAAGATGGTGGATTGTTAATTTTGGCAGTTGGCAGATATCACAAGGAAGCACCATCCCATTCACACAGACAGTCTGGTTGTTCCAGCAAAGCTAAACCATGAAATCATTTTGGTTGTTGGATGAAATAATTACATAAACTGAGTAACACTTTGTAGAGCCTCAAGCCAAACTATAGTACAATCCATCTGTTTTCCCCTTTTCCAGAAATGAAATTTATTCAGACCAAGACCAGTTTAACATGTTTTGTATTGTAGCCATAGTCACGAGCGGCAGTCATTATTAAGCACTGATAATAATTTAAGCACAAAATACACATTCTCATAATTGTGCACTGTGTTCTTCAGTAAATCAGACTAAGAATAATTCACAAATCAGCATCTTCAACTTGTAAACAGAAACAAGCATTCCTGGCAAGAAAGATGGCAATGGTACTTACAGTGTTCTACAGTGGTGCTGCTTCATGGGAGTTTATTTTAAAAAGTTTTGATTTACCATAATCCTCACAATAATTTAACCACCCCCATGCTTCAGTGACAGTTTTCCATTTAGCAAATGTTTCTAAATGATTTATGCAAAAATCATAGGCTCTACAGGCCCATACATTATGTTCAGTTTTAAATTGTGCATTCTTTAATGCCATACATATTCTTCATTTTGATGTGCCAGGAGTTGCAGTAATCAATTAACAGGAAACATGGCATGTGACCTTCCAGGGTAGGTTCTCAGTATTTTCATGAAAATTTTCATTAATTTTAATTAGAAGATTACAAGATATGATGGATTCAGCTTTGAAGTGTGAAACTTTCATTGCCAAAGGCTGATAACTTGGTATTAGTACCGGGCTGATTTCTTTCTACCCACTTGGTGTTAGTTGCGTGGGTCAAGGAGCATTTTGCACATGCACAAATTTTGTCACCCAAATTTATTTTCCCTTCATTGACATATACTGCTGGTTTTATATGTAGACCAAGCTATCCAAGACACCGACGATAAATTCAACAAGGTTAACAACATTGACTTTTAAAATAGGACACCTCTAAGTATGACAGATCATGTGGTGCTAATTTGTATTTTATATGTATTTTATAGCAACACACAATTGTGCATGTTAATAGTATCAATCATGGATGTTCTGGGAGTATATGTTACCTTGTCTCTTTTCTTGCATCAGATTTCAGAAATTGGTTAGGAAATGGAAATATGCCACAAAATTCTGATAAATTATCTTGCTTCTTTTTCTGTTTCATTAGCTGTTGTCATCCTCACTATTCAGTGCAGCCCTGCCTGCACACACGTAATGATGCATGTGGGCTGTTATCTAGTCTGAGCTGATGCAAAGGACTGCTTGTTGATCACTGAATGTCATCCATGACCAGTTTCAATATTTCCAAAATGGCTCTATTCAATGCTTTTCCTGATGCTAAAAGAATAAATATTTGTTTTTCTTACATTACTGTGAATTACAAATTATTTCTTGGGTACTCTGCAAGGTATCCCTCTGTCCAATCTGTCAGACCCTCTGTCTGCCTCCACCATGCCAGATCCTTCCAAATAGGTCACAGAACAATTAAGTACAGTAGTTTCACAGAGGTCTCAGCTCAAGTAATGTATAGTATTCCCTCTGCTACATTTCATTATTGCCTCATGGTGTTCTTAAATTCTTCCTTTTTAGCTCTGTAGAATTTGTGCATAGGTGTGACTCTGCTGTTCAAATCTCAGCAGGAATTAAGAGGGTACTTGTCTATTCAATGTCTTCACAAGCTGATCAGTTCTTCTTTTGAGCGTTCCTTCCTCTATTCTTTTTGCGCTATGATCATCCTGCTGTTGGTTTGTTGGCATTTAGATGATGGTTTATTTTCCATAAGCAACTAATTTTGTGCTTGGCTACTGCTGCTTCATTCTTCTTTCATGTTTTTGTCAAGTTGTTGGTCTTCGTGCTTGCCTCCACTGTATATACTGCTCAGCAACTGCAGTTTTTGCAGCTGTCATTCTACACTTACTTAAAAGCACATTCCTTCCCTCGATTTATCTTGAACATTTCAGGTTAAATATATAAAGTTTGTTTCTTCTATATGTATTGAGTGTCTACATTTTGCTGTTCATTTTTTTTTTATCTTAGTCCAGAAAATCATATATCTATTCTTGAAACTGATACAAAATTACCACTCTATGATAACTCAGTTGTGCTGTGTTACTGTTTTGCTCCTCCACTGGTTGCCAAGTGAGCTGGGACTGCCTCTCGGCCTCCCAGGAAACAACCACATTTAAGGGGCTTCTTCATCTTTCTGATATAGATGTAGTGGATGGGTTTTTTATGCCTCAGTGCTTTTAGGAGGAAATCATTTTCATTTGTGTTTCATTATCTTCTTCCTGTGCAGTGTTAGGGTCATGAAATGTGAAATGCCTAATGACCACCTTCAACTTCCTTCCCATCCACGTGGCAAACTGTCCCATAATAGCAATTAGGATTACAAATGTATAACATCTTCATCAACATTAAGAACACATCAACACACAAGGAAATGCTCATGTATCTCCCCCTCCCCTTCTTAACATCTAACAACAGTTTACCAATTCTATGATACAAATAAGAGCTAAGAGCTCTGAAGGACTCACTGATTCCTACCTACTTTGGCATTTAGTTCACCTGTGAGGATGTCATTATGCCAGCCTAGTTTAACTAGACATGTCGTATCTATTATGCACATAACTATACCTCCCCTTTGTCACCACTTTTGTCATGTGTTTCAATGTATTACATTCAGTAATGCCTTCCTATGCTGGGTTTGGAGGGTGGCTGAGATATTTCTCACGCTGTTTCATCCCAGCTGACTAGCGCTCGACTCCAGAGAGCATTAATGTCACTTGTGATGTATGGAGGGAGCATCATCCTCTTAATGGCCTGAGTAAATGATCTGTTCCCCTGTTGCAAGTCTGGTCTTAATGAGTCCCTCTGGTCCTCCTCAGACCTAGTAGAGTACAGCGGAGAAGTAGTGTAGATTTTTTGTTCTTTCACAGTTTGGACAGATTTACCTGCATTGTTTGTAGGTCTTGTATGTCTATTTTAAGTCAATGTGCTGGTCCACATTAGCTGCATAGTGCAGTATTCCCTGTGTGCAGCAGTATTCCCTCTCCTTTATCCACTCGCTCTAAAACTTTACTGCTGACCTACAGCATGGCATGTTTTTGACAAGTTTGACAGTTGGCCCAAAGCCAAAACTGCAGCTCTAAGGGGCCAGGGCTGTTATTTGACATCTAACCTTTGACCTGACTCAAAATTACACCTGTCAGGTGCCAGATCTCCAGCCATTATAGTTCTCTGGGTCATGGAAGAATGCCAGTCATCTCATCAGGGCAAGGTGCCACTCCAGGGGGTGGAACCAAAACATTTGGTGGAATAAACAGTACTCATCAGAATACAGATGATGCTTCAAACATAAAACGGTCAGGACTATAGAAGTCCTTAATAAATGTTGCATGTATAAGGAACTAACATGAAGACAAAGTATCCAACTGGACGCTCATACATTTGGAAGACATATAGGGAATAGTCTCATTGCACAAACTCTTCTATATTCAGCAAGTTGCCTGTAACTTTCATCTTAAAATTGAATTCACTGTTCCTAAATTTAAATGTAAATTTGTTGTAATGAAACAATATTACATAATCTGGCAGCCAAAGAAGTTATAACAATAATATCCATAGCTAAAAGCCAAAGCCCTTAACAACGTCCATTTTGTAAAGAAGAAAAATATAAAACTATTTGCTAAATAATACCTAGAAATGTACATAAATATGACCTTTACTACGCAGCAAGGATTTCATCTTGGCATTTCAATTCAAAATGAATGCTTTTTACTTGCTGCCATTCTCCAACAAGCCACACAAACCTCATAATGTCAGATGGCTTTTCAATCCAAGTAATCAATAAAAAATCTTATGAAAATTCAGACATTTTGTCAAAAAGGGCCGAATGTTGAAAGGTTGGCTTATTAAAATTCAGTGATTGGTGCATTCTAAACATCACATCATTACAGAACCTCCATTAAACAAAGTAACTCTTAATTCCATATTTGAAAGTAAATACACTCACAAAAAACCTGAGTGATTTTTATGTCATTAACACCAGTTGATTTAGAATACCCTAAGGGATCAGAAGGTCATTAATTGACACTACTCGGTGCTCTCTGTATTAAAATGGATTGAGATTGCTTGATATAGAATTAGTAAAACAGGTGCACCCTGTCAGGTAGAAATTCAAATACAAGATAGACTTCAAACGGTAAACAATACAATTTTTAAATTATTCATGTAAAATGAGCAGGATTGCAGGCCAGTGAAGCCGTATCTCCACACACAGTTCCTTTTATCCACAAACCAAGTGTCTGTTTTATAAAATTGAGATATTCTGAAAGACATCTTCCCCCTTATTGAAAAAGGGGGAGAATAACCTCGCTTGGATCTTTCATTCTTGATTAGCTCAGTTGTGTTCAGTTATTGAAATTATGAGTCACTTCTTTTGATTTCAAAGGCTGTTTTTGAACATGCCTCATTTCGTGCTCCCTCGGCTGTCAAGGAACGCTTTGGCGAAGGGGCATCTTATGTACACGGCAGGATACTGTGACATTTTCTACTGACAGTTGAAATTGCTGCCTTGGTCTGCAGAGCTTGTCGCAAAAATGCCAATGAGCTGGTATTGACTCAAGCAGCATACCAGTCCTCTCCTAACTGTGACATGGTCCATCAAGACAGAATCTGGAAAAAAACCAGAGTTAGCCCAGCAATCATGGCTGGGCGTCCCATTACAGATCCACAAATGATGTATTTTAAAATGTGAGAACTAAAAGTTAAGAAGTTCAGCAGAGCTGAGATGACAGAAAATTGACACCAAGGAGAGAAAAAGACAATAAATAAAGATTTTGTAATAGCTAAGAATCACTTCTAAATGTATACTTAACACTTGTAGGGCTATTTCACAGAATAGGGTAAAACTTAGTCCTAGACTAAATGTATAAAAATATTTTTTTCAATGAGCTTCTTCATTTAAGTAGTCCAGGGCCAGGCAAAATCCATGTCCTGGAAACTAGCCCTTAGTTTTTCCTGATCGTAGTAACATCTATGTTTAGGTCTCCTAAAGACAGATGCAAGATGCAAACACTGGATATACATAGGTGGATAAAGGCAGTAAAACCAGCAGATCAAAGCAGTATCTCATTGCCAGGTGATTCTTAATATAAACAGATAACAAAAAGATTGAACTCACAAGCACCTAAAAGTGATTAATGGAGACTTATGCTTCATTTTTCTCAAGTGGATGGCCATATTTATTCCAAGGCTTTTCTCCTCTGTAGAATCTGCTTCTTAAGAGACAGATTCTTATGTGACATTTCTTTTTAATCCGTTAATCCCCACCCTAATAACCACTTGACAACTGCACTCTCATGAGTGAGATAAGCTGTTGAAAGAAGATTGTTTTTATTTGGATATTCATGTGATGGAAGAAAGAGATATGAGTGACTCAAAGGAATTATCATGAGTCAGCTGATTCACTGTTTCAGCTCATCTTGTCAGGGTTCCTTGTCTTTCCCGGGCCTGACATTTTTGGTTGTTCACTGTGAATGGGGATTATACTGTTTGGTGTTTTTAACCATTAACAAATACCTTACCTTCAAGATGCAGTAACCCCAAACTTTCTATCAATACACTTTATGTGTATCTCAACACAAAACTGACAGCACCTTCTCCATTTATAAATACTCTGTACCAAAGAGATACAAAAAACACCAAATTTGATCCAATTATCTTTCAAATGAACTAATATTCATCTTGTCAGTAACTTTGATTCTTGACACAGTAAAACAACAAGTTTTAAGGCCAGAGAGCAAAAAGCTACTGAACTGAATGTGTCTGATGATGGCATTCAATAGGGTTTTAAAGTAAGTTGTAGGATAAAATTTACTAGACATCAATACATTTTCACTCTGCCCTTTTCTGCATTTCTTTTTCCCACATCCACTAGATTCTACCCAGCAATGTTCTCACAAGGCCATCGATAACCTTTCCCCTATCACTGTGTGCATATGCCCCAAGGACTAGGCTACACCTCACTTACATGACTGCCATCAGATAGAACAAACACTTCATTCGTGGCTAATCCACATATTCCTAATACACATTCAGGACAGTGCTTAGTATACCGCAAAAAAATCAACAAGAACCTGTAAGTAAAGAGATACTATCCAGATGTGTTTTTCCATTTGAGTGGAATGCTTTTTGAAAATAGATGTCATCGTTGACAACATATTCAGTGAAGAGTTCCACAGTTGCACATAATCTAATCCATCTATGAGTCTCCTTATCAAATCATTTGTTCAAAATCAAAGAAGTGTAACAGAACCTATCCAGAATAAATCTACCCCAACAGAGCCCTGGAATGCAATCTGGAACTGAGCGAGGGTCTTCATGATGCCTAACACTTTCCATTTATTTCAAACCCAATCCCAGATGTTTTTGATATAAACTCTCATTAGACTGTGGATGCTCACTGTGAAAATTCTGATATGATAATTGAGTATGACCTGTATTTACTAATTAATTTAATGTAATCCCACTGAGATTCAACAATTCACGTTCAATTCAAATTTTCATTTTCAGCTACAGTATTTTAGTTCTTTGAGTTTACTGTTTCCTCCTGAGCGATAAATGTGCTGCTCTCAGGGCAGTAGTTCAGCAGATAGACTCAATAAACTTTTAATTTCCAAAATAACTTTTTTGGTTTTTTGCTAAGACTTAAATGCCAATTTTAATTATGTAAAAGGCACATGAGGACTTACTGTCACAAAAGGCAAAACCCTTTTAAATTCAGCTTCTTTATGGCATACCGTTCCCTAAATCATGTATAATTGGAAAATACAAAGGATGGCAAGCCACAAAAAACACTTAATGTCTTTCCAGTTAACAGCTCCACTGAAAAGGTAGAAAAGCTCAGCACAAAACACATTCAATTTTGACAGAGGACACAGAGGGCAATTAAGAAAAAAACTTTAAAAATTCTCACATTGCAAGATCACGAGTTACCAATGCTTAAATTATTTTAATAGAGAATATATGTCCAACCATGCCTGTTCCCTCTCAAAGGCCAGCTACAGCAAATGGCTTCAGTCTTTCATTCAGTGGTCAGTAATCCTGTAACATTTTATGCCACATGTGCTGAGATTTAGGAAGCTATGTATGAATGGGAAAGTTTCATCATCTTTTGTCTGAGTACTCCATTAACAGTGCTTCAGTTCTTTGTGGTCACACCATGCTCACTCCCTGCTTGTTGCATTTTGAAGGATCTGGCATCATACACCCACACAGTGTCTATTCCTTCACCAGCCGTGTTATCAGGCTCCCACGTAGGGAAGGGAAAGCGGCAGGCCACCACTTTGGCAGAGCTCTGCAGATCTCTCTGAAGCTTCTCCTCAAGCTGGGCCATCTATGGAGAAACATATGAGATTAGTTCTGTTTGTCCCCTACCCTGGAGGAGAACACCTTTTACCACACTACACTTCTTTTCATCACTGCTCAAAGGTGGGTCAGAAGAAGGAAACCCATCTACTCCTAAATATTGCTTCTGCAGCTGAAGACCACTGCAGTAGGCAAGTTGATATAGCTGACACTCTGAAAGTACACAAGTGAATGTTGCAGCTTACACAATTGTACCTTAACATTCATATTTTCTTCTGGCAGAACTGCACATCAGCTAAGGTGATGTGGACATGCAGCACTCTATATCTACAAGCACAGTGCAACTAAACTAACACTTACATTTAAGATAGGTGGTTTTAACACACTGTAACTTACCATCTGGGGAACTCCAAATATCACAACATTGCTGTACTGAGAAAAACTGACCTGAAATGAATATAATAATCAATTTACAAACAATATTAATGGAATGCATATGAGGCATGGAATATATAATACAAAAACAGCTCCAATTGTTTCCAATACCAATTCACAAACATTTCTTTTTTTTTTTTTTTTTTTTTTTTTACATATGATTTGATTCAGTAGGGGACATTCATGACCACATTATAGTTCTGCGTCTAATTTAATGTTGACTTTTATGCACTCAATCTGAGAGTTACAACTGCACTGGGACTGAAACACAGTGTATTCATATTCGAATCACTTTTAATAACATGATTGTCCTTTTTGTTGATCTTTTGGATCTCATTTGATTTAGATTCTGGTGTATATTGAATGACACTGTCATTTTCAGTATGAAGCTAACTGATAAGAGACTGTTTGCATCAGATAACCTTTTTTTCGTGGACTGACAAGTGTGGAGTCAAATTGTATCCTTTATTTTGACAAGTATTTATTCACTCACCTATTCATCCTGCACCAAAGAATGTATATACTTTTATCACTTATTTAGTTGAGAAGTGATTTTGAAAGAAGACGTGTGTGTGTGTGTGTGTGTGTATATATATATATATATACATATATATATATATATTTTTTTAAAGGATCGAATTTCTGAGTAATGACTTAAATTGTAAATTAAATTCAGTGCAATGGCCCCCTCTGCCGGTTACAAATATGACAACCAAGGAATTATTGTAAAATATAGGGAACTGTAAGACACTGACGCGTGTGTAAATGAAATAAATGCATAAATTGAATAAATGCAACCAAATTAAGCTATATTTTTAACTCTTATGTTCTTTTTGTTTTCCTTAAGCTAGTGAATCGACGAGCCCCTTGGGGTTTCCTCTACTATCTATGCATACTATTACCTTACAGCAGCACAAATTTACTAATTTAACGAATTCTTCATGCTGGCACATTATAAAGACACTGTTAAGATCCCAACAGAACTACTTGCCTATAAACTCTACAACCATGCACTATAACGGTCTTGCCTTTTAAAGAGACTGTAGCGAAAGAACAATACCTTCCACAGGTCAGATATGTAGAATGACGTTCTGTGGTTAACTCCTTCTCTCCAAGCTTTGTACCGGGAGTACCAGACTAACCATGGGTTCAATTCAAAACCCACAGCCCGGAAACCTTGCTTTGCTGCAGCTATTACCTATGGAAAATGCAGAAAACAGAACCTGAATTCGAGGACTGTGGTGATGGTGGGGGTGCATTGCTATCTGAGGCACATCCATCTACAATTTCCATCTATCAATTTGCTTTACAAAAGGAACCTTTTACAAATGACTTGCCTGTTTGCAATTTAAAGACACGATTATACTTTTTTTTTTTTTTACTAATTACCCGATTACCCGAGTGTAAATACAATTTGAACAAATTACATTATCTTCAGGTATGTAAAAATCTATAAACTTACGATTCGTCCATCCCCACTTCCAATGTCGACTAGTGTTCCAGTTCTCCGATGCAGAACCTTTAAAACATTCTCGATCTGGGCCGGGGTAGCAGGTACGAAAGGAAGACACACTTTCCTCAATGCAGGTGCCACAAAAGGTGTCGCCACTGCATAAAGAGCAACCAGTGAACCCCCAACAATTCCTGTAGCTATCAATCCCCAACGTTTCATTTTACCGGTATGTCCACTCGAAATATTCATTTGACTGTCCTTCTCCAGCATACTTGTCCCGTCCGTAGAATCTGACATGCTTGGTGCCAACTGTACAACTGCCAGGTTAACTGGCAGTAAAACTTTTAAAGTAATAAATAAATAGTTAAAACCTAGCTAACAACATACGAATAATTTATCTGTCAATAAAGGGTAGCGTTAGCTACCAGTCAGCAATGGCTACAGACTTGTTTTGTTCATCAAATTAGACACACACTGGCCCTACAGGGCAAAACCTAACATTCAAATAACATGTTCATGTCACGACCTTAGAGTATAGGAACTCGGGCACATAAACTAGTCACGACGCACGATTTCAGGACAATCGCTTTGAGTAACACAATTCATGGTCCCCTGTGAAACAACGGTATCTTCAAAAGGTTCCGTGGTACGTTCAGCATAATTCGAAAATCCCGAGTCACCTGGCATAGCACTTTATAAGGCAGTGAAATTAATACTTAAACATTTCATATCCTAAATTAAAACAAACGACCTAAAGGCACGTTGGACCAAATTGCTGTTTAAATATAAATGTGATGTATTGTGATAAAATATAATAAAAAATAAATGTGATTTTTGGAACCATGTTTTAAGAAAGGAGATTCTCACAAGTTAAATGGGAACAATGTTTTGTAATACATACGCAAAAAATTTTTTTAGAAGATCAAGAGTAATAATCAGGTCCGTGTAATGACACTTTGCTACATAGTACTGTGAAATGAGTCCTCTCTGAAAGCAATGTACAGTGCCTATCATAAGTATTCACCCCCTTAGATGTTTTAGCCTTTTATTGCTTTCATAAATCAATGATGGTCAATAAAATTTGGCTTTTTTCACACAAAAATTTATTGGAAAAAACTCTTTAATGTCAAAGTGAAAACAAATTTCTACAAAGTAATGTTAATGAAACAAAATTATATAAAGAAAAAGAATTGTTTGCATAATTATTCACCCCCTTCAAGTCAGTATTTAGTAGATGCACCTTTGGCTGCAATCACAGCACTGAATCTGTGTGGATAAGTCTCAATCAGCCTTGTACATCTGCACACTGCAATTTTGCTCCATTCTTCTTTGCAAAACTGCTCAAGCTCTGTCAGGTTGCACGGGTGTCGAGCATGAACAGCCCCTTTCAAGTCCAGCCACAAATTCTCTATAGGATTAAGGTCTGGGCTTTGACTCGGCCACTCCAGAACATTTACCTGGTTCTTTTTAAACCATTCCTGTGTAGTTTTTGCAGTATGTTTTGGATCATTGTCTTGCTGGAGAACAAATCTTCTCCCAAGCCGTATTTCTCTTGCAGACTGAATAAGATTGTCCTCCAGGATTTCGGTGTATTTTGCAGCATTCACTCTGCCCTCTATCTTTGCAAGCCTTCCAGGGTCGGCTGCTGAGAAACATCCCCACAGCATGATGCTGCCACCACCATGCTTCACAGTGGGGATGGTGTGTTTTTGGTGATGTGCAGTGTTTGTTTTCTGCCAAACATAACGTCTTGTCTGATGGACAAAAAGCTCAATTTTGGTCTCATCAGACCAAAGAATCTTCTTCCACTTAACCATGGAGTCTTCCACATGCCTTTTGGCAAACTCTAGTCAAGATCTAATATGATTTTCTTCAACAGTGGCTTTCTAATTGCCACTCTCCCATAAAGCTTTGACCGGTGAAGAACCCGGGCAGTAGTTGCTATATGCACAGTCTTTCCCATCTCAGCAGCTGAAGCTTGTAACTCCTTCAGAGTAGTCGTAGGGGTCTTGGTGGCTTCTCTCACTAGTTTCCTACGTGCACGGTCACTCAGTTTACGAGGCGGCCTGATCTAGGCAGATTCACACATGTGCCATATTCCTTCCATTTCTTGATGATTGATTTCACTGAACTCCGGGATGTTCAATGCCTAGGAATTTTTGGTATCCATCCCCTGAATTGTACTTTTCAATAACCCTTTCCTGAGTTGCTTGGAGTGTTCTTCTGTCTTCATGGTGTAATGGTAGCCAGGAATACTGATCAACCAGTCTCTGGACCCTTCCGACACAGGTGTTTTATACCTCAATCACATGAGACACACCCACATCACTCAGGTGATCTTCAATTCACTAATTGTGAGACTATTTGCACCAATTGGATGTACCTCTATTGAATTAGACCATTAAATTTAAAAGGGGGTGAATATTTATGCAAACAATTATATTTCTTTATATAATTTTGTTTCATTAACATTACTTTGTAGAACTCTGTTTTCACTTTGACATTAAAGAGTTTTTTCCAATAAATTTTTGTGTGAAAAAAGCCAAATTTTATTGACCATCATTGATTTATGAAAGCAATAAAAGGCTAAAACATCCAAGGGGGTGAATACTTATGATAGGCACTGTAAAAATAATTGGTTTTTTTTTTTCTATTTGTGCCTTCCTGGTGATTGCTTTAATAATATGGACTATTTAAGTGTCATGATTAGATCTTGTCTTCCAAGAACTTAGTCCAAGTATGACTCTTGCAGCCCTCACTTTGATACCAGTAAGAGCTGATCAGATGGCACCAGTTGGCCATCATGGCCTATGAGTAAGAGGTCCATGAAACTCAGAGCTGAGGACTTTCTGTGGGAGTTTCAGCCACATGAAATAAATAGCATCTGCTGATTTGCCAGGTTCTTCTGCTTTAAAATGATGGGTGTTGATTCATGTCCCTAATCTCAATGGTGTAAGCAATAGGCTGACTTTGTGCTCATTACATTCTGGTGCACTGATGAACCCCCCACTTTCTTTTAACACACTTGTACATGCATGTAGCAGAAGACTCTCAACAGTCAGAAACTGAGGTAGAGTCTGCCACAAGCTTTTAAATATGGGTTGAACTGAACCTACCCAAAAGAACTTGGTGAATCTTGCATTTTCTTCCCTTTGGCTTTCAACCACAAACTTTTATAGCGCAAGGCATGGTGAAAATCATCCGTTTTACAATTAAGTCTCAGTGGCCTTTGGAGGTTTGAACCTGATTTAGCAGCTCTTTCCCACATGCTTTCATAATTGACAAGGTTACACAATTTCTGGAATGGCTGAAATGGCCAAACATATGGGCACTGCAGTTGTGATAGTGCTTCGCATTTGTGTTTAAGTCGCATAACATATAAAACTCATTGACATATAATTCAGTTTCATGGTGGTAACAGTCATGCTCTAGAGCAGTGAGTGAGCATGTGGCCAGATTTACTGCACCTATTATTTTGGGGCAATGAGGAATTCAGGATATTCTTTGGCAAACCTGAAGTAGTAATGTTGCAATGATGTGACAGACTTTTTTTAACACAAGGTAGACAACACTTTATACAAATTATACAATTCAATTATACATTGGATTAGCAATCGATAAATGTACATTTATAAATGGAAGAGACACCCAATAAAAGTTGGACTCTCACTCTGTTAGACAAATCCTTCATGGCATAATATGAGGTTACTTTCATTACATCACAACCATTTCAAAAGAAGTCCTTGTTATTCTTTTAAACTAATTTACATTACATGTAATAGGGAACATCTTTAATTGTTTATTCATGTACAGAAATATAAAACAGCATTATTTCAGTTAAAAAAATAAGAATAATTTTCATCTGAGTGGGAAATTGAATATACAATTACACTGGCATTAGCAACTCATCAGCACATCACGGCATCATTCTAGAGTATTTGCCAAAACCAAAAATTAATGTTTAGACACAGCATTAAAAAAAAACACCCTTTTCACAACCTTAGGAAATATTCTACAAATACAACTGGAATCAGTGTCAAAGTATCACAAGCCAGCTACATTATCAGTTTGGAAATGTTTTGCCTTGTCCATGACATGTTCTTTTTCACATTTACAAATGTTACACGACAGAAAACTTCCCTTAAAATTAAGCACATGATCATTTACCCAGCACTGAACGGATAAGTGTTTAACCTTCCACCCATATAAAATACAGTACTGACAAACCATCATATTATTCAATTCACTTGAATATTGTGTTGAGTATATGTGTGTGTGTGTGTATATATGTGTGTGTGTGTGTATGTGTGTGTGTGTGTGTGTGTGTGTGTGTGTGTGTGTGGGAGGAAATGTGCCATATTAAGCAGTATTACTTGAGCCTGTGAGAAAATGCACATGGTGGTAGCATACTTGTTCAGGTTTCATCATGGTTAAAAATAACCAAAAGGTGTTTACAAATCAGGTAAATCATGGAAATTCTCACATCACAAGAGTAGCATTACTACAAGAAATATGTGATTATCTTTTGCAAATTTCTATTTTACACTTCATTAATTACTTGGAAAGACTGGCTTTGGACAGTCCACCTCAAATGTAATTAGTAACTAACCATGTTCCACAAGCTAGGCACAAACAACCAGAGTACTTACATTTTTCAATATGTAAACTGTAACAGAATTAATATCCTTGTGGATAATTGCATATTGAATCCAAAAAACATAATGCCTTGGCTAAAGAATGCAAAATTATGCAATGGAAGCACACAAATTAATTGAATTACATCAAGAGTAGTTTTTGGAAAGGCTACAAACATATCCATAAAAGATTATGTTTTGAACATTATGGAAACAGAGGACAATTAAAACAAGTTATTGACTCTAAAGGTATGCAAATCTGAACTACCACAAAGAAACCCCATGTCATTTATCTCCAGCTGATCACAGCATGGCCCAAAAATGTCTGCTTGCCAGGGGCCTGAACAACTTACACCACAGTATTTTCCTAAAAGGTGTTAGTGACCAAAGAAAAACTCAATGCTCACATTACATTTGCTTCAATACCAAGCCACGCAGGTAAGAGAGCCATGGCAAATATCACAGCACTGAACTCCACAAGGGCAGCTAATGGCCAAGGCCACCCTAGTTTTTACATAGACCTGTTAAACTTGTGTGGTAATCTTTTCAAATTATTTTCCCAAATGTCTGTTCCCTTTGTTGAAAAAGGCCCAAATCCTGGGAAGTCCTGGTCTATACGATCATCATACTTATTACATTTTTTCCAATGGCACCAGGGGACATCACTCTCATTATGTCTTTTAAGCAAAACATGGGAGTAGGCCGGGGCACTTGGTGAGTATGTGCTGTCTGGGCATCCTTGCAGTGCTCATGAGATAGGAGGAAGATGGCTGGGAGTGCCTAGCTGCACGCACCCATGCTGGGGGGGGCCTCCTCTGTGCGGGGCTCCTCCTCCTGCTCTCCTGCGGTGGTGGAGGGGCAGGGCGTGTAAGGAGGAGGAGCGTCACTCATGCTGCAGGAGTCACAGCCCTCTAGGATGGGGATGGCCAGGGAGTCTCCGGCGGCTTCGCCTTGGGCATACTCACTGTACGGGGGAGGCTTCAGGTCATCTGCTGTGGAGGTGGGAGAAGAAACATGACATTCATGCCTGTGTCACATGGTTTTTGTAGATCAAAGCTTGCTCACCCCAGGACTTAGGTCATGCTACAGCCATGGATTTCAACATTAAGGGGAAACTAAACTGAAGTCATCCCTGAACTAAGTGAGAGAGCATCAACAATAACACTGCCTGTTAAATACCTAACTGCCTTAAAAAACTGAGAGCTGGTTTGAATATCAGTACAATTTTAAAACTAACAGGAAAGAAAATGACTGTACATTGCCGTCATCTGTCTGGTATTTGAATGTCAGATGTTTACCCACTACATCCTGCTGCTCAGATAGAATCTCTGAAATTCAGCAAACAAGAAAAATGTGGCTCCTTGGAAAACTGCTTTTGGTTGATTAAAAGGAAGAAGATCCTGATGGCTGTTTACATTGCAGTATATACAAAACAGACAAAATGACAAAAGAATCTATACATGCTTATTGGCTGACAAGCTTAAAGTTGGTGCATTCAAACTGAACAATAAAACCAGTTTTTGCAGTCTGAATCACTCATGATTAATCAAGGTCTCCTGCTGTTGAAAGGTTCTTAAATTAAGCCTTGGGACGGCAGCAGTTTCTAAACAACCCGTGAAGTGTGTAAATCTGTAATCCAAGTAATCTTGGTGTCATTTTATAAGGTCATTACTACATCCTTCATTTTAGTTAAAAATATTTTCACCACTAACAGGACACACAGGTTAGAAATTTGATTGCACATGATGCAACTTTTCAAATGTCAAATTTACCAGAATTTCCAAAATGTACAACAGTATCAATACTATACACTGACATCTAAAATGGCAAGTTGTATGCCTGGGAGAGAATTCAAGTCTTCCCCTTTAAAACTCAGCTTCATGTCAGGGAGGAGCTGAGTTTGGAAAGGCAAGACAACTCTCTGGCAAGCAAACAGAAGGGCAGCCAATACACAGTATAATGCTTGGGGATGGTTCTCTCTCCAGAGACAGACACAGCTGTGCCTTTTTCCAGCCCCATAACCGCAGTGGAGCTCTCTGCACACAACCTCAGAATTAACAACAGTGTTGGTGGCTACCTTCTATGTCAGTGCAAAACAAAAGATTCTGCCCTTTTACAAAAATGTACACTCTTTTCACACTGTGTGGACTCTCCCTTAAATGATTAGATCCTTACAAGTGTCAGTATCATGTCTATGTTAGAAACTATAGATGGCGTCTGGTGCGCAGCTAAATATGGCACAATTTCAATTGATGTGATTGCCATTATGTTGATTCTTGTATGCTGTCCCTTCTAACTGAATATGTAAATATGTATCAGACTCCTGGCCTCTATGACATACTTGGCTCATGTTGAAAAGTACAATGAAGATATGTTCCTATTAGTAAATAAAGAAGCCTGTTTTGTCACAGTAAGCCTATTTGTCCTGCTCATTTGCAGTGACCTTCAAAGAACCCAGAGAAAACCACAGACCTATTAAATAAAAGGAGACAAGTAGGAGTTGCAAGATGAAAAACATGCCTGGATTCAAATTTTTTTCTGTGGTATGCTCAACTGTATTATAATTGATGGGTCTAGCTATCGTGGGGTACAGCTCATCTGTCAGAAACAATCAAGTTCTCCAAATGTTACTAAAACTGCCTGAAGGCCCAGGGCCTATGTTGTTCAATACAAGGCTCTGTAATGGGGGCAAAATTCAGGGGAAAGCTTGCATGTTCCAGGCCACCTGCATTCTCTGTACTACTGAAGACCTTGCACTGTGAATGTTAAGCTCTAGCAGCCTACTCAGGGAGAATCATGGGTATTTTCTCAAACAGTGTTTGGGCACTGATAGTTTGCTGTATTCACCCTTTCCATTTTCTGTTTTGGGAAAAAAAAAATCACTAGCTATAATATAGTGACCATTTGAATTATCACTGCAATAAACTTAATGGATTAATATTCTTTGCCTTCGGTGTTAGCAAATGAGACATGTAAGATTTGAAGGGCCATAGCAAAGACATAAGCCAGTCTTTCAGGGACACACTTATTTCACATTTCAACCTGGAGTTCCTTAATACATGCACCTGAAACAGTCAATATTAAAATAAAATAAATCAATAAAGAAAGATGGAATAAAAAGCAACAAGCCATCACACTGAAGAATTTGAAACTAGCCGACGGTGTCAAACCTGGTCTTTCAACAGTGAATTCTTGTTGAACAGGATTAAGAGATTTTATGTTATAAAATCACATAAGAGTGACAGATTGCAGTGTGATTAAGACTGTGGAGAACAGAAAGGTCCCTTACATCCCGAGACAGCTTCATATGGTGGAGGCACGTCCAGATGAGTGTACGAGGGCGCAGGCGGGAGGGACGCAGAGGGCTCGCCGACAGAGCTGTCGTCCTGGATGCCATACCAGCTGGGCCAGATTGACGTCTGTGGAGGAGAGCATCAGTAGGAGTTGAACACCCACAGCAATATCACACATGGACCGAAAATTGGCAAGCCAAGAACAACCGCTTTCAAAATTAAACTGGCTGTCCTTCTGCAATTCAACCTAGTTGGACCAACAGTTCAGGCAGACTTTCATTCTTAGTGTTCACTCATTACTCACCAATTCAGAGTCTGAACTGATCTGTTTACAAAGCTGTGGGGTCTCTTCAGAGTTATAACAAGGCTTTGAATTGGATCGGTGATGCTTTACCACTCACAACCTTAAACTGAAATATTTCAAGAAGTACAAGTATATGCTTTTTCAGTAAAACAGAAGAGTATGTCACAAAACAGCTTATAAATCAACTGGATCCAAAGTCCATATATTTCATCTGGATCATTGCAGTTATCTTTCTCACATACAGTGGGAACCTTGAATGAATAAATGCTCTGCAGCTGCAGAGGAGGGAGGAGAATCGATTGCTACTTTCCCCCAAGAGGTTCTTTGTCTGTAAAAACCACTTTCTTCCTCTTCCCTTATGTCACAACTGACTTTTCCTGGCCCCTTTATTAGATATAAACAGCACTTTAATCCAAGTGATTTATTAGTGGCTTTGGGGGCTTCATCACTGCACATTCCATTAAATCTGCATAAGGGTAAGAATGCACCAGGGAGCTGCGTGCCTTCAAGTCATCTTCAAATCACCTGCTTGATTCATTGGTCATTCAACAGCGCTTTATCATTCAGCACCTTCTCATCAAGGCATGACAGAAAATGTAGATCAATATGCAGATCTGTATTCATCCTGAATCATTTGTGACTGACAAATTCAGATTTTGCAACAGTGTTACTCTTTTACATTCCACATTTTACAAAGACATTATATTTTACAAAGACATTATACATACTGAATTTCAATATTTCCTGGCTCACTTCCAGTTTCTTGAAGGAGATAAAAATAAAACTGCAATTAATGATGACCACTGACAATATTTTGTTTTATTGAGGAGTAATGTGTCAGTATATAAGGATTCTTATGAAGTGTTTCTCTGGCCAATGACTGCAGAGCTTGCTGCATGCATTTCTGAGGACATATATGCTGGTGTGAAGAAGTACATTTCAGCAATGGGATAGGATAACAAATAATACTGGTCATAGGAAATTTGATGAGTCTATATAACTATACATCACATAACTATACATGTATTTGGCTAGCCAGAAGAAAGATCACCATCCATCAGGATCACTGCTTCCGAAAATCTATTCTATTTAGCCATTTCAAGTATTTAATAAATTATTTCATGCTCGATTCAAAATGGAAATGCCTGTTTTTAGTAAGAAAACCAGACATCATATTTCAATGAGCAGCTGTTATGGTACAGGCTTGATAGAGAATATATTGGTGTTCATTCACAAAAACAAACTTAATCCCCCTCCAGTGTTTCCTGCCATTATTAGATCATAGTTTCCATGAACAACATTTCTCCTGCTCCAAACAGTAAGAACATTGCAGAGAGCCTATTAAAGCATTATTAAAGTCTGTGCACAACTCCACTTTACTCTCAGAATAAAATGTGGAAATATGCCTTCTATAATACCTTTGTGATTCAAGCATCTGGAACTTATTAATCTTTATGTGAAAACTGTTTTCCAGATGCTGAAAGAAGTTCTCAATTTGCAATACTAAGCTTGCTTATTGCACTACACTTCAACTGCAATCAGTGTTTTATGCCAGGGACACCCAATTCTTTACTGTGAATGTCAACAAAGGGAATTTTAATGATGGCACTGGAATGACCTTAGGCATGTAATGTGAGGCAAAACTCATTCAAGTACATGAACACATTCTATATTAGAGAAGAACTACAAATAAAATTGCCTTTTAAACTTTCACAGGCTTTAAACTCTATGACCCAGACTTAAAGCCTTGGTCTTCAAGCCCTTTTGAAGACTGGTCTATGGAAATATCACATATCAGCGATCAAACATATGTGTCCTTCCACGTTAGCCTTTAGTGAACAATGAAATGTCTGGCAGATGAATAAACAACCAAGTTTGACTGGAATACTTGCACCAAGGCTACAAAGCAGTGTCTTTGATCAAACAGATTTTTTTATTTTACAACTACAAACAAGATGTAAAGAAAACATATTTACCACCAGCCAACCTTGCTCTTTCCAGATTTTTAGACTTTGCTCCTGCCAGTAACAAAAGGGTTTCACAAACCAAGATGGATTTTGTATATGAAGGCAGAATTATGAACCATGCAATGTATATATCATTGCCAATAAGGCTTGCATGTAAAGTTTCTGTGATGTCTGTAAAAAATAGTATTTTGTGGTCTGAAAGCAACTGTACACACAAGGCAACCAAGATGATATCAGTCTCAGACTGTAGGTTGGGACTGTTACATGGGTCAGATCTGCCCCACCCAGGAAACCACACAGGTTGAAAATGAATTCATTATAACCATGCTACTGGGAAGGGCTTGAAGCCATGCCATTATATCAAAGCCAAAACTAGGAGCACTACCAGTATGCACAGGAGGTAAATGCTTTTACATACACATTCATGCTCTGTCTATGAACATTCACCAGTATGTTTCAAGTTCAGCCCATGTACTTGTCTCTGGAATAAAACATGTTTGCTTTCTCCCCCTGTGGCGTTGTAGGTGCAAGTGAGAGAATTGTGCAGAAGACTGTATACTCACGTTCTGTCTCTCACACATCTGGTGCAGGTAAGCCCTGCCTCCAACAATGACGATTTGTGCATTGCGTGGGTTGCTGAGGTATGCAGCGAGCTGCCGCTGGCGTGACCGGTACCAGCAGATGTAGAAGAAAATCTTTATGATGATGAATATTATCACAATTCTAAATAGAGAGAAAGAAGTATTTTGAGAAGTAATTGTATTTCCATAGGAAGCAATATACTAATCAGAGCAGAGGGGAACTTCACTACACTCTCTAAGCACTTTGCCCAAGGAAAGTTCTGAAAGAGAACAAGTCTGATAGTTGACATGGTCTGCCTTTTCAAGCTGCTTCAATTTCTGACTTTAACAAATGTGATACAGTCTTACAAGTTAGGAGAAAACTGCTGATTCCCCATTATACTTTGGCGCTTCAATATTTTGTTGTCAACAAACAGCATTTTGTGGAAGCATTACTTTTTCTCTAGAAAGCTAGGCCATAAAAGATCATTGTTCTCTTAAATGCCTTGGACCAACCTTATAATGGCATGCAAGCACAGCTGCTAAATCCAACTGGAGAGTGAACACACAGGGTGGAGAGTGAACACACAGGGTGGACTGATTCATCATTTATGTGTGTGTGTGTGTGTGTGTGTGTGTGAGAGAGAGAGAGAGAGAGAGAATGAGAGAGAGAGAGAGAATGAGAGAGAGAGATGCCTAAAATTTAGTTTTATAATTAACATTGTAAATATACCACATGTGAGTAATTGTTAAAAACTTACATGAATTATACTTACATGTACCAATACAGCTCCATCATCAGCGCAGTTGAAATGTATTCTCCTTCAAAAACTTGTGTTCCCCCTTAAAAAACAGAACCAAGCACAACACAGTAAGACTTCAAATTCTGACTAAAACACAATCTATGTATTTGATTAAATCTTTGGGTCGGTTATAAAAACCTTATACATGCCCTTTAATTACACAACTAGCAGCAGTAAGAATACTGAGGACCACAAAGAAGAACTTTAATGATAAATTTAACAAGGACTTAAGACAAGTTGTGCAAATTTTTAAAAATGTTTCCATTACATACACCAGAGGACTTCTTATTCAAATAATGTTAAGCATCGAATCCAATAAGTTCCTTATACGATTGCCATTATGTACACTAGCAGAGGCGGCAAAAAGCCAGCTGTAGTACAACAATATCAGGCATTGCTGAATTGCAGTCCTCAGAGACAAATTATACCCTTTTTGTTTCCGTTTCAGATGTCACTACATCTGGTAATTCACACCACAGCCTCTAATAAATGCTTCTACATTTCATCAATAAAGTTAACTAAAAACTTCATAATAACAGACAATTCTAAACTCAGTAAAAAGAACTTCCAAATAACATATCATTATGGCCTGTTAAACCTCTGTCAACTGATGACCATTTGATAATATGGAGACACATAAGACATGATGGGGAAAAAACTTGAAAATGACAAGTCACAAAAACTGTATGACAGTACCTCCTCATAACCTGATTTTAAGAAAGAATATGGTAATTGTGTGAAGCATGCCTCAGCTTGTATGGGCCAACTATTTTCCCCTTTATGGGAAATGGCAAACCATTCAACCATACAAAGTATCATACTTAAAGAAAAATCTATTGGTAATATCTGTACACTTGACTGTGGATTGGTGAACTGCCTGTTACTAGATTAAGCCCTACCCTCTCAGAGCTTAATCTGCATGTTGCACTCAATGCACAAAGCCATAAATGACTCCATTTGTAATTTGTTTTCCATGGCTCTAAAACACATGGTGTATGAGGACATGGTGAGCCTGGACCAATGCATTTGTTCAAATACAGCAAAAGGGTGTAGTGGATACTATTTGGGAGAAACAGCCTCCAGGAAAAATGCAAAGTAAAAATCAAATATCAGAGGTCCATTGATGGATAGGGATTTCATTGAGCTGGTTTTAAGGCAAATCCATGTCTGCTCAACAAACTATTTTAATCTTGGAGTTCTTCCCTTTAAATGGAAAAATATGCCATCTTCATGAGTTAGGTGTGGTAATTTACCAAATGAATACACAAATGCTTGATTTCATTTAGTTTTGGAATATTCACTGATCAGACTCTGTATGTACTAAACCAGTGGTTCCTAACATCAGTCCTGGGGGCCCACTGTGCATGCTGGTTTTTGTTCCAACCACAACTGCAATCCCAGAATCTAAACAAGCTGGTAAATTTCTTAATAAAGTGTTATTCATGTTATGGGGATTATTTACTATCTCAGCCATGTTGCCAAGTTGGTGAAAAAGTTGAATGTAAAGCTAGGGTTTTATCTTCGCAGCAAATCCTGCTTCTCATATGAAGCCAAACGTAGACTTCTCCTTGCCACATTCTTACCAATTCTTGATTACTGTAATGTCACATATGCATGCCTCCTCCTCTGTTTTACATGCTTTAGACTCAGTGTACCATGGCACACTTCACTTTACCATAAATGGTAGGTCACTTACACATCATTGCCTCCTTCATCAGAGGGTGGGTCTAAAAAATCTGATTACATCATTATCTTAATCATGATGTTCAACGACTTAAGGAGCCTATTGATTCAACCCAGTCTAAAATTTGATCAAGTAAGAAATCTTATTCTTTTTGTGTATTTGTTTGCAAAACTCACATAAACACAATGTGAATATAGGAGCTTCTTCTTCATGACATGCAAATTACCTCTCTAATCATGAAAACCACCTAATTATGAACAATTAACAACTTGTTAAGATTCTGGGGTCGCAGTTGTGGTTGGAACAAAAACCAGCACACACAGTGGGCCCCAAGGACTGACGTTGGGAACCACTGCACTAAACAGCATTTCTTTAACTGCATATGAAATAAGGCTTACAATTACGATGTTTGGGAGTCAAGACATATCAGCTTTTTAACACAGATATCTTTAAATAGGAAAAAAGCTAAACCAGTGAGTTCATGATGAGTTAATGAGATAGCTTGATAGTTTGTAAAGTTGGCTTTCTTGACCAACAGTGCTTGACATTTACACTTGTCAAACAAATCTGAATTGCAAGCAAGTGTGCATGAATACATCAGCAACAATTATGTTCTCATTTACCAAGCCCCAATTAATTTGAACAAATGATACTGCCACACCGTCTTCAGACTGGAAAACCTGATACACAAGCAAGATCTCCAGAAAGAAGAGGCAATTAGTAATTGAAACTCTACACAGGTACAAATGAAGTGTGATAGCAAAGTGATACTTGCGATACAGCTGTAAATCAAAAAATGTGCCAACATGCAAGCTGTGCTGCAATGCAAGATTCACAGGTTGGTAAGAAACTAAATTTAAATGAACCCCACATGGGAAGTCCTGAGGGTTCAACAGAATGTCTACTCCAGAGCAATGGCTGTATGGTTAAATAGGTGAACTGTGAAGTGAAAATAAGTGATGGCTTGAAGACTTGACTCTTTGTATTTAAACAAAACCTACGTTAGTGCACCACTCAAATTAAAGGTTTCATCTAATTGTTATAGATAATTAGTACTCTTATTTAAAGTTACACCATAATTTCATCTATTGTTAGAGGGTAAACTATATAGTAATAACTATATAAACTAGAGAGTAAACTATATAAAATGCAATTTTTTTCATTAACAATACCTGAAATAATAAAACAGAAGACTGTGCTAAATGAATGTAAATGTAAATGCCAAAATACACAATGTCCTATCATTCAGGAAAGGATTTGTACTAGCATGCATTTTAAATGCATTTTGGACAACATGTACTAGGTAATAAAGTGAAAGGCACAGTGGTTTGGGGGAAAAACATGCACAAAGATTTTTTAAAATGTTTATCATGTCATTATATAGCTTAACTGTTCTCATATCCATGACAGATTTGTTAAAAAAAAAAAAAAAAAAAAAAAAAAGGTATCAGCTATTTAAACAGGGGTGGAAGGTGATTTCGGGCAAAACTCCAGACAAGCAAACGGGCCTGGAAAGCACTTATCGAACACTGGGTCACCAAAATGTTATAGGCAACACCAACTGTATAGATTTTTTACGAAGCAGCTACGCTGTAGAAAACAACACTTCATATTTAAGCAACATATGACCATGAGCTTGCTTAATATCAGAACTGATCAACAATTTGCAATTTTCAAAATAGGAGGGGGAATTTATGGAAAACCTCTTTGTCTACACACTGGACTTTTTTCTCCCAGACCTCTATTTTTGTGACCAAGAAATTCAAATTCTGTCATAACTTGAATGAATACCATGTGCATGGCTAGCTTTATTTTCTTGGCTACTTAATTCACTCATAAACAAGGTCATTCCTAGTATTAAGCTAATGCAGAACTTTTAAACTTGGTAAATTGTTCAGAGGATTTTTCTGGCCATTAATGAACAGAAATAAAAACTGTATTGGTGGTTTTTTCCAGTCTTGGAAGGCAAACAAACAGACTCAAGTCCCTAAACATTGGCCTATCCCTAATAATTTACGTTTTCACAGAGTACAATTAACTTTATTATTCCTTAGAAATTTCTTAAATTCTTTGGCTTTCTTCAACAAGCTAAGTAATTCATGAAAATTTCTAAATCTCAATCTACTTGGTCACTCATGAAAAGTAAAAATGGCTAACCATGAAATAGAAGCCAGTTCTGATAACATGACAGTCATGAGCCTAGCAATTGCACTATATCCACAGATGAATGACAAAATTCACAAATAAATGTATAATAGCGCTATCAGTCAACTTATTGAGATTCAGAGCACCCCTCATTTCACATGTGGATCATCGGACAATGCAAATGAAAGCGATCAGCGGGTGCTTAGAATTTACTTGCACCTATACATTTCCACTCAACTAAAATGGCATTGCTCTAAACATTTAAAAACAGTTTCAGCAGATAAACAGATATTTGGAAAATATAACACAGAGCAAGCAAGGAACAACTGTGTGCATCATTGTACTTCACTCAACTAATTTAAATATTCTATTTTGGTAAATTTGTTCCATACTGCTTTTCAGCATGCAGTCTGCATTGAAGTCACACTGAAAATGTGTATGTGGATATACATAAGAAAAAAAGCCAATTTGAGGATGATGTAACTGCGGCCTTCTCTGGCCTCAGCATCAGAAATGAAAACATGTTCCGTCACTACCTGAAGGCAGGCAGGAGAATTCCACAACCACCTGTGGAAATCCACTTTGGGGAATATGCCTGCCCAAAGATGTGTCTGCAGTTTAGAGTGATGATGCCACACCATCTCAAACAGACAGCCCACATTCCTGGTGGGCTGAGAGACAGCCGTGCTTTTGTTTCAGTGCAGGGAATGTGGGGGTACTATATTTCAATCTTTATAGATTGCCAGTAAACATTATACATTTAATGTTCCACACATGAACAGACACAAAAATATGACTAATTCTGGCAGAAGTGCTGCAACATGAGCATGTTTGGCTTCCTTAGGGTCTGGATAAAGCTCCAAATGGATGCGCAGGGAATATAGTTTTCACAGTCTAAACCACTGAAGTAGACCCTGCTTTTGATGTGTTTATGGAATGTTTTACTCATGTAACGGTTATTTTCAGTGGTGTCAGATTTGGGGCAAAACCATTTATTGAATGAACAGTTTACCATTACACTGAACTGCAAGTTTTTTTCCTGATATGGGACATTGAATTGTACTGCTTATTTGCAATTGTACTGTTGAATTGTATTGCTTTAAGTAAGGCCTTACTTCTTAGTTTGTGAATGATCATGTTAATGAACATTACAGTATTTCCCTCCATTTATTTTTAATAGGAAGCACATTTTATTGCAAAATTCACTTTTTACAAAAGTACTTTGCCTACAATCTTGTATGAAGAGTGCATATCTCTCCACAATATGCCTGTTAAAAGCAGTGTCTTCAGAGTGACAAATCTGTCAACTGTTGTGAAATGTTTGAACCTAACACATCTAACTCTGTCAGGGCATGTCAAAGGAGAGGGCAGCAGCAATTTTGAGGTACTGTCCAATATTGGTTTAAATAGTAATAGGATGAGTGTCAAATACATCACACCTGCACCAGCTGCCCTCTGAAAACTCTGTGCTCTTGAGGTAACAACTTCTGCTCCTGGATGATAAGGACTGTATTTACAAAGCTTGAGATCCAAACTTCTGGGTTCCAAAACAAATCTAGCCTATTGTTACAGTAAAGTGATTTCTAAAACACATGAAAAACAGGCATATGTTCCCAAAATGAAATCTGTATGGCTGTTTTAAGGTTCTCAAGTCAGTCCAGAATAAATGTTTAAATGTTTAAATGCAACGCATAAGTTTTAACTATGTGTGCTCATATGAAAAGTTTCATGGGGGGGGGGGGGGGGGGTGTCACAACTTCTACATAAAGAGGCAGTGTTAGCAGAAGTTAAGAGTGCTGATAACCATGTGGTTTTAATTTGTAATTGATTTCATTCTGTCTTTATTGTCTTAAACTGAATGGGCTTCAGAACTGCAAAAATTATGGTTAAAATTGTATACCCGTTTTCAAAACCTATTGTCTTTTACACAATGCTACTTTTTCAATGTGTTAATCAATGAAAGACTGTTTAATAAGAGTGCCAACATCTTACACAACTTTTCTGCAATGCTTTCAAAACCAAATGCTTTGAAAACAACAGTCACCATGGAAACACACCCTTAGGTTTCATCAAGTGATGGTGAGAATCAAGTCCAGGAATGCCACATGACTTCTGAATTGTGTTCTTACAGTGAAGAGTGAAAATTTAAAATAAAAAGCTTCCATTTTTAAAGGAAACATGTGAAAAGGCTTCCTCAGTGTAATTCTAACCAAAGACTGGTCAAATCGGAAAGCTCCCCAAAATGACTGTGGACAGTATAACAGATTGGTCTTACAGACAACGCATCTCGGGAGGCAAGATTAGTCAATAATTATTTTAAGTCCAATTCCTTTTTTGATTCAGACAAAGAACATAAAAATAAGTGAGGAGTACATTTGAAAAAGGAAAAAAAGAAGGTTTCTTATGATCTCTATGGGGCACAACATCAATTACAGACCAGATTTATTTTTCAAATGCTGCCAATCAATCACAGAATGATAACTGCAGTAGAAACATTTGGCTTAGGCCTCAAAGATGATTTTGGAAATGCTTAAGTCTGACTGAGTGAAGTCAATTCAAACTACAAACAGGGAAAATAAATACAATCAAAACTGATCCAAAAAGATATGTTTATAATATCCAAAAAGGTATGCATAACCTTTTTTTCTAGTTACATATACACATTTTATTTAGTCTTTTAACTGGGGGAAAAAAAGAAAAAAAAAAAAAAAAACCTGGCCAGCTGGTTCTTTCTTTTTCCCAATATTCTAGTGACAAACAATGAACCCTTAGATTGTTAGTACAGTTTGTAAAACAAGCAGCTGATTTGGTCATCTCATATTCGTAGCCGAAAATTAATATTCAATTTTCCAATAACACATTTGTTTAAGCACACATTTTCATGGTACCATGCTTTTAAAAACAGAAAGCTTACTTTGCCACTACAACCAAACGTAAATACTAGTTTTTTCATTCATATAAGAATTTAAACACCCAAAAAATATATATGCTCAAACATTTCATTTCACATGTAAACCATGCATTCTGTGACTGATATCTAGCATGACTATCACATACAGTATAAAATCCAAACCTGAATTCTTTCCAACCAAAAATTAATCATTATTGGCAACTGAAACATAAAACTAGCCAGCATTTCTTGCTTCAGATTGCAACCTACCTGAATTCGCCTGTTTTTATCTAGCTTGCACTCATGGATGTAAATGAAGTATTTAAGTGTACTTTCTAACAAGCCAAGCACATGGCATCATTAACCATTGCTAGATGGCGTCTACCCACTCGTGGCCTGGCGAAGCACCAACCTCGCTATGATTCAGAATTTCAATTTTATTAACAATAGTGAACTAGCTAGCTTACCAAAGTTATATCATAAGCTCCACAATGTCTAACAATGACAAAAAAATAAAAGACAAAGGTATCTGATGGCCATGGTCGACGGTCAGAGAAAGCATTAATTAATGTTTGTGTGGTTGGTCCTTTGTAAATTGTTTGAACGATAACGAATACTTCCTAGTTTGAAACTTAAGATGAAGTGCTAGTTCATATTTTTTGGTGTTGATGTAATGTTCTGGGTCGGAATTATATTTACTGTTTTGAACTTACAGGGTTATAATGTTTTCGCTCGCTTTCAACATAAGAAATGGTTAATGTATGATTTGTAGAGTGTGGTATTTTCCAATACAGAATGTTACATAAGACCTAATATATTTTAATATTTGTTTCTCTGATGTGACCACGCAGAAATCAAATGAAAAAGGGTATGGCAAGATGGAAGAAACAAACCGTCAACTTACGTAAAAGTATATAAGGAAGCATGGTTAGCTGCCTTAGTTCCTTCTCAGATTTTTATTAAATACTGGTGAAAGTTGAGTTGTAAATGAACAGCTTTTTGTTACTATTGTGTTACGATTGTGTTCACCACAATTTGGTAACAATATTGATTTTGTCCAGTACATGTATTATAGGTACATGCTTTACTCAAAATGTGTACCGCAACTTTCGTTAAATACATGTTGCTAGGTTGTTACAAGAAGGGGTTCTCCATTGTGCGAAGTTGAGACCAGCTAACGTAAACGAACATGTTGGGTCAGGTTCACGCCTGGATTTTCAACCGCAATGACTGCGGTGAGAATCGCTCACTAAAGGGCGTGGGCAAGCAGACAATAATTGCATGACTACATTACTGATGAGCAGATTTTCATGTGAAAACTGGTCGACAGTAAGCTACGGTGGCAAACACACGTTACAAGCTAACCTACCTTGCTAGCAGACAGCTACGTAACATCACCATTCCACTATTTCATACTTGTCTGGCAAATAAGCCTCACTACAGTAGCCGCAGATTTACAAATGAGTAAATTAGCGCCCCTGGTTAGTTAAGGTTACTATCGTTAGTTAGAAAAATTATATGTCGCGATAGTTACGTAGCTAGACAACTACATAGGTGACACTAGAATTAATTAAACGTTAGCTGTTTCCCTCAACTAGAGGGCTGATCGCTAAAGAGCTAGGATACTTTCAATTGAGTTCTCGTAGTGTAAAATAAAATTGTATTCTACAGAGTGAGAGGGCAACCTCTCCTGTTTAATAGGTAATCCACACATGTAAAGTGCTAACATAGTTAGTTATTCTACCTAGCTATCTGTGTTCAGGTTAAAGCTTGAACTTGTTTTATCTTCGAATCTTGGCTAGTTAAGACTATCTAAGATCCGCAAACTTGGTTGTGGTTGGCAGGCTAGCACAGCTGCCCAACTTTCAGAAAATGGTACAGGTATAACGTTATCTAACACCCAGCTACCTGTGTATGAATGTATTGTTACTTCTTTTAACGTTGACACATTGCGAAAAGCTCATATCTGTAGATGTGCCCTACCTACGATAGCTATATATTGGGAGCAAGTTTGCTGACAAGATAATGAAACTTACTGTATCAACGACGCAAGTCCTCCAAAATCATTTTAGTTTCCATCGGTTTTAGCGTATGAAGTAGATTGCTAGCTAGTGTGCTAGCTAATCATTTATGTCGAAGGCATTGTGCTGTCACGTTATGCCTATTTCGTTGTTCTTGAATGTAAGACGGCTTGCTGATTCGCGGGACCTTTGGCTAATGGTAAAGCTTATTCGATTGCTACACAGTGATTTTGATAAAACAACCACTCGAGCGACCGCCTTCCAGAAAATCCATTTGCCTGCCTTTCTCAGACACGCGAGTCGGTGCTTTGTAAACTACGAGTCAAGGAAGAAAAAATGAGTGTACCACTAAAATGAAATTACGATGAACAGAATTATTTACTGCCCCTACTGGTCAGACCCGTAGAAACCTGTTAACGGGACAAAGAACACTGAAGTGTCTTTCCTTGTTGTCTGGATGTCTTTCCACACTAATATAAATTCAGCAACAGGCTCCGGTGTGTTTGTCTGAATCACATTCCACGATTCCTTTATACTGCAAGCATACATTAATTACCAATAAATGTAAACCCTTGTGTCATAGAATTTTGAAGTAGGTTAAATAACATCAAAACTCCCCTCTCTTTTACTGTTTGACAGAGGACTAGAAGTGGATAATCCTTTGGATGGGTATGAAACACTTGGGGCATGATTTGGACTTGATGCCATAATTCTTCTCAGGGAGTTTTATCAAAGAATCAAACATAGTCATACATAAGAAGGCTACAGTCTATAAGCTGCACACAATCCTGGTATTCTTGCTTTGCAAAACGCAACTCTTGAACTCCACAACATCACAGACATGGT
The DNA here is from genome assembly GCA_022829145.1 of Albula goreensis. Lineage (NCBI taxonomy): Eukaryota > Metazoa > Chordata > Actinopteri > Albuliformes > Albulidae > Albula > Albula goreensis. The sequence goes on from CM040756.1 coordinate 15,497,450, forward strand.
GCCTCTTCAGCCACAGGTCTACACAAGAGCTGATGCACAGATGCTGATATTTCATATGTTTATGGCAAATCATCTGACAAGGTGTTTTGTCATAGAACCGCTAACAAAGCTTTGTGCAGTGGTGGTGTTTGCAATGCCAGCCTCAACAGCTCAGACAATGCTGGCAGGGCTCAGAGCATAGCCATTTGGAACTCACTTGATAACATTAGCTTTCAGACCTTTTCCACATTTTTCTGCACAGTGGGGAGTGAAAATCAGCCATGCCTCAGAACGAGAAACACAGAATATCTACTGTTTCATCATCACTAAAACAATTCTCCTAACAGGTTTGGCCACAGTTTAGGTCTGCATCATATTGTATCTCACTTTCATTCATCTCCCATTTGCTCACACACATACTTGTTTTGTGGTACATTGGAGGACAATATAGTGCATACAGTACTGGCCCACTGACACTTTCGTGGGGCATTTACCTATTCAACATTTTTAAAAGTGATGAGTACACAATGGCCACCTACAAAACAGCACATTTTCCTCTAGGGAAGATGTTGGGTGACTGACCTTCTCGGGCTGCAGTACAGTCAACATTTTAGTGATGATCACTGTGCATTAGCTCATTTGGCCAACACTTTCCAGCACACCTGTGATATTACTACATAAAGGGTCAGTAGAATATATCGTCATGTTGCCAAACTGGTCTCTGACTGAGGACAGATGATGTTTTGGATATTATTTAAAATCATAACAAAAAGAGGGGGACAACAGATCAATGTCCGAGAGTTTGCTTTGTGACAGTTGTGCATGTTTGTGGAGGAATTTGCGGTCTGTAAGGAGAGCATGCATATCAACGCTCTTCAAAGACAAAACAGTTCATACCAAATCACTGAAAAGACACAGTCCCTGTAATAGATAGAATTTTATGTTCCACAAGGTGGAGACACTGTCCTTCCAACCTGTGTTCTAAGGGATATGTCTCCATCTTGTGGAACACAAAAACCATAGGTTCCTTCATCATTGCCTCAAATTAAGTGTTGTTATACAGGACTACATTTGAATATACATCTTGATTAAATGTATAGATTGATAAAATTAATGTGCATAAATGTTTTATTCATTTGAATACACATTTGTTGTAATTATATGCAATGATAATTACAAAGCTTACAAAGGTTAATGTTGCCAAGTTCCATAATTTTGGGCTGAAACACAGTACATTTTACACAGTGAAGTTATGGCTCATCACTACCATTTCCTTTCAACTCTTCATTTTCAGAAACGCTTGAGTTTCAGTGACCAGGTTCTACTTTATGTATTAAGGACTGTCAGCTGTAGGTTTGTCCATTATCCCAATATCTCCCCAGCCTCCCCCTCCTGCCCCCAAAAAAAAAAAAAAAAAAAAAACATTAAACAAAGATTTAGAAAACATGACTTTTAGAAAAGGCACAATGTATTACATGCAGTACAAAGAGGAAGCTGATCTTAATATTAAAACTGAAAATTCTTTGTGACATGAAAGTTTGTTGTCTGAGACAATAGCCCATTGAGGTTAAAGTGTCACTCATTATAAATTTAACAGCATCTAATCATCTAATCTAAACAATTATGAGTTCTTTTTCTGTCATGCATTGTAATCAATTGCAGCACACTTGGAGCAGTCCAAGACCAGGGTTGAGAATTATTATCCCAACAGTTACGCTGCCAATAACTTAAAATAGTCAGTAAAACAAAGAACAGTACTAAAATATAAACATATAACTATTTCAGAATATATATAATGTAGAATAGTTATTGTTAATATCACACTGTGCCTACACTGCAGACCTCCCATTCATAATAATATATAATAATGCAGCATATTACCTTAAACAATGTACCAAAGAATGATCTGTTAGAAATACATTTTATTCTTGTGTATTGTATTTCTCTGCGCAGGTGAAATGATAAAATGTCAGATGTTTGGCACAGGTTCTCTGGTCTGGGGAACCAAAGTAAAGTCTAGACAGGTGAGTTTTTAGCTGCTGTTGGAAGACAGTGAGTCATTCTGCAGCTCTGACAGCCGGAAACTCATTCCACATTTTGCAGTCCAGAAAGAGAAAAAAGACAAGCTCCAGATGTATGGGCACAGAAGGTCAGAACTGCCAGCTGATTTGAGTTTGCCAAGTGGAGACTATATGCAGGGCAGTAAGGTGTGATGATGGATGGAAAGTATGAAGGAGTGGTGGCCTCGCCTGCCAAGAAGGCCTGCTCCAGGGTCTTGGATTTGATGTGAGCAGTGATGGGAGACAAGGACGGGTGAGACACTGGTATATTTTGGGAAAGCAGAAGACTACCCGAGCAGCAGCATTATAAATGAGCTGAAGAGGTCTGGTGGTGCAGGGAGAGAGGCTGGGAATCTGAGAGAAACAGAATGCAAAAACAGGACCTTTTGATAATCCAAGAGGGTCTTAGCTAGAGCAGAGTAGCTACACAAGAGTTCTCTTTGCTGAGCACTGTAGGTAGTCAGAAACAGAATCATTCCTCTAATTTTATTACAGAAAAAAATTCAGAACTGCGTACCTTAAGTGGGGTTTTGTGCCAAATATGTTGGGAGAACACATAACTCAGCTATCCTGTGAAAAACATTTATTTCAGACATAACTGTATATTGTAACTACATTATAGTATTTGCATTATATTGGTAATTCAATTACAACCTTGCACTGAAAATGCTAAAATACACAATGCAATAAACTGACAATTGGCATTGTCATTTAGATAATTTGTTTTGAGTCATCATTCAACTTTATGAAAGATATGGGGCAATGTCAGCTCTTTTATTAAATAATGGGTAATCATACTGAAAGAATTTTACTACTTTTTGTGAATCAGGACACAATATATTTAAAACAAGGGAGACTTTGCATACATTTCAGCTATTGTGCTGAAGATAATACTTGAATTAAATAAATTGGAAATATCAGAAATGCTCCCAGGTGTAACAGGGACTTTGAATTTTGAATCTGAGATATTTTAATGGATCTGCCCTTCATCTTTTCATTCAGGTCGAGCAGAGTTTTCCTCTCTCATCCCTCTTTCATCTTACTAAGCATTGCATACATAAAAACTACTGCACCTTGATCATCTCCTGTGATCAAGAAAAGGAATCTAAATGGATTCCTGCTGGGATAGTTATATTTTACAGAACCTTAAAAAACTGCCCATGAATTTTCTGACAAAGTATATGAGGTAATAACTTGCCCAGTGCTTCACTGAAAATAAGTCAAGCTTCAAAGCTTGAGAAAAGATTTCCTCACCAGTTACTTTGAATCAACCATTAGGTTGGGATATAATGTATTTCTACTGCTCAGGTATGTCTTTCCCAGTGCTGTGTTCATGTTTTCTCATCTACTCAATATGCAATAAATCAACCAGTTGCTACAGTCCTGTTTTTCAATATGTTCCTTTCTGTTATGAAGCCGTTGTGACATTGCTTTTTATTATTGTCATATGTTGTTTGATTAAACAAAATTTTCTTTTGACAGGATACAAAAAGTACCCCTGACTGAAAAACCTTATTGTGTTCTATTACCACAACAGAGTATCTCAACAAAAACAACTTGGAACAAAACAATCTGAACTAGAGATCATTTATGTGTTATGCAATTACCCTGGTAAATATATATTTTCATTTCACATTGTTTAGCCGGAGAGATTCTTAGTAAAGTGAGATTAGAAACAAAAATGAATGAATCCAAGTTTTGACATACATGCCTAGCTAATAGTCCCCATTTTTTCAGCTTGAACTGAAGTATATAATTAGCTCCATTATTTTACCAGTGAAGTAGGTATTAATGCTGATTATGCTGATAAACATTATATAATGTGTGTTGTTCTTCCAGATCTCTTTAATGAACTACATTTATGTTATAATATGTTATGATAACTTCATTTATCACAAGGTCTTTGAAAGAAACTACAAAGAGAAAAACTGTACTTCTTTAATTTAACAATCACAGGAACAGTAAAGTCAATACTGCTGTACAATACTTATGAATCAGTGTTTCCCCCAAAGTTTCCTCAAATTTGATTCACTGTGAAATAGTCTGATAACATCCCAGATCACTTGCAAAAAAGTATTTTTACACTGTATGCAATATTACCTAATTGTATTCATACATTAAATCATCTTTTAGAAAACAAACAAACAAACAAAAAAGATAGTATCTTGCACTCCAGGCCAATGGCCTCATTGATTACAGGGGGACTGTCTTAGACAATTCAGAAGCAAAACAAATGTCATGAAAGCAGGTAGACCAATTTTTTTTTGTTTGGTCAAAGAAAGGCTGCTTGGTGCATTTATCCAGTGCTCAATGGTTTACAACAAGCCATTGAATAGCATGCCATTAATAAATGTAGCCTTTCTACAAGATAACATAAACCATCAGATTCATTAGCATTCAGCATGTATCTCACTCTTCAAAGAGAACATCAAATGCATGTACATTTTTGAGGGAAGAAATTATTTTCAAGCTCGTTGCTGAAATTAAAAATGTTACAAATAATTCAAGACATTGTTTGTTAGCATTGTTTGTTTTGCTTATAATCATTAAAGCCATTATTTCAGCAACAAGTTCTATGGTTTCACACATTTTCTTTCCAGACCATAACATTAATTATCCACACATCTCTGACCAGGCGCGGCTATGTAAAGCTTAATATTAATGTTCACTCTACTGCAGCCTGACTTCCAGTCTTCAGAGTTTCATTATTATGCCATTATCAGCTTTGTCTTCAGAAGCATTGCCTGAGAGCTCCTTATAAATAGGATCCCCTCTTGCCCTTCACATTCCAAAAGTTATTCAATAAAAAGAACCACAAAAAAAGAAAACAAAATGGTGTCCAGTATGATAAAGCACCTTCATTGGTATCCCTATTTTCACCAACTTATCTGTTATCTTCAACAACAATGGTTCTTCTTGGGTATGTGTCTACATCCACAAATATGTAGCGGAACTCATACTTTCCAGTTTCAAGGTTCTGTCCAAAGAAATCAAAAAATAAATAAATAAATGAACAAGAAAAAAAGAACTTAATCCTCCGTTAAACTTTAAGTACATAAGTACTTTAAGTCATACTTTTTAGCTTGCCCACAGTTTACAGAAGCAATGTCTATCATATTATCATATTGCATAATGATAACAAGAGTCCATTCAGCCATGTTAAATTGTTAAAAGCTCATAAATGCTCATGAAATCATCATGAGAAGATAGCACAAGTTCTGCTTGTTAAACTGACTTGAGGCAGGAGAATAGATATCACAATGTCACAATACACAAATAGGATAATATTAAGGTAATAGTATGCTGTTCTTCAATAGAAAAAGCAATATTGTACAACCATGTATTAAACTGTGACAAAAATATATTTTGAGCATCTCTGCCTCCTTTTTTATTGATCATTACAGATCAAAGCTCCAAATGACGATTTCACCCATGGGCTATAATGTATAGACTTTTCAGTTTCCAGTCAGACTGGTCAAAAAGTGATGGGACTGAAGTGAATACATCACATTTATCACTTCCTCTGACCTTTCATTTCCTTACTTTTTGAAGGAAGCAATTAAATATTACTTACACAAATCCTGCCAAACATACTTACAGGTTACAGAAGTAACAATTGCAACACTTACTTCTCTCATTTCTGTATGCACAGTCCCTTGCATCCGTGGTTCTGAGCCCTCAATGTAAAACTTAAGCCTCATATGCTTCACGCCATCCTTCAAGAACTCTATATGGCTGAAAACAAGTACATTTAGTAAAGATTACAGAGGTGAGAGCATGTCAGCATAATTTTACAATTTCAGTGTGACCTCACCTGACTTGTTGCCTTCTCCCTCGACGAGATGTCTCACCATAGCCTTTGATTGGTTCGCCAAAAGCTCCAATCACCTGTTTTGGGGTTTAAAAACAAAAAAGCAGATGGTGGCTACAGCATAAGTGGAAGCATACATTTACTTCTAATGATGATTTTATGACAGCCAATTTCAACAAGAATCTTGCAAGTAATGGGCAAGTAACAAGCATACTTACACATATAAAATCTAATATTTGTGTAAACTCTTTCAGCTCACCTCTGGATGTGCTCTACATTTATCTAGGGCTTTACCATAGATTTTACTCGGACTTGAAGATGAAAACAGCTCTTTGAAGACTATATACAGCAAACCACCTATAAGAAAGCATTTGTGTGTTCATTAAAAAAGCTGAACAAGCTAGGTAAAATAAACTGATTAGCATGTAGTAAGCATCTAGTCTTGCTCATTTAGATACACAAAGCTGTAAAAATTACTTCATCAAATGATAGCCATAAATTATGATTACACTGTGGCATGAAAACTGACCTGAAAAAAAAAATGGAATTTACAGAACATAACATTTCAGTCTGATAAAGAGGACAACAATGAACGCAATGGGAGTTTTCTACATCATGAGCAAGCAACGAATACTCATACCTCGCAGAATAATCTAAATGAGTCTGAAATGTCAATTTTATGCACTTCCTGTAGAAAAAAACCTTACCTGTGACTCCAATTCCAATGAGTACAACTATTAAATAGGTTAAATCTTTGCCTGCCTCTTTAACTGTAGAGAGACAAGGATCAAACAATATTTTTACTCCACAGACACAGACAGACAAAATATCCACACAGAAATAAACATGGCAATTTTAATTAAATGATAAATTAATGACGGCAGTTCAATGAAATCCTATTTTCCAAATTAGTACTTCAAACCACCAGTGAGTCACCCAACCACCTTCGCTAATTCTGATTATAAATTAGCTAACGCTTTAGTGACGTAGACTGTAAGGTTACAATGTTAGACCTGTAGCAGGCAAGATTATGGTAGCTGGCGGTGGCAATCTCCAGATACTGACAAAATGTAATAGGTAGCAGTTGGTATACCCAGTGTACGAGAGTGACTATATGTCCAGTTATTTACAGAAAATAGCCATACCACGGTGAAAAACCAAGACTCGCCATGAAACATCTACTTTAATAGATCGCCTTGTCTCACCTCTATGGGCAGCCGAAAGTCCTGGCGCGTCACTCGGGCTTCTCCAAACGGACACCTTGTCCTTATCTTTCCCACTGCCATTGCCTTTAATGTTGTTTCTTAAGCTAGCATCGACTGATATACCTCGTCTCTGTACACATGAGACATTTTCGACTCTGACAAAATGTGTACAACCCGAGAAGTCATACAAATTTGGTCTTGCAGCTGCTGCGCTTAACGTTGAATTGTTTCGATTTGGCACTCTTAAGTTAACATGCCTGAATATTTGCAGAACGCACAGTGTTGACCTCGCCTGCAGAAATTTTACAGGAGCTAACTTTAAAACCAGAGAACACACCATGATATCCTCTCCTGGGAGCAGTGTTTGGTAGCAGACATAAATGGTAAGATAATGGCGCAAAACAACGATGTCTGGCTGAAAGAGAGCTACATATTTACTACTATATTGAGAACAGCGTGGCAATAATTTTGCTATATCCAGTCTTCCTTAGCTGTTAGCTGAAACGTTAAGTTATACAAATCGCGGGATGTGAGACGCAGTGTTTCGTCACTACCACAATAGGGTTATGGGAATGAGAGTTCTTTCAGCAAAGTAATTAAAAAAAGAGTCGTATGACATTCAGAACGACTAACTTCAGTACCCATAATGCATTGCGTTCATTCAGACGCTGTGCCACCAAGCCAGAATTGAAAGAATCCCTTATGCCCGTTGACTGTATGTCTGAAATAACAAATAAAAAAAAGTTACTGCCTAGTAGTGCGATTTCAACTACACTGTTCAATAAGCTTTGCATAACAAACTCACATTTAATTCACACACACGCACACGCACATAATGGGCACAGAAATAAAAAATTGTTCACACAAAATTAGTTGACACAATTATGGAGACAAATTTAAAAAATATGTATGATCCATACCAATGTCAATACTAATAACACATGTTTGTGTTATGAGATGCATAAAAAAATCCAAACAAGGAAAATTATACAGAAACGCAGCAGTCCAAAGTCAATGCTCACCAACAGGTATAACCAGACAATGAGCGGAACATTTGCTAAAAACCTCAAAATAAAGGCCTAGGAATTGCCACATAATTGAGTCTACACCACTGTGACTCAGAATCAGGAAAAATACATGCTGTAATCTTCACAAAGCTGACTTTAATTGGAGAGCCACGATTCAATAACTGCTTGTAACCAAGGCCAATGTGTGACAATACATAACCTGATGTAACGAGTACAAACGCTGGGCTAATAAACACTTCTACATCTGCACTGGGTTTTCTTTGGAAAAAATCAAAGGACACCTTCAGCTGCATTGCCTGTTATGGTATTGGTAGTCATCTCATGCTAGTTATTGGATCCATTTCTTATTCTGCATGATAGAATTATAGCAAGAGAATACAAAGCTATTTAAGCCCACCAAGGGCATATTGTGCACACATTTTGTTTCCTCATGATGTTCCTGTGTTCCAGGACAATCATACTCCTATGCACACCACAGAACAGAATGGTTTCATGACAGTTAAGAAATGTAACCTGTTGCTGTGGTTGCTTTGCTACTACTTTGCCACTTAACATGAATGAAGAAGCAATGCATAACCAAGACATCTGGAATTAGAGAATATACAAATGGTGGCATGTTATGCTCAGTTAAAAACTTCTCAATGCTCAAGTCCTTTTTTTCTTCGATTATTTTCTGCCATCACTTATGTGACACTGCTCATGCTGTGAGAGAAGAATGAGACACAGATGTCAGTACTTGCACAGGATGATAGGGAGATAGTTTTGTTGGACCCCAGATATTTGAAAATATAGATGCATTAGTAACTGTGTAAATTATGCTTAAGAGTTAAGACATACATGTAGAGTCTGCTCCCTTGTGCAGCAATTATTTTTCTCAGGTACCCAAGCATAGAATTACATGCCCCTATTTCATATCAGTATTTTGTATGGATTGCACAAGGCTACATGAACAGACTTTATTAAACATGGGAATCCTTGAGGAGCTGATTAAATGTGGCAGTGGTCTGTGTGTCTCCCCTAGGTTTTGGGATGGTCAGTGCTGGCTTAGTCTATTGCTGAATAATTATGCTAACTTTGGTGGAAGACGTGATTCATTAATTTTAATTTATAAATAATACCTCACACTGACTACTTCACATCAAACTACTAATGCCATTCTTTCAATACCACATGTATGAGATGTGATATTGAAAGTCTAGAATTAATAGTACAATCAAATAATATTCTAGTAATGCTTACAAATTAAGTATTCTTTCTTGATCTCATTTTACCCTGGTAAGTCATTTTCTCCTCAAGGTACTAGTTACAATCCAAATTCAGTGTTTTTAGTTATAGCCCTCAACGACAGTAGGCAACACAATCACATAGTTCCCAAGAACGAGATTCCCATGTAAAGGTGCAGAGCTGAATTACCATAGGATGGTCAGGAACATCTTGATTGGAGTGTCAATAGATGCACCCTCAGTCATCATTGGAGCAAAAAGAGGTGTGATCATAGTTCTTTGGATCACTAAGATAAACCATTTGTGCTTCATAACAGAATCTCCATAGTTTTAAATTATTGTTTTTACATACAACTGAACAAAAATGAGCATGATTAGAACAGTGTTTAGCTTTTGGTTACTCTCAAAGCCATTGTGTTGATGAGAAAGAATTGTGGTGAAATCAATCAATTTCTTAAATTTATTCAAAACATGTACCATTCAGAATACTTTCGTTGTACTTAAATAAAGTAATTAGCAGATACCACAACAAACAGGTTTCAATCAAGTTAATATCAACTTTGGGAAACACCCATGTGTAAAATCAACCTTTTCAGAATTACGGAGGGTACAGACTGCCAGCCCACAGAACACCACACTGTATGGGAAGGTTGATAAAGTTCTACTTTCCAAATTTCTGCCTCATGGAATGAGCTGTCCCTGGATCTCAGTCTATGCAGAAAGGTGGAAGAGAGGAATTTTGTCTGAATATCCAATATCCAAACATTTCTGACAATGGCCCTGACAGCTGTAGCTAAATTAAGGGCATACCTCAGAATAAACTAAGTTACTATTTCGCCCTGCTGTGGCTTTAAGCTCTTGTCAAGAAAACAATCAGAGCGTTAATACCACAGGAAAAAAATATGATATCAGGAACATCAAAAATAAATGCAAAAGTCTTCAAGATACATTTTCAGATGAGTATTTGAGTAATTAAAACATATTTGAATGGCACAAAAGTTCATTTTCTATGTAAAAAATGCATGTAGAGTAACAAATGTTTTTAAGCAAATGACTCAAAAATATTTTATAAATGAAGAGCTTTAAGTGGTTGTGTATTGTTTTGTCATCTTTCAACAAGAAAAAGACTCAACACATTCACCAATAAAGAAAAAATGCTGTATTTCTTTTCTGATCACAATAAATTGGTTAAGTCGCTTAGAGCAACAGTTCTTTCAGGATGGATGAGGGGGTTAAGAGTTAGTTCCATAAGTTGTCATACTTGGCAAGATGCAGAAGACTGATGTATCTGCCTGTAGAAAAATGAAAACACTATTAGGTCCACTTCAGGCCCGGCATTCCTTCACTGAAATGGTGAGGCCTCTGATGAGGATAGCGTTCTGTTCACATTGAGTACTAATGGATCTGCATATGCAGCTCAATATACAGTCAAGACATTTTTCATGTTCAACTTCCTAAAGAATAATGAATACCAAGAAAAAATAAATGGGTTCTATCATATCTGTTTGTGAAAAAAACATCTGTAAGCAAGCCTATATATTTTTATACTTATATCTTATTTATAATATGACTTCACCTTGAATTAAATGGATATTGCATTGACTTTATATGTATAGATACAAAAAGGTGTTTCACTAGTAGCAGACTCTTTGCTGGGTGAATCAACTAGGGATATGTGTTTGCTAAAACTTATAATATACACTTATAATACAATATGTTTTAAAACTTACATCACTTCAATGCTTAATCAATGTGGGAGATAATTCCAATAATATAGAATTTGTTGTGTTATCTGTGTAAGTTTCAGAAAATAGTAAAATAGACATTGTACTAGTACTAGGCCTTAGAGAAAGAATAAGCAGGTCCTATCTGAAGTATAAATCAGTTATATACATATATTGGGTAGGTGTCATCTTGGCATATAAAAGTAAAGTATGTCTACTGCCTGCAATTATTGTCTAATTAAATACTACTTAGAAACACTGAGAAGTGTGTGAATCAAGTCAACAACAATGCATTGTCCATGCATGAGAAGAATTTCATTGTAAGGTCTTCATTTATTAATTAATTTGTTTTCATATTTGGAATGGACAAAATACGTTCTAAATGACATTTACTAGTTATGTGCACATGTAAGAGCCCTTTCTTGTTTGACATAAGAGGAAATATTCCCTGTTATCTAAACATATGTATTGCTATATGTCAGATATCTCCATGAAGACAAAAACATACATAGAAACATACTGTACACATATCAAAAAAACTGAAAACAGACAGAAAAAGACGACATTTAATGACTCCACAATGGAAAGCCAAAACAATGAATGGCACACACTTATGAAAATACATACACAAATAAATATATCTTGCTCAGTGGTACACATGTTTGTGCATTTCTGTAAAAGTATGAGAATTCTTAATATGAGAGTAATATTATGAAATTTTGTATACAAAAGGGGGTAACCATGAAGCAAGAAATGGCAAGATCTAAAAGAACATAATTCAAAATTTCTCAACAGATGTTTTTTTTTTTAATAGTGACAAAGGGATTTTAAAGCTAAATAATCATGAGTCATGAATTGCATTTTTTCTCATAAATGTCATTTGCTATGTGAAATAATGAGAATTACAGCTACATTACTCATAGGAATGTTTATCCCAGAATTTTTTAAATTCATTATTGTGGTTGCTGCAGGTACTGTCTATCTTTGTACGTAGTGATGCTTCGACCAGTTTCCTGTAAAAAATGAGCACCATGCATAACCTAAGATGACACTTCCAGAAAAAGAATTCAGAATAATAATCGTGCAGGTATTTTAGATAGACATCTGCCTTAAATCCTTAACCATCCTATCCATGAGAGCAGAGAGCACTCAGACACAGTTCGCTTTATCAAAATTTCCCTCACAGCTCAGCTTGGATTTCTCTCTTCTCTGTTTACTATGGTCATCAGGGTTCTTTAAAGTTAGCTGTGCTCAGGGATTTGTCTCAGTATCTTTGGCGGTGAGGTTTTTGGGGGAATTTTGTATTACCTTTTCAAGTCAGTGCAATTACATCTGCCAGTAGGTCAAAAACAGTTTGCAGTAGTTTCACACAGATAGGTTGTAATTATGAAAGGTTAACTCAGTTGAAATCTTGTCAAAGCCACAGAAGACCTGAGTAATACCTGAAATACCTATAAGCCCCATTCAGTTTGTCAGTTAATTAATTTTGGCTGTGTGAATCTACTCTTCCCTTATAGAAGCTAGCTAAACTACATTGTACCCATGGAAAACATTCACATTGTTACGTTTGTGGCTCTGTTCAAGGGCATGCTGTACTCATGGAACAGTCTTTGTTTATAGTTCAATATTTCTCCAGAGAGCAATGCTGCTGTCCAATATAGATTGTGATTACTATTCATAGCTTCACGGATTTCTATCAGCTGTGGTTGTATGCTCTCATGGGCTTTAGCAAAGAAAGAGGCTCCTATTGATTACCTTGATTGTGGGTACCCTAAAAATGTTGTATATAGGTACATGTACTGCTAATCTATGGCTGTTTACTGCAGGTAGTATCACTGATTGAACTCTCACATTGTCTACATCTAGCTCTCAGATATATTTTTAGTCAAACCTTTTCTTAAAACAACCAAAAATACAAAAACATGACAAACAGAATTAAATAAGAATCTTAACAATGCTGATGAAACATTAAAAGGAGTTAATTTAGCTTTTATTAGTACAGTTTATGAAGTGGGAAAAATAATTAAAATATATCCTGTATGATTTGTCTGAATGAGACTGCTTTGTATTATCCCCAATAAACACATTTAATATAAAAATGACATGTGGAATCTACCATGAAACAAAGTTTGAGAAGCAACATGTCTTAAAGGGCAAAATATTGTTCTCAAGTTTATATTTGCTATATATACGATAAGAGGTACTTAAGAAAACGTCAAATTAAATTATTTAAATTGCATATTCAGTTTAATGTGAGTTTAGAATTTAATTAAACTCTTGCATGCATTTTACTAATAGTCCTAATCAGTAAATTAAGGAGTTAATTTTTTGTAAAGTTAGCATGATTTTACAGATTTCCCAATAGGTGTAAACTATTTAAAATGCAAATTGAAAGAGAAATTCTGAAACATTTCAAATACATATGATAAATATAAAACACATGCACACATATTTTTTCAAGAATTTTGTATAGAAAATGTCTGATCTATTTGTAAATTCAGAAAAGAACAGATCTGAAATTAATTATTTTTATAAATAGCTCACTTAATAATACAGATGCTACATATTTCTAGTAAATGTACATATTACAAGCATTGATCACAAAGCAAAATATCCTGTATATCTGGTTGCAGAGAACATAAATCAAAATTACATGCTTTTGTAACAAAAGATTTAAAACAACTGCGACTGTTTGTTTAGATTCATATTTTTGAGCAACACAAATTATGTTGAACAAACTAACCTTTTCCAAACTATGAGGGAACGCTTTCATTTCATTGAATTCCATTTAGCGAACTTACAAAAAGTGTAAATGAAGGCAATGGAGTAGCCTACCTGAATTCAAATTTTGCTGCAGACTTGTGAGAATTATTTTTTTAAAAAAACAGTCTTTCTCATTTCCATTCAGCTGTATTATTGTAGGAGTATGTCTACATGTATTTATTTATTAAGGTATCGCACTAAAAGTGTCCATATGTCATCATGCTGGTGTATATCTCCGGTCCTTTTGTTCATATTTCATTGAAGCTTGTTCGTACTCATCCAGGATTGCACTATTTTCAAGAAGTCTACATAATGGAAACAATGCACATGTAACACAATGTAGAACATAAGCAAATACATTAGAAATTATATAACATCGTAGAATATGATACAACAAAGACATACACAGTTATGTGATATGTAAATACAAACTAAACTCAAAGACATTTGTATTTGTAAGAGTTATGGACACAAGTTGTATCATTAATTCAAGGATGACAAACATTATCAAGTATTACCAATTTTATGGAAGGAAAGAGGAACTATTTCTGTACATAACAATGACTGTGCATTGTAATTAAGAATGGTCATTTATGTTCATGTGGGTTTATTATCCTTTAATGCAAAGTAAAATATCTGGATTTTTTAATGTATTAAAAATATTATAGGTGGAAACAAGATGGATAATATATATATATATAGATATATTTTTTCATGTTCTTAGAGGAATACTCATTAGGAATGTATTTAAAAATGACAATCAAGATTGTTTATAACATAATAATGTTTATACCATAATAACCTATATAAAACAAAGCAGACGATGTCAATTCTTTTAAACCTATGCATAACATGACAACATACTGTGATCTGTAGTTTGTACTGAGATACTCTGATATTCATGAAAACGTAAAGGTTAAAATATATGCATTCTTATTTTTAATACTAAACAAGATATCAACAGTTAACATACATGCCAATGAGCTACTGAACCAGCAACACTAACAATAAAAAACACATTCAAGCAAAAACAATAAAGACAAAAACAACAGAAGAACACACCACAAAAATGGCTGCAAGACAAAATTAACAAATCTTAATGAAAATGAATATTAAAAAGAAAGTGAAACCAATCAGTAAAATATTTTGGAGCAAAAATAAAACAAAAAAGTCAACTGTGGTTGATGCTGACTTGCACTGTTAAAAGGATATGCCAATATTCTGGGAATTAAGCCTTTTCTGGTTTGATCCCAGAGAAACCCTTTCAGAGAAAACCTACAAGTAGCATCTCCATCTCTTATTGTTCATTCTGGAGAAATCCTTACAACACATAATGTAAACAACTTACCAGACTACAGACATCAGTCATCAAATAATGAAAGTGATAGAGAACTTGCAGGACCAAACACTAGGTCCATTCAGAAACAAACTCTTCCAGCAAGACCACCAGATCTACTGGCTAATGGCAAGTCTTGTAGTCTAGTAAAAATTCTGGATGTGTTAAGCACAGAAAGCGCCCTTTCTTACTACCATAGTAGATAACCAGCTATTAAGAAGGTCATGCTAGGCAACTAAGCTGCTGTTCCTTCATAACTGTGTAGTTATTGGGACTGTTTTCGCTCAACAGGCCCAGACCCATAGCTTGACTATACTGAAGTGGAATTTTCACAGGTGGAAGCTGAGAGGGTGAGAAGGGAGGTGATTCCTCATGCTAAACACTTTGGAAGTTGTACATTCAAGACCGTTTAAGTATTGTGGTCTGTCCAGATGATTTTGCTTTTGGAGACGGATAGTGCTCTTGGAAGAATCACATTGACCTTCATGTTTAAAAATGCTAATTGTAGTCTAGTAAATTGTTTGGGGGATTTCGTCAAAATGGCAAACAGAAAATAAAATGCAACTGGTTGGTCTGTGAACCCTTCGTAAGTAAATGAAAGGGCTTAGTTCCCAAAAAGTTGGAGTATCCCTTTAAACGATGACTAGACAAAAAGGGAGACATTTCCATTGTTTGAGGTTGCTTACCTTGAGATTGCCTCTTAGACCCTAGTTGTGTTGTACTCAGATTCATGTTTGCTTAGAGACCCAATGAGGCAGAACCTGTAATGTTATGGCTCTTTCATTTCATGTAATAATCTTTTGCATAGAAAAATATATGCATACATATGCTACATAATGCAGTACATTTGATTATGTGTCTTAGTGAAATCTGAAAAACTAGCATGCAACAAATTAGAGGAAAATACTATTTAGTATTTTTCCCCAGAATTGCAAGAAAACCAAATTTACAAAACATATAATGTATGTATACACATCAGACATATGTGCAAGCACACAAAGTGAATGCACCACAAAGGTATATGAAAGGTATCTTGTAGGAATCTTAAAGAACACTTCTATTACAGGATGTTCTGGAAAACATTTAATTTTTCCAACTTTACAAGCAACCAAGGTGCAGTAATACAATAATTTTCTTTTTTGCTTTTATAAAAAACTGTTTCATGCCAAAAGTTTGCATTTTACGTAATAGAAAGACATATTTGGTGCTCACAGTTTGTCATATGCAAATATGTTCATAAATGTGTTATATATTCACTATTTATATTTGACATACGAACTTATGTGTGCTACATATGGATATATTTCAAAAAGTGGTTTTAATATTAAGTCACAAGTCAAGCCCTTTTGTTTTCAGTGAAAACTTTTTTTTTCTTATAATCAGTTCATCTTAAAATGTATGCTTAACCTCACTAGGGAAAAAAAAAAGTTTTTTTTGTCTGTCTTGGATATTATATCCATAGCAGTCTTCATGCACCACATAGAATATAATTGCATCTCAAAAATCTGAATCATAATCAGAATCAAAGAAATATCAATACTGCAGTAGGGTTTGGGGTGGTGGGACTAAGCATGCAATCTGATTGGAACTACAACTCAAACAACATTAAGCTTCTTTGGCTGGGAATAACTGGGTTTTTGCTGTGTTAATAAACCCCTTAATGAATGACTGGTAGAGGTCTTAATGGGGAAAGAGGGAAAGATCAAAGCAAAAAAGGAAGCTGAAATCTCAAAAAGAATGAAAGAGGAAAAAAAGAGTAAAAAAGGAAGAAATTAAAAGTCTGGGAAAAGAAAGTCCCCTCATGTGATAGTCTTCATCAAAAATCAATGGATACTGACCGCTGCACTGCTTTCTCATGGCGGGACAGCCGGTGGCTCGTGGTGGGCACATCCTCCAGGTCGTCGTCCAGGTCACACCCGTCGGCGGCGTCCTGTGAGTAGCTGTGCTTCATCACCAGGATGCTCCTCCGATTGGTGGGTGGGATCAGGGGCCTGACTGGCTGGGGCTGGATGTCCGTCAGGATGGTGGCATCCCGTGTGCTGAGGTTGCTTCGGCTGCCCTTGAGGCTGGAGATCTGGGATCCACAGTGGTGGTCGTGAATGCACCTTGAGGAGGACCGCCTCAGTTTGTGGTAGTTCTCGAAGTCATCGGCCAGGTCCACCAGGTCGGCCGAGGCGGCGGCGCTGCGCAGTGTGCACAGTTCATAATGGGGGGGCTCGAACACCTCCTGGAACATGGTGGGGTCAAAGTCCTCTCTCCTAATTATATACTTTTTGCGTGGCTGTTTGATTTGAACTATAACAGACACAATTAGAAGGATAATCACAATGCAACAGGTGACCCCAATTATTGTCCCATTGGTGTTGTTTAGGTTGTCCAGAATGTTTGCTTTCCTCTTCTCTGTGTAACACAAAGATAAATAAATAAAATTACAATACTTATACAACAAAATGTTAAAAGATTAAAATCACATATAACATTTGAGAGTCACAGCTGATATAGAAAAGTAGTTTGGAAAACTCTAATACAGTAAGAGAGAGGAAGTTGGGGAAATGGGAATCTAACTTTAAGGACATTTTTGATTTTGTGAACAATTCTGAGAATGCTGAAAATTTTATTTATCGCAGCCTTACACTAAAATATTCAGAGTTATGAGGATTATATTCATAATGAGGATTCATGTGCATTTGGTGCCAAGGCCAGTATATTATGTAACAAAAAGAGCCGGCAAACAAGTGCAGAAGCAACGTCCTGATAAGGTGCTGACTACAGCACATTTTCAGCTCAGCCAGTTGTAACGGGAAAAGCTTTTGCCGGTGTGAGAAATAAGCCCACATGAGTCTAACTACTTCTGGAAATTGCAGTCATTTTTCATTTGTGCTGGTTATCAGAGCCTTGAAATACAAGTGCCTAGTTTTGCATTCAGATCTTTATTCAATCCCAGAGGCCACCAGCACAGGGAGTCTTATCCATGTCCCTCTGGCTCATCAGTAAAATCCATACACCAAGGTGAACTGAGACTGCTGCGTCCTCAGAGATCTTACAAACGCCCAGCCCCTCTTCTTCCTAATGTTTATTTCAAACACTCTGGACACAGCTTTGATATACAGTGTATGCTGACAGACCCATGTTTTCTGGCCTGGGCACCATCCATGCAAGACCACAACCAAGCTTTTAACTCATAATGACATCCTTTTTATGTACTCAAAATTTTTGTGAACCGACCAGAGGTAAATTTGGCCCATCAAGTGCTGTTTGCCTGCCAAGGACGAAAGGGAGTGGTTCACCTTTGCAGTGGTTCTCATCCCAAGGATAGACGCAGTTCTGCACCCCATTACACACCAGGGTGTTGTTGATGCACATGTTACTGTGGCAGAAGAATGCGTCGGCCTCACATGGGGCTAAAACACAGGGACAGGGCCAACATTAAAATCACTGAGTGAGCAACGCAGCCAGGAAGCAAGGTGAGTGATGAAAACCCATTAAAATATGATTCGTTTTATCTCGAAATTCCATTTAATCCATTTTTGTTGTGGGCAGTTATGCATAAATCAACCAATCTTAGACAAATGCGTTAAATGGTAATTTGGTTCACAAAAGAACAGGCATGGATATATGCATTAAAAACATCATTCAAGAACAGCAAATTTATATCTGCATTATTCTGCTCCACAGTCAGTTTCACTTGCCCCCTGGAATACAAATGAAAAACAGCAGCTGTAAGAAAACATTGAATAAGACACTTTCAAAAAGCAAATTCATCGGTGCAAGTGAGAGCAGTGAATTAAAAGTCCCCTAAATCCACATACACACATTTCAGTCAGGAATTATTGACATGCAGAGTTTGGCTGAACTGCAGTTTCAAGGACAAAATTGAAGTGTCTTCAAGCTCACACAGAAGCACCATCTCCAAGTGCTTTGAAGTTCATTTGCCAGTACTTCACTATTCAGTACCCATTATTCTGAAAATAACAAAATGGATAACCTGCATCTTGTTTGACCATTTTGGAGATAAACTGTCATGCTGTGATATTTAGAACACCATACCTTGTGTATTCTTGAGCCTGGGTCTCCTTAATTACAATGAAGTGAATAATATTACATGCAGAATATTAGACAGGAGGTAATAAAACTGTAATTCTCTTTTGATGTGAAAGGAAGGTGGAAGGATGGAAAGCGTTTTTCTTTCAATCTCTACTCAGAGTACTCAAGACCCATTTACAGAGTTACACTCCTTTAATCACATTGGGCCTGATCACAAGTGACAATGTTTAAGAAAATGTAGATTGCCATTTGTCTTTACTGATTATTTATTGACATAAGTACCGGCTATTGGATGTGGTCTCTCAGCATAAATATATCACTTCCCAAAGCACGAGGTCTCATGGTCATGTCAAATTACTGCGAGACATGTGTTTACTTTATTACCATGTTAATCCCAGGTGAAGTATACAGACGGGAAATTAGGATGAGTCATCGCTCTGTCATCTGAACCACACCTGTTATCGCCTGATGACCCTAACCTCCGGTAGTCCCTCCTCCTGCCAATAGGTGGTGCTGCAGCACTCCCTACCAATCAGTTTCAGCATACCCTCACTTTATTAAAAAGACAGGTCCTGCCTAATCCCCTGTGAAACTCATTCCTAGTCACATTATAATAAATTTGGCCTTTTGTTCACACTAGAACTTTACTACTTAGTTCATCAATTAAATATAATTGAGTGGCAGGACAAAAGAGCAAAGCTGTTGATGGAGATCTAAATGGCATGGCCCTGAATTCCATGCAGCCTTTGTTTAAACATCCAGGCCACACATTTTCTCATTTATGGGTACAGCTCCAGGACATGCACTATGCACAGCAAACTAAGCTGTACCTGCACATTCCCACAACCAAAAAGAGGATTTAAAGGAAACATTCCTTCACCAAATCACAAACACAGCAGAGCATGAAGAGAGAAAAAATATCCAAGAATGGAAGACAGGAAGCCTGAAGGCTTACAGGGAATTAATGTGGATGAATTATGCAGAATTTCAAAGGGTAAATATTATTCAGTCGATTTTCTATCTGAATTTTGGGTTTGAGTACAGGCAATGAATTGGATTCATTAAAACACTCACACTGAGTATATCTGATTATGAAATATATCATAATGTTGTATTAATAATGTTATGACAAAACAATAACATTCTGTAAAATACCCCCAGGCAGAAATACATTTTAAATTCAAAGCACATAGGCAAGTGACCCTCTATAATGCTATAATGTGCAGATAGGATATTCAACCGTAGTCCTCAAGGGTTACAAACCATCAGGTTTTCTAGCTCTTCAAAATGACTAACAATGATGATTAGTAAGATTAGGACGGTAAGTGCTTTGCTGGAACAAAATCCTACAGAAAATATGCCCTGTGGACCAAGGATGGATGTCAGCATAGTGTGTTTATACTAGCTGGTATTAAGCTATACCTCATGTGTTATTTTACTACCTTTACATTGCCCTCATGTGTGCCTTAGCTCAAACTGGGACCAATTTCCAGTTGCTCAAAGCTCAAAGCTCATTGCTCACATAGCTCACTCATACTTTTTCTAAAGAATAATGTTGGAGCTGGGCCTTGCTTTGCCTTCAGAACACCACAGGGCTCACCTGATTGCATAAAATGGCACTGAATTCTTTGCCATACAGAGTAATACCATGCCACAAATTATGCAGGTGGTATGGAATAATTTACAATGTGGGTGAAATCTATCTTTGGCCTTTTTCTAACAAACCTGTCCAGGTGTAGTGAATCATGACTCATCAGGCCATATTACTTTCTTCCACTGCTATGAAGTCCAGATCTTGTGCTCATTACACCTGGTTACGGAATTACACAGTGGTTTTCCGATTGTACTCCAACCATATATAAGTTTTATGAAGGTCAGAATATACATTTTTTGTTGATACTAGGACATAGGATTTTTGAGGCTACTGTTTTGTTAATCTGTCCTTAATAAGCAAGCTTTGTCTCATGACGGCTGTTCCTCTTTCCTGCTGCGGTTTGCTACATATGCCATCATGATTTTCAGCACAATTCCTTTTGACACGGAGTATTTTTGCCATTTCTGTGACTGATACCCCAGCAATTTGTGTGCCAATTATTTTGTGTTGTTTTAGATACTCACACATTGAAATGATTTTAAAACATCTTTCATAGCAGAAACAAATTGGTATTAAACATTGCAATTAATATGAGGTGCATGTGTTAACTCCTTTTTAATTGTGATATAAGCACTTCAAAATGTGAGTCCTTTTTCATTTGGTGATTCCAATTAAAACAAGGCCTGTGAATTATAAATTATTATCAAACAAGGGAGTAGAGGGTACTAAACTGGGGGTTGAAGGAAATAAATATATCAATAGTAAAATGAATACTGCCTGTACTTACAGAAAAGGATCTACAGCCGCTCATAAATTCTGGCAGAGCCAGGGAATAGACCCTGTGTGTACCTGAAAGAGGATGTCAAACATGACTATACTGTTCTGTGCCAAACTGATAAATCCATCCCCATCACTCTCTATTTGCACCATACAACAAGGACCATGGCATTAGATCCAATTCTTAACTGAGGTAAATACATCTATGTAAATTGAGAAATAGAACCATTCATGCCCAGACAGTTTTTTCCTTTATTTTGCTCAGAATGTACAGCTCAAACAGCAATCTTGCATTGGAAAATAAGAGACTGATTGCTGTTTCCTTTTTATCTCTCTGTCAAAGTTGAATTTGGTCTGATGCAGCTGAGCAGATGGGGTGCTCTTGCAATCCTGGGAGGGTGGCTACGCTGGGCCGCTAGGCTGCAGGCTGCAGGACCATTAGAGGGCCTACTGTTTGATCCCTACAGCATGCTCTAATGATGAGCCTGGCCAAGCGCAGTGCTTTACATCGCACATTAAACACTTGCTTTTCTGCATCTGCACCATGCAGGGTTCCCACATACACAATAATGTGTAGTGCAGGAAATCACACTGCCACATCGCTGCTTGGTCCACTCCTTGCATCAAAGATCTCGGGTTGCCTGTGGATGCAAGCCTTTGCTCATCCTGAGAACATGAAACACTCCTAGGAAGTCATCCCCGTAATTCTCTAATTAGGGGGCCAAGCTCTATAGGTGTGCAAGCTCCCTATTGTTTCCATTCAGAGTAATAAGGGGTTAGCATCATAGGTGGATGGACACCCTAGTGTTTTTGTTTGGATTATAATTTTTTTCTTTTCCTTTTGCCCTAAATCCAGTATGGCATTGATTAGATACATAGTATGGTGGTACTTTATCATATTAAAGGATTGCTTGTATAATGTGTAGACCTTCCATAACATACAGATCATTTTATTAATTTAGGAATAAACCAGACACATTCTCTCAATATATTCATACATGGATATGAGACTGCAAATATACATTAATTTCAGAGGTAAATATGCTGCGTAAAGGCAAAGGATGGGGTTTGTTATCTCACTTATTATACAGGTACCCCATACAAATACATATTACATTTGATTCATGTTTTAAATGAAATGTTGAGATGACCAAGTACTGAAAAAATATTATTGAGTATAAATCTCAGGTCAGACAGTTCCTGTCCAGAGAGCTACTGCTAAGCAACTGCATCTACTGCAGGAGAAGGCTATAATGAGCTGACAAGGAAAGGTGAATAAAGATGAAAGGAAAGGAATGAGTGGAAGACAGAAAAGTCAGGAGGGCACACACCATCTGCCACTCCTGTTTACTGTGCAGTTCACCAGCTGACATTAGCCGTTACTCTGCTGGAGGAGTGTGGACCTGGTGCCGGAGGGTCAATCTATCAAAACTGCTATTGTATGGGAATACCCTTGTGACTCAACCCCCTAGGTGACACTATGGATAACTACACACTGCACAGTGGAACTCTGGCAACGCAACTGGCAATGCTCCAACTTGTAAACCTATGATTTAGCAATTAAACTCATGGTACTCATTAGAACATTAATATTTCTAGTACTGGAGTGAAGTACTTTCAGGTGATTCTACTTCATTTATCTATTGCTAACATTCCAAATCACTATACTGGCATAAAGCTAACATATTTCTTCTAATCTCTAGAAATCAAATGGAAGCTGCATTTCATTGTACAGACTGACAAGCTAAACAGGTAATTCATATATGAATTTGGGATGGAAATTGTAGGGAAATGATTTAGCTGAAGATAGAAAAGTTTGTTGAGTCACCAATATTATTGTTAGCCATGCTGACTCAGCAAACAAAATTTGCGAAGACTCTTTTTTCCACTTTCCCCTGCCTGAACTACAGTTCTATCAGGCCCACTGAGACAGATGAGACACTTTTTAGACAGTGTTTAAATTCAGATTGACAGTAGTTTTTCATGTTGAAATTTTAAAATGGCTTGTTTGAAGGAAGGGTTGTGTGAGCAATTCATACATATTACAAAATAATAGCAACAAATGTTTTTTTAACTGTCTACGAATCCTAAACAAAAGTTAATATTACTCCCAACCCGTGTGTCTGTGTGAGTGTGTGTTTACAAGTGTGAAGACACTATCTCTCTGAAAGATTTCAAAGTTACTGAAATAACAACTGTGCAAGAAATGAAGACACTTCTAAAATGTGTCACTCAAGGTTAAGAACAAAGCGCACTGCAGTCAGGTGTAATCAGAGTTTACAGCTATTTTTAGACTTTTTGAAAGGAGTTACTATGCAAACTGCTTTTATGGAATGTAAAGAATGTAAATAAACTGGTGAATTCATTTAACATATTGATCAGAATATTTTCCTAACCTTTTCTAGCCTTCATTTTTAGGCCACAGTTAACAGTAAAATTGGCCACAGTAACAGTAACACCACACACGCCTCTTTAATCAAAGGCTATATTATTTCATGAAGTTCATAGGGGAAAGTATGAAATACCTGAATGGCATCATCATAAATTCTTCTTTGGGTTTTGGTTTAAAACCAATTTGTAGATACAAACTACCATCCACCGCATTGCTTTGTTTCTTGGCCAGTCATTGATACCATCTAATACTGATAGTCAGCCATGCTCACAACTTTTAAAGATTTCTATCCTGCAGCAACACTCTCTGGAGCTTCACAATTGACTCATGGTGTTTGAGTCTAACCACTGCTTGGCCTTCATTGACAGCTCATTTATTGACAGGTCGATTATCGATCAGAACAAGTATTTTTAAGAAATTGTAAGATAAATAAACAAATATTTACATAAAATAAATAACTATATAAATTAATTTATTACTTATTACTTACATTTTACGTATTTATGTAAACATGTAATTATTTTAATTTTAATAATTAATGATTTTGTCCTCCACAATTAAATACCATAACCATTTTGTAAATAAATGATTTGTGTCAACCAGTTTTACTTCACTTTCTTGGCCTCCACCATGACATTGAAAACAGCTCAGTCGCAAGAACACAATGGCAACATTCTTGCAACCTAACACATTCCGTTTGTGATACTGGTTATGAAAGTATTTTCAGAATAACGGGTGCTGTTGAAAAGTGAGCATATGCTGACATGCTATCTAATGATGGCCCCTTTACAATGGCCAGCAATATTCAGTCAGTGAAAAATCATAAACACAGGCTGATAAATGCTATGCCTGTGTTTCTTTAATGGGGTTCTCTTAAGTTAACCTATGGTTCAGTTGTTTTTATTTTCAGAGTTGCTCTGGTTTTAATGCCTCCAATGAGCAGCAAATCCCTCAGGTGATGGTTAATTTGCCTTGCCAGAGAATGGTCTCATTAAACGCCTTACGCTCTTGGAAGGTTGTGAAGAGGATCCGGAATCGGCTCTTGCGGCTGCTCTCATCTGCCCACATCCGGATCACCCCCAGCGCTGTGACCAGCATCACATCGTTGGCCACTGTACTGCAGAACTTGCTCTTCAAGTCCTCCACCGAGCTGCTCCCATCATACACCGCCACGAAATTACGCTTGCACTCGTTTGAGTTCTGCATCTCGTAGTCCAGGAACCGCAAATAGATCTGCAGCAAAGGGGGGAGGGAAAAAAATGGGAGAATGGCCTGAGGTGACTTTGAATTTTGCTCTTAACTCTCATATTTAAATTCCTGTTAAATCCCATTTTTCGCTGCTGGTACTGGTGTAGCTGTCAAGAACATACAATGTACTCAAGAGCTGGCATTGTCAATGCTTGGATCAAACTGTAGGAGGCCATCTCATATACCCATTGTGAAAGGTTTATGAAAATAGGGAGCATTCTTCAAAACGTGCTGCAGTAGGGATTAGGTTTAAGGAAGACTGGATAGAGAAGTCTCAGGAACTCAAATAAATGCCTTTTGTTAACTAAAAAAAAGAATTACTCTCAGCGGAAATGATAAAAGTTTTTTTACATGTGAACGTGACTCTCACCTGCATCCCCACACAGCCATCAGGACTGTGGTTGAAATGCAATATTACCACATAGTTATAACAGCCCTCTAGCTCCCTCCATGCAACCTCCCTTGTAACACTTTGACAGTCTTCTACATCTAAACCTGCCATTAGTACATTAAACTGGGGTGGCAAACAATCACAGATTTGGTTCCAGCCCACAGCCCATGGCATGCTATCATTATATTTAATGAGCGCTCTGCACTCCATCATGACAAGGAAATGTAATGCTTTAATTCCTTAAGATGAATGGCACTAATGCAGAGAACTAATGGACCTTACAGTGTCAGTTTGGCTCAGTCAGGATTGGAGGTAGGAGCACACTCCGATTAAAAGCAGATGCCACAGCAACCCTTCCCGCTTTCGCAGCGCTGTTTTCACAACTTACAGACTGCGTGTTGCCCTCTGCAGTGCAGCCAGCCGTTTTGTGCCTTGTCCCACTGATGGTACATTTCCTCTACTTCCCCACCCACACCCTCGGCATCACAAATGCCTTTTTTTCCCATCAGAATCCCGACCCTTTAAAACGCTCCAGTGTAAGACTTTTCATCAGGGAGCCTAAATGGTGTGGGTGTCAAGAGGCAGCTTCAAATAGAACAAATGATTGTGTATGAGCCATAGCACTCAAGTCAAAAAATTTCCTGGAGAAATGAGATATGCAAATTTCCCCACACATCATTTCACACATTTGGCACTGTGCTTGCCACGGCATCTGGCTAGTTAAAATAAACGCTCCGCATGTGTGCGGCTGCAGTGGTGCTCTCACAGGGGGGTGGGGAGGGAGATCAGCTGCTCACTGCATTCATTCTGACTTTCCCATTCAAAGAATAGCAAATCTTTCCAAAAAACATGATTATGTGACAGCGCTGCACAGGAAGCTTATCACAGATCACAAATGAAGATGATACATTGCGCAGATACTGACTTGTATACAGATAATGCAGTCATTGAAACCATTAGATCAGATAAGTATCGATCCTCCTAGTTGAACTACAGTGTGAAAACAACATGAAAGCGTCATGAAACAAGTGAATGGACAAAAATACATGGATTAAATTTGCCAAAGCTGTAAGAAACCCGAACATAAAGACAAAACTTGAGGGAAGAAAGGACTCATTTTCTGTAGATACAGAACATCTCATGGGTTTGAACAGTCAACAAGTTTGCCATAGTGAAGCACAATTCAATGCAATAATCTGTGGCCCTTTCAAAACTAAGAGAAAGCCATGACTCGTCTTCAGAGGGAAATGTATCTTAACCATCACACCAAGATGACTAATGCTCTCTCCACAGAAAAACGCTTCATGAAAGGGATTCTGGATTTTCTGTGAGTCCTGAATTGCGAGCTCAAGGCTAAATATTTACTCAATTGTTCCAGTCCCTTAAACCACACTTTTTCATATCTTTGCTTTTATGTATGAACAATATTGTATATACTCCCACGGCCAGCCACATATAGAAATGGCTTATTACAATGGGCCCTAGCATGCACAGAGGTAAACAGAATTACGCAGGCCTTTTCATTATTTTTTTCCCAATAAAACTAATTCTTAAGCACAGCGATTTCTACTATATGGAATGACAATGGAAACCTACATTAGCTTACTGATGTACAATACCTTTATTTGAAATTTTTTCCAAGGACAAGCAATACTGAAAATGAAATGATGTAAATGAATGTATCCACATATTCATTATCTTTATTTGCTCCGTGCTGATTTGCTGTATCTTAGAGCAAGATTTTTATATACATAGCAGGATGACTTTGGAGAAGAGGATGAAAACTCAATATTGAACAAGCAGGGGATTTAAAATGAAATAAATAAGTAATCAAACATAAATAAAAGTAAATAAAAAATTAGATACCATTACATTTCCTCTTGGGAAGCTTGTTCTGAGGGATTGATTTAGTTTTTGACAGAATGGATTTAATGAGAGAAGCTGCTGCTGAGGGTCAGTGGTGAGTGCCTCATCAGAATCATCATCTCTCTGTGTGAACGCTGTTTCACAAATGATACATCAGAGCCAACACATCCACTGAGGGGCTAAAGCTCTACAGTAAAGCTCTGCCAGCCTAAGAGGCAAACCTAAGC
The DNA here is from genome assembly GCA_022829145.1 of Albula goreensis. Lineage (NCBI taxonomy): Eukaryota > Metazoa > Chordata > Actinopteri > Albuliformes > Albulidae > Albula > Albula goreensis. The sequence continues at coordinate 15,525,118 of CM040756.1, forward strand.
AAGCTTCCACAGCAGTAGCCTCTCTCACCTGCTGAATGCAGGACACCTCAGCCACATAGAGTGTCCTGAGTTGGAGAGACACCAACTATACTAATGCCATACTGTCCCCCTGGGACATCTAGCTAAAATAACAACCAAGTCACCCTCACCGTTACTGACCAACCCCCAATGCACAGACCAGAGATTTCCACTGACCAGATGGAGGAGAATCTCCTGCAACACTATCCCTTTGGGACCAGTCCAAAGATTTCATCTCGGTCACCTCTTTGAGATTTGACTTGATTGCTCAAGCACATTTTAATTTGACTCTTCAGTCACAGTATTTCACTTATTTGTTTTTCTTCTGGTGCTCTGAATATATTATCAAGGCACTTCATGCTGAAGCAACAGCCTTTGGGAGAAGTTGGCCGCTGTCTCTCTGGTCTTGTGGATGTGTTTGAGGTGCAGAACACGTCGGCCCTGCTGACTAATTTGTACCCGGTGCCAACTGATGATACAGGCAGCTGGAATGAAATGGACACATTACTGTATGCCATGAGAACAGGGTGTTCAGATGGCTCAGGTTGAATTTGCGTTCACAAAAGAAAATGAAAGTATACAGCTCTATCAGAAAATAAATCAAACAGAGATGCAACCTGTTATGGCCTGTGTGTTAGGAACATTAAGAGAATGTGGACCCCTATTTCCCTGTAAAACATAAGCACATGGGGACAGTAAAACTGGGACAGAATAACCTCCACAATAATCAGAATGCAATGTTTTTTCTGTCTTTCAGAGTGTTTGAAGGATGAAAGCAGGTCATATTTTTGGCTACTTGTTGTAGAAATGTGACAGAGTTTATTTTTTTCCAAAAGGAATCTTCAGAGAATTGTACAGCTTCAATGTAATAGAGACATGCTGCCCTTAATATGTATTGTTGCAACACATTTTAAAGCATTTGTATGGATACACAAATAAACCACTTAGAGTTTTCCAGTCCATAACTCATCAAAACTACAGATTTTCCAACTCTCCTTTTCTAACCTTCTTCTTTCTAACTAAGTGGGTCTGAGGAATCCATAATAACTGGCTGAATTTATTGTAGCACTGAGTCATGGTATTGTCTTTTTTAGTTATACGCACATTTTCAGACAACACATTGAAAACAAAGAGGACACACCTTTCTTTAAATTACTTCTGAATGTTGGAGTAATGATGATTGAATGATTTGAATGTCTCTCAGATATCAAAAGGGGGAGGGGGCATATGAGTTTGATTTGTGAGCCAGGAAGGACATCAGATAAGACCAAAATCAATCACAGAGGCAATAAATCACATCAAACAAAAATATCATCTGCAAGCCACTGCATAATTACTGTGGGTCACTTCAGTACATGGCACTGAACAATCTGTTCACAGTGAAGCTGAAAGAATAAGGAAAAAGACAAGCTAAAACACACTTTCTGTACTAGAAATGTAATTATTGATAAGGACCATGCCTAACCATAACTCAGGCCGAATCAATCTGCTTCACTGATCCCAACAAGCAATAAAGCTGCAGATTTGTCAGGGGAAAAGGGATTGATAGAGTGCAATAACACTCGGCAGATGAAGCAGGACCACACTGCAGAGCTGCAATAAAGTTGCAGCAGGCCTCTGCTTCTATGGCAGCTTCATCATTTAAACCACTCAATGAACCTTTCTAGGCACTGCAGACACAGGAGTAAATACTCTAAGAGACAGTACATTTGGAACAAACCACATCTTCCAACAGGAGAAATGTGTCATATTTGTGAACTTTAAATAAAAAAAGTGCAGGAGTATAGATCTGTACACAGCAGAGTAGAAACAGATAGGACATCACAGGAAACCATCACAAAATTGAAAAAAACGTTGCAAATTTTCATTGACAAAAAGGATTTTTCCAAAACCGCACTGCAACATTTTAACATTCGATATTAGATATGAAATGGTACAACCACAAATAAAAAAATATTGCACATTTTAGTAACTGTATACAATGATTTGTTTTAAGTCAAATTTGTGACCAGATTTTCATTGTTGTAAATATAGCACATTGGTGTGAGTGGAAAAAAAAGAAAGAGGAAGAGGAAGTTGAACTGAGGATGAGTGGTCGTTGTCAAGCAGTTGCTAAGGAAATTGAGTGACACTCTTTCAAGATATAGGCCTGCCTCTCTCACCATGTTCTCTTGGGACTGCAGGCCATTGTTTCACGCTTGACTGCTGAGCCAATAAGATTTCTTTCTTTGAGTCTACCATAAGGTCTATACCGAGATGTTAAGAGTAAAATAAATAAATACGATTCTGGTGCCAAGAAGCAGTGAAGCGATAGATATTTCAGTGTGATGTTACAAATAAAAATAGTGTAGAAGCGAACAAAGATTTCATTTAAATGAGATTGATGTTTTGCATGGCATTCCCTTATACAGAAGAGCATCCTTATCAATTACATGGGGAAAGGAAGTTACAGCAAACATCCTGAAAGTGTTTTACATAAACAAGCTTGCCGATTGGGCACGATGTATAAGCATTTGTTAAGAAGCCCTTCCTGCTAAAAAAGTGTGACAGTTAAACCATACCATATGTGTTCTGATAGATATTTATAATAGGTTTATAATATTTGCCAAATTACAGTTTTTAAATGACACAGACTCCTAATCAGACTGAGTTTACTGACCTTTTTATGGCCTTAAGGCCTGGATTGTGTGATGCACAGGCAGAGGAGAGGAGTTTTTTTGGGGGGTTTCACCTCTGTCCATGTATTTGACCCCTGTGATTAACATAACATCTTTCTCACAGAAACGAAAGTCTAAGAAAGTAACTTACTGTTTTGGCCACAGGATATACACAATCATCATTGTTCCTGATTGTTATGGCAACAAAGATAATGTGCAGGTACAGGGACTTATATATATATACACATACACACATAAGTGTAGTAGTCATTGGTCACAGTCTAACAGATATATAAAACTCATCACACACATTTATTTAGTTTCAATGCATCTGTTCCAATATTCCTGGTGATTATAATGGCCAGATTTGTTTATATGTATTCATTTTTTTCCCAGGAAATTGGATTGTAATATGCAGTTATTCTAAAACCCCATTTATTTACACTTATTTGTGCACTGGACACAATGCTGTCACTCACACAAAACAGACTGCATTACAGTAAACATCACAGCTCTCAGAACAACAAAAGGCTAGATAGGTAGTTAGTATGACGAGAACAATAGTAATATTATATCACTTAATCTTATATTCACTGAAATGTAACCCAATTAACTTGTTGATTTATAATAATCTATCATTTAAGGTTTGTAGTTACAGGTTTCCAGAATGAACAAAACACTTGTAAGACTGTTTTGTTCTGGTTGAGAGAACAAATCAGAAAAATGTAGTCTTCAGAAACACAGCCTGCTGACCTGCTGAATGGTGGGTACATTTTGTCTGAAAAATCCTTATACAGTACAGTTCCATTTTGAAAAGCTGTGCGTGTTGGAAAGCACTATTATGACACAGGCCAAAGTAGACTGCCACAACACTGATTTTTTGTCATTGTCAACTCTTTTCTCATTGTCAAACTACCACTTAAAACTATCTCGTCTGTAACACTTAAAGCACCGGGCGGGAACAGTATTTTACAGTGATAGCTGAAAACTGTCTGCTGGCTTGCAGGTTAAATACATTTTCAGTAAATTATCCTGTGTCATTGACAAGACACAATTCATACGTTCTGTCCCCTTGCAAAGACTTATGTAGTCTACGCTCCATGACATCACACTCACCACTCTCCATTTGCAACGTTAAAGGCCCATTCCAGCCAGACTTCCTGATGTTACCCAAAGACAGACTCATAAAACAAAAGCACAGAACGTGATGTAGGACTAGGATTTGCTGAATTGAACAGTAACACCGCTTAGTTTGCTTTGTACCTTTAGGAACAGGATACCTACAACACATCTTTATTATATGCAAGAACATATTTGGGCAAATGTTATGGTCAAATTATGCATACATTCATTAAAGTCCATTTTTGGACTCAGATTATTGTGTGGTATGTGTCAGGATGAGGCAACTGGACCTGAAATATTGAACAGAAGCGTCTGAAAAATGGCCTTTTGCAAAACCGCTCTGTTATGACAAACTGAGCCCTCTGACATTTGATGCAAGCTGCATAGATTAACAATGACAATGAATTGAGCAGTCTTAAGAATGCTGACAAATACATTTACATCGCATTGTTTACATACAAATGCTTGAATTTCTTGTGATGAAATTGCTGAATCTACAGCTGCCTACCTTTACAATAACCTCGGATGAAACTTCCTCCACTCTAAATGATCAGCATATTACGTGGTAATTGCACTTTAATAACCTTATTCCTAAGTATGGGAAAACAATACAAAGGAAAAAATAGTAACTTACTTGGACTTAATGCTGACAACACACATGCAACACCAAACACACAATGCTGTGCAGCTAGTCTATAAAGTCAATCTGCACAGTACTGACATTTCATCAGCCATAAACCCTTCCCTTGGAAACAGTATTCTGAATAAATAACCCTCTGACCTCAGGTGAACTCCTCTGCTCTCTGTCTGACCTTCCCAAAAAAAGCCTCACTTTAATATTTCACCCTTGGCACAATTTCAATTCTATCCCTCAGTAACCCCTGCTTTCTCTCCTGGTATGATAGCCCTGAGAAGTCAGTTTTTACACTTAGCAAACATCGAAACTGCAGTACATATTTTAAAGCTTCCAGTCACGTGTCATGTCCTTAGTAGATTTGAAAAAAAAAAAAACTCTGTGAAGAACCTCATTGACTTGACACGTTATTGAACTTTTTAGATGCAAAAAATAAAATAAAAACAATGACAAAAAACAAATACAAAACACAAAGATTTCTGTGGAGTGCGATGCCTGCAGGGCACTGACCTTGGAACGAGGTGGGGCTCGGATGTACCACTTGCAGTCCACTGCCTCTGTTGCTAAGGCTTTGCCGTCTTTGGTGATTTGCTGAGATTCGACAAACCCTTCAGGCCCTCCCATTTCAAATTCACAAACTGAGTCAAAGGAAGCACAATAAAACAATAGATTAGAGAACACTTGGGAATTGAATCAGCTGTAAAAAACATTTATTTGGATGATACTTAGTAGAGAATAAATTATACCTACCAGGCAGAGGTTTCGGGACTCCAAGGTCTTTAAAGTCAGGATCTGAAAAGAGAGCCCATTTATTTTTAATGAAGAAGCACATATTTGCATAATGACAGGCCTGTACTCTTAGGATGAAACACACTGCTCATACTAAAAAAACCTATATATTGCATTATTATTAAGATGCAAGTTATGACACTTCCAAGTAAAAATTTCAATGATAATTTATTTGATCAGACAAAAAAAAAAAAATTACATTGCTAAAACAAAGAAGCATTTTGCTTTCTTTTAAAATTAATGTTGTGATTTACATAATATAATTTATGATTGCAACTACAGTTTGTTAATATAACATGGCGTGAAAAACACCAATCATAGTTAATGAGTTAATTCATGTACAAACTGTATGTACATAGAGTTCAAACATCTGAAAAGGCCACCGGCATACAGTTGGGCTTAAAATTACGATGAATTGTTTTAAAAAATGTATTTAATGTTAAGAGATATCATTTACAAATATCTGATTGAGTTTCTGTTCTTATGCTGATTCATATTCCCATATACACCTTGTGGAAACATTGTGGAATGGGTCTTCCTCTTAATAGATGCTGCTAGGGATACAATAAAGCAGAATATTCTGGGAATTATGGTGCAACTTGGCTCAAAGTCTCCCTTTTCCTTTGGGGATGCGAATATTTAACAGAGCTAGGTGTGTACTTTTTCATGGTCAGGGCTCCTTGGCAGCTGTTTTCCATTTCTGGATTCCTCATCATACTAGCACAACACTAAGCAGAAAGACAGCAAACCGTGCTGCCTGTGTATATCAGAAAGCAGTAGGATAGTGAAGATTACATTTCTCTTCCTCCCCTCAAAGATGCTAAATGACACAATTTGTGAATGATTTTTTTCCTGATAGAATTCCCTAACAGACAGTTGGAAGAAAACCATTGCAGGCCAGATAAAACAATTGATTCAGATTGACAGCTTACAAATAAATCCTACCATCTGTCTGCACAACTTTAAATCGAAACATCTCACCCTGTTCCCAAGTGAACTCCTCTGTGCATTGTATAATACTATTGCCATAAAGTCCTCAGTTAATCTGAATGCGTGTTAGCTTGTGTGCCTGCAGGGGGAGCCGCAGTTTTCCATCCATAAAAGAAAGCTGTACTGTCATTTGTTCTTCCTTCTTTTTATCGGGCTGGTTACATCATATTACAGCACGAGCATCTGCACACCGCACTGTCCTGTTAGGGTGCTTGGACAGGAGCGAGGATTAGTGAATAGGAAAAAGCAACACACTTGGCTTTCATGATGACTGATAAAATTTGAGCTCTTTCCTCTGTCAGTTACTTTTTCACTATACTTTAACAATATACATTCATAGATTGAATGACCAAATATTATGATTCATTATATATTTTTGTGATGAACTACATAATTTTTAAATTGAACATTGAGCGATCATCATCCATATACACAAATTTACATATGACGGGACAAGTCATAAGGATGGTACTCATTTTAGGAAAGTGGAGAGGAGGTGTTGGCTTGTTCAACAGAGTGCAATCATGTCCTTCTATGGCTCTATCAATCCCTGGATAGCACAGCCAAATGTGACCTATATTTACAAACATAAAAAGCCATATTTTAAGAGGAGTACATTGGTATCGGAAAAATAGAACAACTGGGATGTTTTCCACACTGCAGTTTTATCCTTTTTTACCTACGGATTTATTTAAAAATCCCAACTCCCCACCAGCTATGAAGAGCTGGGCTACAGTACTTCCTGCTCAGATTGCATTTTCTGTAGCATTTTGTAATTCACCTCTCTGATAGAAGTCAGAGACCTCTCATACAGATTTAGAAACAGAGAGATTACCTTAATGCGATGTGTAAAATTATATGCATATTCTCTGTATTTGTAGATTGTATGGAATGGTGATGCTAACTTGAATTTCCTCTGTCCTAAACTTGAAACAACAATTCAAAACTAGTGTTACTTACACATAGATCAGAGGTTGTTACACTATTTAATTTTGAAGATAAAAACATCTAAAATGGTCAAATTCTCTTATTATACGATGGTACAAGACAGTAAAAGATATAATTAAACTTCTGAAGTTATGTTGTTTTGATATTTTACAGAGGAGAGAGGTTCCCTCTTTGAAAGACACATTTGTGAACCACATTTTAAAAGAACAACAGAGACCACATTTGTGTTAAGGCATATACTGGTTTGTTTTCAATATACAGCTAACAACATTTTAGTCATTCTCAGAACACAGAAGATTAAATTCTAGTACACCTCAGTCCACTTTAAAGGGGACAGATATTGATTTGTAAAACACAGCTCTCCTTGCATTTCCCTCAGCTGCTGCCTCAGGTTACTCTGGACACAATGATTGTTTTTCCAATATGTTAGTTGTTGAGCATACATTGCACGACAACAATAATGGATATATTTCAAAACCACCATTGCTTGGACCTGTTTTATTAGATCAAACTCACTATATTTATGGACAGGGTAGCATATACATAGGTACTAATGGCAGAATCTTTGAGAATCTCTGCGTAATCAACTGAGGAACATTGTTTGGCCTTCATTCACTATTGCTAGTAGCTTGGGCTTTCATGTAAATAGCTGTTAGCAAATAGATGAGGCGAGAAATATCAGCTTTTAAGCAATGCTACCTCTCTGTGCTTTTTCTCTGAGGTGAAAGTTTATTGAATAGCTTGGAAAACTTTTCCTGCCTTAAAATTTCCAGGACAAGAGTCACACTGTAGTGCTACACAGGGGATTTAGACCAGGACATTGCCTGGGGAGGAAAGGATTATGCAGTCCCGGCTGTGGCAATTATACCAACACCACTCTGATTGCAGATCTGCGGCATCCACTTGAAAATGAAGTCATACAAGGCCACGATGTGAAATGGTATGAATATAACAGATGATACTACTAAAGCATAACAATATAGAATACTGATCCAACATGAAATTCATTTATTACCATGGTAATGATAAGATCTGAGATCAAAGGGAAAAAAGTGTGTTTACATTTGCAGTTAAAAAATCAAACTCTGAATCTGAGAAGCAAAAACTATTTTTGGGCATCATTGGCATTGGTATTTTGGAGAGGGAAGGGAATATAACAGGAAACCCAGGTGGGCCCCTGAGCATGGAATGCAGCTTGAATTACTACTATAAATATCTGGCTGCAAATGGAAAATATGCAAAACTCTATCCATTCATGTAAAGATGTCTGCTGTGTGAAAACATACATAATGATCATTTTACAGTACTTGTATCACAAGAGCATTTAAATCTGGGAAGAGCTGCTGTTGTTTCTGCTGATGCACCTCTTCAAAATCACTTCAACAAGACCATGATCAGAGAATGTGACAAATCTACTTGTGAAAGGGCGAAGGATGTACCCTTTCTGACAGTGAAAAAAATCCCTTTCCCAATCCAGAGGGTTTTACATCAAAGATGGTGGCTCATTCCTAAATGAGAACCCTTTTCCTGTTTCACAGAGTTGAAAGAAAGGAGACCATCAAAGAAACGCAATGTCTAAGGCATGAGTCTTCCCATTGTATCCTGCTAGATATAGCCATGAGAGAACCCACATATTCTTTTATCAAAGAAATGCTTTGGAGTTACAAGCTGTTGATTTCCAGATTCCAGGCCAGGAGGAGGATGGTTTGGACTATGTATCATTTGGACCGTCCCAAAGCCCTGTCAGAACACATCATACCCATACATCAAATTAACAGTCTTGGCCAGGTCTTGTCTCTGCTGGCGAGAGGTGAAAGGGTGAAAGGGAAGGACACTGCCAATCAACAGAAGACTTCCTCCCCGCACCCTGTCTTTTATCTTTTCATTTAGTCAATCAGAAGTTTTAATCACACAGCAAATCTTTAAGGTAAATGGCTGGAAAGAACTTTTTTTGCTGAAATCTTCTTTTTTTTCTTTCAACAAATTACTTCCATACATGGTTTGGGCACTCCAGAATGAGAGAATCAAAGTGTCAGGCAGTTAATGAAACAATGACCTTCAGGTCAAACAAGGTTGTTACAGAGCAGATTTATTATTTGTGTTTGGCATCACTTAACCTCTCTTGTTAAAAGGCCACACATCTCAGAGGGATGTGCTACAAAGCCACTCACACCACAAACACAGAGGTAGAGAAAAATAAACATTCACAAAACTAGGATTTGCTGCACTTAAAATTATATTCTAAATTTGCTTAGCAGAATGCTTTACCCATAATGAATTGCATATTAACTGCTCTGGACATTTATTAAAGCAATTCAGGCTAATTAACATGCTCTGGAGCACAACAGCAATGCACCCAGTGGGTTTAAACCGCTATTACCATTATACCACTCAATTGTTTACATAGAGATGCTACAATCAAGAAACACTACAGCTATGTTACAACATCTGACAAAATTAATTTGGTTTATATATTCATACCTTGATTTTGCATTTGTATACACTTCTTTACTTTTATACAGTGCCCTTGTGTTATACTGTTGCCCATTACATCACCATACTTGCCTACTGGCAACATTCTTTCTTGTACAAACATCCTCCCATAGGAAACGTTTGAATTTCTGCTCAGTAATATTGCCCCCCAATGTCTGCCATAAACCAGCCCTTTCAGCAATGCAAATCTATACATAAACATCATATATTCCTTCATTGTAAATAGCAGAATTTCTGCCTCTGGTGATTATTATTTCAGTACAGATAGACAGAACAACACCAATTCATCATTTGAATTTGAGAAAAGGGAAAGGAACAACAAAACCAAAAATATACCCGATAAGAGAGAGGCTGAGAAACCATCCAACAGGTAGTGAGCAACACAGTGCTCATAGTTTGTAAAGCACTGATACATACTCAGATAGCATCCACATGCCTGGTTTGAGGTTGCAACTTTTGTATTCACAGTAGGAGTAATAAAATATGGCAGAGAATGATTATATTTCTCTGTGAATTATTTACAACCTTTTAAGCCTCGCTAATACACAGGATTAAGTGGCCAAATAGCATTGCATCACTCAGTGTGGTTTATCTTTTGTATATCTTCTTTATACTGACATTGTCACCTATCGTGAACTTTTGCCCTTGGCTTTAAACTAACAGGATAACAAGAGATCACTGCACTTTGTATTAAGTAAGTCTCTTATCTTAGACCCAGTAATCATCATACAGTAAAGGTCAGTGAAAACGAGTTTTGAATGAGAGTCTGTATTACTAAGCTGATCAGTGCTGCTTGAAAAGAAGCTTTCTCTATTCTAGCATGAAAATAAATGCAGATACATTTTGAGAAAATGTCACTGAAATAGGTTTTTGTGCACATGTCTACAACTGTCATTTTTAAACACAGAGCAAAACATTCTCATTGACAATGATGTGGGAAAAAGACAAGAACAGAGGAAGCAACAGCATTCTGCAAAGCACTGCAAGTGGCTACTGCAAATTCCTCGCTCCAAATGAAAATAAGGCCTAATGACATTTAGAAATTGAGGGATTAGTGTAATATCTGGCTTTCCTGAAGTAAAATGGAGCCCTAATGGGAAACACAAACAGGAATTCCAATCTATCCAATTTGTATGCATTTCACACAATGAGTAATCTGTGTCCTTGTCAAACCTTGGTCATTCAGAATTTCCACCACTCTTTATTGTGGAGATAACCCCGACAAGAAAGTTACTGAAACTATATGAAAGTAGAATGATGTCCTGCTTAGGCATCATCCCCTGCATCCTGAATAGACAGCATCTGGAAAACGGAAGCAGCATCGCTGCAGCATTTCTCACCTCCTCTCTAACATGGAGGAGAACGTTATGTGACCAGAATGGTTAAAGCTTTTCATGGATTCGCATGAGAATTGTGTGCTGCCTCAATTTGTAAACAGTGGCTTACAACGTAATCTTCGAAGCTTATGGTATTTACCCATGACAAAAATCATTTCTTCTGCTGCAGAAAATGCACTGCTTTACAGCATTATTACGGTGGCATGCTACTATATCAAATGCTTACACTCTCTCTCTCTCACACACACACACACACACACACACATGAGTAAAGACAATACACAGATACAGAAAAGATTGAGAGAGAGAAAGAGAGCGAGTGTCTGTATTTCAATATTGGGACTCTTTTCACCCTTTTTCCTTCAAATGATTTGTATTTCAGCTGTTCACTGCTGCAAATTTAAGTGGTATTTTCTAACTGAGCTGGATCCTTTCATTTCCAACAACCAGTTTTCATTAGTGGTAATTACACTGAAGGCCATTACACAGAAAACACTGAAAGATGCACAAGACCACGGCCCTTGAAAAACAGCATCCTTTAATTCCAAAATCATTTTAAAAATAAAAATAAATCTACAAGGCTGGGTACACTTTCCGTGATGAGTGGAAAGTTGACAATGCCAGTAGGTAAAATAGTGAATGAATTGGTAACCATTCTGAATGATGTCTCCAACACATAAAACATTGAAAGATTATGTGGAAGTGAGAGAGAGAGGTCTTGACTCTACTAAGACAATACATGTAGAGTTCAATAAACGTTCGTGTCAATTTCATCTGGCCTTTTACATTTTGTGTGGATGAGTGAGAGAGTACATCTTGAGCTTTTTAGCTATGTAGTTACTGTAGGTACAGTGTAATCTGATAGGTCAGTAGCATAGTGTTTTGAATGTGATCCTGGTGTGCCTGTACACAAGTATTTATTGGCTAACACTACTGTTAAAATTGTCAGTGCCCTGCTACTTTAGTTGTGGTAATGTTCATTGGATGTAAAGAAAAAAGCAAAAAAATCAGGTCCAAACCCTGATCAGCATTGCAGCTTACTGTCCATTTGGGCTCATGATAGTCTGTATTTTGGTACGATGTCACTGGGTGCAAAATGGAAGCTGCTGAATGCAAAAGGATAGGTGGTCCAACTGCTTATAGAATAAGTAGATTTTCTTAGCATGAGGACACATTTTTAAAGCTTTTAAGATTCAATGCAAACATGTAAAAAACACAACACACAAGCCGCCCAGAAAGGAACTAATCTTTCTTATGCAGTTCACATGAATGAATTTTTGTCAAAAGGGGACATTTATAGTTATATTGAAAAACAGACCACAGATGGTCCATGTTATTTATATTTATATGTGTAGAATAAAGGGATAAAGTGTAACATTTTATATCAATGTGATATAACCGCTTCCATACACTTTCATACGTACAGCTTTAGAGAAATTGAGGTACTAACATATGTTGTTATTCAGTATAGTCAGTCACACAATCTTCAGGGTTCCCTAAAACTTGAAAAATAAATATTGAAAGAGAGAGAAGGACAGAAGGTGCTTGCAGTATGTTGCACCAGTGTACGCTGGTTCACAATCCAAAGGTGTTCAAACAGATGACACATGGACAGTTTTGAGGACTGACAATGCACTCTACTGCCCTTCAAAATCCCGTTTTAGAGTGAAGAGCTGGCCCTATCTTCAGAGACACAATGACAGACAGTCCTGTATACTCCCACCCACGTCTCAGCTCAGCCAGTTTTGCCGCTTCTGTTTCTTTGCACTGCCATGACTTTTCTTGGCACCCTTAACATGGCAAAGAAAATATTTTCCTTCTCCTCTGCACAGTACTGCAGTCTACCATGTAGAGCTGCACTTCCAATGAACTGCGCTCATCTTCAGTTCCCAAAGGGCCCGTTTCAGCTCAATAGCTTTTACCGCTATGTTTAAATGAGAGGTTGATTAATATCTTCTTGTTTTTTGATGAAGCTGGTGAATTAGTTCAATTAATCAGTGCTTAACACAACTGGAAGCAGAGTTAAAAAAAACTCCCTTTCTACCTGATGTCAAGTTAATTTGTCTGCAATGCATTGGTGTGGAGTGCAGTACCAGATTGACTAACTTCATGTTTATAGTGCATGTGGTCACATACTAACTCAATTGCACATATGGGAATGCATTATGAGAAAAGAGAGTAAAAGCAGATCTTAGTCTTTTGAAAAAGGAATATTTTGTGTGTGCATGGAGGTGAAATTGTCAAGGGATAGCACAAACCCTTCCCATGTGCAATCAGATTATCTTCACCCTTTAGCTGTGCTCCAGGGATGCTTTCACAATGCAACAAACAAAATATCCCCAAGAGATTTCCTATGCAAAACTTTAAATGCTTCAAATTCCAACTTAAAGCGTCAAGAAAAACTGGGTCTTTCATGCACTCCAAACACTGGATTGTGTGTCACTACATAAGAGGAAGCAGGCAGGGAATCATAAAATGTTTGCTTGAGTAACTGAAAGGATGGAAAAAAGGAAATGAGGTTGATGAAGAGAAACTGCTTTGCAAAAAATGGTTGCAGGTTTTAAATAATGTTTTACTTTTGTGTAGAGAAATTATAAGCCAGCATTTTGGTCTCTTGCCCATAACAGTGATTAGAGGGGATATTTGGTCAATGTTGCCTCAGTCAGAGTTCTTTAGGATTTAAATCTGGTTAAGCACTTGTGTGCTGTCCTTGGCTAAACGCCATAGTGCTGTGTCCGAGCGCTGCACTCCCTTGTCGAGGGCTATGTGCAGTTAGATTTCAGAGGGTAACTTCACCTGACAGGAGATGAACAGAACGAGTGAAAAAAAAAACATTACAGCTTGCATTTCCTACACCAGATTTTTTGTGTTGACCTTTCTGTTGTTGACTGTAACACTGGCTCATTTTTTCTCACTTTGTCCTCATTCCAAGAAAGGGGCTTCCATGCACTCCAGTTTTTGTGTGTGTGTGTGTGTGTGTGTGTGTGTGTGTGTGTGTGTGTGTGTGTGTGTGTGTGTGTGCATTTGCAGCTATCCCCTCAAAACAAAGCAGAATGTGGAAACAGAGAACGGGTCTTTGGAAACCTCAACAGCGTGGGATGTGATCTTTCACTGTCATTGATCATGCTGTTAATTCCCCCTTGGCTTAGCTCCATCTCCCTCTGCTTGGCATTCAGATTTGTCTAGGACCCAGGACATATCTATTTCTGATTGCCAGTCAATAACGTCCACCAGCACACTCTTTAACTTTATCAGTAATCATTCACGCAGAACCATGCACTGACAAGGCAGTTGTTCACTTGCAGGTGATTCTATTTAAATTAATGTCATCTGACAGTTACAATCAGCACAGTTCACTTCTAGCTAGTCATGCAATAAATCAATATGGGGAAAAAATCCATTTAATCATATTTCCATACATTGTATAATTGTGGCATCTTCTGTTGATCTCATGAGTATTTGGTAAAAAGGGACTGAGGATATACAATATAATTTGTAAGACTATATTTTATGAATTCTACATAATTATGTATGTTATTCATTTAAATGTTCATTCATTACTGACACTGTTCTGTTACTACAGTGCTAAGTGCTGCAGGAATTACATGAAAAAAATATGTGGTGATACTGGGGATTGTTAATAAAACCTGGATTTTGTCAATTAAATTTGACCAGATTTTCCATATGCAAAGGCAGAAATATTTATAATCATCAACACACGCACAAGCCAATTAAATATTCAAATCAAAGTTCTACATCTACAGTATACTGCTGACTATAAAGCTATGTGTAACAATGTGATACATGACTACCAAAACTGCAGAACTGAGAGAGGGGCAAGTGATTGGTCCACATTCTCAACATGAACAGCCTCTTGTTGCTGCGCAGACCCTCTATTTCTCATTGATGTTTTGAATTGTAAAGTGAAGCTGATTAATCAGACACTTGTGAGAGCAGATTTGCTCCACTGGACAGCTGGCTCTCACAGTAGTGAGAAGCTGAATGATGGATGGATGATACCATATTCTCATAGTAACATATGGAATGAGTCACACTCTTTTACATTTTACACACACTCTCTTCTCCCATGCCCTTAACAAATATTATTTACTGAACAGGCTTTGTATGTTAGCCACATATCCAGCTATATGGTGTATAGCAAGGTTTATATGTGATCTACTTATCAAGCTGCTGTCACAATATTCAATTAAAATAGTGTATGATTTGGTCATGCTGGCTAATGCAACGTAAGCATTACATATAGTTTACTTATAAGCTGTTGTTTCATAAACTATGGACAACAACTCATGAGAAAAAATATGACAATTATTAATTATTACTATCTATTAGTAGTAAAAGCAAAAAAAAAAACAGCAAAAACCACTGATTAATTTACAGTTACAATATATTTTACACTAATCACATTTTCTTGTCAATGGGCTTTGACTTGCAACTTGCATTTTTGCAGTGTTTGGCATATACTGACTATCTGTTTTGACATATTAAGTAATTCAGCCATTCTTTGACTGATGCACTTGTAATTCTGGCACCAGCTCACTGACCTCTTCTGTTAGATCTTGTATATTGTTTTAGAAACTCATATAATAATGTGACCATTGTAAATGGTCTTTCTTTTATCATAGACACACAAGTAGACTACTAGTAATAGCACTTTATTTGCTTCACACAACAAGTCTGGTTTTTATTTCTGTTTGTAATATTTTGTCCCCCTCCTGTATATACACATGAATTCCTACATATTACGCAGCGTCATCTCCTCACTGTCATTCGATTTCCCGGTCTGGGCAGACCTTTCATTAACCTGAGCATTTCATATAAACTAGTGTTAGAGAGGAGGAAATATGAGACCTCTGATGTGGTGGACTCAGAGGACACATTCATTCTACTTGAAGGGTAGACAGTGGTTCCTGACTGCAAGGGTTGAACATGTGAATGATTGATATGAAGCTGTTTCAGTTATGGCTTTGAATGTTTCTCTGGCTTGGGGTGAGTATAGTGTGAGATGGAGAATTTAAAGCTTGGAGCCCTCACATTGTTATACTGAGGGAGGCTCAGGATGTCCAAAAGAAGAATAATTGAATTTAGGACTGCATTAGGAATATTATACTTGAGCTGCCATCCAGCAGGACTGAGAGCCAGAGAAAATAAGAGAGAACTTTCACAGTATTTGGCAATGGCATCAAGAAAGGGTCAGCATTTGCCACATAAATCTTACCTATATTTCAAACTTCAGCTGACCTCTGTGCTCCTGTTGCAATTTGAAGCATTAACAATGGACAGCATTGAAAAAATGAATCAAAAAGTGAAAACTGCATTGAAAAGAGATGAAATGTGCATCTTTTGACAGCTTCGGGTAACAAACTCTTTGCGGTATGCATGTCAGTGCTCATAAATAAAATATTACTGTTTGTTTTTAAACCCCTGCACATGTGCATCACAAGGACTTAAATCATTAAATCAGCAAACAACTTCACTTAAACATTTTCAGTTGCTTTCCAGAAATAAACAGACTTTTGTGGAAATGGGCAAAAGTGTTACAGTAAACACTTTAGATGGTAAAACAGTCTTGCATGTCCTAGAAAGAACACTTATGAAGATTCTGTCACTGATCTCAGAGATGGCACCTTTAAGAGGTCCAACATCGATCTCACTGATACCCAGATTCTCCCATGGGTGCCACTGGGAATGCTTTGGGGGGTCCTGCCCGTGCATTTCCGATGACTTCCAAGGAGTAATCACCATCTATTCCTCCTGACACCTGCGGTGATATTGACGAAAAGCACTGACCATGTGGGACGGTAATTGGGACAAAACCGTAGCTGTGTAGGACAGCTTATTGAACAGCAAGCCTAACACGGGTCCTCCAGCTTCGATCCTGTGTCTTCCTCACTCAGTTCCTCAGGTTGTAAAAGTCACTGTTAAATAGCCTAAATCAAAATACTAATATTCACTCAGGAGATGCTGTCACTATTTTTTGGCCATTTTATCTGGTTTCTGTTGAGACAAGTGATTAAATAAAACAGTTTCTACTAAGATAACAAAAAAAAACACATTTTCAATTTCAACCTTCCCAAGTCAAATGCCATAAAGTAACATTATTGACATGTCTGTTGCATCTAACGGAGCACTAGACTTTCAATCGTCTTTACAGATCCATTAATAGACTGAGGCAATACTTTTCTAATTGTTAAAAGACAAAGCCGGGCACTGAGGGGCTTTTCTCTGACTTCAAAAAGACTTTGTCTTCAGTCAAAACAGTTAATTTTTGGGACAAAATCTGAGAACTTACAATGTATCTAGAGAGTTCAGCCCATGTTAATGAGGAATACACACATTAAAAGTTAATGAATTCATTCATTTCATGGGCAGCACAATATTTTGTGTTTGAAATGAATAGAAAAGGACAGATGCATAATCTTTGTCTGGAAAACCATTTGGTGGTGCCAATTAAAAATAAATGGAATTAGATTTTAACAAATAGGTCTTTAATGGGCAATTATTTCAAAGACCAACGTAAGATACATGCAGATAGTGCAAAATCAGTATAATGAGATGCCTACAAATATTACATCATAACATTCATTCAACAGACATCATCTGGAATTACTTTCGCAAGTCATTTTAGTTACTTTTCGTGAATGAGGAAGTGAAGGGTGGCAGAGGTTGCTTATAACACTCCAGTGCTTCAGATGCTCCAGTGTGGTTCAGACAAACACACACAAAAATGGTGATAAAATAACTGCCTGCTACAAATGACAAGGTCCGAACACTCAAGGCCTGGACAAAATCCAAACCCTGACCCACCCACTAATCATATAACTGTGTGGCTCTCAGCTACCTCTGAACCCATCTAGCTCTTAGAACTCCATTAGTAGAAATGCTCTTGTTGAGGGCATGCCATGCTAGCTATCATCACAGGTTTAGCACTATTATAAAAGTAGATCAGTACACAAAGGCAATAACACACTTGTCTTGTTGACAGGCTTGCAGTGAAAACCACTTCAGGGACCTTTAATACTTTGCTCATGTATTTTAAGAAAGGTCTGAAGTGTGATAAATGGTATTGAATGTATTTTCGTCTTAGGGACACGTAATTTCAGCAAAGGAATTAAAGCCAAGACTGGTATGTAGTACTCTGATGTTTACTTGCAAGCAAGTGGAATGCTAAAACAATTCACTGTCCATCATGCAATCCCAAGCACCGAAATGCAATTACATAGCACACTTCTGCATGTCAACTCATGTTTGTTTTTCCAAATGATTTAAAAAGATGCAATAAAATATTTAATGTGGTATAATCAGGCATTACAGTTTATTTTTTGGTATATTACATAATAACATACCTGAAGTGATAAATATGTATAATGTGTGCTAAATCACATTCATGAATCTTTACTCAGAAGTGTTGCAGAGCAATTCTCCCCAATGCTCTTTCCCTGGTTATTGTGGGATAGTAAACACTTATGGCAACCAAAGCAAAGATAAGCTGATGCTTGTGCCTATAATCTCATTTAAGACATATTTCAATTCTTCTGCTTTTGAGATTTGGACTCTACTCTGAATGACTAACAAAAGCCCTTTTTAAATCTCTTGCACAAAATAAGTATAAACTGTAGTTTGAATTTCACTGGTATGTCTGTTCTGAAATATCCCATTGTAGACCCCCCTATACCGGAGGTCCTCGGGTTACGACGGTCTCGAGTTACGTCATTTCGTTGTTACGACGCACTCTCATAAATTACTTAAAAAACCTTGTTTCGACTTAAGCGGTTTGGTTTGTAAATACGACCACAGAAATAAAGGTAAGGAATTGTTCTCTCTTTTTTTTTGCTACTGTTCCATTTAATTACTATATTTTATATGTCCTTTATGTGTTGTGTGTACAGTGTGAGTGACTTAAAGTGTTAATTTAGGTATAATTTAGGTATAAATTACAACACATACGACAAAATCAGTTTACGACACATTGTAGGAACGGAACTCGTTCGTAAGTCGAGGACTCCCTGTATTTAGTAATAAATATTAATGACTCTGCACACTCACTTAGGCTATCTTGTGCATCATACAATTCTTCCACAACATGTACACAGATAAATATTTTTGCGATTCCAAACATATTGTAATCAGTTCAGGACAAGGCACATACAACACATAATGTGCGGCAAATGTCCAAAGAAACATACTTTCTGGTATACTGTTGACTGCGACAAACTGTAAACTTTGTGTGATATTTTCAATGCATAGTAATTTTACTGCATAGTAGAATTATATCATATGAGATCATATGTACTCTATCAGAGTTCATTTTTAAAAAGTTGAAAACTGAACTTTTAACTGTGTACGGCATTCAAAAGGATTCCTCAAATATGTTTGGCATTAAGAGGGAAATTATTAACTGGCAAAACCTTTAAAACAACCTGATGAATGATATCGTCTAAATATAGGGTTTAGAACACTCCTCCATAGGTAGACTGATTTACATGACCTTGCACATAAAAATAACATGAATGAAAGCAAGCAACTCAGTTTTTATTTTAAAAAATCACTATTATCAGTCCTGAGATAAAGCACAATATCTATGAAGATACAGTTGTAAAAAAAAAGATTAAATTGTTATAATAATTTTGTATAACGTTATAATTGTAATAACTGTAATAATTACAGTTCATGTATTGTACATTGCCTATTCCTGTATACAGCAGACAAATCAGACAACAGAATGTGACTTGATACATGCAACAGTTGAAAACCTGGCAATACATATCAAATTAATTCATTGGCTAAACAATTCAATTATATGCTTGTATTGACATATCAACAAAACAATAAAACCCGTTTAGAATCTGCCTCAAAGCTGTTCAAGATAAAAATAATACAAATTTGAATGACTCACTAAAGATACCAGATACATTCATACAGATCCAATCATATTGGGAGGTATAAATCGTAAATAGTTAAGTAGGCGTTCCATAAGTTCAAGTCGCAGACACTAAAAAACACAAATGGATGGCTACAGCAGCACACTATCACTGTTGGACAGCACCATCTTAAACAAGTTAGAGACCATACACAAATGAAATGTTGAGAGTGTCGTTCTTTGACTGACCAAAACTTGTGTAAGAATGGGAAGGAATCAAACAACTTAAAAAGCAGTCACTGTATGTGTTCCATGGAGGGCTTGTCTGTGGATCAGGAATGCCATGTAAATGCATCACAGTGTGTATTTCCAGTGTTTCAGGGGGTTGGGTTTATCCACAATACAACTCACCCCCAATCACTGTTCTTTAGAATAAGCTTAAGCAAATACAGTCAAAATGTGACAGAATGAAAATGTGTCCTCCAGCTTCACAATGTTGATCACGCATGGATTAATAATCCCTCTGAAGATTACACAACTGTGTTCTTATAGTTGTGAGAGAGACAGAGATGATGCATGACTGACACCAACATCTCTCACCTCATGGAAATTTTCATTTCATTTGATTCTTTTTCATATTTGCATTACATTGCTGGAAACAGTTGAACCCATCAGATATTACAACATTTTTTGTGGAAAGCTTTCCTTTCAAAGGTTTTAATCTAAATCAATAAATTAATCCTGATCAAATACCCTCACATCTACTTACTCACATATTTTATGGGTTTATTATCTGTCAGTTACACTGTATTGCTATTACCATTTCATTGAAATGCATAAATCAGTATTTCAGAGCATGATCAATAACATAGGTCAAGCATTCTTAATTTCAGAGAAGAGATTCACTTTTTCAGTGTTAGCATCATTTAAAATCACTTTACCTTCTTTATGACTTCTTCATATTTTAGTTACAGTAAATGAGACATACATAAAGACTTATATCCACTCATGACATGAACAAGGCAATGTGTCTTCCTGTAAGTGCATAATCAAATGGTCAATAATTGTTCTCACACCTCAGATATTGTAAGTGCAGATTTATGCATTTACATAGTGCACAGTTCCTCTGGCAATTCCAGACAGCAACATGTTTTCACCCCTGTGAAAGACAGTCTTTAGTTCCCTCACAGAGGCTGTCAGGCCCTGCGCTTGTCTGTCACTCAGACCCGTGGAGCAGAACTGTGGCAGTATTAGGAAGGCAACGCTGCCCGGCGTCCTCTGTATTCAAATCTGCTTCTCACTGCTGGCTGAGAAAGCCTTCTCTGGCGAGGTGAAACCGGCTACTGTGAATATCTCAGCTCCAAACACACAGCACGAAACCATCATTTTCTCCAACATCTACCTGATAAGAAAACTGCAATTGAGTTGACCTGTGAGCCACCCCTGTCTATTTTCTGTTGTTTGATTTACATTGCAAATATTGACATTTAGTTTGACATTTTTAAGCTTTGGTCAAAACAGCCACTAATATACTGTCCATCTCTCTTTAAAAGCACAAAGATCCGCTATAATGAATAGTGCTAGCCTACGGCACTTGCTGATATAAATAGCATACATATTAATAAGGAAACAGCAGTACACACATCCTTTACACACATCTCTTTTATAATAAAATTCTAAGATGAAAGACTGTATGTCTTTGAAAGTGTGAGAACAGAACTTCATCTCACGACAGAAAAAAAATTGAACAAGTTGGAAAAAAGATGTGCTTCACAATGCCATCTGCTCAAAGATGACTGAAGACATCCTGCGAACTACTGAATAATGATAATGATAATAATAATAATAATAATAACAACATACTACTCTTACTTAAAATAAGGCAAGTTTAAACATAGATCCCAGAGCTCAAAGCTATCAAAGGAACATAAAAGTTGCAGTTGAAGAGGCTGCACATTGGTTCACAATGCCCATCATTTCACACTGTACAAAAACCAATGAATCTAATCGAGAGGGAGTTTCTTTCTCTTTAATATGCACTTCAAAGAAATATCACTCTTGAAGCATGCTCTCCTTCCATACGGTCTACTACTGGGTTAGAATGAAAATGATTAGACACATACTCCCTTAGCCATTCCACAGACATATTTCAGTCAAAATACAGATTAACATATCAGCTATGTGCATTTTATCAATGATGTGAACCTCAAGAATATACAACTGTGTTAACACAACTAAATATTTTTTCCATAAGATGGTTGTGTGTCATTTATGAAAATACAGTTCTAGAAATAACTACAGCATATTTCTGTTCTTTCTGTAGAGGAAAATGAACAGTATCTCTGAAGAGCCAGCATTTTAGGTTATTTTGATTATTATAACTGAACACTGGAGAGACAGACAGTACGGATGGCATTGACGAAATACAACACTTTAAAGCATCAAATGATTAATCAAATGTCAAAAGCCATGAAAACAATATATTCATTTATTATTCAAAGCATTACAAATAACAGTTTTTAAAACAAGAGATGCTTATTTGTTATCAGTAAACAATAGATGAAATTTCAACACAAAAGCATGCTGTCTCAAGACCTGCATGCTGAGCTCTGAATAAACAGTACAAACAGTAAAAAACCCTGCCATGTGTGACAAACCATGCTCAACTGTTCTCTGACTGCACCACAATCACTGGAATTTCCTTTGTTCTTCCTCTCCTCTGTTCCACTTAATATCTGATCATAACTTGCAGAGGCTAGTGAGATTAAAGTTATCGCCTAAGTTTCCACAGCTCACTCCCCATTATCTTTTATTTTTTTACGGGTACAGTGCCTTTAACTGTAATTATAGTAACAGACTGAGCTTTGCAAAGAAGTATGTCTATTTATTTTAGAGAATATATGCATTTAAGCATAGTCTACTCTTTATTTTCAAGTATAAGAAGAATATTCTGCTTTAAAATTAATTGTCAGGTATTTCTGTGTGGATGTTGGACTAATACACAAAAGGTTCAACTGTAAAAGGTAGTGATACTGCCGTAAAATAAAAGTTTCTTGATGAGAAAATACACCCTTGAACTCTTGGCTGAATCTGCAAACAAACTAGCACACATTATCATAATGGACCTTTTAGACAAGAGAGGAATTGTACGGTACATTAGATTTGCAATCAAGTCAAGACACAGGATTTTGCAATACCCTTCCGCAGGGGATTAAGGGGGGGAGGGGGGTTATTGTCTGAAAGTGTTCCGTAATCGGCCTGAGCAATACAAACAAACAAACACACCAGCTGGCAGTAGAAGTGACCCTTTACAACAAGTAAACACAGGGCATGACTCAACACTGAAGTAACCAGGTCTGACTGCTGCTAGATGCACAGTTAATCTGCATGCCCTCCAAGGAGCAACTCCCTCTGCTGCCATCAATGACAGCTCTCAACGTACGCTTTGCAGATTCATTAATATGCAAGTTTGCTCTAATAATTCAAATCCAACCTGGTTCATATGCTGGTATGATGAGAGCTTCTTGTCATCTTGGAGAGAGGAGAAGGGCCAGACTGTGAGCACATGCAGCCCAGCAGTTTACACAAAGACAACGCTGCAGCATTAGAGCAAGTGTGGGAGGAACACAGCCAATGAGAAAGGGTCACTTAAATGAGATTTAAAAACACTCTTGTCTATATAATACACTTACATTTAAAGCAGCTATTAGACTGAGTTCAGCTGCAACAAATGATTGAGCAATTTGAGAGGCTCAAGTGTGGCAATTCATAATGTGTGAATACAGATTGGTTTGGGAATATCCTTTGTAGAGCAGCTAATTTTAACAAAAAATCCAGTGCAATCCTGGAACTGACATAAATTTAAAAAAATTATACTGGCAAACATAGGCCACAGGTATAGAGGCTCCTCTGAAAAAATGCAATATAAAAATACTTCCTGTCTCAAAACAAATAGAAATGTGCAAAACTGAAACACTCATAATTCTTATTTCATGCACACAGCCCACCCATCCCCACCCCCGAAAAAATATTTTTTTTTTTTTTCTGTTTTGATTCTGTCATAAATGCCTATAAAAGCATTCAGAGACAAAAGGGCTATTGAAAATGAAAATGTTGAATTCAATGCCACAGGTTTTTATTTGTCTCAAGCTGTAGTAATTAAAATGTAGAAGTCATACAGAGGATACAATGATGCTCATGATCATGACATTTAGCACCCATGAAACCGCTGATTTTTTTTATGCTCTTGGAAATAGGTAACCAAACAAATGTCAAAGAGTTCATACTATAAGAAAACACTCAGCCATCACATCACTCTATCGCTAATATCAGAAATCCTGCTCCTACTGCAAAGCATGCTTTCCATTTGCATGCAAGAACACAATCTGATGCATTGAAGCTGGCATTAAGAGTTGAAGTCTCAGTGGCACTTCTTCATGTCAATACATCAAAGGCCAGAAAAGCAACATGCTTCATTTTTAATATCATTACAAGCAAGATTTAACTGAACCAAATGTTGTCATCCTTGACATCAAAGTAACTTAAGCAAGGGATATATTTCATCTAATTCTGTCACAATGATACACATCTGAGTGACTGCTAAACTCATTATAAACATACTAGAAAACAAGATTACTGTCTATGGAAGGCTAAATATAATGTGGTTTGAGTGAATCCTGAATAAATGTACTCTTTATAGTAGAGATGCTTAATTTTAACTGTACTGAGTAACACAGGCTAATGACTACAGTAGTATTTTTCACACATAAAGGACGAGCATCAGCATATTTTTACGTTCTGCTGTCCATGTGTCATTTGGGCCTGAATGTGTCAGCACAGATAATATGATGAGAACCTTAAGGGATTTGGTGAAAAATGAGGCAACACATTTTGCAATGTCATCTCTGACAGCGCCCTTGTAATGTTTTGAGACATCAGTTTGGAATGCGTGTTTAACTACTTCATGTAATCTAAATGTTGTGGGCTATTACAGCCTGACTTTTGTAGAGAGCAACTTCAAGCCAGTGATAGTACTATAGAGGACATAACTGGCATAATGCTGGCCTGAAGAAAACTCATTTTAGGGATTAAACATTTTGTTCGTCTTCAGTTTATGTTTTTCCGTTTTTGATTATGCTTAGATGGGACCACACCTTAACACATTCCATCAACTCCAAGACACAAAGATGTCTTGTGCTTCACAAAGAAATATTACATCATTCTGCTAAGAGTTTCAACAATATCTGTGCACATTTTGTAATACATGTGATATGAAATTTAACTGTGCTTCACATTAAGGTATTTCATACACTGCTCCACAGAACCATGATAGACACTGATTGGGGCATGACCCCCCATTATTATTATTATTATTATGAACAACAACATCAGAGGATATTATATACATATGTTAAACTTTAACATAACATATGTTAACTCCTGGGCAACATATTCTTACTGCCTGAACCTCTTCTCTTTCCAGAACGTCTTTCCAAAGAACCAGTATGAATTAGCCAGCAAATTTCAATGTTAATAAGTATGTATTGACAGCCTTCAAACAATAGCAATCATTATCTTGAATATTTGTGGTTCAGTGGCTCTTTTTATGGGCTTATTTGTGGTACATCAGTTTCTGTGATTCAGAAATGAACTTTCCTGCTCACATCTGCAGGAATAAGCGGAAAGCATATATATGAGACAGGCCATTGAATCAAACAAATAAGTCTTACAACCCAAACATATTAACAATAATAGCACAAGTCAGAGATCAGCACATTAGGCTGAGCATGATGAGAAGAATGATCACTGTAAAGATGCTTTATTCATTCTTTAGTACAGAATCAAAAGAAACAGGTGATGAAAGTCCCATATAAATAGTGAATCTGATCCTTTGAAGAAATACTGGTCATAAAACGAAAATACAGGATCAGCACACATTGTTTTACTCATGTTTTAGCTCAGATGCCCCCCATGTAAATGTAAAGAACACAAACTGTGACATTTACTTTCTTATCCTGCAAAGTAAAGTGTAAAACAGCCAGATTGAGTGAGATGTCCTCTCTAGTGCTGTTAGATCTTCTGCTTTGAAATGCAGTCTATTAGAATGATCCTCAATATGAAAGCACTTCTTAAGTTAAACACCATTACGTCTCTTAGTCACAGAAAGACACAATATAGCACTATTAGAATATCTGCTCCAAGTGTCTGTTACTTTTAGTGCCTAAGTTTGACAGGTTCACCCTCATAAAATGATCTGTTTACTTAATCCATGTAGTAAAGCTTGTCTTAATACTAAGACTGTTTCCATTTACCGAAAATGAAAAAAAATGAAAGCTTAAGTAAAAGTAAAATGAAAGTAAAATAACATGACATTTATGTTCACCATTATGAGTGTATTTAAGGATAAGAGGCAAACAGAACTTCAGAGGCCTTAGGTTAGAGTGCCCATCCTGAGACTGGAGGCTGCAGGATTTACTGATAACTGTAAAATAGTTCCCCCTGCCACTGGGCCTGGAGCTCAGCATTACCGACATGGTTTAAGGCAATGACCCAGCAAGACACTAGCCTCTCAGTCAAAAGGCATGCTTGTATGTCAAGCTGCTTTAGACCGTGGAAGTCAGGATAAGCTCTGACCCCATGAGCTAGGCTCAACCTTTCATTAAAGTCCCAGAAATCATGGATAAGTAAAGAGAAAAAAACCTGACACAAACCAATACAAAACACTTCTATTAAAAGGATCAGTGACAAGGATTAAATCACATTGGACAAAAATGACTTGCTCTTGAAGAGAATTCACCACAAGATGAAGCAGGCCTGTTTCTTTTGAGTTGTCCCCTTTTCTATTTGAAAAAAAAAAACACTGTGTGTAATCTCTTCCACCAGCACTACACAGAAGTTTCAGTGATAGATTAGCTTGGAGAGACTATTTCTGAGCCATACTGTGGCTGACCCAAACTCTGCTGATTCAACACTGAACAGCTCTCATGAACAGATCAGATGTCAAAAAATGCATGTAGTGTGTAATATTGCATTTGCATTAATGTGTAAATGTAAGTGAATATGAAAACATATACACAAATTAACAAATAAAACTGGGGGGCTTTTATTCACTCAAGCTGCATATGCAAAGTGTTTTTGTTGAGTAATGGATCCCGTTTGATGAAATTGTACTGTTATGTAACATTTGTCACATTCAATTCAGGAGTGATCAAATTGAAGAGTTTGTGAAGGATAAAACATGTTGTGGTAATGCTGAATTCAGTGCTCATCTCTTAGCAACATGGGGTGAATTAAATCCAAGAGAGAGGACAATCCATATTCTCTTCAAACGAACTATACAAACCCTGCAGAATTAATTGTTGGAACTCCAGCATCTGATTGCATCACATGTTGCATAGGGTATGTGAAATGATTTTGTCCAATGCTGCAACAGTAATCAAAAAGATTAAATCAGCACTGCAGCTTAGATGCAATCCGATGGATTTCTCCTGCATTTATAAAACATCCCCAAGATAAAACCCACTTGGCCGACAGGCAGTTTTACCACAAGGACACGAAGACCCAAGAGATGGTAGCCATGAGCCAGCTTCTGGTCTGTGCCAATGAAGAACCAAAGGTTCATAATGCACTCGACTCCTTGTTAGGTCAAGCATGCAATCTCACCGACGATTAAACAAGCAATTTAATTAGGATGAGGGACACCTGTTCTTTAACATTCCATATGCAAATTTCATTGAAAGAAGCAAATTACTATATTGCCAGCTTCATCCTGACATCAGACCTTGAATTTTGTTAAAATGCTAATCATATGCCTTTATTCGTACCCCAATTATGTTTTATTTATCTTTTATACATAGGATGCAAATAATACATTTCGGACTGTGTATGACAATGCTAATTATATAACTATTAAAAATGTATTGTTACTGTTACTGTCCTTTTAAACAAATGATATAATGTAGTATACAACCCTGTGCATGTGAATATGCTTCACAGTGTATTCCTATAGAGAGAATCAAGATCTTTCCTGTTTTTAGTTACACATTTTTAGTCTTGAAACACTGATGCATTGTATATTAAGGAGAGGAATTCAAACATTACTCTTGGATTCACTGTGTTGCACAGTGGCTAACACATTTCACCAAGAGAGGGCTCTTTTTATGAAAGTATAAGAGTAGGTCTCAGGCAAACTCTCATATTTTGTATGCAAGAAAAACAATATTTTGGGGGAAAATAATTTGAATAATTACTGCTTATTTAAAAAACTGCAGTTCATGTTCTTCAAAATGACAAAACATGGCAGCAAATTGCATATTTCAGTGTATTCTGTGCTCTGGTCCAAACACCTCTTTTCTAAGGGTCTATTTATTGGTGTGAATGGCTATTGAAATTTTCCAGCACAATTCTGAGGGAGGCAAAGATGAGGCTCACATTGATGGCGACAGCCTGCACACTGTGTGGGGGTAATTGCTAAGGCTGCAGCACGCTGTTTTCCACAGCACACTTGCTGCAATGGGTAAAAAGGAGTGGCAGCAAAGAAAGTAACAGCCAACACTCACTGTAACTGCACTAAGGGAGTGGGGGATGGAGTCCAACGAGGATGTGGTTAGCTGTTCTGGAAAAAGTGGAGAGGTGTTCAGTTCTGCAGTCAGGCTTGGGTCTGCTGCAAGACCATCTGCAACCATAGCTCAAAAAGCAAAAAGATCAATATCCATGTGGGGGAAACATTTAAGTGTGTGTGTGTGTGGGCATGTGTGTGCTAACATGTTTTAGTTAAAGTAAATGGAATCCATCTGTAAGATATCATAAATAGGATTATAGTACAGCCAGTATCCTCTGTGCTAGTAATATTAATATTAAAAGTATTTTTGTATTAAAGTTAATTCTTTATGGATTCAGAGGTGGCCTGAAAATAACTAGACACTTTGCCTAAAAACAGCATGCATATATATATTTATTTATTTATTTATTTTTATTTAACTGATTACATTATGGACTAACTCTTCTTTACAAATCTCCAAATGATTACATTCATATTGGCATAATTATGTTTTAAGTATAAATCAGTTCATTTCCTTCATGTAAATGATAACATTTTGATTATTGTTTCTCCTCTGGCATCTTCTTTATTTCAATGTCCATCAGAAATGGCATGTTAAGGCTGCATGGACATTGTGATATCTGCACAACATGCTGGATACATTCCAGGCAGGGTACCTGTATGAGTTAATGATTCATCAATGATATAAATTAAGCGGAGATGCTCTGAGACCCAAACAGCATGTCCGGTACCTTCCTGCTTTGACAGATTTACAATGTAAGTGCAGGTCTCCAAAGGGAGTGCAGATGGGTATTGAATAAGCGTCACATGTACATTAACACACACACACACACACACACACGCACGCACTCACCCATGTGCACGCATGCACACACACAACACACACTCACACCACACACATAAACAAACAAAATAGATGTTCAAATCGCTGTTGAATAATTGGTGCAGTCATACACAGGGTAACAGGTATAAGCATGCCATCTTCAAAACACAAATATCATATATGAGCAATGACTCAGCAATAAAGCTTCCCTTTTTCAAATTAAAATAACACACCACCACCATAATGTTGTCATGGTATGAACTCAAAGGAAGAGAAGATCAAATTTAATGCTACCATGGAAAATAATTGTACATAATGCTATAAAAGCATACTAACAGCCAGAAAGATGTCTCATTAGTTCATTTCTGGACACCCTTTACTGATGGTTGAGACAAATGTCCAAAACAACTAATAGAACCTCTGTGTTCCTGTGTAGTCATGCCCACACTGATTTCACATTCATGCTGACTCCAGTACATTCCAATGATGCACAGTTTCACACTCAACACACGTATCCGTGGATGACAAGAGAAGCTGTTTGGGTATCCCGTTAAGCAACAGTGGTTTAGATCAGAGCGAGGTACTGGCACTACTGTAACAGTCTGCTCAACTGGTATGGAAGTCTTTGACTGAATCCAGATCTGAAAGCACTGCACTGAGCACAAGGGAAGTGCTTTTTCCCCCAGTGGTTAGGACAACACAGTCTTTATTTGGGGAAAGAAATGTTTGGATGCTGTTCACTTTATGAGCATGTCGCTGTTAGCCCATGTTTCAATAATTTTGATTCTATCCAAAATGATGTTTTAAGGGATGGCAGGTGAACCTGGTTTCTGTCGTAACAGAATGACTAGTTCTGGGGACAGGGACATGGCTGCAGGTCACAGCTCTGCAGACTGTAGCAGAAGACCCATTCATGCTCTCCCTCTCTATCTAAATTGAAAAGAATATTTATACCAACGTGGGGATCAAAAGTTAATGGAAGCAGTCATGCATCAATTGACTTACATAAAAATGTCCACTGGAACAGAAGATAACTACATCCTTTTAAAAGATTTTTTATTTTCTTAAATTAGCTTTTTTTGTGTAGGGGGCACACATTACTGCAAAGCTGTCATCAGACATTCCAGTAAAATAAAAAAGATATCAACATAAAGGGATCAGATCTTCATCTTAAAAGTTATAATCAATTGTCAGTTTGTTGCAGTTCATATTTTCTTCTTTCTTTGCATACTGACAGCGTAGCTGTCTATACACCCTTCAGGATGTGTTCACATGTGACATAGTGCCCACATTCAGAATGCATCCATACACATGCAAGTACACTGTGATTAGAAATAAATGCATTTCCAAATACAGTGAAAATGCAAATTTGCCAACCTCGCTTTCGTCATATTTATCAGCTGGTGATGTCTGTAGATGTTTGATCTTTGAATGCCTCAGCCATTCAATAGTCTTGTACAAAGATTTCAAAATGCTCTCTTCTTACCATCTGGGACCAACACTTTACTGTAGCCACCATCGCCATGCTAAGTACATGGTAGCTTAGATATTGATTTGATTCTCACAGGGCTGTTTATAGAATTGTACCATATTTGAAACATTCTTTCTCTCAGCATTCTATTCAACAACTTCCCTTTGATAGTTTATGGCTGAATCAATACTATCTCTTTAAACACACCTTCACTATGTTGATGGGATTGGATAGGAAATATTGGTCATGTCCTGAAAGCGGGTAGGTTTATCACTCTAGACTACACTGCCTTTGGCAGGCTTATTGTATGGAGAGGTATATTTGAGGAACATGTGACTACCCTTTGGACAAAAAGTGCAGTTAAAAGTGCTGTATTTTCTGGGATAATAATGCACACATAATACAGAGCTAATTTGTCAACCACATTCACGTTACCTCCAAGTAAGTACAATGTAATAAAGCAAGAGGTACGATGCAATTTACAAATTTTATAATTATGTGGTGACAGCATAACAGTGATAGGGGACACAGTTTGAAAATATAAACAATCTGAATGAAAATAATTGCAGAAATCAACAGCAGGTTTCTGTCACATTGAGAATGTGATGATTTTATGTCCCCTAGCCACAGCAGTGCAAAGAAGTCATTCAAGAGCGAATACACACACACACACACACATATATATACACACACACAGACAAACCTGCTCAGATTTTGTCCACAGGTACTCAAACAGACAAGGGAGGGCAAGTGGTACATCAGTCAAATCATTATAAAATACCAGCTGAAAGAAAAAATGTTTGTTGAGAAGATTATTTACAAACTGCAAGCCTCTCTGCATATCAATATTGTTATTATCTGCATAGCAGTATAAAAAACGCATGACTTTCAGCAATTTAGTGTTTGACCTCTGCCCCCACAAATGTAGGGTGAACTGGCTACAGTAAATGATAATCCAGCACCCACTGAATTTCTTTGCATTAATTCAGTTTCAGTTTTCACTAGCCGTATAGGTGTGTGCTTGAGTATGTGTGTGTATGTCTGTCTGTTTGTCTGTACTTCATACATTATCTATGACATACAGACAGTTTTGGTAATTGACTACTAAGACATCAACATCAACCCAAAACATATTTCTGAATTGTTCTTTTTTATTCTGATGATAGAACATTAGCACAATGCTACAATGTTGCCATTAAAATCCAACACCGTGTCATGACTCTTCATATGCAGGAGGAGACTAGAGAACAAGATCATGTGCCATTAACCAGAAATACAAACGTGTTACTCTATCTTCAGTAACAGGCTGATACTCACTGAATACATTTTTCCACTGCTATGACTGATGACATGCAATAGTCTAGTTCTATTTTTAAATGAATAGAACAAATTTCAAAGGAATTATGACTGTTTGTTTGCATTAAATAGAATATAATATGCTCAGTTAAAATTATGTTGTATTGTAAACTCTGTTTAAAATGAATTGTGTATGCTCTTGAAGAGACTAAGGCTTGGGGCCCAATCAATCATATTTAGTCTCTATAAGGACAAATGTAATTATATGAAAATGTACCATACTTTTTAAGGGCAAATTCCATTCTATTTCAGAATGAAAACAACAAATTGAAAAGGGCATCTTTGGTTGTCTCCAATGAAATGAAAAATACTAAAAGAAAACCAGTGTTGTAATGCAAAGTCTGTTCTGATTGAATTGCATATTCCCTTAAAGAAACTAT
Source organism: Albula goreensis (assembly GCA_022829145.1). NCBI lineage: Eukaryota > Metazoa > Chordata > Actinopteri > Albuliformes > Albulidae > Albula > Albula goreensis. Next base: position 15,557,574 of record CM040756.1, read on the forward strand.
GTGTATTTGATTAGGTCCCATCATAAGTGTGTTTGACTGAAAGTCTTTGCTTTGAAAGCCCAATGCCTTTGCCTTATAATTTATAACATAATGAAAGTCTTCAAAGTTAATCTGATGCTAAGGACTTGGATATGGACATTTGGCTAAGGAGTGGATTACGTATATTCTAAGACTTCACGGAAACTGCATTTACCATTTCTAGAAAAATAAAATCATGGAAAAGGATTAGATACTCAATTATAAATGGTACTTCTTGAATGCATAATATAATATGAACAAACACACTCACTTCAGTTAAATTGTATGTTTTTAAATATTTTTTCTTTCACATGCTGCCTCTTCAAAGGTTTGTTTCTGGAATATATCACAACTTCAAGTACAACTTGTGAGAACAAAACAAGAAGCTGTGGTTGAACAATAAAGTGTGCCAGTGGCTCTACAAGTGGAATGCTTAAGCAGCTGCTAGCTGCGCAGTCTTTTTCTCTCACAACAACAACCTGAAGAATGAGAATGACATGGGGCGAGAGACAGGCAGCAAAGAGTGGGGACTGTAAGTTCCACAAACCCAAAATCACTTTAATATCTTCACTGACTTGGCTGTAGTAGATGGGTTCTCTTTTTGATGCTATTGTACAGACTGAGAACCTAAGGTCAGCCATACTTTACAACCGAAGTATGGTTAGGGGCAAAAAAAAAAAAAAATCCGTTTGTGGAGAATTTTTTATTTGCTAAAATAGACAAACAGTTTAACAATAACACAGTATATATGCTTTCCACAACATAAAAAATGAGTAAAAATAAGATTATGTCAACAATAATAATTTGTTTATTATTTTCAGTAGCACCTATTTCACACGTTTAGTTCTAATGTGAGAAAGACTGTTGTGTGCTGAGTGAGATGGCTCATTAATTTCATTTAATTTTCAGAACCATGGCAATTGTTATGTTCACACACTGAATAGCATTATGCTGTATTAGGCTACAGCAACCTAAGCCTGTGTATGTTACACATTTGGTCAAGAAATGTAAGGTCAGATTAGCATGTGAGTAACCATATAGGCCAAGGGGTCAATTTACAATAGAACTTCCAATTAAATTAAGTTAAATTATGGTACAAACTGTTATACTGTACAAAAAGTCATCCAGATTGATCAACTGATGAGATGCAAAGGATACTGGGTCTTTGAAAATTTAAAGATACAGATTTTTGCGTGCCTTAAATGAATATGTTTTGTCATGTATAATATGCTTTTTTTAAGTCTACAATTTCACAAAAGGCAATCGCACATGAATTTCTAATAGTAATGAAAAAGCAGGCCTTAACAGACATGCAACTGATTAGGCTACAACAATCGCAGGAGACATCCTAATAATAAATATAAAGAGTATAAACTAAAGCACAGACGAAAGCAAATACTTATGTACCTATACTTCCTCTAGCACCTAAAACACCATTTAAGTATACTGTTAGTTGGTGTGATAACTATTATGGTTGGTTGTGGCACTGACAAATTGGTATTGTTGGCCTATCCTATTGTATGGCCTTTAACCTGTATACATTTTATCCCAACATTCACATGTTTACATTTCACTTTTCCACATTTCTATTCATGTTATCTGATATATTCTTGAAAGTTATCTCTCTCAGAATGCATATGACCATCTTAAAGCATTTCCTAATTTCTCCTCTGTGATGTACTGTTGGTCTGTTGCAGTTTTTATTTCAATGAAAATATCAACAAGCACATATCATTTTAGCTATAAGTATTGCATTTGCTGGATTGTGTGCAAGCCATATGTAGTTTACAAACAAGCATGTTTGTTACAGCCACAACTGATTAAAATTTATGACAAATCAAAACATGTTACAGCAAAGAACCATGTTTAAATGGTGCGTTTTCTGAGGAAAGGAATGCTCGGATGATTCTACAATATTACAGAGAAAATGTGGTAAGATTGACTCAGGCCAGACCCTTATCTGGTGGATTAATGGAGGAAAATTGAGATGAAGTAGACACACAATAAATCACAAACCAATAGTGAGCACTGTAATCAGGGCCAGAGCCAGGCCTCCCTTTGTGGATACTTGGATAAATAATTAGCCGCCAGAGCTGAAAGTAATGAATCCTTCTCCTGATCTCAGGTTTTCCCCTTCTCCCTTATTTCAAATTAAAAACCAACAACAGGAAAAGATCCAGAGCATGGACTTGTTTTGGATGAAAGTCATGATTCAACTGGCTACAGTTTTTTGTTGACCAAACAACTTGTTTCAGTGGATGACAAACATAAACGCAGGCTTAATGGCCATAAAAGAGCAAACAAGCTGGTAAACAACAATAATAATAATAATAATAATAATAATAAAAACACCAAAGGTATTTCTGTACTTGCATGCAATTATATATTTGGGAGTTATCTTAGTTTGTGGTAAATTAATGTTTACATTTAACCCCAGACTTGTAAAAAAAAAAAAAAAAAAAAAAAAAAACACTGTCACACCAGCTCAACATGCAGCTGTTTAAACAGTATGGCAAAGTAGTAAGTACTTAAAAAAAAAAAATTTGCATTTCTTTTGCATTTACCATGTTATCCGTTTTATATCAGAAATTCACAATGTAGATGATGATGATTATTATTATTATTATTACCTTTTGGTAATTAGCTTAGTTCACATTAGTACTGTGAACAACAACATCATCCTGGCTTAGACAAATACATAGTTTTACTTCACTGCGTCCTGGATTCTACCAACATTTGTCTTTAACTCTGACTTAAAAACAAATAACAGTATTTCTTTTTTACACTAATTAGTATTTATTTTCATTTCATGTAAATGCTAAGGAAATTTGTACAGAAATCTAAAACTTGCTTTTGAGTTAAGCACAAATGTTGACAGAATCTTGACGTTTGTCTCTTGCTCATTCCTACAGCTCCAGTGCTCCAGGATGCACATCCATCAACTACTTAAATAAGCACCTCTGCCTGAACTATGCAAATGCGCTCAGTTAAGGAACACTGTGTATGGCATACAGTCAGTGAGGAACTCTTCATTACTGTACAGCCCTGTAAAAATATAAATGGTCATTAGTGAATGCCTTTTCAACAACTTTCAAATTTTGGAAATGCTTCTCACAGCAACACAAAGCAAATAATTCACTTTGCATTTATTCTTTGCCATATTATATATGTATGGAGTATTGTTCCACAGAGTCACAATGTAAACAGGCCTACCTCAGCTGAGGCCCTGTCTGGCCACAGACAGTATTATACTGAAAAGTGAGAATGGCAGAGAGCTGAGCAGCCTAGGCCCACAGTATGGCCTGCTTATATAGTGTATGTTAACATGAGAAGCTCACGCCCTCTTGGGATTCAGCTGAATCTGGTTTAGTGTAAATCCCCATTATGCTGCCAGAGAATAGGGCACCCAGCTGAAATTTTGTATGACTGTTTGTTTTGTGTATTTGCACTTTTCATGTTACATTTACACTTGAAACGATAAAGCAGATACAATTATTCAAATTGTTTTTGATTTGATGTTTTTCCACTCTTTATGTCTTGCTGAATGTGTTTACATGTAGAAAGTAAAAAAATAAATAGGCTCATTCCAATTATAAAAAAAAATCTAACACTTTTTTTAAATGTTGAGAAAGGTATGTGAACCTGCAACAAACTGTAGACTAAGTTAATGCAACAATATAAACTGAAAATCTGTCAGTATCCTGTTTATATCTTCAGAAGCAATCAGGAATGAGGGATTGTAACTAACACTGAACATTGAACCACACGTAAGACATTATAATCTGGGTGTTTTGTATTTTGGCTGTCTGGCCAGAAAACTGTTTATTAAAATATGCTGCTTAACCAGTTTCATTGTTTGATGCATAAATCAGTGTATTCAGTCTGAACTCCTGAAGGTGTTTCCACAGTTCAGCAGCAGACCAGAGGCTGTTTAGCCATAAGGCAGCCTTAGGTTAGCTCTACTATGCGCTCACCCTGAGATTTCACCCTCTCTTGGGTGTGTTTCTCACAGAGGGAGATAGCTCCAGGTTCAGCGTTGTTGGAAATCATTATGCAAACTGTCTTGCCTACAAAACATGTGGCTGGACTGAAGCTCTTGAAAAAAGCCCTGAAGTATACTTGAATTCTGCATACGTCTATACTTCCTATACTTCATTTTCATCAGTTCAGAGCATCATGGGCACCTGTCTACTTTTAAGTTAAACTGTTCTTCAAATAGCTCTTATTGTGCTATTAAATTACAATATTTGACATTATTAAAAAAAGCAGCTAACTGAATATTCAGGCAACTAATGCCTTAGGATTCTCTATTGGACAGTTTCAGTCCTGTACTAAGACTTCTTTACTGCTGTTCCTTTTCTTTACATGCTATGTGCTTAACATATATACTATATACGTATCTGGTCATATGTATGGTATATTTGTACAGCAGAGTATCAATGTGGCAGGACTGGTGTTATTATTTGAATGGAGTGAATATGTGAACTTATAACTTAAATGGTTTGTTTAGTGTCTCCTGCATTGCACAAGAGCATGTCCAGTACTGCTTTTCCTTGGTCCCAGGTCCCAGCACCTTTCGTTTATGGAGCCAATACTCATGCTGGTAGAAGTGACACCTCAATTGACTCATCAGGCCTATCAGCTGGTCAATAGCCAAGGAGAAAATGGTTGACATCATTACAGCCAGACAATGCCATGCTGCTGCAGACTTGTTTTTTCCACTTCAGCACTTAAAGGGACATTTCCTTTGGTAACACTTATACTCTATAGTTTCTTTATCTCCAGTGCATTTTCATGAAAGAGGCAGAATAATTATCTGATTGACTTGGCTTCCAAATGAAACAAGTCTTGAGCCAGTCTGATTAGGCACTCTATAGGTAATGAAACTTCAGGGGACACATCAGAGGTAATGAACCTACAGAGCTAATGGTGTGCAATGTGAAATGCCCCATATGTTCAATCCTAAATTATGTGATATTTTGTACTTTACTTAGGTGTACTTTCACTTTTTGTATATTATTATTAATTTGTAAATATCAGATGTCATAAACATGTTTACTACACTGCACATTTCTACATCATTAATTCACTATTTCACTGAATTAATGATGTAGGCACACATTCAAGAAAACAACAGCTTGTGGCAGTGCAGACATATTCATTTAAATGTAGAACAAGTACATTTTTTAATATCACAATTAAAGCTAAAATTACATTAGTTTTTCAATAGGTTTTGAAAGCATTTTTTCTAACTGTTGAAAGCAGTTTAATTCACAGAAGAGAAGAAATTCAGGGAACACAGTGGCTAAGAATAACATTTAAACTAAAAAGAGGCCGGACTATATTGATCAGAACCTAGAGCTAGACTGTTATAATTTCAAGGAGATGTGGATGTCTGATGAATTTTGATTTCTCATGCTTCTGTCCCTAAAATGGAGAATGCAAGAATACCTTTAGAACCTGTATCAGAAAGAATAACACTTTCAATTCTTCTATTAAGATTTCTCCAGTGCTCCTTTTATTTGACTTAATGGAAAATTAATGGTCAAACCCAGCCCTAAGTAACATAAGTACACCTTCTACATGTGCCTGTCCTTGCAAGAGTTGACCATTATGTGGAAAATATACTTAGGTGGCATATAACTCAGGTCTGCATGAAATAGGTAACTAGACCCTGAGTGAAATAATTATTGCTTAATAACATGTTAACATTAATGCAATAATAAAACAGCTCATGATGAAAGAGAATAAGATTGTTTTAAATAACTCGTTTTTGAAACGAGTTGTGTGCTTTCAAAGGAATTTGAAAGCACACAACCTATTTCAGTTATAAAACTTTTGAATTAAAATCTGACAGTGGCTGAACACAGTTGTGTGGCATTGCGCCCTGCTTTTGAAGGGCACTGCCATTCAGAGCTCTTATCTGAGCAGCCTATCTGCCTTGGAGCAGCCTCAGACAAGGCACAGCTCATGCCAAACTCCAGGTTGGATGGAGCTAAATAAGTCAGAGGACTGACAAAACCAAAACATTCAAACACTGCAGGGAGTGAGGCACTTTGTTAACATAGATTATAACTGTGTCTGTAAGTAATTAGACTGTAATTAGATACTAAAAACATAGAGTGTGCAGAGTCCGGCCAATCGGTATATTATACAACAAACCTGCAACATTACTGCAATCTTTCTTTTCATAATGTCTTAAAGATTTTTTTTTAATGATATGATTGCATTTCATTGAATAATAGACATTCGAATAAAATAGAATAGAATTACAACTGAATACCAAACAAGGACAGATGTTTTAAAATGACCATATAAATGTGTAAATAAATAAATAAATAAATAACTTGATACAAAGCTCAGGAACCATGTCTTTCTGAATCTAATTCTTGTGAATAACTAGACCTCCAGGAAGGTCTGGATGGCATTAATTAAACACTAAAGCAAACCCCCTGAGAAATATATATTCACCAGTACACCTGTTATGCACAAATGAGAGGTATAACTGCAGCATTCCCAAACAGCATGAGGAATTTGTTTCTACATTTTTACCAATACACAACACTAAATAATTTACAATCCACATCTGCCTATCAGTAACAGTTTGTGAAAATAAAAGTTTAATTAATGATCTAAATGTGGATGACTGATCAACCATATCTTTAAATAGATCTGAAATATACCAGTACTCTAGAAAACCCTGCAGAAATGTGTATCACAAAGAAACAAGCACTGGAGCCTCAAGCACTGGGATACTGCTGATACAACTTTTTTTTTAGACCTTCTCTCTCCCTTTTCTTACTTGCCAGAAAGCAACACTTACAAAACATACACATGTGAAGGATACAATGATGTCTGACCATTATTGCATTACTCTCTGGTGTGCTTGTATGTGTGCGCGTGTGTGTGTGTGGGGGGATTGTGGAAATCTACAGTACAATACAGTACACTTGAATAACAAACAACAGCATACAGCTTGTATTAGTTTCATCTTAAATGGGAAAGTCACAAATCTCCTAAAATATATGTTTTAATTTGAGCAGAGATTTTAAAAATCCCTTTGATAATCTCAAACCCAATCTCTGCTAAGATGCTAGGGTACAATGCTGAAATCCATCAAGCCAACCCTGGTCACCACAGAACGCAGAGGCATGACAAAATCAATGTATCACTGGTCCTCCAGTATGAGCAATGCAGGATGGGAAAACAAGGCTGAAAAGAGAAAGGAACCATCTGATGAAAGATGGCCAAGTAGACCAATTTTGAAACCGTAACACCTTCAACATCTTTGCTGTAGTGGAGTTTAAATATGCTTTTCAATATGGCAGCAATGAGCTACATTTTTCAAAATTTAGTTTGGGTCTGATAAGTGACATACCCTCAAATATACTCGTTAATGCTTCTTTCCCCATCATCCTGATAAATTAACACGCAGCTGCACATCTTGTTAATAAAATATATCTATTTTTCTGTATTATTAGAGAATCAATTGCATAACTATTCTGCAACCATGTTCAAAAGATCAGAGCAGTCTGGACTAAATTTAATAAGGCTCCAGCCTGACTGGGCACTGTGCCATTATGATTATGAATGGCCCACAGCCTGCTCCAGACATTGCAAGGTTTTATTTTCTTCAGGCTGGCTTTATGATTTCAGAAAAAAAAATATTTGCAGTTCATGCAGTGTGCTTCAGTTCATTTTTTGCTAAAATCATACAGGAAAACGCTGACACCATGATTCAAAAGGTGTAGACAACCAATAAATCGGCAATTAGGACTGGATCAAATGTGACGGATATAATGTTACATTTACTAGAATCTTCTTCATCTGCAACTGGCATAAAGGAGGAAATGTGAATTAAATCATTTGTCTTTTTTTGAGGTCTTGTCTGAATCACTTCCAGGTTAACAACAAATAAAATGATGCAATTACAATGACATGAAAGAAAATACAGAATTCCTGCTTGGACACTCACATTACTGTGTGTGGAAAGGTACCATATAACAGCTGAATAATAACACAAAAATAAGGCCTCATCAGCTCACTGAAAAAGACTGCAGAGCTTGACAACATTTTAGAAATTCAAAACTGACTTGTTGCCCAGCAACTACCCTGACCCATGTCCCTTATAACCTGGATATTACTTGGGAAAAGACATTGTCTTCAGTTTTGTTCTGTCTGATGGCAACAACGACCTCTTGATCAAAAACAAGTCACTGCTTTCAGCTGCACTGTTGAAACAGGAATGGACTGGTGTGTTTCAGAGATAAGAGTAAAAAGCATATTCAGTACCAACACAATGCTATTTTTCAGAGGAATACTTTTTATTTGGAATTAATTACAATTTTGGGTTGAAATATAGCAGATACTATGACAATATATTTTTTAATTATAATAAAATGTCAGTGGAGGTAAGGTCTACTAAACCACTCAGACACCATTTAAATCTAATCAGACCAAAGACTGGGCCAGATTCAATGACCATTTGTCTTCAACAAATAAAGACTGTCATGGAAAACACAACATGTAACTTATGTGATATAACAGACATGTAAATTATGTGGTATAATAGAATGGTGGGAACACTGGGGGACCCCTGAGGTTTCAAATGTGAATACCCTGGAAGTCTTTAACAGAATAAATGTAAAGTGGAGAAATTACTCTATTTAAGTTAAGACAGAAAGGTCTTTTAATGATAAGTAATTGTCTTGGGCCAATCACGAAGATGCAGGAAAATCTTCAGAATAGGTAGCCAGTAAGTAAGGGATGATTAACCCAGTGCTAGTGCTCCATTGAATAAAGGCCTCCAGCTGTCATGGAAGACCATGAATTCTGTTGAACGGAGGCTTTCTTCTGCTGGGGTACTAAAGCGATGTATGAGCTCCCTTACAGCTGCAGAAGGTGTGCCTGCACTGCTAATGCAGATCATCATGTCCCTAAACATATAATGTGGATCAGGAGCCTGGCTGACACTGCACCATGGCCAGCAAAAATGCTTACATTCCTAGAAACCCTTGTAAGAATTGGAATTAGGTAACTATTAGGTAACTTCTACAAGGAAACTGACAAACTGACTGAAGAGCTATATGTAGGACAGAGAATCATACATGGTAAAAATACCATATTGTAGCAATTACTACAATTTGGTTTAGATGATGTGTAAAATTGCTGGATGATGTAAAAAAAATCTGTGAGCAAAACAGCATATATTTTTCACTTAACATTTCACGCAGCACATCTAAGCATTGCACAATGGCACTAGGTGAAGAGATAAGAGGGTCCAAGATGAGGAGAAGTGTGAATAAAGCTAGCTAGTGTGTGCTGGAAACTGGCTATTCACCTCAAAAAGGCATATTACAGGAGAAAGTCAAGAACAGTTTTAATTTTGTAGAATTAGTATTTGCATATTTAGTACATACCATGGCATGTGTATTTTTTGCACATTCCTGCTGCAGCTGTCCTTTTTTACATTTTAAACCAGATTTTTTCCCCAATTTTCCCAACCTGAACTCAACTGAACTTGCTGACCTATCTGCAGCACCTGCTCTGTCAGTTTTGGGAGGAGAGGCTGAACACATAAAGCCCACATTTCACATAACGACAATCTCACTTCTAATGCACACAGCAGTTGCACCACTAGCTGCGCACTGCCTATGATGTCAGAGGAAGACGTAGTCAGGCCACAGGCACCCAGCATGACCAGAGAGGGTGCTGTAGTAATGAGACCAACAAACTTAGCCCGTTTACCCCCTATCATCCCTGGTGAGGCTGGGCCAATTGCTGCCTCACCAATGGGGACCTCCGTCCATAGCCAACAATGGCAAGAACGGGATTTGAACCCCCTACCTCAGGGCTCCCAGGCGAATGTCTTGCTGTAAGGCACCCGGAGGCCCACAGCTGTCCATTTTAAGCTATTACAAAATCTTACAATTCTCCTTTAAAAACAGCCAGGATAAAAACTGTAACAGGCACTGCAGGAAGTGGCTCAATGAGTCCTTGTCCACCTTGGCTGCACTGACTTTTGCCAAACATCTCTGTCTGATAGCATTACTTTAGTAAATTAGATTAGAGCTGAGCATGACTTGGATGTGCAAGGTACACTTCCATTTTTTTCTTGGCACATTGAATCCAGGGTTTAAACTGAACACTTTACAGAGAAAGGAACTAAATGCAGAGGTGCCAACTTGTAGGATGAATCACTTTGGTGTGCGGAAGGGAGAGAGGGTGTGCAAAACCCAAACACTCTCTCCACTCTTTTGATGTATGGGCCACAAACGTAAATCAAAACTGAACTATAATCAGTGCCCTGTATGAAATAAAACCATGTGGATCAACCTACTTTATTTTATACTCTCATAAAAAGCAATTTGTACATTTTTTTAACCATCTCAGTGTTCAGCATTTTCATACTTAAATCAGACACATTCCATCACACAGCTAAACAATTCAATGCACTGATTAAATGGTATTTATGGAGCAAAACAAGCTACTAGAAAGAAGCAGGCAACAATAATTAGCAATAACGAAATAGCATTTCTCACAACCATTTTAAACAAGGTGAAGAAGCCAGTTGTCAACCATTCTAACAATTAATCCATTAACAGCTAGTATTTCTCTTACAGGTTAAATACCTGCCAGGTATTAGTCCAAGTTTACCCAAAATCAGTGTGTTTTAGTGTAAAACGCATAATTTCTGTCTTCAATTCTCAAACATTCTAGTTCACCACGAATGGAACACTGTGGCACAGGGTAGCCTCTCTGCCCTTTTTAGTAAGAGGGTAGTATTTTTCCTGTTTGGAATGATGTGTTGAATGGCTTATCTACTCTATATGTCCATGGTTAACTCTGATGGCTCTCCAATGGCTCTCACCAGGTACCTAGTTTTTAAATGACAGAAAGTGAGACAGAAAAATATTTTTTGTTTTGAGGGTACTAGTTTAAGGGACCTTGCAATATTGCAGGGTCACTAAGTACACCGTCTGTCAATCCTAAATTGTGAGACAGATCAAATGAACACATGTATGTGTTTACCAAGCTAATGCACCAGGGGCGAGCAGAGCGAGCATGTGAGCATAGGGAAGCCAAACCAGCACCTCCAGCTGGGGGTTTTGCGGGGCCACTGTGAGCATTTTAAACCAGACCAGAGTTTTGCACAGTCTAGTGCTCAAATGGTTAGTCAGTTTCAAGGGACAATTACATTTTAAAAGGGAGTTATCCCATAACATAATTATTTGTTGCCGACCCACAAAAAATCAAAGCCGCGATGTTGAAAGCCACAATGTGGGAGGGTCACCTGTATTTTGAAAATCTCACGTCAAGCCAGTAGAATAAAGTGGAGGTAAGTGTTGCTACAGGTCTTGATAGCTTACAATATTGCTTAAGCCTGTTTTCCCATGTGTTAGTGTAGCCACCAATTCTTTAATTACTGAATTTGACTTTTCTCAGTTCCGAAATAGCTGTTTTCAGAGTCTGCATAGTGCTAGACATGAAAAGGTTACTGTTATGATAACCTTGTATTTTCAAATGACACAAATTGAAATTGCAAAAAGGAGGTGCAGTCCAGGAATTTTACAGCCTTCCCAGGCCATGAGTTCATTATTCATACACTAGGAATAGAGAGGGAGATTCTCCTCTCTTTTCAACACCTGAGACAATGTTGTCCTGTGGAGCAAAGTGGAGCTTTTTTTTTTTTTTTTTTTTTTTTTTTTTACACATTTGCTTGTTATTCTTGTGTCCTTGTTCCGGGCCTCTTTTTGACTCTTGTCTTTGCTTTGTCCTCTGGCTACATGTGGTTACTTAGGGAGAAAAGAGTAAAGCTTTGGTTTAGTATATTATGTTTTCTTTTTCATAATTGTGCCTTTTTTCATGTTCATGTCTTTTGGATTTAGTGTTGTGGTTTAGTGTTATGGTTGAGTCTTTGTCTGTAGTTTAGATGTAAATACTGGTCTTATTTATTGATTTCACTAATTTCATTGTGTCTGAACACTGAACTAATAATAATAATAAAAAACAGTCCTCTGAACATCCACTGTTTCATGAATGGAAATACTGTTATGCAGTCATCTCTGTTATGCAGTCATTGTTTCAGCTTTGATAATTCCACTGCCCTCACTAGAAAATGAAAGGACAGGAAAATAGCTATATCAGTGAATGCACTACAGTATCAATTCATCTAACATTTAATATTCATCATGTATTCTCTGACCCCATTGGTCAAATGTCTTTGAAGTAACTGAGGATAACCTTGACATTCCTTTACTGATAGAGCTAGAGATGGGGTATTGAGCCATATATTCCGGTTACCTTAAAGAGTTAAATGTAATTTTAGCTGGGTGACTTAATCTCTATTAGCTTTTTCACATTCATCATAGCACTACACTTAAAGCACAACCAATGCAAAAGCCTACCCCAAAACATTGCAGGCTGGAGTCTTCCATGACTGGCAGCCCACTTTGCTTCATGGGTAATGTTCATTGCTCTGGTGTCACTCCACTGCTTCCCATTTTTGCTACTGTTAAACTCAATTCAATTTTCATACAAGTCCTAAAATTATATTATTACTTCCAAATTATATTACGACTTTTGAAGCTACTCATTCCACCATGTTTCTTTCCCAGGAAATGGGATGTGTCACATGACCTCCACTGCTCATATTGGTGACAAAGGTAAAATAAAAATTTTACGCCACATCCTCAGAAGATTTTGTCTCTTGCAAACATATCCCATGAGGTCCACATTAAAGCCGCAGGTTTGTCTTTCATCCTGCTTTTCTGTGTTGTCCACGTCTCAGACTGCAGCCCATACATTTGTAAGTCAGATCCCCTGCTGTGCCTCTCTTCGCCGAATAAAATTCAAGTCATAATGCCTTGGGTTCTTTACGGCAGCAAAAACATGTACTTTTCTTTTTCCCCCTTAAAAGCCCGCAGCAGAATTGAATATCAGTGCCAATAGCAAGTAGAACACTATAAAAGCACCATGAAACTGGATTTATCACTGTTTTGTCATGGGATATCTGGATAAGCACCCTCCGTCACAAACAAACAACTTTTCCTCACATCCATGAAATCTGTATAGTAGTGAAATGTTAAAAAGCAGAAAAAAAGATTAAATGCTTCAGAAAGGACGAGTCACAAGAACAGGTCATTTTGTCTCCACATATGCTATACAGAACTACTTGTAACTATAGCAAGGATGATGAAAACATGTATATTTACCATAAATCTTAATAAATCTAGTGAAAACATTAAAGCAAAAAAAACATGCCATGAAAGACAGCCAAACGAGATTTTAGTTTCTTGGCAGCACTCAGCTAACATGGAGTGCTAGCTTGGGACTGCAGTATGTGACACCGATAAGGTTCACAGGCCTAGTTTGTTTACCATAGTTTGTTGAGCACAGTTTCTCCTCTCACAAATTAACACGGTGCAGGTTGCATGCAGTTCATCCATCTCCTCATAATGGTGACTGATCGTGGGACCTCCTGCCAAAGATAATGTCACTGACTCTTTCCTTCAGCCATGTATTAAAACTTCCAAGAACTTAAATGTCAAGAAAAAATATTTTTGCCTATTCACTGACTTTTAAGAAACTCATGAAACTGAAAAATGACTTCAATTCCTGCCAAATGAACTGTTGGTCCACTGTAACCACAAAAATGAGCTGTGGTTGATTTCTTTAGTTCGGTTTTCAATTTTCTATTTCCTACATAAATTTACCACATTCATTCTTGTGGAGATATAGTATAAATGTATAGTATAAGTAAAGTATAACATAGGCATAAAAAACAAATACATAGCTTTTCAAACATATTTATAACAATAATAACTGGTATGAATATTCTGCATATGCATATAAAACCACCTTATTATTATGATGAAAGAGCATAATTATTGTCTATACTAATACTGGGGCAGAGCCAGTAAGGCACGTTGAACGACTGAAAATAGAAATGAAGCTAAACAAAATACTGAAATAAAACAACAGACCTTACTTAATAATAAGAGTAGTTTATGTTTTGAAAATCAAATACAATGTAAGAAATTCTTGTCTTGTAAATCAGATTGAAGTATTTCAAAAACATGAAAACAAAATCAAATGTTTCCACAATCATATAGTGCTGCATACACTGTGTCTAACATTCAGAAAGTCATATCTGTAGCACATCCTTCAAGGTTTGTCATACACTTTTGGTATTATTCTCCAGTCTGTCAACTCATGTTTGTGTTCCAAAAGCCCTAAAGCCCAAGTAATTACATTAAAAGGTTATTTCATTGTGAACTTCATACACAAAGTACTTTATTTTGAATCTGGCAAAAGACAAAACACTGAAATAAATAGGTTTTTTGAGAAACAGGATTGTTAGATGGTACTGGGAGAGAGGTCCCGCGAGTCCCTGCTGTTTCCTGCTGTTTACTGTTGTGAACAAGTCTTCTCACAGCCAATGAGATGTGTAAGGAAGCGTGAGGAAAGTACTCCCTTTTACTTTACAAAGCCACATCTTGTCATGCATCACTACTTTATCTCAGAGAGAAAAAGAACAACGAGGTCAGAAGAGCCTGGAGGAGGGGAGTGTGACACCTATGGTGGGGAGGGGCTCGGGGTGGGCAGGGCTGGAGGGGTGGGCTCGTAAACCCAAGGCCTGAACAAACAGAAAACTGCCGCCACTTTTCACTTGTAAGTCTGTGATGCTTCAGACAACTCATAAGAGTCATGTGAGGTAAACTGTGAACCAGCTGAACCATAGCAGGACTGGGCATTACAAAAGTTCAGGAAAAGGGGTTAAACCAGTCTATGTTTAGAAATATCAATCAAGACCACAAATTACTTCTGGCAATATTTTCAGTCCAGCTAACTTCATTTAACAGTTCTGTGGCATTCAATAGGGCCCTGTTCAAAATTCAGCAAAAACAAAGAAAATGTAGTATAGTCCAATAATTTGTCTGTTAGCTGACTAGATTACATTCCAAATTTTCACTGATTTCAGACAAGATATGAACACTTTTAAACAAATTTATGAGCAAGATCAGCTAGAAGAAAGTAGATAGATTCAAACTGAACATGCTTGAAGAGTACTTTAAAGAGATAAATAATATTTTCTATAATTGAATTACTACATCTGAAGTGCTTTCAATCCAATCAATCTCAGTATTTTTATTTACTATATATGGTGCAAAGAATTCATGGCCGAAGTCATGACAAAGTGGGAACTCAAAGAGCTCCACTGCATCATTCCATTGCTGCTGTAGGGGGAATGTGCCAGTTAAATAATTGACTCATAGGACTTATTACTTTTGAAATTACTTGTGAAATACTGATTCCTCCATTGGAGGAGTCAGCTTCCAGCCTCTACTGGGGCATCAATGCCTCTCCAGGTCTTATTACGCTAGGATATGTCTGTGTGTTCATAAGGACAGCTGGATCTAATAGCCCTGTATATCAATGCCTCTTCAACAATTACATTAAATTTCCATGGGAACACACTCAACACTTGTTTTAGCAGCTTGCAGACTGTAAATACCACACTTAGACTATGTGAAAAAAGCACACTTAGACTATAAGAAAATTATAGCATGCTACGTTATTCAGAGACGCTAACTAGCTGATTTTAACAGCACAGTGGCTACCTCTGAGCTTGGGTCTCTGAAGTCTGACACATGATCATATCCACACTAACTATACAACCACAGTTACAAGACAGGATGTGGTCTGGTTTATGGGGAGACGAGGAGAAAATATGCTCTACCTGAGGTACTGTCACTCCTAGGAGAGCATACACC
This sequence comes from Albula goreensis, assembly GCA_022829145.1. Lineage (NCBI taxonomy): Eukaryota > Metazoa > Chordata > Actinopteri > Albuliformes > Albulidae > Albula > Albula goreensis. The sequence continues at coordinate 15,573,368 of CM040756.1, forward strand.
CATAAGGCTTAACAGTGAAACCCAAGCAGGAAGGCTCAGAAGTGTGATTTCTCTGATTCAATGCTTTATAACTTCTGTTGTTAATTCAGCTATTGTAGCATCTACATTAGCATGCTTCACAACTGGTTTAAATACTGGGGCTTCGTTCTACACAGTGTGCAATTTTGGAAGATCTGCTGGGGTGAGTTCAGGACAGTCATCTGCTTGATTATGTAAAGTCATACAGTCTGTCAAAAAACATTCCTTATTAAACACGGAAGCTATTTTACCAAGTTACACCTCAGCAGTTTGGGAGGAAACTAAACTTCAGGGACAAAGCACTTTCTCAAACTCAGCAAACATGTATCCTGCTTTAGTATTTTATAAACCATCCCATAAATTCTACCATGAGTCTGCTGTTCTTCAACTGGCCCTATTCCCCTGACTCCCCTTTTGAAGTACTAAACTCTCCATAGCTACGGGATCTCCATGGAAGAAGCTCAACAGCAACCTAGTAAGTTTTACAATATCAAAGTTAACTTACAAGACTGTTTGTAGAAAATAGTAACAATGTAGTCAAACATTAAAAGACAAATTTCTAAAGAGAGATTTTCATAATGTCACCTGATAACACAATCGAAAGAATATCTGACTTATTTCCGCTGTGGTGAAACCCCCTGTTCTTTCAGAGTATAGGCTATTATTTTATTTTTGCTGCAAACAACATAACTAGTGTGTGATAAAATACACCTGTGCAAACTATAACAGCAGTCAACTGTAGTGATGATGAAATCTACGGATGCACAAAATCACAGTTCAATCCTGGTAAGCCACAGAACCCTCTATCATGAATCCTCGAGCAGAACAATAGGAAACAAGGCGATTCGAGATGCTAATGAACCAGCTTATATCAGGGTGAAATAAACGCAAATACACTGCACTGCAATTCTGATGACCAACTTGTCTCTTTTAACTTGACCAAGTTGACAAGTTAAATAGTTTTGACTGCCTCTGCTGAAATGTTAATTTTTTTTTGGCTATCTTTGTTTCACATATTTTTGCAACTGTTCCAAAGCACTTGACACAGAAATACTTGTCTGCTCATAAAAACCAAAATAACTACTCTGTTGATAACATCATCAATAGGGTTTCTTGCACTAAAAAGTCACATAGCAAGCTTTTTGGAATTACCATACAGATCCCAGAAGGGCCCATAAGCCTAGAGCTCTCCTGCAGGGAAAAAGGTCAATACCTATCACATTTTTCTGATTAAACAATCTGACCGTAAACTGCCCACCTTGTCCATGGCACCCGCTTTGAGAAATTAAAGTAGCTGCCTTAAAGCATGCTGTTCAGCACCTGCTTAACTGCTGACTGGCTCAGCTATCAATCATAAAAGTGTAGGAAAGCACAAACTGGAGCAGACACCAAGTGCACTAACAGAGATTAGTCTTATTTTGTTGCTATGAGTAGCACAATTCTAAACATCCAAAATATCATCACAGTGTCACTGAATAAATTGTTTCTTTTTAATATTTTGGATAATATATGCAGCACAAATGTGAGGCAGGTGTGAAAATATGGTGAATCTGAAATGAGTAACTATCTAAACCACTTTTACTGTGTAATCCAACTGAACCAAACCTACAGGCCTACATGCTTCAAGCATGCAGTTTTCAAAAACAAGTGAGCGCCATGAAGTAGCTAAAGTAGCACAAATGCACTGATGAGCACAATTCCAAGGCACACTCAAGGCAAAATGGAACCAGGTTTTCTAAAAAATAAAAAATGCAGTACTTTACCTGCAGTGAAATTGTATCTTGCAGAAAATCCTATCGCCTCCAATTCACCATCAGCAACAAATTTTATCCATAGGTATCTGCCGCTGGATCGGATGTAGGGAGGGCTTTGTTGCCCACAGTAGCGTCCAATTATTGGAGAGAAGCCAAATGGTCCATCCCGAACTTCAATATGATCAAATTTGCATTCCCATGAAGGCTCTATTGAATATGTTTCATCAAAGTAGAGATCAATACACTGTCTCGGTTGAGCTACAAAAACAAGTAGGAAGAACACAGATATACATTAATGTAATTTTCATGTGATTAACACCTTTTTAAAATCATATTACAAAACAGTATAACTACTGTATGCATACATGTTATGTATTATGATTATTCAAACATTTTTATATTATTTATTCCATAACAAAATGGACAGAATGACTAAGCATAATAACCAAAGGACCACATTCCAAAAAACAGAAGGTTTAATTCCATCCTCTCTGCAGTTTGAGCTTAACTTGAATATGAAACAGAGTAGAAACAAATTCTAACTGCTAAGTGGACAGATTTAAAAACACCCATAAAGCTTCACTCATATATAACTATAGAGATCTGTAGAACTGCACATGATTTGATAGAATACCTTCACATGCTGTCTTTTGCAATCTTGTTATGAGTTACGCAGCTAGCCTAATTACAATACATTATGAATTGTATTCAGTAATATATTTATCAATGGGAGATGCTTAAGGGATATGGGAATTTCCGAGGGGATTGTCTGAGATAATTCCATACGCTACAAAATGTAAAACCATCAGAGATAATGGCACCAGAAGTCAACATAGACTCATTCATTCTATTGTTTTGGATAATAATGAAAGTTTAAGATGTGGGGCTCAATATAAAGTGTCACATCTTAACTTTAAAAACAAGTTCCAATACAGCACATGCTGTTGTTTTCATATTGAAATGAGCGTAAACTTTACACTCACACCACCCTAGCGTTTTCCAGAGTGCTCTTTTGACATAGCCAATACAATATGTTTAGATAACAGTTCCTTGCTATTTGCATGAAATAAATACCTGGAATCATTACAGTAATCTGCAAATAAAATGTTTAACTATCTGTCGAAAACTGAATCCATAGACAACGCTTCAAATGTCTAAATAGTTTGTGTCACGCTCATTTAAGTATGGTAACATGTACATAAATGAATGAATTAATAAACGAATATTCACTGTCAAGACAATGTGATAATGTTCACTGTCAAGACATTTACCTTCAAGAATGTAAATGCACTCTCTCTCTGGGGGGTATTTGTTGGGGAAATTGGGAGAAGTGAAGAGACCCCCTTCTGGTTCTTTCACCCAAGTTCCACATTGGCCTGCTGGTTGGACTCCTGAATTGTTTTTCACTGAAACACAGTCACAGCTGGAAATGAATAACACATCTGACAAGAAATGGCAGCGAAATTAAATGCCAGAGGTTATAAATTAATGAGAGGTGCATGGACAGAAGAACATACAATTATGAATAGTGCAACATGCAGGTTTACTTTGGAGTATGCAGTCAGTTCTGTCAAATAACAGAAATAAGACTAATACAAACATGACGTGAGTAGACCAGGAATATCAGAGCCATATGGTTTTCTACCAAAGAAATGCATTACCTTGTTCCTTCTTTGTTGCCCCAGACAATCCAAGTATGATGAGACTTGCAACAACTGCAAAAAATTAAATGACTGAATAAATACATGGAGAGGCAAAATGACCCTTTCTCCTGTCAAAGAGGAGAGGGAATGCTGCCACTGTGACTGACAAAGAAAACACCAATGTCTGTTTTGGTGTTGTAGCTTGCAGCTTTCAATGGTGTGTAGTAAATTGTAATATACCTCCTCACTTGTTTCGACATGAACTCAAGCATCTTTTCAGCTTAGTGATTGTAATAGTCGTTACTCCAAACTCAAGCCATGCTGAATAAATTTAATGCGCATTCATGATAGTATTTCAAAAGAAGTCAATGTAGAGCAAGTGCAAGGCGCTCAGAAGCTTCAATCCTAGCGCTCTAACTACAAATCTGCTGCCTCTCACTATTAAAATATAAAATCACAGCCGAGTAAACTCATAACAGAAATTAAGACATGTTCAGTGCTTCTGCGTGTTATAGTTTATGACACTGTATTAACACCAGGCGCCAGATAAAGGGTTTTCAAACGGGTGGCTTCCTTAAAATCAGTATGCAGCAAACATTTGATTAATTGGCCTAAACAGTGTGGTACATTTTCATATATCAAGTTCAAAAACTTATTAAGTACGATCAAGATGTCGTTAAATCTGTACCAACATAAATTCCCTGTTCAAAGCATTTACAAAGTGCATCCTAGAAATACTACACTAAAGCAAATGTGCTTTTAGCAGTAGCAGAGCAGTAAGCACGGTCACATACCATTCGAATCGGAAATGAATACTTACAAGCATATACACATAATTTCACACACCAGAACGCAAATGCTTTCTCTTTATGTGTACACGAAAGTCGGCAACACATGTTCATACAGTATTAATATACTAATATAAGGCGTGCTATAACAGTTTAGAAGATACGCAAGGATTTTTTTTTGTCCAAGGGCTAACACGAAATGTTCAAAAAATGAACACCCGTTGTACAAAACCAACAGTTACTCTTTTCACATTACACAAATAAAGCATTTCAAGCACTGCATATAATTACATAAAGTCATAAAAAGGTGACTTACCGTGAAGCAAACTGCGCCCATGTACCATGTCTGTTCCTCTTACAAGGGGCTTCAATCTCAACTAATTCCATTTAGATACAGGAATACCTCAAGTGGAAATTATTGATATATTGGGAATTTCACAAATGGATGGGGATCATTATCACACAACCCAAAAATAATTAAGAGGGAAAAACAGAAAAAAAGTAATTCCAGAAGTAAAATAATTACTAATCACCAGTTTCATATAAAACCATAAACAGGTCTAAACATTCGCCGGATTTCCATCCAAACGTTTCCAAGACCTTTTGGTGCCTTTGATGCACTGAAAGGATTAATAGGTCCGTCATCAGCCTTTCCTAATCGCTCCACCTTTGCAATCTTCCGAGGAAAAGATTTACAAAAAGGGGATTTGGCAATTCTTCTTCAGTCCCTATTTAAGCAACAATCCTTTACAATCCAGTAAATCCATCCTGAACATATTTTCCTGTTTTATTTCACTTATTTGCTGTCCGTAGTGTCCCCCAACTTCATATAACAAAACTCACAACCTGAAGATTTCTGTTTGTCTCCTTTTCCTATTTCACCGGTGATGAACGGTGTAGAGAAATCATTCCCAGTCTGTTAGCTGCGTGGTTTCCTCAACGAGAAAGAGTTAAATGCATATAATCGCTCTTCTCCAGCAGTTGGTCATACATCCACTCTCTAATCCTATGGGGTAATGGAATAATCTTAATAAGCGGTGAATTATGAAAAAGAACTTTTGATTAAAATTGTAATCCAGCCAAGCAGACATAACAGGATCAAACGGAACAAAAAGTAGAGGATGTTTCTTTAAGATGCACTGCAAACCGCGCAGACTGCAGGATGCAACACCTCTGACGGCGGCAGCACACCAAAATATAAAAGGTAAGCAGGAACACACTCTGTGGAAATGGCAGAAATAAGCAAGCACAGATATATGTCTGAGGACGCCCGACCATCAGTAACTCCGAGCAGCGGCACCTGCAGTAGGGTACTGACGAGGGAGATCTGCAGCCTGTTAATATGGCGGGGTATTAGATGAAATAAAATGTACCGAAGCACGAAGACAGAGTGAATTCAGTCGGGAGTATGATTTATCAACCATACCAGTCATTACCACTGGAACACTATCATTTATTTTTAACTATACTGCAGCGTGCATGTCCTAACATTTAAAACCAGCTTACGTCTAATTACAAAGTCTGGCCGGTATGTGCATTGTAAATGGCTGATTATCCCTTTGACCATCATTTTAGATCTATCTTAATATAAGTACATTTAATATCTTATTTGTTTAAGAATTAAGGTGATTTTACTTTTCAGAGAGTCTGAAATTGCCGTCCTCTCGTAACTTTTGCTTCGCTGCAGTGTAACACAAGCTTACTAGCTTTCAGCTCAGGGGTGTCAACGTTCCTGCCGCGACTCCCAGTTTTTATGTATGAATGAAAATCTATTGCATTTTACCCATCCCATGTATTAACTTTGTATGTTAATAATATAACGCCCAAATTGTTTCGAATCTTTTAAATCTTCTATAATATATTTAATACATCAAAGAACAATTTATTCCATTGTAGCCTGGTGTAACAGAAACCCATTGAGGAAAATGTCCCATTCGTCCACTATATTATCATTGATACCACTTCTCTGCAGCACCAGCCCGCCCCTTCTACACTCTGAAATTATTGATGCGATCATCTGTACACCCAGGAAGCAACCTATCTACTGTCAACAGTTCAGGCAAATACGCAATGCAAATACCACACAGGCTCGGGGCTATTTATTTCATTTACATGTTTAAAGGGCTTCAAAATTAAGGCAAAACATAGTGTCATTTTTAGTAAACAGGAAGTGATGTGAAATAATATATAAATAGTTGAGATGCACAGTTTGTCCTGAAAGGACATCATCGGGTGTAATAACCTGGTGGCCTATAGCCCTGTAATGCTGAAGTCGTGCCAATGTCCATGTGCAGCTGCTAAAAACCCAGACATTTTGGGGGCCTTCTAATGTGTAACATATGCTCAGAGATGATGACAATTTACCTAGTCACAGAAATTATGCTATGGGAACATTTCGTGTCAGTTTTGGGCAGGCATTTCCATGTTTTGAGAGTGGCATAAAAGCCTGCATTCTCAAAAGTGTGGTTGTACTAGTTGAATCTTGTACCAGAAGGGATTCAGCTTGCCAAACCTCAGCACAGGCGATGATGTCAGCAAACATTCAAGTACATCTCAGAAGTGTTTAGTCATCGGTATGCTTGATTACAAAGCTGATCAAAGTGACTCGGGTTTGTGCCAGTGGTCCTGGTACCATAAATAGTCTTGGCAATCAGTGGGTATTTCCAATATGGAAATATTGAGATAGCAAAAGGCACTTCTCAGGTGAACCCGATCCTCCTTTATGCATGGTAGTTTGGACCTGCATTCAAATATGGCAGTGCCAATAGCAGTAGGGTATTTTGTCAGGCTAAGATCATCACCAAACCAACACGCATGCATTACTCTGCCAGTTACTTCCTGATACTAGAGTATTAATGCATAACAAAGGAAGGTGTCGGTAGTTTCATCTCCTCTCCCATTACTCAACAGCTTTGTTTCTGTGCTGTAAGGAAGGTACTGTGCTCTCAGATAACACACCACCACTTTTATGTGCTGAAACTTTAGCAATGTTTCCACAAATTCCTCTCAAGTCATGAAAAGTAATCTTGCAGTATTCCTTCATTTGATAATATTTTTTCTGTAATATGATTTTCTGTATTGTATTAGTTGAAGCAGACAATAATTATTTATTAAATGAAACAGTAAGGTGTAACTGATGTTATCAGACATGAACCAGTGTTAAACATGTACATCCAAGCTTGGCTTCAACATTGCCTCTCTCGCTGAATGTCTGGCGTGGACATGACCTTTGAATTCAGCATGTACCGCATGTTTAATATTCAACTTCACAGAAAGCTCTAGTTACCATAATATACTTCTTTATATGGATTCAATCCATGTGACTGTTTTAAGAAGTCAAGAGGGAAAAATGCTATCTGCACGCTGAATGAAAAAATCAAATTGTCTAGCAAAATAGTTTTATTAATGTAACATTTGCATCTTGAAAAAGTATAGTGCAAAGTGCAAGAGAGTTTAAAAACTAGACAGGAACCAGGGAGCAAGCGTTTCAGCACATGACTATCCTCACTGCTCTCTGGCTCCTGTATAGTTTTTCAACTCACTTGAATTTGCATGGTATTTTTTCACAATGTAAATGTTAAATGAATAAAACTATTTTGCTAGACAATTTGTCAGATTTTTCATTCAGTGTCCGGATAGCATTTTTCCCTCTTGATAAAATGTTTGACTTCACACACCTGATTACAACTATTTGACTGAGTGCAAAATTACCTTCTATTTTACTGTTTTAAGAAGTGAAATGAACAATGCCAACACATCGTTAATTGTATTTCTCAAATGTTTATCTTTTTTCTGCAAGCTGCTTGTATTTGTTTAAGCTATACTGCATATAGAAAATACTCATTTTCAAATGGGGAACGCATTGCTGAAATTCTGAATTCTCACAACCAGATGTAGCCTGATAAATATCTATTACAGTGCTGTGTGATGCCAGTTGATTTTGCAGATGACAGCACTGACTGCTTGCCATTGATTGACATTATGTGTTCAAATAACACTTAACAAAACATTGAAAGCTCACCCCTTCTGATTGGTAAATTCTGAGATGAATAGTGAGAACATGACAATTATTTAAATGAAGGCTTATCTTGCTTGCTGTATGCAACACCAGTTCCCTCGAATTGAACTCCCTCCAGCTTAGCCATTCAGCATAAAAACCTGTCAGAGCAAATGGGTACGAAACACTGCAAGCATCTCAAAGAAATGATTCATTCTGGGGCTTCCTAGTAAACTGCCATTTTTAATTAAAGAAGTTTATAAATTCAAGAGAGATACCATTGTGGTGTAACTGCTCCACTAAATTTGTAATTATGGAAACTCTCTGGGGGAATAGGAAGACCAAAATATGCATGCACATTGTAAAAATAAGAAAACAGATGTATGAAATTATACATATTCCAGCATATATCAGTGTGGAATGTCATCTTGTACATCTTGGTATTTACATTCAAGGTAGGTTACACAAACATATAGTTACACAAATGCAGTATACACATATGCAGAGAATATGTTTGTGTAATGTATGAAGGTAAGTACTATTATGCATTATTTTATGATATAATAATACATTCTATTATGTCTCCTTGAGAAAAAAAAACAGCTGTACAATCAAGGGGTAAGCTCATCTCAACCACCACTAATATGTTCTTTATTTTCCACCCTGGATATGCATGGCCACCATTTTGCATTTGTTTTAGGGCCCGAAAGCTTCAAGACAACTGAGAAATCATTACTGTACATTTAGATCCATATAATAGATGTGTTGTGCCCTACCAATCCACAAAGTCTAAGTTAAAATTGCTGTGCAGTGTCAAAAAAGGATATAGATCACAGTATTTAATTGTGCAAAACAACTGTTTTCACACAACATTGTTGTATAGTTATGGCCCTAGCATGTCAAGATCAGGAAATAGTTTGTCATCTAAAAAGTCATTTTAAACCTTGTGCTTTGACATTCTGTGTCTTTGTATAAGTGTTTGATTGTACTGTAAGTTAATAAAAGCAGGTTAATAATTTTTACCATTTAGACCCAGGAATAGTATTACTGCAATAATGGTTTGCGATGATCTGTGATATCTTTGTTGATGTTATCAATACAACCTTGTCCTCACGTTGCTCTTGCCAAGGTGAAAAGGTTGGGCAAAGCAGTGTGGAAAACAGTAGGTCTTTGTAAGTGGCATGCAGTGGTTTGGGCTGGTAGATGAGGGAAGTTATGCTTGGGTGAAGAGAGCTGTGCCAGGGTCTGTTGGCTGGAGGTGCAATCTGGAAAACAGCAGAGCTGTTAGTATAAGCCAGAGTTGGAGTCAGAAAGCTGCCTGAGCCAGGCAGTGAGGCCTGGTGTAGGTGAGTAGCCCACTATTGGAATGAGCTGTAGCAGTCTACCCTACACTTCAGCAGCCGGCTCCGATTGAATAATGAGACCCCACAGAGCTGTCCTGGCTTGAATGGAAGACTGTGGTGCTGAATGGGAGGGCTGGGTTTGTGGTGCTGTCCTGGGTGCTGATGTTCATTTCCCATTTCTGGGAAGGTGTTAGGTCTGAGTGGGTGCTTTCCCTGTGCAGGATGAGGTGAGGATTGCAGTTGCCCACACCATGGATATTAGCTCTGATATGAGAATAAAAGTATAACTGAATGTATGTGTGCCTGCAAGAATGACTTCACTGCAACCCAATTATTTTAGTTCAGACACAGTTGAGAACCATGATGACAGATGTATTATCTGTGCCTCTGTTCAATGGAACACAGATGTTAAGCTATTCACAGTTGAATCCTCTTCACAGAACTTAGAGGTTTTACTCAAGTGTACAGGAAGGGAAATGAAATTCTATGTAAATAAATCAAGCATTTTCTGTCATCTTTTTTTGTCAGAATACGCAGTGCCTTTTTCTCTAACAGGATTGCCAGTAATGTGGATAAACACAGAGGCTAATGTTTTCTGCCCAGTGGGACACAGCTTAACCTCATTAGCAATGCATTGAGGAACTTGTTTGGTTAAAAAAGGACCATCTGTTTATCATTCAGTGAGCTTGTACTTCATTAAACAAAACACTTTCATGACAGTATGCTGGTTTGACCGTAAACAAATATTTGAGGCTGTCTTTAAAGGTACATTAACTGACTGTCATGTCAAGCAGTAGACCAGCTGTATCAGATTTCACATCTAAAGCATGCTTTGAGTTCCTACAACAAGCTTTAGCAGAGCGAGTGAAAGGATCCATCAAGGAATCACCTATTTCATTACATCAACGTTGGTGTCACCTTTTACAAATAATTATGTAATTGATTAGAAGGCTTGCACTTTCTCAGAGTGCTTCATCTCCTGTTGTTAGCTAATTGAATGTGCTGTTACCGTTTCACTTCAGGTACCTAATTAGATAATTTGTTCATGTCTTGTTTTTGCTGGCTAGCCTTTAGCTTGCCAAGATATCATGAAGTCTAGGATGGGCATTGATAGTTTTGTGTGTGTATGCATGTGTGTGTGTGTGTGTGTATGAGAGAGAGAGAGAAAGAGAGCGAGAGATGTTTATAAGTAAGTCAGGCAAGCCCTATTACATTGTCTTAGACTGTTCTGAGATCACTATCTGATTGTCTGATACAACTGTTGTGTTTAGAACATGTACTTCTAGCCCAGGGTTAAAGCAAAAGCAAAACAACTTCAAACAGACTTCTAGTGTGGAGTGCAAGTCAGTTTGGGTCAGTACACACCCTTTGGGGGTTTGAATTGCCACTGGGCATGCACACTTACAACTGATCAACGTCAAGTACTCTGTACAGTATTCAGCAACCTAAATACCCTTAAGTGGAATTTCCTGATTGAAGTGGGAGTGTGTCCTCCACTAGAGATTTTTTTCCATGCCTTCAGTATACATAACCTCACTTTCAATTATTACCCAGATCATACTGGGACTACAGAACATGCAGTTGTCTTGTATTTTGATCATATAAGCTTGCAGCTGGAAAATTAAATAAAACTGTTGGTTCAGTAGTAAATTAATCTCGGGGAAAAACATTATAAAATGGGCTAGGAGTTGAGTCTACAGTGGGCTGGAAGAGAGTGATTTTCTCTTCCCTGCAGATAACTTCAGATTCCTGTGTCATTTTTTTTGTTTGACAAAATAACCTTGTACAGCCAAATTGTCCAAAACCATTACAAATAGTCATGTTAAAAATTATCCTTTTATTCACTTTAATTAATTAAGTAAAGGGCATGTTGCTGCAATATAAAATAATACATACATACACACATATACATGCATACATACATACATACATACATACATACATGTATGCATACATGCATGCCATGCATACATGTGTTTCATGCATTGAATGGCCTTAATTAAATGAGTGAGTTGCCTCAGTAGCCAGAAACTCCCACAGTGCTGCTATGCAGTGATTGCAGTGCTGGCATTTATAATACTGAATCTTATAATGGGACATGTCCAGTCACCTTTATCTTATGTTCACAAGGCAAAGGGAAAAGGTCTGGTCTTTCCATTAATCTTGTATTTTTCCTCTTTTTTCACCACACACCCTTTTCTTGGAACCATTTCAAAGATAAATGGCGTTAAAGTCCTGGCTGTTGGCTCCAATTGTGCTTCTCTCTATCTGGCCTACCTGATTCTCCCCCAGCAGTTTAATTGGCCATGCAGTTCATCCCTTGACCTCAACAGCGACAAATCAGGCACCACAGGGCATGGAAACTGCATGGGGGGTCAGGGGCACTTCCCATCTGAACCACAGTGAAGGCTCTGGAATGTGTTTTCTGGAAATCGATGGATCGTTCTATTCCTGCCATGAGAGTGTACTGTAAAAACTTGCTTTGTCGCGTTCAGAAAAGGCAGTGATAGGTGTCAGAACACACAAAACCAAAGGTGGGCTGCAGAACTAGGGTCTGCATTGATCTCTTTAGTGTCTGTGGCCTCTGGTTTGCACAGGACCAAACCTTCCTCTTTCACTCTGTGAACCCGAGACAATGATTTGCATCTCCCTACATGGTGATCAGAACATTTCAGCTAAATGTTTCACAATATCCTAAAACTAACTTACATGGAATGATATGCTCCCCCAAGTATTTCTCCACAACAGAGCAAAAAATGGCAAATATGTAATGAAACTACATTTCATACACGCTCTTGTTCAACAATAGCATTCTTAGGTGTTATGCTCAAAGATGAATAGTACCATTTCTATTGAACACTGATCAAACTTCTGAGTTTTTTCTGATTGTTGCAGCACTACTTGGTAATATAATATGTTTCTGTACCTAAAAATGCAAATATTCCTGATAAATATAGAACTGTAATTATTGGAATCGGAATGTGCTTCTTCAAGTGCAGAGAACAAAATGAGATCTGCTGTCATATGCCTTCTATCAAAATGCCATTTAAAGCACAGTGCTATCTAATTTCTCACACCACTGCTTCAACTATAATGCAAATAAAGTCACAGTAAATTTTGTGTTCAAAACTGAATTTGATGTGAGCAGCAAAGCTTCTATAAATATAAAAATAAATATCAGTGTGTTGGAAGAGACAGTTCATTATCAGCTGAAGTGGTCATATGTTTAACATTAGTTTAATAATGCTCAGCATTAAACTCCCCTTCCCTTTTGTCAGTTTGCAAGTAGTTATCAAGGTACTGCTCTACTGCCAGTCAAAGGTCCCCACATTCTGAATAATTAAAGCATAATTTGCTGTTTAAAAATAACGATTGGCTGAAATGTAGTGAATGACTCTTTAATTAAACATAACTCAGGACAAGGTAACATATGGGTACATGTCTGAATAATGAGCTCAATCCAAATGTTGCAAGATGGCACTTCAATAATTCATTCAAACATGGGCCTCTCAGTATTGCCTAATTTCAGTAACTTCTGAATAATATCAAACGTTCTTGCAATGGTTATAAGCAAAATCATGCTGCTCTGGCCTCATTTCCTTTAGCTCCTAGCCTTAGGGTTGTATTGGTTCTTGTTGTTGCAGTGAACAATCTACCTAAAATGCCAATTAAAAAATCCAAAAAGGTGACATGTATAATTAGATTAGCTTTCAGGATATTAATCATGCTAATAGTAATGTTATTTTAAATTCTTTAGCTGCATTTGTTAATGTAGTAACAAATTGCAGCAGGTTAATACATTGCAGAAATCTGATTCTGTAGAAATAAAAATAACAATTGTATGTGAGTATTTTTTAAATGGTTGTTGGAACATTTGAGCCAGAATTATAAATTCTGAGAATTTTCCTTACAGCTATACACTTAGAGATAGAAAGATGAATTGATAGATAGAATTCAGAGGTAATTAAATCACAGATATTGCTCTGCAAACAGCTGTGTTTGAAGTAGTCTTTATTAATGACATACCATTGATTTACACGTCAGTTCGTTACACCAACAGTAACCCTGATTATTCAGCCCTTTCCATGGGTCAGCCAGCCCTCACTGCCACAGTGGGAGTCCTCCGTCCCCACTACGGTCAGCAATACTGGCTGAGCACATGCTGATTAATGGTGCTTAGAATGCAAGAATAAACAGATTCAATCAATAAACAATCTCACATTGTTTAGGAATATAGCACAGATAGGGGAATACAAATCGGTCCCTAAACAGATGAATAAATTGTTCCCATTGCTAAGAGATGAAAGAAAAAGTTAAGTGCGCCATTAGGTAATTTTAATTAATAGTGATAAAGTGCAGTGATCCCTTAGAGACACAATGAAGAGGTTTTACACACACACACACACACACACACACACACACACACACACACACACACACACACACACACACACACATATATATATATAGTAATGATGCATGTCTACCTGCAGAGTAGTTGCATATTTTAGAGTCTTACACATGAGGCCCCTATTAAAGTAGAACTATATGACCCTTAAATGTGATTTAACTGCATTCTTAACATTTTCTTGTATTCAGTACCATGGATTATGAAACAGTCAGTATTGTATGAAAGGCTGTGATGTGCAAGGCTAAAATTTCTCTTTGCCTACTCAGAACTCACTTTTTAGTGGGATAAAAATTATTTGGTGGCCCCTGACCTACAGAATTTTCGATATATTGATTTTTACATCAGACTGAGTGCACCAACTACTCATATGTGGATTCAATCATTTTAATGATAGAGCAAAAGGTTAAGCTCCAAACGAACAGCTGTAATTATACCTATTCTTCGAATCAAGATAGTATAAAACTCCTACCTTTCCAGAATTAATAGTTCATTTTGAATCATTAATTATAAATACAGCCGTAATGAACAATTTGGAGAATGTCTTGAATAATAATCATCAGTTAAAAGTTAAATATATGAATTATGATTTTTTTATGAATGAAATTTCATAGATGAGGATTGCAGTTATAGCACATTATATCACTGTTGACTTTATTTTGTTAACCTTTGTATTGTAACTGTTTAACAGCTCAATAGCACAATCATCAAAGCAGGAGCTGATTGATAATGGCAGCAGAAAATGTGGCAAAAGGTGGTTAGTGAAATGATCAGAAACATAGCTGGCAACAGACTGGAGAGAGCAGATGGCTGAGTTCATTCTATGTGGCATTTCCATGTGAACTTTGTGCTAACCTACATTACCAATGTGAGCAGAATAGAGATCCTCAGGCTCAGCCGGCTCCACAATCCTCTCATGGAGTACTGTTGTATCCATGACATCACACAGAGCATTTAGCTTGTTACAATAGTGGTACCTGTGCTTAACATTGAGTTTGTGTGTGTGTGTGTGTGTGTGTGTGTGTGTGTGTGTGTGTGTGTGTGTGTGTGTGTGTGTGTGAGACAGAAAGAGAAAAAGAGAGAGAGAGAACCTTGATCTTGTACAGCCATAATGGAACCCTGTAGAATTTGTAGGTCCTCCAACACTTTCACACATTTTTGATATCCTGAGACTGATCACATAGGGAACTGCTTTATACTGCATTCATATGAACATTTACAGAAAATGTTTCTCATACAGGATTTACTATATACCAGAGATAAAGGTGATTACTCTGCAAATCCAACTATTACCTTTACATTGGACATAAACACAATATGGAAAAAGACACCTGCTCCGTTATCATTAAACAGTCTTCTGATATAATTGAATGATGTTGTAATGATGCATTTTTTATTCTGATAAGCAGTGAGTGGTTCAAAGCATGAGGAAATGGCTGTAATCTATTTCATTAGGTAAGAAATAAAGCAAAAGGATAGTGACTTATGGTTTTGTTGTGGAGAGCCACTTAATAACCTCATTACAACTTGTTGTGTATATTGCTTTGGATTTTCAGTTTACCGTTAGATTGATTTGACCTCTCAGTAGGTTGATAGGCACAATTTATCAAAATGTTTTGTGGAAAGGAGTACATTTTGTTCTTGAGATAAGTTCCAATGAAAAACTTAATGTTAGATTGATGAAACCTAAAGTCCCACTTTTCTGTGCATGTTGATGAATTCCAGTTGTTTGCAATTAGGGCAAATAGACGTGTGATTTCTATTTATTATACATAACTGCCCTTTGGTTAAGAGTTCCGCAGGTACAAATGTAAAGTAAAAAACTGACTTTCCAACGTTGTTTGTCTGTCTCTTGAACAGCTTCTTGCTGTATGTGATTGCTTATGGAGCTATTGTAGCATTTAATTGCTTACATAGATACAATGGTATGTTATTCAAATAGGTGTTCTCCATTGAAAGCTTCATTGTATTTTCATAATTTGTTGTCTAACAACACCATTAATTAAAAGTAAAAAAAAAATCACTGCCTGAAGTAAAACTAGCCCTGTGTGTAATGGATCTGGATGACTTAGAAATAGCAGTGGACTACTCATTAATGCACATCAATATCCAGCTACTTTTCACATAATCACCCTCACATTACCTAAGATATTCATTTCAGGAAGTAGCTATTTGCCCTTTAGCCGGAAATTACAATTTTGGTATGGAAGGAACCGATTTAGCCTAACTAGCCTACTGGTAAGGCAAAGCTAGTCTATTCAAAGAAGAACATGCAGTGCTTGTTTTTGAGTGTCTAGTTGCTAACTAATTGTACATGACTTATTGTACTAACTTGCACTAAATAATTTGATTTGCAGTGTTGTCTGGGGAGCTATTGTTAGGCATTTAGCCAGAATAAAATTAAATGTGATAACCTGTGCAGTGATTCTTTCACTCACATGCACAAGATCTGCAGGCCTTCAGGTGGCACACAGAGTAAAAGCACATTATAGTACACAGGGGTCCAGGCAGGGATTCTCCATCACTGCTCCCCTATTTACTGAACCTCTCATAGTAGTAATATATCAAAATGACAGCATCATAAACATTGTGAAATGAAAATCGCTCATCAGAAATTCAATATCAAATGTTTGTGCAGTGGCTATTGGTTGCCTGTTTTCAGATTATTACAAATTTGTTGCAAAGATAAATCTGTTTTGGTTATTGTGGTGTTGGATATTAAATTATAGTTCTAATACCATTAGAATTAGCCTTGTCAAAGATGGGGTCAAGGGTCTTCTCCCATCATGGAGCACATGTTGATGAAATTATCATTACCATGAAATAAAGCATAATATTAGTTTTACAATAAAATAAAACAAAATTCATGGACGTAAAATTTATGTGCAGTTATATTTAGTCTATTTTTCTCTAACATATTTTATTGTATTTGCTAAGTCTTGTATGCTTCAAAGTTTGTTTTCATTCTGTCTGGATACTTGTTGGAGACAGGCTTGAGACTGCAGCTTCTCTGCCACTGGGGTGGTATTGTTTGTTCTTTGTGAAATGGCCTTGTGAGTGGATGGTGTCCTCTGGCTGCACATGGATACTGCGGGAGCCTGGTGCAGGATCACTGGCTGGCCCTTCTTTCTGGGCCCCTCCTCAGGCCGCCAGCTTTGTTGTTTACTTAACCCAATGTTTGAGAGAAAAAAAGTAAGTGCCTCATGTGGGTCCTATATGCACCATAGTAATTGATCCAGACTGGTTATGTGTCAACATGAAGCTGTTGGTCCCTTTGAATATTAAGAATTACTTGAAGAATTAATCCTGAGACAAATTCTTTGTTTTGGAGAGGGCAGAAGTGAGACCGAACATATTCAAATATTCAGCAATGAATGTAAAAAGAAAGAATTCTTTACAGAGGATGCTGCTGTATTTTGGCCCGAATGAACAAGGGCTGCTGTGTACTTCCTTTCCATCCCATCACAAATCTCAAATGGTAACAGACTTTTTTTTATTGAAGCATCAAGGGCTTTGGAGACCTTTCATTTGACACCTACTCTCATGGTTGTAAGGAAGAAGTTCTGTAAATAGCCACCTGAAGAAAAAAATGCATATACTGTCTTCTAATTTGTCCACTTTCCATGGAGAGCTTCCATCACTATCTTTGGGCAGTCTGAGATTCGTCTGTCAGAGGTCCGGTCTTTCTGCTCCTCAATTTTAGGCACAAGTCACCCATTTATGAGCAGAACAACTGCTCATCAGCCTCGGCTCTGTGTCAGTCTTTATGCTGAGCTGCCCTAATGTGCATTATCCTCTGTGACAGTCCATTTTACAACACAGCTGATCAGTGTCGTTGGCTCAGGCAGCTGGGAGGACGTCTGTGTGGAATCAAGACAGGAACACGATATCTTACATTCCAATTTCAGAGTTCATTCATCTTTCAGCTGAGCCAGGCAGGTAATTGCTCCCACATTTTTGAATAGATGGCTTTCTGTCTGTCTGAAAGCATTGGAGGGAATGGTAGTGTTTTGAGTAATGAAATAGGTAACGCATGGGCATAAGCGTTTTGCCAAAGCAGTGCAGATCACTGGTCTAACTCTAAATAATTCCTTGCCAAGTCCAAGTTTCTAATTTTTTTCCTACTGTATATTAGCCATTACAATATATTTAATATCTACTCATTGAAAATGCTTCACAAAAACAAACTGCTTTGTATGGATTATTTTAAAAACACCTTTGAATTATAGAATGTGAAATTATCAGTACATTTTTCATTACTTTGTCTGCACTGTGGTGACTGAAGATTTAAAATGTAAATAGTAAATGGATTAGGTGGGAACAATATGGTGCAGGAGAGAGAAAGAGGTTTTAAAAATCAAATATTTCAGATTTTTTTGTTTGCCATTCTACACCCACTCAAGCCCAGAATTAGACTATTTATGAATATTTTCATACAAAGGGAATTTCTGGAGGCTTTTGAAGTGGCATCATCAAGTACCCTTTTGATTTTTTTTCAGGTATTTTATTCTTAGTTTATCATTCTCAGTTACTTTCTGTCATTTTGTGTCACAGTGGAGGCAAAGCATATCTTTATTATCCAGACTCTATAATCGTGTTTATGGTGCAGAATAGTCTGTACCCCCTCTGTACTCCTGCTCTATATTGTACCACTTTACAACTGTTTTCACACGGTTTATGAAAACAATGTAAATAGAATAGTTTAGTAAAGCAGCTGTAAATATGGTCTCTTCTCTCAACAATGAAACGGCATCGCAAGGCTGTGCTTGGACAGCTAAAGATGGTGTAAAATGTACTCAGTTTTGTCTCACCAGTGTAGCAGACCTGGCCTGGAAATCTCAGTGGATCTGACAGCTCTGGAGCTCCCACAGCTTCTGTTCACCTGAGAAGGAGACCACCTTGCTGGGAGGTGGGAGCAGGATAGATGACTCTGCTCATCCTGCATCTGTTTTTCGTGTATGAGCAAGGTGGGGCTGTTATTGGGAGGTAGAATGTGGAGAAGTAATCTTGGCAAAGTCAAAGCAGAATGAGCATGCCAGTGCCATGAATGCAGTGGGTCATGTGGTAGTGTTTGCATTATGGATACAGAGGAGTCTAGAGCTCAGTAAAGTTCATGCAACCTCCACCTCATGGACAGTGTAAAACAGCCCTAAAACCTAATCATGCACTCCTTTTCCCAGTTATCGCACAGGTTGCATTCAGTTTCTATTATTATGTCCACAGGTAGACAAACGAACAAACATAATGCACATGAGTGAAGGCATGACATTCAGTGTCATACAGTTATGCCCTACCTCCATGACTTGTCATAGGTACATGTTTGGTACAATCCAACACTGTTAGACTTTTAAAATCTCATAAAGAAAGATGTTTTAAAGATGTCTGACTCCTAGGTCTAATTTGTGTCCAAGGTCTTCTTGTCAGTGCAATTTTCATCAACGTGTAAATTGTGTGAACTTGACCTGGACTAATAGGTCCTTGGATTTCATCTGTTTTAAGTAGTGCACACATGTGTTCTCACAGTACACTAGTCTTTTTGACAGAAAAAAATAAAACACCATGAAGGAGAGCTTTATACTTTGTGAATGAAACAGATTATGAACAGGACGAAAATAACATTTGATCAACAATGAAATGAAACATTTTGACTGTGCACTAAAACAGCAAAGCCAAAGTTGTTGTAACGGATGATTCCCACATGATGTCCACTGCAAAAACTTCAAGAAAGTACATACTCTAGTTAAATACCCTGATGAAAAGACAAACGCTGTGCCCTGGCTGTAATTCAGAGTAATAATATTTTAGTTACACATTTAGTTACCTAACCAGTGTTTCACACCAAACCAGTTCATTCTGAGATACACCTAAAAAAGAAAAACTGAAAAGAAAGAATTTCTGTTCACTGGTGTAGTAGATCTCTACTCCTTATTGCCTATCTCAGGATAAATGCTCAAATGACTGAGACAGGGGAAGAATAACAACATTCATGCAGCCTCATTAGAAATTTCAATATCAGTGTCTAAGGTTACCAATCTTAATATCTTCATGGTGCACCACCATATAGGAGAGCAAAGTTTATGAATCAGTTATTGATATATTCTGTCCATGTGTCAAACCGTGTGTAAAACATGGTTTCATTTGTGTTCGCACATAAGTGATCATTTAAATTCTGCCTGCTGCACCGGAGGCAATTGGCAATAGT
The DNA here is from genome assembly GCA_022829145.1 of Albula goreensis. Taxonomy (NCBI): domain Eukaryota; kingdom Metazoa; phylum Chordata; class Actinopteri; order Albuliformes; family Albulidae; genus Albula; species Albula goreensis. The sequence goes on from CM040756.1 coordinate 15,593,521, forward strand.
GGCACATAAATAAATAAATAACAATGCGGAGAAGGAACCAATGTAATACATCACCTGCATGCTGGTGCATTCCCTGAAAACTGGACAGCGCCATAATTTGTGGTTGATTAGAGCAACCCTGTGCTGAAGATTACTCAATGGCATGGGTGACTCCTTCTATGCCGATGTTTTATATACACTGGTAATAAAGTGTGACATCAGGTTCCCTAGCAACGCCACCAGATGTTCTGCAGACAGCCATTTGATATGCCTTTTATGAGTAGCTTCATCTAATGCTGACCAAGGAATGCATAGGCTGTTGAACCCTCCATATTTTTACATATTGAATATGACAGAGCAAAAATGAGTATATGAATGCCTTAACTGTATCATTGCTATTATGTCATCTCCCAAATGTTTTAGTGTTCCCATATTTGGTTCTGTAATCCTCTGTCAGGGATTCATTAGTGGGAACCAAGGCTGTAAAACCAATTTTAAATCATGAAACTGATACATTACACTTAATGTGGACCACACTGCAGGAAAGACCAATTTAAAAACAAGGCCTGACATCTGTAAAATTCAACTTTGTGCATCCATGCACTGTCGAGAAAATTCAACACAAATGACCATTTAAAAATGACCTTAAATTGGTCTCATGGGGCGGGATCCTGTTTGTTGGCTATTACCTTCTCCAAGACTGTTTCTCAACCTATAATTTGATTTATGGTAATTTGGCTGTAAGATTCTACACTTATATAAAATACTTTTTGCCTTCAGACTGCACGTATGAACACATTATATAAATAAATAACTCCAGATAGACCAATGTGTTAAACACAAAGTCAATACATTTCTCCTAAAATTCTTCTGCAGAAAAAAATCCTTATTAGGTTTCCTGTCCCTTGTCGTTGTAGTCTTTTAATTCCTGGACCATGTGCACAGTTTTGTTGCCAAAATAATCTCAAACAAATGTAAACTTTCAAGAGCCTATTGGGAATGGTGAAGTGACAGTATTTAAGATGCGTTTTGCACTGCTGAACCTCTCCCCTTGAACGCAATGTTGTCTCCTTGGTTTAGATTCAGCTGGTCTCAGATTCCTGTGTAATCTTATATAGCTGTACTCATCACCATCAACACCCAATCCTGGTAACAGCGAAATCAAAGCATGTTAGGACTGTGCAGAAACACTGCTATTATTGGGTTATTACTGTTACTTTTTTCTCATGTTTCCCACTCTGTTTATGTTATTTAGCATTGCATGTATGAAGGATTCAATCCTGAAGGTCTCTGAATGTTTCCTCTCAAAAAGCAACCTAGTTTACAATGAGTAAAAGAAGGGTTTTTGAATACAATAGTATGTGTGCAACAGGGAATGTGTGCCTGATGTAATTTATAACAATCAAATTTACATACACTTTCAGTTATACCAATTTCAAAATGGTCACTTTTGGTGCATACACACAGGAGAATTCGTCACAGAAACAGGAAAAATTATTTCTATAGATATCTAATTCATGATATTTTACAGAAGTAACACCTCAATGCTGAGTACAGATCAGAAGTAATGACCCATGGTATGCAGTTTGGATGTGAATTTCAGTTAATTAGATATTACATTTTAGTTTGACCCACTATATTTCATATTATAATCATCAAGCCTTACTTTTTCACCCCAGAAGCAATGCCAGAAATGGTAATTCTTTCTAGGTAAATAATAACTCACTGCAAAGAGAGACCTGTGTTCAATCAATCATGCATCAGGCAGGGAAATTAATTAATTATCTTTTATTTTATTCAGGGTTCTTAGGCATTCCTTTATGAATATTCATTATAAAGGATTTGGATTTTGTCCATTTTTGTTCATTAACAAGCTCTTTAAATTCTGATTCAATTAGCTGATTACTGCTATTCTATGGCTGAATATTTGAATAATCTTTCAAAGTACTAAAACATTCACTTGCATACAGAAATGAAATCTTATCTTAATTCCAAATGATCACATATCCCTACAGACAATGCAGGTTGAAGTCATGTGAACACAGGTCACAATCTGAAGCAGCTCAGTAGGATGATGGAGAGGGGGGAATGAGTGTGTGCTGATCCTGAAAGGAAGCGCATTGTCGCTCACTGGGAATGAGCATGCCCTTGTCATGAACTCTTGTATGCCCATATGGAGGGACAGACTAACGAACAGTGGTGGAGCCATACAGGACACAGTCTGGACACCAATGTAGATTGAGCTGAAAGCTGATACCCTATTTCAGTATCCTAACTTTGACTACCAGATTATCATATGGAAGAGAATGGAAGCTTACCATAATGTGGCTGTGCACATGTTTACCTATATAGCAGTAGATGCACCCCATTACCTAGAGTGTAATGTCTATAACTGAGATGTTGATAAGAAAGTGTATGTTGTATAAAATTTAAAACATAAGCATTTAACATGTATACATTTAACAAGGAGATGCAGAAAAATATTTACATGCTTTTAGATTGGTACATACATTATGAAAATTAAATCCAAAGGTGGTTAAGAGATTATTTAATGTCTGCGCTGTGAATCATCTGCAGTATTCGTGGTGAATAGGATTAATGTTTTAAAAGAATAACTTTTAGCCCTTTGGATTACAGTGAGTGAAAACGCATTCATGAATTAAAATGATTAATCAGTGCAAGCATATTAGCAATTTTCCCCTCTGTACTTCAGTTTTAGCAAGTTCTCAATGATCACAGAGGGAAAGATGCATACCTATGGCAAGTTGTTGGCATTTCTGTCTCCAAGCCACATCATTAGAATCAGATGAGCTTAATTAGTGAGCCCATGCATATTAAATGAACACAATGCACCAGACACACAGCCTTGCAGCACAGCATGTAACTGATGTTACTGAATTAGCAGGCAGGAGTTTATCTAAGATTACACACATTACTGACAGCGGGTTTGAGTATATTATCTGCCAAGCACTGTGTTTAGTACAGAAGTTTCAGACAGATCATTTATTTGTTGATGTAGTTTCTTTAACGCTGAAATTAGGAGAGTATAGGATTTCTCTTTAAAATAAATTAAATGGTCCCGTTCACATGTATAGGGCATTTGTGGATTGAGACAGCACAAAAATGTGATTGCTATAAAAAAGCTCCATGTAATACGCAACAATATCAGAGTTCGTCCCATGAATAAACTGGGCTCCTGAGTGAAATGGAAGGACTCAGCAACTCTTTTTGGCAGAGACAGGTATGCATATTATCATGAAATGAACGTCACCAGAGACCCAGTGTTTAGCTGGCATTTCCATTAGCGGCAAAAATTTGAGAAACGAGAACTGCTTCAGTGTGCTGTGTGAACTGCTTCAGTGTGCTGTGTGTCTTGCTGGCACGGAGGCAGGCATTCTTTTTGTCATTCTTATCACTGTACCACTTCTGGGTTATTTCAGAGCACAGACAAAGAGAACACATTTGAATAGGGGGCTAGATGCATGCGTACAAGCTCAACTAATCTGTCCCAAGATGTCCACTGGAGGGAAGACACTGTACATTATTCATGAGATTCAGATTATATTGATTCCCTCAAATGATGAGACATGGCTTTTTAAATTATATAAATATATAGTTTACTACAGATTTGAATGTGTGCATTTCCAGTCTTACATTTTCTCTCTGTTTATCTTTTTCACTACACATTTACGATGGGCGTACACTGGTTTGCTATGCATTGGTGGGTAATACCTAAGGTTGCAAAAAAATGGTCACTCTTGAATTGAAAAAAAAAAAAAAAAAAAAACTCAGCAAAAAACAGATTGTAATATATTATGATTTGGGTATTGATTCATGTTCAGCTCATTCTTAAATTGTTTTGATAAATTTAATTTAGAGGATTGCATCAAATAAAAAATGTGTGTTAAATGCGAGAGATAAATTTCCTTTTTGTAGGATATTGTTAAATATAAGACCCCCTGCTGCATCTACTCCTGTCAGATATAACCCACATTAGTACTGTGAAATGAAGAAAAGCAGTTTCAAATTGTGTAATAATGTCCAATTTGGAAAACGCCCCACTTGCAAAGCAGTTTTCCATTAACACAGTAGAATTAATTATTGACTTGACAATATGCCTCTAATGGTAAAATAAAACCAGATCAGCTCTAATACCGGCTGGTTAAAAGCATTCTCAGAGTAACATTAATCTTAGACAACAGATCTCTGCATTTGTTAGTGGTGTTTCCTTTTTGTAGTGCTCTGTGAAAAATGTCAGGTCCACTGTGTTGGCATTCTCCCAGATGTAGTAGAGCTGTAGTCTTTTGCTTGTTCACTCTGACTTCTCAAGCCACTCAGATTGCAATCCCTTAGGTCAGGACAAGGGCTATTCAGACCACTTTGTCTATTCTCTGGCATGAACTTAATCTCACAATCCTATTTCAGTCAGTGGACCCATCGTGAATACCTCATAACCTTTAATATTTATGGTTTTAAATTTAACCTTCTTCAAATAATTCAAAAAGACATTTTGTAATATAAAAATCCTTTTTTTGAAATACCATTGCACATGCTGCATTGACTACAACAAGAAAACTTTTTTCATTTTTATTTTCTGATTAGTTTTAAGGTTAACAGATGGAAATTAGTGAATCACTGACCACTCTGCACTCACCTAAAACAATTATTTTAAGCCAAGTAAAGTATAGAAAACCTTGTGGAGTTCCCTGATATACCATTACAATTCACACAACAAGTAAAACATTTTGTTTGTTCACCACTAAATTCCCCCCTAATGAGATGCTGAAAAAAGTATAATCTGAAACATAAACTGTCCTTTGTTTCTACCTGAACATTGCTGTTTGTTTTAGCTGAATGTTTGCTTTGTAGGCACCCCAGCCTAGCACAGCTGAAAACCCTTAAATGCAACATGTGAAATCTTCGGCTGGATTTTTAAGTATCTGGTAAAACGTACCTGTTCTCAGGACAGAACCTGTGGCAGTAGGCTGAAATACACATCCAGTGTTCTGAAGTGCTAGCTGCTTAAATTAATTAGTTATTTTAGTATTCTCATACTTCAATTCTGTTTCATTTTATTAGCTTGCTGGTAAACAGACTAAATGTTTTTAGTTTTGTTTGGTCTAGTTGTACTTGCACTGTTTCCTAGATGTTCTTACACATATTGTACATACTGTATATTGCATACATTCATTAATAAATAAACAAATAAATAAACAAACCGTGTAGCTATGGAGCATTGATTTTTAAGACTATAAAATGCTAATTTCTATGTGAATGAATGATTGACATGTCTTATGCATAAATTGTTTCTATGGGCAACCAAAGGTCTCCTCAAACCATTTGATGATCATAAGGCATGTGATTTATGCAATGCTGGGTCAATTGTTAATGTTCATATTTTGTGCCTCAAAAAAGAATCCCACAGGTTCATAGAAAGAAAAAGTGTTGTTGTGCTGGTATGTATTCGGTTGCTGAATACAGTTAGTTCACTTTGTTTATAAAGCAAGTTTGCTTAAATGTTTTGAATGTCACTTAAAACTGTTAGCAATATGAACATGAAAAAGAGGAAAAGAGAGAGTGGTAAGTGGTGTTTCACTTTATACTACCATTGCAGACTCTCCATCACATAGAGAGTATATGCAGTCTTTTGTGGTATGCAATCTTCTATGCCACAGTGAGACGGTGAAAGAAAGGGGTGTAAATATGACTCAGTGAGGCATTGATAAAGTGAATTATCTGAATTGGAGGTCTGGTCTTAGGAAAAACCCTCCACAAATCTCACCATGGCTCATGCCTTCTTTTATAATCTTTCTCTGTTAGGGGATTTTTCAATTTGTTGTATTACTTTTTTCTAATTCAAATAGATAATAGGTTGAATGATGAGGATGATGGTGATGAGAATGATAATAATGGCAGCATATATTTCAGGGACGTTTGTTTTTCAGCCTAGCATTGGCACTGTCGCAAGCAGGCAATGCAGAGACATCTCCCCTGCTGTATGAGTCAGAATGCAGCAATCAGAGCCAATGGGCTGATGAGATCTCTGCAAAGGGTGATGTGAGTATACACAGGAAACCTTTTGGGTTAAAAATGGAATGGAACAGAAAAAGGATGAGAAAATCAGTGCAGAGCAGCCTGCTTTCCTCTGCTCAGACCATCACAACCCTGATAAACTTGTGACAGAAGATTCACAATACTTTCCCCAGTTCTCCTCAGCAATACAAGTTATGACATACCATACAAGGCATGTCTCATTGATTTTCTGGATTAAAAAATTACACCTGTTATAAAGAAGATGAGTGAGATTAATGGTTACTTCCATCAGTGCTTACAACATTAATATAGCTCTAAGTGATGGATGAAGTCCTTGGTTTTCATGCCATTCATTTTCATTTTTCTATAATTGACCAAGAAATAAAAGTAATTACTCAAGAAATAACTTGGAGATGCTAAACATATTGTACAACTGAAATGACTGTTCAATTCTAATGAGCAGAATCTGAGAATTTGAAGGAAGACTTCCATTTAAAAAATGATGTTAAATTTTGCGTGTTTTCTGACAGCATGGACCAGCAGACACAGCAAGCAGGAAATCTGAGGCTCTGGAGTGCACCAGTCAGTCCATTACCAAGCCTCAGCTACAGAGCTCGACAAATCTATAACCAAGGAAGGCTTGGTGAGGTGGAAATCAGGACACGTGGAACAGATCCTTGAAAGACAAACCTACATTTCTATTACACAATCAGAAGTTGTAGAAATAACCACACAAAACTTCACACAAACTGTAATGCAAATGTGACCACTGGTTGAAATATTTGAGCTTGTTAAATTATAAGTACTGCAAAAGGGCCTACTTGACATGTTATAGTGTACAGATTGGAATAGAAATCATACCTGTCAAAGTTCAAGTATCTTATAAAACATGATAGTATTTCTGTATCTCTGTTTCTTTTAGTTTGCTCTTCATGGTTTTATCATAACCACATGCAGTAGTGGGCAGCATCTGTAGAGAGCTTTGAGATCATTTGAAAAACACTTTACAAGTTCAATTAATCAATCATACATTGATCAATCAGTGGCAAAGAACCACGACAAGAGTGCAACCAAACCAAACACAAAAGAGCAAATAAGAGCTCTCTGCAACAGGTCTGCTCTTCATTTCACATGTTTGTGATCCATTTGGACAGCCAGCTTTACATAATAATAGCTTTGGTGCAGTGGCTGCCTAAATGGGATGAGATTGTCTTCCAGGGAGCCTAACTCACTGATTGATTGCCCAGCAGAAAAAAACCCTCTCTGTGCCAATCAATTCATTGTTATACCCCATGACAAATATTGCTCATTTCCAATTTAGCAGGGGCTGCATAGCTCTCCCATTCACATCTTCTCGCTTAAGTTTAGAGTGGAGCTGAGCAGAACAGGTGCCCTCTGTGTGTGTGTCCTCCTGAAGGTTTTATCCTTCAAAATCCCCCAGAGGCATGATGCTATCCAGTACCCTTTTCCAGAATAAACCTTTCTCCCTGGCTGCAGGAACACCTGGGCCTTCAGGCTTGCCTTGTGAGCAACTATAGGGAATCTGCCTGAGCAAATTACTGTCCTGATCCCAATGTGGTTTAATCCTGCTCAGTCCTGTACGTTTCCCATCTGATTCTTTTAAAGCCAAACATTATGTATTTAAGGTATCTGGTATACCTTATTGTACCCTATTTTAGCCATTGGTATTGTGGTAGGTATGCCTGTGACTGTGAATCAGTCAAGCCAAACAAACATGAACAAAAAATAAAAATTCATGTGAACAGCCTCTACATGGTATACAGTATAACCCATAATTCATCACCGTAAGTCCATTACAACTATAGGAAGGACCTCAAACTAGGTCAACTATGTTCAAATGGTTAATACTTACAAAACACAACTCTACCTGGTCACAAGGGCCAGAAGTAGTGTACCAGCAGTCACGGTAAATATATTTTTAAATCATAAATAATTTGATTAAAAATGCTTCATACCATGTCAAAGGAGTAGTTTGGAGGCCTCATGCATTCATCAGGTTTAGGAATAAGACCTTTATTCACCCCTTATTTTATAGAATTTAACAAGCAGAAAAGAAATGTCATAAGCAGAGGATCTTGTGTAATGCCACTGATCTTAACTAGACCAATACATTTTTCTGCATTTCATCAATCCCTTGTGTCTGGAATTAAGATGTAATGCCACAATAAGAAGGTTAACTAAATTATAGGTAGACCACAAATCGATACGCATAAGCTGCGAGCCATTCAAAAGTCAGCAGTATCAGCACGATGTGGATCTCAGGGGCGGAGTGTTTTCCCATGGCTATGCACCCATGCAATCTATAATCCATCCCCGACTACGCCAGAGAGGGAGGAGTCTGTCAGCCTGCGCAATACAAAACATTATTTACTATATATAATATATAATTATACTAAAATATAATATACATTTATTTGCAGGCACATGTGATTTTGTTTCCTCATGGAAAACGTCATATATGTGAAAATTGCAATTTCATAATTTCACATTTGAAATGTATTAAAATCAGGTCTCTGGGGAAATTTGACATTTTCCCTTGTGAACTCAGTTTTGATGTTTCATTAGGGAACATCTCGAACATGTCAATCGATCAATCAATACATCTTTATTGTCATACAGCCACCAATGTTGCAGCCTAGTTATATATCACAGTATAAAAACAAGCAAACAAAAATGCACCGATATAAATCATTAAGGCTAAATACACATTAAACATATTAATGTGTTCCAGATTCACAATGGTGGCTTATAGTGTGCTGTGGGCAAAGAAAAATAAATTACATCTGACAACACTCAATGCAGTTAGGAGAACAAAGGGAGGGAAGCTGGCTGCATAGGCAGCGCAGAACGTGTGTAGTGGGACAGCAGAGATACTGTTTTCTACATGTACATAAACTGGCATTACACCACAGCTTAAGTGTGTTTTTGATCACATACCATGGCCAAACATAGCACAGAAATTTCTGGTCACATTCACCAAAAACTATGATTAATCGTATGCATGTGCTCTAAGGTGTGCTTGTAACATTAGTAACTGTCTTTATGTATTGTTCATTTTCATTTATTTATTACCTGAATGATCCATAGGAAGAGTTTATCTTACTTCTCATTCTCAGCACTCATTTTTGTCCTCATAGTTCTATGAATACAATAACTTAAATGCAAAATTGAGTTTAATATCATAAAATGAATGTAAAAATTTCAAATTATTGACTACACTTTAAAACACTTACATTCATTTGTAATTTATACTGCTCTGTTCACAATACTAGGTAACAAACTGTAGTGCTTTCTCGTGATACACTTAGGGGATGAATGAATTTTACACAGACACTATAAATGATGCAGTACAGGTACAGTATTCTACTGTTCTAGATGTAAATATCAGCCAGTTATCAGTGACGGAAATGGCCTCTGACTTAATTAGTAATCATTTCACTCTAAATCAGATTCCAGGATAAATCCCTCTTTTCACTAGCAGGTACCTCCTGCTGAAGAGGGAGTGTGCTGCCTGTCTCTTAGGGCTCATTTACACTGGTGGAAATTAGCTGCTTGATGTGTGACTTCCAGGAGATTGACATCAGTAATTTGTATTATAGTGTTTACGCTACTGTGGGACTGTTGCTGGGGATTTCAAGGAAGGGCCAGGTTGGTTATACATGTGCATCTACAGGATGCTTTAACAGAGAAAACATTTGGTGATAGATAAAGTTTAGACTTACCTGGTTGAGGGTATCCTTTGTGGATCCTTTGTATAGTACATCTGGATGTGGCGTATAATGTTCTGTCCCCCTTTCTGTGTAGTCCAAAAAAAAATTGTTTCACTAGATCTTGCTTACAGCAAGCAAAAAATAGATATTTCAATCAATTTCCATTATTGTAAGAGAGCCCTGTTACGCTACCTGTGAATGTGGTGTAGATGTAATGGGGGTAATCTTTTTTTCATCAAAACTAGATTTAACCCCAGATTTTTTTCTTGCCTAAACCTACCCTTAGACAAAGATTTCTAAATGGACCAGTGAATCGCAAAACAACTTCCACTGCCTTCCGTAGTGCAGACATCTTTTCAGGCAATACAAAGCATACAATTTCAGCATGTGATAAAAATTGGAACAACTTTTTTTTTTTTCCTTCACATTTTTTCCTCCCAACTGTACAGATTTAAATTCCTGATCTACATAAAATGGTCCTAATATTTTAGAAATTACATCATTTGTTTTTATTTTGTTCCTGCAACAAAGTTATCAACATATCCACTATTTAAATTATGCATGAGTAGCCTCAGAAGCTAAACTGGTGACAATTATACTGCAGTGCAGAGTCGGTAAGTTGCATAACAATTGACACAATTTATTGGTTACAGTGCACATAGAAAATAGGTCGGACACAACAATTCTGAAAAAAAAAAAAAAAAAAAAACATTACTTCACAGGGTGTGTTTGTTCACTGTTTATGTTCCGAATATTTATAACCTTATTTACATATTAAATTTATATAATCCTCCAACAACACATTGGCTCAGCATTTTCAGTCCAGTATTTTATGCAGAGTGTATTTTAATCCAACACCTGAACCTATTTTGAGCTCTCTAGAGTGGCAATACATTTTCACATTTCCTATTCACAATGTTAATGGTTTTAATTGCTGCACTGGTCACTGGGGGTAAAGAATTGATGTTTAGAAAGAACTGATGTTGTTAGCATCTACAAATAAAAGCAGAGCGAAGCTTCTGTTATAATCAGTACCCCTGGGCAATAATTTCCTGGGAGTAAAGCTTAAATTCCGTTAGCTATTCTAAGTGGAATGCTTTCTATTAAATGAGTCAAAGTCAATGAACAAAATGAGCTTCTAATTAATAGAGAAATGAAAGGGATTTTAACTGTGAACTTCAGCTCTGAACTGGGACTGTATCCTAAATAACTCATGAATAATTTATGGATATCTCTGAAAGTGGGTATGTGTTAGCTGTTTGGCTGTAGTATTTTGAATATATACACTTGAGCCATTTTAACTCTGAAAGGTGAAATAAAATTCTGAAAGCTCACATCCTTTGAATATATGTTTTCATGGCTCAGTATTCACTCATACAGCTGGCTATTTACTTTGATACGCTTCATGTTTTTTTTTCTTCTCTGCTATTCATTGGAGGAGTATTTCCTGCCTTTCAGACCAATTACATAGCTACATATCTGGTCTGCAATCTCATCAATGTAAGATACACTTTACCATGTAACATTTCAATACAATTTGAATCAGCTCTTATTGTATAGACTATCATACAGCACAGTTCAAATACACAATGAATAACATATTATATATTTGTGTAAGCTACATCATTGAGCCAAGGGAATAAAAGGTGCAATCAAGCAGGCTCCTGACATGATAATTATGCCAACCTATCTAAACATTGAAAATAACTATGTAGTAATACCCCTAAATTAGGCCACACTGTCTCCATTTGACTGTATTTTTGTTGGAAAGTCTGACTCATTTACCTTTTGTGCCCCCTTACATCTGTATGTAAATCACTTCATACCCACTCAACCAAACATCTGTAATTCTGAGATACATCTGTAATGTGCTACTGTGGAGCTTGCATTTCAGCACTATCACATCCACGACTACTCCATTATCCTGTTGTGTATAGCTGTAAGCAAGTGGTACTGTTCCATTTTTTACTCAATATCTTGAATTTTGGGACTGGAACTAATGTACAATGAAAATAACAACAGTGAATGATTCAATTATTAACTCAGTTAAAGAAAAAACATACTGTGGTCGGACTCTTGGCTAATGCCACACAATTTAAGCTATATTCCCTGATGATACAGCCAGTGATGACAATCTTCAGTGTTTTCATATTTCAGATTTACAAGCCATTAAGACAGTTAGAAATGTCATAATGGTATAATTAAGCAAAATGACATGCTAAACCTCAGATGTGTTGGAGGAGTAAATGCTGTAGTAAGAGCTTTTCCAAACACATAATTGATTAATGTCTAATGAACCACTTCAGTTTTCACACAAAAAATAACTAACTGTACCATGGGATTCTGTCGTCTTGTTTCAGACGAGTGATTAGTCCCATAATCTAAGGAACGAGAAAAGTATGCCAATAATAGTTGAAATACATTGAATACTGTTCTTTGTGAACACTTTGGTTTAGCCAGTCCACACACATAAACACCATAGCTGAAAACATCAGATGGTAGATATCACTACAGAGATCAACAGCCCAGATACAGATGTTCCACTACATTTTATCATCTAAATGTAAAGTATGACATATATGCAGGGTTGTGTCTATATGACATTTTCATATTACCCTTATATAAATACATCACGGTTTACCAAATGTGTTAACAAATCACCAGTAGCAGGACATTTCTAAAACTTTACATTGAAAATTTTTATAAGCATATTTTATTGTTTAAAAAAAAGGCTGGAAAGATATGTAAAATAACTAATACAAAGATTATAACTTGATTTATTAGTTCAAAAACTAAAACAACAGACCTTCACAGAAAAGACAGTTCTTGGAAGTAAGAAACCCATTGGATTTATTATAATACAATGCCCAACATCTGTGTGAGTGAATTTTGCTATTATACCTTTATGGACCAAGGTGACTTAATTAAGCCGGTATGTATGGATGTTCCATTATGGTGCTTATACAACAAACACATAAAAAACAATTAAACATCCCTTTAAAGTGACTTTTTCACTATAATTCATAAATAGTAAAATCAAGCCTATTCGCAGCTTTACATCTGAACAGCTTAGAGGCATATTGATCAAATGGAGTACATATTTTAAGATTAAAGTAAACATTTACTATCACATAACGAAAGAACCTGTGTCATGTTGTTTTATGTTCCATTCTAAGGGAAGCAAACTCACAGTAAACAATAGACTATTTTGTTGAAACTGGGCACACATCCAAACATTCTTCTGGGTTGCAGGCTGTAGGACTTCAGTTGGTTCTTTTCATTCCTTTAATTCAAAATGTATTCAAAACCAAATATGGCAATTAACCCATATTCAAAGTTTGAATCAGTAATGCATTGTTTTCCAAACTTAAAATCAATGCAAAATAAAGACCTTATTTAAAATTGCACTTTTTTTGTATTGCTAAAATGAGGACATTGTCACTAGTAATTGTTTTCATTTAAAAATTTCTACTAATCTGTGGGGTAGGGGATTGGGTTGGGTGGGTATGGGCAGATGAATGTTGCATTGAGAAAGGCCTCCTGGCAGAAATATATATTTACTCCACAGAGAATAAAAAGTCTCACAGTTTTAACTATAATGCCAGACGTTTGTTCTGAAAATGGGGTCATCTGTGGAATTAGTCAGGGGTACACAAACACAGGTATTAAATAGCAGCATTAAATATCAGCAATGGGAATTCTCTTTTTTTAAATTACCAACATATTTTCAAATGGGAAATGTCAAGTTATTATACCATGCAGTCCCTTGATATGTGTGCTGTGTTGATAAACCATTTAAAAACACATAGGACAAAGCAGTGAATACATCATTAACAAGCTTATCAAAGTCTAGCATTAATTATGTACAAGCTCACTTGAAAACACCAATACCCAAAAAAGCAAGAAAAGAAGCACTGTTTACATTGTTAATTACTATCATCCACATGCATTGTTTTCAGCAATGAATAATAGGAGCTCACAATTTGAAATAGTTACAGCTTCACCTCAGAAACTGTACCCTTGTCTGTTGACATTAAACAATTTATTTGTGTTTTGAATGCTGTGTCATTGATTACCGAAGTCAGAGACACAATTATAAATGTTCATGCTAACATTGGTGAAATCCTGCTAATACCTAGTGCAGCAATCTCATCTATAAAAAATATAAAACAATTCATTGAGATATAGGTGTGGGCAGGATATATTTATCTCGGTATGTCATACATATATTCATTCACCATATTCACAGATTCCACTAGTCTGCCATACAGAATTGTAAAAAGTACCTCCTTCATATAATACAGACAAAATTCATAACAACAACTGTACTCATTATTGTGAACAATGATCTCAAAAGCAATGACCTTTTTTGGTACCAAAGGTCAAAAGTATTGTAGCTGCTTTGGTAATGCATGCTCAGTACGCACTGTCTACATAAAGTTCACCCACCCATCTCCTGTACAAGATTACCATTAACCTTCAGTGCCTACAATCTGATGGCAATGCCCAGTGGATAAAAAGAAAAAAAAACTCATTTGCTTAATAACAGGCAGGATCTAACTATGGAAGATAGTTCTATAGAGAGAGAGCTCATCAATCAGAATGCTGTATCCTCCTGCGTATTCTCAGACAAAGGGAATGTGAAATGGCTTATCACCAAGCTCTCAGGACTGTACGTGCTGGACAAATATTGGATCTCAAGAACCTGAAGTAAAGCAAAAACAAGGTTTTCCACAGAACTTTATCCTGCCACTAAAAGTGACATTGTTGATGCTGCAGACCATATAAAATCTTGGCTAAGGTAGGTACAATGACCAACAGTTTTTTTATAGTCATGAGTGGTAGTATAAAATGTTTATTTTTCCTAAGATACATCCTCCAATTGTAAGAAATAATAAGGGTATTTCCTTGTAATACTGAAGCTCTAACTTTGGTCTCCAGCAGAGTGCCGTAGGGATGTCTGGAGAGAAGTAATCTGTCATCTGTGCAATCGCCATGTGATTCCTCTTGAGCTGCCTGTACAATGGCTGGCACCAAATCCCTCAACCAGCAATCACTCAGTAAGACACCAAGGAAGCATATGTTTTATATCGATGCCAATGGTGGACAATCCTCACACACAGTGCGTTTATTCTTCAGCAATTTCAACATGGTACAAAAGTATTAATGGTAAAACAATAATAAACAATGAGTGACTAAATAAATCCTCATATGATTAGCCAAGATATGAGATGGTTCAAGAGTCTGAGTTTATGTATGGCATTTGTCATTTTAGTAGTGATGTCTGGGCTCACATAAGTAAAAGGTTGTGATTATGTAATGTACTGTACAAGTTAAATGTCCAATGCATTGTTCTGTACTGATTTACACTGAATTACTGTAGTGAATTGGCATGAATAATCATCCCTCATCATGCTAATGCTAAGGGATACAGTAGTGTACAATATTCATATACATGAGCTGGTCATCTCTCAATATCAGTGTGTTCTATTGTACAGATTCACTATTGTACTTATTTCACTATTGTTGGGGAATGCTTCAGAGTCTTCTGAATGATGATATTTGTAAATGCTGCACTGCTCTGTATTGAATGCAATAAAATAAGATTAGCGCAGTATGCAGATATGCATAATGCTGGATGGAATACTCAGTGGATCACATGACTGAATTCCTTATCTTTTGTATTTTCTGTGATTTACCATGTTGTTTTTAAGGAACAGCATAGTTTCAATGATGCAATTTCCAACAGCGGTTTGTGAGCTATGCTATACACTTAGCCATCAGAATTAATGAAATAAAGCAATGAAACTATGGATAACCTCCAAAGACCCATTTATCAGGCAGAAAGGGAGCCAGAGAGAGCCTCTTGCTGCCAGCACACTTTTCAATGCCATGCCAAAGATCACTGCCAACCCAGCATCTGTGCTCCAGGTCTAACAAATTGTATAGTAAAAATTTTCACTTGGATTTTATGTCTCAAAACCATAAAATGTATTAAAATGGTCCATGAACTGATGCAGGCTGTGGAGGTAAAGTATGCTGTAATTATTATAATTATTAAATGTGAATGTATGTATTATTCAGCTTATCTTGCCATTTACTTTTCATACAAACCACATGAACTAAATGTATTGGTTATTCTTATTGTGTAGGCTACATGGTCCTATGTCTAGCATCCAAATTTCATGATATTTGGGAAAGAAATAGCTAAACAAAAAGTGTTGTATTTTTTACTGACTAATATTACATTAATATTATTCTTCCAAAATGTCCTCCAATGAGATACTGATTCAACTGAGTTGACCTTTGCCATTGTCACCCAATAATTTACTTTACAGTGGATTAAGCCATAAAACACGTTGTGAATGAGACTAATTATTTTATTGAAGTTTAAACACATACAGCATCATACATCAGATGCATATTAAGACAATTTCCTAAATATATTTAGGAATATAAATGAAAAAATAAATGAAACCCTGGATCATAGTAATTGCAGAATGCTCTTTGCTTCTCCACGTCCAACTTTTCGGATTTGCTTATGTATACATTTTTATTTGAGCATTCAAGTATAATATACTTTGTACATCCAAGTCATTGTTAAAAGAAACATTTCTTTGAAATGAAAAATTATAGACTATTAATACAAATGGTCAAATTAATAATAATAAAATTGTAATAAATACAATAATAACAATAACAGCAACAATAATAATAATAATAACAATACCACTGCTACTACTACTACTACTAATAATAATAACAGTGATCCATCTTGAGTTATTGTCATTAATGCTGTGCTGTACTGTGTTTCTTTCTGTCTTTTTTACTTTTGCTTTTGTTTGGTTGTTTTAGTGTTTTGGTTTTTCCATTTCCTTGTCCATGTGCTTTTGTTGTCGTTTCCCTTCTGTGTTTTCCCTGTCTTCATTGTTACCTGGATAGCTGATTGCTCATTTGTTTGACCTGCCCTGTTGTTCACCTCTGTCTCGTTCATTTTTGTTGCCTGTGTATTCATTTTCTGTCTTGTCTCTCGTTCAGTGTGAGTTCAACTCTGTTTCCTTGTTCTGCCTACCCGTTCTGATCTAGGCCTTTTCGCCTGTTCACCGATTTTAGATTGTATTCTTGTTCTGTGTTTTTGTTCTGATTTCCACGTGTGCCTGGTTCTGACTGCCTGTTTTTCTCGACTTCGTGTTTGGATTCAGTTTTTGCCCTGTTGCTGTTATCTCCTGGTTGTGACCCTGTGTCTGCCCCTGACTCTGTTTTTGGATTTGGCTTTTGTTGTAATAAACTCCAGTTTATTTTACTCCTGTCTGCATTTGAGTTCATACTGTACCCTGACAGTTACATTTTGGATTTAAAACCCATGGTCTTCACCATCACAGTGTTTTCCACAGTAAAATATGTTAATGAGTGCAGAGGGTCAAATGAAAGTCTTTTTGAAAGGAAGGGTGCATAGGCCTCTGCTGTATGTTGTGCTGACACTCTAAATATACATTTCCTCGTCCTTAACTGACTTTGAATGAACTAAATATAGACTTGCTGGCATCCATATTTTCACATGGTGCACAACCTAAAGTGCATGATAGATACAAGGCTTCAGAAAATGGTGTCAGTTTGCTCCATAACGAGTTGTGGGATGTGTGAGTTCGGGATTTACTGACAAAAAGCAAATAGCTGTCCTTATCAAACATCTAACTTTTTCTCCTTGCCATCCTCTCAAAGTGAAATGTATTTATGTACAGCACAGAACCTTATAAAATGAGCTTGCTCTCAAGTTACCAATAATTTTGAATATATTTTCTAAAGCTTTTACAGTTTATAAGTATAGGGCTTCTTGCCTTTATTTTAGCTTATCTGTGTCATATAATTTCTTAATTTTGATCTATTTCGGTTCATCATGGATTGATTGGTGTTTAAATTGATGATGTTTAAAGCTGAGATTATCAGAGTTGGGTAATGTCCTCTGTCTCCTTCTGTAAAGTAATCCATTCATATCCCCAGACCTGCTCAGGCTTAGGCAAAGGAGGCCAGCAACTGTCCTGACACTGCATTTGTTGGGACCTCCTTGTAGGAAGCAACAGATAAGCTGGCCTCCTATTAACATGGGTCAGGATTTTATTATTCTGCTGAATCAATGAACATGCAGACTCCCTGCATTTACCTTTTCTTCAGCAAGTCAAAGGAGCTCTGCAGCTGCTCTGTGTTTTTATAGAGTAGCAGTATGGAAGAGTGGCTGTAAACCAGGACCAAGCACTGCCTGTTGCACAATTGAAAAAGGCACTTGATATGAACTGCCTCAGAAAACAAGAACAACATGTAAGCATTTTGCTTTGAATGTCACCCTGTATTACAATGTTTTCTAATGATACCCACATCTTCAGATACATTTGAGAGACCACTTACATATATTGGTGTATAAACTCTGCTGACATGTAGATATTTATTGAGCTGTAGGCTTCCTGTATACACTGTAAGCAGCAGGCCATGGTTTATTTCTGTATAATTACTGAAAATACTGTAAGTAAATATAATGCAAATGATTTTAAGGGATGGGATTTATCCTGGCATCCCAAGCATTCAAAAAAATAGATTCCTCAGTAGATCTGACAGATATCAATGATGTTGTGAGAAGGCAATCTGTAGGTATATCCTAAAAGGGTTCTAGCCAACCTTAACACAACTCTCAAGAACCTAAAAGTAGCAGTTTGAATATTATTGTTCTACGTAAAAGGGCTACAGCATCCTTACCATTCAGCAAATCTTTTTGTTCTAGTCCATGGAAGTCAAGCAGTGCAAGCTAATTTATATTCAATAGCAGAAAACTCCTGGGATCTTCTCACAGTGCTTAAATGTTTCACTCATTGTGACCTACACTCCAGCCTTTTTAAGAGAAAAGCTCTGTCTGGTCACATAATGCCTGCTTTTAAGAGTCTACAGCAATAAGAATGTGATCTGTCATATGCTCCATCTACTCTCTCATTCATCCCATGTATGCTTCTGCCATACCTTTTTCACTCATGTTCATGGTGGCTTCCTAGTGATAAATGGCCTGTTAACCTAAGGATGGAGCCGCACAGAGTTGGAAAGATATTTCTGCCACTAGCCTATTCCAGATACAGCTACAAAACACCATGATGGTGAGTACCGCATGATCAGAACCAGATCCAGCTATGATGTCAATATGGCTCAATATAAAAGATAAGTCTATCACACATGTTCTCTGTAATGACTGAGTGAACAAAGGGCAGGAAATAAAGCTCATAAACCGAAACAGTAGGCAAGCACACTATTCAGGTTTTCCTGTCAAAGTAATAGGGTCGCTTTTGAGATTCCACAGTGCAATCTGACAGGTCTTATTGGCCCCTGCTGGAGCAGGTTTTTATTTGGCCTCATTAATTTCTTATGGCCTGGTGAAATATGGAAACAGTGTGATGCATACAAATACCAGGGTATAGAGACTCCTGCCAACATAACCTTAGGCCTGCAAAGATGTGAATTCCATATGACCATATTAATTAGCTGACAAATACATAATGCATAACATTATGTACAGATTAAAACATATTAGGCTTGACCTATTTAGACAGATCCATAGCATTAAATATTTCACAGCCACATGGAAGAGACCTTTTAGGTGTTCATGATTTAAATTTTTCAATAGCTCATTTGAGCCACACAGCCCACTGCTGTGAAACTGAATCATTTTTTACACTTTCTACCCAATGACAGATATCGTGCCACGTGATGAAGGATCTTCAGTTCGGCAGTGACAGTCACTAAGGCGGATGACATTGAGTGCTGGTGAGGTGGTTGTAATTAACAATATGCAGTGCAAAGGTTTTCCAGTATTAATCTCTATTACACAACAAATTCTACCAAAAGTGACACATTACACTTTTGAAAATACTTTTGAAGAATGAAAGTGATGTATCCTTTTCACAAGTTGATGTATTTTGCAACATTAAAAAGACCATGATGTTTATAATTATTTCAGAATTTGTGATATGTGTCTAGATGCTCATGGTGTAATTGAATCAACAGCACTTACGCTAAACCACAATCATATCCTTCAGTCTACCATTGCCTGTGTAAGTATTTACATCTGCACACATTGCAAATGAAGTGCAGATGTAAATACTTGAAATGATCACAGCTGTGATGCAAAAATGACACAACTGATATAATATAATATCTAATATGACTTCTGTGGAACACCAACTTTTCTGCTATCATATAAGCTGTACAGGAAGCAGCACAGAGATGAACTGCGATAGAATGGGAGACCACATGCACTCAGACATTGCGATGTGACATTGATAAAGGCCATTGATTTAAGTAATATGCTCTGGTGCCAGTTAACATTTAACATTATTCTGAAATGAAACCTCAATCTAAACATGTATTTATTATTTCTTCAAAATTATTTCTTCTTTTTTTAGGCAAGGACTGAATGAGTTGAGGATATTGGGATGTAGGTATTGGCATTTAGTCTTGTATTAGAACAGAAAACAAGCTTTAATTTAAAATGACTCATTTCCAAGGAAGGAATGATTGTAGTCCTAAATTCAATGTGTTTAAAATGATAAAAGTCCTGCCTGGGACATTAAATCAATGTTATCTCATCAATATACAGTATTTCATACATACTGTATATGACCTGCATTTAACTGTGCAATCAAACCAAATCCAGAAAGAGGTGTTTGAATTTGGAATCAAAACCTGGGTTGGTGCTGAATTGGAATCTGAAATAATTTTCTGACTGACTGCAAATAGAATTGCTGAAAATATTCAAATTTGCTTGATTAGTTCGGCTAGAGTTGTTCTAAGATATCTATTTAGAAGATGAAATGAAGCTAAAAGAGAGGCGTTCTCCAAGAGCTCACACAGGGACTGTAAAGTTCCTGTTAGGCAGGAGAGTGAAACCTGTGGCTGTCGAATTATTTTTACTTTATTATTTTTATATTTAACTTTTAATTTTCCATATCAGATGCTAGAGCCCTCTGGATTACATAATTGAAAATGTGCTTAATCTCTTATTTGACCAGTTTAAACTGTGTGATGCTAGCAAGCTAAAATTGTTCTAAGTTTTCTTGACTTATGCAGTTACTTCTGATTTTGTAAAAGAGCAGAACAATGCTGTATATTGAGTTCTTTACAATGATGCAATTTAAAACTTGCACTCTGTATTTGATCCTTCAGATACGTGACTTGTTGTTTCCTATCAGATGGGCTTTCAGATTGGCACCCATTGTTTAAGATTAAAAGAGCACAACAAATCCCTAACATTTCTAAAACATTTATCAAAAGATATGTTTTTAATGGTCATTACCCCATGACTGTTTGTATTCTCCTTGTACTTTTAGTGTGTTTAATACAAAGATCTTGTTATATTTAATAGCCATTCATAAAGTGACACAATAAGGATTCCAGGACCTTGGTAATGTTATTGCTCTCAGGGTTCCAACTTTGTCAGATTGCTAGGCTGAGTGATTGTTGCGGTTATTTAAAAACATGGGCTTAGAAAGATCCTGGTAGCAGGACCAAGCTTGATCTCAGGCGCACAGTTTAAATATTTGTTTTGAACACCAACAATCATTAAAGACACGAAGATAATTGTTTTTATCTTACAAACTCAGAATAATACACAAACACAAGTTTTACACCCTAAGAAGGGGCATTATTTGTTTTTGTGTCAAAGATACGTTTGTTTAGAAGTATGTGTGAGGGAATTAAGTTATGTCTTTGGAATTAAACACATGAAACTGTGACATTTATGTATAGGCTATTTTTAGCTGTTAATTGCCATTCATTTTGTATTATAGTTGTATTATACAATGAGCTGAACATACACAATTGACCAGTTAACAATACTCATGTTCACCTGAACACCTGCTTCAAGACCTCCTCATTTCCTTTAGGCCAAAAGCATAGACACTGATACACATGAATTTATGAAGATGCCACAACCCCTGACAGAATTTAAAAATGAATAATGTAATTTTATTGCTCTTTCGTAAACTGCTTTGAATTTTATCATCAAAGAAATAGGTTGTAACATGTCAGGAGGAATTGAGCAATATAAAAAGCAGTTCATTAGATTTGAAGGGAAATTAAATTATTTCCAGGAGGCTTGCTCTAGTAGTATAATGTAAAATGTTGTAAACATGACTTGGAGAAAAGAAGAAAAAACAATGGAATCCAAAGAGGGCAATCTCGCAGTGTCCCACAAATGCCTTATTATAAACCATAATTATGCCTTTTAGGGTTTAATCCCAATGGAACCGAGGGTATATTTCAAAATATGCTATGTGAATGCCATAAGCCTATTTAGCACATTGTAAAGATCACAACAACAACAATATCAACAACAACGACAACAACAAAATCAACAGCAATAACAACAGCAGCAGGAATGAAAGTTAGATGAGCACAGTGAGGTTTTTTTTTTTTTGTCAAGGAGCTGGATTAATTCAGTCTGGATAAATACAAATTATCTGGCTTGACCAGACTCCAATTAGACAATTTACTCCCTTTCACTATATGAGAAGATTTATTCACATATTGCTTTGAATATATTTTGTCATAAGGCCATGAAACATTGACAGGAAAAAGCATTGCGGTAGCAAGTTTAAAGATTTATTTGAGTCATAATTGCTGGTCCTGACTGACCATGTTCTCACCATGCCAAAGCACCTTTTTCCTGCTGTGAGTGTCTTTATGCCCCCATCTGCAGTGCAGAGGTAGTTACCTTATGGTTTGTGGAGCTTGATTCTAATGTTACCCATATGTCATGGTCTACTTAATCATGAGACCTGAACCCAGCAGAGGAATTATGGAAAATTCTGGTAAAACACCTGAGATGCTTTTTTCCCCTTCCATCAACTGCACATGAGTTGATTGACTTTTTCATGGAAAAGTTATTATATATTTCTCCAGAAGTTGGTACATTTTATGCCACAATGCATACATGTTGTACTGGGCACATGTAAAAACCCAAATTACTAAATACTGGTCAATTCATGAAAGGAATTGGTTTAAAATTCTGGGTATGTTACTGGAGACTTAGTTGCATAAAACTAAAAGGTCACAAGTTTTCAAAACACTTGTAAAAGTTGGAAACATTTGAAAAGCTCCTGGAATGAATGCATAGTTTCACAAGTCCACATCCAGTATTTAATACAAGTCATTATGATGAAAAACACTGTGCACTTGATGATTACATGTTTCTGGAACAGAATGAGACATTGTCAAAAACAGTGGTTATACATGAGCGATCGTATCACTATTTAACATTTCAGTCATGTGCAGTGCCTCAGAAAACTAATTTAATTAAGAGAATAAATAATGGCCAGGCAACAAATATTTTAAATCTTTTGCCATATTACATAGGAATGAATGATGCATAATTGAGGAACATAGTAATTAAATCTTTACAATTTTATTGACCTTAAACCTATACTGTATATTATTCAACAACTAAAATTTTAAGCCCCTGCAATTGTTGGCAGAGAAAAAATATATATCCATGCCCTGGTTATAACTCATAAGTCCCTGGAATGAAGTTGCATGTCATAAAACAATGCTGTTTGCTGAATGGTGGAAACTGTGATGTGGTAGCTTCTCCGTATTGCTATATGATATGGCTTTTTAACACTTTCACTTACAGGTATATGTACATTCATAATAGATACAGTATATATTCCAATAAATCTTCAACCTGATATGTGATTTTGCTTACTATGCATGAAATCATGCCATCTCTGGACCCATCATCAATCTCAGTCTTGCCTCACATTTTCTGATCTGAGCCTAGCAAAACACAGCCTAGCATTTGATGGCCAGCTATTGCATCAATCAATGCATGAAGCTGGCCAATCTCACTGAATCACTCAAATGCGCTCTCATATGCATTTGTGAAACATTGTCCATAACTCAATCAATATCCTGCAGACCTCAAGTGTATATCGATGCAGTGCAGTCAGCTCTGGTCCAAGGCCTTGTTTGACCTATGTGTGTCTTGATGACATCCATTAAAACATAATTGATCTGTACATGTGGGGAGTGTGGCCATAGCATTTGCTTTATTTACTGATAGACTGTATGCCATGAATCCCAATCAAGCTGAACAAGACGTGCCCACTAATCTTTGTCCCTTCGTATCTTACTATTTCAATGAAAACATATGCACTTAGTATATATAGGGTTCATCCAGGCTGCTGTGCAGTAATTAACATGATATGGCCTCAGTGAAAACTTAATTTAAGCTTTTGTCATTAGACTCTGTTAATATTTTAAGAATATATTAATGTATTTGAATAAAGATGACTATATCAAGCATATTAATATATCAACAGAGCCTAATGACAATTTGGAATATTTAAATAAATCACGAGCAGGTATGTCTCTGACATATCCACTCAATAAAAATGTTGAATATTTTATGTAAAGTATGTCAAATGATTCTATTCATTCTGTTCACATTTCATGATAAATTTGTTGACCTTTAAATACCCATGCATTGATGTGAACAAAGAGAATGTAAGTGCAAATATGTATCCAAGAATGAATCTTTCCCACTATGGCAACTCATTACATGACTTTACCACTGGTTAGCTTTGAGTGCATCAGAAAGGGCTGAATTTGAATTTCTTCAGAAAGAAAATTGATGACCAACCAGGCAATGACAAAGCTGTATAGCTGTATGAAGGATTGGATCACTATGAATTAGGAATGGAACAATTACTACTCAAGGTACACAGTCCTCATTTCTACTTTTTCCACAGTTTATCTGAGGGATTCAAACTTACTTAAATTCTAGTAAGTTCTGTTGCAGCATTTAGGGCTATCACAGAATAAATAATTTAGGCTCCCTGGTTTGCATCCATATACGATAGCATATGCAGTGTTGGACTCAGTATGGGGCATATATAACACAACCCTGCTCCTAACCATACATTCATCATGTTGATGATTGCAACTTACCTACTTACTTATGCATTGAGGACAGTAACAAAAAATTGTTGGAACTATATGCTTTCACAGCAGAGAAAAGAATCATATTCCTGGTACACTAAAAATGAATTTGGATCTCTCATAGAATGCATTGTTTTTTTTCCCTGTGGTTTTCATTTTCAATTCAACACTTTCTTTTTAATGCCTGATTTCAATTAAAGTGTTTTTATATTCAGCAGTTGAGGAGATATTATTCAAGCCAGATCATACTATATTAAAAAGTATTTGAATACAGTCCTGATCATGGAGCATAATTTCAGTCCTCATGAAAGTAATTAAAATCCCTGACACAACAGAACGTTTTCACCACTGGCACACAAAGTAATCTCATTGGACTTCTCAAAATCCAAGTAACTTCGAAAAACTAAAACAAGGGTAATGTCAGAATAAATGAAGAGGCTGTGTTGATCTACCATGTCAAAACCATGTAGATAGCCAATGCTGCACATGCAAAAAAATCAATAGAGAATATACGGCAGTCTGACTGCCATAACCTCAGCATTTTTATTCTGAATGACAAATGGGTCATGTGCATCACCTCCAAGATCAGGTTAACCCTCTTGTGTTTGGTTTCAATCAACTTTTGTCCTATAAATTACCTCTGACCTACAAAAGGGTTTGGGTTCAAGCAAGATCTGTACCCAACTTTTACTCAACTAGATGGAAGCGTTATTTTTTTTTCACACAGTTTGCTGAGTTCAGCAGCCATCAAAATTCACTAGACAAATTGTATTTGTGCCAAAAAACTCCTCCATTTAATTGTGAGGTACAGCTCAGAACAAATGTTGACTGAATTCAGTCCAAAATTTCTGTTAGAGGTTGTTCAGAGGGAGGTCCCTGTTAGATGTAGTTTTAAAAAAGGTATGTGTGTGTGTGTGTGCGTGCGTGCGTGTGTGCAAGTGTGTGTGTGTGGGTGTGCGTGCAAGCGTGCATGTGTGTGTGTGCATGCGTGCATGTGTGCGTGTGTGTGTGCGCGTGTGTGTATTTGTGTGTGTGTGTGCGTGAGTGCGTGCGTATGTGTGTGTGTGTGTGTGTGTGTGTGTGTGTGTGTGTGTGTGTGTGTGTGTGTGTGTGTGTGTGTATGTGTGTGTGTGCGCGTGTGTTCATTGTTCATTATGTGCCAGTAATGCATAGCTGTAAGAGAGGGGTTTTGGTCCTTTAAGAGACTGAAGTGGCCTTTCATTAAATGCCCTTCTCCAGTTGAGACTGATTCATATGAACATTTACTGACATAAAGTACATGGGTGAAATACAGCAAATTAACATCTCTCTCTTTTTAAACCTTGATATTCATAAATGAGACTACACCTTATCAATCATTATCTAATTAATGAAGTGGAATTTTCATTTTTTCCAGTCCCCTGGTTTACCCGTTTTATCAGAATCAGTATCTAATTAAGAACTTAATTAAATGGTTTCAGAAGTGCAATTTGCAAAGGTGCAATAAATCATAGTTCCTGAATAATCCAGAGAAGCACATTTATAAAATGAACATTTATATGAGAGGTATGTCTGCCCCAAAAAATCAGTTTTTGAGGAAAAAGCTTACTGACAAAAAGGATAATAAAGTTCTAATGTTCAACAGGACCAGAGTCCAGTAATCTGCTGTTTCCCTTCATACGATCAACAATTTGAGCTGTGTGATCACTTCAGTGATGTTTTCAGTATGAAGCCTCCAGACAACAAAAATGAATAAGTGCAGTGGTATACATGTCCATTATGTTGTATAAATGTGCATAATCATCCTAACTTTGTTTTTTTTTCCTGTTGTACTGTTGCATTTCTGCCAATTACACAACAGTCTATAATTAATTGCATGAGGCTTGTTTTCCTTTTTTTCATTAAGCTTCAAACACATCATTCATTCAAAATGCATGTTTGCAAATAACTAAACACACATGACTGTGCAGGCTACAAGTGTACTGGTTTGGGTAAAAACAAATATACTGCTGTTTGGGATCCCATCCTCAACATTACCGGCTATGGATGGAGGTCTACATTGGCGAGGCACCAACAGGCCCAGCTTTGTAGAAGATGGTAGGGATGTAAGCAGATAGGATGCTGGTGGAATATCTCCCTCCCTTCCTTAATCCAATAGAGGAATTTTTCTCCTCCTGGAGGTGGAAGGTATATGACCGGCATCCACATACCCAAATGGCCCTCCTAGCGGCCATGGATGCAGCATGTGATGACATCACAGCAGAGTCCTGCAGAGGGTGGATTCGCCACTCGAGGAGATATTTTCCTCGCTGCATTGCAAGGGATGGTATTCGCTGTGATGTAGATGAAACTATGTGGCCAGACAGAGAGGAACTTCTGGATGTGTATGAATGATTTACTGTACTGTGTATGTTGTATGTTCAGTTCCAATATGTACTGCAATATTGTTTACAGTGCACAGCTCTACCCAAAGGGAGTTTATGTTTGTTGTAAATAAGGGTGTATTTTTTCTTTTGCACAATGCTGTGAACAAATTAGAATTGCAAAGAGAATTTGCAGTAAAACTGTGAAACATACATATTCAGTGTCTTGTACTCAGTTACCTCACTAAATACAGTGATATGTAACTTTACTGTAGTTGTCAAATGGCTGTGTAAATGCTATATAGTGCCGTCTTGGGCATTTTCAGGTAGTGTCACCAAGATCTGACTTTTTTGTATTGGAAAACATTTTCCATGTCATAATGAAGACATGACAAAACCATTTGAATATCTTGTTCATAAACAATGGTGTCAGAACTTTTCATCTTGATGACACTGACACTTTCATTGACATGAATACTTGCTTTTGAGGAATGAACTATCCATTTTAAGCAAGTGACATGCTTTTGCAGGTTATCAACTAGGTATTGCAGTTGGTATTAATTGTTTTGAGAAATGCATTAACTGTTGTGTAAATGTAAATAGTGATGTGAGAAATGCACCAAAACGACTGAGAAAAACTGTAAATTCGCTACACTCATCACTTTCTAGCAGCCTCTCCTGGTTGCCTGGGCACCTGGAGGTGAACAAACTGAAGATGCGCTAACTGTGTAAGTCTCTGACAACATAAGCAGTGTGCGATTGGTGGCGTGTCTACAGTGTAGAAAGATGCGAGGAATCAAAAGAATCACGTGCCACAGTGTCCTCCTTCTCAGCCAGTGGGATCCAAAACAAAAAAAAAAAAACACACCTACGGCATATGAATCACTGAACTATTTATTTTCATATATAAACATCATATGAAACCACAGAACAACAAAATCAAAATCAATCTTGTCAAGATATATAAAAAGATTAAAAAATTAAAATAGCGATAATTTCAGAGGAATTGTTTGTTTAAAATGTGAACTGCTTAAATTTGACATGATGAGCTGTCAATTTGGAATGAATCATGCAAAATAGGATAAAGTAAATGCCTTTTTGGTACTGCCAAGAGAGTCAGGTGAAAATAAGGCTTAACGCATTTTTCCTGATGAATGAATGAATGCCTTTTTATTAAATACAATTGATTTCCCAGTCAGCTGTACTATGTATAGTTAGCTTGACTGACAATATTAAGAAGAGAAAACCACAAATTCTGTAATGTATTCTCTCAAAAGTATCAGTAATTTAGTATTTCTTCTACTCACAGATTCATCACCAAAACTCATTAACTCTGTTATTTCTGTACATTTAATTACACACAATGCAGGTCAATCACATTGGGTGTTGCTAAATGTAAATTTACTGTAACTACATCATATTACCTTGGTTAGGTTTCCATGGTTCACTATGGGTTTTGTATAATTGTTGTGGGGGTTGGAAACATGCAGCCCTAGTCTTACTGATGTCAAATGGCTTAAGAACACCTCCTGAATGATTATATTTGCACTGATTTTTTGCTAGCAGGTGTTGGTGAACAACCCAAAGGTCCTCAGCTCAGTTTTTGGCACTCCCTGTTTTCTGCTTTGATCAGATAGAGTTGAGCAGACATTATATTATCACCCCCAGACTGCACCAAAAAAAGAGAAAATTTTTTCAGAAAAGATTGTTAACATGAAAGATTAAATCTAAACCAATTGTACCTCGCTGTTACAATGTTAGAGGTGTGTGTGTGTGTGTGTGGGGGGTTAGGTTTTGTCAACTGGGGAATTATTACATGGACAGGTATACTACTAAATTCTTATGAATGCAATACTACATAACAGTACTTCAGTAATTTTCCTCTGTAATACTACACATAAGAATTATTCTAAATTTGTAATTTGTTATACCACATTAACCAGTAATTTGTCCCCTGCCAAAACTAACTATTGCAATATGGTATGAACCTCACATAAAATTAAGGCCAGGTTCCATATATTTATGACCATGAGTTATAAGGTTTGAGAAAATGGGAATTTCCTGCTTTAAAGGTTACTACTTGATCAATACTACTTACGTCCTCGACAGGCAGGCATTTCATCTTCAATGATTGCACTCACAGGCCTATTGGAAGAGTAGGCATTAAGTTTGGAGACCTTGAGACTCTGGACATTAGTGCTCCTTAAAGTACAGTACAACCATTCAGCATATGTTCTGCAGTTTTGCATTGGTTCCTTAGGCTAAATCCATTGTAAATCAAAAATATAATAAGGGATTCATTAGGCCACATATGTCCTGTGATTTGTAAACAGTACTATTTTTTTTCTTTATGGCATATTAAAACATTTGCATTGTATGTGCAGAAATACGGTAAAAAAAGCAGTTCTCTCAAACCTGAAGGGTGGTGACTGCCTCAGGACTATGTGAGGGCAAATTAAAAATTTGTACAAAGAGGATATAATACTGCCTTAATGTTTTGTCAGCATTTTCACTGTTATTAACTTAGTAGTATTTTAAGCACAGGGAGAAGGAGGATAAAGAGGAGGTGATTGCTACATTCACATCCATTGCTCAGCTCTATTATTCATCCCATCAGTGATTTTGGGACTGTAGCTTGACTACACAATCTCATTTTCAAACAACATGCACCACCAACTTTGGGCACTGCGCAGAGACGCTGGTTACTCCCTCCATCTGCAAGAAAAAGAAGACAGCATCTACTTTTGATGTGGATTACTGGAGGTACAAGGGTTTCTGAGCACAAGTTATTTGTCTGGATTGGCCTAAATGTTCCGTGGGATTATTGATTTCCATGACAAACACACCTCAGGATACATTTGTGTTGCTAATATTAGCATGATTACTGACCCCAACAAAATGAAGACTAAAACAGGCTGTTTTGGTTATATTATATACATGAGTCTGGTGGAATATGCACAATATTTAGTAGAAGTGGATGAAATGTGCTTTTACTATCTGAGGTACTCTGATCACATGGAAATTAATGTGGTGTTATTTATTATTTTGTTGCATTGCTGAATGTCAGAGATAAGAGCTGGTTATCAGCCTTTCTTTATTGAAGTGATTAAGTGTTTTGTCAATTTTCTTTCGATGCGACAATAAATCACACAGGAAGCCATTGGTTAAGCCAGACTCACCTTTACAATGCTGATATAAATGCTTTCTCCAAAGGAAATATTTTGCTGTATCACAGCAGTAGTGCTTAAATCTGCAGGAGAGGTGGAACATAAATATGGGCTGGATGACCACACCTATAACTAAACATACAGTGTATACATGCCAATATTATACTCCCATTTTTCCTGGTTAGATTAACCATTTGCATTTGTGTGCACAGAGCTTTTCACATCTTTTGTGCATTTCCAGATTACTCTCCTTTTATTGATATGAAAGAGATAAAAAACAAGATTCAGGCTATATATTACAGGTTCACTCAAAAGCCACAAAGTTTTTAAAAATATCAGTTAAACCATGCTTGAGTAGCACATTGCTCCATGACCTGGACTAATATTGTAGAACATACAGCACAAATTCATATTCATTTTTATCTTCATATGTCCAGATCACCAGGTCAACACCAACATATTTTGCCTTTGTGCTGTACACTTTTAAAGATGGCATGGCATTATTCTGGTTTGAACAGCATTGAAAATCTTCAGCACACTAGTGTTAAATTGCCCGTTTGATTGCAGCTGACATAATGGGATATAATTCCAGTAATGTCTTTTGAAATCACAATTAGCAGCACAGAGGCCCTGGGCTGACAGGGGAGAGCAAGAAAAAACACTCTAATGGTCAGCCAAGGAAAAAGCACTCAGAGCAGTGCAATGGTCAAGATAAGACAGTAAACAGATGCTGGCGCATCAGGCTCCCACAGACGATGCGGCACTCCACACTGAACGCTAGTTCAGCAGCAGACCATGGGAGGGGGGCACGAAGGGAGGGGGGATTTGTGGGGCAGGAGAAACACAGCAGTACTTCCAGACTAAGAAATATGGCTGGGTGAGAGTGGATAGCTTCTGTAATCTGTTATAGAATTTAACGCAATTTGATATGGTACGATTCCCACTCTTCAGCATACGAGCAAGGCTACATCAATCAGGTGTGACCACCAATGCTCTGCAGGGAACGATATAATAAATGTGCTGCCCATGGGAAGCCGTCTGTGTGTGTGTGAGTGTGTGTGTGTGTGTGTGAGTGTGTGTGTACATGCATGGGTGTGTGTGTGTGTGTCCGTTTGTTGGGTGTGCATGCATGTGCAATAATGGTGTGACCTTTAAAACTAACAATTTATGTAAAATCTCTTGTCCATCTGCTTGAGGAATTGTAACAGTAATAGATATTCTGGCACAACAATATATTGTGGGGAGACTGGAGTCCCATTGTTCGTTCTTTTCCATGAACTTCCTTTTCACACTTTCATCCACTGCATAATCAAAGCTTGCAGCAAACCGTGAAACAACCTACTAGGCATGTATTCATGGATTGTCCAATGAAATACACATTTTTAACACTGATACAATGAATCTTGCATATTGAACCACTCAACAATGGAGTGAAGCAGATAACGAGAAATTACTGATGACCTAATGTAAACTTAATTTGTAATCCGTATCATGCACCAGTGAGGACTTTGACACATTATCAATAATTAAGATCCTTTGATCTGATGGGGACTAGAAAGAGAAAGTCATATTTTTGAAGATCAATGCACCCAATTTGAGACAGCTTGTCTTTGCTCCTTTGTAAACCTTTGATAGTGCTGTTACACAAACTGAGTGTGCCATTTTAAGTCCAGTTATCCTGTTATGAAATAGACATGGTTTCTATCACATTAACAGACATATCGACAATTGGATTTGGGAAGGTTCTAGATACTGTACTCCACATACAGTATTCTTTACATACTTTTTCTATTGATTTGAAATGTGTAATTCTTTAATAAAACAATAATGGATAATTCAATGATAATAATTGTGCACACAGCATATCTAGCATTACAACAGAGAGGGGTAAACTAAATTCCCTTAATGAGTAAAGGTTTGTAAACTGTATTTGGTAGTCACAGCATCTCCTTCCTGGACATTTAGTTTTACTAAGTCATATACACTATGTATGGCTACACTACCTTGGTCACAATGAGGATACCTCTGAACTATAAATGTATTTAATGTAACACCATGTAATTAAAGTACATCAGGAGTTAGCTTGCCTTTACCTTAGCCTCAGGGCTGCAGTACACCCTCTGTCATGGATTAATTTCATATACCATGTTTTGTTCTATACTTAAATGATCTGTCATCTCTGTCTGGTGTTGCTGGAAGGGTTGCATTCCATTCAAAAGGACACAAATTTTAGACAAGTTATAATGAATGTAGCTTTTCATCTCGCTAGACCCTCAGACACTATAGGCTTATTACCAGTCCCAGAGCACAGAGTCCTCATCCTTACAGCTCTATATCAAGTTATTATGCCACAGTGCAGCTGAAAACCAGGAAGCCAGGGGCTTCCTTTCATAATACTCCAGAATTACTCAGAAAGGATGAAAGACGCCGCCTGAAGATTCATCGTATAACCCAGCCAGACCTTTGACTGTCACAGTCTGTATGTGAGATGGCCATAAGTCCATAGACTGGTCAGAAAATCCAAAAACAGTATCCAGCACTTTACTACACGGTTCTAAAAGAACAAGACTCCACAGAGGCTTATCCTGAAGGTAGCCAACTAGGTCCCACACAAATCTTTCCAGATACGGATGATAAATTTGGGTCTCTGTTGCACAAACAGCTTGGAATGAGAGCTCATCAGGCCTCATCTGTCTCAGCAGGTCCTGGCTGAGTCCTGACTCCTCTGAATGAACAGAAGTGTGGAGGTCCATTGACTGTGAAGGTTATGCAGCCTTAGCAATAGATGCCCCATGGAGCATGATCCACTGAGTAAGGCTGTGAGGCTCTGATTCACACATGCTAATTGATGATATCTACACTCCAGCACGCAAACCTGACTTTTTCTGATGAGCTGAATCAGCAGAGCTGCATTCACCATAATCACTATGATGACTGGGAGCCCAACTGGTTTTGAATCAAGACCAAAGCAAGAGATGGCAAAGCAATGCAAATATATTTCCCATTGGAGAAGACAAGAGATACTGTGAGTGCATTAGTTCCAACTGAGAAGTGGATGTGCCATTCAGTCAGAGGACTTGAAAAGATGAATGTGCATGTTCTATGTTCAATATTTCCAAAACCAAAAAAGATAAGACAGCCTGTCCATTTACATTTCAGGATTTTTTACATGTTAAGGAAGTTGAAAATATTGTCTCATTTTAGGCATGTTGCACCCTAGGGCAGATATATTATAAAAACAGAGGCTGAAATGCACAGACCCCCACAGTGAAGGAAAGAGGTTAGGGTCTGAAACATACTTTATATGGGTATGAATGATCTGATAAAGTAAGCATTAGAGTGAATGAATGAATTTGTGTATACTTATACATAAATAAAGAATCAAATAATCAGCAATTGTGTACATTTGTTGACCATATTTCATGCACATCAGACCTGAGACTTCAAACATTTCAGACTGGCTGAATGCAACCAGGTGCTTTAGAGTGTTCAAGTCCTTGGAACATTGTGTGTAATGGATATGTTTCAGCATTCTCGCAGTAATGGGGGAGAAAGGCAGAGTCTGTGCTTTTAAAGATGGAATATGGACAATATGTGCACATCTAGATGTCTGGCGACCTTGGACATCATATATTGACATCTTACCTAATGGCAATCATAGATCTGCTTTCCCAGCTACAAGCTCATCTTGTACAAATATTTTGGTTTTGATGTTTTTCCAAAGACGATGTATTAATATTCATTCATTATGTTTGAGATGTATTATTATTATTATTATTATTATTATTATTAAAAATTCTGAGATACTATTTATTATAACTCTGTTTAGAAAATAACCTTTTTTTAATAAATGAATGTCTTGCAGTATATGCAGTGTTCTAGTTATCCACTGAATGGTGGAGAGGGGAATTTATTGGCCAGACTAATACAGGCCTAAATTAAGAGGTTTTCTATGAGATGGCAGGCCAGCAAAGCAGTCAAGTGCTACAGTAAGAAGGGTAATTGCATTTAATTTCTTGTCCCATAATAAAAGGGCTTAGTATTTTTAATGGGAAAGGGAAAGCAATTAAACTGTTGCCTAGTTCCAAGCTTACCAAACTTGGTCATGCAGTTTTTAACTGTTACGCATGAATAAAAAAAAATGTTATTTGTTCTTAATTGGAGATTTTAACATTTATTGTAGAATTATTCTTTGATACCTGATGCCTTTTCTCATAGCAACTGATTCCTTTTGAAAAAGACTAAGTTTGTGATTTATTAAGTTATAGACTTCCAGTACAGATTATTGGGTCTTAAATGCTGGGGGTGCTCTCCTGGTCACTGAAACTCAAAAGCAGAAAAAGAAAAAAAGGAAACAAAATCATTTCAGAAAGATTCTCTGTAATTTAAAATAAATTGACAGGAAACACATCTACTTGCCCTGGATTATAAGTGCTTTTGAAAAGTTCTATTTGAAATATGAATATGTTATTATAAAATATTTGATAATTATGTTATATTATATTTTAAATATGTTTATGATGATGATGATGATGATGATGATGATGATGATGATGATGATTGATTATGTGATTATTATTATGATTAGGTACATCCAAGCTTTCTATGAATAGTCTGCTCAGTCAGCATCACATGATCAGACATCAGACTACGGTATGAAATGTAATCAGGTTAGGCCAACTGAGAATTCAATTCTCTTTTGCTGTGACAACGTGGGTAGGAATTGCAAGGGATTATATAGCCAATCAGATATAGAGGCTGTTTAGGTGGCAGATGTACACAGCCAGCTGTTATGGGACTTTGACCAGGATTCCAGGGTTAACACCTTCACTCTTTTGAAAAGCTCCATGGGAACTTTAATGACAACTGTGATTCAGGACCTCTGGTTAATGTTTCATCTGAAGGACACAGATATGCAGGTACACCACCTCCAGACTGTGCACTCCTGAGGGAGAAAGGGCAAGACAGAAGATTCATCTGCTAAAGGTGATGGAATGAGTCATTTTGCAATATTATAAATAACATCATTTTTAAGTCAAAGGTGTAATTTCATTTTTAAATTAGAAGTTGCTCAAATGTGCTCTGAGTAGAAAGACCCCCAAGTGGATAATTAATACAGACTGATCAATTAACACTCAGACACAGCTGAAATTCAAAAGCCTTATGAGCTAATAGATTGGAGTCCTTACAGAAGGCCTTATTATTTAGCAGCCTGTGAAGGTTGCACAGAACACAAGTGATTTTTCTGTTGCTGATGAGGCAAATGCAAACAAGAAGATGAATGTGGTGTGGAAAACATTTATTGATTTTACTCATCTTGAGAGACCTTTCAGTGAGAAATATTGAGCAGCCTCTCACCATGGTGAAAGGAAGGGCTGGCTTTAAAGGGAAAGATTGACTCACATGTGAGACTGGCCTTCTCTGGGTGACTTAGTTGGGAGGGTCTGATAATATTTCACGATTATAATCTATATATGGGAGTACAGCCATCCAAGATAGTGTGGAAATCAGATGGAAGTGGAGGAATGAAAATGAAATGAGAATCAGCTAGACGGAGAGCCTCTGATTTATTGTATTCCACCAGCAGCCCTGAAAACACTGTAATATGGGTTAACTCCACTTCCACAGGACACTTATTTCTATCAGACAAAGGAGATCCTGAAACTCGGGAGGATGAATAATTCATGCAAGTGCTGACAACAGTGTTGGACATGACAATGGGTTTGTTTTCTAAACACAAAAACACCTGACAGAGTAAATAACAACCATACTTAGGTAGGAAGAGAAGGTTAATGGGATGTATCTGACCTTCCTGAGGTATCTACTGCCATTAGGACACCAAACAGATTGTGCTAAAGCCAAGAAAAATCAGCCTTAGAAGGTCTAGGACTATGTGTCAACCAGCAATGGGTATGACTGTATTCAGTAAAGAGTTAATGCAAGACATAAAACAAGTGATTCAGGTTTATAGCATAAATTGTTACATAAAATGCTATATTACGCTTTCTTACAGATTTCCTGTGTATTTTTCTTTCAGTGGTGAAGCAGGACTATTGGCTATGCAGAAAAGCAGTCTAATAAAACTATGCATGCAAAAGGAAATTTTTTATTAAATCCATACCTATTACATTTATGTAAAAATATTGAATTATTCAGTGGTCTCCTTGTGTTACTACAATAAACTCAACCCATTCTACAATATGCATGAATATTTCAATTTTTGTTTACTCTTATAGAATATCCAATATGCTACAGAAATCTGGTGCCAGTCTTGCTTTACTGATAATAATAGATTATTTTAGGAATTATATTATTTTAGGAAATTAATTTTAAGGCAAAGTAAAAGACTGAGTCATTGAGTCTAATTAATTTATCTGATATCATGGGACTAGTAAGTTACTGTTGTAAAGACTTGGTTGTGTGACTGACCCTCCTGTTTCATCCAATAATGTACTATTATAGTATAGTATTAGAACTTAGGAGATCAAAACAAATGGAAATGCTATAATTTATTTTAAATGCCAGCAATTCAATGAATCCATGCATCTTTCTTGAGACCAGGTCCATTGGGTACCTGACAAATTAAACATTCATTTTCTTACAGATACAATTTGATTTGCAACATTGCACACAAATGTATTTATAATACATCCCATGACTTCAATGCTGAAAGGTGACAGTTCTCTTATCCTTTGAACCATATTGCTCCTATGCCAACTGCCTGCCTCCCCAATGGCATTTCATGAAACATAAATCATCAATAAAAGATTTCTGAGAAAAGTCATGTACATATGCCAATTTCATGTGAGAAAACAATATAAGCAATATATTATCAGTAATATACAACCTGAGAATCAATTATTGCAAATATGAAATTTTCATGTCTCCTCCAAACTCATGAGACATTTAAAGAAATCTATTGAAATGTCCTAGGAAGTATGACATTTCGTTTATTTACCATATGCGCTGCCATTTGTAGATGTGCTAATAAAACAACTTTGTGCAGTCTAATATTAGAATTAATCAGGCTGCTGTGTGTATCCGCTGGAATAAGGGCTCAGACAGGATTAGTCAAATCTTCAGCATTTTAAATATTTGCGACCGAATTAACTTCAATGCTTCAGTAGAGACCGACACCAAATAAGAAGTAAAAGGTCATGACATTTAAGGTGAGTTAATGTGGTTTTAGAGATATGTAGCTGCAGGGTTACACTGCAGAAGTTGCAATGCTCTGAGTCATTAGTACACCAATCTGACATCATTTTTAAATTCAACTTAGTAGAAAAAATTTGAGCATTCTTACCTTTCTAAAATAAATAAAGGACCTTGCTTGATTAAAAAAACTCTTGATTAATTATAACCACCCAGTGGTCTCTCTAGTCACACATTTGTCCTCAAAAAGTAACATATTTAACAAAACTATATTCTGTTAATAAAGGATCAAAATGAATGAATGAATTCTCTGTCAGACAGTAAATGCACACAAATGCCCCTCTTCACCACAATTACCAGGCATTTCAGAGGAAAGAGTCAGGCGAATTTCAGCTTGGCTACCCTGAGTATGAACATGGCCACACATCAATAAAAGTGCCAAACCCTTTGGCAAAAATCAATCTATGATCCAGCTCATCCAAACAGCCTTATAAGGGCGGCTGAAGCACAGGTGAGCATTCCATGAGACCAAGCACAAAATCAAAGCAGCCATTTAAAATCTGTTTGTGACACTCAAGCTTCACAGGTGTTTATATAGGTAGACTTTTTGAATACTGACCTTTCACAACTGCATAAATCATAAATCGACATATATCATGTCATGGAAGACAACAGAAATAATAGTCATTTTCAGTGACCCACTTGAAGACACAGACATTGAAATCTGTCCCTCATGAGTGCCAGGGGTCATTATTTGGATGAGAAATGAAGTCATCTGTTTCTCAGTGCATTAGGGAGTCCATAACCAGAAACTTCCCAGGACTCATTTGAATCACCACTTTCAAATAAAAAATACATCGCAGATACAACTATCAGAAAAAAGGCAGTACATGTCTGCTTTGGTTTTTATGAGCAAATGAACATACAAGCCCCAGAGAAACATTTTCACATTAAGTAGTCATTAGACATATTTCATGTTCTTGTTTGTTTTGTATTTCTGAGTAAACTGTTTCAATATTCTGACCTAAGTACACAAACCAGAGTATGATCATGTCCTTCCCCAGCATCAGTGGTAAATATAATACTGTATATTTGAATCCTTTACGGTCTCTGCTTTTATCTCTGTCTCTCCTTCTCAGCAGATATGCACACTCCAGTAGTCCCTGAAACTGAGACTGAACTGACACTTTCTCATATTAGATAAAAAAAAGATCAACACACTCAATCATGAATATGTATAGGCCTAAAATTATATTCATTTTCTTGGCATGGGCATTAATGCAAGTCATATAGGTCTGTTTCATCAAAGAGAGGAGTCAGGGTTAAGGATGCCCTGAATTAAAATTCCTCACCAATGTCAAACTGAAGAAACCTCTATTGACTACAAACAAATTGACGTATCACTAAGTGCTTAATTCTAATAGTGAATACCAAGGGATATTTAAAATATTATTCTTTTCTTCACTTTAAATATGAATATTCTATAGGATTATCTTATATTGATAGTCTTTACCCATATTTACCTGGTGAAATACAGATATAAATTTCACAAATAGAATGCATAGAATAGACTAATAGCTGATGTTGATGCCCTGAGAGACCAGAATGCAGAAGCATGATATGCAAATGTCTCAAGTTATCTTAAAAAAAAAATAATCCTTCATGAATGCAACTTTTATATTAGCTTAGGAATTTTAAACAAATGTCAACACCAACCTGAAGAAATACAAAATGTGGCACTGCTTAGATTACTTCATATCTGTTTACATATTTACCTGCTATATTGATAAAACTTTCATATACCAGGCACCAAGCTAACAACTTATGTTTAAAAATGTTCCACAAGTTCAATTTAAGTTACTGCTGATTTCTGGCTCATTGTTTTAAGAATGGCAAACTGGGAATTCATATATGATATAATAAATAATTTATTTGGCTTGTAGACCTACCTCACATATAAACCCACTGAGACTACAGTTATGTCATTTCTATAATTGTGACATGAAAAATCTGTCTCATGTACATCATCCCCACACCCAGCTGCTTTCCAAATGGAAACTGAGTATACTGCATTTAGTGAATATACCCCTCACCCCCAACAAAAATACTCTCTCAATCTCCAAATCCATGTCCACTGATTGCAGGATGCACTACTTCAAAACATTGGTTGCAGTGTATGGCATCACAGCTCTGACTAATAACACCCCTGCCCACCTCCTCTGCTTTTTTTACTGCTGGCTGTCGGCATGGTTCTGCCCTCTGCTCCATGGAAACAGGCTGCTGATTTTCATCTTTGTGCCCTCAGTGAAGAATGAGATATCCACCCTAGTAGAGCTGCACAGTTACACATTGCACATATATATGTGTGTGCGTGTGCGTGCATGCGTGCGTGTGTGTGTGTGTGCGTGTGTGTGTATGTATACATATATTTTTTATTTTTTATTTTTTGGTATAAGAACAGGCCTGAGAGCTTGTAAGTACTATAAGTAGGTAAATATTTTACTGTTGGCAGTCACAATACATCTAACTCTAAAATATCACCTTAGGGATGCAAATTAATTTTTACAAGCACTTCCAGTCAGTAGGATAGACATGTACATACCCTTCAGACCTCACATGCCTTGATCTACATTTTTAGGAAAACATGTGGGGAAGATTCATAAGAGCTATACTCTGAATGAAGTAAGACATTCATTAATTCAGGAACAGTGCCCTTCATCAGGACCAGCAACTCTTAAACTACAATGCTTCATCAAAATGCATCACTTACATCTAAGTGCAAGACACACTCTTAAGTGTTCATGTACCCAGGCCATCATTGTACTAATGGTAACACTGTTTCATCAATACAATGCCTTACAGTTTCTTCATTACAGGGCCTGAGTCACCAGCCTGACACATCAGGAACACTCTTCAGGAGGCAGGCGTGGGTGTAGGACCTCATGAGCAGAACTTAAGAGGCTGGATGGCATGATGCAAAGAAAAACAATATGGCCAGTCTACAGTTTTGCCAAGAAGTGCCTGAAAGAGCCAGAAAAATGTTCAGTGGTCTTGTGGACAGACGAGACCACGATTCAGAGTGAGACCACTTTTATCAGAGTGATGGCAAGATCAAAGTTTTGGGGACAAGAGGAACTGCTTAAGATCGAAAGCAAACCACCTCATCTGTGAAACATGATGCCGGGGGTGTTATGTTTGTGTGTGTTTGACTGCCAAGGGTGCTGGCTCACTTATCTTCATTAATGATGTAGCTGTTCATACCAGGCCAGCTGATCTGAATCTAACTGCTATAACCAACTAAAGTGTAATCATTTCTACATTATGAAACCAATATGAGTAAAAACACCCTTAAAAAAAAAAGCAAAGAATCAGCACTTTAACTTTATAGGAGTTGTTTGGTTTCACATATGAAGCTGTGGAGTTGAGACACAAATCAGACACAAATCTTATTTGTCCCAAACTGTGCTCATACATGCATACCCTGCATGCATTAGTGTTCAATCTGTACTGGACTACAAGTATGGCTGCTGTATTTTAAGCTTTTTGCATTTCATTGACTATATCTCCCTGCTATTTCCTTTTTTTGAAAAGTATGTGCCATCAACCGACATGGCATCCTGTAAAGTAAAATCCATGGAAACTTCAGCCAGAAACCACAAACCATGACTCCCAAAGATATAACATTTTGAGATGTATTTTCCCTGTTTGCTTGTCTGAGCTCTGATTTACTGAGCTCAGATTTTCTTTTGGGTGTCATGGAAAATATTGTTCTGTTAATTTAATGTTGTTAATGACATGTCCATTTCTGAAGCCAATACACATTTACTGTAATATTTATGTTTGAAAGTATATCCAGTCTATGCATGTACAAAAATATGGTGTTTTGCCATCTACTTAACTGAAAAAATGAACAAATGGGCCAAATCCACAACTGAAAGTTCTGCTAATCAACTTTCAGGCCTTGGTATGCCTATTGGTGGCACTGTGCATCGTTCCTATAATCACAGAACCCAAAAGTTTTACTTTCCAAAGTGATGTACATTCATGTAAACATCCATAAAATGGAATGCACAGTATAACTGATAAGCTGTATGTTTAGCATGTAATTTAGCCTGAATTTGCCATAGAATGTACAAATTTTAGTCAAATTCACTTCATTTAGCGCCTGAAACCTCAAAGCCTTTGAAACAGGATTTATAATTTCTCCAATAGTTCCATCATTCCCCATTCTTCAGTGCTCATATGAACTGGCAGATCAGGCGGAAGTCTCGGCACTTGGCACTGCTGTCCCTGGCGAAGTGGCTGGCACAGCTGGAGGGGTTGCGGCTGCTGTAGGGCACGATATGGGCTAAGCGGTTGGCACAGAGAAGGATGCTGTGCGACCGCCGTTTAAGCCATGACCTCATCTGTGTTTGGAAAGGCCTGGCTGTGGAGGTGGTGCAGGAATGGGCCTCCACTCATTCTACCTCATAAGGCATGAGATCTTCTCTTCTCTGGTTGTAACTTGTGCTCCGGGCCCTCAAAGTGCTCCTTTTGACGATGTCTCTGGTGTTTTGTGCATGGTCACAGCTTTCTTCAAACTCAGTCTTAATGTTCAGTATATGAATTCCGTCTGTATATAACCAAGCAGACAGAGCACCGATCACAGTAACTGAAAGTGCATGATTATTAAGCACAAGTTTTGTTGGTTATCGTATGATTTTCATCAAATCCATTAACAAGTATACTGAGTTCACCGATGAAGGAACATTGATGTAAATTTTATTAACATATATATTTTTATGTAATCACAGGGAAAGCCTATTTAAAATCATGCCACTGCTTTCGGTAAGTTACATTTGCATTGGAAATCTAATTTTCCTTGAAGTGGCATAAAAAAGGCAATTTAATTAATAGCTTTGAATTAATTGTATAATATAACAATAAATGAGGTAATGAATTATATTTTTCTTCTTTTGTTGTCTGACTCATATTAATGATAAAATCCATCCTTGGTGGTCCTGAGTCCTTGTGAACCTGA
Source organism: Albula goreensis (assembly GCA_022829145.1). Lineage (NCBI taxonomy): Eukaryota > Metazoa > Chordata > Actinopteri > Albuliformes > Albulidae > Albula > Albula goreensis. The sequence goes on from CM040756.1 coordinate 15,635,918, forward strand.
CTGATCTTCCTTTTCGATATCATTTTGACTCTACAGAAATTTGACCTCTTTAGAGCAGGTTACATTTTGACAGGGAGAAGTGGATAAAGGCTTATCGATGGAGACCAGTGTCTCTCACTGTTTCTGTCTGAGTAATGAATCCTACTAGCCCCGTCAATACTGAGGAAAACAGGCATTTATTTTCCCAAATGGTATTTTGTCACACTGTGAGGTACATTTTCCTGAACTGGGGTCTTAGTACCACTAGGTAGCAACACAATTTCTTGTTGCATCTGACTTATAGTCTTTGTTTTTCCATCTACAGTCTGCCATCTAGGAACTTTAATTCTCCTTGCCATTGCAATGTCTAAATATAGTGCAGTGTCCTTTTTATCAGTGATCACAACTATATATGGTTTCCAACTGAATGTATTCATCCGTCTCATCAAATTATAACAAATAGTGACTGTTGAAGTTCCAAGTAAAATATATCAACAGACCTTTAAGCATGCTCATCGGCAAGTTTAAGGTTGTTGTAGTTTGTTGGAAACAAAGAAACATTGTATTCAGGATTCAAACCTAGGACCCACAGTTCCAGAGTCCCAACCTTTAGACGACAAAGCGCCCAATTTCAAATAGGGAAAGGAACACAATGCCTCACTGAAGGATGAATTTTATAAATATATGAACAATTATTATCTTTGCAGTCTAATCTGTTTGAGTCCCCAGTTCATCGGACTGTTTTTTTTTCTTAAGGTCATGATTAATGTCATTGTTTATTTTATAAGATACCGATAATCTTTTTTAGATGCATCTGAATCAATTTTATGGTGTACTTTTTAAATCAAATAACACAAAAATACTTAATAAGACGACCTATACCCAGAGTACAGAGGTCACTCATGTAGAGAAAGAAATGTAGTTAGCCATGCTGAGGATCAATGCTGGGACAGATTATAGAAAAATCTATATTTTTGGTTGTGTAAGTCCCATGTCCATCAGTCAGAATTTCTAAAGTTAAGACCAGCAACAGAAGGGTGTGCAGGAGATTTGTTCACCCCCTGTCTGTTTTCTTTCATAAAAACAGTCAGACAGGAAGAGAAGCCATTTTCTTACCTATGGACCACTGACAGCACACTTTTGTTGAAAAGAAGTCTAAAGTCATACATTTCTGGCGCAACAACAGGTGTCATTAGGAGAGTGCTCTCTATACAGGCTACCGCTTAGACTTTTTGATTATACATTAATTATACATTAATATGTTCATTTGATAAATTATGCAACTGTGACTTATATTTAAAGTGTCATTTAGGTTGTTTTCAGCTCCATTAGATTTTCTTGCTCCAAATGCCTGCTCTGTCTGGGCTAGCCTCCCCTGCTGGATACAGTAATTCAAAAGTTACTGAGGCAATGAATGTGCTTACTCAGATAGTACAATAACTTCCTAAAGAGTGAAGTTAATGTGAACATTTGACAGGATAAGACCAACTAGTCTGGATTTAAAACTGTAAGGATTCAATAAAAGCAAACTTGTTATTTCTTTTCACAATCTGGATAGGGCCTCCTAAGATGTCAAACACAATAGTGTCAGAATATGTTGGCTTACGTCTTGGGAAATGCATTTTAAAGGTAACAGTACCTACATATTCCACAACATCTTCTTGCAAAGTTGTTATATTTTGTTGTCTTTTTTAACACAAATGTAAAGAAAATGAAGAAATATTACTACTCATGACAGCTTATCTAAATAATTTCTTTTAAATCCTTAAACCTCTTCTCATCCATTAGTCTTATGTTTAACCATTACTTACCCTTTGCAGAGTCTGAGTCATTTCTCAGTGATTGCTATCTGGCATTATTTAGAACTGGAAAGCTAGCACCAATGCTAAAATTTCAGTCACAGTCACTTTTCGCGAAATGGTTTGCATTTCACTTTGTATATAGAGTATGCAAAGTGAAATATAATGAATGTATATAATGTATATAATGAACAAATCTTTCATCTTCTTTAAATACACTTTAAAAGACATCAGCAAAGTCTGATAAAACAGTGAGAGTAAGCCAGAGTGAGGACTCTGAGGAGCAGTGAAGGAACTGGGGGTCAGGTGGGGTGATTTGAACGTTCCTTCCAAATGGACAGAGGAGGCCTGGCACATCTCTGTCAGTGGAATCCTCTGCAATCATAACAGGAGAGATGAAGTTGGCCGGTTTGGCCACTGAGTGATGTAGCTGGCTCAGGCAGAGACTGTCTGTTCTGTTGCTCTTATGTGGCCACCTGCAGTCCTCAAACGCAGTGTAGCTGAGTGATGAGCTGCTATGGTGCAGCTGCGCCCAGGTTTCAGCCTGTGGTTGGAGTGAGGCCAGTCATGTCACATGCCCCTTTCCCTGCCAGCTCAACTGCCTTTATTAAGAGCAAGTTCAGTTTAATTTTCACAAATGAGTGAAACTGCTCAGCTCTGCGGTTTCTGCAGCATTGCACATGACATTCTTTAGAAAGAGTCAAAGTGACAGGACCTTAAATATTATTTGAGCTTTTAAAATCGGTTATCATTATCTGTTTTGACCTTTGTGAATAGTGGTTGTGGTTTAGTAGCAGAATCTCAGAAATGTGGTACATACAGTAATAATAATATATTACTGTATTTTTAAATTTTAAAAGCTCAAACATGCTCTTGTGCACTAAAACAATGTTGTGGGTTTCTTCCCCATCCTTTGTGCTCTCTTACTAAGATGATATCTGCTGATGCCATTGTATCCCAATTCCCCAGTCCTTTTCTCTGGAAGTGGGGCATTTTAAAATACAATTAAACAATGAATGTAACAAGTGTTTGGTTTTGTAGCCCAACAGCAGTGATTTGACTAACTTGAGATTATGAAATTATGGAGGTGCTGCTTAAGTCTCACCATATGCATATGTGGTATCTTAAAAATACACTTTGACAAGAGGAGAAAATGCTGAACAAGCAAACCTAATGTTGGAACTAATGCAAAATTCAGATCATCTCTGCCTCAGTGAGATACTGCTACATAAGCAATTAGTAATGTATTAATGCCCAGTAACCCTACCGTGCCTCTGCTTCATAGCCACCATGTTCATTGTAAAACTTCAAAGTAAAGCTCTCTTCATGGTAATATTTTCTGCTGTGGTATTGTAGATACGAGAATCTCTTGCATGACTGTTCAAGAGTTGCATTTCTTACCTGTGTATTTTTAGCAGCTGACATCTCACTGTTTTATGAACCATATACATCTTACATGACTTATTTAAAATTTGGTTAGTCTGATGGTTCGTTCAGCTGCAGCATTTTTCTGTGGGGACTTTGCCAGGGCCAGCAGTGACCGATGTCCCTGTAGGGCAGGGAAATATGTGCATGCAGGAAGGGATTTGGAAGCCCCAGCCTCATTCTGTAAGAGCAACTGCTCTGGTTGATTGGGCACCTGCAGCCAGCTGCACAAGTGGTGCAGTCCTGTGCTACAAAAACATTACAGTTCAGCTGGTGGATTTCAGAATGAAGGAGCCACAGCTTGCTGCACCTAAATTGTAGTAACTGCATGCTTGCCTTTTAGTAACTACATGATTGTAGGAAATATGTGCTACACTGTGCATGTTGAAGCATTGGTACGTGCATTGACACAATTGTGGACACCTAACAATGTGAAAAATATCAAATGTAGGGAAAATAAATGATATGTATGTATATATGTCATTTATATCTAAATGTATTTAGGCATATTAAAATACATTAGAAATACACATAAAATGCTGTACATTTTTCATAGGTCTAAATATAAGGTATGGTGCAGTGGCAAATGAAATCACTGGGTCAGCTGGTGAGTAGAGGAAAAAACAGGAAAAACACAAAAATAACAAAATGACTTGTTTATTTCACCCCTTTTTATTGGGGAAAAGTGATAATAACCAAAGAAAAGAAAAAATACAATATTTGAATTCATTATCAGATTTCATTAATAAAATTTAACAGATGTGCAGCACAATGACTAAGACAAACCTCACCAAACCCAAAACCAATCTTCGTCCATTCTGGCAGGCTGTGCTTTTATAGATGGCCAGAAAAAGGTGATGCTTCTCCTCCCTCACCAACCCCAGCCGCCCACGCCCAACCTACCCCTCCCAGCATCACAATAGTTAATGAATGCTGTGACTAGACTTTGTAAGAGTGGTATAATAACAGACCACACATGGCCTCTCCCCTATTCCTTTCTGCAGGGCTTTATCAAAAACTAATGATAATGAACACATTTTCAAATTGCAAGAGAACTGGTTAAACAGGGATACTGAATATTTTATAACGATCATTACACACAATTTGTCACCGATATTTTCCCATAATGCCAATCACATAATCTCAAGATATTGGTATGATTCAGGGTTATGAATAACATTGCAAAAAAAAAAATGGTAGGATGAATTACGTCAATTAGAAAGCTTTGACCTCTCAGTGTCTATCTGTGCTGTAAGAAGTCCTTGACAAGAGACTTACAGTGCAGCCAAAAGCAATCAAGTCAGCAGTCATTATCATAGATCAAATTCAGTTCAGTAGCACTGGCAAAAACCTCAGTGCTCAGTGACTTGATGTTACACCCTTGTGATTCATGACCTGATAAATATTCCACTGTACACTCCTGAGTACCAGAGGAAAATGTGGCCCCATAACAAGAAAAGAAATTGAATCTTAATTTGAAAAACAATTGTATAAATGTAAAAGATGTACAAATGTTTCTGTTAAAAATAATTTAAAATTCAAACATGGATTAAGTGTGTATATGGCATGCAGTGGTAACCCTCATTGTATTATGTATTTCCTTTGTTGACACTGTGCAATTAATTTTAATAACACAGTACAATGTATTAATCAATACAATTATTAATATCTACATCTATTTCAAAGAGGCTTACTTGTGAAGTTTCAGTCTAGTAAAACAATATTTAAACAAAATGATTAACTGCAGTGAAAACAAAACAGACAATAAACTGTGTGCATTTGTGGATAATGGATAAGAAAGCATTTGCTCTTTGTCAAAATGGAGCAGGAGTTCAGTTGGGACCAGATGAACAACATCTGCTGCCTTATGTCACAGCCCACAGCAAGAGCAGTGATAATGACTGCACAGAGGAGACACAGGTTTCTTTGCAAAGAAACAAAGGAAAATCTTGTGATGTTGAGGGTGATGTTAAAATCAGTAACAGACTCAACGAATCTGCAACCAGCCTGTAAAACAGCAGACTTGTTACCTAGGAGAATGTTGAAAAATCAATGTGAGATTTACATGCTTTTGTTCTTTCTGAAATAGGAGATCAGTCGATGTTAATGATGTACATTTTTGATGTCCCAAGTACAAATGCCCTATGTGTATCATAAAAGAGATACTTAAGATGCATTAATGGTGGTAATATTTACCTTTTTCAGCATACATAAGAATAATCAATTCATTCTTCATACGCATTTTGATGTTACACAATTTCCTGTGTATATTTACAGAATATTATTTTACTGGAAGTAGTCTTGCAAGTAAAGCACAATGTACTCACAGTATACATACTGTATTTGAAAATTACAGCTGTGTAAAGGCAGCAAAGTTGCCAGTAAAGTACTATAAAATGACAAGGACTCACTGTAAAAAATAAATAAATACAGTAATATACTGTTTTGGCATTCAGCATATATTTCTTTACTGAGAAACTTGCAGAGTGTACGCTTCTACATAAAATCCATTCATACAGCTGGAGACATTACAGAAGCAATTTGGGTTAAGTACCTTGCTCAAGGGTACAACAGCAATGCCACACCTGGGAATCACCAATTCCTGACTGTTTTGGGAAAATTCTTTGGACTCTTGAAATAAGAATATTATCCAGCATCCATACATGTTTCACATTCTTTAAAATTCTAATTTCAATGCTTCTTTCATATAATCCATGTCCCTAGAATTTTACACACAGAACAGTTATGTTGTGCCTTTTCTGTTCATACCTAGATGTTTTTGGCTTTTTATCCTTGAGCAAGGAATGTGGAGACTAAATGTGTAGGACATTTCCTACCAGATACTCTGATGGCATGCATGCAGGCGTTTGGAGGTCTTGCCCTTGGAACATGTGATCTATCTGTTCAGCTGTCTGCAACAGAGCCCCGTCTTCTGACCTCTGACACAGTGGGCAAGAGGAGGTGGACACACCATTATGCTGAAGAAAATGATAATGAATACACTGAGGACCCATGTGTATACATTCCTTCAAATGTGCATCCTCTGCCTTTACAATGAGGTCTTTTAGGACTTGAGGTATTTTTACTCTTACCCAACCAATACTTCCAATCAGCACCATGGACAGTTTAGAGCAGATGGGAACACAAGTTTCATGGATATAGTTTTCTATTAAAAAAGGCACTTCTGAATCTTGCATTAGCCATAATGCAGATGTGCCCTGCAGCTTCCCCATGATGACAGCTGATATCAGCTATGATAATGCTCACTAATCAGGATTCTGTTGCTTAATTTAAACCTGAACATTAGCCCCTCAATTCACTTTATTTCAAGTCAATTAAATGTAACCTCACTGTTCCACAGTGTTTGCATAATCTATGATGCATGGAATCAATTTGCTTTAATAGTTGGACTAAAAGTAAGCTGTCAGCAAGTCTCTCTGTGAGTTTGAATAAATAGAATGTGAATAGCAATTTGGACACCATCTGCCATGAGACGAGAATCTGTGCAGGGAATGGGGTGAATTTGGGACAGAAGAGTTAATTTTGGGAGAAGTCAGCAGAGGAGCAAAAGAGAACAAGGCACAATCAGTGATGTGGTCACAAAGAAAACTATGATGCATAGATGCCTATGTAACATAGAACCTCCAGTTATTTGAAAGATCAGATATGGCGTTCACATTGGAAATTGAATATCGGCTCTGAAATTGAAGGGGGATGTACCTGATAGAAGGGGTCCACACTGCCTGAGTGCATGAGAGGCACTGCCGAGCAGCACTTGACATGAGCAATTTGTCATCCTCATTCTTTAACAAACTATGGATTGCATTTACCTCCATCTAATATCTCCCTCTCACATGTCAATGCAAAACATGTTCAAATACATTAGAGCAAATATATATATTGCTTCTTATTTATTTTAACATATTTATATTTTTATGCAATATTTACTGTAGCTTCAAGCGCAAACAAAACAGAAGTCATGTAACCTGTAATGAAGGACACAAATTATTTCAAGGTTGAAATTACTTAACTTGCTATAATATCATGATATAATATATGTGAACATTTGCTTGATCACTCAGTATATATAAATACCAGGAGAAGATCACCACATGTGGCTTGTGACATAACAGATGCATATGTATTTTTGTATTTGTGCATATCCATATTCTATAAGCTGATATGAACCAGTGGCCACAAATTTCTGCATGGCAGATAGGTGGCTGGAGTAATGGTGTAGCTTTGATTCCTGTCCGCTCACATTCTGCACATGTCCCTGTTACACTTATCCTAACAGATCATTTCCAACCTGGAGAGATTTTGAACAACAGTTATCGTTGCCACCAAGAAAGATTTTTTGTTAATGTAGCACATCAATAAACAATGAACACTCCACAAGCAATGTGATTAGAAAGCCAAAAAATAAAAAGTAAAAGCCAAATGCCAAACAATTTTCCTAAAAGACTTGCCAATATATAACACAAAAACCACTTTAATGGCACAGCTGATAATGTTCATTGTCCCAAAGAGGATTTGACACTACTTGGCATGGAATTACCCAGAATGCACCACTGCATACACACATGTCTGCCCTGGTCATTAGATGTTGCTGAATAACGAGTAATGCTCCCAGTCTTCATTAACACCTGTCACTTTTGATTTGGCTACATGTTGGCTTCCCCAGGTTAAAAAGGTCCCTTAAACATACAGTTCCCTTTGAATAATTTCATTCATGCTTTACATGTTGACTAAAATATGTGCATGCCTCATGTTCACACGGTGATGTAATTCAACGTGTAAACACTGATGTATGGCATCTCCTGTCATTTTTCACATGGACATGGCTCCTCCTTCAGTTGCACTGAGAAATAAATCTCTATGCTTAGAATAACACTTAGAAAAATTAAGTGTGAATATTTATGCCCCGCATTAATATTAACTAAGATATTTCTGTTCTTAGAATAAGTACACACTCACAAAAGTACACTAGAGGTATAGTCCAGTATGAATGAATGGAAAATGCACAAACAGAAAGAGGATCATCTTATTTGGCCTGTTTTAAGAGTTACACAAGGATTTACTCTTTAATTGCAGAGGACTGGTCATTGAGCAGCTGAAGCTGATTTGTGTTGATTTTACAGTCACTCAGAGGGATAATTTTGCAGAGACAGTACCGTATATTCTCAGTGGAGGTTTTTCATATGCTTCGTGTGGAACAGCTGTGTGACCATGAGCTCCCCAGTGTTCCAGGTGTTTTGCACCACCGAGTTCCTCCACAAATGCTCAGACTTGACATTTTAAATATGTGCACTCGGGGATACTGCATATATTTTTCAGGGTTAACTTTTCCCATTCCAAGAACACGAAGGACAAACACAAGAGGCCTCATCAGACTCATTTTTACTCTCATAAAATAGGAAGCAATGCTTGCTGAAAATATTCATCAAACATTACAGATAACAGATAACATTCTGTGAATGGATGTGTTAAGATCAGAACAAGTGGTCTATTACTTTTTAAAGCTCATCCTGTTCTTGAAAATAAATAAATAAATAAATACATAAATAAGTAGTTGGTTTCAATATTATGTGAATCAGTGGCAGTGTGGGCAGCTCTAAAACAAAAGTTAAACCAACCTGTAAAACTTTCAATGCAACATGAAGAAAAAACAACACCAAGAACAATAACAGGAAAAAAGGAAACACTCAGAACAGTGTGGGGTCTCTTGTAAGAGACAGTTCCCAGTCATTAATGTCTTTAATGTTTAATATAAAACCATCTGGACATTTTGTGCTGCACAAAGTAATTAATTTCCACTGTTTTCACAGCATTTCTAACACAGGGATACATGATTTTAAATGTGCTTTAAGTTTTCTAAGGCCCTTCATATGAACGAATAAAAAAATCAATAAACATAATGTCAGATATGTTTCTTTTATTTGGAGTGAGTCAATAATGATGCAAACAAGTAGGATTATGGTACAGGATCACGTCCACATATTGGCCGCTGCTGTGTTCATATTTATTTCATTCAGCATGTGCTTGAACTAGAATGCCTATATATGCCATGAAATTTGTTGTTACACATTTTCTCCTGCATCTTTCATGTATTTCTAACACGCTGGGCATGAAACACTTTGGGAAGTCATTTGCATAGGCTGGAAGGCTGTCTTGAATATTTTATTCACACTCATGCCTTTTCTGTTTATCGTGTTCAAAACACATTTGCGTCCTTTATCCAAACATTCAATGTGAAGATTAACACCTAGAAAGTTGATGGCACTGTAACTTCTGATGAGGAAAATTAGCATTAAAAAGTCGTTGATAATTAATTCTAGACAAAAGACTGCATGCGATATGTTCTGTACATATATCCTACTACATTGCCATGGAGTGCCTAGTGCTCAATCGTCTGGGTAATTCATGATACCAAGTGGAATCTCTTGTATAATTAGATTTTCAGGCTTGTGTGACCGCTTAGGGTACATGTTGCTCAAAGAGGCAGCTGAGTGTTTATCCCCAGGAGTTTCCACAGAAGGTCGTTGTTTGTTTGTTTTAAAGCAAACTGCTTCTGTAGTCCTAATCTGTGGCATGAGATAATATTCTCTGAGTAACAGCTACTTTATGAATGTGTTTCCATAGCTTATGAAGACATTTGAACATTTAATACATTGCATTTTAAATGATAGCATTCATCCTTTCCTTCGCATGTGTTTAAAAATACAGATACAAGACAACTTTTATGAGAGGAAGTCAAATTAAGATGGAAAAACCATGACCCAGCCACAAACTGAAGCCTGCACTCTTAAATGAACTCAGACAACACACCATGCTTTGAAAGGATACTCATTGTTGCAAGTGATAGACATGCCATTACATGAGGGAGCATGTACTGCTTATATGCTGCTCCCTTATGAGCTACTCCTAATGAAGTACTATGTGGCCATTCGTGTGTGATGCTCCTGATTCATTTGAAATGAATGCAGTTGAGAAGGCCCTGCTTCAGCTGCATTACTCCTAGTGCATGGGTGTAACTCTGAAAGCACACAACTGTAGCTCTAGAGGCACAATTAGTGATTGCAAATTAAGAAGAAAATGAAAAAAAAACAATAGAAAAAATGGAAATAATTATACAGATATGCAAAAATGCAGACAATTAAAGCTTTTAGTCTTTTCATTTTTCTCAAGGGGCTAAGATGACACATGCACTCCGGTCCACATGTACTCTGGGCATAATAAATAGTCTAGACAATGAGACAGTTGACAGTGAGTGTCCATCTGGCTGGATCCTGGGGTGGCAGCCATGTGAAATGGCCAGCACATGTCTGTCCTGTGCCTGAGGGATGCTGAGGGGGCAGTGGAAGAAGCCCTCCCACCTTACTACAGCACACACACCCCTGTGCCATAGATGACTATGGGCAAATGTATACAATGGGACAGATTGTGTGTCTCATTGCCGGGGTGGGGCCTTGTTTTCCCCAGGGGTCAGGAATCTGGTCTGATAATCACACACCTTGGGGAAAGGAGATTGCAGGAAGTACAGAAGAGAAGAGAGAAAGTGAGAAGAGAGAGTTTTAGGTGTGCTGGGACCAATAACTACTTTTCCCAGAGAGGGTAACAAAAGTAGCCCTGAAGATGGTATTGAGCGACAGTTAATTTCTTTGGGAGGAAGAAGAAGTGGTCCTGAAAACCTTCGAATATAATTCAACAATGACGCAAGGAGAATACGCTGCACAAGGCTGCAATTACTGTGCTCCCATGCTATACTGCCCCCAGTTACCCTGCCCAACCTCACCTACTACCAGCAATACTTCTCATACAGACATCTTCCCATTGGAAACTATTATATTTGTTCCCCACCATCAAGCAGCCTCTTGAGTAATGCAAATATATAAATAGATAGTGTTTCCCTTGCTGTATTACAGATCCAGCGCCATCCTACAGCTAGTGAGGTATTATACTGTAAAATCGCAACGTAACGGTAGAATAATGAGATCACTGTACACGTTTTGGTCAAGTAAGTTTCTTGATGATGAAATTTCCACATATTCCACAGCTTCTCCATTTCATTATACACAAAATCAATATGACAATATGAATTTCATTTCATTAGGAGTGCTGATGCATGTGTATGTTTTGGCTGAATGGTGTATTGGTTACATTGTTCTTCACATTGCTTTTAATGTCATGTCGAGTTACATACACTGAAGATCTGATTATTAATCTATTGCCACCACCAATACATTTGAGAACAAGTCACTGCTGAGCTGCCATGCAATGACTTTTATTCTCATAATGATTTGTACTGATGGCAATGCATTTATCCTTCTGTGTTCACTATAACAAGATATGTCTTTATCATGTTTCTTACCAAAACATAGACATCATTGTGTTTTAAAATAGAAAGGATTAATAGTAAATAGTGATTTGAATGTTCAAATGGATTTTGCATGATGCTCAAGTCATGGCATACTATCATCACAGATAGCAATGCAGGAAAACTGACTGTTGATTTGTTGGTGCACCATTTTACATGTCAAAGCACTGTAACTTAATAATTCTATTAAAAATGATCTGCTCTGGTAAAAATTCTACCATCTTGTATTTTGCATTTAGTTCCAGGATTTACAATGAATATTCTTTTCAGACAGATACCATATATGCACAAATGCAAAAAGAATTGCCCGTGTTGAGGCTTCGAGTTGTCGCTGCTACCACCAAATGTACAGTTCCTTATTTAAAAGAGAAAAGGAGTGCTAAAGGATGAGCAGTGATCAAAGCATGCCCTGCAGTGTGCTTCTCATGCTATCAAATTTCCTGTGACATCCCTGCTCTTCAAAACACTGTGTCCAGAGGAGCACAATATTTTATATTCATTCACATTGATCACCCTTCATACAAATTAGCTCGCTGAAGCATCAGTGGTATTTGAGATGACTGAGGTTTCCTGGCAATCCACATCGCTAGAATTGCATTGATCACAGTCTATCCAAACTCAGACGATTGAACAAGACTGATTTATTTTATTAAAAAATGCAATGGTAGCAAAGCTCTACTGACTTTGATGGATACTGTCCTGGGAGTTGCCTGTAAAGGTCCCTAATGATGCATATTTTGTATTTAGCTTTACACATTTGATGACAGAGCTCTTGAGGTGTTTAGTGAATTGGAAAGCAGGTCCTGTGAGGGAAAGGACCCTCAATGACACTCAGTGATTAGAGTCTGTTTCCATGAGCCTTGCATTGGTTTGTGCTTGAATTTAAGACCCAGAGTCAACCAGACATTACCTTGACATGGTTGTTGCCAGTTGATTGACTACCTTTCACAATAAGTGAAATAACATGTCAGGGATTTTGAGAAACTGTCATGTTCCAAAGATTTGGTTTAACTCAGATAGTTTACTCCTGTACAATCCACAGTACAAATGGAGCTGTTTTAAAATATGGTCAAACATAAAGGTCGTTATATTTTGATCCTGTCTGTGTACACGCTTAGTTGAAAAAGTGGTGCAGTGGCTAGATTTACAAATGGCATTTATATTCAATGATTACATTTATGGATCTACTCACATATAAATTAAACCTTATATTCAACAAAATTCAGATTATTGAATATACATATTCCTCTGATTTGATTGATCTGAGAGTAAATAAAATACATTGATTGCTATGTCATATGGTCTTCCAATGCCTTCTTGTGGCCATTGTAAGTATTCTGCTTCCTTTCTTCTATTTGTCCAACACATCCATGAATTGATGGCATTTGAAGGGTGTTGTGCACTGTATAATTGATGTGATTTCAAGTGAGGCTAAAAATGACCAAGTGACATCCAGTGAATGCCTATTGTATCTATGATGAAGAAACATCTTTTATGATGCTGTTTCTCTACTTCAGTGACAGAGTTAAGGTTGACAGGCCCACCATCCATCAAACTTTTATCATTTATTGCAGGTCTATGTAAAATGACAGTGACTAAACATGCTGGCTGTTATGAAGGACGTTTTTTCTGCTCTGGGTACAGGTGAGAATGATGGGGAGCTTCATGCTGGAGCTCCTGCATTGCCATTTGTATTTATTTATTTGTTTTAGGTTTTGCATAAGCCACAATGCTGCTTTACTATTACACTATGAGACACATTAATGGGCTCTGTGTTAACTGTGCTTGCTGAGCTCACAATGGAAACACAGCACACTGTTGAAGCCTTTTAGCATGACCAACAGGCAGCAATGTGGAGTAGTGGTTAGGGAACTGGGCTCATTATTGAAAGATTGCAGGTTTTAGCCCTGAGTGTGATATATTTTACTACTCTTTTACCCTTGAGCAAGGTGCTTGACTTGGAAAGCTTCAGTAAGACCCTGTCTTCCAGAGCCTTTTACTTCTCCATAAGCAAGGGCATCAGTGACAGCCTCCCCCAGACTTTCCTGGGTCATTTTTCCTGGCGCTCTCCTGCAATAGCCTAGAATCATTGGACATATCTCATGGTTTCTCATAAGGGGCTCCTCAGCTGTTCTGTATTGTCTTTACTTTTGTGCATAAAGGTCTCTCTGCTGGGAGTGAACGATGGATCACTGAAAGTATGTAGACTATGCAGCCCTTGGCTTTGCAAAATAAAATGTGCCCTTGTCGGCACTATTCAAATGCTACCATTGTTTCCCGTCATTGGAGTCTCAGTGATAATATGGCTGTTACTGAGGGACCTTCTCTTCTGCCACCGTATCTCTGCTCTGCTACAGAAGAACATGTACTTAGCCTCATGGTCCAGGCAGTGAAGAATATTAGCACACCTCAAAATTTGACATATAAAAATATGTTCCTCAGGCTGCATTCTGAAAATGAAAGACCATTTTTGTGTTTCATCTGCCTTGCATGTAATTGCTTTGGTATGTATTCAAAAATGTTTAATCACGAATGATAATTTTTCAATTAGATGATCTGCACTGTTTTACTTGTGTACATTAACACAATCTGCCAGATTGAGAAGCTATCTATGGCATTAAAATTACCCTTCAAGTTACATAACTATACGCAATTCATCTTGTTAATACAAGAAGGGACAAATCAGCAGGCAAGAAGACTTTGGAATGAGTCTTGGAATATGACAGAATTAATCATCATAGCAAGAATATGCCTCTCATTATACATACTCTACATATAGTTACTAGGAAAAATGTGATCTCACTTAGATCCTATTAGTCAAGAGAGACATAGAGAACTACAGAGAAAGTGTCAGAAGCAATTTACTGTCTGTCTGAGTTTTAACTATTTTTTTGCAAACAACATTAAACAAATGTGTCATCATAAATCTAATCTCAGCTGTCTGAAAAAAATAATAACTGTAGTGGAGCCAGATGTGTGGAATTTGTTTCTTATGGTTTAATTTTGAACCTTTAATAATCATTGTATTTTGGTTAAAAGTTTCAAAGCCAGACTCCTGACATTATATGGATGGTGATGGGAGGGTAATGAGTACTATTCCCTATATATGGTAACAGCTTGAAAAATGGCTTAGCCAGTCTTTATTTTAAGGTCTAAAATGCACACAAGAATCACCTAATGATAGCGAAAAGTGCTTAATGTCACAAAATGGTGTCATCCTGTCAATGGGATGAGATGGGAAAGTGCATAGGTAGTCGAAAATCACATCAGCTTACGCTGTTGTTTCTGGGATTATTTTGGTTTTAGTTTCAATTACATAATGTGAAGGGGAAAAGACCGCATAATGGAAGTACTTTGGCAAATGTGAAACAATTGAATATTAGGTTTGCCCCTCAAAATCAATCTGTTTTTGCAATTTTTGCAGGGAAATATATGACATCTTTTTTTCTGAAGTTGGACGTTGTTCAAAAAGTTTTATTCCTTCATTTATGTACATATTTGCCAGATAGAATTGCATCTAATGCCTGCTCCACCCAAGCCTATTCTGACAAGGTTTTACATGACCATTCTTTGAGTTTTTTGACCAAGTTTTAAGCTCTACAAACAACTGAAGTGTGCAATAGATGTCACAAATACAAGGAAAAAGGTCAAAACAACTCCTTCCGTTACTCTGGAGAAAACGGCTGGGTCTTTAGTATTGAGTCTATGTCTTTGTTAACATCTCCCATCAACCCTCTGCTGATATGAATTGGTGTGATATTCTGCTCACAAGTACCACAACCTCACATCTCATGGCAACTGCTCTTTGAACAAGTTTCCTGCCCTATTTTGTTCTGTTTATATTCTATTAACCAGGTCAAATGAAACCTTGTGAAACATACTAATTGCAGAGAGTAGATCAGGGGTTTGAATCTACTCCAAATTCTACATGGTGTGTTTTAACTGGAATTGCCATATCACAATTAATTGCTGGGTGAGGTCCCAACAATTTGGTGGGGAAAGATTGTGCTGCAGCTGTGAAGGTGCCTTCATCTACGAGGTAAGTGGCTCTGGATCTATACAGTGATAAAGGTCTTAATTTCTTAGGTGACAGCTGTCAGAGCTGCCACACTCCTCTGTACTGGCTCTGCATTACTTTTGCACAAGGGAATATGCTCAACAAAGATTACACAAGCATTATTAAAAATTCAATCAATGGTTAAACATGATTAGGACAGCCTCTTAATGTTTCATCCCTTTGCAGTTTAATGTATTGCACTGAATTATTTCACATTACTGTTCTCATATATATCATATTAGTCTTTTATCAACAATATAAATTTCCATTACTGAATGAAGAGCAAGTTTGTATCCAAGTGGCGAAGCAGCAAACATATCCATCTTTATTTGCTTAGTGACAGGTGCAAGCATGTGGAAATGTTATTAGAGGGCGATGATTGCAGTCATTTTTAACATGTCATTGTAAGGCCATGATGGTACAGGTGGCTTTGCAGTATTTATTGTAGTGATTAAAATTCAATCATTGCCTATAACTTATCTGATGTACAGGTATGTAGTCATTTATTTCAACTTGTTTTCAATACAATTTGCATGTACTCAAATATATCAGCTATATACTAGCAGGTAACATTACACACACCCACACACACACACACACACACACACACACACACACAATCATACATTGTGATCATAATAATAATATAGAAATGACATCAGGATATAAAAATAAATCATGTTACTGTGCAGTGCCATATCTCAAATTAGGAGCATGTGAGGATAACACAAATATGAACATACTAAAGACTATTTGTAATAAACTGAAAGTGGTGATGCATACTCAAAGTTTTTTTTATATTTTACAAACAGATAACTTTTTTTACATTTTGCTTCCTCATATAATGCATTCATAAGATGTTTATTGGTTCATTTAAACACACAGAGGTGTCAGCTAGCAGAACTGCTGAAATGCTGACAATATAGTTTCATCAGAAGTTCAAAAAATGAGACAATTTCATCTGTCTTAGGCAGGGAAACGTGTCTCTGATTTGTTTTCCTATTAAAGGTTTGCCATGCCCCATTCCCATTCAATAATTCTATTAATGACATTTGAAAAAAGAAATGTAAAAAAAACAGCAGACAATGCTAAAG
Source organism: Albula goreensis (assembly GCA_022829145.1). Taxonomy (NCBI): domain Eukaryota; kingdom Metazoa; phylum Chordata; class Actinopteri; order Albuliformes; family Albulidae; genus Albula; species Albula goreensis. Next base: position 15,652,649 of record CM040756.1, read on the forward strand.
ATTATTATTACTATTTTCATTATTATATGTGTGCATTTAACATTGAATAAACACTATGTTTTTAACACACCATAATGTCAACCATTTTATATTGTGATCTCTCTTATAAAAACTGTTATAGTGAGTGTAATTTATTGACACCCCCACTGTTGACCTGATGGACTTTCATCTGAATTTTTTCCAGTACCACCAATACCTACAGCATTGTGAAATTAAAAGCTGGGAGTCTAATCATGAACGTACCTACTCTAATTAAAAAAAAAAAAGAATTCATGACTACTTACAGCCTTAGTCAGTTTTGCAATTACCAAGTGTATTTTGCAAATGCTTAGTTACTGAATGATGAAATCATTTATGTCTGCTTTAATCAGCTGTAACAAATGAACACATAAAGATGAAGGTAAATAAAGATGAAGTGACAAGCCTTCAAAGATCATTGTTCCAGTGTTGTTTTGGCATGCTTACAAAGTGCAAAACCTGTTTGTAGAGTCCTAATGTATGTCATTTCATTGTCATACTTAAAGCTTGAGCCAATATAACAGGAGTCTTCATCTGTCTTGACTTTGCTGATGAGGTAGGAATCCTTAGTGTTTGAAATGGATTTTCAAGAAGATGAAAGGAAATGATCTCTGTGTTTCACTGATAGTGTCTAGCTGGTACTGTTATTCGATGGTTGAACCCATGAGTAAGGTGTCTGCCAATGGAAGATAGCCTCCTTTGAAATGAAACCTTTAGAGCCGAAAGCCAGATTTCCTCATGTATCTTCTTCATGCACATACACTAGATAAAAACAAATGGAGAAGTTAGCGACAAGAGATTTTTTATGTATCCATTTATTTATCAAAATAGTGCAAATCCATGTTGGACTTTCTGAATGTAGTTTCTGAATAGAAAGATAAAGTGACAATAGTTTCATTTCTCAAAGTAACATATGTCAAGAGTTATTGTTTTCAAGATTGGGATTTCAGTTTATGGTTATAGTAGCACCAGCTGGTCAATTGGGAAATTGCATGGGTTCCAAAAATTTGTCTTCAATTTGTTAAAACTGACCTTGCAGTTTCAGAGATTCTGGAGGAGTAACAATAATAACAATGTATACAAACTATGCATCTGTTTGATCCCTGTAATGTATTACAAAAATATTTGGGAATTTCAGGTTCCCAGTTTTACTCATAAAACTGAAGTCAATAAGCTATGAAGCATTGAAGAGTAAAAAAAAAAGTTTAATGTGATTTTAAGGGTACCAGTGAGCAGAAAGTGACAGAGCCATGTACAATGAAGAAGTCCAGATGTGACTGGTATATCTCCCCTTGGAGAGTGTTTGCAAGGCCCAGCTGTGAATGGCACATTTTAATTGGTGGAGATGTCAAACAAGGACCTAGAGCATGCACATATTTTTCCCTGATGGAAAAGACACAAATAAAAAGTTCATAGCACAGACACCATGACATACCAAAACTTCTGTGATATTATACTATGATACTAAGCTCTACGATTAACCATGTCCTCTCTACAGCTGGAGAAACCCAGCCATCTCTCTCTCTCTCTCTGTACATAAGAACAATGATTAATAAAGCCAGACTAGCCATTGTGCCATTATTCATGGTAGGACAAAGGGCTGTTCTGCAAATGTATCTTTTGTTGAGCATCATCATTACCATCAAATAGCATTTAAATTTATCAATATTAAAGCATCTGTCATTCAAAACAACGATGTATATCACTATTTTTGAATTTTCAAGAAGGGATTCCAAATATGTCAGTTTTCTCCCATCAATATCATAGGCATGATGACATCTGAATGAGCACACATTCCTAAATCAGACAAATGACATAGTTTGGAAAACAAATGAATCAACAGCTATGCTGTATAGCTGCATTGTGAGAAGGGATCTGCATTGCTCTGGCATTATATTTGTGTTATATAAACCATAACAGTAAAAGGACTTAGGGTTGCATCAAGCATGACAATTTTGTATTATAATAGGAACTACAAAGACATTTCTACATTAAAAAAGCTCTCTGTATTAAGAATGCTTGAACTGTGAATGCTGTGTCCTGTCAATGCTGTGTGCTTCTCTGTAGTCAGATGCAGCAGAAGGACTCCACAGACTGCCTGAAGCAATGTAACCTTTAGTGTGTATGGTAAGGCTCTGGGGAGCCGCGGCATGAGGCAAGCTGAGTTTAAGAAACAAACATGAAAAGAGATCCTCCGATGAGATTGTAAAGTGGAGCAGACACTTAGAAAGGGGATTTCTCCTGAAAGCTGAACATCTGCTTTGGGAGAATTCCAAACTTCAATGCAGGTAATTTATCAAATCATCTTAAAGAACATGAAGTGGGATTCTCGCTATGGTTTATAACTAATGTGCTGACACACAAAATGAACATCAAAGTTTAGTTTCTTACTTAAGAGTTTTATTTAAGGGAACTGGTCTTGTGAACAGGAAAAAATGGATTCTTCATTATATATCTTGATATTTGATGGGATTGACTAAGGATAGATCTCTTCTTTAATGTTTCCTGAGAATTAGACAACCTCTAGTAATTCTATTACAGTGAGCATTAAATATGACTTCATGAATCAAGGTGGTGAAAAATGATGTTCATTAGTGCAATATTGATATTTTGGAGATGCAAAATTGCATAACTATGACAATAGCATAAAGCTATTTTCATCTTTTATTCTGTCAGTATTTGCACAGGTACTCACACAGACACACTGTGGGAACAATACTGCACATACATCCACACAAGCTGTATATACATCCAGGATAGGAAAATACATACTTTACACATTATTTTTGTCTGTGTGTCCAATGTTGTATTTGCAAATACAGATGAAACATATTGATTAAAATCTGGTAGCATTTTGTTCCCCATCATATCTCATCACCAACCAAAGCAATGTCCATGATCTCTCAGTCTGTGCCTTTTTATGACTTCATCCAAGTTGTTTTGGAAGCTTGTTGGTTTTGAACAGCTTGAGCAGTTTTTGATATGCTCAGAATGTGTTTTAAGTGTCCTGGCTGCTAACAGCCCTCATGTTGTACAAAACCAAATGTGGACTGTTGTCAAGGCTGGCACAACACCAGCGACTTGGAGAAACAGAGAACCAGGTCAATGCCACAAGCTCCCGTTTGAAGATAGTATAAAAAGCATTCTGATATGAAATTGCAGATAAACTTTCCCCAAGCTTTCAGCTCCTTACAGATCTATCATCACCTCAGTGAAATCTTGCTGCATTAAAGCTAGTTCAATAAAAAGTACTAAAACTGTTTTGATCTATCTGCAAGGATATATCCCAACTGCATTCACCTCCTTAGACTAGAGCCCACAATGTGCTTCCATAAATGCAAAAAAAGTCATTACACTGCAGCAAGAGATAAATAAATGTCTATATTGAGGAGGAGGAGGAGGTGGAGGAGGAGGAATGAATTTTAATGTGCATACCTTATAATGGAGTATAAAAGTGTGCTTTGGTGACGTTGATGAACAGGAAAGAGATTCAGTTCTGGAAGGTTGCGGCTGGTACTTGGATGAAAAGGAATTCAACATCATGGACTCTGAGCTTCAGAGCTGGCTGCACCTTGCAGACCAAAGATCTTACCTTGCAAGTGAGCCTTGCCTTTGAAGAGGGATACAGTCTTAAGGGCTTGAGTAGTGCATGAGGATATGAATGGCTGGAAGTGTCTGAGATGTGAACGACATGGTGTCTGAATTGATTGATTGCAATTCTCTTGAGAGGTACTGTACAAAGCAGTTAAAAGCTGAGCTCACTGTTCTGTTTTTACTATTTTTCTACAGTGGGATGGACTTTGTTATTGGGGTGCATCTTAATTTAAAAAAATGACTGGAGCATCCATTAGGGAGTTGAGCTCAGCAGATAAATAATATTACAATAATCTAAGGGTGGGTCAGTGGAAGCATGTAAGGGTTTTGCAAGCTGAAGGCAATGAGCATGCTGGCAGTGAAGGCTAGAGGAAGTTTGAAATGCTGAATTATTGTTGCCAGGGCATGCGTGAATGCACACAAAGCATGCTGAGATGGCAGCAGAGGGAATGACAGCCATATAATTAAAGCTGGGGTCAAAATTAAACAACTGATTTTTTGGTGCAGGTGACGCTTAGCATCCTTTCCACTCAGAATCCCTCCTGTGGCAAACTGCTGGAGCTAAGAAGGTGTGGTTTTGGTGAAATTATAGAAGGGAGATGTTCTAGGAAATCTGGGTAGCAGTCTTTTGGATGAGATGATACGTCAAAGGCCAGACGAACTGTGATTAAAGGGGCTAATTCAATGGAAGTTTTAAATTGAGCAGGGGTGTTAACCCCGGTGACAAGGTCAGCATTCCATTAAAAAGGTCTCTTATATTTGGGTACCTAATCTTCCCCTATGTCTGATTGGCTGCAGCCCTGACCCCTTTTGACTCTCAAGGTCATCACTGCAAAAGAGAAATGAGATCTCAGTTGGCCCTTCTTTCATTCCTTGTATTTCCTTCCCCATCTTCCTTCCTTCTGCATCTGAATGCCCCCCACCTCTTCAGCAGAGTTGCACAGTCACTGCACTCCTCTGCCATATTGATATACAAAGCACTGTGCTGTACAGCCAATGTTTTTTGACAGACCACATGCTGAAATGGAAGTGAAATGGAGACGGTATCAGAGAAGGAGGGTGGCAGTAATCACCGTATTAGGGTAAGTATAAGAGTGAGAGTCACATGCCCTTGGCTCACTTGCTGATTTGATCCAATGGAAGCTTGTTAGACCATTGCAGAAAAAAGCCCAGAGCAGGAACATGGCGATCTCGGGACTGGCTTGCAGCTGTGAAGCTGCTGCAAAGAATGTGCTCTACTGATGAATATTCTTAGCAGGGAACAGATGGAAAATCTGAAAACAGAGAGATGCTCAGAATCAAGACTGTTGCTTTCTCAAAATGACTCATCATTGCAGATTATCAGACAGATTTTTCAATGTAATGTATATGTTTTTGATCAAAAATGCACAAGAGACCCCCCAGTGGAAAAGTGTTGAATATAATATGAAAATCCACATCACTTTAAGGTCACTATCAGGAAGGTAAGTAAAAATATAAAATTTTCTGTTGTATCTTGAGATTATGATCACTCTGGTGATGCTCAAACAAATCGATGATCGCTAATTCAGTTTTTCTCCTCTGCTGGAAAGAAAAGAGTTAAGCACAAAAAAGGTTTACTTTTCCTTTTGTGATGTAAAAAGTGAAATGTATTGTCTGCAACTTTAAACAGAGCCACAGGTGTGTATTTAAGAAACCGTATTTTATAAAAGATAGGCTATTATCTGTCCTTTGATTTCATTGACATTCTGTGGTGTGTATTATGAGAATGAATGGCTCTCTGAACCACACAGTCAGGTTACTGTCCCTACTACTGCCCTTTCCTTGCAATAAATTGATCATTATAATAATAACGATTCTTCGTGAAATTCAATATCTTAAAAGTGCTTCAGCCAAATCAATCTTTAAATTCTTCCCAATAATATTTATGGCTTTTATTTTATCAGTTTTCACATGGTCTATGTCTATGAGTAACGTTCTGTAAAATAGTAGTTCATTGACTGTATATCTGTATTTACAATATTCACCAAATAAGCCACATATAGACAGTGGTCTAAACAAAATTGACCTCAATGTTGACAGATTTGTTTTTTTTACTCAATGCAGTTTGATATATTTTGAAATTGTTCAAATTAACATGACAGACTCATTGATATTCAAAACTTATGTATTGGAGAAGATCAGATATAGATTTGCACACATACTATATGTTAAAAAAACACACAAAAGTGGTCGTCCAGTCATTGACGTTATATGGCTATATTGATTCCTATTAATGAGATTAAGTCCTGTCAGTCATATGGGTTGATGTGATGCTTACAGGGGGATTCTGTTGGGGGTAATAATCTTGTTATGATAATTTCCCCCCTGAGGTGCTGGAGCATCCCAATCCTCCCCATCTAGGGAGCGGGTTGCTGGACAGCCGTGCCTGATGCTGGGCTGGAAAAGCTACAGAGAAAAGACACGCTGGATGAGAGCCCTGGGCTGTAGTTCAATCCCAGGTCAGACGCTACACTCTGCACATCTCACACCAAATATAACAATGAATGTCATGTAACAGTCACACTGAGTCCAAGTACTTTAATAAATCTATAATATTAATGGGATGTAGGGTCAGGTTGTATGGTTATATTAATTCAAAGGCATTCATGTTCTGTTGTGCAAAATACACAAAGATATACAAATGCATTAGTCTAAGATTCCTTCAGCTAAGACATCAACTCCTTACAGTTTATGATGTAAGCACTAGAACAGGGCTAATAAACCTTGGGCAACGGGGCAAATATGGCACCCCCTTAGATGTAATCTTGGACCTTTGATCATTGAGAAATGGTATAAAACATAATTCCTCTTCTCATTTATGTTATTAAAATATCATGAAATACTATTACCATTATATTACATGGCAATTGTGGCCATGCCCAGAGCTGCATAGAATCAGCATATGTTGCACTAGTAGGAGAAATATAAGTAAATGCCATGCATATTTTAAGATGTTAAACACTCTGTTTATACATGCCAGGATGACCTGCATGTCAGTCGGCTGCAAAGTTGGGTCATTAGGGTGTGTTGCCTGCATTCTTAGGTGCATTTTTTAAAGCAACAGGGTGGAACTATCATTTAAAGCTTGTCTTGATCACACCTTGAAAAAATATCATAGATTTTGGCATTGATATCCATCAGTTTCTTCAGATTTTTTAAGGAATTTGACACCCCAGAAGACAGCTGAAGAACACAGCTTGAGAAGGAAAAAAACAGTTCTAAAGGTTATTGTTCATTGCATTTTAATATACAGATCTCCCAAAGGTCATTACCATTGCCTGCCATGTTCACTGTTCAAGATTTCTGAAATGTGCTTTGTTATTACACTTTATTTATGAAAAAACCAGTGTGTGTGTTTTCACTCCTAACACAATTTTACTGTTTCAGCATGTGAAGCAACAGGAGAAATGAGTTTGAGAGCAAAAGCAAAAACAGTCACTTATATCTGCTAATTAGTTAGTTTTTTTAGTGAAACTCACAAAGATATTCCTGGGTAGTTTAGAGAGATCAGTGATGAATGCCACAAGTGAATCTGTGTAATTATTCTTTATAAACAGTTTAAAGGGCAAAATCCCATTAATTGTTAATATTATCTGGATTTGTCACCAATGATTCCTAAAAAAACATCTGTCCTCTGTATATTTATCACCACCAAAGAAATAAATCTACACATGCTAGCTATGTATCTATTTATTAAATGAGAGGTATGACAATATGATAAATTGCCATGTCATATTAAATGACAAAAAATTGCTTTCATTAAAACGGTTAAGGACTTCCGGTGACGCCATGTTGGAAATAGCAGCTTAAAACTGAACTCCGTCGGTTAACTGTTAATCTTCCTAACAAAACTATTTAAAACTCGGCAAAATTGCATAAACTCGACATGGCCACCTCTGCGAGAGGCAGAAGCTCGAAACAGGAGCACACGAATGACAAAAACGAAAATTTGAAGCAGCTAACTTTAAAACAGACATCGAGTGATGCGGCAGGGGCTAGCACGAGCAACTATGAGTCCAAAATATTAGTTGAACTGGAGAAGTTAAGGAAAGAAAATCAAGACGGACACACGCAGACCAGACTGTCGCTGACAAAAATTGATTCTTCCATGCAAGAACTCAAAGACGAAATGACTAAACTTGAAAAAGAACTACGGAGGCAGAAGGACGTATTAGCGTTGCGGAGGAAACCGGGATGAGACACCAGAGAGCAATACGGTACCTGCTACATAGAGATGGACCTGACGGCCAGGTGTGAAGACCTGCAGAACAGGTCAAGACGAAATAATTTAAGAATTTATCGAGTGCCCGAAGGGAGTGAAGGAAAGGATGCGAAGGCTTTTGTGAAGGAACTAATTCAATCAGTCCTCAACCGATGCCTGATGTGAATTTACAAATTGAGAGAGCCCACCGATCCCTAACAGCTAAGCCAAAGAACCCCAATGCTACTCGAGATCACTGATTGTCAAGTTTCTGGACTACTCTGTGAAGGACGCTATTCTAAGACAGGCTTGGAGACAAAGACAGATCCTATACAAAACAGAGCCGATATTCTTCGACCATGATTATTCCCCGGAGCTGCAAAAAAAGAGGCCAAGGTCCGTGATGTCATTAAACAGCTAAAGCAAAAAAACATCAGCGCCAAATGCATCTACCCAGCACAGCTAAGGATCTTCACTGGTGAGGGTGAAAAGACCTGCTCGACGTTAACACAAGCTCTTCGGTGCTACGGGGCTCGCGATCCAGGCCGGGTGGATGAGAGGGAGCGGATGGAGAGCGAGCTGTCCCACTACAAGTGGAGCACCGCGGGAGAGAGGAGAGAGAAAGACCCGGCGGTGCTACCATCTATGGATGTCAGAGCTTTCCTCAGCGGAGATGAATGACGCCGAGTCTTACTTTATCGAGTTTAAAACAATCAACGTTAGGATGAATACCAAGTTCTACAAGTTTTACAAGAGACGGAACTCAGTAAACCGCGAGTACTACCCGCATACCGAGCAGCAACGACCGCTTCATTAGCTGGACGACAGCAGCTCCGACACCGTGTGTGTGTGTCCCACGGAGGAGTAGTCACCCTCCTCAGCCCAGGCTACACCGGGGACTGGTTCATGTTCAGGTTTGAAGTAGATAAACAACAAAATAATACTGAAAAATCCAGTTGGGTATTTGGAAGTTCACTTTACTTTGTTTCTTTAATGTTATTTGTTTTATTCTGCCTTGAGATGGGTCATGGGTCACTGTCATTGTACATTATTTCAGTTATTCCTGATTATATGTGTATTTGTAAAATGCTGAGAGGAGAGCATACTAAAAAGCACAAATCAATCATACATGGATAGCTTAAATTGTATCAGTTATAATGTAAAGGGTATAAGTAGTCCAATTAAGAGAAAAAAAATATTCAACCAACTTAAAAAACTACATTGCTCTGTAGCAATGATACAAGAGACTCATTTGTCAGACAAAGAACACTTAAAATTAAGGAGAGAGTGGGTGGATCAGATATATGGCTCCTCCTCCACAAGCGGGAGGAAAAGAGGAGTCGCCATCTTGCTAAATAAATCAGTTTATTTTAGCCATGAAAAAGTAATTGAGGATAAAGAGGGTAGGTATGTGATGGTAATAGGTACTATTGGAGGTACTAAAATTACACTGGTTAATCTATATGCCCCGACGAGGACTGTCCAAATTTCTTTAAGAGGATAGCATCCCTATTAGCAGACAGAGCAGAGGAATTATTTTAATAGGGGAGACTTCAATTGCATTCTGAGACAAACTGTAGATAGGCTTCCAGCAGGTGGGCTCTATGTCCAAGAAATCTATAACTCTTCATGCAATGATGGATGAACTGGGTCTGGTGGACGTTTGGCGACACCTACATCCTAGAGAAAAGGACTATACCTTCATGTCACAGGTGCATGGTAGCCACTCCAGACTAGACATGTTTTTGATATCAGGAACAGATATTTACAGAACTAGTGAATGTAATATAGAACCAATAACTATATCGGACCATGCTCCTGTCACTGTAAAGATACAGATTGGACTGAAGAAGCAGTTTAAATACTGGAGACTCAATGTATCATTACTAAACGATGAAGCTATTCAACAAGAAATCCGTAAAAACTTAACAGACTATTTGAAACTTAATGATAATGACACAGTCTCCCCCTCTACTCTCTGGGAGGCAGCCAAGGCGGTGACGAGGGGTAATATTATTGCTATCTCATCCAGATTAAAAAAGCAAAGACTAGCCCAACAGGTTGCATTAGAGAGGAAATTAAAGGTTAGAGTCACAGTATCAACAATCAAAGAAACACCAAGTTCTGGAATTATTAAAGAAAAGAAACAGAAATTGGATGATCTATTGACTTACAAGGCAGAAGGAGCATTGCGATTTATAAACAGGAAGTACTACGAATTTGGTAATAAAGCAAGCCGCTTGCTGGCCTTCCAGCTGCGTAAAGCTCAGTCTAACAGAGTAGTGCGTAAAATAAAATGCCCAAATACTGACCAGATGTTAACCCAACCAAAAGATATCTCGGAGGCTTTCGCTACTTATTATCAAAAGCTATATACAGTTGAAGATCAGCCTCATAAAAAAGAAAAGATTGAATCCTTCCTTAATTCCAGTTAATTTAACCAGATTAACAGTAGATGAGGCAGATACAATGACACATCCAATTACAGAAGAAGAAATCAAAGAAAATATTCTCAAACTTAAAAATAACAAATCTCCAGGGGTAGATGGACTTCCAGGAGAATATTATAAAATGTTGATAAATGAGTTAACTCCAGTTTTGTGTAGAGTATACAACTACGCTCTAACAGAAGGACACCCTCCTGGGTCATGGTCAGATGCAGTGATAAGTGTTATTCATAAAGACAATAAAGACCCGACGCTATGTACATCTTACCGTCCTATCAGTCTCCTATGTGTAGATCTTAAAATCTTGACCTCCATTATAGCAAATAGAATACAAAAGTATATTAGGAAACTTATAAAACCAGACCAGACAGGTTTTATTAACAATAGACAGGGAACTGATAATGTAAGACGAGCCTTGAACCTGCAATCACTTGCGTCCAAGAGGACACCACGTCAATGCTTCTCAGCCTAGACGCTGAGAAGGCATTCGACAGGGTCGATTGGACCTTTTTAGAACAGACTCTCGGCAAAATGGGTTTTCATGATGTTTTTGTGAGGTGGATCAAAACTTTTTATAAAAATCCAAGATCAAGAGTTAGAGTAAGCGGGCATTGCTCAATTTTTCCGCTGGGAAGGGGTACACGTCAAGGAGATGCTTTGTCGCCATCTTTGTTCGCTCTCAGCATTGAACCACTAGCCGAACTGATAAGATCTGATCCCCTTATACAGGGAATACATGATGAAGGAAATAATCAACATAAACTGGCACTTTTCGCAGATGATATATTAATATTTCTGGAAAATCCTGTTACCTCTGTCCCTGCACTCCTACATGTTCTTAATGAATACGGTAACGTGTCGGGTTATAAGGTTAATACGAACAAATCTGAAGCCATGATGATTGTTGGGGATTAGCCCCCAGTTAGATGATTTGGTCTCTTTCAGAAGATCCAATCAGGGATTCAGATATCTTGGTGTTTTTCTCACACCTGAACCCACACAATTATTTTCCTCTAACTACGATAAACTGATTAAAGAAATCAAAAAGGATTTAAATAGATGGGATGTGCTCCCTTTATCATTCTTTGGCAGAATAGAGTCTGTGAGAATGAATATCCTACCAAGACTACTATTCTTATTTCAGTCCCTCCCTATCACAGTACCGCAATCTATATTTAAGTCATTAGAAAAACTAATATCAAAATTCATTTGGCAAAACCGAAGACCAAGAATACGGTTGAAAGTACTGATGTCAGCAAAGAGAAAGGAGGCCTGAATCTACCTAATCTAAAATTTTACTACTGGGCAGCCCAGTTGCGGTGGAGGCATGGGTGGTCAGGAACTTAGAACTGGATGGGTCTCCATTGAACAAAACTCCATACCAGGGGTACCGCTATCTAGTCTTCCATTTCTTAGCCAGCAATCTCAGAAAAAGCTTAAAATCAATAATCTATGGATTAGACACACATTGAAGGTTTGGAATTTACTTCAAAAACAACTAAAGGGAGCTGTAGTCCTGTCACGGGCCATGCCTATAGTAGGGAATATAGAGTTTTACCATCTATGTATGACAGGGCTTATAAAAGATGGGCGGAGAATGGTCTGATAGTAGTAAATCAGCTCCTGGAGGGCATGTATTTAAATCTTTTTCACAACTTAGACATAAGTTTAACCTGCCTTCAAGTGACCTATATAGATATTTACAAATCAGACATTATGTTACAAAAAATACAGATTGGGAAAATATACGAAAGGAACCTACAAATATAGAAAGTCATTTTATACATATGTTTGAACACCGCTCCTCAACAAAAAAAACAAATATCTCACATGTACAAAAAACTTAGGATGGATATGTCAGACAATACATTACACATCAAGCAACAATGGGAACTGGAGCTGAATGCAATAATAAATGATGACTCTTGGGAAAACATATGTTCCAGATGCCACAAGGGGTTGGAAGCCAAATATACAAGGAATTTGACTGGAAGGTCAAAATCAGGTTCTTCAGGACACCATTAACAACTTTTGTCTCCAAGAATAATCCCAGCAACAAATGCTGGAGGAAATGTGGTTTGGTCGGCGACCATACTCATATATTTTGGGATTGCCCGAAAATACAGATATTTTGGAAAAATGTCAAAAAAGAACTGGAAAAAATTATGTCAATGGACCTTCCTATGGACTCTTTGTTATTTTTATTAGATGTGTTTCCTGACCACCTGTTTACCACAGAACAATGTTATATATTACATGTGTTGTTGATGATTGCAAGAAAATTATTACTATTAATTGGATGAAGCCTAACCCTCCCATGATCGCACAGTGGTTACAGAAAGTAAAACATGTCTATATGATGGAATATATGACTGCCCAGTTACAGCTAAAAGTACCTGTATTTATGAGAAGGTGGACCCCAGTTATTGAGTATCTCGCATAGGACTCTTATATATTTATACCATATTAATTTTATTATTTTAAATATCCCTTGTGCTATATGTGTTATACCTTTTACAGTGCTACCTCTGTGTGACAGATGAGACCCAATCTCAAGATGTTTTTTTTTTTTTTCCTTTGTGTATGTTTTTGTTTGCCTTGTTTTCCTTTGTGATGTTAATTACCTGTTGATGAGTATTAAAGGCAATAAAGTTCAAAAAAAAAAAACGGTTAAGGGTTTACTCCAGTGAAATACTCAGTTCAATGCTTTTCAGCCACCACCTTCAGCAAACAAATCAAGATATAAATGGTGAAGAAATATTTAAAAAGTAATTCACATGTCATGACACAGGTTTTTGACAAATGTAAAAACTACCTTGGTAAGGGTAATGGATGACATTTATTTGCACTTGTTTCTCAATAGGTTCTACCAGAATGTCTGCATTCCGCTTGCACCAGCTGTGCAGGAAGTGTAATCTTCAAATGAAACACAAGTAGTGGACTGCAGCATGAGCAGACACGCATTGACATGCTAGACTACGCTCTTCTGAGTTGACAAAGACCTTGATCATATACCAGAACATTCTCTGACTCACTGTAAAGGCCATGGCTTTATCAGTGTGTTCCGAGTAATCTGTGCTGAAAGACACATGAAAGATCTCATTACAAGTCCAATCAAAGCTTGGTAATGTTGAAACTTCTATAGATGAATTAAATTGTGCAGTCCTTGGTTGATTGGTGGATATACCAATTATAAATAATGCATCACTGTATCTGCTTTGACAGCAAAATCCTCTTTTTGGCTCCTGCAAGGTTTATGGAATTTTTTCATGCCATGAATACAATGTCTGTTTTAAAATAGATTAAAAACTATACCTACCACTTCTAGCTGATAGAAATTATATATGATGATATCATATTATAACAACGGAATGCCTGAGAGAGAGAGAGAGAGAGAGAGAGAGAGAGAGAGAGAGAGAGAGAGAGAGAGAGAGAGAGAGAGATGGGAGACAGCCGTCTCATGAGTGTTAAATGTGTAAGACTATGAAAGGGTTGGACCAATCAAAGGTTTTACTGTGAACATAAAATCTTTGATTGACAGGATGGTGGTGGCTCCACTCATTATTCAGCATTATGCAGCCTCCATCACCTGTAAAGTAGTGAACAGCCATTTTAGACCCTGCTACCATGGTGTGCTGAAACAAAAATAATCAGGGAGAACACAAAACTAATCATTAAACTTATACAAAGACAGCCCTTTGAGCTGATTAGAGGGTTGTGAACTTGTGATACGCCAACTCAGGCAACAGCTCAGCCTCTCCCAAAATAAAGCACAGCATGCCATTCTTTTATTACAGGCCCAACGAGGACAATCAACTTCCGCCAAGTATGGCTATGGCAAAGCTGCCCCTATCCATGGTGCTGAAGCCCTCCCCGGTGTTGTGAGACTGCAGTAACTTTTGAGAGCATAAATTGCAGAGGCACAACCCTCTCTGTCCCCACATCACCTTTCCCATTGCTGCTCCCCTTGACATTGATTACACTTTTAATACCCATAAGCATTATGAACAAAAGTGCTGAGGAAACTTGAGAGGAAGGGGAATTTTCTTGGATCTCAACTTTCATTTTTGAATAGAAAAAAATGATAAATTTACATTACTTCATGTTCACAAAGAATTATGGAAAAAAAGGTTAATCTTTTCACAAAATCAAATAAAAATATTGACTAGACCTCAGAGGACAGAGGGTCTGATTACTATCCTTTTTTGTTCTTGTTTCAATATTATAAAGTATTACAACATACTTCCCAAGTATGCAAAATAAATTGCTCCTATGATCTGGTTCAATGTAACTGAAAGTGTTATTGTTCATTTAACTGTATATTTTGCTGTGTGACTCGTGCCATTGGGATTGGAATTTTGTAAAACGGTTTGTTTAGTGGGCAGATGGTGTCCTAATACCTAATAAGGAAATAGAACACCTGCCCATGAAATCTTAAAGGAAGCATGGGGAGAAACTGAACATTAAACTTTTAATAACCACCTAGAGGAAGATCCAAGGGCATACCACTGACCGCTGAGACTCCTGAGGCCTGGTTTAGAACAACATTAGGGAGCACTATTTAAGTTGTATGATTATTTCTGGAGCAATACAATGAAAATTGTAAAATACACACCAAGAGTGTTGCATTGTCTGTTTTGCGATTAAGATTCTCAATAAGTCTGTCGTAGGACCACTGAGTGAGCAACAGTGAATTAATGATGTTAAAAAAGTGGACTGCCTTCATAGCTGCTGGTCAGTCACTAAGGGCGGCATTAGAAGCTAAAAATGGAAGCAATTTTCATCTGTGATGAGCAGGTTGAAAAAAGGCAGGATGGACTATTAATGAACTTCCAAATTTCTAAATTTGAACTATTCATGGGGGTGGGGGGGATAATTTCAGATTTCATGTGAACCTCCATCTTCAGCAAAGTACACATTATAAATGTGTCCATTTTGACTACATAAATGACAAGTGGGCATTGATGAGGTGTGGTCCAGTTGAGAAGCCAGATATAAAATGTTTCATAAACATTATTTTCTGAAAATATGAATAAGCAAAATCTATCAATCTGTCTAGAGGTGCAACCCTCATGAGGCTATGTTTTACATAAATCTTTGAATCAAAATTTATTTAAGAAGACTACTGATGACAGTTCATTTCACTCTTCTGTATATCTGCCACTGATCTTCTGACTATGAGACTTAACAATATGACACCTGATGTCAAAAAGTCCTTTGTTGTATTATTATTGATTTGTTTTGAAGTTTTACTTGTCATGCTGCTCTCAGCATAATGTGTTGTGCCTGTCATTTTTTTTCAGTTTTTTTTCCTTTCTCAAAAGTTTGAAACTACAATTTATTCTGAAAGAAAATACATTCGGGGTAGATAATATTTATTGTGCAGTAACACTCCATCCTGGTGCTCATGAAACTACTACTGAATCTGATTAGTGTGTGTATGGGGGTATTGTTATCTTTAAATAGAAGGAACCTGAGAAAATGATATTTGTACAATAGGATGCACCTGGTTGCTTAAAATGGGTTCATATACTTGACTGTAAATCTTCTATGAATAATAATTGGACACAATGACTCCCATGAGATGACTGCCCATAATATAACAGATCCACCATGTTTAACAGATGGGAACAGGCAATATAGGCTGAAAACATCTTTTGGTTCTCTTCAAACATAAACCTTTCCAGATGTAGGAAATGGAGTAAAAGATGCCTTATTTTACTTGGGAATGCGTTGGTGTGCATTGGCTTTGATTGTAAGTGATATCTGAATGGCAGCCCTATCATAAATAGATATCAGCTTTGTACAGCTCACATTGTACAGTTTTTGGGGAAACATGGTCCTAAGGGTGTAGATTCAGTCCTGTCATTATACCCTGTCGAAAAGCTCTCACCTGCAACAACGGTTCCTTTTCTCTCATGCAGTTTTTCCTTGTTTGGCAAATGTCATGATTTTCAAAACTGGTCTCTTTACACATTAAACAATTTGTCAATTTCATGACTGAAGTCCCTCAATTCAGACAGCACCTATCTGTTCTCTTTCAGAACCTGCTAGGTCTTGTAAGACTCCTTACAAAGGCCCCTGCAATGTAGAATTAAATGTGAATAAATTTCATATAAATATCCAGTTTCAAACAACATTTGTTGAAGGCACATGTTGTACATCAATGGACCATATTTTTCTATACAAGTAGAGCCATCTGCTGGAGATATTTCTGATGACATTATACTTTCAATAAAACACAAGTCATTGTCATTGCGATTAATCATTTTCTTGGAAGCATTTATGGTACACAACAGTGTGCAAATTAAGATTGATTATTTATAGAAACTTGGGCATACTTAGAATATTAAATATGAAATGTATTAAATTAGGAGAGGAAAAAAAGTCCCTCTTTTTTTCAGTAATAATACAAAATTGAAATCCATAACTGTATTTCTGAGCTAAAAGATTTACACAAATTGTCCTCTTGATAGAAAAGCTTTTTTTTTCTTTCTGCCATTAGTGAGCAGTGACTGACCTTTAGAAGTGTATCTGCAATTGTGTGTAATTAAGCTGATTGTATGACATTGGAGAGTAAGAGCTAAGTGATGCTGGGAGGGTATTATTAGGTGGTGCCCTTAAGGTGCTAGTTCCACATAAATGACTGTGAAAAACTGTCTGTTTTATGGGGGTCATGTCCTCCTGTACACTGGCAGCTGTCTGTTGAAGGTCACAGTGCTTGGAGTTGTGTGCATTTAAACACTTCCACAAGCAGTCTTCATACCGACAGCACAGAGCCCCAGGGGAACTCTGTGATAAACAGTGCAGTTGTAAGGGTAATGCAGTCAAGGAACTGTGCCAGTAAAATGTGGTGTTCTAGTAGCGAGGCAGCATATGGAGTGCTTAACCTTCAGGCATGCCTGTGTCTGCCCGCAATCTAGTTATGGTTTCAGTCATGTCAAATGATGGAAGCTATTCCATCGTCGGCTTTTTTTTCATGCAAGCATGCCAATATTGAAAATAAGCACCTTTTCAAGGTTAGAGTGACCTCAGAGAACAAAGGAATGGTATGTAAAATCCCATTACATGTTAACATCCTGTGATTTAGCACCATCAGCAACACAGACCGCCCCTTTGGTTGGACAGATAAAACGTCTGAGATTGCCTAAGATATCTCGATACACTGACATGTCATTGTGTGGTTGAAATCAAACAAAAATATATATTTCATACATTCATCTATAACAATAAGGCTCAGACTTTCCTCATACATGCTCATTCAGTTTTGATTGGGGAGAGGATGGATATGCCAATTACTGGATGTAATGCTGCATGCACCCCTGCTGAATTTTATTAACACTTTTTCTTAATTTTCATTGAAGTTTTCCTTCCCCCAAACACCAAGACTATGACCATATACAGTGGTCACCACCACATTATCTTGGGAGGGAGCACTTGAGTAAAAATATAATAGTGCATGAAATATTTATAAACCACTGCACCAGATCTGTGAAGTGTAAATCTACAAGTTGTCTGTGTGACAAACATCTACATCTGCAGACCCATGCCTGTTGACTGTTAATCCAGCACTCAGTGAACACAAAAGAAGAAATCTAATGGCTTGATACAATTCAGAAAGTCCTACAAGACAGGAAATACATCAAGCATAAATAAACACATACACTTAATAGCTATTGCTTAAGTGAAGGAGGTATTGTATTCTAATATCATTTAATTAGCTGTCTGTGCCCTTCAGGGAGCAAAAGGAAAGCGCAGTAAGTATGGTTTGGCTGAAATCTAAGAAAATGCATGATGAATGAGAACCCTGCTTTGGTAATATAAACCCAGGAATGGCTTGTCATTCTGCATCGTAAAGATTCATATGATATGCAGAACATTACCATCAATGACTATATGGGAGTTAAATGCACTTTTTCAGCAAATAATGGTATTGACATGAGGTTTTCTCTCACCGCTACTTTCCATTTGAAAAATGAGTTAATACACACATGGCACACTTTATATGCACTCTCCTTCACTGTGTTAGAGCCGGCAGTATGCAGGGGTTGGAGGAACGGAGGTGACTTGGTGTGCGGCCTTAGAAGCAGACAGTTTTGTAGTACATATTTATAATGATGCATTATAATAATAACCACATTTTACACTGGACTTAAAAGTGTTGACACTGGTCAACACTAAATGCAATGGTCAAACAATAGAGCTTGCATTAAACAGTTTTGGTCATAAAATGTTCAATTATCTGTTAACATTACTGATAAAAAGACTGAAAAAATGTGGAAAGAGACAACTTGTTCATAAAATCTTGTTTAACATAAGTGTGGATAGTGTGTATCTCTGTGGAACATTGTATACATTTTACAATATAAGTGGGGATAACAGTCATAGTTAATAGACAATATCCAGAAGTTCAGATCAGCTGATGTGGGTGGAAAAATGCCAAGTGCAGGTAAGGACTTGAGAAAATCAGTACATCAATAAAAAGTTTGGTGTACAAAGTGAAGACAGGAAGCTGCATCTTAAGATCACTACCCACACGTGCTTTCTGAAATATCACTTTGGTATTTTATGCTCAGATATAAATAACTGAGAGAGAAAAGAAGGTATTTGACAGTGTATTGCTTTACAATGGGATACACACAACTTATACATAAATGAAATCAAATATCTACTTTAAAACACAAGTTTTACCAATAAATTTGTTAAACAGACTGCAATGGGTACAAGCAAAATATGGAAATATACAATAAAATCATTAGCAAACTGATCAAAATACATTTCAATGAGATTATGCAAAAGTATTTACAAAATCAAAATGAAATTACAGTAAAATCTACCAGCTTAACAATATAATATACAATATATGATCCCGAACTATATGACCAATATAAAGAATTGGGAATGATCATGCTTTAAACTTTATTTATATTATATTTCAACTGTTGCAATAAACAATTTCTGGACTGTATGCTGTGGAGAATGACATCAAAACAATCATATAATATGTATATTATACAACCCATTTGTATAGTCATACTGAGCATTTCTTAGTCGGTATCCCATAACAAAAAATAAATAATACAAAAGACACTTGGAGATGCTTGCCAGTTCCCTCGCCACAGTTTTAATACTCCCTTCCAAAGTGCTTGTTCACTTTAGTGGTAGCAATGTAAATCACAAGGCTTGTGAGAAAGAACTGCTCTTGTTCTTCCAGCCACACAAGCTCTATTTTGACCCTTCCCTCTGAGTCCTGGTACTTGATAAAGAAGTTCTCTCCTTCGTAGTTGTATGAGGTAGATTCCAGTTTTGATAAGAGAACAGTCACTGGAGCGCTGACACACCAAAAAGGGTTCTGTGCTTCATCCAAAACAGTCAGGGTCATCATGCAACAGTTCTACAAAAATCATCCAAAATGAATAGTACATTCAATTCATACAAAAATTACACAAGAAGAAAAAACAGGAAGTAGGCAAATATATTTACAGCATTGCAAATGCTATGGTTCTATCAATATTTGATTTTGAACTGCAGATGTGAAATAAAAATCCTCTAAAAAAAAAAATACAGCTAGCCAAAGTTTGTTAAATCATATTTTGTGGGAGTGTATAACCAAGCATAATTACCGGGACACACCCCTCCAAACCTTCAGTCTTCCAGGGCAGGCTGATTTTCCCGGAGAGGGGGGTGTGCTGTGACAGGTCACTTTTGTCAATGGCTTTCAACTGTATGTGCCGATCCCGAATCTTGTCTAGGTAAAAAAACGACATCAGGGTCCACACTTTTTAAGAAAACATTCTCCACGGCATTTCCAGGAAAAATTCTGGCACCTTTTTGGTTTCAAAAGACCCTAGCCTTCAATGCCCCTGTCTTTACAAATAATCAGGATAAATCCTAATTAAAGGTAAAAGCTATTTTCACTCATAATTCTGAGTACAGAGAGGGAGAGACATCAAAAGACAGAAACAACATAAAACACAGAAAATTAAGGACTCTGGAATATGTTGAAAGGAAATAATGTGGCATTGGTAGGATTTGAGCATTGACAAATCTGCGGCTGACAGAATTTTATACCCGTGGACTTGGGATGCTCGCCTTGGAGAGGAGTAGAAACATTGTTTTAAAACATGGAAACAACTGCATGGAGCATTGCAGAGATATGTACACATCTGTGAGGCACATGAGACATGCTGACCAAGAGGTAAATAAGTGGGAGTGGGCTGCCTGCCTTTTTGGGTCTGCAATGTTTGGACACAGAGAACAGCTACCATTTAATGTTGTTTTTATAACCACAAATAGCCACTCTGAATGAAGATGATAGCTTCTGGCATCGCTGAGAGATCCACAAGTATGTCAGGCTGAATAAAAGGTGGATCAATAGCAATGGTTCTCCTCATATTCTTTAGTCTGTTACTTTTGAACACAAAGGAGGAGAGATAAAATGTAAACACTGTCTTAATCTGCACAAATGAAAGATTGCAGGACACACTGACTGAAGATGGTCAATATTCCATTGTGATACAGCATGCGTTATGGCCCTGTTGACATGGATTCTTGCTCACCTAAGATCTGCTGTGATGCCTGCTCTGACCGCCTGAGTGACAGGGCATGTCATAGGCTTTCATAGCAAGTGGACTGGCTTGTTGCATTGAATCTATGCTTGAAACTATTTACACCAGTTATTTCAAACTACAATGGCATAGTTATACGTGTTTGTTTTTAACTGCTGTTAACTCTGACAGGGCATTCACCCAATACATACTGCAGAAAAACAGTTATGGCTGAGCAAATTTTGACTAATTAAATTAAAATTATGTAATTACCAGTAATGAATCTTTGCATTTTTGTTGCGGATAAATAATACTTATTTTACTATTACTGTAACACATGCGACAAATCCTCTGGACTTTATATAACTGTTAAATCACAAATGTGTGTACTCTCTCCACTCAATACACACTTGTCAGTCTGTTTTAAAACACTGTGCCATTGCACACACTGGCTAGCTTATGCTGTGGCTCACTTTATCAGCGCAAACTTACGATATTGTTTGTCCAACGGAAACAGTTATCTTTAGGTGTACATAAAATAATTTCCAGTTGTTTTCCTGGACATTTGACATGTTTTCTAAGAAAAAGTCGCATTGCATTAAGTGCTTATGGTGATAAAATCAAGCGATAAAGAAGCTACTTAAGTGATAAAGAAACTGAAACAAACGATACACTTATTTTCAAGTCATTCCTGGTGTACTGTCAGACAGTTTATTCTGTAATGTGCTACACTGATAGATCTACTGTCTCAGTTTGTATCCTGGGAATACATTCTCTGCTGGACATCTTGACTGGTTAAATCAAGCATAACACACACACACACACACACATAGACATTTCAAAGTTTTCTTAGCTCTAGCACCATCTACTGTTGCATTTTCTTTCCTTCTGTTCTGCCAAAGTACTAACAATACAGCATATGAACAACTCAAATCCATGTCATATTTCATTCATTCAAAATAATTGTACTTGGTATTATCCTGGATTTTTAAGTAATAGTATAAAATTGATATACAATAATATAACATATAATAACAACAATGGAAATTAAGTCAATAATTATTCTTCTTGGCAACTGTCAGCATTTTCATGTTTCATGTTCATTTTCATGTTCTGCAACTGCCTGATGTTGGATAACATGCCTCTCCAGTTGGTAGAATCTTAAGTAAGTCTAATTTGTTATGCCAGGTAAACCCCTGCAGCCTTTACCTCTACATATAGGTCTTTTCCCTACAGAGAATTAAACTCAATCTGAGTTCTTTCATATTCATGAGCTGAGCTCCAGCAGGTATTACGCAGTTCTACAGCAACAGGACATTACGGCATATCAGCTCTGACAGAGAACTTGCTCCAGCTTTCCCCTGAGAGCACGCAGAATAGCACTGATTGCTGACTGGGAACTGAAGTCGCCTGAATGCACAGACTATTTACATTATTCACAGTTTGTGTCAATTGACTGTATGGCCATATTTGGATATCCAACAATCCCACTTCAGTGATTTAAAAATTACAGTGCAAATAAATAAATAAGCAAGTGAACAGATTAATTAATGAGCACAAGATTTAGCACAGATTGAGTAAATAGCTGATATGCCAATGTCTCTCTTAAGTGTATACACTGGACAGAAGATTCTGGTCTCACCTGAGGCAAAACCAGGTGATTCTTTAAAATATTACAATATAATATATAATAAGAGCACAGCTAAAAAAAAATAATCATGTTTATCAAGAGAAATGAATTACAATACATGACAATAACAATATCAACAGCCAAAACTGACATAAATAAGCATAAACCATTTTTGACTTTTTTTGTTGACACTATAAAACCTGTAATTTAGGACTTTTCTGAATAAGAGAAACACATAGTACTAAATATCTATGATATCTACATGATAAACATCAGCACTGCTGTAAAATGATCAACACTGCTTTAAATTTGTAAAAAAAACAGAGATGGGAGATGGTATTACATTATTAAATAAGAGAAGGAAAAAATGAACCCATTTAGCACTAATAATGAATTAATTCAGCCATTCCATGTTGCAAACATTCAAGCAGTTTGTTTACCTGTCCTGCAGAAGAGCTGAGAGAAATGCCCTGACATGATATGCTTCACAGTATTATGGAGTAAAATGTGCACAGTGTATCCATGGAGACCATATTCTGGGTCCACATCATCAAAGGGAGGTCTGTCCTCTGGCACTGTGTAAGCGCTAGTAAGGAGAGGAGGAGAAAATCTCCATTAATTCACACATATATACTATATATACACATGCACACACTGACTGACACATGCACTCATAAGGCTTAGCTTTGAACCAAGCAGGTGTTCTCCACTCCAGCTCCACTAAAAGTATAATCTATTACTGTAAAATGCTTACATATTTTGGGTGATTAATACATTTAACTAGATAATAAACTATGCTAACCTCTGATATCAGCTTGATGACCAATTTTTTAATTGTTAAAATAAAAAAAAAACTTTTTTCTCTCAAATGAACTCTGACATGATCTGTTCAAAACTGGATTTAAAAGTGTTTTAGGAGTGTTGTCAATCCAACATGGTACATATCTGTCCAGTAGTCAAGTTTAATTGGTTCTATTTAATGAAGAGAACAAACCATGGAAAGTCAAAAACCTTATTAATGATTCCTGATATGATAAAAAAAAACTGTTAAAAGAAATAGTCAATCAATGCTCTTAAAATGAACTTTTAAATGTCTCACACAATGCTTTGAACTCTCATGCATCTCTTCTCAGGTAATGACAGGTAAGAATGTTTGGTACTTAATACATGCAAATTGAAGCAGACAAAGAACACCATTATCTAGTAACAGGAGGTCACAGCAGCAACTGGATCACCAACAATGCAGTGGCAGGCACATTCAGCAGCCCTTCACTGGGTCTCATGATAACCTGACACTCAGTACAGCCTCACACATAGCCAGAAGATGGAGTTGTCACACCATAACAGTCTTAACAGTCTCTGTTCATCTTAAAGTGAACAGTGCCTATACTTCTTATCCTTTCTTTCATCCAAACTGTATGGGCATCTCAAATAATACCAATCAAAGCAAAGTCAAGCTCAGGGATGCAAACTGACAATAGTTAATGTTTCAAAATATTTAATTATAAAATTCAGCAAGAAGTGAAATCTCAACATTTAGGCATTATATTGCTATCAAGAGAGGAGGCCATAAGTAAGAAGTGCACCTATTTTGCTCTAAAGCAATCTGGGAAATGCATATTGCAAACTGGAGAGGTTTAATAATCGCTGCTTATCTGGAAATTTAGACATATAGTTGATATTTTGATTGAATGTAGGATAGTTTTACATTAGTTTAACATTAGAGCATTGGCTTCCCAGAACTCCATATGGTAATATGGTTAATCCCCAGGGGGGACAGTAAGCCTAAACATTGTTGACCACAGGCACCTGAGAACTACAGTGCTGTGAAAAAGTAGGAGACAACCTTTTCATTCATCAACTTTCCAGTCAAACAGCCAATCAGTACAGGTTATTTATTTTTTGCTGTCAAAAAGTAATGGAGGAAACCTAGTGGAAATCTAGAGAGCTGCAACAAATTAATGGCTGCATGTTTCATATAATGTATACATAGTTTCAAGTCATAATATTGACAATACCAATGCACTTTGTCCCCAAATGTGTTTATTGCACCAAAATCCATATGTCTGCAGGTCTGATATCTGTGTCATTGCAATCATAATAAAACTTTATTTCCACCAACAAATGACCTTTTTCACCAAGTAAGGGGACATATGGCCAGGGCCATTTTCTGTTTACACTTCAAAGCATTGACCTAACCATCTGTTTGCAATACAGACATTAAAGACGAGGAGAAAAATGCTAGCCCACAACAAATCTGAAAAGCTCACCATATGGAGGACCCAAGGAGGCTTCTTTCCACGAGTTTGTGGAAGTGGAGGTTCATCATAACAACAGCAATTGAGCCATTTCCCTGCAACACAAATTCATTTCATAAATATATATTTTTATTTTATTTAATGAATTTTAGGCATCACTCAACATTACACCACTAGTTGGTCCAGGAGACCAGTTGAGACTCCAGATACTGCACCACAACAGCAGCTTCAATGATCAAAATGTTACAGTTCCACAGAATAAATGTGCATCTTGACATTCATGTCATGCCAGTGGGCCAGAGATCAGGGTCTGCAAATCAAATAATCCCTATTTTCTTGATGACAGAGAGAGAACACCATACCCTCCAAAGTCCGATTATAAGACCTGGGGCCAGATGGAGCAAATTCACAAGCTTGTCAGAACCAATGACTCTGCTCCTCTCTCGGATATCATTCAGATCATGCCACGCAATCAGAGATCTCCATCCTGGCCTATGAAGTAGAAGAGATATTACAGACTGAAGAACACAAATCATTTAAATGAATTATGTAAATGAATAAGAACAAATGCATCCAGCTTACTTGTTGACAGTAGGACAATCTAATGCTACCTGCTTCACTCCATGTAATTGTAGCTTGGAGAGCTTGCAGAATGGAGGCCAAGTGCTATTACTCCAGCACACAGTCATGGATGAATCAAAAAATAAGTGTGGGATTGCTGAAATGTGCTTTCCCATCCTCTTTTATCAGTTAAGGTGAGCTCCCATGTAACATTCAGATTCCTGAAATCAAAAATTAAGACAACTTGAATACTTCCTCAGCACGGCAATCATGATCTGTCCTTCATTTTGTCTTTTAAAAGTCAATACCTTCAAACTCTCTGAGGTCATTACTGTGCTTAGAAATAACTGGTATTCATTTCTTGTGTAATCTTAACATGTATGTGTGTTGAACAAGTTATCATACATTTGTTTGCTTTCCACATTGGTTAAAATCAGTTCTCTGCCCTAGCTATATAGGACAAAGTCACATGGTTAACATTGATCTTGGGTCCCGACACATATTTAATATGCTACTAAATCTCTACAAAGAAAAAAAAAAAAAAAAAAAAGAACAGACAAAGAACAAAGATTCAAGAGAGTGCAGTGAGACCACAGGGTGGCTTGTTGTGCTGAAGGCTTGGGTCCTGGGTTTCTGTGTAGCCATGCTGTTGAGCAAGTGGCTGACAGCATGTACTTTGGAGAACAGCATGCTTAGTGTATTTAAAAGCTGAAAAAGGATGCAACAAATAATGCAACAGGCCTACAAAAAACTCTGCCATTCCAAAGTGGCATTCACGACAGTGTGGCATTTAAATGTATGAAACATGACTATGGAAAAAAACATGTTCTGTTAGTTTTGGTTGAATAAACAGACAGACAACCATAAGAACTCTATAGCAAAATTAAAACAATTTCATAACCTTGAGATCAAAATCAAGCACTTGCAAAGTTTCCAGGACTTGTGGGAACCCTGAAGCCTTTCATCATAGAGGACGTTACACTAAATTTATTCTACAGGTTCAATCTCAAAATGATGTTTTGTCCCTCATCTACACTCAAATATCACCCTCTGGTTCAGTCCATTGTACTAGATTGTGTGGCCTGCAACAGCTCCCAGTTGGAAATCTGCATTCAAGGTTTTTCCACCAATTTACAATGACTTCTCTGAGGTTATTTAAGCTCCATCAATATACACCCTCAATTCTGAATTACAAAATATATGGGCAGAACTGAAGCAAACAGTTAGTCTCTTCAAGGGCATGTTGTCT
The DNA here is from genome assembly GCA_022829145.1 of Albula goreensis. Taxonomy (NCBI): domain Eukaryota; kingdom Metazoa; phylum Chordata; class Actinopteri; order Albuliformes; family Albulidae; genus Albula; species Albula goreensis. Next base: position 15,679,175 of record CM040756.1, read on the forward strand.
TGAATCAGAGAAGACTGAAGTTCATCCCAAATTCAATCAAACCAACTCATATGTGTAGAAGCCCTGTCTTAGCTTTTCTGAACTAGATACACATTATGTCCTTTTGTAATCTAACGTATGGGTCATCCATTGTAATATTATATGTGACCATGGATAGGAGGACAAACATTAGTAAGTCGAAATACCTTTTTCTGACCATATACAGATGACCCTCCCACATCATGGGGGTAAGGTGCTCAGCCGTGTAAAATGTTCGGCCCCCCTAGGGCAGCAAACCCTCCAGCTGGGGGGTTCAGGAGGACAATGTGCGCATTTTAAACCAGACTAGAGTTTTTTTTTCTATTGTGTGTGTGTGTCATAGGTAAGTACAATGCCTTCAATCTGCTGGGCACTGCATTCTGAATGTTCCCGATCAGTCAGTGTGCTTCAGTGATGTCTGTATTTTTATTTTTTTTCCTTGATAATTTCATTAATGCATTACTGTCTTTGGCAGTATATCAAGTTTGATTCTTTAAATTCATGGTAGTGTGGTGGTATGTTGTTGGCTGCTGAATTTTAAATAAAGTTTGTGATGCTGTATGACTTGGCAGCTGTGTACAGGATACAGATGAGTGTGCAGAGCTGGCATTCCTGCTGCCACTTGCCTCCAGATTCAAGTGCTGAAACTGAAATCTGAAGATGGGAACAGATCAATGGGAATGTCACAGGGAGGAATATCTCAGTGAAATTCAGGTCCATGGGCTCCACTTAGATTTCCAAGTAAAAAATGTTAATGTGTCAGGCTACTACTGATGCAGTTGAAGAAAGTGAAGGATTTAAGTTTACTACATTTAAAAATATGCATCTATTTAGTTACGGGTTTCTTTCTTTTAATCCAAGGAACAGTTTTATGAATTGGTCTTTCACTAGGGGTGTGTATCTGTACTTAAGTTTGCCAACCTGGAAAAATATGTTAGTCTCATGTCAAAGAGCTTTCTGAGAAGTATTAGCTACATAGTCAGAGTTCAGTTTTGTTGACTGCACCAACTAAGTACAAGTAATGCAGTCAGATTTTATCGATAACACCTAATTGTTACTATATAATTGTTTAAAGAATTTAAATAATTGTCTGTTATAATTTTTACTTATTTTATACATCCAAAATTGTAACATCCAAAGTGCTGGCACTTTTGATCAAAAGAAGGTAGGAACATAAATGTCAGTCCGCATTTGTGGACTGGCTCACTGATGGCTGCCATAAATGCATTTTTCCTCCAAACGTGACAGATGGAGGTTTATCAAATTCCCATGACAGTATCTGTAGTGTTGAACTCAAGCACCTTGTTTGGTATCAATTACAGAGCCAAATAATAAAGAGAGGGACACCGAGTCAAGAATCCTATAGAGACTTTATCCCAATTGTCTTGGCCCTAGAATCTTGTCAAATGATTATTAATAAGGTACATCTCATCCTGATGTGTGTCAGTAACTGGCCGTCTTTTGGGATTTGGTTAGGCTGCATGGACGGCCAAGCAATTTATTTCAACAATTCATGAAGCTTCGGAGATCGGTACAATTATTTCCCTTCCTTCTGTACAACAGATGTTATGTTACCTCATACTGAGTGCTGCTGAACTTCAATATCAGGCAAACAACACATGGTGAAACACCAACAAAATAATAGGTGTTCTAATTTTTCATTTAATTGTTGCAATTCAAGTTTTACATCTATTGTCTATATGATGAAGCACAAAAAAGACTATTCAGAATGGAGTGATGAAGGTATAGTTTGACCTGTGCAGCGGTATACTGTAATACCTACTTTGTCCACATTTCCGTTAAAACATTGCATTGAAAGTGAACTGTTTGCTTGTCAGAAGCTCCAATGGTACTTTATGTTACTGCAATAAGTATATTAAATACATTAGTTGGAGCATTAAAGTATAGTGTATTATATTAGCATTAAAACTAATTATTAGATAACAGACGTGATGGCTGAAAACATTTCTGAAACAAGCTGTGCCATTATGCTTGTACACTATGACAATAATAACTGTACAATACTGCAATTATGCAGTAAGGCCTACACTACATTTTAATTACACCTGTACTCTGGTTTCATAACACCTAAAACAGTGTGGCTGGGAATTGAACACCTTGTGGCAGGGCTCAAATCTCCCTCTACTGTGTGTGACATCCAGATGCCTATAATGTCAGTCTCACAGAGATTAAAATCATCATCTCAGATAAAATATTCAGTTTAAAATAATTAAACAGCAGCTTAGGAATCACAGGTTGCCACAAATGCACGCCTTCTTTAACAAAAGTTGTTAAGCCTTTAATTGATAAATATTCAATAAATGGATAAAGTGATTCCAGATCTAAACTTATGGTTCTCTATGAGCTCAGCGCTTTGTAAAGGGACTGTTGTGCACGTTACTGCTAAAAGGTGGCAAATGATGCCTTCAGCTTGCATTAAACATTTTAAACAAAACTTTTCAATTAAAAAAAGCTCCTTCCATGATTGTGTAGTACCATGCAGTCTTATCACGCTTTCATACTTTGGCCTAAGAAATGAATGGTACACAAAATGTGTATATGTCAGTGTTCAGTAACTGTGTTCAGTATCTCTTTGAGCAGCAATGACTTCAACTAAACATTTCCTATAGCCACATTAATCAATTTCAGCTTTTTTGCTTACAAAGTTGCCTCAGCTCTGTGATATTTGATGGCTTCTATGCATGAGCAGCTTGCCACATTTGCATAGATTTTAGGTTCCAACTTTAGACAATCCCAAAATATTACCATTCTTGAGACACTTTAACTGTAGCTCTGCTTGGATATCTAAAATAATTATTTTAAATTGCATGGCCCACTTTTGGCACAGCCTCAGGACACAGAACAGTGATCTGACACTATCCTGCATGATTTTCCGTTGTACATGCAGAAGTCATGCTTTTGCCTGTAATGGCAAGCCCTGCAGCTCCAGATGGAAGACAGCAGCCCCAAACCAAGACTCCTCCACCAACATGGTTGATGATCAGGGCAGAATTCTGCTAATGGAGGACAATGTGAAGTGTTCATTAAGGAGACTTTTGGTCTTTTTGGCCCAACAGATCAATTGTTGCCTATTCAGAAAACATTATTCTAGTTGTCTTCTGGAACCTGTTATGGAATCTGCATAAAGAATGCTCTCTGGACAGTAAAATGTGTCTGGACAGTAACTATATCTCTGGACATAACAGTTTTATCCCACAGAAAACCTATTTACGTCTAAATATTAAATGAAGAATCATAATGTTGTTCATGAAAAGACTTCATGTCTATTTCTTAAAATTGTTTCTCGATAAAACGCCACCTTTTGAACTATTTCAATTTCTCATGTGAGCATGCATGACATGTCAAGGGTTAGCTCAGCTAATGTGCTCTGTATGTCATATGAAACTGTGAAGCATGAAAGGGACCGTTTTCTTCAATCGCTTTCTCAAAAATAATGACACTGGCTGACCTGAGAACCTGCTCTGTTTGGCTCGGAAGACCAGTGTAAGGGTTGATGACTTTTAATTGTCTCCTCCATTTGTTTTCATTGTATCCAGCCATCTTCCGAAAGTACAGCCGCTTCCAATACCCTTCCGGCTTTTCTCGAATTGTTGCTGTATTCAAGTCATCTGCAACCTCCTCTGTTTGCCTTGGCTTCCACTTCTTTGTATTTTCAGATTTACTTAAGAACATCTTGTACCACACAGCACTGAAAGACAACCAAAGAAAAGAGCATGCACTAGCTTTCAAGGGTTAATGACTACACTTAGATGTACCACAGGCCAAATACAGGCTTAAATACTTTCAAGAACTTGAATATTAAATTAAAAAGATGAAAATGCTATTCAGGAAATATGCATTTACATGTGTGTAGTTATACAAATTCATCAAAAGGAGCTCCTTACTTGTTGTTTGCCAGTGAATAAAACTGCTTGTTAACAAAGCCAATGCAAAAAAGTGAAGCAGCATCTAAATAGGAGACAATCTTCAGGAGGATCTCTGGTGGCAGTCTAAAGAAAACCAGAATGTCAAAAATAAAAATTCCTAGCACCAGATTTATATATAGCGTGGCAGGTACTAATCAACAATGACTTTTATTCTATGTATGAATATTTGGCTGCCTCAAAATAATTTGACTACTGCAATCATAGTAAAAAAACCAACTATTTAATACGTGTTTTAATCTATGTATTTTCATAATCAGTTTTATTAACAGCTGCCTACAGATATATAAAACTGCAGTAATGATACCAAGTATGATTGAATGAAATGACGTATTAGAATTAGCAAGAGGATAACATTGATATTTAAAAAATAAAGTTTTTCAAAGTTTCAAACTGACTGCTATGTAACAATAAATAATGAAAACTGAAACTGCAGAATAACATGGATATATAGTCTGTCATTCAAACTGTAATAATACAACTTAAAATGACATGGTTTCATACTCAGTGGAGAAGCACACACACTAAAAAAAAAATAAAATACTAGCAAATGTATTAATAAAAGGCTTATCAATCAATCATCCTCATTTCTACATTTTTAAACTTGCCTTTCAAAGTGATTTTGAGAACGGCTGGCCGGAATTTTGAACTTTATGGCTGGTTCATTTGATTCTGACTTTTGAGGATTTTTTCTGAATGTTCCATGTCTAAAGTGGGGGAAAACACAATTTGAGTGTTTAGACAATAATGTCACATGGAAATGAACAGTTAACATTGTTAGACATTGTCACTACATAATGAAAAGCAATGGAAAATGGAGAGAAAAGTTTAAATGGATTCATATTTTTGAGTAACAAAAATGAATCGCCACATGTGTTGCTTAACAAGGTCAGAGGTCCCCTAGTTGAATGTGCATTAGTCACAGAAACTGCAGGATTACTTAATTCCTGATTGGAAGCAGTGTTGAAAATCACAACAGCATGCCGAACAAGGGAACACTGCATCAGTAAAGAAGAGTAGTGGTCCAATGATGAAGCTTTCTGACATTAAACAGGATAGGCCTACTTGCTTGAAATGACAAATCATCAATGTATACATGCATTCTTAAAATTTACACAGATGAACAACATCTTGGAATATGCGTGCTATATATATATATATGGAATCAGATTATACCACTTTTCCCTCCTCTGTGGTGCAATCTAAATTGCTATTGCTCCATATGCTGCAACATGGATTCAAGAATGGTTTCCAAGAAAGCCAACATTAAGTACAACACCTTCCAAGGATTCCCAAATTAAAAGACTTAAACATCTCTGAAACTCTCTGGTAAAGAGTGTAGCAGATTTTCACCCACACTTCAGAAAAAAACTGGAGACCTTCACCAAGAAGAAACTTAGAATCTTGCATAACAGTGCTTTATTGATACAAACTGTTCTGGAGGCAAAGAGAGACCCAGCATCACATTGATAAATAAATATTGATATGTTTTCATTATTCTGTCCACCCCTGAAAATTCGAATACTATATACAATAATATTGACTGTAACTACATAAAATCGTTACTAGATGCCCAGTCTGAAAAGGACAGTTCACCAAGCACATTCCTCTAACAAAGTCAAAACTTTGTTAGCGATAATTGACATACTGTAAGCTATACAGACAGCTTACAGCTAATATATTCAACCTATACCAAAATGGCTATGTTAAATAATATAAAAACAGAGTTAAACAGTTATTCCAATAATGACAGTGACTGCAATGCCATTAGGAAATTAACTGTGCTTAATTTAACACGCTGTTTGTAGCTAGCTAACTACCTGTCGTGGAATGATCTGCAGCTTTGGAAGGTGAATTCTAAACAAGCCAATGTAAACTTAAACTTAAGCGATACCTTTTTTTCTTCGTTGAGTCGGATGACATCTTCGTCCTTGCGTTCTGACTGTTGGACCTGTTCGGTGGGATTCGTATGCTCGCTTGCTGGACTTTTTCCAAACCCATTCTGAAACTTGCCAAGGCTTGTCCGCGTCCCGTAGCCATGGTAACAACACACGCTGCAGATTCAAAACGTTAAAACTACTTACAAAGCCGATACAACGTTCAGAAGCTTCAAACTGAATACTTTAGCAAATCAGTTAGTAATTTTAACTTAGTCCGATGGCTCTGACTGTCCAGAATACATGATACGCGGTTAATATTTATAGAGAACACAACTGTCGCCAGGTAGCCAAACAGCTAAGCAGCAAACATTTTTTTTTTCTCACGGGAATATCAATTGGCTTTAGCCAGAAGTAGTGGAACTAGCTGTGTTCATAGACACTGTAGCGATAGGGTCAATTATTTATCTACGATTTGGCTTGATGGAAAGCTAGCTTTTTAGACAAGCGAAAACTTTTCCTTGATTCAAACTTCAACAGACCCAAACCACAGCCAGGTCACAATCTTGCAAGTCACAGATAGGTCAATGTTTTACTGCCACGTACAGGCTTGGAGTATAACTGTCATACTTTGACTCGTTTGTCCAAGCAACAGGTGACATCCCTCAAATACTTTATACAGGTGTCATTTTTTTACAGAATAAAAAAAAAAAACTGAACATTTTGTCAAAGAATATTTACAAAATACTGCCTAGCAGATGCTTTGAATGGGGTAAAGTGTTTTTTTTTTTCTTAAGAAACTTTGAAAATACAAGTTATGATGAATATTCAACCACAAACTCAATGTTATAATATATGAAACTAATGTATGTGTTTGTGTGAGTGTTTCATCCTCTAATTATTCATGCTGTCTTTGCTTTGATGAAATTGTCAAAACAGTCCATGTGAAATTAAGCATTCAGCTCAGGTTCTGTTTTGAAATTATTTTTGCTTTTGTCTTAGCATCCCTTGAAAGGGTTTTGAGCAAGTACTATTATTGCTCTGTTAGCTGGTGTATTAATGTGAACTTTGAGTGCATGTTTTCACTGGGGGAGGTTGTGTATTAGGTTTGTCAGTGGATCAGGCCATATAAGCCCTAAACATAGCTGGTATCAGCTGATGAGTGCAAACCAGCTCAAACCAGGGTGTCAGGTATCACAGCAAATGTTATTGGAGCTAGTAGATAGTGTTACCCATTCCATTTGTTCTGCTGAAGTACCTGGCTTTTTATTACTACCCATGAACCTATACAGCATTTTTTTATTATTAAGGCCCTTCTACACATAAACTATATTCTTTCATATAATTATTCCTGAATTCACCCTATTCCAATCTGTTCAGTACACTTCAGTACACTTCCAGTCTATAGTCTGTATCCATGGCAACATAGCAATGTTACAACACTGGCAATAAGGGGAAAGGTAGTTAATACTTCATAGAAGAGAATATAAAATGTAAGCTGATTGTTTATACATTCATTCATTATCCCTGAACAAGTCAAAGTATGATTCAATGGATAACTTTATAATGTCCAAATGTATTGTTTTATATGTGCTACTAAATTACACTTACATCTCACAAGAAATAGTTTATCTTAAAAAAGGGGAATTTGTATCACACATGATTGATGTATTAAAAATGTTACAGATGGGAAGTTATTCTACTGTTGTTTGGTTTTTATTTGTTTTGATTATATAAAACAGGACAGACAAAAATACATGAACAGTGATATAAAATATAAAAGCTGGGAACTAGGTCTGATCTGTATTTACCTCCAGTATGTTTACTCAGAAGAAAGGTACTGGTATTCAAAGGCGAATATTGAAAAGGTACAACAAGGGCTTAACACTGCACTACACCGAGATAAGCATTCTTGTCTCTCAGGATGTGCAAAGATATTATCTGTATGTGAATTTAACCATGAGCATCATTCTATGTAAAAGTAAAGCTGAAACTATGTTATTAATTACACAAATAAGCATCAGCTTGATTGATGTTCTATCTATTCCATTATAACTCCTTGCTGTAAGACATAACCACAGTAGAGGGAAGACTACATTTCCAGGAGGTACTTTGTTTTGCTAGCTGTCAGAGTAAATAGCCATGACATTCTCAATATTGCTAGTCCTTTCGCATGATTGAAGTAGGGTCTCCTTTCTGGGCATCAGCAGCCCCAGGTTTCATAATACCAGGCCTTCTGCCCTCCCAACTTGACATTTGATGTATTCTGTTGTTACATGTCCTTCGCTAAGCCTTGGGTCAGTCACTGCTTTGGGAAACCTAATGTCAGCTTCTGCATCACTAGTCAGTCACCACCAACTGCGCAATATTTGTCAAATGAAGTGGGAAGTGCATGTTAGGTTACTGTGATTAAGACTTCTATGAACTGGAAATATCTCCTGTATGACTTTTATGCACAAATAGTTCGTCTTAAATCTGAAAGGGCTAATCTTTTTGTCTGTCTTAATTTCTTGATTTTCTTAATTGCTTCTCACATTTTCTTTTCTGTTTTGCTCAGACCTTGTTGATGTAAAATCTATGCATGGCTACATTTCAGATATTATCATATTAACTTTCACTTGACTTCATGTTGCAAACTCTCTCTAATGGAAATTGTAATATACATTCTGGTTTTGGCATTCCTGTTGTATGTCTTTTTTTTATAGTTCCACTATGAAACCTTATGGAATCCACATATCTTACAAACATGTGTATGTACACCAAACGCATGCTCAGATTTGTATTTGGAATGCATTTACCTTTTGTCCATGATGTCAAAACCAATGACTGTGCAACTGCAAAATCCTCTGCAAAATTATTACCAGCTTAATCTCCTTTTCACACAAATGGTAAACCTGAGACAGGATTTTGCTGAATACTTAATACAAGTCATTCAAGTTTTGATTAAATATTTACAAAAAAGTGTGAATATTAAACACTTGCAAATGAAAATTCCTGAGAAAAAAAGTCATTTCCACAGGTCAGTTCAACTCAACCATAGATGATAGACAGTGTCAGAATCCAAGCTCCTTCACTCTTGGTATTGGAAATAAGCTATTATGTAGCATGCTAATATTTCCATAGCTTATCTGTACATTGCAATACTTGCATACTTGCTGCTGTACACCTGGTAATTTTGTTTACCCTATCATAACTGTTGCCTGGGATACCCTCCACACCCACTTCTGCATTCAATTTAAAAGATGTTGCTATTTCGCTATAAAGACACTGCTATTTTGACTTAAATCTCTATTCTTTAAATCAGTTTTGTTACACTTTTGTGAATTATTTGTGAATTATTTTATATTGAAAATAGCAACACTGATTTTATATAAACAGACAAACAATCTTGGCTTTCTGTCTTATGCTAGTTTCTTTGAAATTGATATAGAAATGAAGTCAAAGCAATCAAATTTCAATATGATTCCTTTTCAGAAATGTGTTGTAATGCTCAGGTGTACAAAATTGATTTCATTGGGTTTCACCTTGACATACATTGCAACAAGAAAGGTCCTTGAAACGAAAATAATTTAATCATCCAGTCAAGTAACGCTACTGTAGATATATTCATCATGTCTGTGTCAATGACAAATAGCACATAATGGAAGGATGAACTCTAAACATACTTCTCATCACTTTCATAAATATAAGCAAATGTATTACACTTTGCAATGTTTACACTTGAAATTTGAAGTTTATACTTATTTGGCAGCATGTGGTGTATGATATTAAAAAATATATGCATATTTCATGCTTTCAGAGGAGAAAAAGGGCAATTACAAGAGCATGCCATTTTGAAATGAATAAAGTTATCTTCAAGGTAAGTGGATATGAGGTCATGAGAATAGATTACAGTAAAAAGACTCAATTTTGACAGTCCTCTAGTTGTGGTGTTGGCTATTAAAACAGACTGTGTCCAAGCAAGATATCTACCTTCAGTGAGAGCCACAGCTTTCCTCCATTAACTGAGCAGCTCACGAGTTTCCCATTAACAACTACTGATTAATAATAAAAGAAGAAACAACCAATACATTTAATTTGAGTTAATAATAATCAGTAGATCTCATTTGTTAGAATAAACAGAATACAACACACCTTGTGATATACATATCTATTTACAATTGATCTACATTTTGTTTACAAATGATTTTGGTGTTGCCAGCACAACACTTTTCTGAAGGGGAAATGTTAATCTCATATTGTTATGCAGTAGTTGTGCAGTAATTAATATAATTATAGTGCATGCTACTGAAATATCCCTATATATTTATTGTAGTGGTATTGACTATTTAACATGACAGTATCCTTCCGCTTAGGTGACTTATAGGATCTATAAGTGTAATAAATTGCAGGTCATTGCCAATCCTGTACATTTTAGTCATTTTAATCAAAAGTACATAGGACATGGAATAAATAGTATTTTAGCTACAACTTGGTGCAACAACAAGCTAGATATTTTTAATAAATCTGAATTTGGTTCATCACCTGAGCTCTATAATTTACATAACTCTGGTTTGTCTTTATGAACGAGGTATAATCATTTTCTGTTTGCCCTGTCTTTTGCACGGATCCAGTCTGTTTAGGATTCATTCTAACTCTTGGTTCACCTCCATTTATTTTATGAAACTACCTTTAAGGTGTTGTGCAGTGTTTGTGAAGACTGTATGTAGTCTTCTGTAAGTCCTTTCATGGACACTTTTACTTGTCCACACTTGTGAGGTATTGATTTTAAGCACATTTCAGTGGTGTAACTTTCGTTACTCTCTGCATTCCTGAACTTCATAGAGAAGGCCTTTATGTGACTGATGGGGGAGTGGTGTTACCTCAGTCACAAAGGGCAACCAGCACTAATTGATACAATAAGGTCATCACGGTATATCCTGGGTGACTATTTCCTTTCAACTTGAGGAATAAATATGACCTGACAATTAAATAGGTCAAGGAAATGCTAATAATAACTGCAAATAATTACTGTCAATGGGAATCTTGAAAAATAGATGTGATTTCAGTTTAAAGTGCACAGAAAAGCACCTGCTTATGTCTTGTTTAATGTATTATAGTGTGAAAGATAGCAAAGGAAAAGTTTGGGAGTATATGCTCAGGATCAATCACATGCCTACAATACTGGTATCTGGGTTATGTGCTTGGATCTGTTCAGACCTGAGCTAAAGTGCATTTGCTGTACAAGTCTCTCACTCTCACAATGGGAGTTGCACAGAAAATGCACTGAACGAAGCTGCATATTGATGTATGTATACATTTAGATATATGCAGGTTGTATGTGTATGTACACATGTTGATGAATATACATCTGAGTGACAGATGCCACATATTACAGAGTAATTACAGATCAGTCAAACTCAATTACTTAATTTCAGCAATTAATTTTAATTAATTTTCAGCTTGAGTACACACATATACACACACATAACAAAAAATGTTAAAGTCCAATTCATGGCAGATATTTGTAAAGTCTCTGAATAGTTAAACTGTTGTCCTTGTAATACGCGCCAACTACCTCAATTCCAATCCTTTAATCGACCTCTCGAGAAGATAAGTTCAGTCAAGTGTATAATGCGAACTTCTGACATTATATTGCCAATTAGCTAAATAGGAGAAGGAAACTGGCAGTTAATTAGAAGTGTTAAGTGAAGGTTCAGTAATCCTGATAGGAACGTTCTCTTATTCATTTACATTGAAGACTCATAAACGGCTCACCCTTAAGTCAAAGGAGCCATTTGAAAACATTCAGAAAAATTGAAGAGTGCACTAAAAAACGGATTGACTGACGTCAAATAATATCTATGCCGTGTTTCATGACATCGTGCTTCAGTCCATAACAGAAGGTATACCTTAACATGAGTGCTGAGTGCAGCTAAATCCATAACGATAATATCATAGTCAATGTTATCAGTCTGTTATTCATTTTAACAACGCGCACTTACCCAGAATGAAATTCAGTCGAAAACATGTGAATTGAAAAAGAAACACTTTGATGGTATAACACGTTCCATCCACTGGATGGAGCAAACGCTTTTCGATTTGCCCCTTCCCAAACACGCTGTAATTAGAGGCACACGAGCGTATTCTAAATAAAGTTTTCTTCTATTAAACGCACATTTGAATCTTCCACTGGTTCAGTTGAGCATGAAGGAGTACTGCATTATGGTATTATGAATAAATAACGTATCTATTAATAAACTACATAGAAAGTTAGATCATTTGCACTCACTGAAGTTCAGATCAGTCTTGCGTAACGCTGCACACATATTTTGCAATACAGGCTTTATCTTCAGCACTTAAAGCGTGTGTACATCTTTACCAAGGACTTTTTGAAATATTACGTTGGTTTCGCATGCTTATTGATTGTAAGTAGACTCATTACTCCGGATTAGAATTTTTGCAGTGGTCAGGAGAGCCGTCCTTTTATGAAAAATAACTAGTGTAGTTAAATTCAGAGGATGGGCGGTAAAGATATAAGCGACGATTTCTTTTCTCCTCCACCAATGTAGTCTCGGCTCAGATAGTGTCAAGGTTGCTCCTTGCACGGAAAACGGAAAGCCATTTCCAGCGTTAGTGCCATGAATTTTACAGGTAAGGAGAAACTGTGTGCTTGTGTATGTTTTTTTTTTTGGTCCAAGGAAATATTTATATTGATGGACTGGTCACTTGCATTGCTTTTATATCATCTGAGCAGTTATAATTTAAGACGTACCCAGATTTAACATGATTACTAATAGCAATGTATGAATGGAAAACGTTGTGTTTAACAATTCAGACAACTCTGATAGCGTTGTTTTGACTGTAGTATACAATGTGTGCGGTTATGTGTGTTTGTGTGTAGAGAGAGAAAGCTATCTCTCTCTCTCTCTCTCTCTCTCTCTCTCTCTCTCTCTCTCTCTCTCTCTCTCTCTCTCACACACACACACACACACACACACACACTCATTTAACATTTATTTTTATCGTACTTTCAGAAAGTTCAGTCATTAAAATTTGCAAGAGTTACATATCCCTTAGCTCAGATTGACAAGAACAATGGACTTTATCGTCCATTACTGGGAGTGTAGTAGTTAAGTATAGTATTGTAATTGCCATCTAAACATGCGATTATTATTTTTGTTTGTTTATAGAAACTTGGCTCGGTATATGGGTGCGCAAATTAATACTTTTTGTTTCATTTGTTCATTTCTCAGGATATGACTCACGGAAGATCTGAAGACCGGTCATATCATATCAGCTGAAGAATAAAGCGTGGAGAGAGAGAGAGAGAGAGAGAGAGAGAGAGAGAGAGAGAGAGAGAGAGAGAGAGAGAGAGAGGGTTAGGCTGGAGCAGGTGATCGCGCCACAACAAACCTCCAAGGGGCTGATCGTCAAGATCAGTGTGCACAGGATTCTTGTCCCGAACATGGTGCCAGCAAGCTGCCCTGGACCTTGTGTCATGCTGGCGGTGGCCCTTCTCTTGGGATGTGGCGTTACCTTTTGCCTTGGCCAGAATGACACGGAACCCATCGTTTTGGAAGGAAAATGTTTGGTGGTTTGTGACTCCAGCCCCTCCTCAGACGGAGGGGTCACATCTTCGCTTGGGATATCTGTCCGATCTGGTAGCGCAAAGGTGGCTTTCTCCGCTGTCAGAGGAACAAACCATGAGCCATCTGAAATGAGCAATACATCCATGACGATCTACTTCGACCAGGTCAGTCTTCCCATTACCTTTTTAACATGTTGACACTGTCAAGCGCACGCGCGCTCGTGAATGAACGTTGATTTTGATTTAATCCACAAAACTGGATGAAGTTAGCTAGCTTCGCCTAATTTACCTGCTAGGCCTGATACTCTTATTTCCATGTTCCTATGAAATTTTGGAAATAGTGTTTGCTTTGTGTTCCCTACGCATAGTTTTATAGTTTGACAATGTAGAACAGGTAAGCTGTCCTTTAATAGAGATTCAAATGCTTTGACATAGTGTGTGATTACTTCATTCTGATTGACAAATTTGAATATTAGTACAGGTACGGTGGTTATATGTTATGATGTCACATTGGAAATTGCTATTTTTCAGTTGAATCACATTAATGTCCCGCCGAATTAGTTTCCATGGTTTGGCACATCATTTTGGTTACTGATCCATGTGAGGTATTATAACATTACGTTTGGAACATGAGCATACCTGCGTTCCAGCCACTTGGCAGTTTAATGATCTATTTTACATGTTACAATCACTCAATTTTAGGACTTGAATTCAAACAATCGTTGTGAGACGTTACCATTTTTGAAGTGCCATTCCATGCCAAAATGACACGTTTAATGATTTAAAAAAAATCAAACTGGTTATTTTGTTTCAAAACCTTAAATCGGCATAAATGTGTCTTTTTAGAGTACGAGATACAAAAACTTGACCGTCGAGTTTCTAATCGATCTTTTCAATAGGGGTGCCTGTCAAACTGTGTGCACGCGCTTTTTAAGGTTAATTATGACTATTACCAGGAATGTACATTGACGTGTCTTTTGTCATGAACAGACATAGCTAAAATAATAACTGATCACTTGACTTCACGGGACTCATTAATTGGCCTTCAACATTTTCATCAACAGCCAATTAACGCATTCAGTGCCACATATTATTGTGGATTGGTGGAGGAGCGACTGTGCATGAACAAAGTTTATGTCAAATGACCACTGTGTACCTCAGTACACAATATTCGTAAAAACAATCTCCTAAAGCAGTTGATAAACTGAATCATGCACGTTTAAACCGACATAGGTTACAGTATGTATTGTGTTGATGTTTTTTCAACCATTTACGCATCACATGTAGGAGTACTGACAGTAAGGCTCTGCAGTTTAAACAGACGTACTGCCCTAAGTTTTGCAATAAGAAAACTGCAGCTACCTATAGCGGACATTTACATAAACGGTTCATTTTCAAACCCCTGCTTTTACTCTCTCTTTTTCCTGCCTCATACACACGAATGCACACACGCACACGCACACTTACACATACACACAGGATCCAGCATCTAACCGATCATTGACAACTGATATAACTGATATAGCTACACGCATGCCGTTATCTAAAAAGGAATATTGCTCTGTTGTAATATGTTACATTCAGTAGTCTTGTTTTATTGTACTTTTTTCAGGTATTAGTTAACATTGGCAACCATTTCGACTTAAAGGCGAGTGTTTTTCAAGCGCCACGGAGAGGAATTTACAGTTTCAGCTTTCACGTGGTTAAAGTCTACAACAGGCAGACTATACAGGTGAGCTGATATGCATGTTTTCTACGAAATCGAATCCGACTCTAGTTCTGTGTGTGCAAGGTGCTATCATTAGTTGTATTTTAACCACATTAACAGGGGCGAGTTTCTTCTTGAAATTTCTCAACGTTCCATGTTCAGAGTAAATTCAATACACTCTTTTGTTACTCAGGTAAACCTCATGCAAAATGAATATCCAGTCATATCAGCATTTGCCGGAGATCAGGATGTTACTCGAGAGGCGGCAAGCAATGGAGTTCTGCTGCATGTGGAGCGCGAGGACAGAGTATATCTGAAGCTAGAAAGGGGAAATCTCATGGGCGGATGGAAATACTCAACCTTTTCTGGCTTTTTAGTTTTTCCTCTATAATTTCTTTGCAAGTATTTGTTGCAAGTGACTCTTCCTTGGTTGAAGAAAATAAAAAAAATATACCATTGGTTTGAACTACACTGTCAGATAATCCGACAGACTTAAACGCAATTAAAATATTTACGTCGACTATGGACGTTTCTTTGGAGCTCGCACTTCCAATTAATTGATTACCGTAATCACTAGGATAAACGAATAATCGGCCTGTGCAGTCTACAAAGTGAAGTTCGATATTCAGTCTTGGATTTTATTGTTGGGAAACTATTGACTTTTTGTCAACAGACTATTCGGTGTACTTGGACAACTGAATAAATGAGAAGATGTCCCCGCCGAAGAAATAAAGCCCAGAACTACGTGTCTTTATCAATGCTTTATTTTGTGTTTGTATAGCCTTAAAGAAAAATGGCTTTAGTCAAGTAAAGTGTGTGGAATTATGGACGTTCCTGTGTCAAGAAGTGCTTTACGGCCAAAAGCATTTTTTTTGCACGAATGGACGATTTTTGTTTTGTGCTGTTCCTGGTGTTTCCTTTGGATGCTGAACATATTGAAAAGATGTCACGTATACGCCGTCTACTATTTAAATGATTGTCACAGAAAAGAGAGCAGAGTTATATTCCGGCAAATGAAGACATCTTATCCAAACTATTTTACTAAACATTTTAGAATAATTTATAAAATGCATTACAGTATTCACTTTATCGTCTATCCTACAATACATTCCGGAGCTTTCACCAACTTCTTTGTTCAGTGACATTGCTCACAATTGTATGTTGTGAAAGAATCACAGAAAAGAGAACCCCATATAATATTCCGCCTAAATAATAAAATATTGTATTGTTATGCCTATTTACTTATTTTCCTTTCCTCAGGCATCGTGTGTCACCAAATCCTGATTAATATTTCACAAAGATGATGAAACGTGCGTCTAACAATGACTTATTATTTTTACCACACGAGGGAATCTCCAAACAGCAAATAACTGCAAAGCTACATTTATTAACTGCATACATGTACTAAACAATTATGAAACTTTAACACAGGATTCAAAAGAAATGAACGGTCCTGATAGCGAACTGCCCCATAGCAACGAGTTACTTCAGGTCATAGATACTGTCCATGGTACTGAAAACTGGCGCACGTCTGCCGCAAACTACTTTATAGAAATTTGAGATTAGAATCTTAAAGAAGGTCTGAAAGCAACCCGGTGTTTTTTTTTTCTTAAGAATGGACGTGAATTACACCTTAACAATTATAGTCAGGACGCACACACACACGCACACACACACACACACACACACACACACACACACACACACACACACACACACACACACACACACACACACACACAAGCAAAATAGTTACATTCTTTCAAAAATATTGTTTTCCCCTTTGGACTATGTGTATGAAGATACACAAAGTTGTACTATTTTGACCCACAGTATCCCCTAGGAAGGAAACAACTGCATTACATGGTGAGCAAACTCAATGTGCAATACAAGATACCATGCAATAACTGTAGATAAATGCTTATTAAAAGGCACCTTTCTTTTGCCCTAGGTAGCCCAAGCCCCATCCACACAGAAGTGTGCACGCACGCACGCATGCACGCACGCATGCACACACATACACTCTCCACATACACATGGATGCTATTGTTTTAGCTTTGTCATATTAAAATTAGCAATCAAGGAATTTTATAACAGAATTCTATTCTTGCATCAAACCAAAAGACACCGTACCATATATAAATATAAAAATACATATACATATTGCTTTTGTAGTATTGTATTTTATAATATGAAATCATCAAGGCAAATGAGTTTGATATGCTATATGGTTTAAATGTAAAATATAAATAGATTACCATACCTAAAATAAGAACATGAGTAACACACTTATTAAATGCCTCTTTTGAATTTGCTGACATCACTGTATTATACCTCAATTTTTAAGCATTGCCAAATAGGAAAAGCTCAATCTTAAAAGAACTTAAGAAATCTATAAAGTCAGACTGCTTCTATAAAAGCAAGAAAAATAGAAGTGTATTATGAAAAATGAAAAAATGATGATTTTTACATACACTTAACAAAACAGCTCAGATATGATTCCAGGTCACTGCTTCAATGGATACCCAGAAATTGTGACTAATAGACACCTACATTTAGCAACTTCATTTAGTTCATACAAAATGATTTTGTTTTTCTTTAGCTATATTCGAGTGATGAAAGTACACAGCTTTCCTGACACTGATGACTAACTTTGCTGAAAGTCAAGCATTTTATAGGCTGTCTCTGGGAGAGTTCATTAGATTGTGTATGCTTATCAGGGCACACTATCCATCTTTCTCCACTGTTTTGCCTACACTTTAATCCAAGTGTATGAGAATATCTACCTCTCCCAGCAACACAGGAGCTGGATTTATAACTTCCTGTAATATTTCAGTTATGTGTTATTGAGATATCCATACAATCCTTAATGTTTTGCAGATATTGTCACCACAACACAATTTATCTTTAATTACATTCATTAACATATTTAGTAAAAAGTATAGGTTTCATTCACTTAGTTTCTGCTTCTGCCTTCTAGAATGCATTGTGGTGCCAACTACAGCATATTGTTGATAGTTTAATCATGTCACATGATATATGGAGATTCTAAACAGGTCTGAAAGATATACTTTCAAAGATATTTTCACTTCATTTCAATTTTAAAACACTTTCAATTTTAAAAGTGTTACTAATAGTTTCAATGAAATCTGATCTTACTCTGATTAACTTTACATAAATCTGGCAGGCTGGATTGTTTTGATGGCTGCTTCACCAGCTGTTTAGTTCAGTCTACTGATGGTTAAGGTGTACAGCTACTTTACCACAGAAAATATATTATAAAGGTATAAAGCAATACCTTACTTTAAATCATGAATTCATGGTTGTTATTTAGTTTCAAAATCTTTGATAAAAAAATAATCAACTGACAATGTGGCTAAGCTCAGAAACACAATCAGTTTTCTGATTGAGATAGTTTGCATGCATTTTGCATGCAGGCCTTACTATCACCAGAATACACAGGTGTTATGTCTTACATAATACCTGGCAAAATTAAATAACACCAAAGGAAAATAATAAACACCTTTAAATATTACATTTCAGATGCCTTATCATCGTATGGAGCTGATGAAAATGTGATATTTGAACAATGAACTCCAGTGTTTTCTAAAAAGTTCTGCAACATTATTTGCACATTGAAAATTTGAGCAAGACACAAAATACAATAGAAGAATATGCTATATCTACATCTTTCAGGTCTGTAGTTATTGATTATGACTGATGACATTCTTCACATGACATTTTATAGTAAATCAGATGTGAATCAGAATTCATTCAGATTAATTAAATAACATGTTAAATTTGTGTTTGTAAAAATGGTGTATGTTTTATGAAATAGTAAAGGAATGGGCAGCACATACAATTCTATACTTATATTTATGAAAGTATTTATATGTAAATCCTTAATAATGCAATGTGCAGCAATAACAGGTGCACTAGATGTTTGTCAGATGACATTTAATAAATCAAATATACATTTTTAGATTAGGAAATATAAATATTCAATGAATTATTCAAGACAAATGCCAATAAGCAGATAAAAAAGAGTTTTCTGTTTGATAGTTAAAGAATAAAATTGAAATTCATCTTGAATTTTTATGAATGGTTTTCAATTAAAGTATTCAGTCAATTACATATAGATTTGATCTCTGTGCAAAGGGTAAGTGTGATGCATTGTATTGTATTAGTACATATTTATGCATTTATTTCATTCTTTATTTTCAGTTAAATTCAGTCCCTTGACTTTGTGGAAATGAAGCAGTCTTCAACTTTTGCATTGTGCTTCTTCGTAGATAATGCGTATAATGCCAATGATGTTCACATTATAAGGAACAAGATGAGGAATATAATTACATTTATGGGCTTTTGAAAGCTTTTCATTGATGGTTCTGTTACAAATAAGCTTATTCTTTGACAAATAAGAATCACAATTCAGCTTTCTCAGCTATAGATATAGAGTCAATTCACAATGCTATGTCATAAAAGCATATTTCTTTTTTTCTGGGGGTGGTCCCAATATTTCTCCATTCGTTGCCTTGTTGGGACCAGGTCAGTCCTGTCACTGCTCCATCACTCTGAAAAGGTGAGGCAATGCATGCATATCTATCCATTGACATGAAGGCAGTCTCTTTTCCCCACTCTACAGTTTAGCTACTGTGCCTGAGGACTACAAAGCTGATATGGGCACACTGCAGGTATCTAATTCACCAGAGGCATTACCATTGAGTAATGGTGGGCTATAGGGATACTGTGCTGACTGCAGCCTATCATCGCTGAGAAATGTTATAGCCAATTATGTGTCACCATTGGGTACTCCGAGCCACAGTTGGAACCAACACAATTCAGATTTAATACAGGCCATAGAGCACATTACCATGCAAAGCAAAATTGCTTTAACAAGATGCATTACATGAAATACGAATTTCTGAGGTAGTCATTGGTTGAGAACATGTTCAGATCTTAACCATGCAATGATGAAATATTACAATAATTTTCAAATCAACATCAAATTTTAGAATCATTCATGAATGCAAGTCTAATAAGTTGATTGAAAGAACAATTGTCCTTTATCTCAGCAATTAAGGATACAGTGTAAATGTGCCCCTTTGCTCATTAGAATGGCTATACATGCTGTCTGAAAATGTCTCTTACAGACAGCTCTATAATATTTTGTACTCTGTGAAATGATATGCTTGAAGAAAAATCTATCTTCAGTATGAAGAAATTTGTCCTTTTAGAATTTTCCTTGTAATGACACCGAGGTAATGCAAGGGAATGACATAATCAATGTTTTGAGAGACACGGCCCTTCATATTTGAGAGAAGCATACGATTAAAAGTTACTGTCTCTGAAGAAGCTAAAATACTTTCAGCCAAATGAAACATGTATATGCCATATTAATTAAAATGAGAGGACAAAGCACAAAATATAACATTGAATGTAAATACAATTTATTTTTAACTATGTAAAACTAATAGTTCAACAAAATTCTGTTATGGTTTATTAAACTGCAGTACACTGGATAGTGACCAAAATATTGACCCATTAACTCAGACACTGTAATGTGCGATGGGAAAGCCTTACAGCGAGACACATTCAGAGTATCCTGGATTTGTGTCAGTATTTTCAACAACACATACACTGAATATACTGGACATACTCTTAGAAGCTACATACATTAGAGGTTATATATTATGTCAAAGTGTCACTGAATATTCATGTTATGTCACAATTCTATAAATAATATTCTGGTCTGATTTACAGATTGACAGTTCATTCCCAGTTAACACATTTTTGTGTTAGTTAAATGCCAGTGATCTTGGCTGTATCAATTGTGTATAAGTAATAATATGTGACATAGCTGCAGCTGCAGAAACAATAAATTGATAGTCATCGATGTTGATCAACTATTTTGACACCATAAAATAACATCATTCTATGTGTGTTTTATGAAATTCCAAGTCTAAGTCCAAGAGAGCTAAGACACTTTTATTGACACACAGATGTGGATATAGTATGCGTACTAGACACACAAAACTGGCAATAAAAGAGTACTTTCACTTGAGCAGATCTACTGTAATATATCCTGTTTAAAAATGCCTTTGTTCCAAGTAAAGTGGTTCTCAAGAAAGCAGAAGTGCTTATTAAATGTCAATTGTAGAATAAATTGAATGCTTATGCTACACTCATACAGTACACTCAGCAGGATCATATAGCTCTGAGTGTTCTGTCACAGCAGGATTCATTGCAAAACTGCATACATTAGGTTCTACAGCGAATATTAAACCCACCTCAATGATATCAAGCTATTGGCTGAGGATTTTATAACTGGTGTTGGCCACTGTTATTCATTAATCTGTGGCTTCACATGTCTTAAACAGCCACTTTGTCAGAAGCCCCCTGTTGTGTGGCACAGTTGTAAAGCCTGCTCAGTCAGCCTTGCACAAAGCCACAGAAATATCAATTCCACACTGCCTGAAGAATTAAACGGTTTTCCACAAACAGAAATTAAATTCTAACAGTACTGCCATCTGTGAATCCCAGAAATAAGATACTTGTGTAGGGCTGTTTATCTGGTTAGCTGTTCTATGGTCTTCCTTGTTGGCTGTGCACTTTGAAGGAGGATACATTTTTGTACTTTATACCAAAGGGTATTTGTACAAATAGCTATGAACAGAGTGGAGGCTTAAAAATCCATTTTCTTTTAGTATGTAGTCACTCTGCTTTCACTATAACCTACACTGGCTAATATGGCAGAAACTACTATCTAAAGTCCAGATTTA
This sequence comes from Albula goreensis, assembly GCA_022829145.1. Lineage (NCBI taxonomy): Eukaryota > Metazoa > Chordata > Actinopteri > Albuliformes > Albulidae > Albula > Albula goreensis. Next base: position 15,701,074 of record CM040756.1, read on the forward strand.
TTCAATTTTATTATTTTTTACTGACATTCAGTGGGTAGACAACATAAAGTAAAACAATACCAAACAATATATGTATATTTATTACCAGATAAGGAGTTGCCATCTCCCTTCAATCCTTCTTGGGAAGCTTGTTTTATAACTCTATGTTCTATGATCTGAAATCTGGAATCAAGGTGCAATGATATTTGGAACTGATTATTTGAGATATGCTGGAAGGTGTGTGAAATCATCTCTGTGTTCAGTAAATTACTCATGAATCAGCAAAGCAGTATGAATGGAGGAATTATCATAATGTAATTTGGGAAAATCTTGAGGAAATGTGGGTTGAAGGCTATACTTGGCCTTATTATATCTCCAAATATAAACTCATGTAGGACAAAGAGTAAAAAAACACAACTCATTAGTCCATAGTGCTTTCTTTCACTGCTCAGAAGTCTAAGTTTTGAGTTCACCAGGGTTCACACCTTCCCTTCACTTCCTTGTGAAGTATCCACCTGTCCCTGACAGTGTGCTGAGAGGGATGGCTGGATACATCTTTCAAAATCTGTTAGGTCTGTCATGGTTCTCACACTTTTAACACTCTGTAGCATAATATGCTTAGCTGTGTGCTGGGAATGGTATTAACTGACCATTTTCAACATGACTCAAGGAATTTCAGGTGAAAAAAAATCAGGTCAGACTTCATTTTGTGAGGACCTGGAACACAAATCTGTGTTTTAAAGTATCAGTTTACTCATTAAGCCAGCCAAGTCACTTAGCATATACTGACAGCTTCCAGAATGAAACCCATATGAGCTTTGGTCACGCTGAAATGCAATTAAAATATGTTCCATTATATTACATTATGGACATTTGTGAGATGCTCTTATCCAGAGCGACTTACAAGGCAAAATGTTAGTGGGTTTACAGCTAAAATGGTCTAAAATGTGATGCACTTCTTCAATGAGTACATCATATCACTGTAGGTCAGAGACGAGGGGAGGTTTTTATCAGGATATTGACTTGGCTATGATGTTGGTGACCATATTTGTTAATATTACAAAAAGTTACATGAGTGCTGATGGAGGCTGACAGCTCCTACAGCTTCTACAGCATAATAGAAAAAACTACAGTCACTCAACTAACAGCTGAGCAAAACTTTGAAGCTGAGAAAAGCACAATGCACAACCTGTCATACATTAACACAGAAGGGGTATGGCAGCTAGCAACCTGGGTCTTTGTTATGAGTACAAGAACTTTTCAGTGCCACGTGATGCACAGGATATATTTCAGATTTCCTAAAAAACCAGAGAACCTGTGACAAAAATATAGTAATTTAATTTATGTACATACTACAATAGAATACATTAAGAACAAGTGGAACATTAGTTTGTTGGACAAAAATAGTACTTGATTGTTTCAATATTTTTTAAACAATCTACTATCTAGTTTCTGTTTGGGAAACAATTCAGTACTTCAGGTGTTTCAGAAGAACAATTCCAGGAGCAATTTAAAAACAGTAATGCGGGTGGCTGCATCCTGCAACTGATACTTGAGAGAAACTGGTAAAAACTGCGGGGTTTCAGCTCAACAAGGATAGTGTCATGCTGTGTACAGTGGATGCAGAGCAAACTCACTGATCTTTGAATCACCTGGATGGCATGTGACAGGAAGAAATTAACAGATTGATGTACCAGAAATTTCACATAATGGTGTCTGGTATGTACTCTGTTAAAATGTGAAACTGTTCAATTTCTGTTCATGTGCAGATCCCTTGTATATTATCCTCCATATCAATAATCACTGTTTAATCCTTAAGACCAAAACACCATGACCTATCCCATGCACTTGACAGTGCCTGTTATATCAGCTGATTGACAGGCCATAAAGATCAGTGAATCGGTGTGATGGCTCCCCAGCATGATGCCCTCAAACATGACCAGGATGTCCATTCAGGCATGCTTCTCACACAGAAATGAACAGGTTTAGCTTCGCCTGAAGAACAGATGGAGAGAAATGTTAAATTGGCTAATAAAACAATGCTGAAGTAAACAGAATTTAGTTGGAATCCACTCAAAAATATGTTGAGTTACTGAGAGCAAAGGCTTTTACATCCTTTCACATCCATGCCATGTGATAAAGTGTTGACTCATTTCACTTAAATTGTCTTAATCATGGTCTGGATCAAATTCTGACTATGATCTGATTGTGATCACCACTGCTTTGGTTCATCAGATACATTTGAATGACTGCACCAGCCATGCCAAGGTTAAGCGTTATACAGCCAAACAGAGCAGTAACTACACCACTTAGCTGGTGGAATGCAGAAGCTAAGGAAGCAAGGAGGAAACTGCAGAAATGGACAAGACCAATAATTTCAGCTGAAAATTGCTCATTGCAAATCGTTTTAAAATTATTGTCAGGAGATCATCCAATATAGCTCTGTCATGAGTTACAGGCAGCCAACTATTGTTCTAGCCAATCAGACTCAGCTTGACCCATCAAATGGCCACAAACACAAATATATGTTCAAAGTACAAGTATTAAACAATAAACATTTTATGAAATTCACGTGTTAACGCAGGCCTAATACATTAGAAAGCCTTAATTGTGTCCGTGTGGTAAAAATCCCATTACACTCCTGGCAATACACCCAGCTATGAAGGTAAACGTTTATGAAGGCCACAGACATGCTTTGTTTTGACTTTGCTTCACTGCACACACTGCAAATACCAGTGGAAAAGCATACTCCAAATTAGCATGCAATTCCCATTAGGCTAAGCTCACCCTGAGGTCCCCACTCTCGCCAACATAGATGGATCCCTCCCTCTAGCTCATATACAACTGGAGGTTAACATTAGTATTTACATACACTCTCACACATTGTCAATTATCATAAATGAAAGGGGATGGTGAATTGGCCAGCTGCCACCACTGCACCCAGTTTGTGTCCTTCCAGGCTCAGGCTCTCAGAAACTCTGCTGCTGGTTTGTGTCTGGTTGGTTCTTTTCACTCTTCCCTACAGCACAACTGCCTGCAGCTTGTGTTCATCACCACAGGATTGAAAACAACAAAAATACTCAAAAAACATAAACTGACTTGCTTTGCCCAACACAAATCCATGTAAACTGAATTTACCAACTTTACAGCAGGTGAGCCAGCTGCTCGGACTGCTCTCCAAAGCTGTTCTGCATTCCCAAGCTGCTCTTGTACATTCCCCCAGGTAGTTGTAAAACACTGTACACCTGCTATCCACACCACACATGCCATATTCATTAACTGACTGTTACCCATGTTTTTCCTGACAGTGGCAAACATGAAATGTAACCTAAATGTAGCCCAGTTCAGGTAGTCTATGTTCTTAGCCCAAACAAGCACTCCTGTCTGTCCTGGGAAAGCCAGATTCCTGAAGGGGTGGTTTGATAGATTAATATGTGAACAATGTTCTGCTTCATGGTGGCTGCTGAGGACTGCTCTACACAGGGGGGATGACTCCAGCACAAGGTGCAACTGATGCTTTTCTGTAAGGTTCAAGAAGACCTTTGATGGTGAGTCCTCCACATTTTTTTATAACATTAACACTCCAAACTAAAGAGGCATAAATCAAATATATTAAGGTTTTTCATTAAATGCTTTACAAAAGACAAACTTAGAGAAATCAAAAATCAATGTAACAAGCAAAAATAAGCAGTAAAAGGAAAACATTTCTTCAGGAAGTATTTACAGACTAAAACATCCACACTGTACAGCATGACATGATAAATAAGGTAACCAAAAAAATACAGATATGTTCATAAAACTCATCACAGAATGGTATATAATTAATTTTGTTACATAATAATTATAAAAAAAACATCCACTTTCAGTTTTTTGTTATTTATGATGGAAATTCCTTTAAATCATCATTGCTTTGTTCATCATTGAAACAAGCAAAAACCTGTTGCTCAGTAACTGAAAATTTGCTGGTTAAGGCTCCTGTCAAGGCTAGAAGGTGTTACATCTACATAGACATGGGAAGCTATTGTAGTTTGTGGTCACATAAGTGAAGTTCTAGCTGAATGATTTGGGTCCAGCATAGAATATTGCAGAAGACATGAATAAGGTCATTACTCACTTTTTCATGAAATATATCAATTGACTTAGAGGCATGCTTACGGCATATTTCAGGGCAAAACAGATCAGTGGAGACCTCAAGGCCATCTCTGTTCTGCTCATTGTAAATTTAAAATACATTTTTGCGCTGAGATTTGTATAATTATATATAATTTAGAGTGTAATTTGCATGTAGAACAGAGCATACAGTTTGCACGTTTCTCTCTGTCAAAGCAGTGTATGTGTTTTGAAAATGAAAAATCAACGCTGTTAGAATCCTGGAGCAACTGCAAATCCGATGTTTTAAGAATACATGAAAAGGACAGATCGAATGATAAACTTGCAATGCATATACAGACTGCCTGCTGATGAGCTGAAGGAAAGGATGCACATGACTGACTGGGATAGACTGGGGACTGTACACAACATATGCTGATCTTATCAAAGTTAAAATAATCACAGTTAAGAAAGAGTTATTCTATCAATACTTTAATCTATGATTGGGTAGAAATGATAACAAATAATAATAATAATAATAATAATAATAAATCAACCTATCTGTTGCATCTATTTGATAAGCCAGGGTATAGCCATGTGAATCATTTTGAGATGAAAGACAATCCCACTCATGCTTAACAGATTCATAAAAAATACTGTATACAAAATAGCTATAGTAGCAGTTATATATCCCACAGAATGAATTTCTCTTGATGTCACTTAAGCATCATTCCAGTTCTGAAGTGCTTTAAAGTTCATGAAGAAAATTAGATGGATTTGAGAGAAAGGAGCAGAATACAAGAAGTTCCTATATCCTGAAATAGTTAGCTAAACTAATATTTAAAAAAGGTTTACAATATCTTTATTGAATAGTAATTTATTCTGAGTTCACAAACAGCTTGCAATAAGTTTCATGTATTGCTTTAACATATGTTAAGAAAGTACTCATTTATCCTTGCCATCAGCAGACTCCAGTCTCTGTGTTTTGCACTTTTCAATTCTGCCATGTCTGCCATCAGTGTGGGAGAGAATACAGTACACTCTGAGTTCACTGTCCTCCAGCTGAACTGTGCTGTCACTGCACCAAACTCAGAGCAGCTCATGTGCTGCCAGTGCAGGCAGACAGTGCAGGGTGCAAACCAATCAAAATCATATCTTATTCCATCAAACACATATATTCTTGTAGGCATTTAGAACAAGCTATCATCCAGAACAATTTACAAGTTAATTTATGTAACAAAACCATTCTAGACATGGAATTCACTTAAGATACGGGCCAATCCATCAAATTATGGATGGAGGCATGTTGAAGAACAAAATGTAGGAACTTGAGCCAAAAATATTCCAATGTAACCAGAAACAAGTTATCATATTTCAATATTATGAGACTACAGCAGACACTATGCCACCACAGGGTTAGTTATGTGCTTTGGTAAAATGGAGGACTCACTTGTTGTCTCTCAGTAGACAGCTAACAAGCCCAACTTCACTTTTCAAGAAACCTTGAGGAATACATTTATTTCAAGTTCATGCAAGTGGACAGGGATACTTTCTACACAAATGAACAAGGTGCAGTGACTGAATTAACCCTTTCTATTCTCATGCAGTTCACAATAATCACTATGGAGAATGCAGCTCATCTCCCACTTCTCCGGAGTATTTAACACACAATGATAAACCTTATGAATGCTACAGGCAAGCTTATTTATCTGATTAAATCATATTAAATGTATTTAAAATATACTTAAAATACTTGTTTTGTAGATTAATGTAGATTAACATTGTATTCTTATGAAAAATGCAAATAATTAATACAAAGCAATAGGTCATTATGCATCATTATTATCATCCTTTGATGATGATGATGATGATGATGATGATGATGATGATGAGAGTGTTCACCCAGTGAAAATAGCTGTAATGCACACGCTTATTTTTGTAAAATGGTAAAGTAGCAGTATGGGTTGCATTGCCTTTATCCCACGTTTAATTGTTTTGGCATGCCTCAGAATTGACTTGCCCTGAATGGATGTTTGGCCAAATCAAATTTTTGTTAGACTCTTACAGTATTTCCTTTTTGAGGAGCACTGACACTTAAGGATATGGTTGATATATAATTTTATTGTAGAATGGTGTCGTGGTCTAATGTTGGGGAATGGGAAAGACTGGAACAACAGAACAACATATTATTTTAATATCCTTGTGGGTATACCTATGTTATAATGACCAGATGTGTATAGAATGGGAGACTGCTCAAGGAAAATCAAAGAATATACAGCATGAACAATGTACTTTGTCATCTAAATCATTTAATTCTTTTAGCTAGTGTTTCATTTATCATATAACACTTGTTAGACCCTTCTAATATTCAGTTTATCACCATTTTGCTTCTGTTTTTTAAATATCATACTCTAATATGGAGCATTTCTCTATCAAATTGTTCCAGCATCACTGTTTACACAGCTGCTTGCCAACATAAGAACTGATTTCTCTCATGTTACAGACAAAAACAGATCATAAACATCTCTAGGGATATTACTCTGAGAGGAAAAAATGATATGAAAAAACTATGGAAATTTGATTTTTTTTTCAATTATTAATTTATAAGAGACTCCTGTCCACCTCCATAGTGATATAGTTGTGCATCCTAAATTTGAAATGCAAGTGACTGCCACATAATTCCCTGCTCTATTAGATGTTGAGACTTCCATATAAATTGTATAGCTGCTGTATCACACAATAATAGTTATTCCCCATCCAGATGTCTACTATTCTCTCCCACATCCTCCTGAATTTCAGGGCTTTTGTTGCTGCTGTATTGCTCCCATTGTTGCTGCCGTCTGAGCAGCTAACCATTTGGCTTGCTTGATCCTCTTTTTGCAGTCTCTTTGAAGACCGATGTCAGTGTTACACTATGCATTACACATTTATAGCTCCTTTCTTTTTGAAACTGTCTCTGAAGAAGGCCCAGTTTTGATCAGAGTGTTTCTTTAAGTCTTACAAGTCACCCCCTTCTTCCATTTGGATGACACCATTTGACAGATCCCACATTGAATATGTCTGGCTGAAGAAAAAAATGTCAATGAGGCCTTTGAAAGAGTACCTGTTTCTCTGAGTACAGATGTTTGTTGGTACTAATCAAATATTTTAATGTTCATATCGATATCATTTACATTTTCTGATGTAATTTGTTTTTATGTTCTGTGTTGTTGTTTTGATGAGATATCCTTATAAACCTCTAGGGTCACTAATGTTTAATGACAGAATAAAATGACCATCACTTTTGACATGGGATCAGTCGTAGCATTTTCACACTTTCCTTTTGAACAATACTGCATGCTTCAAGTTTGAGGTAAATTCCAAAAAAGGTCACTTTACTCAGCAAATAAACAAAGGCATACTATGAAAAACTGTCATTTTCCAGTATTTGAAGGAAAACTTTAGGTAACAAATTCATTTTTGGATAAAAATATCAATATGATCCAGGACCTTATAAATGCCTGATGATGCCAGGCTTAGCATAGTTAAACTACTTTTAAACATATCATTCACAGACCATGGAATGACACATCTGTAATGTCTTAATAAATATTTTCATTAATGCATTTATTAATGATGCCGCATTCCACTATCACCTTTTTTTGAAATAAACCAAATGTTGGTTTCCAGTGACAGCTGTAATTAGCTATTGAACCTTATTTACAATGTAGTTGGCATAGCCTTTTATTTTGTCATCATGGCAATATACCTCAAATCCCTTTGCAGATCTACACTAAAGAAAAAGAGTCTCAAGGTGCCGTACAGCTGGCCCATCCCTCTGGGGTCTGGCTCCCGGTGAAGTGGCATGCCCTGCAGTCTAGTACTGAATCTTCACAGTGCCAATGGTGACTGCAGGCAGCAGCCCTGCAGGGTGGGTTGGTTACTCAGCTGCTTGTAGTCTGCATTTGCCAGCTGTGAATGAAGTGTATTCCTCTGAAGCAATGACGGCACAGCTCAGCTGGTGTACTGGGAGTCTGGATTTGTTATCTGCCTGTTACTTACAGGCAAATAGGTACATGGTTTGTTCAGTGTTCAGGATAATGTTAAGAGCACAGAACTTTGATAGATTAATACATGTCCAGCATGGCAGACTCTGACTGAGCCTGTGGCACTGGATGGAAATATAGCTAAGTATATCAATTGCACCAACAGGTATATATCATATACATTTAAGTTATATTTATGCTACAAATGCATAGGTTAATTTAAGCAGTGTAATCACAATGTTTTTCATTTGAGTGTAAAATAATGAACACATTTTTAAAATAATTTTAATAGAAAATATGGACCCAGGGAGGTTATTGTACCGCCCAGGTCTTGGTTTACTTAACTCACGTATAAAAAACAAAGTATTTGAAATAACTGATATAGAAAAGCTCACACTTAAGGCATGCCTTCACCTGTTTCCCAGAAAGCTGTCATCTTTTGCAGCACTGCTTTCTGACGGGCCCATCACAGTCTGAAGAACCATATCCTTCTCTCTGAGGTTTTTCAATGCCATGTGAATATGTTATGTATTCTGTTCTCACATTTTCCTTCAGCTTATGAAGTTTTAAAGAAAAGAAGGTATTTTTCCCCACAGATTGCCACCCAACACTCTTTTTCCTATGCCTCAGACTTTCTAGACGACCCCCAACCCCCCATTTTTCTTCTGCCATTTTGCACACATCACTTTTTGTCTTTTCTTAGGCGTTCAGAGAAAGGGGAAGTGAAGTTAAAGAAAACTTGCTACATTTTTATCTGACTGCGCTGAATAAGAACTACCAAGCTCCACTGAAGATCTCAATCGGTCTGCACCTTTACAGTCCAGTAGTAGAACACCTCCAATTCCTCACCTGGTGTGGGGAAAACCCTCCAGCTTTACCTGTCTCAGAATAAAGCAAGAGATATGTGGCTATCTCTGTGGAGTCTTTTGTGCTCTATAGACTTTGCTGCTGTGCTGCGCTCCCTGTATTTGTGATGTACTCCATGTTCTTTGAAAAAAGTTAAATGTGTGTTGATGTGCAATCTCACTAGATATTTACTTCATCTGTCAGAACAAAGCTATGTGTGTGTGTGTGTGTGTGTGTGTGTGTGTGTGTGTTGGTGTGGTGTTGTGTGTGTGTGTGTGTGTGTGTGTGTGTGTTGGTGGGTGTTTGTGTACCTCTCATGTGCTCTGAATAATTGGTACTGTCCCTACACTGATATATGTAATCTTAAATTGTAGATGTCTATAACTGATCTGTTTTAATTTGACATTTTAAGTAGAGGAACAAAAGCAAACAAAAAAACTAGAAAAACAAAGCTTTTTGTTTTGTAGCATGACATGCATGCAACATAAACAAGACTTTGATTAAAAATCAAATGTAGTGGAAATTGAAATTGTGTTTCCAGTGGTTTGCAGTGTGATGTTTGTTAGCATATTTCAAGGTTTATTTTTCTTTTCCCTACAAGTAAGTGTCCCAGGTGTTCAATCAGTCATGTAATTTAATTATGTAAGAGAGACAAAAAATGAAGAGAGGCAAAAAGACGGGCCTCATCTCAGCTCCCACCAGCCTCAGGCATCTGATATTTTATAGCCATTACCATTCTTTTTAATATGGAATGTAATCCTCCTCCCCTTCTCAATTGCCTCTTTTCAGCTAACAACCCTCCCTGGTGGATCAAATCAGTAGAAAATACGAACATGCAAAGAGACCAAATTGGCTTCCAGGAGTGCTAAAATCAATCTAAACTGAAAATTGCAAAACAGGAAGCCTCGGGATATTTGGCAAAAAAAAGAGCCAAGGCTGTTTTGGGTAATATGAGCCTGAAATGTCATAGCAACAATTACTAAATGATTGAAGACAATCGAGCCATGGATGCTGAAGTGATAAAAAACAGTATGAGTCTGCCTTCTGTACTTTCTTGTGTATTTTGCACTTTCAGGGAGAGAGTCATTTTTCATTTATTTGAACCGTGCACTTAGATTTAAACAGGTTTGGTATTGGAATGTTTGAGATAATGGATTTCCTTTAAGGTACTTTTAGTTTCACACCACTTTATGTTTACTTCATGCTGCTGGTTAATTGAATGAAAACTATTCTAATGGGAATAAATATAAATGAAAGTATAGAAATTTTTAAACATTTAATCATGTACCTCTAAAATAAAGGCATCTGATCACCTGGTGTGTACCATTATTTCTTGTTCTTTTGAGTTACATTTCCGAGGAATACAATTTTAGTGTTAAAGTTTGAATTATAAAGTTGCACTGCCCTCTGCAACCTGTCAACAATCGTCCCTTGTATATTGTCCCCTCACTGGCATGTCCAATCAAGGCATCTCCAGGATCTACTTATTCCTGCATCTCAAACTACTACAGACACCTGGACTTCACAGTGGCCAGATCAGCTGCCACACAGTTAGACAGCAGCTCCATGATCAAGGTATTAGAGACTGCTGTACACATGGCATAAGGGCCGAATGCTGCCTTGGGACAATACAGCATGCCTGAGCTCAAAGACATTCTGACAAAAAAGCAAGAAAACACAGACTGGTGCAATGTGTGCAGGCAGACACAAGTCAGGTCCTTGTTCTGGCTTGATGGCAGGGGGACAATGTGCTGCAGACACAGGAAGAAGTGCCTTACACTATGTGCTGCACACAGGGCTAGGTTTGATATTATGGGCTACAATTAAACAATGACAGATATACTCATTAGTGTTACTAGCTAATACCATTCAGACAGCAGGCAAGTCATTTTCATCTTAATGATTAAGCAATGAGAGCTGAGATAAACATCCCACATTAACATTACAGAGATCACATGCACCATTTGAGCCAATAATGTGAGCATTACAGCAGCTCAATGTTATTTTCAGTTGGGGAAATGTTGGGGTTCAGTAAAAACATTCCTTAACATTTTAGATGTAATTTCACTCTTCTCACAACAAGATCTTAATTGTGAGAGACACAAATTCATGAATGTACATTTAGAAATACCTTTCACTCGTGAAAAATTCACATAAATTCAAATATTATATGGTGATATACATGTGCTAATGGTTAGCTTTTTCTGAAATCCATTGTTACAGTTCAGAGTAAGTTTTGTATTCTACAACAATCTCAGATACTTGGTTCCGAATTAAAACGCATTGATGAGAGAACCTCAAGTGTCATAAAGTTTTCCACTCTGCTGCTCCTTCCTACTTAGTTAAACCAAGTAATGGGGCATGGCAGGTTTTATCTTTTCAAAAGAAAACCACATCATTAGGGAAGTTCAGAATACTTCCAATGCCTCAGGGAAGGAAATGACACTTCGGCACAGCTCTTGGGGTTACCTTCCTTTTAAAATATGTAAATCAAAAGGTGCACAACGAATGTGAATAAAACAAGATGAAATATATCCATACCACACTTTCCATGTTTTTAATATTACTTCAATTCATTTTTTCACACAAACTGTAGTTGAATGGCGATTGGTATTCTATATGCAGGTGGTTAGCTCTGTAAGAACAATTTGCGCAGCACTGTTATAAGACCACCAGAATAAATGATCCATCCATGATATTCTTAACCTCCCTGCAAGGGTAAAGGTTGGAGTGTCATTTATTTATTTAATTTTATGTCATGATTTGGAGCAGTGGCGTGTTCTCTACTTTTACATTTATATCATTTTCTTTTGTCTTTATCAAAATAATTCATATTTTGATTAGGCTTACTCAATACAAAATTAATACATCTATTAAACACCTGATTAATATAAATGATGTATGATATACTGCATGGTAAAATGAGAAGCCAAGTCATATTCTGCTCCTTAATATTTGAATAGACTTGTGATAGTGTGCATGTCTTGTATAGGACAGTGCACTGTTAAAGAATACACAGTTTGAGTAACCTTGTTCTGTCAGTGGCATGAGTTGAGCTTTTCCTTGCCTATGTAGTCACATTCAAAAGGCTTGATCTATTGCTTTTTCTGCAAATGAAAGCATGTCTCTGGCATTGGAATGCCTAAGAGATATATGAACTGTCATTTTACCTAAAAATCTTAGATTTTGAGGATTATTTCACTAGGATTGTAAGCGAAGGGTTTCAAGTAGTTTAGCTCTAAAAGAAACAACTTGGCTTTGTAAAACACTTATTCCTCAAAGGGGATTCCTGTGGGTAGTGAGGGATATGTACAGTGAAGTTCATTTTTTCCCTGTCTTCTCTGACATTCTATTGAATGATTAAAATTAATATGTTCATAAACTTAACCCAGGCCAGATTATTATAAAAACTGCAAGAATAATATATGTTGGCTCAATAAATCAGTAAATAAACTCATAAACAATCCATGCTCAATGTTTTTCAGCAAAGGTGACAGTGAAAAGCCAAATATTTTGCCATTGGTGAAATCATGTTATATTTATTGAAAGAACTTCTACTTTGACTATAAAAAGTTGCCAAGGGTGTACAAGTAATTAGAGAGGTATTTCCACTCTGAGCCTGTCTGGAGAGAGAGAAAAAAATCATGTTGCATAATTCTGTACAGTAGGTTCTCTCAAGAGAGGCATTGTCAATGCTAATTTTCCTACGAACCAGTCAAGTAGAAAGACTTTTCTCTCCATACAAACATCTTGTAAAGATGCAAGTAGAAATGGGAGTAGAGCCACAATGACTTTCGGAAGATCTTAACCTGGAATTCTTAGCCAGGAAACTACACAGAAGAATCAAATGAGGGACACAATCTCCCTGGCCTGAAATGTAGTTCAGCAGATTACTGCATGGCACCAGGGACATTCTACAAAACAATACACAATGACAGCTGCTTTAACCAAACATCATCCTTCTCAGACATATGTGTGAGTGTACAGCTAGAACAGACTATCCTCACCAAAGCAGGGATAGACATTAGTACATGTGTGTGTATGCGGTCTCTTCCTCTCAAAATCCATTATGAATGTAAGGACATTTAGCTGAAAACATTAATTCCATATTTATGCCCTCAGTGTGACATAATGTTCTAGATGTGGTGATTTTAATTTTCCTGTAAAAAAAAATATGTTGATTACTCTCAACAATAGGGTTTTCTATAAATCACGCTGTATATTTTTAATTGAATTTAAGTACAAATAAATTGAAATATATATATATATAATTGTGCATAAATGTATCTGTTCATCACTGATATTCTGTGAACAAGACATTGTACTTAATTTGTGCTTCACTAGTGAATATCTTTCTTTCTGTGTTATATATGGATATGGCAATGTGACTTCTAATGTTGCATCTTTATTTAATACGCATTTAAATTCCCTTTGTTCTCAGAAGTGCTCATTAAATACAGTGCCTTCTGATGTCTGTAGTTTTACATAATTAGAACCCAAGAGGACCTTTTCCACAAAAGTTCCTCGTTTGTTTTACTCTACATTAAAGGAACAATTTGTTTAATTTCTCAAGAGTTTAACCTTGCTGACAGCAGTGTAAAGACAGAGCAGCATCATCAATGTGCATGTATAAGGTTTTAAAAATTTAAGACAGATGACCTCTGACCTTCGATACTGTAATACAATCTGCAAATTTGTTTGGTTCTTTTAAACATATCATTTGGAGGAAAAACAGTATTAATAAACTTTACATGTATAATTGACCTCAGTCTGAATTAAAAAAAATATGTAATGCATTTAAAAGACCCATGTTTTTCAGTTCTAACCCACCATGACCCAATCATTGTGCATTCCTACAGTTATTTGCACTGCTGTATACAGGAAACACTACATATGGCATTTTATTTCAAAACAAACTGGCTCACTTTCAGATCTCTTAGTGTAAGATATACTGAAAAACCTACTGTTCAAATGTAATTTAAAACCATCATGGTTATGTCCCCATCTTATTTACCTTGCCAGTAACATAGGATTTGATGACAAAAGTATAAATCTATGTCATTTTTATATTATTCAAAACAATATTCTGCAATCAGACAATCAAAAAATATTTTTCCTGACATGGTATTTTCCTAAATATGAGTTAGGAGTCATATGTTAAAGTCATATGCAACTAGTCCCAATCCCATGTGGTCTGAAGTCACTCTACAGCACAATGCAGCTGTCAGCATGCATTTGTGAATGCTGATTGTGGTCCTCTGGCTCTCAGATCCTTTCAAGCTCTTTACAGGAAGCTCTCTAGCTTCTACATCCATCCAGTATGAGGATCTTGGCAGATCTACCCTGAGGGAATCTCTCCTCCTGATCCAACATTCAGGCTGTTCCCTGTATGTTTTCAATTTCAGCACACGTGCTCCAGTTTCATCCAGTCTGTTTTGCTAGTCTCCAGTGCCAGGGATAGCATTCAGACACGTGTTCAGATGGTGGTGAGTTTGAAGCAGTGCCTGAAGCTTCCTCATCCTAAAGTGTCCATCTTACCTTGTGTTCAAGGAGTAACATACAAGGACGTACCATGACCTTAACCTCTGTTTCTTTTTTTTTTTTTTCCACTGGCTGAAGGCACAGGAGGAGTGAAAAATTCCATATTGAGTGACCTGTATGGAAAACAATATACCATAAATGACAAGAGCAGATGCTCTTCTTTATTGTACCTTGAAATTCAAACACTGGCTATTGTCATGGGAGGTGTTTTATAGACTTTGGCTTTGTTATGGCCCAATAACATCATCCACCTGGAATAACAAAGTAAGCACCGAAAAAAGAAAAGCACTGAACAACCCTTGGATTGTTAAAATCCTTCTGCACTGAACTCAAATCAGTATGTAATACAAAAACTACAAGCTGTCAAGGCTTATGTGTATATGTTGATATTTGTGGTATATTATTATGGCTTCTAATTTTTTGGGATTTGTTTCAAGTGAACATTTTCACATCGTCATTTTCACCAATGAAAGTTGGTCAAAATTTATTGGTCAATTCTTTGAATTGACTTACATCAGGTTGGGTTAGTGTTTTGAAGTTGGAAGTAATGGTCAGTTTTTATGATATGAAATTAGTAAATGTCTCTGTTCCACATTTTTTTATCATCTCAAGATATCAATATATGATTGGAACATGGAGCAACAGTAAACTAATTGGCATGGAAATGTTTAAATTCTGTGACATATTACAATCTCCTAGGTACAAGCTTGCTGTGGTGTCCAGCACTGTAAGGAGTGGTCATGGCTCATTTAAGGGGACACTTTCATCACAGGACCTCTTACAGATGTATGGATGTGCCAGTGAGTTGAAATGAATGAAAGACATTCTTCCCTTCTTCAGAAGTACCTGGCCATGTTGATACTTCAGGTGGTCATGGAGATGTATAAGGTAGCATGCTCTCTGATTGTACTCATTCCCTGACTAGAAATACATGAATTAGCTAGCAGGATAAATTGACCATTTTCCTGGTACTTTATTGTGTTCAGACTGTGTGGTGTTTTAGTGAAACACTAAATCACAATCAGCCACTGCCCTAAATTTCAGTTTTACAAAATCCCTTATTATGTCACTGTCTTCAGGAAATATTACTGACACACCTTCCATACTTCACAGAAATGCATTTGTGTTTGCTATGCTTTATAATTTCCAAATAAAAATATTGGAAAAGCCAAAGCAGGAGTGTTTTTTTAAATGCCACATAATATTTTCCATTAAAAACCCCATAAACTTGAATTAAACAGCCTTGCATTATTGATTTGTGCACACAACGTTGTATTCTCAGATTAATAAAGTATAACCCAAATTAGTCTACACTTTGTAAATTAAAAACATACAGCACTGTCCTCAAATTACTAGAGTTGCTATATTCAAATTGCATTATTAGCTGACATCCTGACAAAAAAAATAAACTGCCATATTATGTTAGAATAATCTACATTGCCTTTGCCATTGTTATGCATTCACCTATTGCCACAAAATACAAAGTCGTTGTGTTGCATTTTCAATTCATTTACATTGATTAAACACATTATGAATTTATGGGTAGCCTTTATTAAAGTGTGTGACCGCATGACCAATTTAAAGGAAAGTATTTATTAATTTTGCTACTCTGATTAATATTTTGAGGTTGTACTCCATTAAACAAGGTTTAAATGACTGATTTAGATGCATGTTTTATTCAACAGCAGGATACAAAGTACAAACATGAGGACAGGCTTTTGACTCAAAAGTGTTAATGGACCTGGCCAAAATGTATTTCAATATTTATGCATTCCTGGAGCATGTTGCCAAGAGGATCACAGTAAAGTTTTTATCTTGTATTCATATCTGTCGTAGAGACAACACAACATTACAGACAAAATGATAAGAATACCACCAAATATGTTACATGGGGCCATACATCCATCACATCTTCAGAAGAAGCACAGCCAAAAATCTTGGCATTACTGATCGAACTATACATCATGAGAACTTCTGTATTCAGCATATATACACCATCAGTGTAAGTTCTGATACCCCAACCTCTGTAACCCAAAAACAATGTCAGACCATTTCATTACCAGTGAAAACTGCTCAGATCTAGTTGTTTGAAAACTAAAGCTACAAAATGAAAACTGTATTATTGCAATATAGCTAGAAACTGATAAGCCAAAGAAGAGAACATCAGCTGTAATTTGGCTTCTCACCCCTTCTTGGAGATTGAGAAGTCAGGTCATTGTCTTTGAATGAGACTTTAGATGGAATTTATGTTTTTTTGGTTTGAGCTTTTGATGCTTATTTTGATAAGCAGCATATATGTTTGCAGATGTTATCTTATACTTATCGGAACTGAAGGTGATGAGACTCTGTGTGGCCATTAGTGAAGTATATGATGACATTTTATAACAACATGAGTCTGGAGCATTCAGATTCAGTGAATGTTGCAGCACACAAAGCTGGCATCTGCCGCATGTGCCATTAAAAGATATCAGTAAACATTGCACTCTTCAAGTATGCATGTAGAATATAAATGAGGCTTTACAGATCCCATGGCACTTATTGTAAAGAGCATTGGGTCATTGCTTTCTTGGCCTACTTTCCAGTTTTGGTACACTGTGGTGTAAAAGTACTACATCATCCAGTTAACTGATATTATGCATACCACCCTCTGCACCTCAGATGATATTACACAATGTGTGGTTGATTACATCATGCACATTTTTATATTTTGTATGAACAAGTCCTGCCTGTATGGTTCATTAGTATATTTTGAATTAGCTATTTGTTAGCTATCTGTTGCAATTTCAGCAACACAATATTGTTAAAAAAACATTTATCAAAGTTGCTTGAAACCACAGATCTAGATAGATAGATAGATAGATAGATAGATGACTCTGTCAATGATTGATTATGACAAAAAGGCTAAATACGAACAGCAGGAAAGTGAGAACACCTTGAATTAAGAGCAATAGTATTTGAACAGAAGTGTGGAATATATTTTAAAGATAGGGTGAATGACACACCGTAGACCAGTGGTAGAGCAGAAGCAAATAACTCCTTGCAGATTGCAATATTGATCTTCTCTAAAGGGGTGTAGCAGGAACCCAGCTAGTAAAACACTGCTGGTAAACATAAATGATCTGCTGGGATGAATTTTAGAAAACATGGCTCTTCCAGATGTCAAGGTATGTTTCATAGCAAATGAATAATTTATCGACCAAAATTAACTTGTTATAAGCTACACATAAAATAATGACTCATGGAAAGATGTTACTCATGAAAAGTTATATTTTGCAAGCTATTGGTTTTCTTGTGACAACAAACTGCATATTGTGTCATCAAGGGAATGTCCATATTATGTATGGACATAACCCCTTAAAAGATACTTTCATGTTCATATCAAATAAATCATAACACATTTTTGTCAACATTAAATAAATTTTGACATTTCCCAAATAAACTAGATAACATGCATACTGAATGTAAAATGTATTTAATGTGTGTGTCTTTTTTTGTAAATTTACTGAAATATAGTCCCACTGATTTTAAGGAACTTTGTGTGCTTGTGTAAAAATATTTATGATCTATCTTAATTTATATGAATATTTAAGGTCTTAAATATCTGTAAGTGTGCAACTAAAATGATATTATTAGCACTTTGCTTTCAGTTTGAGTGATTCATAACACCACATCTAGTCCTCGGGTCCATTGCCTCCCATTCTGATAATGCCCTTGTATTAACTGGCTGCAGTTATTACCCTTTATATGAGATGTCTATGTTGAAAGCAGTTTATGAGATTCTGGTCCCTGCGGATAAGATGATAGAGTTGAAGCAGGCTGTCATCCAAAGCCCTATAACAGCATCAGTTGGGAAATACACAATGCCATGGATTATTGATAGAGCCATATCTGAACTTCTGCTGACAAATTTGAGGCCTCCATAGCATGGCACCTAATCTTGAAAAATATCTTTGCTAATATGTCCCTTTTGTATGTTTTCTTTGGGTTATTTGGTGGGCTTTCCTGCCTTTATCTAGTGATGAATGACCTCACTTTTAGTGACCTAAATGACAGTGCAGTGATTGATAAATATAGTGGGTGCTTGTGCACTCCTCTGCAATTTCCTGCCGTTTGAGTACAGTCAGATCCTGTCAGTCTTGAGCATTCTTTTGATTGCAAGTACAGCAGCTGTTTTTTTATGACGGAATTATTAGACTATCATTGTACAAAGGGTCAGCATTTGTAGGAATAGATAGAATGGATAGATCCAGTTTAACTCAATTTACTGTAATTAATGTGAAAATAAAAGCATGTTTTTTAAAGCAACATAAATGTAAATAAATGGATAAATAAATGAACATTAATGAATAAACATCATTACGTTAACAATATTACTTAGAGACAATTTCTGTTCACAGAAAAATGGCAGAAAATTAAGGTCTTCAGGCATGTATCATTAAAATTTTGATAAAGACATGGCTGGTACTACACCAGAAATGAGATATTATGTAAGATGTAAGTGTGATGTCTTTAGAACAGCTTTTTCTAAAATAAAATGTTTATAGATCATATTTTTGCTTGAATGTATGTATATGGCCCTGATAATTCTCTGAATTTCTGTGGATGACTGCAGTTTAATATAGCAGTTTGGTAAGCAGAAACACTCATTCAGCATAATCAGCACATTACATAGTCACACTGTACTGTAAAATGTATCCATTATATTAGGTACTGGATTCTAGAAAACACTGAGCCCTTACCCCATTCAAAGGCCAAAATTAAGTTAACTAAATACAAATCTATGAAAATGTCTGTCAGACTGATGAATTAAAATATTGTAACATTAAATGTGCTTGTAAAATTTTAATAAGAAGAGCATTGTGTTATGAGCACTCACTTGTTATTATGATTGGGTTGTCTTCTATTGATTCCCACTTAAAAGAATTGGTGCAATAACAAAAAGAAAACTGCCTAATGGGACTCATTGTCAAGGATAGTATTCAAGGGTTGATCTTTGAAGGCGCATTTGTCAGCAGAGGGTAAGATACAACAGTATCAATAATTCATGTTATCACTGACAAAATCAATATATGAAGCTAATTTCCTGTGCTTATGCGTGGTGGTGAATATTAATCAATTTATATAATCAAGCATTCCATAAAAGCATCAGTAGCATTCAGTATGTAGTGCATGTAATATATATGAGCCAGTATATGCAATTCTATTGCTATCATATGTATGCACAAAAATCACATAGCCTTCAATGATCATTTATAACAAATTCTCTTTATTTGAAGTGAAAAATTGTGCTAGTGAACCAGTAGGGTATACAAGTAAAGTATCAGAGATGCAGGTTGATTTAAACCAGAAGGACAACCAGCCCTTTTACATATACATTCTTTATGGATGCATTTATATCACAGTGTATTGGGTCATCAACAATCAAATTATGAAATATGCAATCAATAACTACCATAATGCGAATGTATTCAAGAAGTTTGAAGAATGAAAGACACTGAACTGGAAATCCCTTATCTGCACAGTATGGTATACTTTGAAATTGAAGAGTGCTTCTCTTTCCTGTCAGATTCGTTGGCCTTGTTTGCACTCATATCTGATACAGCTGACAAATTGGATTTCTGTGTATCTGATATACATTTTCCTCTGTTCACATGCCATTCGTAACGGGAGGTATGTCTGATACCATGCCTTTATTCCAAGATCACATTTCTCCTAGATCGGCTCAGCATCCCATTTAATCTGATGACCACGAGTGTCTGCAAAAGGACGCTGACTGCCTTCTGCATGCTTATTATGAGGTGCTATCTGTCAGTAGCATGTTGACAAAAGGAGAAGAGGCATGCAGCAACATTTAAATCTGAAAGCAGTAGCAACTGACCCAGAATACCACTTGATTTGATAAAGATCAGACTTACTGAAATCCAATTCATTGGTTTTCACAATCGTTGAAAGTAACCTATCACATCATTTGAAAAATTGGATATATTAAACATTAAATGGCAGGTGAAAACATGGCATCCTTGGCTGAACCACTGGCCTTGCTCTTAATTGGAATCTGAAGATGTGAACTGTCGTGATTACAATAATCTTTGATCGCTTTGGCTAGCAGCTGCTCACCCTCACAGACACTATTTCAACAATGTATTATCAGACCCATTAATCACAGACAACCTTGTAACATGTTCAGTTTGCAAATATTAACGGTCCATGAATTGTTTGGAACTAGCTCCTGTTTTAAGATTGATACAATTTGGAGTATAGTGCAGCTAGAATGGTCTTCTATAATGGCCTCTGGGTGGTGCATGCAGTAAAGGCATAAGTGTAATGTGCTTGATCTGGCTTAATTTTACTCGACACAGGAAAACTGACCTGGCCCGGACACAGAAAGGTTTGACAGATTGATAGTCCTATCTCGATTCATACTGCGGGTGGGAGGTCGAGACACATGTTCAGTTCCCTTTTGTGGCCAGTTGAGCTTTTGCACCTTTGCATTAGGCACTTAATCCAGATTGTTTCAGTGAAATGTAGCTGTATAAACAGGTTATATGTAAAACTAAGTCACACTGAAAGCCACACTGGAAAAGGACTGACACAACATATGCCTCAATTTTCCATATTATTCATATTTCCTGTCCCTATTTTTCCATTTCCCAGCCTACTGTTTACCTTCTGATGTGAATTCCATGTACCTTCTATGGCATTAAGGGGAGTCAGAATATCCTAAGTGTGCTAAATTAAATGTGCTTTTCATTTAAAACAGATTGGTATCAACATGTGCATGTTGATGTGAACAAAAGTAGTACCCACGCATTTCTAATACATTTAGTGGAACTTATTTTGTATCATTTTAAGGGTAAATTTAGGCACAGTTTTACAAAAAAATGTTAGAAATAAAAGAGACCCTGTATTCACACGTGATTTTTCCATAATTCTTCTTCGTCTTTGAAATTCTCTTGCTATTAATTTAGGGACTCTCTGTATCATATGTAGGCTTCTGTATGTTGGTTTGTTTCACTGATTCTAAGTAAATAAACTCCAAAAAAAGCAACCATACCCAAAATATATGCATTTAAGAGATTTTTTTTAACCTTTTCCATGAGTGTGTGCCTCTGTGGCTATTACAGTACGTAAGACTTGTAAAACAATACGTGCACGTTCACCACCTTTCTGCTGCCGCCCACAGGGACCTATAAATGCACAAACTGGAAATAATTGGCAGGCACATTAACTTGCCGTCTGGTCTACAGGAGGGCTGTAAGCACACTGGTAATGTGCATTGTGGTTGCTTCTAACGTGGGGTTTGAGAATTAGCTTGCATTGATAAGTTTGTGAGCATCTGGGAAAATTGCTAGCTTCATTTCCAGCATTGTGCATTATGATTATGGACAGTATTTTATTGCCATGGGCACAATTAAAAACTGTGTAGACAGCAGTCTTTGTTTGCAAATTGGATGAGATATTGAGATTGTGGGGGTGTTACTTGTTAATTATTGAAAGAAACATGCCCAACAAAGTATTTAGAGGGCTATTTACTCATTTGTTCTGCAGAGATAAGATTACATTATTGCTCTGTGGGTATCAGAGGGGAGACAGTGATTTCTGAACTAAAACAAAAAAGCAATAATACAAATATATGTATCTATGAGCATATGAATAGCATGAAATACAATCTGCTTGGCATTCTTATTTCAGGATTATATGCACACCACCTGCAACTTATTAAAATTTGCAGAATAAAACATCCTTCATACAGGAAAGAATTAAATCACAAGAGATATGTTCCTGATGGGGGGCATTGTACAGACAAAGCACAGTGTTGTTGTGCGATGGCCAAATATGATACTTTGCATTTTATGCATTAATTATTTGTGAGAAATAAATATATGCCATCACAGATGAAGAATAAGTAGGGCTGGCTTACAAACAATGCATTGCTATCCCTGGTGCCTCAGGAGCCCATCATTCAATTAATGTATAATTTATCACTGTAGTTTCAGCCTCTTCAAATATCCTCACTAATGCAATGTTAGTTTAATTGTCATTGGAGTACATTGGGCTTCAAATATTAAAACTGGGGAGACCATTTTTGAATTGCATTGATATAGATGCTCATGCATTCTACATCAAATTTGCCAGCATGTTTCATTTTATAGCAAATAAGTATTTAATGGGTAGCCTATTATTTCTACTTAGATACAACCCACATAGCAATAGCAACCTTGTTTTCAGTTTGAGTATGAAGTCACAAGTGGGGAGTCTTAAAATATGAATAGAGTACATTATGTCTGATATTCTTATTCAGGTTTAGAGTGTTTTTGAAGATGCTGTCCTCCACACGGAGTGCTAAAAGAGAAAGTGTGCCCAATGCATAAACAAAGCCATTTTATGACTGTATCCCACTTTAATTAAATGTATAAATTAATCACTAAATGCCTAGGTATTTACAGATATATGAAAAAATCTGTTGCCACAAAATCAGGATATGTAAAATACAGTGGTGCATTGATCAGTGCAAAGAATAAATTTCAGGGCAAAATGAATTTTGTTGTAGCTGAATGTGACTATCATAGCCACTTTGCATTGCATCACTTCCGATGCTTACCTATTTGAATTTTCATCCTACTTTCTTGCTATTTTTACCCTATTATGAAAGGAGAAAATATTCATTATATTCTGCATGAGTCAGATAAAGACAACTCAGGTGCAGCTCATGCAAGCTGACTTTGAGTACTGGATTGGCTTGAGGGGTCACTCGTGAGCAGCGGAACAGTCCACCTGGGCTGACTAATCACTCCCTCCCAGTGCACTCTATGGCCAATTAGGCATCACCCACCCAGCAGGACTGACAGCACTGTCAGTATCTACACTCAATACCAGTCCATGGGTTCCATTCAAACACTGGAACAGTCCTTTAAGAGAATGCATCACCCAACAACCCCAATTATTTCACAAATAACATTACATAAAAAATTGCAAAATATAAGCCGATTACTTTCACCTTAGAATAACTCATGTTTGTTTTACTCATAGTATCACTGTTGCTTCACTGAATCAGAAGGTGTTTTTAGTATTAAAGCTAAGCCAAGGGCTAAAATCTGTCCACCACCTTTTTAAGCCTGTTTTCCTGACCTTTCCTATCCAACACAGCTTGGAAATGAAGACCTGACACAACACGACCCATTGCCAACTTACTAAGCATGGTATCATCCAAAAAAGTTCTGTTTCCACAAGGGACCATATGCTTTTCCTTCAGCTACTGAATTTTTCTGCTACTTTGTATTTAGATGGTCCTTAGCTAACAGAAAGTATAATTCATCTTTCAGTATTGAAGCTTTGAACATGTTCAAATGTGTGCCATGTTCATGTTTTTTCTTCTACAGAACAAAGCCTTTTCAAAGTTCAGCATCATTATTGTTGTGTATTAGCTATAAAAGTGCCAATGGCAGCAGGGAATTGAAAGGAATTTAATGTTTTGGTGCAGAACTACAAGTTGGCAATCTGAAAACATCTTAGGCTGGAATCCGCCTTCATTAATATGATTGCTCTCATGCTCTCTAGTGCAATTAAGCTACTTCTCCATAGACCAAAACACATCTTTTATTGGCAGCTTTGACCACTCAGACTACTGATAAAATATGTAATGAAAAAATTCACTGATCCTTTGCACGTGTACAACCTATCATATGTCTTTAGTTGATGGAAGTATGTGTTTATCAACGCTGCTTATATGGAAATGAGATGCATTGGTGGCCTTCTTAATTATTTATTAACAAAATTGCTTTCCTGCTGTTTTACTTATGAATTGTTTAAACTCCTCAGGCATGGAATTCAGAGGAATTTGGTGGGAAATTGTTTATAATCTTGGATAGGCTGGGCTTTGAATGGGGCGCAGAAGGATATCAACTGTCTTTTTTCAGAGTTTCAGTATGACTTTGCTTTTCAAGTTACTTTCCTTTTGCACTGTGAAGTTTACAGCCCCATCATGTGGTGGCCACCCATGTGCAGTATATTGTTGCTGTGTGGAGATGTAGGTATGTGAGCTTTCAGGCACAGAGGTGTTTAGGCATCTTAAGGTTACCACAGTCACCTCAGAGTGGCACACCAAACCAGTCTTTGGTGTGCTGGGTTTCGAAGGGTGACCTGACGCTGGGATGACTGAGTGTGATGCATATTCCACTTTTCAATAACAGGATACCCAACATTTTTATTGTAACCTTTCCCTGATCCGTGCTTCTATATCATGTTATCTTTGACTTTCAAAAGCTACTTGGTCTTCATGGTTGGTTTGGTGTATCATAAAGTGTGACGTAGCTTGACATTTAATATCTGACTAGGGTGGTGGGTTCCCTAGATAGCCATGAAATTACAGCAGGGGTGGGGGCAGCTGTTCTGATGTCATGATCAGCTGGCAAACAAAGCCCTATTCCTGTGTGCTGAAATTCCGTGACCACCTTTGGTATAATTTTATAAGTTGCCACAATTTAAAGAGGTACAATCAGCTGTGGGATGAGTCTACTGGGTGCCAGTTTTTTTACTGCAATACCAGCTACCCACCACCACTGTGATTTGCGTGACCATCACAGACGTCAATTAGCCTTACAGGAACATCATCACTCTACCAGTTTTGTCACCTTGGTAAGTTTCCCCAGTGTTAGTCTGGTGTACATCAATAACAATAATTTCCAAATGAACACAAATATACTTGACCAAATACAGGTTTTCTAACTTTAAGCTAGCCAAAAACAATAATGGAAGACAGCTCACCACCTTACCGCTTCAGCAGTGACACAAGCATGGTAAGGCAATGCAGCTAAGGCCACTCAATTTTCCACAGCCAGCAATATGATGTGATGTGCCGCAGTAGAGTCAGACCCCCAGAAACAGCAACGATGGCACGAGACTTTCCAGAATTTTTCATAATAGTCGACTCAATGCAGTAAGTCAGAGGTCTCAAGGTAAGGGCTAAGCCCAGAAATTATCCATAAATACCAAAACTGAATGTAAGGTTGTATTTACACAGAATTCTGGAAAACGGCAGTCAGCATCAACATTTTCATTTTCACACCTTCTCACTAACAGATAATGTCAGTGTTATATGTGATGAAAATGATGAAAGGTCAAATCCCATGTGCTTTTATGCTTTAGATTTGTATTGGACATGCAAAAGTAATAATTTGGGGTGCATTACATGGGCAGTGTAAGTGGAAAGCAAACAACTAATGGATTTCCCTCAGTGTAACCATTTATAAATTTATAACAAGAAGCATTGTAGAATGCATTGCAGATTACTTATCCTATTTGTTGGGTAAATATTTGATTCTAGTTGGTTATAGAGGTTTTGAATGTATATTTATAGCATGGTATACTACCATTAAATAATCACAGCAAAATAGCCTTACTTCTTTTCAAAGATCAAAATACAAGCCTGTTCACTGCATTTAAAGTGGAAATTATATTCACAGCTGGAAATAAAAGCAGAAAGGTAACAAAAACACAGTTTTACATCAATTGTATTTAATTGTGCTTCAGTGCTGAGTTAAGGATTGTGCCTCACCTCATACCACACTATAATGGCACTATCATACCACACTGTTATGCTTTGTTTCATACAACTGTAAAGTGTGTTGTGTTTGCTCCTCACATGTAATATCACTGTACTATTTCCTGGGTGGATTTCATAATACCTTTTAATACTTTACTTGTCATTATAGGGTTTGATGTAAAGAGAAGATGTGTCTTTGTGAGGTTGAAATTATACATCAGTAGGTGGTCCACTTCATGAAAAATTGAATATATAAATTAATCAAAATCTTGAGACCAATATGGCAGTAAGAATGTTCAAAGCATGTCCGGATTGCATTTTCTTCATGTGCTAGATAAAGTGCTATCAGGAGTAAATAAATGGTAATGGCTGTTTCTTCCATAAATGCAATGTCTCTTATGGGTAATGCTTTAATACATTTTACAATGAAGGACATTGGTTTAAGGATGTTGTACTGTAAGCATGACAAGCAGTAACAAAACAAATGGTGACATAGTGACATAATCGTTTACAAAACTCCATGGAAAGGATAGCTATCCATTTCACCTCGGTAATAAATGCAAAAACATATATCACTGCATGAGCAATACCGTTTTAGGAGAATGTCCAAAAAATTACTTTCAAAACCAAAATACACCCAGATTCATTGCCATGTCAATTTTCAGACACAGATCATTTTGCAAAACCATTGTTGAACTACAGAAAATAATATGCATCTGAAAAAAAGGGTGCCTTTACCCATTCTGTGGTCCGTTTACTGTAAATGACCATGCACAAGTCTACATCCATTCTAACTGCACTTGCTTGCCATTACAGTATGTGAAAGAAGATAAGACATCTAACTTTCTATCTAGCACAGACAATATTAAAACTTCACAGGACCCCTACAGTCAAAAGGAAATAAACTTTGTATGCTATTTTCCAACAGAGGTAATAAATTGACACAGCTCCAGCTGAGTTTTGTTTTTATATTGGTTGTTCGAGTTCTGCATACTTTCTGCATGGTTTCTGGTTTGGAATGCAGAACAACTAACTGATGCTGAGGTGATTAAAAAAACCTCCATGCTAATTATGTTATAAAACTGCATGCCAGTGCACCAAGAAGAATTAAGGCAGTTTTCAAGTTGCATGTGCCTAAGATTATATATGTTGTAGGTGCTAAAGTATGGTTTAGAAATTTTAATTACCACATGGGACTTTATGGCAGAAATCTCCACAGCTTCTGTTTCCAGGAATATGAGTATTAAGCTTTACCCAGTGACCAGCAGATTTAACCAATGAACTTTATTCACCATGCTGCCTATTGTTTTTCTCATATACAACAAACAGTTTTTTCATCTTTCTTTTTCATTCAAAAATGACTTAGATTTTTGTATATTCTTGCAGCCCTGAGGCATTTAACAGACCTGAGAAAGAGCTGTTGTACAAATCAACAAGATTTTTAAGATCTTCTGTCAGCACTTTCTGAGCGTGCTTGGATAATAAAGCTCACAGAGATCTGAGAGTTGTTTTAAAAATGATGAATCTGCGGAAGGAAAATAAGGACCTCTACCGCAGGCAGACTGCAAATTTTAAGCATCTTTAGGCATTAAAATGTAATAATTATGAGACCATGGAATATTTGCTGCTTAACATTTTGTGCCAAACAACATTTCTGTCACAAAATGGATTCAAAATTGATCCCACTCTATAGGCAGTAAAAAAAATATTAAAATATATATATATATATATATATATTTCTTTATATCTGTTATTTAGGAATTAGCCCTGTATATAAGTATATGTATGTTTATGATAAAAATCTGAACACAATTTTTAAATACATTATCCTTGGGAAGTAACAAGACTAACAAGATGCACATCAGGAAATGACAGAAAATTATTATATTAAGACTGGGGTCATGGTAAACCATGCATGAGGAGCATGTTTTGGCATAGACTCCATCTTCAGGGATTGAAGATATGATGAGATGATGGTGAGATATGAGCACTTCCTGGCTGCCCACCAGAGACAAACAGGGTCATGTGATGCAGTGATGTCAAGTAGATAGGCACCATCTGCCTACTGAAAATTCAGCAAAAATGTTAAATTGCCCATAATTACAATCAATGTTTTTGGTCATAGGACCAGAATGTTGCAGTGATTTGGAAAGAACCTATTGGGACATGCCTCTAAAGTCAGAGAAGTTGAGCTTTTCAAATCAGCTTCTGCACAGGATTTATTTTTCTGCTGGTATGCCTGCATTAAAATTGACTGAAATTAGTGCAATCAGTGAGGCAAGCAGAAACTCAGTGCCTACTTTGAGTGCAATTCCCTGATGAGATGCTACCCAATGCTGTCCACCTACAGGAGGTTGAATGGAGCTGAAGTCAGTGCAGAGGAGTTGAGAAGAATGGATTAATTACTAAAATGCCAAATTAACTAGTATTTGTAGTTAATATTTTACAAGTTTACAACTCTCTGAATGTTTCTATTATGTATGCTGCAAACACACATTATGTATTTTAAAACTGAATGTCTTCTTATAAACAAGGCTTGATAATACTACAACGTGGTTATATTTGGTCCACTGAAGTGTCTCTAAAGGGTTCAGTGATGAATATCTGCTTTCTAAGAAGGTCATGATTGCCTAATATCAGGTAAATGCAGACAGCAAAACAATTCTACACACCCTTGTGAGTGAATTTTAAGCAGTTATACATGAGAAGTAAAAGGTTTTTTATTTGATAAATAACACTGCATAATTATGCCTCCCACTAGCCCCCAAATTCTTCATTGATCCCACTGCATCCATTAAATATCATTTACAAATGTTCCCAACAATTTTTTGATTTGCAAACGAAGAATTTTAATGGATTTCCTGACTGCATTACCTAAGTGGATCCCTCCGGACATTGATATAATATATTTCTGTTTTGGAACATGACATGTTTAAGACCTTGGTGATTATTCGATTTCAAAACATTAAAACAAAGGTAACACTCCCAAATGCAGACTGATAAAATGTAACGTAACGGATAGTTGTATGCACTTTATGGAATTTATGTATCCTTTTTTCTTTTAATTTTCTTCTACAACTGATGAAACAGAATATGTGGCAGCTCTGTTTGTCTGAAAATAAACTGCATTTAAAAACAATGCACTTTCTGTGACCCTTTCAAAAAATAAGTTTTTAAGCACCTTGAATATTTTCATGCATATTTCATTTGTATCTGAGTAGGCATAAAATGACAAATCTGACAAGGAAGGGAATGCGAAGACAAACAGAACCCACAGAGTTATGGAATACAGCCAGCTGAACATGATATAAACTCATAAGTGTGATTCCAATTATGCCTTGAATTTCAAACACCGATATAAAATGGCAGGCAACTTGAGCTTTCCGTTCACTGTCTAACATCAGTTGTCAGAAGGCAGTTATTCCCTATTCTTTGTAAATGTCCTAACCAAACTGGTTTTGCTCAATAATGAAGACATTTTATTTCCTTTACATTTTGATGTGTTTTATGACAGTTAAATAGCTTTATGACATGATATATCCTACGTCAGGGCCGGCTAAAGGCATAGGCCATGTAGGCGGTTGCCAAGAGTGTCTGGAGGGTGCTGGTCGCCCCCAAAGGAAAAATAAAAAAATAAAAAATAAAAAAGCACCCCTCATCATTTTCTACCTTGAGGTAACAAATGAACAAATAAATAAAGGAAGAAAGAAATACACTTTGCATGAACAAGCATGTTGTTTTGCTGATGACGGCTGTCCCTTTGCAATATGTCTTCACCTGGGGGATATGTGTGTACTTTTTCCAGAGGAAAAGAGGTAAGTCTTAAATAATGTTTTAAATGCGTAGTGCATTAGGCAATTGAATTTATTGCCATTTCTTTGGTGCAAAACATTTAATTTGTGGTAACAAATGAGTGGAATTAGGTTTGCCAGTACTTGTAATAAATTACAAGGATTGCCTTTTTTAATTGTCATACAAATAAAAATATATATATAGTTATATATTTTATAGTTATGTATATGTATATATATAGCTACATTTTTTTGGGGGCATTGCAGCCGTTGGGAATGTGTCCCCTGCACTTTCTCCAGATCATCATCTAACCCAATCTACGACCGTACAGCTGTCTTGCTAGCGATCCCTCTGTATGGAGATTCAATGCTGCAGCACAGGGTTAAGGGTCAGACATGCTAACCATTGACCTAAAGCTTGTTGCATTTGTGACATAACTGCCCCACTATTATTGAAGTCCATGAACATATCCTATTTTATGGACTGGGACCTATTCTTTGTGATTCTTCAGAGTGAGAAAGACTGCTTCAGCACCTCAGAGTCCAGTGCAAGACCAGGCCTGGCACAGCTGAACTTTTATGTCATCTTGTGGGTCAAAAGTATTTAAAGGAAATTTGCACCACAAATCAGTCTTCCCTATTACATTTGATGTGTTTGCAACACTAACGTGGATATTCCTCCTACTTTTACAGTATCGGTCCCTGTTTGTGTGTGCAATCCATAGCACCGAGCACTTCCAGGTCATTTTGACTGGCAAGCCTAAGTGTGGCGCTGAAAATGGTAAGGCAAAGGGAGATATGTTGTTTCAAGTAAAATAAACTCAAAATTGTTTTTCCCCTTCATTAAATTTATATAATATTTGTTATAACTGAAAGGTCATGAGCGTTTGTGATGAGAGGTTGTGAAGTTGAGACTTATAATATTACTTTTAGAGAACAAATACAGAATGGAATGATTTCTATCTAAGAAAACTAAGTAATAAAACTAGATAATAAATACATTTAATGAAATAGATTTTTGTTAATGCATGAATTAATCTATACTTAATAATTAGTATAATTAATACATATATAAACACTTTTGTTGTGGAAAGAGGTCTGATTTTTGCATGCATACTCGTATAATTTTATCCATTTAAAAACAAAAAATTAATTACACACATAAAATGAGTAGACAATGCCACCTTGAAGTAAAAATAAGATGGATAAATAAATAAATTGGTTGCTGTTGCTTGGATGTACATCATATTTGACCCAATGTATATGTTGTCCCTGTGGTTGCATCCTTAAGACAAGCATGCTTTTCAAGTTTAATGTGAATTTTGTGTTTGTGCATGATTCTTAAACATGTTGAAAATGTTATTGCTGTATTGTATTTCCCTTCGTCCACCCCCAGCACCCCACCCCCACCCACACACACACACACACACACACACACACACATAACCACACAAGCATGCATGCACACACACTCACACAGAGCTTTCTATAAATTCATATTCTTTGGAACACCTTTTTTTATTCTATAGTACATTGTGGCTTGAACTTGCTGAATAATTTTATTGCCATTGTCTGGGATATGAAAGCTACTCCCTTTTTAATAGCCCTGCACTGCCTAGTATGCTCTCATCAATCATCAACTGCAGCCAGCTTCTGCGCTCTACACTAGAACACTAACCAAGTTACAGGGCTCCGAAACTTACTTGGAAGTTTTAAATGTGATAAAAGTAATCAGATTTCCCAAGTCAAAACTCTACAGTGGTGAATATATGACACTAATTACTGCCTCTTATTATGCTACAAATGTAGTTTACTCCATCTTTATTTATGAAAGAGGGCCAGACAATCTACTAGGAGTTATTGGCGCACTATATGATATAGGCATCTCTTTCTCCCTGTTATGTCCCGCTTTCTCATTAGTATGCATTGGCTGAAGCACATCTACTGTATTATTTTCAGAAAGAATGCTTTTCTTTATTTATATTTTACTGTGACCAGCTTAAAAACAGATAACACTTAGCATATATGATGCAAATCTGTACAGTGTACTTGTATCATGTATTGTCCTCATTTTCATTCTGAAATAGTTTTCAATGTGTCGATTTTTGTGGGGATTTTTACACAAAAATTGAAATTATACTCCCAATTTGTGCTGATACCTCTGTTCATGACAGTTCATATACATTGCAGAGAAAAGAGATAAAAATGTGAGTTATACACCTTGCGCATAAGGATGTCAGCACTGACTAATCTGTGACTTATACCTGTACTTCTTTAGCTGCATATTCATTTTACAAACAACTACATCACACTGCTACCTGTTTTTGACATTAAAAGTAATCCTGAAAGCTAAACTAGGTATTACATATTGCAAATAATTTCTCCACCACATATTCAATATTTCATATTAAAACGGGTATGGTGTTGGGAATGGTATGAAAGGGTGACTATGCAAAGCTTGATTTGAATCCAGTGTTTTTTTTTTTTTGCGGACAGGCAGATATTTTTGGACTCGATGCTGTCTTCCCACAGAAGGAGAGGGAAATCTGCTAGGCTTCTTTACCTCTCTGCGTTTCACTCACACCCACACAGTCAAATCCACGGGAGTCCAGGCAGGAGCCGCACCAGCCGAAGCAGCCTCCCATACTCTGCGCCTCAGTGTGTCTCCACAAACACTCAAACAAGGCCCAATGGCAGACCTGGAGTCAGATGTGACAGTGTAGCTAACAAAGACGCAGTGTGTCCCCCTGGAGAAGACTGACATTTATTGTAAGCAATGGAGCAGGGATAATAACTCACAATAGTTTGAATTTTCTGTATCAGCCGTTTCTTTACAGAGAGAGCTCCAGATGGAATGGAAATCGGACTCGCTGCTTGATGCATAATAAAACAGACACAAGCAGCCCAAATGGTGTCAGCCATTACGATCTGGCTGCTGTTACAGCACCAATGTGAAAATGTAATGGTATGGAAGTTCACTGTGGGCCCAATATGTGAACAGTTTACTCAGGATATAAAATAAACACTTTTAATCATTTCATCAGAATGATTGAATGAACAGTGGAACTTTGAAGCATAGGCATGTCAATGACACACCACTATGAATGACATCACTTCATGGTCTCTTGTTTTTGACATGATGTGTAGACATACTCCGGGGGAGCCATGGCAACCCAGCTGTTTCAGGGTGCGTTGTTTCATTGTTACACTGCTCTTATTTTATCAACTGAAGTAGGTACTACAATGCTAACTCATCTCATTTATTTATTTATTTATTTAATGTATTTTTTTCTAAATTTAACACCAAAATCTTGAACCAAAATCTTCAGATGAATATTAAAAATATTCTCAAATATTTTCTCAAATGCTTTCTAAAATGATCAATTCTCAAATTTCTAAACTAATATTAGGATGCATAATTCTACATTAGACAATGCAAACCTCATTAATGCATTTTGTGTATAGCCTTTTATTGTGATACTTGTTGTAATAATGCCAGAGGCTGATAATGTTGCTAAATAAGAACTTCTAACGGTTGACATATCAAACTAGCAGATAGACTGTATTAAAATATTGTAATGAAATATTCTTTCCACCAGGCTATGGCTAGGATCAATAATGCACCCAATGATTTTTAGCCTAGCACATCAGTGATGAGAGAGTAACTGTGGTAGTCAGCCAGCAGGTGGTAAATGGGCACAGGGACAGTGTATTCCATCAGCTCCCCTCTCTGTCACCTCTGCAATGTGTTATGAAGAGCAGGACCAAGGCAACAATTTATTTTGACTAGTTCAGCCCACACAAAAACCACGGTTGGCTTCTTGTATTAGTGATATAAATAGCGATAGCTTTAGAAGATGATTTACAGGAAAAACACTCTTGGTAATTGGGACCCTGAGGTCTGGTTCTCCCTGAGGTTTCTTACTTATCAGGAGGGGGGAAGGAAGCAGGAGGTTCTTTCTTGTTCCTCCCCTGACAGAAGTATTTGCCTCTGGCTTTATGAATGAGGACATTTGAGAGTGTGTGCATTATTTACTTCATCTTTACTGGTCTTACTGCCATGCTTCTGAATTGCAGATGTCCTTTTTAATTTTTCCGGTTTAATCTGCGTGAATCAGACTGTATATCCTGTACATGTAGTCCTGCTGGTATCTGGTATCTGTCACTTGTTCATCCCATATCTTTGTTTTAGGAATCACTGCTTGGCTGTGGTCAGGCCAAGTGATGTACGAAAAACATATGTGATTAAACATATATGATTACTGTATTTACAGTTTGTTCCACAGTTTGTGACTCTGCTGTTGGGTTTGTAAATAATCAGCTGATATGGGCTGTTTAAATAATATGTGGAAAAACTTCATACTTGATTGGCTAATAATGACTTGAATTAGCAGAGCTTGTATTACTGGAACAAGTTGAGCTTTGATTGAATGACTGTACTAGTTCAAGGTACACTATTTCGAATGATTCAGAATTTTGTGAGCTCCCTTCAAAGAATACCCCTCTGGAGTTCACTTGGTTGAAGCTAAGTTGAATGAGAGAGTTCAGATGGGGCTTTTCTTTTCTGCATAGTTCTTTGAACTCCTATGTGACCAATCTCTGCTTCAGTTTTGGATTTTGTTGAGTAAAATCAGGAAATTAGAGTGGGCCTTTAAATCTGGATTTAAAATTTAATAATATTTAATATTTATTGTGAAAATCAGCCGAATTACAAATGTCGTTCAGAAATAGTGTGCATTTTTTTCTGCATATCCAACACATGTCAAGCAAGATAACCCTGGATGTTGACAATCTGCAGTCAGAGCACATGACAGTGAACAGAAGCCTGTGGAGCGCCAGTGTGAAAGGAAGTTAGCAGCCTGCATTTTCACTTTGCATTCATGGCAATGACAGTGAGCCATTTGACTGCCCTCATTCACAGTCCTTAAATGGCTGAAAGGTAAAAGCAGAGGGAAGGGTGTGAACATTTGTCTTATGTGGAGTTGGATGGATATGGCAGCAGTCCACACATGGGGAGTGTTAGGGAGAGATGGTGAAATGAGCTCAGGGAGGGGGGGACTGACTGCACTTGTGCTACCTGCTGATGGGGGGAGGGAGATTAACTTAATGGATAGGGAAAATCAAGTGAATGAGTCAGAAATCAAATTACCTATCCAAAGCAAATGAATTACTTTGAAAACACAGTTGTACTTGATCGCAGAACGGGACAATATATTGGATCAGACAACATGAGCAAACATTCATTCTTACTAATGTAATTTGGTTTCCTGTTGTCTTGATTAAATATTAAAGAAGTGTGGATGGCAAGTTCCCCTTAGTGTGTGTTCCTCAGCAAGACGTAGCTGGCCAGTCCACATTAAGGAGAGAAATTTAATTTTACATGGCCTCAAGGCTTCAAGCTAAATTACAAGTGCAGTTATCCTATAACAAGTACTTATAACAAACACTTCTTGTAGTTTTTGTAATATAGCATGTCAATCCAATAAGCTATATATTTTTTTAAATGTTCTACCAGCACAAATGTTAAGGACATTAAGAAATAATGCTTGACATTTTTTTAAAATAACTTCACCTGGTAAATAGAATGCCATAAACAGCAGCATAGAAGAGCAAACAGTCACAGGGCAGATGGGAGTGCTCTTTCTCTGCCTAACAGCCTCTATGATTAAGGCAATAAAAGATTCTATTTGCAGTGTCACTACCTACCTACCTACCTACATCTGCAAAGACTGCATGGACCTAGATTTAGTCTAATTCAGTTGTACCTTTTTGCAGATTTGCCTGATTATTTTCTTTAAGTGTGTATGTACTGTGTGCCTGTATATAGAAAGCCAACTCACAACAGCATGGCTTCACTTTATTCTAACAAAGAGACAGGGGTTTATCATGTGGAACCATACTGAGGTATCCTCACTGAAACATAATTAGCAGCTAAATCTGGTTTATATCAAACAAACTTTCATGGCTCAGCAGAATGAATATCTCAAGGCACTTCTACACTGGCTGCATGATGAGATGAGAGACTTTTAAAACATGCCCCTGAACATCAAACCATCACAGCTGAAACACAATGGCTTTGCTTTGCGTGGAAGAGTGACTGCTCTGCATAATGTGATGACAGAATAATAATGCTGATAATAGCTGTGATTTCAATTCATACCAACCAACTAAATAGACTAAACATATATGAGAACATCATCTTCAAATGAATCGTACTGGAAAAATACTGCAATTAATTGTGAAATAGAATTCCACCACCAAATAAACAAGCAAAATGTGCAAATTCATCTCAATCATGAGTGTAATGAATCTTGATTGGTCTTATTAGTATAATCAATGATTCATGAATGTAATTGTATCGGTGGTGGTGGTGATGGGAGCTTCAGCAGCACCACATTCACTATCGTGAGCTTGTTTGTCTGCCTCCTGCTGGCACGCTTAAGCTCCTGTAGCAATACATTTTTATTCATTTTTTTCTTTCGCATTTTCCTTTTTTCCATTGTCTCTTTAACCAATATCGATGCAGCACCAATCACATGTCACCTATGCTCTCAGAGGTAGATCTTATGAATCACTAACAAACCACTTGCAGACACGTGATTGTCTGTGAGAGGTCACCGAAGAGCAACCAGCACAACATCAGTTTTTCCTCTGTGAAGCTGCACAAAAAGTTAAAAACAAGAGGTACAGACAATTACTTGTAGCTTTAGCTTTTTTTTTCAGACAGAACCTCTAAGAAGGGACGCATACTCGTATTGTAGATCAGTAACTGCGAGTAAAGAGGATTTTTCTCTGAAAGATTGAGAATTTCCTGATTCATTGGGTGATAAAACCTAATCATATTTCTCTGTACATTTGGCAAATGACTTTTCTCAGTCATTTCTTTCTTTAAAAGAAAAAAACACACAGATATATGCTCACAGTGGTCTTCAAGGGGAAGAATGGAGTAGTGTCCTCCCCAGTGTTACTTCAGCTCCATAATAGTGATAAAACAGATGGCTACAAAGAAGCTGAAAGTAAATCCTGTCTGGACAAGGACACCGTTGGTGGGACCCAACATGGTTTATTGCAGACTCTAGCTGCCAAGATATCTTTTGGTTATACCCTTTTTTCTACCTTTGAATCTTTTGAAAATCTGCAGATAATTACGGATCATGAACTCAGTTCTGACACTAACTCCGCGTCTGTCTGATAAAGGCTTCCTCCGTTTCACTCCATGAAACATTTTGAAATTAAAGTCTCTATCATGTCTAGGAGATATCAGCACGTTATTGGTGTCTTTACCACATGTGAAAAAATGCTGTCCCAGGTTGCTTTGTGGCCTTTGTAAGGTATTAGATTGTAAACTCTGTTTAAAGTTTCTTTGCCTTGAAGTGAGAATTGTGGATTTAAGCTAACAATTAGTTAACAATGATAGTACCACAGCTATTAAAGCCAGAGGGTCACAACAGATTATGAAAATTTCTAAATGTTAATGTAAGAGGGGCAAGCTCCTCAGGCATGCAAAGCCTTTCAGTCATGTAAATTGATGCTTCATGTTGAAATCTCAGACATCTGGAAACATTGCAAGCAATACTGAAAGATGTTGGCTTATTACACTAGGACCAATATATATAAATGCATAATATCATTATTTCAGTCGACAAGATAATGGAAACAAAATATGAAAATAGCCATCAAATATGCACATTAACAAAAATATATGCATTAAATAACAAGGGGCTGGAACACACTTTTACTTCAGAACAGATTCAGAAAATTTTGATAAACAGACATTTCTAGTGCTATCTTCATTCCAGGACTTATTTTTTCCTCTTTTAGACTGGTGTGTGTGTGTGTGTGTGTGTGTGTGTGAGAGAGCGAGTGTGTGTGTGTGTGTGTGTGTGTGTGCGTGCGTGCGTATGCATGTGCATATGCGCGTGTGAGTGTGTGTGTGCATGTGTGTGTTTACCATTCTAACTTTTATATTTGTATTTGATGAAGAGAGGCAGCATTGCTCTTCTTGCATCACTGTCACTGTCTCTATACTGACTGTGTCCCTCAAAATTGACATTAAATCAAGCTGTTCCTTTTGAGGGTGTGATTTCCATGCTGCTCTCCAACTGGGCCCAGCAGTGGCTTCTGGTGAATGTGCTCTCTGTTTGATGTATCTGAGGAATTCAGATGGTAGAAGCACCTATTCAGCACTGCTTCAGTGTGAGCACAACCACGACCCTTTGAAGTATGTTTACTGCAAGGGGGGCATGCTGTGAACACTAGAATGGCCAAGTGCAGAGGCAATCTGTGACATACTGACACCTGGCATGCAAACACCCATTATAATTCTACCATGAAACCTCATGTGGATTTGTCCTTTCTTATCATGATAGGCAGTGTTATTTTCCAGTCACCTCTTCTGACACCCACGCTGTATTTAATGCTACCAGCATATACTAAAAAGGTATTTTCCAAAGGAATACTGATTTCAAGCTTGAATGATAATACAGTAGGTAGTGAGGTCTGCACCCATACATTGACACTAAACAAAAACATTTACAAAAAAATGCAATTATTATAAACATTATATGATTCATAATGAATAATTACTCAAGGATTCAATTGCTCATGCATGGTTGTAGCCATCATACAGACATCAATATTAAGATTAGCACAAGTCAATCCAGATATTGCTATTTGGTTAATAGTGTAATTATAATGACTGTAATAGAAACCTCCCAGAGGTGTACATCTCAGGTAAGACTGTATTTTAAGGAGTAAATGTATATATTTCACAGAGGTAAATATGGTAAGATATGGCTCAGTGCCCCATTTTATTTAGGATTCTATACCTGTTTAACTAATGAAAAAGGGAAATAGAGTGCACCAGAATTTTCAACTCTATGGCATATCAGCAAAAACTTGTTATGCCATATCATGTCTTACTCTTGTTTTGAACACAATTGGCTTACTCCTTGAGTACAATTTGTTGTCATAACATACTGTCATAACATGCAAATTAGCATATAATTCTGCTCACATCGTTTTTGTTTTGACAAACATCTTTCATAATTCACCAGTAAAAACCATCCATTGACATTTCAAATTTTACAATCCTGAAGCTTCCATCTGGTGTAGCTGCTCCAGACATTATACTACCCCATCATTCACATTCTTAAAGCAGTAAACTGTTTCTTATGCCTACATTTCTGCTGATTTTTGCAAAAAAAAAAAAAAAGAATATCTTCACTGAGGGATGTTTTATGCTTATCCACAGAAGGAAAACAAAGCATATTAGCTGATCAGCCCATGAGTTATAATCTGTGCACAAATAATGCCTGCACAGACACGATATGAAGCAAGGCACCTCATGCCCAGCTGACCAGTAGGAGTTGATGGTGAGCAATGAGACACAGATGTCCATGTCACCTTAATCCCTCCCTCCCTCCCTGGGTCAGGCTACACCAATAATGCATCAACCTGACTGGCCTCTGTGCACATCTGGCATCAGCATGGTCTGTCTTTAATGCCATGACTAGGGTCCCATCCACACACTTAAACCATGCCTTAAGATGATGGGGCACTCAAGATGGGGCACTCAGCAGCCCAGAGTACGAATTGTTTTTGAAGCACCTGACTGCAGAGAACATGTGCCACACAACTGCCTTGTTATTTATTATTGTTATCTCAATGCACACTCATAATGTGGAATAATCTTCATATGTAGCATGTTCACCTATGTATGTTCAATTATTTTAGGGTGTGTACAATGTATGGAGGCATAAAGAAGGAGGAATTTGATAAGAAAGTATGACATGTATCAGATATGAAAATCAGATGTATGGACCCTCAAAGGGAAAGGTAATAGGAAACACCTGCCCATGTGAGCTAGAGACGGAGGTTAGGAGAGCCAAAAGTGGGTGGATGACACTCCCAATAATGTTTTATTTTCAATAGATAGCAGTCAATACCCTTTGCTCAATGGGGACCAATGGACGAAATAAGTACAAAAAACAACACCAAATACATTTTTGTCCATAATAAATTTGAATAAAAGAAAGAAATAAATATTGTAATAATTTTTGAGTAGCAGTTTTGCTTGTTTGGGGGTTAAAGGGCTATATTCTATCAGTTATGATAATTGGCATGTGTAGGTGAAATTATAAATGAGCAAATGAGAGCAGCTGTCCTGTCAAATCATAATAAATGGGTCACAAAAGGTTTTCATAACATCAAATACATTTAAAGAAAAGACCAGCTGTGCAACATTGACTGCATAATTCAATAATGTCATTGCATAGTTGATTTAAAATAATGAATTTTAGAAAATAAGGACATTATCATACTTCTAAGCAGAAAATGTCTCTTGTTTTATGTTTTACATTCTTTTTTGAACTGTGAATTAATCTTTTTCATTGACTCTTCATTGGCTCTCGTAACTTGAGGGTTTTATGTCTGTGAGCCAACACCCATCACTTTAATATATAATTTCTGATCATTTATTTGCTTGAATGCTTACCACAGGACTCATTTCATGTATAATCCATTTATACGGTTGGCCCTGAGTAATTTAATACAATACGTTCAGGTTGGGTTTTTCTCAGGTACAATTTCAGTAAGCCCAAACAGGATATAAATAACCTGCAGTATTTCATTGTTATTAATAAAAATATTACCATAGACAGTTGTATGACTGTTTGGTATATAGCCCATTCTGAAAGTCTGCGTCAACTGATTTAGGATCAGGACGATTCAGTGTATTCATCAGACAAAAATCCTGTCCGCCTGGGTCAACCTACTGAATCTCTACGCAAATTGATAACAGCTGAGTGCCTTTGAATGAGAATCCCAGGCTACATAATTAAATACAGAGATAATGCATACTCTCTCACGAAGGCTGTGCACATCACACTGATGAGTGCAAGAGGGACACAGAGAGCTGAATGAACGAGGTAGCGCCACCTGGAATGACAGGATGAGTAGACTGCTAAATAGTTATACACAGCATTCCCAAGCCTGTCAGTATCACCAGAGATCAGTCTATGCAGATTCTGACTGCAGATGCAAATCCAAGCCTGCTGGGATTAACATGAATTCTGACACATTTTCAGGACAATGTACCAAATGCAAAGCCCCCAAGAGTCAACACAGCCCCTTTCAACTGCCCTTTCTCCCAATGGTATTACAGTTACAAATCTATGCATTTTCTCATTTTAAATTTTTGGCCATAATACAACTATATAAGACATAGTTACTGTGCGACACAAATTAAGGATACAAAATTACAACACCTGTCAGTATAACCCATGATAACAATGCAAGAAAATACAACACAAATTATAAATATAAGTTCCATGAATAATATGTTTTAAAATGTGCAAAACGTTAGCATTGAATGAATTGCCACACATCACTGAATCATTTCTTTACACATTGCTTTGGTAGTTTGTGTGGTTTCTGTTCTGTCCATCAACAAGCTCTGCTCAGAGTAGATGCTCTTGTGATTGCTTTGAACATGATGTGAGATGTAATTTTATTTAAATGTTGCTGAGATCTTCACAGAAATGAACTCAATCCCTGCAGCAAAAAAATAAATAAATAAATAAATAAATAAATAAATAAATAGATAAATAAATACATAAATAAATAAATAAATACATACATAAATAAATAAATAAATACATAAATAAATAAAAAATACATACATCCATACATAAAACCTTTGGGGTTATGATGTTTTTGAATTTCTCAGTTATCCAAGGTTTATTGCTCAGATAGAAGTGAGAGAAGTGAGATGTTGAATCAGTGTAGAAGTGATATGTTGTCTGTCAGTAGGAGACACAGAAGACATCCCAGACATTCCATCAGAAAAGCTGCTTTATCAAGCAGGAAACAGGAAGACGTTGGGTGGCATTGTGATCACACTCAGTAAGTGGGTGATGATGTTTTTTGAACCAAAAATGTACTTAACCTGTGAATTCAATTTTCTCATTGTATAAATGTATACCATGTATTTATTTATTGGATAATGGCAGAGAATCAGATTCATGTCAGGAGTTAATGGTATGATAAATCTAAATGCTGCAAAACACATGCTTTTATTTTCCCTCCTCAGAGCAACAGTTCTGCAACTGAGGCATGCATAACACCTTGCATTAAGTTAGTCTTTGAATTATTCCACAATGTTGGAACAAAGACTTCAGATACAGAGGATGCAGTGGCTTAAAAAAGCACATGCACTCATTAAAACAAAATTGATGAGCAGTCTTTAGAAACATATCTTTGTGAACGTGTACTAGGCAATTTATAAATGTCTAATTAATCAACTTGCTTTATTCATCTTTTTAATTTTCCCATTATATTGAGTAAGACTACAGCTCATAAGCATTGCATATCTTCATATAACTAGTGTACCATTAGTAATTTAATTGTTTATTAAAATGGTCCCCTCTGTCTACTGGTTACAGCCATTGACTTTGATAGCAACACCTTCCCTCTTGTTTAATGCTACTGCATTCGTTCAAACTAACTGTGGCTCAGTTCTGATGAGCCAGACAAAGGCATGTGTGCTGACCTGAAGGTGGAGTCATCACCTCCTATAATATAAGCTGCTTGGTTGTTCAGTCAATCAGTCACAATTTTCTCGTTCCACTACCTGTCAATTCTGCTTTCACAGTCCTTTTAATTCCCTATTTTAATTTCATGACTACTACTGTATGCTTGTATTTAGAGATGACATAAAATATTCAGCTATACTTTTTATATTTTGTGTCTGTCACTACACCTGCTGAGCCTCACAACCTCAGAAAAATGGCTTTGACAACTTTGTCATTAAAGGTTTTTGTTCCACTGCAATGTCCCAATGGAAAAAGGAACTTACAGTACAGTCACTTAAAATGTGATCAATCACCTAGAAAAAATACACTTTGCTTCATTTGTTAGCTCATTGTGATCAGCAAGCATTGGTTTCATTTGAAACAACAACATAAACCACAACCCCACCCACACTGCTGAAGGTTCAGTAGGAATACTTCAGCCTAGCAGGTAATTTTTCCAAGTAATAGATCAGTATCAGACCACCAGCCTTTGCAGTTTGTGCCTTTGTTATAGAGCATGTCATGTTATTTATTTATTTACACATACAAATTTCAAAAAGTGTTAGACAACATATACGTTTGTCATTAACTTTGACCTAAATTAGTGCATGCTACCTTTTTCAGTGTTAAAATGTTTTGTTTTTTACCTTATACTAATATGTCGACTAATGTATTTCCTACAATTACACAGAACTTTTAAAACCTATGTCTGATTTCTGTTAGCCAACGTTATCAATTCAGTGTAGTATAAATCATCACAGCTCAGGACTGGTTTTGAAGCCTTTCCGTTCACACAGTTTTCTCAAATACTTGAATGCCACACAGAAGTTCACCCCTGATTTTGCTCCAGTGTTGTTGCTATAAGCTCATGTAGAAGCCAGATGTTTCCTTGTTGCATATGTCATCTCGTTTAACTGTTAACTTGTTTAACGTCACATTGCTGCCACCAACCACTGGAGCTCCAGCAGAGTGTAATTTTCCTTTATTGTGCTGCTTGTTTGATTAAACCACCAGAGAGGAGTTTGTGCCAAGCCTGACCTACTACCCCTGACTAAAAATAGCCGCAGTACTCCTTTAGTGCCGGTGTGGGTGGAGTAGTGGTGGTGGAGACAGTTGGGATTTCACAATTGATGAATAAAAAGCAAAATGAAAATGAGGAAGAAAAATTGTCCAGAGAAGCTGGGAGCTGGAGTTCCACAAAATACCTCTCGTTTGAGGACTGCCAATTCAAATCCTTTGGAGCTCACCCACCCCCCTGACCTGCCAGGTGGTGAACACAGTTTGTCTGAAATGAAGCCATGAATAGTACAAAACAAATCTAAAAAGCAGCGTGGGTTAGAGATCATTATAACTACACAGGCCAAGTAAAAGTCCAATGGTGCTCCTTAATCCCTCTACTTTCATGGTTTAGTCATTTAATTATATTTTTGACCAGGATATGTTGCAAAAGATGATTTAAAGGGTCAAGTCAAAACTTGATTGCTAAATTACATGTATATGTGTCTGGTACAGCGCTGCAAGTAAAAATTTGTGAAAGTGAACTCGAGCTCTCAAACATATGCAACTGGTTGTCACCTCTTTGGCACTTCCTAAAAAAGTACTCATGGAGAGCAGTTATTCTTGTTTACATTATGTCTTAGGCAAACATAAATCCTGTTCGTGTTCAATTGCCTTTTGATTCCAATGGGCATCTTACTTTAG
The DNA here is from genome assembly GCA_022829145.1 of Albula goreensis. Classification (NCBI taxonomy): domain Eukaryota; kingdom Metazoa; phylum Chordata; class Actinopteri; order Albuliformes; family Albulidae; genus Albula; species Albula goreensis. The sequence continues at coordinate 15,745,160 of CM040756.1, forward strand.
TTATATAAATGCTTTAGCCATTTTTGTCCCTTACATTGCATTTTACTTGGATGTAGATACAGATAATGTGAAGGCCGTAAACAGTGCCATCTTGTGTAAACATACAGACTCCTTTCCTGTTTAAACTTTGCCCTGTTGAAATACCTCATCCACTTTCATGCTTAAACATTCCTATATGTTTTTTTTTTGTCCAGCAATTGCTTCAATATAAAGAATATGACGAGGTGAGGATGGGAAGTCCTGTGAGTGCTCCTCTGACACTGTTTGAGACTGTGATAGAAATTTAGACGGCGCAATAGTGTATTTTATAAAATGTGAGTGACATGCCATTGTAATGACAGATGTTGAAACAGTACAGGTACTTTCATCTCTGCCCAAATTGGCAACTACAGCTGAAAACCACAGACAGAAGTTCTGGTGATAGACAACTTGCGGCTTAAAACTGTCACACCTTCATTGTCTTTTTTAATATATTGCATATGTGGATTGTACCACACAGAGGGTAAAGGATAAAACTATAAAACTATTCTCAAATCCATTTGCCTTTGAAATGTATGAATGAAAGTGTGCACCTGTTTAATCAGACAATGTAATAAGTATATGGCATTGATAGGTCAGGCAAGTCGATATTGAACTCTGCAATGACTTCTTGTCTAAGAAAGCAATGTATTCCCTATTTCCGTGTTTCTTCTGTGTGTAAGGAAATGGTTAGATGGCAAGAAGTAACGTGTGATGGCTGAGCAGAACTTTTCATTATCTCCAAGCCCTTTGTAGCTTGGTGGCTGGTGTTTCCCAGATCATCACACTGGAATTTAAAGCTTGATCTCTCAGATACTTTGCAGGGTTCTCTCCAAGGAATTATTGATCTTGGTTTGATGAAAGACAGCCCAGTACAATGAAGGTTCAATTATGATTTAAGAGCCAGGGAAGCCTGATAATTTGTTTTTATTATCTTAGCATGTAGATAATCAGACATTTGTGTTGAATTTGAAATATCACAAATAAAACTTCACTCCCTAATTCAAGGGAACCTACCTTTGATTCAGTATATGTTTTAGAGCTGAATATTTTACATGAGAAATTTAATGGTGTAAAAACACCTGTGTTTTGAAAGATTTTTATTTACAAAAAAACATGGGATACCCAGAAATGTGCTATATGCCAGAAACCAATAATAGGAGGACAGATGTTTGTATGAGTCAATATATTACCTAAATAGCATGCCCGTTTCTAACTGACCACTTGGTTATCCAGTTAACATATGTAAGCAATGCCCTGTAAATATGTAAGACAGTGAAGTGTAGTGTATCCCTCATCACAGAAAGGCACATTGTTTTCAAAACCACTGTTTCGATTTCTGTTCCATAGATTCACCAAAAACACTGACTGAGGCACAAAAGAGACAGAATGTGCCATTTCACCATCAGTCCTTACATGGTTAAAATATCATCTACATAGCACTTTCAAGTCACATATGGCACTGAATACCCTTTCATATGCAAGTATATGTCAGGAGTGGACAGACTCCAGACCCTCCACCAACCCGGGTTTGCTACCCTTAGGGATCTGCCCACCACTAGGACACCAGGACGACTCCTGACACATACCCCAAAAATGTTTGTTGTACAAAAAGTATGTCGCAGTTGACATAATATGTATAAAAGAAAAGTTTACAATGGTAGAGGTGTTTTCTTGAATTAAATTTTCTTAAATTTAAATGTGGCTATTAAATATACATAAATATGAGATTGTTATACTAATCCAACATGGTTTGTAGTGAAAGGTGTGCAATGCTGACCACATGGCAGAATGATGCCCTTTTGGATGAGAGCATTTCTATTCCTCTATGACAAAAGCTTGATTGTTTTGAACATTCTTTGCCAACACAAAGACAAAGGCAAATTCCAGCCTTCGGGGTAGGGGAATGTTTGCGAAAGGGCTTTTCCAAAGAGCCAATCACAAACCATATTTGTGCTAAGTCTGGAATCTTGTATAAATCAATTTAATCTGTCCTGATTGGCTCAGAGTGAACATGAGGTCTGCCCCACATTTAAAAGCATTAAATGTGATTCATCCCTGTATGTATTCATATTTTTTTCTTTTTTCCTTTCTACCTTCGAAAGTTATTATTTCTGTAAAAGACAATTATTCAATGCCATCAAGTGATATATTGAATTGGATTTCCCATTATGTGGGATATCAAATCATTTTAGTATTATTGCATGTTTGAAACTTAGTGGGCTATTTATTGCTACACTTAAAAAAAAAAACCCACTTCTCCCAGTTCATTGATTATTAGTAATTTCATGACACCCAGGAAACCTCCCACATTTCTGCCCCCAAAGACCAGGACTGGAACTCACAAATCCAATGTATCAAATTGAACAGACAAAGTATATTTTTCTTTTCTGAAGTTTTGAACATAATTGGTTTCCAGGTGCTCACTCAAAATCCTTTTAGTTATGCCTGGACATAAAACCCTGTCATATTTCACCAGTTAAATTATATTTTATGGTAAAATTTAAATAACAAAATGAGTCCTGTCTGAATGCAATACAGCTTTGATTAGAATAACAGCAGGCACCATATGCCAGGGTATTATTTTCCGTCAGTGGCTTTCTAAAGGTCTGTTCCTACACAGTGAGCTGTAAGTAATTATTGTCCCTATTTCATAACTACCTTAATTCACCCTGACTCCTGTTCAAAATTCAAGACAAGCAGAAATGGGGATTAGAAAAAAAAATTAAATTCAGTATCACATTCCTATGAAATGGAACATTCACGTAGGGATTACTTCAGGGCTCAAATCAAGCAGGTATTAGGTCAAGGCATTTTTGCTCTATGGCATATTTGGGATGAGGTCTAGGTAGATCTGAATATGTACTATGAGTATGCTGCTTATGTGCTGGTTATCTGGTCAGAAAATAATGTTTGTACAACATAATTGCCATTATTGAACAGCTAAAAGAACAATTATGACATTTTGTCAATAGTGAGCATAGCAATACGTCTCTTACAGAGGTTCAAAACACAGTTGTTCACTGATAAACAGAATTTACAACAGGAAAACTTTCAAAGACACTTTTTTGCAATGTGTGAATAAAACATATGTCATTGTCAGCTTGTGACTTTCACTGAACATTTGCATGGATAAGCTCAGTGGTGGCTTTCTAGAATTACAAAGAGCAAAGTTATAATGACCTTACACGAGTAACACCCATCAGTCTTTTCTGCTCTGATGTATTATTCATCTTTGATCACTTTTGATCAATATCAAGCCATGATTTGACATTTCCTCTCACTTTTTTTTAATAATATCTTGTTAAAATATCTTGTTCTCTACATTGTTATTTACCTTATAAACTTTCAAAACCTTCATTGTATGGTAAAGCTTATGATAAAAACGTATGATAGAAACTGTAGAACAAAGTCACAAAGCCAGCATACAGCAATATAGGAAGAATATACAATATATGGCAGGTTAAGCCAGATAGAAGGAATAGACTATTTCAATTTAAATGGATATCTATTAGTTTGCTCAGTCGCTTCTATTTTTGGAGTATTTAAATATTAACAGAGCAGTTAGCTGCTGCATTTTCTTCTGCATGCAAAAAACTAAAATTTCTTGGATCAGACATGGAGACATTTTACAACCAAAAATGATCAAATGCATGGAAAATAAATAATACAGCTTTTCTAACATTGCCTAAATACTGAAACATTAGTGAAGTTTCCATGAAACCACCCTGTTGCACCCTGTTGGGCTAAAGTTTTGGGGTGGGTGCCACAAATTGATATAGATTTCACAATCACAGCTGATTGTGCTTTCCCTGCTCATGAATTCATAAGTCATGCATGAGTCTGCACTGCACTCATTTCTGCACTGAGAGCTTCATAAGCCAAATGAAAATACTTGATGTACCCCACATCAATGTTACTTTAATTGATGTCTACATTTAGATGCTCAGGAAATGTCAGGCTTATGACTCCTTGGTCCACACTACCATAGCTTTTTCGGTCTAACTGTCCAGATGAAACGGTTGATTGTATTATCTGCATAGCATGTCACCCAGCAATCTGGGGAATGGTCATACAGCTCACCTTTGCCCATTTCAACCTGTTTCATTATATGCCAATGATTTAATTTAAAAGTTAGACATACTGCATGGATCATTTTAGTGCATCTGGTGAAGGGTGTTTTCACATAAACACAAGATGACCTGTATTGGGCATACAGTGTTTCACATTATAATTACTGTCTAATTATGTATTTTTCTGTATGCCATTGCTCTGGCACTTACTGGGTACCAATTGTAAAATCAGTTTTAAAAAAAACCTACAATGCTTTGAAAAGGAAAGCAAATCACCTATAATATACTCCCACTTAACATTTACAAAAGCTGGTTTTGTAAATGTTGCCAAGACACAACCAAGCACTGTCTGATGTTTTAATTATACGATTGCATGAGTGTGGACATAATGGATAATAGATAAAAAGCTTAACTACCATATTGAAAATACTGTATATCCACACTTAATTTAGTGGTAATCTTCTTTTGCTAGTGTGTAGCTTGAGCAAACAGTCTATGCTTCAGAGAAGAGTATGGGTTATAGAGTATAGGAGTGCAAAGACCTCATCTGCAATGAAGTGTGGTGCAGGTGGCACAGCAGTGACCAGAGAAACACAAATCACAGAGCAAAATTTTCAAAGGAATAAGAATCTATGAAAAATGCATGAAAAATGGCATTTTTGGCAACAGATATTCCAATCATGATCATACATAAACACACACACACACACACACACACACATACATATAGTACATAGTATGATGAGCAACTACCACACATTGTAAAGGCTGTACAAAATCTGTTATTGTGTTTAAACCATATTTTTCCCTCAATGTGTAACATTATTCAGTTTAAAAACATTTTCAATCAAAAATATCTGAATATGTTTTTTTTTTTTAAAAATACAAGTGTCTATTAAAATGGGAAATTTTGATATATACAAGACTAGTCTTTGCAGAAAGATCTCTCAGAATCTGGAGGGTACACCTCAGATGTGATTTCCACTTTATCTGTATTTCCTTTGTGAGAATTTATCTACAATTGAATGTGATCTTGTCACAAAAAGGTAACATTTTAATGATGATAGAAATTATATTTACTTATTTCATGAGTCATTTAAATGAAACACTGTAATTTAATCATGTTGTAACTGAGTTAAATGTTTCAATTACAGATTTAATCTGATTTCTGGGTTGCAGTGCAAGTCACAGACCACTGGTAACAAAGGTTGTCCTGGTAGAAACAGCTACAGCCATCTGTGCTCCATTACTTTTCCAAAATTTCCCTGCGTGTTCTTGACAGGTACAACATGAAGATGATCTATATTTGCATTAGAAAACAGCTTGTGGTCTAACAGGGGGGTTTCTAGCTTGGAGGTACTATAAAATCGTGGCACAGCTGTCACATATTCAGATAGACTGTGCATAGGTTTTGCAGCCTGTCTCTGTGTTTCAAATCAAAATTATGATGTGTAGAGGAATACAGTCAGTGGTAAACAATGAGTATGCATGGGAAGGAAATGTGTAATCTAGGACAAAAATTAAACTTTAATAGCTTTCAAATAGCATTTTCAAACTTGACTGCTATTTCCTAATGTAGCAGTGCCATTTGTAAACCTGCATGTAAATAATTAATAACTTTTACAGAGCATGGAATACCCACATTAGAGCAAAGCATCTTGGAGCTCAAACGGTAATTATGTCAGCTTGTGCAGGGAATGGTTATGAAGCTACAGTATAGGAGCCCAAGAAATAAATGGCAGATTTGGTTTTGTTGCACAATTTGGCTGCACTGTACAATGACTTTATCTCTCATTAAGCTGGCATGTAAGTGTGCATGCATGTTCTGCAATCCTTTTTTAAATTATATTTTATATACCATTAAAAGAAGTAATAATTATATTATTGAGAGTAGTTCTAATATATCTAGCATGATTTACTGAAATAACAAAATACGATAATGCTTAAAATGACAATTCTGTGTACATATTTCATATACAAACAAGAGATAAAAGAAACAAGCATGCACTCATTCACACACAGAAAGGGTTATCCTTTTTTACTGTAAATTTCTCAGCCACCCCGACTGTGTCTGACATGTCTTTTTGAAAACTAGAAACGTTACATATTTTATGTATTCCAAGCTTTTTAGCGCTTGACAATTGCTTGATAGACATTTGTTGACAGGCAGAAATTTCTGGTAGTAATAAGAAAGGACATTCTTCTGTTGTGTTTATTTAATTCTTCTTGAGGCTGAGGGCAGTGGCAAAGAATGTTCAAAACAGAAGCAGAATGTGCCTCCATAGGTTACTCTTGATTCTAACAAGTCAACATTTTGCTTTCACAATATGTAGGGTGATTACAGGACACATTGTTACAGACATCATTTGATAAACAGGGTTATAAACAGTACATAGTGACATATATTAGTATGCTCTATTAATTTTGTTTATCATAGTTAATAAACATAATGAGCATTTTCCCTACGCTGATCTAAGGCCTGGTATCAATTGCGAACTATTTTCATATCCTCAAGGGTTTTACAGGACTCTATGAAATTTCACACAAATTATGCTGCATCTTAAATCCTCAGTGTATCATGCCTTGCAAGAGCAAATAATTGCTCTGATGAGCTGCTTGTGGATATTCAGTGAAGGGATGCTGCTCAAACACAGGAGTGGTCTCATGCTCTTGAGTCTTTCATTATTTCAGATTGTTATATTCAGTCTATCTAGATAGGGACATGCAGGGTTCAAATAAAGCAAATAAAGCAAAAGACAAAGTAAAGACCTCTCCCCCTCCATAACTTAAATTTCTGTGTATCTGTGGTCATATATCTGATCAGTGTAGCTTGCCTCAGAAAAAAAGAAGTCCATCCAAGAGAGAATTGTTCTTCCCCTCCTTCCCAACCTTTTTAGGACAGGGGGTCTGGTAACACAGTCAAGAAGAGCTGGGAGGGGGAAGTTGTAGGACTCCTCTGATTCACCCGATAGCTACCCTCTTCTCACCACACCAGAATTACCTATTGCTTTTTTTGTCAGAATGTGATAAAGTTAGCATCGTGCATACACAGGCACCTGGTGGACCAGGATTGGCTGTCAGGAATTGATGAGATCCATGATGTTAACTGGCTTAACCCTTATCTTTCCAAGGTGAGGTGGAGACAATTGCTGCTGGTAATGTAGTATGATCTCGTTGCTAAGAAACGGTACTCCTTAAAAACCTTCTTAAAAAATTACTCTTCTAATGGTAAGGGTCTTTATTATAGAATGGGGGAAAGGTATGACAGGGTGTCAACACAGCAGAATGAAAAGGTTCAATGAAAGGAAGAGGGAGTTTGCAGTATGATCTAAGATATTTAACTATGCACATTCTGTTATATTATGTAATCATTGGACCCCTAATACAGTGTAATAGACCACTGAAACACATACAAACAAAAAGATATCTGATAAGCTACTGGTCCATCAACTCTACTTAAATCAGTTAAAAGCAAGAACATGTCTGTTCACCAGATGTTGTATAAATAGATTCTGAGACTCCTTGTACATACATAAGCCATACAATAGTAAACCCTGAAACCTAGATCCAGTGTCTGTCACTCAATGGAGAAGGCATCTAATTATGGAGAAGGATTGCTGTGGTAGACAGGGCAGTGGAAAGCTTGTCAGAAACCTGCTGTCTGCACCACCTAATGGTTCAGGCATTTTACAGCTGGTGACTGACTTTTCTTTGAGGATAATTGCCATCTCTGAATCATGACTTGAAAACATAAATACATTGTGACAGTGGCCCAAAGCACAGAGGACTGTTTCCACTAGTGTTCCACTATTTTGACTTTTGTGCAGTTATTATTAAAGCATTCTTATCATCAGAATAGTCCTTTAAAAAGAAATACCAATCTGCTTGTGAGTCTTCTCTGATCTTAAAAGCTGACAGTAAAGAGAAGGATTTTTTTGTAAAAACTGGAAATTCAAAACAAGTGAAATTTGATGTATAGAATATTTTGATTCTGCAATAAAGCCTTAAGTGACAGATCATATATGAATACAAACATTTTAAATTATACTGATTTAAATAATGCACAGTGAGAAAAATAAATAAATTACAGCAAAATATTTTTATGAAATTCACTTTTAATGGGAATGAGGGTCTGCAAGACTGAAAGTCACTAGCTGGGAGCCGGAAATAATCTCCATTCATATATTTTGAAATACTACACTTTGAGTCCATCCTAGTTTTCAAATAAATATGCCACAATAATGTTAGGCAGGCTTTAGATGCCATTGCTATATTAACCATTCTCTTTTAAGATTTTCTCCTGCTCAACTGAACTTAATAGCCCTACAGCTGACACCCTCTCCTCCAGCGATTTGAATTTTATCAAGCTTGCCATTTGTTGCACTGCAGGGGTCACCAATCACATATTGCCAATGGCATTAGAGGAACAGTGAGGCTAAATATGCTCAGTTAGCATTCTTGCAGGCACCCAGCTTGCCAGGAGTGGTCCTCTGGAGAGTGATAAGGCTGATGCTCTGAAATGGCTTAACCCCCATCCTTCTCCTGCAAGGCTAAGCTAATTGTTGCCTTGCTATTGCAGCTAACACCTGAACATCATGTCACAGGACTCATGACTGCACAACTAACATGTGACTCTAATTCATGTGCCATTTGGAGGCTTGCTATATCAACTACTTAACTGAATATTCACAATAATATATTAGGCTTCCAGCCTAACCTTCCTCCAAGATGTAGTATAGGGTGAAAAGGCACACTCATTCATTCACTTATTTATAGAGAATTAATAAGTATTACCCTTTTTTCTCCATAAATTAGAATGTCCAATTGTGTCTCTCATATCACAGCTCTGTCACCTGTACTTGCATTTGTGGACTGCAAATAAAGCGCTTTGCCTCCTCTGAAGCAGTTGTTGAAATGCCAAGGGCTATTTTACACAGTGCAGGCCACACAGTATTACAGGAGCTGTTCCACTGATAGGAGGAGAGACAATGACCTCTCACTGACAACAACTGGTGTCCTGTGGGGCATTTGGCAGGTGGTCAGCACAGGCTTATAAGTGGTAACTGCAGGAACGCTGACTGATTTAAACCCTCCCTGTTGGCACAAAGCCAATTGTGCCCCACATCTGTATTATCATTACACCTGCAAATCATTATCAAATGAAGGAAATTCTTCAATATTTAAGGAACACTGGATGATGAAATGTCTCAACACTACCCCATAACCTATGAATATAGAAGCAATCGTAAAGCCCATAATTCAAGAACTTATGCATCCTGTCATTCAGACATAGATATGCATTATAAACAAACGACAGATTTATTGAAAGATGTCATTAAAAAAATTCAAATTCTGGTTAAGTTTATTTTATGTCCTTGTTGGGTGAAGTAACACCAACAATCAATCTCAAACATTAAATCCACTGAGAGTAAAACCATTATTAATACTTTGAGTTTACTTTCTAGGAATAGTTTATGTCATTGTAGGTCATTTTTCTTACTTATTGAAACAGCTAAGTAGCAGGTAAGAATGTAACCATTGCAGCCACTTTTATGGTGAATTCTACTTGTAATATTAAACCCACAATGTTTTTTTATAAACATGGTAGCAATTACAACAGGTAATAAAATAACATTTTCACCATAGTGCCAAGAGTGCCATTAAAATCGAGTAATAGCATCAGATCTTTGGGTGATTAGATCATCAAGACTAAATATGCAGAAATTGATTGCAGTAACAGAGTGTAGTAACACATTTAAAGATGATAGGTGTAGGTTTTTCATCAAGTAGAGCAAACACTACTGCAGTGGATGTGCAGCTGAGAGGCCCACGTCTGATTATCCAGTGTAATAATCTCTGCTGCCTTAAAAAAGTACATACACTGAAAAATGCCATTGGAAAAAAATCTATATTAATATGTATTCAAACAACAAAACAATACATAACACTGTTTCTATGGTGTTCTAGGATGTCAGACATACAACCTCACTGGGGGGGTCACATAATTATTATTTTCAGGAAATTTAGAGTTCAAATCATGCTCAGGAAATAATCCCACATGCTACATCTGTAGCGCATCTGTAGTTTGTTTTGGCTGGCATTTTGCAGTCTGTGCTTTTCTCTGTTGTTCAGGACATTGTTTTCCTGATGGCTAATTCCAGTTCCTACATGCCCCCAAATGTCAGTGTCTATGCTGAATTCTTCATTTCATTGCCACACCTGTCCTTATAATGTCCCAATAGCTTTGCTATTTCCATTCACCACATAGCTATTGATATTACTAAGCATGTAATTTTTCAGTGTAACTTTGACTTTGATTATGAGCTGTTTTTAATATTATCATTTGTACATGTCAAATTGTATTAAAAAGTCTGCAATGGTGGAAGATACTGAGTTTGGGGGTGTATTACATTCACATTTTTATTTACTTTATTATTATTAATAACAAATGCTTGTTCTGCAGTCATTACCTCTTTTAGCCCCTGTGCATTTCATTTCCAAACCATATCTTTTCAGTGCAGCTGTAGAAGGCAACCCTTTAAATGGTGACATTCCTCACTTCCAGACCTGGAAGACATCAATGAGTGCTAATAACATTTTCAGCGACATTGTGTATTGAACATTTGAACATGATTATATTCTTGTCTGTTATTTATGTCAGTGGTGGGATGAAAGGTTTCCCGTGATTAAGAAGCATGAGTTAATGACTTTCTTTCCCCGTGGCTGGCATACTGACTCACTGACTGAACCTGAGTTTGGAGTTTAGAGTTCATTCCACCTTTACAATGAACCTGCAGCCCCCAAGACACCTGACATCGTTCTAAATGGTAAATGAAAATCAACAAAAAATGTTCAATCAACATTATTGCTAAGCAACTTTAACGAAAAATGCCTTCTGTGAGTAAACGGGAAGGGTAAACACTATTATGAATTTACACACTATCATGGAGAAAAAAATAGCCTTTTGAGTGGAATATTTAAGAAGTATTGTAATACCTGAGATGGTTTCAAAGTATTTTGAAGTATACAAACATAAGATACAAACAGAATATAGATTCATTGATACATTTTAATGGAAGACCCTTTCAGATGCCGTAAGTGCTTATGTAATCAATAAAATACAATTGTATACATGCAATAATATTACATTATGGTATTATTCATGTTTCATGAATAATACAACAATGTAATATTATTGATTTGGGCTATTATTACTATTAGTAGCCCAAATCAATAATATACATTGTTGTATTATCATTATTATTATTATTATTATCATTAGTAGTAGTAGAAGTAGTAGTAGTATGTACAACAACAATCGATAAATCCAATGGGATAAAATGGCAAGTGTATCTTACGACGCACCAACGATTTCTAATCTACGCACTACGGTGTTGCTCACTGTTTCTTCACAGTTCTTTGCTGAATTGTGCAAGTTCTTCAACAGTTCCCTAGAGATACTGATGTTTAGCTTGCTCTTGACAGTACAGTTGAAAGCTCTGAAAATTTCCCTGTAAAGCATCTTAGTGGCTGTATGTAAATAATGAATAAGAGCATCTGTTGGATCCTGTTATTTACTCTTTATCTTCTTCTAATTAAATAAATGAGCCTGAGTTCAAAGTTTCGTTTTCATGTCTGTTTAGCATCAAATTCTTCAACTGTTGAGAGTGGTGAATGGTGTAGTAAATACTGTCTAAATGTATTCTTTCTTCAACTTAAATCAAACAAAAATAGTTCTGCATTTTCTCAAAGAATACTGTTTGAATGTCCTTGAACCTGTTTTGTGGAATAATACAAAGCAATAAAAAAGCATTGTCTATCATTAGTATAATCACAGCAGAGTACCAACAGGCATTTTAGCCATGACTGTAGATAGCTTTATTCTGCCCTGGTAACTTTGGCAATATAAGATTATTTCAGATGATCTTCTTTCGTCTTTACCTAGTTATGTTGGTTAGCTAGGTATTTGAATCAACAAAATCACCCAACTTTAATTTACCAGTTAGTTATCTGCAACAGCAAAAATATGCTGCTGTGTTAGATGCAGTGACTAGATAACATAATTTATTTATTTTTAGCCTTGGCATACCATAAAAAACCATGGCTGCAACATTGGACCAGTCAGGGGACAGGACTGGAACTATCAATTTTTCATAAAGTGGAATTATAGCCCTACAATCAACACAGTCTAGGGTAGGTAGATTAGGTATATTTGACATAGCTGCAGATACCATTGGAGGTAACAGAACAGAAATGGATTGTGCAAATGCCCAAGAGAGACATCATACTTCTCTATGTATTTTGATTTTATGTAGGTATGTATGTATGCATGTATGTATTTATTTGTTTGTTTGTAACTGCAGTTACTTACTGCAGAAGCACAGACGTGGAGAACAGTGAATTACTGTCTAATTACCCCCTGTGAGGCAGGTGTCAGCTTGGATTCCATCTGCATCTTGCATAATGATTAAAAATGATGAAAGTGGGATGGCTTCAGTAAAGGTCACCATCTAATCTTACTTTACACAAATAAATGGAATTAAAGACAGCAGTCTGTCTTACTCAGTTGATCAGTGTGAGCTTTCATTCCATAGAACAATGGCCTTAGTTGAGATTTTGTGGGATGTTAATTCCATGGGTAAATCCAAGCAGGGGTAATCAACTTAAGCTGGAAAATGTTAGTCATACAACACAATGATTACTCTTTATTTTTGTCAATTTACTCATACAATTACTTCATTAATAGTTGACATTGAATTTATTGATTGTGAAGCAGATTGTCAGTAAACCTGTGTCTTAGTCTGTTTCGGTTTTTGTTTCCATTTTGTTGTACTTCCTTGTTTTCCCCCCATCTCTGTGCCATGTACTTGTGTTTTTATGCTTCCCTCATGTCTTTGTTCAACCCCCTTGTTCTGCTTGATTGTTTCATTGATTCATTGTTAAGAGTCTGATTGTCTGATTTGTTTCACCTACCAGTTCGCTCACCTGTTATCTGTTCCACCTTGTTATGTGTTGTATTTGTATCCCTTGTGTTTCTTCGTTTGTTGCAAGTTTGTCTCAGTTCATTTATTCTCTGTTGTGTTACAAGCCTTTCCTCTGTATCTGCCTGTTGGTCACATCTTTTGCCGGGTTCCCTGGTTTGGATTGTGATTTGTACCTGTTTGCTGTGCTTTTCTTGTTTTGATTTTTGCCTGCTTTTTTTTACTTTGTTTTTGGATTGTGCTTCTGTACTGCTGCCGTGTCATCCTGGCTTGACCCTTGCCTGAACTCTGATAATAAAGTAGTTTATTTTACATTATTTTGAGTCCCTGACAAACCCTGACACGGATAAAATGTCCTAATTCATCTCACATCCCCTCCTCTCTCCAGTCCTTTCCTCCACGCACTTCCGGGTATGAGATAAGCAGGAGTGAGGCAGAGGAGGTGAGGGGTGAAAAGTTTTGGGATACACCCAGGGACTCAGTTAGAGGAATGGCTATCTCATCCCACACCATATGTGGAGCAGTTCTCCAGTATAGGTGGTGTGTCCTGAACTGGCTGACTGTGGAATAAACTGACAAGCACATTTCCCAGAGCAGAAGTATTTACCTCCCTGTGATTGACTGAGGACCTTCCAAAGAGATATGAAAAATACACATGCACACATACAATTTGTAGTGCAGAACGCTGTCTTTGTAGGTGCCAACAAGACATACTAAAAATTCATAACATAATATATCTGATATATTTTGTATATGGGGCTATGAGCTGTGTTCTGCTTTATTGAGTCATCACATTTTTTCTGTGGACTAGTGCTAATTTTAGACAGAGTGGTCCTGTTTCCAATTCTACATCATCTGTGGTAGCAGCGTGTATTTGAATTTCTGTCATGTGTTTAGGGGTGTAGCATATTGGCTGAATTCCTGGACTTCTCTCAGCATGATCTGGAGGAGACATAAGCCATCCCCATCTGCCAGGAATTCTTTCACTCTTCTGTGTGTCTTTGCATTCCCAAGTCCTAATGAAAGACAAACACATTCAATGTTGTTTTTAAATGAACATTTAATCACTGCACTAACTACAGATAAATTACTTATCTGCAGGCTAACAGTGCATGTGCAATTTACTGTGATATTTCAAATACATCCATGAACGTTTATCGCAAACATAACACACTGCATCTAATAGGAGGGTAGTTTAATAATTAATTTAAAAATTATAATTCTTTTGATGCAAAAATACATTGCATTTTTGCACAAGTTTGCTCTATATATATTCACACTACATAATACACATAGGTATATAAACTGGCCTGTTCGGGTCTTAATATGCATCTTTGCTAGCTCTGTTAGCAGCTGTGTAGCCAATAGAGTTGGGGTAAACAATGCTATGATTACTATTATGAGTTACTGTGCATTGCCTATTTTGTTTAAATGTATTTTACAATTAAGTAAAAAATGCACTAACCAGTTACCTTACACACAGCATTTTTAGCCAGTTTATTAATTCATGATGCATGAAGAAACAGTAAATGTAGTTAGTTAGTGAACTGAACTAGAGCAGCAAGCTGAGCAATAGGCTGTCATTGCTAACTAGGCTGGTTTAACTAAGGTCCTGTTAGCTAGCAAGGTTGTCTCATGTTACATGCAAGGGCAACAAGCTTTAGTAGCACAAAGTAAAGCGCTATCCCATTTGTAACATGCCTATAAATTTAGTGACCTCCTCGGTTGCTAATTAAATGTATTGATACTTGTTGCATTGTATTTTAAGCAATGCATTTTAATTAACAATTTCATTTCATTGATCTTATTATCTATTCCACAACTGCAGATTAAAGTTTATTATGTCTATATCTGCATACAGTTGTGGTGATACAATGACCAGTGCCAAGTTGTAGTTGATCAAGTTGTTAGGAAATAAATATGAAATCAATGCTGTTGGTACCAGATGTGGCACTATACCCTATCCACTGGGTCCAAGGATTCTGGATTTTCTTTGGAAACAAACTTTACTTAATAGCAAATTAAGCATCACGTTATAGGATTTCTTGCCTATGACATTACCACAAAACAACCAATATGACCTCAAATTGTGTGCTATCCCTCCTGATCAGCAAATGGCTGCTCAAGACCAAACTACCCAAACCCTAACCCTAACCAACCCTCTTGGTACAACTGGTTTTGTAACCACCACTCCACATTGCTGTGTGTAATGTCCTTCCACTGTTAATGCAGCTCACTATTGGCTACCACTAGGCTTGTGTGAATGAAAACTATTCTGTCATTAGCACAAGACATGTACATTGCACACAATTCCCTGTAGCATATAAAGGTACACTACACTTTTTATTCACTCTCGAAATAGGGGATACTAATAAAAATGAAGCATCACTGTATAAGTTTTGACCATAATAAAATGTGCAGAACAGTTTCAAGTCTGTTTGGAATCCTATTGTCCAACTTTTTAACTGTTTCTATAGGTAAAATGGACCATTATTCAAGAAGCAATGTATCCAGTTCTTTGAGAGATGGAGGCAAAAATTGCTTCTATATTCTGTAATAAATTACGTCCCCTTAAAGTTCAATGAAGTTTTGACCTGGTGATTTGGGATTGCGTGAAATGGTGTTTGACCTCATCATGGTGTTCATGAAACCACTTGTTTCCATTTAGCTTTGTCTATAGGAGAGTTTGGAATACAAGATCCAAAGAAAGCAATTCTTGCATCATAAGGTACGGAACAAATCAAAATTTGTTTGTCGCTTGGCCATGGTCATTGTTCGCCGAAAGAATGTGAGTGAAAGTAGGTCACAATTTATTAGTTCTATTTTATTCCTTTGAATAATACAGTCTTTCTTTCAGAACTGCGAGTACCTATACTTGGTCATTTTTGTACCTCGGCTGTGAGTTCAAAAAGTTTCTTTTAGTTTTTTTTTCCTACAAAAATAAACTTATTGTTATCAGTATCACAATTTGCTTCCTTTCTGTCAATCACCTTTACAGGTCAAACAACAAATCTCAACAAATGGTGAGAACAACCAAACATGTGCATACTCAACCAGCATATTTTAAGTACTTCCCCATATCTGAAACTCTTAAAATATTCGGTGGGTATACATGACAACTCAAAATACAACGGGTCAAATGACTCGCTCACTAAAGAATGCAGTTTCACAAAAATATTTGAACTCTTCACTCTTATGGTTCTTGTCCAAACAGATAATTGAAAAATAAAAGGATTATCGCTCGGCTGCCAAATCATGGCAATGCCCATCCATGCTGAAAGTCTATAGCTTTCACTACCTTTCTTATCCAAACCATCACGTAAGTTCTGAGGTCATTTTTTGAAGCATTTTCCCACCCCAAACTCGGCTGACCTCTTCCACCAACTTGGGAGAAAGAAGCTATGGACATGTGACTCCTCTGATTCATATGATGACTAGCCTTTAATTCTTTGCCCAGTGCAGATACACCAGCAATTTCATACTAGCTACATCACAATGTTGTGCTCATGTTGTGCACCTGTGTGAGCCCTTACTGACTCTCTAAAGCGATGACACCAATGATCTAATGACTTAACTGGCTTAACCCAAACCATTCCCTTGGAGAGCGAGGCCATTTGTTACCTCACCAGTGTGGCCCTCCAGCCAGTGTAAAGTAATAAAAAGGCTCATGCCCAATCACAGGGCTCATGCTTGTTTCCCAAATGTGTGTCCTGGTGTGCCAGCCACCAGGAAGCCATTCTGCACGAATTCTAAGGCTGAACCATGATAATGATTGATAGCCAATCATAGCTCTCAGTGCTTACCACCTGGTCATTGGTCAGGCAATCTGTCACAGCAGAAGCAAGAACCCATTTAAATGAAGACTTTCTATTTTTACTCAGACATTAGTGGGGGTCTGGAACAGGACATGTGAAATAAACACATGGTTTTATTTTGAAAATGCTCTCAAACTATCACAAATACTAGACATGTGTGGCATTGTGATCATTAGTATTGAGTTTAGTATCGTAAGTGATATAATCACACACGAACATGCCAGCACTGTACTGGAATTTAATTTTTACTAAAATACATGAATGGAAATACATGTCAGAATATCTGAAAGTCCCTATCACCATAGGTTGTTTGTAAGTACAAGCAAGGTGCTAAGTGGTTTCAACCCTCCTGTGTAGGACTTCCTATTAAAACTATACTCAGACATAAATGAGGGCACACATCCATCCATGTCTGTAAATGTGAATTTTTAACACCTTCAGAAGTGCAAACACATTTTTTTTAACCTACGTGCTAAAGGTTTTCATTTGCACATTTCAATTTTTAATAATCTAATATAAAACTGCCAGTTTTTCATCTAAAAATAATCAATAGATACTCTTCTGCATAGAAATAAATCAACCAATGCATCACTTACTGGTATTCTAATGCAGTGGTCTATTGTACCTATACATTTTAAATATTTAAGATTATGGTGGTTCAGCAGATTTGATGAGAGTTGCACCATCTTTTCTCTCCTAGTTTTCAGTCAATTGATTTTGGTACTTGAGAGTTTTCTGAGAAGTATAATTTATTCTGAATACATGCCTTTATCAATTTGCAAAACCTTCTCTCCCCTCATGAATGGCAAATTTGATATGTTTTTCAAATCAGTTTGTACATATTTAAGCATACAACATGCACATAGAATATTGTCCTTCAATCTAGATTGCTAGTATATTGGTAGTCTAACTGTAGCAACAAATGTAAAGTGTGATTTTGCTCTACTTTTTCATTAAAGTCCAGAAAAGTCCAGCCCTTTCCCTTGTAAGTAGTCACTAGAATGTTCCCTGATTTGTTTTTGGAAGACAAATTTTCATTTCTATACCAGAACTAATTTCTTGTATTTGTTTTTTTTTAATTGTGGCACACATTCATAATGTGCAGCAATTAATCATTTTATTTACAAATTCAACTAAAATACTTTGAGACTGATGACAATTAAACTAAGTATGCAAATTCATATAACAGTACATGTCATGAGCAAGCACTTCCTGATGTTATCATTTGCATGAACACAGTCTCATATTATGCTTTTTAGAGGACTCAAAGATCTCATTGGCACCTTAGGGTTGACAACATGTCTTTGTCCAATCAAACACACCTCTGCTTTTCCTATATGAAATCCTATTTAGACTAAACGTAAAATTTCACAGAAGGACATGACTCATGTCATTTTTGCTACTGCAGTTCAGTATCGTGAGGTCAAATGACTGACTGACTGCTGTAAAGAAGGTAGAAAGAGAATCAAGAAACCTGCCTCTTGCTCAGGGTGTTTTTCTGCAGGAGATTGATACTTCCAAATACTTTGACACAGGTGTGTGGGTGTGTGTGCTTTACATAACAATTTGTAATGTAAGGGAGAACAACATCATTATGTTCTGATTTGGAAATACTTGATTATTGTGAGAACATTAAGAACAGTAACTGGCATGGCCAATTACCGTGGAAAAAATAGGTGAATTACCCCACCTACTAGAGATACATATAAAGCAAATGAGACACACAACACATTAGACAAATTAGGCAAACCTCAAGCATACTTACCTCAATATCAAGTATCTATGTGTGTGAAATACTCACCTGTTAATCCTCTTACCTGGAATTTATCTTGGTGACCACAGTTTTTTACATTTTCCATTTTGCGTTGCTCCTTGTTACCTGTCTGTCAAGCTTGAGAATGCAAAGCAAAAGCAAAGTATTCTCTGGTCTCTGGTATAATTGTTTTGGCCTCACCACTCTTATTAATCCTCACAACCTGACATTTTGCTCTGACATTTCATGAATATGAGTGGTAAATTTCTCCATATTTATATCACATCCAAAAATCCAAAACAGAGAGAGCCCACAGAACAGGCAGTAGAGAATGTGATGGATTCCATTGCAGAGTTATCATTTTCTTCTCTGAAGTGAGTCCAGCAAGGAAAATATGTAACTGACATAATAACAGGCCAAGGGGGAAAGCATCATTTAGTAGCAAAAGGCCCTCATACCTATTCTGAGAACCAGAAAACCTCTGAAGAGTGCCACACCATACGAAAAGAAGGGCCAGAAAGGTGTGTCTGACAGCTTTGTTGTGAATAGTTTGCGAAGGGGTCAGATATAATGTATGCACAAAATGGAAGTGTGTCATCTGGTGATGTGGGTTCCACAAAGCAAGAATTGCATTTGTCCAAAACATGCATATCCCTTGTCTAGTGGCCAACGGTTTGTGCAAATATCTGTGTAGTAGCATATAAATTGAAGATTCTAAATTGGAATTGCAGGAACAAAAGAGAAATCGGGCAATTTAGATGGCATTGTAAATCCTGGAATTGCCCTCAGCTCATGGACATCAGGAATGTCACACAGAGTTTATTCTCCTTTTTTGGGACAATTGAAAGGATGATATTGAGCAACCTCCAATCAAAATGGTGGAATTTAATGAAATAGGAAAGTGATTATGCAATCTCCGGTTGAAATTGGCATGTTTTCCCAACTGTATGCCAGATTATGATTTTATATGTAATTATAGGGCTGAAGTGAACTTTACACTGTCTAAGAGGTATGCTAGAGAGCAATAAGTGAAAATTTTAGTAACATTAGAGCTTGATCTTAACACTTGGTCATAGGCATTTTTTATGTGATGTTGAAATGGTAGCAAGGAGGGTTGTTTTTTATATAATGGCAGTTCTACAGTTATAAACAATAGTTTAGTGGTTGATCTGACCAGCTACATCTGAAATGCATGTGCATCGCGTGTTCTTGGCATGAAATTAGCAGAACTGAGGTGTTTGGTAAGTAAAGGCCCTCTTCATTCATCTTTAGTGTTTTTTTAATGTATAACATCCTGCAGTTTGGAGATGTTGCACAGTGATCCATGTCCATAATTGACATGTCAGTCAAAGTATGAATAATTGGAGCTTAAAAATCAATTTCCTCCTAAAATAATTTCACAGATGCCCTGACATATGTTCTTGCATATATTACAGATGTGATGTATCTATCCTGTTTGTAACATTACTGAGCAAAAGAAGGGCCGTTACTTTTCCTAGTAGTTCGACAAATTCATGTGTCATCTTATCTGCTTCCAAACATTTTGGCTGGAATGGGCCATTAATTCTCAAATGTTCTTGTCCATTACTGTGTTGCCCAACACTGCCACAACGACTTAGCGAAAATGACAATATCCACATTCCATTGACTACCAACATGAACTATGTCTACTGTGCATTTCAACATTTCCCATTCACAGCATTGAAGACAACCTGGCATTGGATGTGGCTCTCCTTTTTATAGTTTTGCACTAACCATAGGCTCCTGCTCTATCAGGGTGGGAAGAACTTTGGAAGTTGATTGAATGTATCTTTACCTTTCAAGTCAACAGCTAACATTAAATCTAGCTAGCTAGCCAGTTAGCCTGGTAGTAATCTGATCTTAGATATCTGAGAGAGAGCAGCAAATATTAACTAGGAGGTGTAGAAGGTAGGTCTGTCGTTGGTGAAAGGTAATACGAGGATAGTGCACTCAGGAATGTCCTTCCAATGCAGACACTGTTCATTCAACGGCCCGTTTGTTAAATACCTGAGACTGGTCAGTTTTTTCCACCATTCCAGCTAGCAAGGTGTGGATGTGCTTAGACATTGTGTGTGTGCACATGCTGCTACCAGGGGTTTGTCCTGAAGGTTTTTACAGAGTGGCACTTCACTCTTGTGTTTCATTTGGAAATAAAATATACTACATAAATAGAATTTAATATATGACATGGTATATGTTACAGTGTATCAGCATATCATTCAAAATTCTGGACCCCTAAAATCCAATGATATTTTACAGTACACTAAAAGTGTATACATTGAAATGAAGTGGTTTCTAGAATGACTACAGTTTTGAAATGCAATACAGTTTCCCACCCTTCAGAGCAAAATTAAAACAAAGCATTCACGCTTCAAACACATGCAGTCTGTCAATTGATTGTATCACACTGCAGAGATCTTGAATATCACACTGTAAAAGAAAGGTGCAGTGTGTTTTACAGTTGGAAGCAACTCACTAATGACATCTATTGTGACATGCAAACACATACTGGAGAGTGGAGATATTTGTATTGTTCTTTATTCTGTGGTACAGCCTAAAGTAGTATGAAATACATTAAATAAAGGAGCAATTGTGAGGCTTGGTACATATCCTGTCATTCTTTTTTTCTTTTTATAAAATGAGTGTAGCTTTCTAGGAGAGCACTCTTCAAAGGAATTGCTATCTTTTCTCTATCAGGTTAAGGGACAGGGACTAAGGGAGTTCACAGAGAAAGCACCATTTGGTGTGATGAGATTATGAGTTTACTGGCCTTAACCCTATTTAATGGCACTCCATCATATTTACCAAATGGCACGTCTGCAATGTCTGGTTATCTGCAATAGTTATACAGATTGACAATAACAGAGCTGTCAGCTCTAAAGTGCATTCTGATAACAGCTTCTGACTCTGAATCTGAATGAATTACAAAATTTGGTAGGTATAGGTTCATCACTGAACCTTCCAAAAACATAACAAGAGTGATTTTCAAATATCAGTAACATGCAGTTTTGACATATATGTTCATCAGAATTTATTCTCAGGCATTGCTTCCTAGCATGGTTGAACAAGCAAATAGCAGTGTATATGTTTAAGGTCACAAACACATGAAATGTTTCTATGCATATCTGAGGAAAGACATGAAAGGAAGATGAAAATAAATAAACAGAATCAAATTATAGGCTTTCTGTGGGCCTTGTAGTCAATTTTTTTGTACTGTAAATCACCTGCTGCAGTGCCAGCTGTGGTGATACACTATGAGCAATGCACGATACAATTCAGATAAATACCTGCATGACAAATAAATGTGTTGCAAAGTAGACATTAATTCAGGACTTGTAGGACATGTGTCCTTATGACAAAAGAGGGAGACATTTGTCAGTCTATGCCACAGATGGCCCCAGCAGAGAGCTTGACAAATCACCCCACCTTGCTTTTACTGGTCACGGGGGTTTGAGGAACAGCTCCATGGCTTTGTTAATCTGTGAGCATTTGGCACAGGCACTTCTCCTCAGAGCAGGGATCCCACGTTCCTTTTAATGACCTTCAAAATGTTGTCCATTATTCATGGAAAACACCCTGGCTAGGCTCTGGCACTAATAACTAATTAGGCTGGAAATGACAGCCCTTTGGATTATCACGCAACAGTCAGGTATAAATGTCTCAAATCAAAGTGGGTTACATTGTTTGATCTTCAATGCACTTGCTTGTCATTAGAATGTTTCACTTTGTATTTCATAAACCTGCCCCTGGGTGCCTCGCTGCAAATTTTCAGATGACAATGTTTTTTTCACATGTACAAAAATGATTTATTTATTCAAGGGCAAATGCAAAAATATATTGCTTAAAGGGTCAGGCAACAAATTGTGCAAGAAACCTTTCATATCAAAGTATGTGTTGTGATAATATTTGTGTTGTGATATTATAAAATATACAAAATATTACAGCATGTAGTGTCATATATTGCCAGAACTGTGAAGTTAATGTTGTTTTGCCTCATGTATGTTATGTGGTCTGTAAAATAAATCGATAAACTGATATTTTTACCCCAAGTCAAAAACCAGGAATTACAGGTCTTAGGAGTACACAGGCTGTTGCAGTGTAATAATGTAGTGGTAGCTAAATTGTACTTGGTTAGCTACCACTGGCAATGTGTGTGTACTGCAATCACTGATTACATGTGGCGTAATATCACACAGTCATTATTAAATGCAGAGCTATGACCACATCCCAGCCCTGATCTAATTTTCACTGCTATTCTAAATAAATGTACCTTTTTATTGTACTATGAAAAGCAGGACATGATTTTCCATGGCAATAAAATAGAATGCATCAAATTTGAATGACTTTTAAATAAAATAATAATGGAAATAAAATTAATATAGTATAAAATTTAAAATGCAATGTAAACTAGGCCTGAACACAATGAATCATAAAATATAAAACTATCTTTACCTGGAAAGTGAGATAAATGTAGGTATGTGCAATATGCGTCAGTTTAATACAAAAATGTAGACAGGATTAAACAGTTGCTCTTGATAATAATAACCTCACCTTTCATATATCATTCCTGCAGAGATCTAGTAAACAACAAGCTTGTTTGCATATTTTCATGTATTCAAAGATACACAGACAGATCTTGACATGGTTTCTAGTGAAGCCTGTTTTCTTTAGCTCTATTCTTCTGACTTTTTGCTCAGTCTGTCTGCCCATTTGACAGTGTGGGGACATTCAAGCTTCTGGAATGTTCTGATATTGTAGGGCCTTCACCGTGGCACCATACCTCATTTACATAGTTGTATCATCTTGACATAAAATGGTGCAAGCTGTCCAGGTTCAAAGTGGTAGGAGCTATGGGGCTGTGTCAGTGTGTTGGCTTCCAGTGGGGTATAAATAAAATAATGTAGTATGCTTTCATTAGGTGGGTGCACATGCCAAATGCATCTATATTTGTGATTTGTCACTTTTCTGCCTCAGTTTTGCCTTTGTGCCATAAAATAAGGCCACAGTCCTGCCCCTAATGCACCATAAAGAAAATAAATATACTAGGTTACTGAACCCATGTACTTTCCAGTTAACTATGCCACATATGTAATCATCATTGAATATTTAAATGTAATTTACATATTAAACTTAACCACATTTGCCCTGTGTCAGTGTAGAGATTTGAATAAAATTATGGTTTTATCTTCTGCTGGAAATGTGTATACATATTGGGACAAGGTAGTGCATAGCGCTGTTCTAATGAATTCATTTGGACACCCTGTCTGTGCCATTTCTACAATAGCACAAACTGGCATAGGGAGATACGATTAATTAAATTGTGTTGGTAGATTTAGTCAGAAAACAGTGCATTTTGGGATACTCTGTGGACAGCAAACTAAAGAACAGGAATTGTCTATTCCAATAAATATGCATCTGCATCTTTCTTTTTTTGGCAATTTTGGAATCATAAATAAAATGGTATCTTAAAATGACTGTCTTATCTGCATTCTGGAACTGCCATGTCTGATTATGTAAACAGAGTGGACAGTCTTTGCCAAGTCCCACAGGCATGTGTGCTTTGTCATTCTGGTATTTGGCACCCAAGGCCCTGCAGGCCAACCCTACATTCTTGCTCAAAAATTCATTTTCGATATTTTCAGTTAAGATGTAGAACACAGCTATACAGTGAGAAATGGAGGAAGTGATGACAGTCTGGGAGCATTTTGTAGGTGCAGCGGGGTTGATTGATATGCACATGTCACTGACAGAGCGGTGAATGTCATGGCATCCTACAGCTGACAGAGAAGGAGTAGTTCCTGAACTTTAAGGGTTGGGAGGTGCACTAAGAAGGGGGTTGGTATAAAGTGTAGATACTCTGTCTTTTGATGAAACAAAGGTGTGCCTGAGCTGTGCTGGGTGCTGGAATGCATAATCGACTGTTTATATAAGGGTGTGCTACAGTCATAATTTAAATAGTGCCTCTAGCCTATAGGCTCACTTACAAAAGATTGCATCAGAAAAAAGGAAGCTTGCTGGTGGATTTGAGACCATTAGTTGCTTAGGGAAAAAAATCCACAATGGATAGCTCTCACCTCCATTGCAGGTGGGGAACCATGCTGTGAGCACGAGCGTTTGATTGACTCATCATCTCTGCTTGAACCATCTACTCTTCTGCCAGCCATGACGCCCATATCCCTAAAGTAAAACATGGATGTTCTGCAATGCTCAAATTAGAAAATGAAAGGGTGGTATCTATGATAATAAATATTGTTATGCATTATCTTGTGAATGGCTTTTGCAGGAGTCATGCCTTTTTTGTTTACCTATTAAACACTGACATGCCTAGTTCTCTGTCAGACATCGTCATTGACCTTTGAAAACAGAAAACCAATATGAAAAAATGAGTATATCAACCCACACTAATACTGAGTGAAAGGCTGGCAATTAAATTCCCTTCAAAATCCAATGTAATTGCAATACAGTTTGGTGGTCTGTTCATTGGGAAGAGAAAGCAAAGTCCTACAAAGGTGCTGCAAACTGAAAGGGGATAATGATCTCATTAGCCAATTGGGTACTGGTGCTGATCTACTTTTTTGCCAATGTACCAGAGGTTTCTCTTTCAGCTAATTCTGTTGAGTTTAAATATTCCACACTGAAGACATAAGCAGTCAATAACAGAAACTGAGTATGCAGTTTGTTCATGTAATCATCAATTGAGCTTCAGTTTATGAAGATTTTGTTGTTTGGGGAGAAAAGGTTCATTGGTTTTAGTCTCAGAAAACCTCCACATGAATACAAATGTGTTCTAGGTGGATCTGTACACTTTTCATATGATTTTCATTCAGTTAATTGTTGGTCAAACTGTCCTGATCCAGTTATACTTTTGTGCCAGCTTTGTGTAATGTCATGGTGCAAACTTTAGCACTATGCAGTGTACTCTCAATGGCTGTCACAGTTGTAGGTTTTTGTCCTAGAATATTGTTTGTCCTCTAACTGCATAATAGAAATTACTGTATCCAACACATGCACACAAATGAATGACATACATTCTGTATTTCTCCAATATTGATTACGGAATGATGCTGTGCAAAGAAATTAATCATAATTAGTGTCAAGATGCTGGTGGACTTATCTCAATTACATATGCAATGCACTTACAATTTTATGTCCTCCAGCTCTTTTGATAACCCCAAAGAATAAGCTGGGGAGGTAAATAAAATACATTTTTGAATGGATGACAAAAATATCAAATTACATATGTAAATTAGAAGGAAAAGTTGATTGTATTGCAAACAAAAATGCGAACACTTTCATCAGAAATTTTATTTCATTACTGAGATGGACTACTAGAGGGATGACACAATGAAATGGATCAAAATATGCAAACTAGGGCCACTGACCTACTCCTCTCTGAGAAACTACAAATCTGCAATATTAATTAAACCCATAGCCCTGAAAGCTGAAAACATCTCAGTCCAATCACTCTTCATTTTCAGTTTTGTCCGTTAAAATCCCCTGATAGAATTAAAGCAAATCAATACATTCCTGGCATATGTAAAACAGATATGTATCCTTTTTAACTGTAATGTATATGTAAAGATAAGGTTCTGTGTAAAACAAAAATAATGAATTTATTCTTCTGGTTTATCTTAATCTTCTTTGAACATTATATGCTGAATTTGTGAGTTAGTACAACAGTAAAGTCCAGTTTACAATTACAGTTTCAAATAACTAATAGTTTTAGCATAAAAATAATCAGGAGTACTCACAGTTGAGTAAAACAGTGCAAGAATAGTTTTCTTTAATACATTTAGTGACATCCTGGCAAACAGAAAACTCAATGGTCGAGAATAGTGAGGAGAGTACTTTCGTACATGCTTGTTATCCAGGAATAATTTCAATGACTTCAACAGTTATCCTACCTCGTGCAATACAGAAATGACAGAAAAAAATGATCATGTCAAACGTCAAAGAGGAGTGCATGAATGCATACTGGGCTGTGGGCTGTGTGTGGGATCAAGTCAAGTCAAAGTCTTTCAATGAGAAATGCCCCAATTTATATGAATCACCTCCCCAAGTGAAGTCTCCCAAGTATGCATAAAGGTGTAATGTTAGAGTTCAAATAAAGTCTAAAATGCACATAGACAAGCAGGTAAATCAGACTGAGCATGTTAGAATCTACCCCAAAATAAATATCTGATCTTGGATATGATTTTGTTTGTGGGAGATATGTAGCCAGTACAGTAAATGTGAAACAAAGACAAAAAGAGAAAAAAGCATGAGGAGAATGCACAAAAACTGTCCAAGACTGTCAAATTATGGCAATATCCAATTGATTTTTCACCAATTCAAGAAAGCAGAGTGGTAAACACTTGTAGTCCAGCTGCTTCAATTTGCTCTCCTTTCAGCTCTGTGATCAGGTTTTATTCAATCACTCAAACATAGATGTCTATCATTAGGAACTCCTTTTCCAATTCTAAGGTTGCATTTTTTTGTTTTCTGGAAGATTGAATGCTCTTCACTTGCACTCACATAGAGGGTAAGTGTGTAAGTGCAGTCCACTTTCAAAGACCTGCCATCACGCTAATCACTGCACTAAAAAAGTGACAGGGGAAAAAATGTGATTCAGACCTAATCTTGTGGCTTGCTGTGGAACTGAACTGGTGAGTTATTGTGCCCTGAAGGCAGGCTTGGCTTCTAGTTTTGCCCCTCATCTCTGCATACAGGATTCTCTTGGGACCTATAGATCTTTGCACAGCGTTTCTTCTCTCCAAACAGCTACAACACATATTTCTTTGTAAAAATCTGTGTTTAAAAGTGGACCAGAGGTCATTTCTACAACACATGACTGAAAACAAACATTCACAAAATGGAACTCTGTTGTCAACTAACACATCTCAAAATCCCCATGGGAAAATCCCAGTAATCAGAAAAAAGATGGTTTGGAATTACATTTAAGCATTTGTTGTTTACTGAATAACACAATGTCAAAACAGAAGGTTCAGGCTTAGAATTTTTTTCTATTCGTCTTCTGTTTTTACTCTGATGCTCTGAGTAAACTACATTAAACAAAAACATGGCAATGTTGCCTCAAGTAGTATCCAAGAACAGACCTCATGCTATGACAACACCAGCAATGTTCTGATCAGTCAAAAGCCATCATACATTAATATCTTAAACAGTCTTCATTTGACTGTTGCTAACAGTGAATTAAAAATGTGATCAACTCTTGTAAACATTCAGTTTCTGATCTCTGAAGTGATTTCTTTAGTGTTAGTTACCGAATATGAAATCAGTACTGTTCAAGTATTGAGTATTGCACTAAA
Source organism: Albula goreensis (assembly GCA_022829145.1). Taxonomy (NCBI): domain Eukaryota; kingdom Metazoa; phylum Chordata; class Actinopteri; order Albuliformes; family Albulidae; genus Albula; species Albula goreensis. The sequence continues at coordinate 15,773,129 of CM040756.1, forward strand.
ACGATACTCGGTGTCAAAGTCAAAGTTTTGGTATCATGACAACATGATTTTCAGCATTTTTCAGTTATCAATAAATATTTTATGTTATTAATAAACATTGGGAATCCATGTGTATGGTTTTAGTGTTCAATATTGACCAAAAGAGGGAAGGGAAAAAGACGAAGTGTGTTTTGATCGAAAATGTTTTTTGTGTCTGTCCAGCCCGGGGTAATGTTCATTAAATAGCTAGAAAATTGTTCACCTTGTGTTTTTCATAGGCATATGGTATTTCATGCAAATGTGTGCATGCACACATGCACACACACATACACACAAAGGGAGTATTTCTTTTATCACATCTTTCATTACATTGCTTAGAAGTCAAGCACTATTGCCTGCAGAGAATTTGTCATGCATGACCACGAGGACATTGGAGAGTTCAAGGGCAGCAAGAAGAGGGTGTAAAGTGGTTGAAACACAAGAAAGTTCAGAATAGACCACTTACACTGTCAGTGGCTTCAGGGTGTAGGGCTAGCCTTTGGGTCTTATCTGTTGGACTGGCTTTGTAACACCCTGTCAAAAACATATCGTAGAAGACATATGAAGAGTTGAGAAAAGCATTACTTGGCTCATCTTACAGGAGCTCTGGCCATGTTGACCACTTTTTTTGTTGCCTGTTGTTTCACACATTTTTAAAGAAATATGTAATATTTCATTCAGTCAATGAGTATTACTTTGAAACACATGTAGTATTATTATCAGATTAACAGTTTCACAGCATTCCATAACAAACTGAATGATCAGGAGCTCCTGTCCAGGATGGCATGTGTACCTGAACATCATGGTTAACAGAAATACATTGCTAAGACTTAGCTTTTCAACAGATTAATTCACGTTTGACTTTTGTAAGGTAATAACTGTAATCCTGAATGTCATGTATACATTTGAGGGAGGTTTAATGGATTAGCAATGATTCTTGGCAAACAAAAGTAACATTTCTATCATCAATGTGTTCTGCTTTTGTAATATTCTAAATGCAGTTTTTTTATTTATTTTTTTTACTGAACACTATATACTGTGGCATTTACTGAAGTAGTATAGGCTTGGGAAGAACAATATCTTATACAGATTTACAAATTCTTATGAAAATGCAACACATGACCCATGAATTGCCTTCACTGATAGGTTTAGTGGTCTGACATTTCTCAATTTCATCCACTTTTATTGACAACAGTTAAATGGCAAGGCTCAAGAAATATTGTCTCATCAAATCCATATGCGACATCATAAGCTTATAAGCAAGCAAGGTGCTTCAGCTAGCTCTTTGCTGTGAAAGGCCTTCTGCTGCTCTCGTGGGTATGAATCCCTAAAGCCAAGGCTGCCACTGAAACTCAGCAGTTCTATAGAGTTTTTTGTATAATTCCTTCACCGTGATTCGTTCAAACCCTAAAATTACCCAAGAATTTAAGCTGCTGTACAACTCAATGCCCTGGTCTGAACAAAAAGGGTACATTTTGGGCTTCACAACACTGAAATGTATGGTCTATTTGCCATTCTGAACCCACTTATAATCAAGACCAATGTATCATCTGGTGTAATGAGTATTTTTAATGTATTTGATGTTTCAATCTATGCTTATTGTGTGTGTGATCAGGGCAGACAACTGTGCACAACATCTTAATGATGCTCTTTGCTTTGAGCCGAGTGATCTAGATCTCTCATCACCTAAGAGTGAAACTAAAGAGACACTTCCATTACGAACATTTTTTGGAAACCCATGTTATTCGCAGAGGGATCATAAGAGACATTTAAAGTTGTTCTTGACATTAAGCGGCTTTTGGGAATCCCAGTGCAGTTCCATGATTCTGAAGTATTTAGCAAATAAATTGAACCACTATTCATTTTTTTACAGAATATACTTTTTGTGATATATTATGGTTTATGCAGTGATGTTACAGGATGCAGAAGCATTTTTTACGGTGGAATTCAAAACACTGAGCAAATGAGGTCAAAGAGTGGGTGACATACAGCGAGACACCATGAAACCACAATATAAAAAAAATCTCTGAAACTCCCCAGGAAATTAAACCACTGAAACAGAGGCATACATGCTATATATTGATTAAATCATTATTTTGTCTTTGTGTTCATTTTAATTTGTGTCCTGCCTTAGTGTCTTTGCTTATTTAACCAATGTCCCATGGCATTGTCCATTGTTTAGCTCCTTTTTTCAATATTTTGCAGGCCAGTGAGAAACACTGAAACATCCTTTAACAAATCTGTTCAAGCTTTCAAATTTTGATCAAGAGGGTGGTGGGTGGCTGAACCTTGATTATAAAATTCATATGCACCCATCAAGCATATTGAGGGGCACTGGTTGGATAACCTATCTTTGAAGACATACTTTTAACCACAGTGGAAACTGTGCACATACAATGTTTCATTCAATATTTTGCTGTGAAATGAAGAAAATAGTCACTCAAATGTGGAATCTGGATGATGTCGTGACTTCACGTTTGATGAGCTCTGTAAGTTTATGCCCCAAGTATCTGTTTGTAACGCTGATGTGAGCCAGCCAGGGACCTCAGGGCCAAGGCCACAGGCGGCCAGGAGATTGAGCAGAATAGAATGGGAAGCACACGGTGAGGAATGACTCAGTCAGCCCAAAGCACCTGTTCCCACTACCAGCCTCCCAACAGTCCTTTAAAATTACACTAAATTGTGGACAGCAGTCATACTATGGATTGTAAACAACTTAAATTCTCATTGGAACTGAATTAAACACTGCATTGAAGGGTTTTTCCTCCCTCACTTTATATACACCTGTACAATTTAAGTAAAGTATTATTTTTCTAATGTTCCATGAGCTTTAATCTATCATTGTTCTTAGTGTTGATGTAAAAACTTGAGTCAATACTTGAATGTATATCCTAGAGTACTACAAGTATATGTAGATATAAGATGTAAATCATTTTATATTTAGATATAACTTTGATATGACAAATTCAGGAATTGTATTTTTACAGATGTACAGAGAATCAGTGTTTTTAATTTACCTGGTTACGAAAGTGACTCCTTTAAATTTCTCTTTTGAAATGTGAGTCCACTAAAAAGTATACATTTCCATGTGTGTGGTTTTTTCACAATGGAAACCACAAACACAAAAGGCAGAAATCTGGATGTAACTAATAGTAAATACTAAGTACTAATACTAAAAAGAAAATAAAAATATCATTCTGTCCAAGGCCAACAAAAAGTACCACAAATGTATTGCATCACCTCAAACCACTCCACCCAGTGCAGATTGATGAACCCGTCAAATACTGTGAATCTAGTTCTGCTAACGATACCATTACCGTTTGTAAGAGATGATGTGATGTGTGTGCAATTACATGTGACCCTCCCACATCGTGGCTTAGATTTTTCAAGGGTCAGCAACAAACAATGAAGTTATGGGATATCTCCCTTTTAAAATGTGATTGTCCCTTGAAACTGACTAACCATTTGAGCACTAGACAGCACAGAACTCCAGTCTGGTTTGAGATACTCACAGTGCCACCGAATGCTCGCTTTGTTCACCCTGGTAGGTAAAACATTTTAAGCAGTTTTTTTTTCAAATCCTGGGGGCTGAGCCCCGGCCTGACCCTCGCGATGTGGGAGGGTCACCTGTATATCGAACTTAACAGCAATTATTAAAAGGTATGCTGTGCGCATGTATCATGTTTAAACAAATAAAGACTGTTATTTAACATCATATGTAGTTCTGATTTCAATTTAGTGTTTAACAATATTGAAATATTGAGATATATATCGCAATTTTTCAAAAAATATTGAGATATTGTTTTTAGGCCACATTGCCCAGCCCTAGTTGAAGTACAGTCCATTGTTGCTCAAGGATATGACTGGAGTAGGTCAAAGAAGGATGGTCTTCACCTTAACAGTTGAAATGCCAATGGGAGGAAGGAGGAAGGCTGAGGAATGTGAAGGTCAGAGCTGAACAGTGGGGATAAGCAGAGAGCAGAAAAGCAAATGTTGCACATGCTCAAGCTACCACTGTGTGAAAGCTTTCAATATCCAGGAGTGTCATGACCTGATTTGCTTTTGATATGATTAAAAAGACAGAACATTGACATAAAGTCTAGTTTAAACTTGTAGTCATGCTATGCTTAGATTTCTCTGGATGTCACACATAGTAATTTGCTATGTCCAGATGATTGTTAGGGTATGACAGTCAACAGTGACAGAGGCTGGATTTGATACACAGATAGATAGCATGGTAATCATGCACTCAGTGGTTATCTCCTAAACATTCCCAATTCATTAATCTGAAGACTAATATCATCAATCGAAAATTTACAGAAGAAGACTGATGTAGACACTGTGCTATCAAAGATGTCCTCTTTTAAATAAGATGTTAAGCATAATTCCTGATCTAATTTAGTTATATAAGATTCAAATGTGTTTGAACATGGTGTGTGACTGTGTCATGTCATGTGTGTGTCTAATTATCATCCAGTTTAATGTGTGTGTGTGTGTGCTGTGTGTGTGTGTGTGTGTGTGTGTGTGTGTGTGTGTGTTGATTTATTTTGGGTTTACCTGTAAGTGAATGCCTAGAAATAATATACATGGCTTCTGGTCACAAAAATAGTTTTTGAACAGACATTGCCATTTGTATAATGTTATTTTTCATGATAATACGCAGTTTAATACTTCTGTATAAATAGCCATATAAATCTGATTCCAAATCTCCGTATTGCCATGTACAATCGTTTTTTTTTTTTTTTAATAAATGTTTGAACTTGAGTAATGGTCTTAGGTATTACCATACCATCACATTTTAACTTCACAGCCACAATTATATTTTCCTCATCTTTTGTAATTTGAGTAATAGCAACATGTTTATATTGTCTCTTATCAGAGAATATTTACAGCACATTGAGTATATCAGATGGTGCTTTGGTTCCAACATATTCTTTAAACAAGTTTACAGAAGACGCAAAGTCATGAACTCAATGTTTCCCTGGGGGATATAAATTGGGTATTTACATGCACCAGGACCTATGATGTGCCCCAATCATTCACTGTGTCATTCACTGTGTCAGAGTCATTTCAACAAGGGCACAGTTGTTAATTAAAAAAAAATGTTTCCCCTTATATATCCCACAAGCATACAACATACATTTTAATTAAATCCCCTTCTTCCTTCCTAAGGCGGGTGCTTGAATTTTAAATGTGTGAATAATTATAGTAAGCATTAATGCTGACAGAAAATCAGTAAATTCAGTTCTCCAGGTGAAAAGACCTTTGCAGTACCTGCTCTTAAATATGTCTATTTATTCAGTTCCTTAAATAATAATTTTTTTTTTCAGGTTTTTCATCTTTTTGGTGGGCAATAGTTTGAGTGTTACATTAAACTTTAAAGCTGTCAAAAGAAACTGGAGGTCATCATGTAATAAGTCCTTTTATACGATTCTAGTTTATGTCTACTGTGCAATATCTGTTGCTATATGTGCTCTTAAATAAATGATGAGACCCTCCCCTACAGTATTTCTCCTTTTTGTTAAGTAGGTCTATCTATCTATTTGATGGAGGGAACAACCATCAAACCAATGCTGACCAGTTCAATTACGACAGGCAGTTACGACGAAGCAGATACACAGAGCCGCCATCACATACCTGTATTTGTTTCTTGCAAATGCCTATTCCTTGTAAACTGCTGAAACAAATGCAGTGCTTTAAGCATCTGTCGTAAGGAAAGTAAATATAAATTATGAATGGCATTCTATTCGGAGGAGTTTATAAGTTAAGGCAGTAGTCATCCCTCCCGCTTCCCTCCAGGTTACGCCTCAGGCAGACTGATTGCCAGTTGTTGCATGTAACAAATTAACAATAGAAGGACATAAGGGACTCAGTGACCCTGCCTGTACTTTTATTTTATTTTAGAAAGTCCAATATTCTTTTTGACACAATGTGAGCAATCATTTCAATACTTGAAATTGATGACCAGACTGAACAATGTGTGCCACAACAGAAAGTCATGATTACTAGTTACAGCTCACAAATTATACTCTGTATAACTACAATTCGGTAAAAACAATTTACTGCAGTGTTTACAATAAAATTGTTGCCAGTACAATAACCCATCATCACAATTTTACTTACCCCCTACCCCACCTGCTTACATACACAAGCGAGCAGGCACACACTATTACAGACTGCATATGTGTGAATGACCTTGTGTCTCCTTAGAAAAAGAGAAATAACCTTCATAATAGCATATATTTGTTTTTTAAATATAATAAGATGGTGTGCTGAAAAATGTATTTGCTGTTGGAGGTATATGTATATTGCAAGGTGAGCTTCAGCCACTTGTAATGCAGTTGCTAGGAGCAATCAAGAGAAATGTCACTCCACTCAGCAAGTGATCTGACATATCGCATCAAAGCATCATTAAGACTGCACCTGCTGCAAGACAGGTCATGTCTTTCAGGAGATTTTCATCCATACTGAGAAGCCTGAGAAGGCATTCACAGCTTTTGTTTGGTTACACTATCATTTTGATGGTGGCAAGTGGTAGAACTTGCATTAACAGTAGCTTAACAAGACGATAATTGCCCATAAGAGACCAACACAAAGCTCCATCACTCTGTTGTTATGCCATCATCTAACTTTTCAATGGTGTCAACTAAAATAACATACTATATCAGTATGACCATTCATTACTCCATGAAGTACATTGTCTGTACATTTTCATATCATTTGCACTGTCTGATGTTAAGGCAATGTACATATAAACATATCATATAAACATTATCAATCATATAGTATAAAAATTATTAATTTGCTATTCTACAATCATGTATTGATATTCTGTATAACTACATCAGTGGTGTGATTATTCCATGTTTGCTTGTGAGGGTAGGAATACACTTGTTTGCTAACAGTGGGGATGTCTGTTGCTAACTGATGTGTAAGCATCTTTCACTTGTAAGAACTATTCAGAAAAAGCACAAATTCAAAATTTGCCATTTACTTTTGCAACACATCTTGATTAACCAATTAGTATAATGTGGTCTAAGCCCTTAATCACTATGATGTGAAGAGCTATCATATTTTAGCTGGCTCATTTACATTCATTTTTAATGATAATTATGTTGATGTTGTGTTGCAGTTCCTTGGAGAAAGGAAGGGTTGGAAATAAACAAATGCTTGTCTTTTACAGTATTACCAGGTTGAGTTGGTGTCTTTACACAGAAAAGGCCAAAGGATCTGTGATTAAACATTTTGTTCTGTAGAAATTTGATAGCAGGATTGTGTTTCATTGAGTTACTTTGAATATAGACATTATTGGGGGCAGAGTGAAGGATAGGTTAACACATTATCTTCTGACTCATTCTGTCTAGCTAAATTATGTTTATCTAGCTTATATGTTAAACACATTGTTGTTCCCATTCCTAGGATACAGCAGTAGGACAAATTAAACCTAGGCAGCAAGAATAAAGGCCAGCAAGATTAAAGATCTGATACATTCTGTACAGTTTTTACTAAACTATGAGTAACACATTCAGCCTAATAATGTTCCACAAGGTTAATAATGTATTCAAATGCCAGTCAAACAAAATTATGTCACCAGAAATACTTTATGAAATGTGTCTTTTTCTATGTGAAATTTTCTATGTCATTTTGGATAGCACTTATATTTAAAGCACTTGTTTTCAGTGGAATAATGTGTCTCCTGGCTAGAATCAAATTCTGGCATGCAATTCTGGCATGCTAATGCTAACTGGTGATGGCAGCCCTGTTAATCATCATAATTGTGGTGCATAACTGGTCATAACACCACCTATCCAGAAGAGGAACTCCAGCTGCTTGGGCTAGCTGTGTAATTGTTGCAGCCTTCTGCTGCGATGGTGGACCACATCCTGGAAATCTATCAGCAGCTTGTTACATGCATTTTGGAAGATGTGTGCATTTTATCTGCATTCTGTAATTAAAGAAAGATGTATCAGTTTGAGAATATAATCAAAGGAAAAGTGGGATAAGAAGATGTTCAAAAACTTCTACCAATCCAATTCAGTCATTCAAAGCAGATACAACCCTTTGTGGTTAGATTTAAAAACTCTCTGTACATTGACTAACAATTTTACCTCAGGCTAGGTGAGGCTACAGATACTGGCAGTAGTGAATAACAAATCTATGTGGACAAAGTAGTTTGGTACACATTATAATGTGAAGGTAAATTACATTAGTTATTCACATCAATATAAAAATACCTGCAGACTGCCAAACCTTTGTTTTAATGCTGGTGTTTGATTAGAAATCAATTATTCATTAAATGTCTCTGGCAATAGTGGACAATGTTTAGCTGCTAATGAAGTAAAAGCATGAGAATATATCAAGAAGAGAAATGTTGCTTCTGTGCTCATAATTATTTTAACATTACACCATTCTATGATAATGAACATTTGCATAAAAGTCCCCCACATAACTGTTGGTGTAACTGCTGTGTTTTTTTGTAAAAAGTTAAAGAGTCAACATGACAAAAGTTTGATGAATGGTTGCTTCCACTGTCTTAACATTGTAATATATTACAATACACTCCTTGAACTGCTTTCTGACCCTGTGCACCATATTTCTGTTCCAATATCAGTATCCCTTCTGTGTATGGAAGCATGAGTTGAACATGTAAAACAACTATATATATATATATATATATATATATATATATATATATTATATCATATATTGGTATATATTGATTGAAGTCCATTGCCTCAGGATTGGTTATTGATTGAAGTCTGGAAGTGGCTGTTTGTGACCAGGAAACATTACAGTACCAGTCTAATGTTTGGACACACTTTCTCATTCAAGTAAATGGGAAAGTGTGTCCAAACTTTTGACCGGTAGTCTACAATAACAATGTTTTGTCATGTTTCTATGAGATATTATGAGCGACTTCATATTATTATGCCCAATCCCCTACAACCCTCCACTGCTCTTCACACAATTGCAGCTAATTCCAATCTGCTGTTCTTAATCTCAAATGTGTGACTCACATTTTTTATCTTCTTTTGAATTCATCCTTTAATCCTGTATTTTTCCCCTTAGGTTTGTTTGTAGTTATTGTATTGTGTGTCTAGCTGAAAGTGCTGCCTGAGTTCCAGTTACATTTTCACCAGCCAAGACAGAGGTTTGAGGTCACGAATAACCATGCTTGCTCTACAGTAGTAGAACCAATAGCAATACCAATAGCAAATGAAAGATGATAATGTGAAAAATGGCAAATCCTACTCTACATTTAGGTATGTTGTTTGAAACAGACAATAGCTGGAAGTCAGTCTCATCAAATGAAATAAGGAATAAGTGGTGTCTGGTGGCAATTAACTTGGATGATGCACTTGTGCAGATTTTTTTAAAATGTTATACAATTTACAGTTTCCATTTAGTGTTTTATTTAAATAGTTTGTGGCTAATGCTTTCCTTCAGGAAACCTGATAAATGTCAACTAATAATCGTCTTGCGTCTCAGGCCAGTGCCTCTTGCTCTTAATGCTCCTCGGAGGGTGCCCAGCACTGCTTCAGTCTGGGATCTACTTCAATAAGCTTCATAAGTTTGAATTTGCTGAATCTGTGAGGTTTTTAAAAGTGAAATGATATTCCATATGCCATATCAGCTTTGCATTGATTTTTCTGTTCTTTTCATTGTACTCCTGAGCCTTTATATTGAAGTCAAATTAGCATTTAATATTCATTTATAAATTCCTTTAATTTGGATTGGTATAAAACAGAAATGTAATTTATTAAAGCAATTTAAATTAAATATATTCTCATCATTTATTCATCATTTATTAATTATAGGTTATGAAATAAGTTCAAATTGATTTCAGGCAAAAAAAAAAAAATCCCGACAATAATATCTAAAACTGCCTAGGGAAATGTCGTTTGAATTTAAAGGCTTGAATAAAACATCCTTCCCTCTGAAAATAAAATAATAAACTTCTCAAAGATCCCCTACATTTTAAATGAAGAGTCAGTCTTTACCAAAGGAATTACTGTCAGGTATAGTTTTGACATAAGTTACATACATTTATATTTGGACATTTCACAAGATACTTCCTATCCAGAGTACCTTACAATAGTCCATGCAATAAGATAGAACAAGTGGAGATGCTACCAAATTGTTAGTGCCACATCCAACTATAATCGTTATCACTCCAAACTACAAGATATCCTTCTAAATGTTTAGTAGGTGCCAGTGGAAAAATAGTTGTATTAGTGTGAGAGTATAATGAGGGGTAGATGTGTAGATGTTCAGAACTCATGGTTAGATAGAATCAGATGCATTTTAAACAAACTTGGAGTGTAATTCTCTGCACATCTTGGACATCAAAATCTTCCTCACAATCTTTATGATCTAAAACAAAATGCATAGTGGGTAGCTAATATTGTTGTCATCAATCATTAAATGGATGATTACAAGCCAGATTTGTTTTTGAATGTAGATAATTTTATATTTTAAGAGAACCCTGATTTCACACTTTCCCATCCCCCCATTTTTAAAGAACTGATCAATGGCAACTGTTCATATTCCTGGGACTCAGCAAGCATGCTATGGCCCATGGGCCATTCCCCACATTTAGCTAGATGTACAGTCAAATATGAATCAAACCTTTACCCACAAACTGGCTATGACGATAAGCACATTTTCATTTTATATTCTTATGTTTGCTGTTATTTCTATAAAAGACTTTGAACAACCAAAATAATTGACTGAATATAATCTGTAGGGAAAAAATCTGGTCTTTCAAGCTCCTTTTGCACAGCATCAGGGCCCATGGTCTGGAACCCTTTCTCCACCTCAGGATCTCCACCACCTATCAGCTCATTCCAGGGTATTTTGATGACTTCTCCCTCTTCCTTTCATCTTATTGTTGACAATTCAAAGTTAATTCATTGAGTGGAATGGGATGATGTGGCTATCTACATCATTCAGCAAATTTGCCAAATGGAATTTCTTGAAGACACGAACGCACGCACGCACGCACGCACGCACGCACACATGCACGCACACACATACACACACACCTTGTTTGCACATGATCTTTCTAAACTTTAGGTTGGGAGAATATGTGAATGTGGTACATAAAGAAACACACCTTGTCCAAGTGGCTATTTGAAATATTTTAAATATAAACAAAACACAAAATATTTCTCAACTTATTTGATGGTCATTTAAAGGCATGTTTCAAAATGAAACAAAAGCAATAAACCTTTAAAGAATCTTTAAATTGAGCTTTCAAACTTACAAACAGATCTTTCAAAAACTACCGTTCTGTGAATGCACTGTGCGTCTTTCTGTTAAAATGCATCTGGTTCAAAGCATCTCTCTCCTTCTGTGCTAGAGAATTCCACTCGAGTTCTATGTCAAACTCAGAGAACCGTGGGTACAAAACCACAACACCCATTGTTCCAAAACAACAAATGTATTTGGTAGTATTTAAAATGTATGATTTGGAATTTGAACTAGCAGACCAGTCTTTTGAAGTTATTCTCCTCAGCAGTATAAAGAAAAAATATGTTATGATTTTCAAATATGCTACGCTGCCTGCATGTGCAATTTACGATACTATAATGTTAACATTAGTCAACATATCATGTAATTGAATAGCATATCATCATCATACTAGCTGGCTAGCCAGCTAGCTTATTCTCAAACCTAATTAGCAAAATTGGTTTGAGAATAAGCTAGATAAGCTTAGACTCCTTGAGTCGAAGCTTTTGCTGTATCACAGAGGATGAGTACATATGTGAATGTTGCAGGCTATGCTGCTTCACTAGGTGTTGTATGGTTATCTACCAAGATTACACCTTTCATCTTCTCAACACATGAGACACATTTGACTAAAAAGTGCAGAATGCTGAAAGATTCTGATACCGTACCTGTTTTTAAAAAACGAGTATTGAATAGGACCGAAGTTTTGGTATACCGTATACTGTTTTACTACTGGAAACAGAATTAATCAATAAGAGCTTGTAAAATACAATCTGCTGAGACAAAACACAGGTAGGCTAAAAGGCCCAAATCTGGAATGCATTGGCCATTACAATGGTAGCATTGACAATGCCATCACAATTCGGCACTAATGTCTTCAAAAGGCTTATCAGCTACCAGGTAAACTAATAATTAAAATAATAATCAACTGCATGAGCTGGCCAGGTCTCTCCCTCATTATTTGCTCATATATGCAGCTACTCATATGTGTTACCTCATTTTTATACCAAGAGCCATGGATGACCATAATGAAGTTCCATTAAATCGCAGATTCGCTTTTGTAAGTATCTTACCTGCCCTCAGTAGGCTTTGGCTGATGTCACATCCAATGTTTTCATTTTATCATGCATGTATTGTAAGCCATTGTAAAACCATTACTTTAAACATAAGTATGTGTATGCATGTGCATGCATGCTTTTCCAAATTTTTCTCCAATTTTGGAAAGCCCAGTCATGTTCAAAATTCATCCTAATTGCTGCAACCTTGGCTGTCAATTTGGAAGAGCACAGATAGGTATGAGTTCTCCTCATGATGACAGCAACTGCTTCTTTTCACACTGAAATCCATGATTTGAGATGTGAGTCAGAGGAAGCTTTGTGCAGGCAGACTGTGGGTGCCTTATTGACTAACCTGTGTTGCTAATGAGTGATGAGACCGACATCCCTGCCGACTCAATCACTCGCCCCCAGGGTCATGGTAGTGCCAATTATTAGTATCTTCATGGGTCTGCTGACCACAGTCATCACTGGCACAGTACAGAATCAACACCAGAACTTTACACCCACCCACATCCTGTAACAGTCCCTTGACAGGATGTAGACCATGGGACCCATTCATATATTGTAATAGTCCCTTGACAGGATGTAGACCATGGGACCCATTCACATATTGTAACAGTCCTTTGACAGGATGTAGACTATGGGACCCATTCATATATTGTAACAGTCCTTTGACAGGATGTAGACTATGGGACCCATTCATATATTGTAACAGTCCCTTGACAGGATGTAGACCATGGGACCCATTCACATATTGTAATAGTCCTTTGACAGGATGCAGACCATGGGACCCATTCACATATTGTAACAGTCCTTTGACAGGATGTAGACTATGGGACCCATTCATATATTGTAATAGTCCCTTGACAGGATGTAGACCATGGGACCCATTCATATTGTAACAGTCCTTTGACAGGATGTAGACCATGGGACCCATTCATATATTGTAACAGTCCTTTGACAGGATGTAGACCATGGGACCCATTCACATATTGTAACAGTCCTTTGACAGGATGTAGACCATGGGACCCATTCATATATTGTAACAGTCCTTTGACAGGATGCAGACCATCCCATTCATGACAGTCCTTTGACAGGATGTAGACCATGGGACCCATTCATATATTGTAACAGTCCTTTGACAGGATGTAGACCATGGGACCCATTCACATATTGTAACAGTCCTTTGACAGGATGTGTAATCCATTCATATATTGTAACAGTCCTTGACAGGATGTAGACCATGGACCCATTCACATATTGTAACAGTCCTTTGACAGGATGTAGACCATGGGACCCATTCACATATTGTACCCCTTTGATTCCCATTCACATATTGTAACAGTGTAACAGTCCTTTGACAGGATGTAGACTATGGGACCCATTCACATATTGTAACAGTCCTTTGACAGGATGTAGACCATGGGACCCATTCACAGTCCTTTGAAGGATGCAGACCATGGGTCCTTTGACAGGATGTAGACTATGGACCCATTCACATATTGTAACAGTCCCTTGACAGGATGTAGACCATGGGACCCATTCATATATTGTAACAGTCCTTTGACAGGATGTAGACTATGTGACCCATTCACATATTGTAACAGTCCTTTGACAGGATGTAGACCATGGGACCCATTCACATATTGTAACAGTCCTTTGACAGGATGCAGACCATGGGACCCATTCACATATTGTAACAGTCCTTTGACAGGATGTAGACCATGGGACCATAGAAAAGCCACAGTTGAATTTAATCATAGTAAAATAAGTGGGGATGCTTGAACAAATCAAATTAATCCATAAAACCTGACAATAATAGTTAAGGAAAAAATAAGTAAAAGACTTACGAATAAATGAATATGAATAAAACAAATTCTGATGTACTAATTGTGCTTCAATATCCTAAGTAAAATTGTACATGCCAAACACCCACCACCCTCTAATTATCAACATGAGCCAGTTACTTTTTATTACTTACATTTGTTATTTGTTATTCTTTAAATTGCAGTATAGGCTTAGTATCTATTTAGTAGTGATGGTATGATCAAGACTATGTTGTTCAAAATGGAGAAAAAAATATTATGTGAAAAAAATAAATGGATATCAACTTACAAACAGTTAATAAAAAAGAAGTTCAATTTAATCCTTGAGGGCTCCCAGGGCTATGTTACAAATTGCTGATAACTTATCATGAAAAGCAATGTCATGAAGATGGGAATTCGTGGAAGAATGAAAGCCTTCAAGAGCTGAGCCCGAGAGACCAATGGGAGCAGGAAAGTATTTCAGTCTGTAAAGTCAAAATCAAACATCTTCTATATGTTTGTGACATTAAGGTATTTTGAACATGGGAAACATTTGCTTTGGAAAAGAGTTATTGTAACATTTCCCAGAGATGAATGTCTAGGGGAGCCCGTCTTATCAGCATTATTTGCTCTTCCCACGATGAGATGAATAATTGAAAGACTGATATCAACAGCTACATATACACACAGTAAAACCATATAGTAATCGTACATAGGGCTGTGAGATATGACCAAATTCTCATATCCTGATATAGGAAATGTCATATCCCAATAATGATGCAGATCACGATATAGCACATTTTCTGTTAATTCAATGAATAAATAATTTATATAAAATGACCATACGGACGTGCCTATTTCTTATCACATTTTGAATTATATACTTGAAAAATAAAACGTTCTTACTCACATTTGATTATTTTGTCCTTTTTTAACCTTTGTGCAAATTTTCAATTAAGCATGTAACAAAATACAGGTACATGCCACATACATAACGTCCGTTCAGGCAACATCCGACCGCATGTATGTCCGTATGTTTACAATGTATTATTATGTAGACAGTATTGTACAGTATTAACATACTTAACCCATATATTACCTTGCCAGATACATTAGCTGAAATACAGTAGCGTATGTGTACAGTATCTCGGCTATTTAGTTAATACAGGTACACTATGTAATGTTTTCAGCTGATACTACAAGGACCTGTATTCACATTCTGTATTCTAATGCCATTAGAACACCGTGCATGTACCCAGGACAACTGTCCATGTTTGAGGTGAGCAAGGAATAAACAGACGTAAGCGCTCCCACTCCGGTGTATAGTTAATTTTATTTAATAGAAACTGAGTGAGGCACAACACACTACAGTATCCGATATGGTTTGGTAAGTATACACTATAATATGGTGTTTGCACAACGTCCATATCACATAACGTCCCATTTCACAGGACGCGAAATCGTGGATGTTAAGTCACGCATACCTGTATGGTGAGTGTGCCGTGGGAAAAAGCCTCTTGCAACGTTTGAGTCTGGGGCTTGTTTTGAGCACTCGACTATACTTTTGAGCCTCTCATCCGTAGATTCTGTACTGTTTGACATGATTCTTGCGTAGGTGGTAAAAGAGTTTGAGTCTGTTGTGGGGACCAGTCTGTGGCATAATATTCAAAGTACGGTTTTCTGGTCCGTTTCAGACTTTTCATACCCAAACCACGTCCATGCGACAAAAATAGCCCCTCTTTTACGTTCAAGCTCCTCATTTTGTCTTGGCTGGTCAAGAGTCCCTCACCTGTTCGGAATTACCCCAATCTGTGTCATATTCACTCTCCTCCATGTTTGTTTCTGTTGCCTTCATGCAAATTTCCCGCATGAATCTGTAATTGTGGAAGAACGCAAAGCGTCGTCCTAATGTCGAATGCCATAAAGAGTATGATTTGTGATAAACGATGGAGCATAATATGAAACGATAGACGTTTTTCTATCGTCACACTATATATATCGTCATATCACACAACCCTAATGGTGTATTTACAATTTGAATGATGACCTCAGTGTGTTTATGTTTATTTTTTATAATACAACAAGTCATAAGAAACTGGGGAGTTTACACGCCTTGAAAACAGCTTCCTATTATCAACAGTGTATTTAATTCCCAAAAAATACTAATAAGTATGTGCCTAAGTATTTGATATGCCACCGCATATTCTTGTAAAAAATGTGGTGTAGACATTAATATGAAACATGTGTAGACTTCTTTTGGGTCGTGATTAAGTTAATTCAAATCATTTTTCACTTGGTGTTACCATCATTTATTCCATCCCCTGAATGTCTACCTGCAACCTAACCAGCAAGGTGCCACCTTTTTGGAGCTCTCGCTCTCTCTGCCTCCTAACCAGCAATTGTGTGAATTGAATTGGGTGAAGCAGTGGAATACTTTAGAGGCACTAGATGCCAGATCAGAAGCAAATGTGTTCATACAGCATTTTTTTTTAATGCTGAGGTCAATAATTATAATCATTGTGATAAGCAATCATTTTGATATGTCAGTAATTTTTAGAGCAACAATAATGACTTGAAAACCGAGCATCTGTGATTTTTGCACATCCACGGTGGTCCTGGAACCATATACCTAGTAGGTGATTTGACGGGGGATGAAGGGGGGATGTCATCCCCGTTGTTAGCAAAATGACCAAAAGGCATCCCCCTTGTTAACCTGTCATCCCCATTTTACTTGTGTGTGTATTGGATGGTGATGTGGGGGCAAGGAGGTGCTCCCATTGGGAGTGACAAACCTTGTCACACAAGGCTATGTACATCCATCAGAAAATAATTTTAAAACTGAAATAGCTTGGAATAAATCCCTCATACTTTGTCACTTTTGATAAAATACAAACAATGTATTCTAAGTGCTTTTATACTGTGTTTATAAATTAACACCATTGTATTTGGTAAGTTATCTACTCAGTTATCCATTTGAGTTCCTTAATGAAGCAATGTGATCATGCAGCATTGTATTCCACATGTTCAGTGAGCTCAGATAATAGAATGGCTGTTTTTTTTTTACACAGTGGGTCTACCCTTTCACCCTCATAAAGACCAATTGGTAGGCAGCTTGCCCCACTTTTATGCTTTGTTGTTGGCCGCTTGGTGTGCCATTCAAATTCAATCATTGGCTCAGAAGAGCTGGCTCTTCTGTAATGAGCCTGCTTATTGAATTTTTCACTGAATATTGAAGCATTTTTGTATTCATTTCATGTCATTACCTACTGTTTATGTTTTATGGGTCATCATTAAAGTATAATGGTTAGGGAGCCTGATTTGTAACCTAAATGTTACTGGTCCAGTTCCCAGGTAAGGCATTGCTTTTGTACCCTTCAGTAAAAATCCACCTTCATGAATGGATAGTGCATAGCAATATAAGACTGTGAAGGCTCTGGATAAGAGTATCTGCTAAATGCATGAATTGAGAATGAATGCACATTGGAGATGACCTCTTTCTGAAAGATTATCTAAGGCTCATATGTATATCAGAGGATAAGTACAGCTATGGCTAACAACGGTTAATATGCTCAATAATCAATTACTTTGAGCAGATAGATATTCACCAGGGAAATGGTAATCCACTGATGCTATGAACTGGACATGGGAATTTATGTTTCACATTTGTGTTATCATGCTACCACACATCATCATCTGTGTTGCTCTATATTTCTGTGTTCTTCTATTTCAATATTAGTCTCTCCAGACTAAAATCACAAATAATGGTGCCTATCAGTCTCATTTTGTATTTATTCAACAAAATCCTCTTTGAGAGCCTCAAAACATCAGTCGCGGTGGTTTAACTGTATGGCTCTCAAGCAGCAAATTTTGCCAGAAATAACATCAACACTTTTGGAAGATCATATTTGCTGAATATATGTCTTTGACACTTTTATAGCAGATCTCATATGCGATCAGATATTTGAAAGAGTTGAAAAGTGTAGTCCTTGTTTCCATAGCAACCTAGGCCTCATTATGCAGTAGTATGTTGGTAAGAACTGTATGCTTCATGTGAGTGGAATTGCTGACAATATTTCAAATATTTGAAATTCTGTAGTAATTCAAGAATAACTAGGGCATGCAATTATCCTGCATATCAAAGCAGCAATCATTCATTAGTTACATTCATAAAAAGTGTAATAATACATGTAAGTAATATTTGTTGAATAATATACTTAAAAATGAGCTCACAGGAACTCCAATGTCACAACCCAGAGGGAAAACAGCATTTTAGGGCCTGAGACATGAAGCCAAAGATACTGTCTCTGCTCTATAACTTTTCACCAGAAGATGAAGCAGAGAGATAAGGTGCTTTAATACTGGTATCAGTATTTAATTATTTATTTCAGCGTAACATATGAGGGCTCATGTGATACTACACTATATTATTTAATAAAAGAAAACGGTATATTTTTATATACTGTTGTTTTTGTATTGTTCAACATTATACTGACACCTTTGTTATGAGCAGTATGTGAAGTTTTAATTACTCTGCTTCTGTGATCAGTGTACAGATACCTTTTCATAGATTTATCATCTTATGCTATCAATATAATAATAGGTTATGTTTCATTCCTTATACTGTACTGTAAAAATTAAGATTGTTGATTACAGCTGTAGTATATCAGATTTTTGTTTGCATTACCAGCTGTTGAATACAACAGTGGTTGGTCATGTGTTTGTTCACATTGATTTACTATTGGAGTCATAAATCTTCTAAAAACAGTGGTGAAAATATCAGGATACCAAAAAAGCAAGGCAAACATCAAAAAAGCACTGAAGCTTTGAACCCTGAAGAAGAAAACATTTATTGATTTCTCTTTTAGTGCAAAAGCAAGTGAATTCTTACAGAGAGACAAATCGAAACCAACAGAACATTGTGACGCAGCCTGCTACTTATCTGAGCAACCACAATGCATTTGGACCTCCTTCAGAGTTATGGTAGCAGCAGGCAGCTGCTCATCTTTGTTGTATCAGCCAAATGTGTACCCCATAGAACAACCTCAAACAGAGTTTTTAACCTGGCTTTTATTGTGGTCTGTGACTCAGCCCCTCACATTGGTACAAGCACCTCAAACCTAGGACGTGTGTGGTGTGTGTGTGTGTGTGTGTGTGTGTGTGTGTGTGTGTGTGTGTGTGTGTGTGTGTGTGTGTGTGTGTGTGTGTGTGTGCTAAATTTATATCCTATAAAAATATTTTTATTTTTATATGAATTTTATTATGATCATTTTCTTATTCCTTTTTACAATATTGGATAAAACAATGTAAACTAAATAATGTAAAAAAAAAATAATGTAAAATGCATTAAATTCTTTTTGAAAACACAGGGCATTGAATCATGCAAAAGATCTAACCACCCAGAAGTCCTTGGCAGGCAAATATATGAATTTGGAGAGATACTTGAACCAACCACCCAAACCCCCAACACACACACACCCACCACCGCAAAGTGCACACAGTGTGAATGTGCCTGTACTTACTCTCTGTTTAGACGGTTAACAAATGTCAAAACAAGGTCCTTAGAGATGACTTGATGAATTAAGTTTTATAAACCCACCTGGATTTTCAAAGAAGCTGGGAAAACAGGAAAAGGATGAATAAATAAATAACCTCAACAAAAAAACATTTATACATGCAGCAGATGTTGATAAAGGTTGTGATAGCACTGATATGCATTCAGATGCATACAGTGGAGACACATATGCACAAAACACACAACACAGTGTTATAATTGGAAAAAACACTCTGCACATATAAATTGTTACTATGTGGTGAAATACATTCATGTCCGTTGCACAGAGGGTGGCTATGCTCATTATATTCATAGCATGTGTGATGGCAGAACAGTCTTCATGACAGAGCAGTATGATCCACCCCTCTGTGTCTATGGAGTTCTTAAACAATACTGAGGAGGGGAAGAACAATTGGGTTGGCAGCTATTTACCCAACAGAGAAAGATATCTTTCCAATTTGGCATTATCCTCCTGTCAATCCACAGCCTTTGCACCTCAACTTCACCTCTAGCTGTTGGCCGTGACGGCCCCTATCTGGAGAAAGCCTTCCCCAGTTTCATAGTCTCTGTCTCTCCAGAGAACACATGACAGAAAGTATTGAGCATTCTACAAATCTTAAACCTCCCTGCCCAATTCCCCTGTTGCTGCATAGCTACCTTTCCCTTTTCTTTCTTCTGACATGATGAATGATGCAAAATCCATAAGAAAATTCTTTATCTTTTTAGTTTGAGAAAAAAAAACCTTTTCTGAGTGCTGACAGCAAATTATGGCCCTGACTCATGGAGTACTGATGCAAGACAGACCTTTTTTCATTTATTATTATGGTTGAATTATTCAGGAAAGCCCATTAGCATAAGGATAACTTGACTATTTTATATTTAGTTTTCTGTGTTGACTGCATCGGCTGCACACTTCCGAGACAGTCTTTTAAGGTTCTTGACAGGGAAAAAGTGCAGCGACTCAGAACTGACTGCAATTAGTGACCGAAGGGAAATGTGTAATACGTTTTTCTTAGATCATCAGCACAGCCTTGGTTCTGTGTAATGCCTTTTTAATGGCTGAGGGAAACGTCCCTCTTAATTTTGATGAGCAAGCTAGGCTGGCACCGTTTAACACAATGTTCCACAGAATATGATAAACCTATCTTTCAGTACGGTCTCATTTGTCCTTTTTTGTTGCATTATTAAATTCAAAGTTTTTTTCCTCTCATCTTCAGATGAAATTTGTTTTTACTGCAAAGACGGGTCATATTAATTACCCTGATCTAATATATCTTTCTCTTCTTGGTACATTCTTGAAACTGATGTAGCATCTTTGAATTCATTGTAACAAATAAAGAAAATCTAACTAAAGTGCTTATTTTTTTTTTTTTTTGAATGCCCGAATTAATAGACAGCTCATGTAACTTCGCCCTGACAGTGAGTGATACGCCATTATAGACTAAAAACATGTCATGCTGTCCTCAGCCCTGGCAGCTGTGCCCTTTGCCTTGTGCATATCTGTGATCCACTGTCAAATTTTATGGCTGCTGTCAGATATTTTAGTTTGTGAGCGAGCCACCTCTATTTCAGAACCTGTGTCTGAAATGGCTCATACTTTAGGATTAGACAGCAAAGAGAAACACTCAGAAGTGGCTTGGATCTCCCTATCAAAACAAATCTGTGCCGTCTGTTAAGCTACTTTTTCAAAGCTACCCGTAGTGGACTAAATATTTTCTATAAAGGCGACTGGAATCTTTTTACTAACATAAAACACATGGCCATAACGGCTTGTCATTAAACACTGGCCAGGATTTTTTTTCACTTATCAAAGAAACACAAAATAGATAAAATGCAGTTAACTCGCACCAGGTTATTAACCTTAAAACAATATACAGACATTACAGGTTTCATTAAAAAAATGCTGTACTCACACAGCCTAGTGAAAGTATACTACACAACTCATAAACCATTACATTGATCTGTATTAGTACTGCTGTAATTATCACAACAGGATGTTGCAAAAATCCATTTCCAAAAAAAAAGATATTTAAAAAAAAACAGCTTGCTTTGAAGAAGCGTCTGTGCTTGTTGTAGAAAACTATTATGAAGTGTCAGTAATGAAAGAAAACACTCATTACGTCTAAATGAATTCAGGTAACATGGCCAAACTTTGCTGAAAGAGACACACACACACACACACACACACAGATAGACAGACATACATATACATGCACAGACACTTTCATTGGTGACGATTTGCCCCATCCCAAACCGTTTGTTGTAGACTCTTGTGTGAGGCATCATTGAACTCAGCAGAGTTCCTTTTTCATTGGTGACAGTTTGCCCTGCCCCCTACACTTTAGCCACGCCCCCTTTCATAACTCATGAACCGTTTGTCGTACACTCTTGTGGGAGGAATCATTGCACTCAGCAAAGAGTAGTGTTTCGTTCTTACCTTCCTTTGGCTAAATATGCTGTATAGAAAGAATTTTGCATTCACACAAGTACACAGTAGCCTATTTTGCATCATGACATTTGCCATGAAGGTCAAGTGTTTGCGAGGTTGTGTGTGTGTGAATGCATGTACGCATAGAT
The DNA here is from genome assembly GCA_022829145.1 of Albula goreensis. NCBI lineage: Eukaryota > Metazoa > Chordata > Actinopteri > Albuliformes > Albulidae > Albula > Albula goreensis. The sequence continues at coordinate 15,795,370 of CM040756.1, forward strand.
ACATAAGAGTACATGGTTGCTGCTATTTTTACAAGTGAATTCACGCTTGTTTTTTGGATTCACAAATTCTTTTTGAACCTGTTCACAGATATCAGCTAATCTAATACAATGTCACTGGTTTATTTACTTTGTGTATTTTTAAGGTAAGACAGACAACCTGAGGTTGGCTGTCTGGCACTGGATTCTCAGCAGTTTTTCTGACTAATAAAATAGCTTAATCTGTATAATAATTTGAAATTCTTTCCCCTAATTCAACAAGAACAAAAACAATGCTTCTATAATTAAGTGCATGCTTTTAATAATGTTTGGGCTGCATAAATATCTGAATTGTCTTCAAAAAAAGGATTTTGGAATTGACTGGAGGAAATTGAAAATCTTACTCACTTTATACTTGTTTGCATATAGATGTTTTAGCTTTTTATGTTTTGTGTGTAGCAGGTTTACAATAATTAGTCACAGTTCTAAATGAAAATCATGAAACATCTGTTACAACAACAAAAAATGATTAGGGTAAAAAGGTACAGTGTGTTGATAATATCGGGAGCTGGGTCATAAAAACTGCTTCAAACTGGCACATATCCTCTATGAGCAGGCACAGTCCTTACCCTGTGACATCCTTTATGGCTAAAAACTCTCCATTTCCATAGCAGAAACAGAATACCAATGACAAGTGAGATGTGTGGCTCTCAAAAATCTGCACTCAGGTATGACCATGTGTCAACGAGTCAGTCTCATTTTACATGATTTTCTGTGCTGTAAAACACTACACTGTCCCTAGACCAAGTCACTTGTTCTCATGACCTTTGACTGTTTGGTGTTTTTCACGATGGCACAGCAGTAAAATAACAGCTGTCACATGACAGAAGGAGAAACCCTCTAACACTCGCTGTTACTTCATGTCAACATATCCATGTGTTGTATATTGCTAAGCTTGGTGAAATAGCTTGGTAAAGTACTTCCTCATGGGAAAAATGAGTCCAAGTCTTCAGTCTTCAGTTTGAGATTTCAGATTATTTAAATCGCCGAAAGCAGAAGTTGTGTCACCCAATTTCCCAACTTGCATTACCTGCACCTCTTAGATTTTTTTTTTTTTTTTAGTTGGGGGGGTGGGGGGCATATGGGATGTGCTTACACCCCTTTTAAACTCTGTTAGCCTCTCTCACTGCCCTCTATAGCTGTATGCTACTCTTTATTGAGTCATAACATTATAAAATCTGTTTAAAATGGCTTTCTGAGCTAGCCCTCTGTGACACACAGTATAAACTCTATGCATTGTTCATAATTGCTTAAATAAGTGAAATGCACATTTGAGAGCCATTTTCCATAACGTAATTTATTTTTACTGTCTTGAATTAGCATTCCATAGGTAAATGAGGCTTGCTACATTCTGTGACAATGTGTATTTAAACATTGATTTTCAATGAATGCTCCTAATATAGCTACATAAATAGTGTCATAAACCTAACATACATTGTTGTGACTGATCAAATGCTGCCAGTGTAATTGGCTTACCATTCAAACCACAGTTTTCACTTAAAAGTAGGCTTACCATTTTTTTTTAATTTCCCTCTCTCTCTTTTTCTCTCTTCCTCTCTCTCAATCAGACCATAAAAATAGAGTGGAAAACTATATTGTCAAGCTTGCAAGGAAAAGAGCTACCTGTGTATATTGCAAATCAGACACACTAATGTGAATCAATAATGCTTGAAAGGAATGTTTCAGCTAAAATCACTCTCTAATTTTACCTAAAGAAATATCCATTGCATGGAGGCATAACTGGTGACACAGGACTTCACCAAATTAGTTTTAAAATGATGCTACAAATGCTCATTACCCAGCTGTGATGGGTATGGCAAAAATGGTAGGGTGAATCAAATGGGCCTTAGTGAGAGAATATATGGTCTACAAACAATCTCCACCTTAATCTATATGAATTCTTCGCCTTCACTGGCAGACAAATGCATGAAACAGCGAGAATTTTCTTTTCAAGCATAATGTAAAGATTAATTCAGGATATATTTGTACAGAAAAAAATGGACTTATACAGCAACAGTAACATCCAATATCACCCTGTGACTACAATACACATGGCAGGTTTTGGCAATGGAGCATTTAGAATCCACTAGAACTAATCCCCAATGAGCTCAACGCTTCACAATCCTGCCATCAGTTTGCATGTTGTTTCTAAAAGTAATTTAACATTTAGTCATTATGGTATACCTCCAAACACATAAGAGTCTCTCCAGCAGCCTCCTCCCTTGACAATCCATCACTAGACATATGGTGCTAGAATCCGTCTTTCCAACATACACCTCTATAACCTTTGGTCACTCTATGAAAATAAATACTGCCACATACATCCAAACATGGAACTCAGTAATTCATTAACTCTACCCATCACCGTCTCCACCTGCCCAGACCTTAAAAACAAAAATATAAACACACTACTTTCTTTCATAATCATCACTGGTGTCAGCACTTCCTTTTGCTCACCTAACTAATCTTATGTTCTCTTCTTATCTTGACTTTGTGTTCTCTTCTCTACTATTTCTGCCCCCTCATTCCTGTTGGAATGAAAACCTAATCACGATAAACAAAACTGAGAGAGGCCCAACAGATTCAAGATTAACTATGCATGTACCATTGTTTGTACTCAGTGGGCCGTATGCACTAATATTTTCTTACAATTCTCCACTTTTTCACTGAAGAGAAGCTTCCAATCCCCAGCCCTTCCTCACTGTCACAAAATTGAAACTTCAAATTCTAGATGGACTGTAGATTGAGACAGTTTTGTGGTGGACTGAGGAGAGCTTAAAAGGTGGTACAAAGATGTCCTAAAATGTATCCTCTTTAGGAAGAATGGTATTTTTGGGAGCCAAATTTTTTTTTTGGATAAAAAAATGTGAAAAATACTTCTGACGTTACCACCCCACCTCCCCTTCCTTAGAACTTTGAGGGTTTGACAGGTTGACAAACATTAATCAAAATATTTTGCTTATTAATAGGAATTTCATTTCCACAAATCTAAAATAGAAGAAAAAGGACACCTTCAATCTATACATCTGAGTCTTCATTGTATTATTACTTTGAATTCTTATATTACTATTTTGATCCCTTGATTAATATATAGGTGATTAGCATAATCAGTTTCATAATTCTGATCCTTAAATTATTAACAGGACTAGAATTAAGAAATTCCTACCCCTTGGGTTTATGCAAAATTAAGGTCTCAAATTAGAGAATTGTAGAGCTGAATTAAGGGTTTGATATCATAGCCAGAGAATACAAATTAGAGGGGCTGTCAGAAGGTGTCTTGATGTAGACAATGTAGATACTCTGTACCACCAGAAAATAAATGGATGTCTTGAAATAATTTTGTTTGTTTGATGCTATACATCAATAAAAATCACGCATACACATTGTATACATGTGATAATTATATTACCATATCTGTCAAATGGATGTGATACTATTATTTATAAACAAATTGTAAATATTGTGCAAATTGTATATATTTGCATCTCTGTCATTTAAATGTATTTGGATGTATAGGAGATGATCATACAAGCATACAACTCGTGAATATTTCTAAAGAAAGTTATGTTAATCAAAGCCTATATTAAATACAGTCGGAAAACTATCATTTGGTCTGATCTGAGAAACCGTATTTTTTCAGTGTAACACAGCTCCTTGTCTAATTTGCATTTGCTTGCAGTCACTTTCCACATGAAATATCCTTACATTTTCCATCTTGTACAACATTTTACTAATTTTTGTTGAGGAAAACTGAATGAATGCACCTGATAGTTTAATTACAGTGTCTGACTAATTAGGAGTAAAGGAAAAACAACTGCATTAGGCATTTTTTTCCCTCAGTCTGACCCCATTTACGCTGGATGACTGCGCCACAGTACTCCTGGGACAAGCCTGCAGGCTTCCTGCAGATCTGACATGCAGTACCACAGTCAATCGCTGTTGCTTTCAAAAAGAGATGCACAAGCATCCTAGCTGAATATATTATCATACAAAAAACACTTTTTCATCCATCCAAGAACCAAAAGCGGGTCTGAAATGATTAAATGACAGAATTTATCGAGAATGAAAACAATTTATCAGTTCAAATGTTACCCAAAGCAACCTTAAGTCCAAAAAAGCTGTTTTTAGGCGTATATAGCTCTCAGAGTAATACATGAATTAAATGCATCGCTGTGATAATCATCCTCTCCATCTAAGGGAAGGAGAGAGTTTAAAGACAAACATAAATGATATACTTAGTACATCTAATAACCAATCTATTAATTGTCAGGAATACTGCGATTCATTCCATTTTGTCAGTAATTTCAAAAGGATCATTTTGGTATGGACTGTGAGTAAAGTAGCACAGTATTCCACAATATCACTTATCATTTTAAATAAGTGACCCGCTCTCTCTGACTCATGTGATGTTGCACATGATGATTGGCCCTCCAATCACATACTGCATGCTGTTCATCGAGGGATTATGCAGTCAGCATATTACCCGTTCATCCATCCACTAGTACCCAGCTAGCAAAGAGTGGCTGCTGGGGAGTTATGAGACTAACAAACTTAACTGGCTTCCCATCCCTGGAGAAGATTGTTCAATCGTCGCCTTGACAGTGTGGACCTCCAGCCATAGTTGTTAATGAAAACGCTGGGAATCAAACATCCACTGCCCTTGCCCTGTGAGCCACTCAGAGGCCCTAAATATCAGAAACATTATGTTAATCTTCTATCTTTGGATGTCAGTGTGGTTTTATGGACAATGGAAGCATCTAGGCATTTACATAGCATTTTAATATGTTATGACTGTGTGTAGACGCTTATGCTTAGTAAGGAATAAGACTGTAATTAATGCTTCCCACATGTTATCCCCTCAGTATTCAACAGTGACGAATCAGCAGTTGTGTTTATGCGTAGTGTATGCTTATTAGTGTTATTAAATTCATAAAATGGGTCTCATGTGTTTTATGTCATAATGACCTTGGTAAATGGATTTCATAGTTTATGGACTAATAGACAAACATAATTGTGTTTCATTTTTGTAAGGTGGATCTAAAGATAAATATATGTTGAGTGGTGATCATATCCTGTGATTACACTAAATTAATATGATTGGCTATTGTAATTATCTGACAGCAGCTTTTGAAAAACAACTTTGAAGCTATTGAGCCTGTGGATTCATGTGGTGATCTCTCCATGATCATGGGAGCAGCATTTCATTCTTTCCTATAAATAATTGTGCAGTTAAAAGAATATGGATTTTGAAAAAAAAATAGGTCAGTATTTTCAGTGTGAAAGTACAGTGGACCTTCAGGCGGCACACAGATTGAAAGCACATGTCCATATCACACATATACATTTAATTTTCCACTGCTGTAAAATTAGTGACTCAGTTGAATTCATTAGTCTCATCACTCTCTAGCAACCTCTCCTGGACACCCAGCACCTACAAGCCCAGGGAATGAATGCAATATGATTGATGTTGCATCTGTAGGGTGTACCACGAGCTATTGACCATGTGAAACAAAGATGTCACCTGTGTGGCTTTCTCCTGGTGCTGTGGGAGAGGGCTGCGGTGGATGCACCTGGGAAACTACATCAACCTAGGCGTGAAAATCTGGAGAGAGACCGTTTAACACAATATTAAACTGATATATAACTATATATATAACCGTTTTGCCATGGACCAGATGGTTTATTTTTTTTTCATTTGAGTATCTTAAGTTGTATATAGTCATCAATGGTACAATGCCCCAATAATTTCCATTAGGAGCGTAATATCATCTGGATTTCCTCTGTTAAATTGCATGTAACAGTGTACATTCACATGAGTTGCAATTAGATGTGTTGGCCTGTGCAAGGATAAAACAAAAAAAAAAATTGAAGCTGAATTAAAATATTGTTAGTTTCCTTTAGCAGTCCTTGGCAAAACTAGCCAAGGCAAAACTATTAGAAATACTTTCATGTTAGAATACATAAATAAATCATTCTGTTTGAGATACTATGTCCTGTAGTTTTGATGTGGCTCATAAAAGACAGGAAAGCATAATGCTGGATGTTCCCACGGTTCCCTGGGTGTGACAAGCAGTCAGCAGGCATTACTTGAATCCTAAGCAGTAGTTACAGCATTTACACTCTGGTCTTAATCACATGCTCTAATTCCCTTCAATAACATGTCAGACATGTTGCTATCAATATGATTCTGAATGTAATAACTGCATGGTTGAACACAGTCTCATGTCAGGCTTATTTCACTTAACTCATTTTAGTTCAAATTGTTTTTTTTTTTCTTTTTGTAAATGATTATATTACAGTATTGAAACTCTGGTGGAATAAAAAATATCTAGCTCTGTCCTGTGCGTAGCCTAGGTGAAAACACAAACAAATGCCCTTTGATAAATTTGTATATGGCTGGTTTCAGCTGATAACCCCATGCATATTTGATTGAAACAATGGACCTTTGAAAATAAATTTTTCCAAAGGCTCATTACTCTTCACTGTATAAACCAAATAGGAAGAGTTGTCCTGCCTAACCCTAATCATGAATTGTCCTGAAAACATTTTCTGTGTTAGTTTTCAAAATCAATTTAGGATTTTTCAGTTTCAGTAAGAGGGAAGTGGTCAACATCACATGGCGTCCCCATGTAATTGGGGTGAAGGGACAAAGAGAGAGCAAGGGAGGGAACACAGCAAATGTGGTGATCTTGTATTATTAGGTACTTTCACCCCTGAGACACTAAATTCATGCAATTACACATTTCAGATTATGCACCTGCCTCCACATCTGTTCCTGGATAGGCGCATAGGGACGACTTTCAGCAGTACAATATTTAGTCCAAATTGTAAAACACTGGAGATATTATTAAAGATTCAAATAATTGCCTGTAGGTTATCTGGCCTTCAAATTAAACACTGAGTAGTGCTAAGGCTGGAGTTTGTGGTGGCTTAAAGAGAATACGTTTAATCTCTAACCAAGGTAAAGTATGTTTGTTAAATTATCATAATCAGCAACATTTCTGCAAATGAGTTCAAAGCCAGACTCATAGGGGAAAGGAGATAGACTCCATTAGTGGTTGTCCATGCCTTGAGCAGTAGGTGGGTTGATTTGTTGAACTCATAATTAAGCCTTTGTATATTAAATCATGTAATGTTTTAGAAAATAGTGTTGCGTGACTTTTTTGTATGTAGTTCAATGCTGTATTGTCTGTATCTTTGAATGTTGCTTCTATCTCAGCCAGGTCGTTTTTAAAAAAATAGGTTTTTAAGCTCAAAGGGACTACCCTGGTTAAATAAAAGTAAATGAAAACAACATTTTAGACATTATACATGGAAGTCAATTTGATTGTTTGCATGTTATTTTATTGTTTTATGTATGTTGATAAAATTGCTATCCTGGTTTGTTTTAAACGTTGCTGAATGCTTGTTTATATGCATTGTGCAGCTAATTATTTGCATTAGGTAGATAGTTTGAGTGGCCAAAGAATGACCTGTTTTTAAGTTTGTATCTGAAGTACCCTAACCTGGTTTGGGGGTATGAGGTTGGATTTGGAGACCTCTAACATAACACCCCAGTCAACAAAAGGCAAAACAGACTTTTTTTAGTGGAACCAGGGTGAGAGTGTGAGCAACCAATGATATGCCAATCTAAAAATATACATTAGATCACAACACACTGTTCACAACTGCAGGTGCATCATCATTTCATAAATTTGAACTAATGCAGTCATCTGACAACTCAAAGCACTTCCATCATCACATGGAAGTGTATTAAGAACACAAAAACAGATGCAACAGTATGCCACAACTAAAAGAGACAAAGGATCTATGCTACCTGTTGATCCAACACAGGAAGTAAAACAACATCCTTACCAAAACAAAACATCAAAATAGCAACAGAACAAAAACTCAAATCTAAATTCAACATACCATCTTGTGCTTAACCAAGATCCTACTGCCTTTTTCCATTCATTTGTGGGTGCTTATATAGTGTGTTCAATGAAACACACCTTAAGGAATCAGTAATCAGCAGGGATAACCCATCCTCCCAAAGAACAAGACTAAAGCTGAATCTGACATTTTTTCCAGTCTAATGCCCGCATGGCACCAATTGATGTACATCCGTTCTCACAAAAGTAGAAATTTGCTCATTCATTAGTCTACTTATTGGAAAAATTTTTCCTAAAACTTTTAATAATTTTTGTTGGTGTTTTTCTTGCAAACAATGAGAAAACTTGCAGGATTTTTTTTTTTCTTATTCTGTGGTATCTCCACGAGAACAGCGTTCTGCTGTTTTCACACTACTTACTACGTGTATTATTTTCGTCTACTATATAGGGTATAGTATGGACATTCAGACTCAGTACAACTGATCCAAAATGGTGGACATTCATTAAAAGCAACACTGCACAAAAGTAATGCATCAAAATAAGCAGATACTCCAAACAACCTGACCTTGTTTATCCAATATAGCCCTGAAGCTAGCTACTCATATTTTTGGCATATTCTGTATTTTTCCATTTGGGAGTTACATTTTCTTGGTGCACAGTGGTTTCCTAATACAGTTTACCTATAGTAGTATAATTTCTAAACCCTGCTGTAGTGAAACTATATTATCATCAGTGACTTCCAGCTTTGCAGTGTATCTGTGTGGTTAATACATTTGTAAGGTTTTCTCACTGTCCATGACCAATAAAAGAACTGGATTCCCATGGTGGAGGGGATGCTGCTGCCAGTGTATGGCTACCTTTATCAGATGTAGGCAGACGAATACTATGGCACACAACTGCTGCTGCATGGATTACAGGCATTTACCAAAAATGTGTTCCTTTGAATAGAAGGAGAGTGAGTTTTTCATCAGAGAGAGTGGGAGGAAGGTGAGGGGTGGACTCCTGGGACAGAGTGTTGTTAAGGGTGATAGAGAGAGACACAGGAAGGAATAAGAGTTCATTGTCTGTGGGTACGGATGTGCTTGATCTGATTGGAGTTTATCCAGGCAGATATATGTGAAAGATATACTGGGATTCACAGAGAAACCTGCACATCAAAAGAGAAAAGACATTAGGACTTGTTTTTGGCACTGAAATTATGAACTGAGAAACTATGAAATAATATATCACAGGATGGAATCACTAAATATAAAAATAAATGAAGTGCTAAAGATTAAACTGATTAATCAAAATAGCTCTTATCGCTGATCACAAAACATGCAGTAAAAAAAAATGTACTGTGGAAAAATACATTTATATTCAAGTAAAAATGAACATATTTTCCTGCAGATTCCATTTACACTACTACACTCACATTGTTGTCATCGCATTTACTGAAATTATCATACATTTCAACTCCATGACACAAATTGTGAAACTGTATTTTAATGCACATGAAAACTTACAGCGTACAGTATGTACTGTATGTACTAATCTTTGTATATCAACTCTGTTTTAAATTCCAGATACAAATAAAATTGTGAAAATACAGTGAGTCAATTAACAGGATGTATTGAGTGTGGTCAGTATGATAGTAATTCAATAGCTGCACATTGCACTGGTGTAGCCAATTAACATTATTATATATTCATATATTATATCTCATTGTGATATACAATTATATTTATTACAATAATCATTATTACATATACAGGATATGTTATATAAAATGTGACTTATATTTGTGTTACATAAAATGCAACATGTCAGTATGTTCCATGCTTGTGATTGTTGTGTAGGCTTTATGATGCATAGTTGATGTAAAGTGTTATACTGTATACATATACATAGACTCAGCATTGTATACTATTGTAAAGTTAGAAGTATCACTGTACAATCACTCTCCAGTTTCTCTGCATTGTTTCTCTTGGTGTTTCTCAGCACAGAACACCAGGGTTCAGCGTTCCTTGTGCTCCAGTGATTCCACAATCATGGCCCATAATTAAAACCACAGGCAGGAGTTATGACACTATCTGTCCTGCCTCAGCATGAAATGAAAACCATCTGGCTCAAAGGATGTTCATCTATTAAGAAACCATAAAGGGTTAAAGTATCAAAATGAAAGAGGAAGTGCTGGGAAGTACATAAAACGCTTGACTTCAAAAGAAATGTTATCTGCAAAAAAGAATTCTGCAAAAAATAACAATGAATTTTGAATATGTTGATAGAAATTATAGATATAGATATGATGTGGCCTCTAATCCTAGTTCTTCACATATTCTAGTCATACACTTTCTAGTCTTCTTTGTGATAAGTGATAAAGAATTTTAAAAAATGATAAACCTTGAAAAATACACTGTAATTTTTTTGGTTATTCTGGTGTTCTGGTTTTCAGCAGATACAAAATAACATGATATTATAGCCTGGATCAAGTCCTTTCTTTTCAAGCATTTCTTTTTAACAGAAACGATCTGTAAAATCCAAGAGTCAAATGTGTTTATTTACTCAAAAATGGCTTACATTGAAATTAATAAACAATAATGGTTGTTCGTCAGACCAATTTAAAGATACATTTCTATCACATATATATATACATTTGGAAAACATTTAGCAGCCATTGAGACAGACTTGCTGTCAATCAGGTTTGACATCAAAATTGACTTCCCGCTTTGGATGAGAAGAGTGAACAGGTGTTTTAGCACAAATGGGTCTTCTTTCTCTCTGCCATGTCTTTCCCTGCTTGTTATTTCAAAACTGAGCATCATCTTGTCAGGTCTTCCTCTTGTGTTGGAACTTTAGTGCTTTAGTGTCTATCATAAGTGTCTACGAAGTTACGATACTTGAAATAAAGACAATGTTTTGTCAAATACTAGCAATGGATTATGGACATCCACAAACTTGTTTAGAAGTGAAGCCTAAAACAACAGGCTCATTCTGGAGAAAATCCCATAAAGATTGGCTCAAGACCAGCTTTTGAGTTTTCACAGATTGAAGTTACATTCATGGATAGTAATTTACAATAATTAAGGAGGAAGGAATGAATACCTTTCAGTTCATCAATTCACAGTTTGCCTTAAATGTTCTATTCTTACACATGTATGAGTTTTACATACCTACCCGTTCTTGTTATTCTTATTCTTATTATTGTCATTATTATTGATATGAATTCCATATCATTGTTTTTAGCCCCTATTTATTATGGTTTATGATGACATTTTCCTAACACTTTTTCACCGCAGGTCAGTAAGAGCCAAAATGTAATATACACCAGCCTGGGCAGTCCAAAAAAAATATGTTCATTAATAACTAATCTTCTAATAACAAGTACTTCAGTGCAGCAGAGTGAGGTGTTTACTGTGGAGTTTTCCATTGTAGTATTATATTGGCAGATTGTGTATTTCTGCTATTTCCCACCCCGACACACATCGAGGGTTCTAATGCAGAGCTTCAGTCCCTCGTGAGATGTTCATTTGAAGTTTTTTGTCTCGATGGACTGATAAAGATCCATGCCATGTGCTTAAGATTAAGCTTCCATGAAATCCCATTGTGCCTGGACCAGTGACTTTAATCCCAGTTGCCAAAGTGTGAAACATTTATGCCAATGAGCTTCAGCTTGTTTATTTTCAGCTGAGAGGTTGGGGAGAAACAATGCACATGCCTGACGCTCACACAAGAAACAAATACAAGCCATGCATGCATCAGCTGGTAGATTTACAGAATGTGTCAAGGACATCTGTTGACAGCTATGCTTTAATATTCCTTTAATATGCAATTTTGCATATTTTGTAATTCAATTATGCCTCCAAAATACAATATAAAATGCAATTCCTGGCGCACTTCCTATTCAGTATATACAATGGTGTATGGGGGTAATATGGAAAACAGTCAATTTTAAGTTGAAATTTTATGTTATAAGGATGTGTTGCTGCAGCTACTGCTTTATCTCAATCATATTCTGAAATCGATATGCATCACTGACAGGATATAGGGAGAGCAGTCTGCAATTACTAAGAAAACAAAAGTTAAACGTATGTGCATGTATTCAGTGTCAACCAGTTAAGCCAATTTCTCTCATTATTTAAACAATGTGCATCGTGGCTGTATCACTATATTTCCTCTGCATTGGGCATGAAATGAAGGGGATATAGGGAAAGTATGCAATGAAACATTCATTTATTCATCACTGTAACCATCCCATGTTTTTTCAAACCATAATTTCAAGAACAGCTAATGTGTGGGTGAGCCAACCTCGATTTAAACCCACTAACAATTCATCTCTGTCTGCATTCTGTTTATCATATCCAAAATGTAAGAATACAATCTATCCTGCATGAGAATTCACAATGAGGCTGACAGTGATATTAGGCTACGGTTACAATGAGGTTGGCAGTGATGTTCGGCTGGAGCAGGCCACCCACAGGGTCCAGAGTCCATGCTCACCTTTCTGGCACTTCAGACTCCCCAACAACCCCCTCCCCATCCCAGGGGTAATGTTATGTGATATAGACACATAGACAGCCTGTCCCCTGCTCTGGACATGGAACGGATTCCTTCAACAGCCATTAACAGTTGAATCATTACATGTGGATGGTCCCTATAGATGTGAATTTTGGTTATTATGAATGACATGCATGTAAAACAGGCTCATGCATTTTTATAGAAAACATTTTGATAAACTCATTTGCATTTGCATTATGTATGTGTCTGTGATGCTACTTCAGGGAAGCAATCCATTATACAAACAAACTACTGATAGCACAATCAAATCTAGTAAGTTGCTTGTATTTGAATTACTGAATTATGAAGAATCTGTTTTTCTGAGTCACATATTGTCTGACTGTATCAAATATTGCATTGCTTGCTCTTTCTATCAGGCTAAATAAATTGACTTTTTGAAACATTGTGGTACAGAGACTAACTTCGTCCTGGGTTTTATTATCATGTGTAATGCCTTTTATGCAGACTAGCAAAACTGTTATGCTGAACATTAATTATATTTCTATGTGAATGTGATTTCCTCCTCATTTCATTTTGTTTACAATGGCCATCATTTAGGCAAAAGGAAAATATGTCTCTGCTAGCTTTTATATTTATTTATATATATATATATATGTATGTATATATTTATTCATTTAGTGAAGAAACAGCACAGAGTAAATAGTAGTAGCTTTCTGATAAACTAGATCTTTTGTGACTTGTTTGCACCACCATAATATTGAGGGCCTTTTAGTTGTTGATACACAACTGTTCAGAATTTCTGATCTTCTTCCAATAAATACAATATTCACTAACATATTAAGAACCCTTCTGTAAGCAATAGGTGATGGAAAACTGAGGGTTTTACAAATTAATTTAATGTGACAGCACTGAGTAAAATTGCGTCCTGAGATGTACTCTCATTTAATGATTGCAGTGCAATATTTTTTAAAATGTTAAAATAAAAGACTGGTAAACTAAAATCCACTTCAAATTTTACACCACTAGCTCAATGCAACTTTTCTGTCAAGTACACAAAGTGAGAAAGAATAATATGACCTAATAATGACCTAATTTATTCAACAGAATACACAGAAAGCTAAACATTTTGTATGCATTCTGTATACAGTATAACATTACATTCCAGTATATGTATAGCATGGATAAATATACGTGCCCCTTCTATTTCTTATTTCTTAATAGAAAGCACTTTCTATTATTAAGTTTGTAAATAACAAACTTTGGGAGAGGCAACGTTCAGACAACTCTTCACTCAAACACCAGTATCCGTTCAATCCGGTTGTCTACGCAGCCACATACCTTCTCTCCCATCACGCTCTCTGCTTCCGGCATCCCTACCCTTCCCCATCTCCACCCTCAGGTCAACTTTCCTTTCTTCTGTTTTTTTTCACCCTCTTTTGACAGTCAAAGGGGGGGAGGTTCACATCATCCTAAAAAATAGTGTGGCATGACACTGCCCCTTTGGACTCCAAGCCCAAGATCAATGTCCGTACCAATATACAACTTTCTACATTATAATAAACTCCTTCCAAACACATTCATGTTGTCTGAAGGTTCATTCTCCTGAACAGGTCCTTAATGCATTAACCTGTACAGGGTTGAGCAACCAAATTCATAGAAGCATCATAGACAGGAAGTAGAAAACTATGTCACAGGTTGAATGAATTAGAAATGGATGTAGTTGGAAAGCTTGTGAAATATTTGAAATCAGATTGGATAGTACTTGTACTGAGAAATACTCCTTGCAAATTAGTTTTGTACTGTGACTCTCAGGAGAGATAGGAGTCATCCCTTGCAACAGATATTTTTTATCTGAAATAACTGAAACTGATGAGGTGACATTCATGTCTTGCAGACTGGATTTGGAGCCACATGCTGGCAGCAGTGAGATATTTGGATTCTGATTTCGATCAGCCCTGAAAACCAAAGTCTAAAGTGTAACCACAGAATTCTGATCGACCGTTTACCACAAAGACCTCTGGGGAAGGGCTTTCCCATCAGTGTCTTCCTGTCACCCTGCTCCCCTTTCTTGGGCCCTGCTATCCCAGTGCTGGAGATGCTATTGATGTGCAATTAAATTACAACCCATTTAAAAAATCCACTATGACTGTATGATTTGTTCTGAACAAATTAATGGAAACAGTGGTGCCATGATGTTCTCTGTATTTTTGTTGTAATATTTTTAAGAAATCATACATGGTGTGTTGAAATATCACGAGAGCCTGAGACAGAGATTGTTGAAACTCTGAGAACAAAGATTACTGTGTAATTTATTTTCCCATATGACTATAAAAGGTCTTCAATAATGAAAGAAGAGGGTCAAATTCAGTGATAAAATTATGTGCAGTTCTTGTTGTCGTAATATGGAAGTCCTAAAGTTGCTTTGAAAACATTATTCACCTATTTTTATTATAATTCAAGGACAGTTTTGAAGAGGTACTTCAGCACACACAAAGACTTCAAGCACTGTTCACATCTGAGCCCACCTACAGTAATGAATACATATGAATAAAATACTGAATGTCATTTACACTTTCATATCCTTTTCATGTGAATGCGGTTCTGTTTTCTTTGCACAATCACACACACACATAAAATATTCGTAGAAAAGGAGAATCAGCTTTGCTGAACAATATACAGATCAATTTAGTATTTTTTCTTTAGTATAGCACATACAGTACCTTGATATAGGACTGGCTATTTAATCAGGCATTAGAAATGACCCTATCACATGTAGACAATTGCTTCCTACAGTTATACATGTTTTCTACTCATATTGAATTGCATGCATAAAAATGGCCTCATACATTTTTACAAAAGGAAAATTCAGTATACATTATCATTCTATTATTTGAATGCATGTCCTCTGTGATGTATGAAGTAGGCCAATAATGTGGAAGAGGAGGAATTTGATGAGATATATTTGGACCTCAGAATAAAACTGGAGTAGCTTGCGTTTCCTCAAGGTGTGCACAATCACGTTCCATCGTTATGCACTGCAAAAAACATTTCATAACATTTGTCATTATAAAGTATTGTGACATACTAATCACTGTGCCTCCTGCATACTAGCTCATACTATTCAATATAAGCTACATACATGTTTGTGAAGGAATCACATTTTCAATGCATAAAGTATTCATGTGTTCTGGCATATCACTGTAATGCATATTCAGTGTTTTTTTTTTCCTTGCTTGTTTGTTTAATCATTAAGAGTTTTCCCATTATTACTCCATACTGCTATTCCTGGTAAATGCTGAAGGCAGTTTATTTATTTATATAAGAATGTATTTTTCTTCACTATGTTTATGGATATGCAATTTTATTTATTGTTACACAGCTTTAAGTATCACATTTTTCTGTGTATGCCTGCTTATTGTTATATTTATAAAATTATATTCTGTTGTTCATTTGCCAAGTATACACCTCATGATTTTTGCAGATAATTCCTACACCAGCAAAGCCAACATTTTTATACACTTTGCCCCATGACTTGCAGGTTTCTCTGTAAATCTCAGCATGTCTCTGGGATATCTCTGCCTGGATGAACTCCCATCAGATTAAGTTCATCCTTACCAAGTCTGACCTCCTGTCCCTCCCTGTGTCTTTCTTCACCACCCACAGCTACAACATGTCCCATGACTCCACTACTCATTCCCCTCTCGCTCAGCTAAGAAACTCAGTGACTCCCATCACCTCTCTTTCCTTCTTTCAACGCAAAGATTCCCTTTGCGTGAACAACCTGCAGATCCCCATTGTACAGTACTAATCCTTTACTTTTATTAACAAGATATTTTCAGTTCATCGTCCTACATGCAGCAAGCTATTGAATGCTTGTATACAGTGTACTATAGCCAGGCAATGCTACCACTAGCTGCAGACAGCATACTTCCACATTCAGTCATGGGTGCAGTTCCTGCTTGTATGAACTATGTGACTATGGGCTTTGCCTGTTAAAACCAATGGGCCAATAATGACTTACAGTAAAAGTGGTAACTATTATATTATCACTCAGAGAAACTAGCTAGATATAAAAGAGTTTCACTGTTTTGAAATGCTTTTTAAAAAAAACATTTTTATATAGACTACAAGAGTGTTGTTGTCTATATAAAGCGTAGCCTAGTCTGTATGTTATTTTCATAAGTCAGTGCTTTTGAAAGAAAATAAAGTGAGGGAAGTCTGATCCATAAATAAAAATGGTGTATCTGGATTGTATTTATACTCCTGTAGAACCATCACAATGACCTCAAAATTTCAGGGGGGAGGACAATGGGATGGGAGGGATAAATCCAGTCAATGTTGTGTTCCAAAATTGTGTTCCAACAGCACGCAATGCTGGTCAGTGACAACAGTGCGGCCCCCAGTTTTCACTTAAAAGTTATTACCTTGCTCCACGAAAGGTTCTTTGGTATTACAGAAACACATCCAGTCCACACAAATACATACACACACAAACACAAAGGTTTAATTGAATTTTTACAATGTTTATTCTGAAAACATTTGAAATACAATGCCAAAAAATGAATACCCTCAAGTTGACAGCTACATTTGATAGTTATTTCTACAACACATTGTGAAGAATAGTGAATGCAGTTGACTAGTAGACTCTAGGTGCATTACATATTCTGCTGGATCCACACCTGGACACACGTGGGTGGCATTGAATAAGTCTCTTACTGATACAGCTCCACATACACAGTTGTAAATCATTAATTCAAGACAAATCATAGGATTGATCTGTAGGTGATACCATTACTTTTGGTCCATGGAGACCTCTAGATAAAAGCGCAGTGACTGAATAGGATTTAAAGACAATGCCACCAGGCTTGTAGGTACCACTGTGTGGATAGTGTGTCAGTGAAGGTATACTTCTTATACTTCATACTTCAAAGAACAATTCAAGGCAAATACCTTTGGATATAAGCCAACAATTAGTGAAGGGAATAGAAAGCTAAAAAAAAATGTGAATAATGTAATGTAATGGTAACTGAAAAACAGATTGATTAATTCATGCATTGTTTTCATGATAAAAGCTCATGAAAACAACCTTGCCTTGAGAGTAAGCTATGTAGAATTTGTGCATTCATGACAAGTTATTTAAAAAAGCATGAGGCCTCACTCAGAGTACTCTGTTTTATCAATGATAGAATTTTAATGTACAACTTATCACACTGCAGTTGTAATAGCTATGACTTCAGTTTCATTTTTGCTTCTTTTTCAGCAGTCACGCAACAGGCAAAATAGAGAAACCAAAAATAATCAAAATAAAATATTCATGTACCTTTCTACAAAGCTACTTTTTTCCACTTAACTGTATTTTTCTCTAGAAAACACACTATTACAGAATAGCCATTAGACACAACACATTAACTATGATCCCACAAGGATATAAGGTATCCATCTTCACAAAATGAATCTCATTAAGGCAAACCACAAAAGGTTGCAAAATTATTCTCTACATTTGTCTACTTTTGTTTTCCCTAAACCCACATATGGTCCTCCAAGGTTCATCTATTCAGTGTATTATAATCTTCTTTCCATGGGTATCATTACCATCCAAGCATGCACCCTCTCTCCTCACCTGGCCTCACCTCTGATTCATCTATTTAGATGCTGGTAATGGTATCATGTTTTCGGAGGTTACCTTTTTATGGGCACTGTTTAATCAGATCCATCTGACATGAAATTAAAATAGAATGGTGGGAATTGCCTCTCTGAGATAAATAATACACTGAAATAATGCAGTAATAAAACACACCTTCCAGCAGCCTGGGAATTGCACATTTTAGGTTGTACAGATATGTGCATCTTGATATTAAATCAAAAAGCACACATTTAGAATAAAATTCATTTACACAAAGCAAACACTTTCCTCTAGTTTTATTCATTTCAGTCTCATTAATTACATTTTAAAGCCTAACCTTGAGAATTAGTCAAAATGCTCTTCCAGCCAAAAAATATAGATTTTTTTCATGCTCTATTTATATAAAGCAAACAAATTCAAAAATATACTGAAAAGAAAAAATCTTGACAGACTCAGTCCACAATACAAATTCATTATTTAATATTATAAGTTATGCAAAACTGATTGTCTAACTTATTTGTTTCAACATTTTCTTATGTATCATTTAAAGGCAAAATTAATAATTGTTTTTGTTGTGCAAGAAGGAATAATGAATGTGATAATTATGAGTTTGTTTATATCTGATTTGTTAGATATTATTAGTGCAGCATAACCTTGGGAATGCACTCTAAAGCAGACAGCACGCTGATTAAATCGCTGTGGACATTGAATGTGCTTTGCAGTTCACTATATTATAAAGTAGGGCTCATATGACTATGAAATGATACAAACTGCAGTCAGTATGTAGCAGGTGTGCCACAATGTCTTGAAACACCAGGGACTAAAGATGGAGCTGAGCTCTTGGGTGTGTATTGTACAAAAATAACAAAAAAGGTGAACAGTTCAATGAAAGATCAGCTGAAATGCCTGAAGACCAAAAAATAATAAGGTGTCATGTTGTGGAAGCTTAGATCAGGCAGCAATGGCACTGACATGCCCAAGACAGGGCTGGCTTTCACAAGAGATCACCTGCAATGATTCACACCCTGCTGCACCATTTTTGTAGGTGTGACTTGATTCAAACCAAAGCAAACTAAAATGAATGTGCAGAGTTACTTTACAAAAATGTTTAAAGTTTAACTAATATGCAAACAAATTAAAGCTTAACCCTACCTGCAGATCACAATTCTAATGATTTAATATCACAACCTTTTCTCACTTCAGATACTGTTTGCTACAGAATGTAATTCCACTTCCTTGACTTAGCGCATGGCAACCCTAACCACAGTAGAAGTTTTGAGGAAGATGGAGCTTGTTTTATTGCCTGACCAATCAAATGCAACCCTTGGTTCCAGTCACATTCCACATTTACTAGCTATAAAGCCTCCTCTGTGGATAGATATGGTATATTAAATAAATTGTTTTTAAAAAGCATATGCCCTAAAGGATAGTCGGTCAGTGGCCTACAGTACTTCCTAATTGAATACCGTATTCCCTTAAAAAGGCCAATTACATCTGACTGAATCGCATACACACCCACACACACACACACACACACACACGCACACACATTTTATTTGTGCGTAAATTATTTATGTTTGATGTCAATTATGTCTGTAGAACATGAGGCATAATTTGCTCCACAGAGTGGCAAATCCACAGATTACTGTCCTTTTGAGCATGTTGTTTCACTTTATGCTTTCATGCTTTACTCATTGAAGGATGATTGAAATCACAAATACAATAAACCTTTCTGGTTACCACAGCTTCACTGTTTTCGTGCATTCATTTATGAACACATCACTTCAAGACTTTGACATGTACGTATGAATGTATCCAAATGAACCAATCGCCCCTTCCCCCCCCCCAACTTCTATTTCAAACAGCAAAATAATCCAGTTGTAAAAGTGCCCAAATGGTCAAATGCACCAGCAATGGGGGTGCCCTGAGGCGTTAGTAAAAGTGCTGTTGATGGGCCGATGGCCTGGAGCTGTGCGACAGGGAGCCATGCCGTGGGGATGCTCAACACGCAGAGCGCTGAGTCTGCTGCGCTGGAGGAAGCACTGCTGTCAGTGGTGCTGATCGGACATTCACCTGGCCTGCTGCTTCAGAGCCACTGCATGTCTCTTCATAAGACTTCCTTTCCCAGTACAAGCAATAGTGTATAGTACTCGCCACTCCAATAAACAAAAAAAAAATAATAAAAAAAGAATGTCTTAATATCATAAATTAACCCCAATAGCTGGTCTGCAAAATCCCAGATATATACTGTTAGTATCTTTACTTCCCTTTGCTCTTTCAGCTCTTACAACCTACCCCACAGATGATATTCAGTCTCAGGGGGGAATTGTCATCAGCTGTCATCAGTGGCGGTGAACCCTGAACCAACTACAAGATGAAGGATTTCACCCTGCCGCATAACAGTAGAGCATGCTCTCCCCTGAATGAGAATGAGATCTCATGACATACATACACTTCCATGTCTAATATATTCTGAAACATGGCACATCTAGTTTTCCATGTCTTCCCCTGAGCCAGGTGTCAATTTCCTTCATCTACAATCTGAATCTGGACTGCAAATATCAATTTCTGAAAAAACTTTTTTGTATTATTATTCCAATGTACCTCTGCCACTGTTCTTTTACTGCTGTGTTTGTTTTGTTACGGCTCTGTGTGTGAGTCATCAGGAGAGTTGCTGGGACACACTTTGACATGCTTTGAAAAAGTACTGTATATATCATTCTGTTATATCACCATCCAGGTCAGAGAATGGTGATGTCGACTTCTGGAAGAAACATCAGTGCACTTCTGTCTCCTCTGCAAGCTGACATTTCTTCTCAAGAAGTCACAGAAGGGAAATTATATCTTTCACAAAATTCAGATTTTCCCCCTTCACTCTTGCTATCTAAATTTCTTCACTTTCTGAATTTCACTTAATGACAAATCTGCTGAATCAATCTGCCACATTCTCTTGTCTATAAAATATTATGAATCTGAGAAGCATTGGGGAACCCAATGAACCCGAGTCCAATGAGTAACAGTCAAGGCTTGTCATCTTATCTGACCTCACATATGGCTCTTCAAATGAGGGCAAAGGTATATTTTCAACATTTTGAATTTGAAAATTTTCTAAAAAAAAAAAAATAAATAAATAAATAAAATTTTTCTACCAAAAATTATGTTGCCTCTTGGCTTATATATTTCACTTAGTAGCGTTAAACTGTCTGCAGCACATTTATTGCTCTGTGATTTACCTCTTTCCTGGCATCAGTCCCCACTTCAGGATAGACAAATGACATACTTAGAGTTAAAAAAATAACTTACAAACATGAAGCACCCAGATTGGTTCTGCAGCCAATTTAAAGTGACATGACTGTTAGCCATGCTTCTATCAGTCACAACTGCTACACTTAAAGTCTTCCAGCTGTTCAAGATAATTATATTGTTATATTGTCTTGCTTCACAAAAAGTTGTGGTTGTAATTTCCATATTTTCTCTGGAATTTTCTGTGACATTTTGTTTTTCTCTTTTCATCCATGTCATACCTGATGTTTATAATAATGTACCCTCTGTATTCCTGTTTTATATCCACAAACTTTTAAGTGCATACCCTTGTATCATTCACTGTATGATGGACAATGTACAAGGACAATGTAAGGCAGTCCCATACTGGCTCCAACCCATGGCTTCTTTTCCTTGTTCTCATTTGTATCTTGGGTGGACCTTAAGTTAGCGTATGTTTTTGTGCTCACTGGGGGGCCACTGTGTTTGAGGACAATGTCTCCATACTAGGAAAGCTTGATCTGCAGCTTTCTCTCAGTGTTATAAGCAGGTCTCTGATAGTAAATTCCTCCAAGAGGCAGAAAGATTGCTTTTTTGCCTTTTACTATGTGAGCTGGACCTTTGGTCCTCCATGGTTCTCCAGCAATCTACTTTTATTGAAGTTAATGCTTCAAGGTAAAAAACACAGGATATGAGCAAGGATTCTGAGAGTTGTACACTGGACTTTTTAAAGTGCCAATCGATTTTTAATCATAACTGAATCAATATGGGGTGCCTGCTATATTCAGCCACTAGGAAAACCCTGATTACACAATCCAGGTGAAAATTAAGAAACCCTGTAAATATTATTTTGTTTACATTTGTTACACAACCCAATTTCCCCTTCAAACTGACGTGCTTACCTGTTGTTGATTCTTTTATGGTGAGTACGGTGCTTTAATGTGTTTTGGGTACATGATAAATGATTTGATAACCGATAAGCATAATCAGGGAAACCTTTCATTGCATATGTGTGACCTTATTTGGTAGTGCTTTTTTATTCCCCTTTAATAATCAGATGTATTATCACAAACACTTCAACAGCAACTCTATAAATTAAGCATTAATCATAACTGTATGTATGTATTACGATTGAAAATTAGCCCAAAGTAATGATAGGATACCCGGTGTCAATATCAAGCCGCCAATTGCAAGTTGCTTACAAAAACAAAAAGTAAACATTAAACAGCCATCAAAAGATGCAGATTGCATAGACATAGAAGGGAAAACAAGGGTGGCCAACCAGAGTAGTGTCAGCAAGTCCCTACAGAAGCTACACCTGACCACTCACAACATCTACCCTAACCTCCTGAGGTGAAACAAAAGATTAGGTGAGTCGTTTGGGGAACTTGCTTACCTGCTCTGGTTTAAGCTTACTGCAATCTAAAAAGGTGCAAACAAAAAGAAAATAAGCATCTCCCGTCCCACAATCTACATCAAAACTTTAAATAAACAGAAAAACAACAAACAAGCACATAGATGGGTTTAGGCAGCGTGGCTGGCAGTGTGCATTAGGAGGAAATCCGTGAAAGACAACCAGCATCCGCCATTTCCATTTCAGCGCTTTTATAGGGCCAGAAACTGGAAGGGTGAATTAGCCGGCACAGGAGGACCAATTGCTCGTAAACGAAAACAGCAAAAAACCGCACAAACAAACAGCCATACATAACAACTGTATTGATAATAAGCAATTCCAAACACTTCCTTGTGAAACTTCTTTAATACATTATTAATAGGATGATTACCTCAAATGTTTACAAAAATTGTAATTATTTTTTTATTCTAACAAAGGGGAAATATTATGTCTTCCAATAGTGTTTAGAGTAGTACACACAAGCCAGGATGAAAAATGGAAAAGAATAATAACCATTATTATTACATCATTAATCACATAATTTCCCCAAGTTTGAAAATAAGAAGGATGATAATTGCCCAGAAGTCAGCATTTTTCTTCCATTATGTTTCTCTGGGAGGTGTGCTAATCTTTTCATCTTGTATGGAAATTGTTGTGAAATATATACACATCTGCAAAGGGCAGCTTTGCTGACTGAATTCTGTGCCAATAGGGAACAATATGATGCCAGTTTGCAATTTTCCCTTTTTCCTGAAAAAAACAAGGATTTATAGCTTCCAGTGTGAAAACTGATCACACCATCTCTCACAAAAAAGGAGAAGAAAAGGCACTGCTGTTTCATATCTCTGTCACTTCTTCGAAATAAAGTCATCAATAAGACTTCAAATATCCAAGTCACAGTATTGTACCTGTGTTTGAGCAAACAATAAGTTACATTTTCAGTTTAGTTATATGCAGCAACATAAGTACAACAAAAACTTGTTTTGTGGTTTATGTTACAAGTCTCTCTTGTTGGTAGTTCTGTCAATGTGATGAGACCACGTTTCCAGATAAAACAATACATTTTTTCAAAACCCTTTTAAACCTTGTCGCATTATTGCCCTTAATTATCAGTGGTGCACACCTATATTTTAGTAATTCTGTACATATTTATAACAGTAAATGTATGTAATATAATGTAACAGCTAAGCAACACCACTTAACCCAACTGATGCAACATAAATGTGGCTAGCCAAAATACTTCTAAACAAATTCAATGAACAAGCATCTTTGGTTATGTTTTAATAACTTTCTGCCATGAACAGCTGAAGAAGAGGGAAAGCCACACCCTTGGCTGGACTGAACCAATCAATTGCAGGGAGTGGGTGTAGGGGGGATCCAAGTGAAATTGACAAAGAAAGGAAGTAGGACTTAGGTAAGATGGAAATTAACCCACAATAATAATAATAATAATAATAATAATAATAATAATAATAATAATAATAATAATAATAGCTCTCCAATGGTGGAGTACAGCACTGACCTACTTTTAAGACCTGTAATGGTCCTAGCTGCTGTTAGAATTGTTTTTGGACTTACAGAACTTCCTTTCTGCTCTTTTTCACTAGAAAATATGTTTTTATTTACTTTAGCTATTGTCTTATGTCACATTTACATATTATACAACCCCTCAGCTTGTTTCTGCATTTACATTTTAAATGAACATTTACTAACAGCTTTGAATGAAAATATTTCAACAGTAGTGTTATTTTAACATAATTGATAAGCTTGGGGGTTTACATGGTACATAATTCATGTGTACTGAGACACATAACCTTGAGACTATTAACATATTTACTCTGAAATCTGAGCACATCAAACTGGCAACCTGAATCATTTCCAAGGGAAAGTGGGGAAAAGCAGAAACTCCAGCTGCATGTTAGTTGAAATTGATGATTTAAATTAATGTCATGTGGGCGTTACACAGCTGTAACATTGTGTTTTATATATGCATGTATACATCCGCTTAGCACTAGTGTAAACCACAATTTTAACAAACTTGCAACTTCAGTTTCTGCTTATATTTACAGCATGTGATATGTAATTATTTGTAAAGACTGAAGATGTGTGTAGTAAAATGTTCATTGCTCCATCCTGTGTAAAAGAACACTTTTCTTAAACAGCTGTCTGTGTTCATAAATCATGGCATGCTTTGATGCATTTCTGTGGCCATTAAATACAGATACCATAATGTTGGGGACTACATGTATCTTCCCAATGATGGAAACAGCAGCTTTGTGAAGAAGCACTTTGTGCACCACTGCATGGGTTGAAGTTTTTCTATCAGACAGGCCTCTCACCTTGACATGTCAAGCTCCCTTGCAGTGTTATTGCAACTATGGTTCTTGCAGCAGCAACATGAGGAGCAACTATCTGCCCTCCTGAGAGGCAGCCTAGGGGTGCAGCCACTAAACGAGGTTCAATACTTCTGTGGTTTTTCTTCAAACTCCAACAGCAGCATGCAGTAATACCTGAAGCACCAGCAGCTGGGACAGTATGGTTAAAGAGTTGCTAAAAATGCCAGTGTACCAAGACGTGCTAATGACTGAGATTAAGTATCTTAATGTTCCATAGATCTCACAACCAGAAATATAATAAATTTAGTCCACTAAAACAATTAATTGAGTCCACTAAAACTGAGGGAGTAAAAATTGCTTTCAGTGGCTCTGCACAGAATATGTAGTGTACAATAGCATTGGTCAAAATATGTGCTGCACATTATTGGATTCATCTACTGTGGGTTATAAAATTCATCAGCTCATCTGTAGTCAGCTATGAAGGGATGGTTAATTGCGTGTCATTGACATTGGAAAGCTTTTCATGACACACATTTTGAAACAGCATTATTCTTAACAATTTATGCTAAGAATAATGATTAACAATAACATTTAATTAACAATGTATATTCAAAAACTATATTCTTTGTAAACAGCCTTTTTTGTAAACTCACAATACATTTAACGTATCAATACATGTCTTCATCACAGAAACACCACAAAATGTGAGCAGTATCAACTCTCTTGGTGGTGTGGTAAAAAATATACCATTAAATTGTTTTTAATTGCACATTTAATCTTTAAATGAAAGATAAAAACCATGACCACATAATGTGACTTCATTAAAGAATGTTAGACAGCATAGAGTTCTCTTAGGTTCAATTAAGGAATGTGATTGCAGAAGGAAATAAAAATATATCAGGATTTATGTCTCTTAATGGTTGGATTTGCCATTTTCTCCGGAGCCTGTAGCTCACAGAGTTTAATTTCCTGAAAATCCGCTTTCCTCTAAGAGCCTCGTCTGAGCTCAGCCTCTGAATTAAACAGGGTAAGGAGAACAATGATCTGACTGTTGTGAAGTTCTCAGCAGGGACCCTAACTTGTCCAAGGGAGGCAGCGCCTCCCACCGCACCCTGACGTGGACTGAAATATTGCTATTCACATTAGAGTTTAATAAGGAGTAGCAGCAGTAGCTTTCACACTGGCTGTGTCTTTCATGTGCCCAATTACTGACAGATTCTAACATTCATGTCCACCTTTTATATAATCTTTAATTAGTCCTTTATAATCTTGGATTCGGGGTGTCAAAACTGCCACTGAAATCCAGATGCACCCAAATATAATTAAATGAAAGCTTAACACAGTGAATAGCAACATGAATTCTAAAAACAATTTGTATATTATTTGGGGGAAGGGGGGTGTCTTCACTTTAAAATAGACTAAAATTCTTCACCTTGATAATTAAAAGTACTTAAATATAGTTTCTGTTTAATTACATGATATTAACAGGTTACCTTTTCAACTTGATTAAACTGACTTTCCTAATGGCTGTGTAGAATAGAAATTCTATGGCATTTCATATTAGACAAACCCTGGCTCAGAGTTTTAGTTTGTTATTAAATTAATAAGCATCTTTGATTGGTTCTGAAGGACTTTTTATTTTTCAGGCTTACAAGGCTCACTCCAGGCAAAAGTTGTGTTAGCATTTTAGCAAAGTACACCCCTGACAGTGGCCATTAGCATGACACAACTGAAATAGTTGAACCTGTGAGATCAAAAGGTAAGGCTAGTCCCTTTGTGACTTGATGGGGACTTCTCCCTTTCTTGTTTAGATAATCATGGCCTTCTGAGGATGACCATTTCATGGACCTATCCATCTGTTTTCATGGCAGGTAGTAAATACCTCATGGTTCAGTCTTTTAAGTACATCTTTCTCAGATTGTGAAATCATCAACACCTGTATTTAAAACTGGAGAGCACAATGTATCCACAATAGCAAAAGTACTCCTATTAGATAGAATGCTGGCCTTCTGAAATATTTGACTATCAGAGGAAGTAGCCTAGATAATACAGTAGGTGAACAAGATATCCAGCTTTGAGTCAAAACATATCTAGCTGTACTCACAGGAACATTGTAAATCCAGCCAGACGTTGTAAATAATCAATTAATTGTCTAATGTCAGGGGACTGTGGCACACAAATACTCTTCATTTATCTGGTGCAACAGAAGATAAATATTGTTCATTTCCTATATCAGTTCCTTAGAGATGATATTATTCAACTAAATTTGTATTCCAAAGAAAATAACCATGAAAAACAATGGACACAACAGAGTAATTAATGTGCTATCGCTAGCTCTGTAAGTGTTACATTTGTTGTATTTCTTTTACCTAATATAATCTAATTTACACAATCATGTATGTATAATATGCCTAACAACAATTATTTCTACTCTTATTAAGAGGAAAAAAGGAATATCTTTCTCTCTATTACCAGAAATCACATATTAAGCTGATAAAAATACAATTCTCATGCCACTATTCTCGTTTTGTTCTTTTCATTTTTACATTACTGTATCTCATCTTAAATTGCATCTTCATTCTCCCATAAAGAACCGGATTGAGCCCATATCTGCAAGTGCAGAACTAGTCTGGAATACGACCACCAGGTAATCACACTGAGCAGCTCTTTCTGTCTTAGCCCAGTGTTTTAGCATTCTCATACTGTGGTCTGAAGCTGTATAATCCTCCCCTTTTATTGCTGATTTATGAATGCACATGGTGTGCTGAAATGGAAATCTTTTGGGGGTAGTGGCAGATGGCATGGCTTTTAAATGAAGAAAACATCAATATGAGGAGCAGACAGACTTAGCAGGTCTCTGCAAAAGACAGCATCAAAAGCCTGGCGTGTATATTGTTTGGATAGCTTCTACAACACAACATTGACTCTCAGTAAATTATACAATTATATGGATTAATTAGAGCACTGGTTATAGTTTATTATTAGAAGCCAAAGTCCGAAATAGAATGTATGAAAAACAGGCAATTAGCTAAGTGATAAAAATAAAAAGTCTTCAATGAAAACTTCAAAACCAAAAACGAAAACAACAGGCAGGCAGAACAGGAACAAAAGGCTATAGTTGATTAAATACATTGTATATGTGTATGAATTATGATCAGTCAGTACTGACAGTTAGGTTAAAAATATTCAGTTACATTGTATATGTGTATGAATTATGGTGTAGGTTAATATTCAGTTCCAATTTGACATTTTGCCTTATTTTTGTATGATTAATGCACAGCAATATATGTATGCATGGAAAATGTGGGTTAGTCTCTCCTCTGATCAGGAGCAAGACTGAACTTTCAGTCTTGACTAAACTGCGAGATGTTTCCATGACACAGCACCCTATTTTTCTTCGATATATTTATTTCATTCCTACAACTTTTTAACCATATCAGTAAAAATGTACCATAATATACACTATATATGTAGGTGTATGTTAATCAAAGCCTCTTTTTAAAAATTATATGACCCTCAAAATACAAAGATTTCCAATTAAATTGAATTGAGCCCATTAATGTTATATGGAAGGATGAACCTAAAGCAATATCAGTTCCCCCATACACTTTAGCTAAAGATCTCCACAGCATCTTTCCCCAATTGACATGTGATGAAAGATTTACCCAAATGGAAAAGCTTGAAGGAAAAAATATGAAAGCATTTCCACAGCATTAGTCCCTTTTGAGTAGTCTCTGTGAGCTACGTCCTCCTTACCGATAGCTAGCTCCCTACTTAGCTTAAACAAGGTGATGGCTTTTTCAAGCAACTGGCTGGCTTCAACACTAATGTACAACAACGCATCTGGGGCCTTAAAAAGGGTGAATGTTGTGCCATGCACACATTGGAGAGACTTGTGTGAAACCTGAGCTAGCATTAATCCTACTGATCAATTAAACTAATAGAACATGTTATGAAATATTACTTACTCTTCAAAGTTGCTTATACCAACATAAGCTTGCTTGCTAGCTCTGTGACTATGTATAATATCATGTAATCATAATCTGCTATTTGTCTTCGGCTATGTAACATTTTATTTTTATGATTATGGTAAAAAGGTCTTTCAGTATTCACTAACAGTTAGTTAATGGGAATGTAATTAGTGCCTACCACTAGACACCTAAAGTTAAATGCCACCACTAGTTTTCTCTACATCTAGAGGAGTTTATGTTTGGAGAAAGTCAAAGGAAGTCTTCAACCCACATATACTGATCCCAACTGTTAACACGCTGAAGTGGAACTATTACGGTATAAGTATCCATCTTAAGTTTGTGTTCAGAAAAAAATAAACAAAATATCTAGATCTAATATTGTGCTGACATAAAAGTTTATGTGATTCTCAACGATGGGATGGGGATTTCCAGCATGAAAACAAGTTTCAGCTTGCATAAGATAGCATAAGTATAGATTTGGAAAAATGTAATTAATTCAAAAAAGAAATGAACTTCTCAATATATCCCAAAACAATCACAAACAATAAACACAATCAATGCAATAATACTGAATATTGGTATGAAACATGAAAATCATAGCATTCCAATAAAAACTGTGGAAAAGAGTGTAAACATATTTAAGCTTCAGGGTGTTTTGTTGCTGCTGAGTAAACACATGGTATCTGGCTAGAATGATCACCTGAACAGCTCAGTGGAAAAGGATGGAGCAGTGAACGGGCTCTCCAGAGAAATGGCAATTAAGAAAAAGAAAAATGAAAAATCACATTCTCACTTGAAACCATACCAGGTAGATTTATTTCTTTAAGAGGAGTCCTTATTGTGAAATTCTTGCTGTAATATATTGTAAGTATGATGACTGATTTTCGTTTTTCTCTATTTATATTTTAAAATATAAGGGTTAGGTATGTGTAATTTATATAGTAGGCAAACTAAATATTCAACTATGAGTCAAAAATATACCCAACTGTTCTCGCAGGAACATTTCAGATCTACCCAGATATTGTAAAGGTATTGTTCTAACTGGCAAATACCCTGCTGCATAGTACACTTATATTTTAAAATATGGCATTCAATGTGTGTCATTTTTTCTGGTTATTAGTTGTGAAGTCCCTTAAACCAATGTGTATAAACATAATACAATGGCATAAGACCAGTAAACAAGGTTAAGTGTTTATTCAGTGCAATTGTTGTGTACCTGAAATGTGCTTCACTATTCTCATTTTATTGCACTTATTAATCACATATGTTGCATTCAATTAAAATGTTAATTGTTTGCATTTTTCATCTGTGTCATGCTCTATGCAAGGTTTAGTGAGACAGACTATCAACAATCAACCCCTTTGAGACTAATTACTGACACCTGCAGAAATTAAGGATATCTTAAAATGGGAAAAAAAGGCAAGCCCAAAGAAACCAGGCACCAAGAAAACGTAATTATTAGCAGTTGAGAAAGAGGGCAGGCAGCACTAAAAAGGTATGTATGCAGCAGAGCTAGTGATGTTGGATGGAAAGGGTGAGGAATCAGGACTGTTTGTTGCCTGCTTGTTGCCAGCCTTCATGAACTGGATTCTGTCATTCTGCCACTCCCCTTACACAAGATAAATGCCTGTTTCACTTGACAAGCTGTTTGCCCACTCTCCTGGTAGGTGACTATATGCAATCCATGATGTAGCCTTGTGCTTTATTGCAGCAGTTCATTCATATTCTGTCATAATGTAATGAAGATGGTGGTGCTGAGGTATTGTCAAGAGATGCAGGGTACAAGGTCGTTGGTCTGGAATTTGCCGGACCATAAAATGTGTTTTACCTGAAAAGCAGACACTTTTTATCACTCTGGAGTGCTCCCTGAAATTTTATATTCAATTTACATTGCTGTCTGCTCATTGGACTCTCATCATTTATGTGCAGAGTGCAACTTTTATTGCAACATTTATTGTACACGGAACCTCATATTAATTTTTTTTTCATTATTTCTGTGTACTATGATTTATTGTTCCTCTTGTATCATTGCATGTCCAAAAGAGTTTATCCCTGTTAATTTAACATTTGGAATATGTCTTTCATTTTGACTTAAAATACAGATACTTGTCTGAATGTTCTCCTTGTGTTCCCTGACCTGACTGCACATCGTCTGCACGTGTAAGAAATAATTTTACCTCTCCCTTATCCAAGGCAGGGGTTGGTCATGTCATTCCCTTTGCTGCTCACAGTCAATATCTCACTGGGCAATATGAATAAATGTATAGCTCTTTCAAGTTACTTACAAGTAACTGCTGGGTCTGAAATGGGCAATGACAGGGAAATATAAAGATTGCCTGTGGGGCACTCTGTGTACCATTTATATGGATGATAACTCCATAGTACATTTTGGCTCAGCTAAACTGGCATCTACAGAGCAATGATTGATGGGCTGCATTCTGTTCCATTTCAGCACTTCCTCTTCCTTTCCCTGGAGTGAGAGAACTACTGATGTCTGGTGAGGAATCAACAAGCCCTTCTCATCAAGAGCCTCTGAATTATGGTAGGGAACATAGCTGATCAAAATGGAAAGCATATTACAACCTTTCCTCCCTTTAAATGTCCTCAATGCCTCCAGCAGCAACATGTGGATGTTTGGGGAGGGAAGGAAGTTGAAAGTTTTGAATGAGATACTTCATTTTGGAAGGAATCATTCCCTTTATCACAAGGAGAGAAAACAGGAATGAGAGATTGTGATCTCTCTTTACCTTCACCGAACACAAAATGGAAACTCCAAGTCGCTGCCATCTTAAGTCCAGGTAAAACTTGGATTACCTCCGCAAACAGAAGGAAGGAAACATGAAGCAGACATTTCATCTGGAATGAAATGCAGCCATTTTTGTCCGGTGAATTGCTACACACAATGTAATATGTTAATGATATTCTTCAATCATATTAGCCACAGTGAGGAGATCGAGAGAGAGAGGGAAAACAAAAGTTTCAGTGGAGGGTGGACTAGAGATGGACATCGCACCATTCCCTTGCCTCAGTTAGGAAAGACTATACAGTAATAGTATAAGGATTTCAGAAGATATTGAGTATTGACATTCTGAAACTTTAGATTTCATAAAATCAAACTGCTGCCTTCTCTTTCTCTCCTCTCAAACAGACAAACAAAATACCAGTGAGACCTCACCTGCCACATGCACCTCAAGGTCGCATCCCCAAGAAACACTGCTGTTTTGTTGCCTCTTCCCAGGAGGCTGTGAATTCCAAGAGCCCATGGGATTGGGATCTCACTTCATATGAGTGACTGCTGTTGAAGCAGAAGCTTCATGCTGCAGCCCTTGAATACCAGAGACAAAATATATCCCATTGCTTTGTGCACCTATTTGCTCACTCTTTCTCTCTGTCTTTCCCATCTCCAGCTCCTTGTGACAGGCGTAACCCCACAGGAGCACCACAGTGGACTTCCCTGGGCTACTGCTCTCCACACATACTGCTCAGCAGCAGATATGCTTGTCAGTAATGAATGCACAGCAGAAGAGGAGCAATGGAATGCTGCAGATGGCATCTATCATGTGAAGGGGTTCCTACATGCTGGGTCTAGGGAGTTAATGAATTCTTTTTTTTTTTTGTTATTTAAAGACGGCCTGAACATAACGACATTAACCATCATTCAGTATGGCCTATAGGTGTCCTGCACTTTAGTAGTGGCATCTGCTGGAAATAATACAGCTTACTCAACAAAGCTTACTTAGGACATAGCATATAGCGAACATGTCTTCCCCGGTCAAAGGGCATTTACTGCGTACATGCTAACCCCAGGGTAAAGACCATTTGTTTCAGGCTACTGAAAACCCAGCTAACACAATAGCAAGGTTGTCAAAAAATTTAGCTGCTTATTGTCACAAGTTTGTCACAATGTAAAAATGAAGAGTGTCCAAAAGTTGTTGCATGAAATTTAACAATGTTGTGTCAAAGTCATGGCAATGTCAACTTTGACAACATTCTGCTAGGTTGCCTCAACCTTGTGATAACCTTGTGAGAACATTCTAGCCGAGGCCAAAGCAGTATTATACACCATTGCTAAAATTGCTCTTCTTGCTCTTCAAAATATTTCAGAGAGAAATGTACTCCTTCCTCTTCTTGAAGTCTTCTCCCGTTTTAATTTCTTATTTGGCATGATGTTTTGTTACAAATTTCAGAGCGATCTTTGCTAGAATGCAAATCCTGATAAATTGCGGGGATAAACTACTGCTTTCATTTTAATGTTTAATAAGACTGCTGCCATCACTCTTGGGATGAAAATTGAATTACAAATCTGTAATATGCTGAAGGACCAGGTGTTGTATCTTTTTATGTATTTATGTGTGGCATTGGCTCTCTGGTTCATAAATGGAGGTTAAGCCCAAGAGATGAAAGGTTATTGCATATTTTGTAGACACGGTACTTTATTACTAAGAGCATAGTTAAAAATGTAGAGTTTTGCAGGCTGATCCATGTCTTGGCTTATCGGACTCATTTACTGAGATTTGATGTGATGCCTATCAAAATCCAGCAATGTCCAGTTTCAGAAATTCAGCATTTTTGAATTCACTTTGTGAACTATCAATTCTGTATGTTTTAGAAACAATGCATGAATTTCTTATACATTTACAGATCAAGAAACTGACCATCCTTCCAACACGCATAATGGAAGACAATGGTATTACTGGGAGATTAGGAGTAATGATAAATAAAAAGTATAGGCCTATGGATTTGTATTCTGCAGACAAAATGGTAACAAAGTACCACAAAGTTAAGAAATAACAGATTAGAGACACTGTCTGCACTGTATGCAGTAATAGTTCAAACAAGATAATAATGATGTATGCAATATCTTTATCAACATTCACAAAAATTCAGTCGCCACTTCAGAGCAGTTTTCTTTTCTTTTGCCTTTTCTCTACCATCTCTTTACGTTGCCAACAATGCGATTTCAAGCTCTTTATATGGTATTTCAAGGGTGTCAATTTATGCTAATCGAAAATTTTGTGAACGTGCTACTCATTTAGGATTGATTGGTATTTATCAACACACGCATGAAATATGGACAAATGCTGTGTTTACGCGTGTTTCATAAATCCGGCGGAATTTGTTAGATCGTTTTCGTTGACAAGTAAATTTACACACAGTTTTACGAAAATATTGATAAATGAGGTCCAATGACTCATATTTCATATTGGGATTGAACTATGTTGATTTTGTTTTTATTCAAATGTTATTTTTTAAGCATAGTGAAACATTTTTCTTCTTTGACCTTTTTCTGTATCATTTTAAGGGCCCATGTACTGAAGCTGTTTTATCTTTGTTTTATTTTTCTATGAGTGGGCTGCAATGGGCATTTTTCACATTGGTCTCATTCCAGAAGATTGAATTCTGAAGTGGGGAAAAAGAGTCAATGATTCTGCTGTATTCATACCTGGCAACCATCTTATCCCTACAAGAGAGGAAATAATAACTTTACTCTGCTAAAAAGAAGGATCACATTTTGCTGAATGCATGTCCTTCAACAATAATCAACATAATAATTTCTTCATACTGCCATGAGCTGATCTTGTTGCATGTTGTAACAAGTGTTGAACAGGCAATGCAATTATCAAATAATGTCATAACCTTGCAGGTTGCTGCTGTAAATCTATACATATAAATAGCCTATGGTGCAGAGGAGATTGATATTTTATGTTAAATACAAAATGTTACATCTCATTTGTACATAAATGAAGTGGACTTAGTGGTGTTTCTCTTTGATGGGCAGGTGGGTGGTGATGGCAGGGGGAAGGGGGGTGGGTTTTTCAGCTGAATCAAATAATTTTGCAAAGCTAAAAAAACTAAAAGAAATTAAGAAATTAAAGGTGTGCTGCTTCTCATTGAAATTTAACATTACATTTCACATTCATTAGATGTCTGAGGGTTTTTCCTTTTTAATTCTTTAAGTAGAAACTGTAAAGAATCCTTCTCAAGGCAAACCCCATTCCGTTTCCTGTGCTGGTAGAATCAACAGAGGACAGGAAGGCAGAGATGTGTGATGAATATTAACAGAGCACTCTGAGCTGTGAGTTCCACATCTGGGACCAGATGAGCTGCCATTTATGCCAAAGGAGGAAACCTCTTCTTTAGCTGTGAGGTCCAAAAAAGTAAAAAGGCTCAAGCAAGTGAGTTCCTCACCCAACTTCATTTTAATCTGAATATTTAAAATGTCTTCAAAAGAAGAGAGAAAGGGCATTTGCAGCTCATTGCCGGTTCACCACTTCATGTCATGCAGATTTCTTCCTGGAAACTTTGCACAGGGGACACCAAGATTTTCTTATGCTAATTTTACTTCTGAAACTTGTAGTTACACTGAACTGATTTTTGCATCACTCACATGTCTAATACCTCTGTGTACACACTGTTGTCAGTATTCTCAAAAGCCTGTTAAAGTTCTCAGATCATTAAATAAACATTAAATAACATCTGCTGGACAAAGCTCACCCATTAATTGTATGGCCATTGACATTCAGGCATGATAATGAAACTAGAAAGATACAAACAGTACAGATACGCACAAACGAATTCCACCAGATTCATCAAACTCATGTAGACACAGCATTTGTTCATATCCCCATGCATATGTTAATAAATACCAATCAATCGTAAATGAGAAGCGCAT
Organism: Albula goreensis; assembly: GCA_022829145.1. Classification (NCBI taxonomy): domain Eukaryota; kingdom Metazoa; phylum Chordata; class Actinopteri; order Albuliformes; family Albulidae; genus Albula; species Albula goreensis. The sequence continues at coordinate 15,831,031 of CM040756.1, forward strand.
TCACAGAATTTTCGATGGCATAAATCAACGCCACAGAAATGCCATATTAGGAGCTTGGAAGCCCTTTGTTGGCAATGTAAAGAGAGGGCTGAGAAGAGGCAAAAGAAAAAAAAGCTTTTCTGAAGGGCGATTGAAGTTTCGTTAATGGAAGTTGAATCCAAAAAAATACTTTGTTAAGTAATGTAAGTAGTGGAGTGTCGGGGCCACTCGTGAAATCTCTTTGGATCCTACGGACAAACTGATATACGAAAACTTTGAAAAAAATCCAACATTCTTTTGCATAAATTCATTTATGAACAATTTACATTCAAATTCATTAAGCTCACGTTTGATAAATGAGGCCCACTGTGTTAATCGCTATGGATTAAAGCATCTGCCAAATGGCTTAATGCTAATTGGCCTAATCAGCCATGTCTTGTTATGTATTTCTTTCATGTATATGTATTTTTTTATCATTTTTAAAGGGGCATCTCAAGTCTCTTCCAGTGTTTTTGAGATAAATATACACCACAGGCCCAATGCGTATATATGTGTTGCCCAGGGTTAAAGGGTTTGATTCGTCCTCCATCCAACAAACCTAACGGCAATAAGCTAATCATGATTTTAGTTATGAGATACAGTGTCCGGCTTTGAAGAATGCTGGTAGCGTGACTATACTGAGACTGAGACTCCTGAGACAGGCCTATGCGCTGTTAGAGCTTGATTTGGTATGTGCAGGGAGGGAGTGTAGCAGGGGCATGTTTGTGAGTATGCAATGGACAATGATTCCGTCCCCTGGAGTCAAGAACAGAGTTTAATCCCTGTGAAATGGACCCGAGTCCAAATGAGCTAATCACATCTTTTGCTGGAAGCTGTGCTACAGTTTTGAAGACTGCAGATGTGATCCCCAGATAATATCAGTTACACTGTAGTGGGTGGGCTTGCATTAAATAAAAGAGAATGAAATTCATGTCCAAGTAATTAATCAAAGAAATTTAAATAAAGAGAACATAATTAATATAACATTTACATTATGGTTGATTGAACCTTAACTACACATATTTAATTGCTCAGCATATATTTTTCAATTATAGTGGGCTAATTCAGGCCACATCTTTCTCATTATTCTATTAAATGAAACTTAAAGTTCCAAAAACAAAAAAACTAAACAATTCTCACACATCATTATGAAAAGCATTGCCATTGTCTGTAACACCTTTGTATCACAAATGAGCATTATGGGAAAATAACTATCTAATTAGCTGGTTACTCTGATCAGTTAACTGAATAATTTTTGTTATATAAAAATGGAGAAAACTGGTAGAAGATTTCTGGGGTTTCGGAGATTTCATGGAACTAGGTAGTGAGCTGTACAACATAGTCATGTTTCATATAGCCTGCTCTTTATCAATTGTGTTTTTCTGGGTATATGTGTGTTTTGTGCTTGCTTCTAGATTTGCCACTCCAGGGCCACCATAAGAGATATAACATAATGGAATTAACAACAAAAGAAAAACAAAGAATAATACACACACATTTGGGGCTGTATTCATAACAAAAATAAGACTGATTCATATGCAAGATAGGTCATTTTACACTGTAAACCACCTGTATCTCCTCTATGAAAGGGATATAAAAATAACGTAAGTGGGAGATTTGTTTCAGTAAGCCTGTTGGGACATGGAGTAAAGCAGAAGTGAGGACTGTTTGGGACATGCCCATGAGCTACCCCATGGTGGCAGAATGAGCCAGCGGCAACAAAGGAAAGGGCACCTGTTACCCTGTGAGCTGCAACAAGTAAAGACATATGTACAGGGCAAAGTGGGTTTCAGGATCTGCAAAAAGCATGCAACAGACCTATGAAAGCACTTGTCAAAAAAGGATGATGAATTAATTCTCATCCATACACTAAATTCTCTGTCAGCTTTAATTATGTGACATTTTTGGTTCATTACAATTAGCATATATTTCAATATTATATTATATTATATTATATTATATTATATTATATTATATTATATTATATTATATTATATTATATTATTTTATATTATATTATATTATATTATATGCTTACATTTATTACACTTCACTCCATAACAGTGGCATGGATTTTGGAGTGCTTATTGCAATATTACATTGTACTGGACAGACTGAAAAGTTACTGTAGATATGTGTATCAAAAATGTTTTAGAACCTGGCCTTCATTTAACAGTAATATAGATAAGGACAGAAACATAAAGGAATACATACAAAGCAAAATATTATATTCTAAAATGACTTGGTTTCTTCTTGTTGGGTTTTTTGTTTCCTTTCTGCTGAACTAAGCCATTTGAGCAAGGCATCATGGGAGTTGACATCTCGCTGAGCAGTAGATGAAATCAGGTGTTCCTCACTGAGGGAGTACAATTTACTATAAGCAGTTTTAACAGTCTCAGCAAAAAGTATGTTTCATGAACAAAATACAAACGAGGACTTTAATAATATTTCAAGATAAATGCCTCACTTTCTTGGGAAATTAAGCCTGGTTTTGTGCAGGCTTTGCAGAATTTGTAAACTGAATTATAGAGCAATTTGCTGTGTCTTTGATGTGGTAAATATGAAGCCTGGCTGAAAAGTATACAGACTGCAGGGGAAAAGCGATCAAGGTTGCTGTAGCTGAAGTGAGAGGAATTGACTTTGCTGTTGGGCTTTCTTACACAAAAACTGCTTAGTTCAGAGTCTGAAGCATCTTCATCTGTGCCCATTACACCACTGTGGATTCTGCAAAAGAAAATGATGAGTGCTCAGGAGCAAACCGAGATGCTGACTGAGTAACCTGTGAAGAGGACAGTTGTATTAAGGCAAGGAAGTTGAGCAGGAGGAATACCTGCATTATAATCAGAGGGAAAATGAAGAACATTGATGGTATTTCTGCTAGAAATATTCTCCTTTACACATTTGTATGTGTGTTTTTGTTTTTACTTTTTTCTAATGCAATTGTTTTCGTGCATTATTTCAACATTTTGCTGTAATATATTTCATCTTAATGTTAAATTGAATCATCTGTATCTCTATGTATTATGCAATATTTTGCTCCTGCAATCAATAACGGCCATGCACATTAGATGAGGTTGATATATATATATATATATATATATATATATATATATAGATATAGAGAGAGAGAGAGAGAGAGAGAGAGAGAGAGAGAGGGAGAGAGAGAGAGAGAGAGAGAGAAATTCCCTCATTGCATAGCTGCTGTGTTGCTGAATCCTTTGGTATGGGTAACGCAGCTTGGCAGTTGTTTGGAATTTAATTAGTGGGAGGAGAGAGAGGCAGAGGCGATGAGGAGTATCAATCATTCTGTCTCTGGAGTGAAGTTATTTGTGGGGCGAATGGAATCAGTAATAATGAAGGTTCACTTGTTTTCCACCACAGAGATTTTGTGGGCAAATTTAGTTTGCAGAGATTCAGGGTTAGAGATGGGTGGAGCTGAAAACCAGCAGAAGGAAAGACTGTCACTGGATCTTTCCGGTAGATTTTCACATATCGCTGTTTCTGTTTTCCTATGTTTTTACCTTTTTGACAGTGCCAAAGGAAATCTACAGAGATGCGTGTGTTGTGTGATCTGTAATAGCATGCAATAAAATTAAAGTTTGTGATGTTTTTTTTTAATCTGGGCCCCCATTTCTCTCCTTAAACATGCCTGCTTGAAAGTGCCCCCCACTTCCATAAAGGATATGTTATAACTTGGATTTAGACTGAAACCTGTTGGATTGATAGCTTAGTTACTCAGATGAGAATAGCAAATGTTTACCTGTACAGTAAAACCAGCTGACGTCAACATGGTATTTCACCATGACATTAAAAAGATACATTAATGTATAATATCAAAATAAGGAAAATTAAAACAGCAACTGCTTTTAAGATAACTATCCCTACAAGCTATGTAGGACAAGACAAGACAAGACAGTTCACAAGACATTTTTGTAAAGGCTAATTGCATTTTCTGAAGATAACATGGAAATTTTTCAACTCTTAATAGTGCAAAAATGTACCTGATCTCACAAATTTAAAAAGATAATTGAAATTTAGATTGTCTTTCGGACCTATACACATAACTGAATGAAAACTCTGACAATGAAATATTTTCAATATGTTTTTGAATTCAGGAACAAGTCAAATACCCATTCCCTGCTCTTTCTTTTTTTTTACATTCTCTCCTCTGATAATTGAATGGCTATCCATCTCCATTGACAAATAAGTCAGTGTGCAACACAATTAATGGCTACAGATTGAATTGGAATACCCAGCCAAATCTTACATAATAGGATGCAATATTGGTGCAAACATGTTCACTCACCTCAAAACCATTAAATTTGCATTTTTATTGCACACATGGAAACAAATATCTGATAATATGATACCAAATTATTTGAACACCAATAAATATTGCCACATAACGTATGCATAATGTATTTGGAATTTGTCATTGTGTTTAATATTGCAGATGTATTTGCAAATAATTAGTTAATATATTTTCTTTACATAATGTGGCATGTAAAGTGGGGCTTTTAAAAAATGTAATCTCATTCAGTCAGGAAATCAATTACCCACTCCCCAGAATAAAAGTTTGTATTTACAAGATGAAAAGCTAATTTGCTGGACGGTATAATATCTGTTATTTTCTTATTTTCATTATTTTCTTTTAATGTTCTTGGTTCAGTAGAAATGTTGGCCTGACATACAAATGGTAACAGCAGACCAGTGAGCTTAACGGTGTGACTTATCAATGTGTATACATGCGTAATAAGCAGAATGACTTACATATAACACAATAGCAGACAACTGCTCTCTCCCAAAAAGAAAATTGAATGACCTGAAAATGATACCTTCTTTTGAATGAGTGGAAAGACAGAGAGTGCTTGAGCTATGATACATCTGTTGTAGGATAAAACAAAACAAACAAACAAAGAAAAACAAGGTCAGATTCCATAAAACCTGAGCAAATGAAGAAATGCGAGAGTGATATCAAGGCCTGCAATGTTGTCTGTGCTGGGGTTGCAAACTTGTAAAGAAGCGGATCAGTGGAAACTAATAATCAAATACATGTAATTGGTCACAGCATAAAATAAACAGCACTGGAGAGCCACTTGTGCCTGTGGAGAGGGAGCAGGCAGCACTGGGAGACACTACAGAGGCAGAGAAAATAAATGAGACCAGAGATGCTGCTTGCTGCAAGCTGAGAAGAGAGGGGGGCTCAGCCTTCTTTGAGTGCCTTCTGGCTGTTATGAAATAGAGCCTGAACAACACTTCAACTGAAGGATTACTAATTTCTTAAAGGATCTCATCAGCACGAACTTTCTGGAGGCAGTGAGTCCACAGCTTCTACAGCTGGGCAGATGCAATAGGAAACTACACGTAAGGCTATGAATATGCAAGCATGTAGGTGAAATGGAACAAAATATTAAAATGATTCACTCGTTTAAGCAGAGAGGTGGCAGAGTTGAAATACTTAATATTAAAGAAAATTAGTTTTTAATGTCTGTAGTTTTGTTGCTCCTCACAGAAGGAGAAGACATGTACAGTGTACAAGCTGTATGCTTTAGTGTGCATGTTTTTGTAAAGAATTAAACCATTTGTCATTTTAAAAGCAACGTTCCAAATCATGCATGAGTAGTGAACAATGATAATGGTATACTGTTACGTTAATGAACAGCTTATCAAGCATTTTACTGTGAATCCATGGTGTGTGTACAAATATTGTGTTTGCTGTTCTTTTCATTGACATATTGAGAATGCATAATTACTGAGGGACTGTAGTTGTGATGTGTGCATGGCTCTGTATACAGCCCTCGTACAGAATGCTCTTGTAAAGCGATTGCATTATTCCCCTGGAAACCACTTTGACAACAGTCAAGTAGGAGCTATACAAACAGGAGAGAGTACTAGAGTGAGTCACAGAACTGTGGCATCACCAGTGGGCTTGTTTGCAATTACTGTCCTCTTTGGAGACAGACTCAAAGTAATAAAATGTGAAGAACTTGTGGTTATTGCTGGACATTTTAACACTTTATCATTTGATGGTGCTCAAAGTGTGTTTCTTGGAATGGAGCAGACAGTAAAAACTATAAAGTTAAGGTAGCAAATCAATGACACCTGCATGGTTTGGTATTATATTTCTGATAGCATTACAAATGTGGAATCATCAAAAAACTTGATAAAAGTGGACGCTGAAGAAAGAAACTAGCTTATTTGTTGCCAGTGGCATTCTGGAGTGAACAGGCTAACCACAAAGTATTTACAGTCTGTCAGTTTAAAAAGTTATAATCTATTGTTATGTACTTGCTCATTCAATAAATTCAGTGAATCTGTCAGATATTATTTTGAATATTGACTGAATTACTGAATGTTACATTTGTGAAAGCAAAATTTTCATAGTTATTAGGAAATTGTTTAATATTTGATACACACTGCAACAACTACAAGAAAATATTTCACTGTACATTCAGTGGTGAAAACAATCAGTATCCACAGTATTCTGACAACTTTCTGATATGCCAAAAACTACTTACTATTGCAGAAACATTTTTTATTGTTTTGGCTTTCAGACAGACATTTTTCCAGAATATTTATGTTGAAGTTATATGTTCAGATGTGCCCATGACTCATGTGGTAGCAAGTGAGATCGAAATGCTGGACTCGCATACCATGGTGAAATGCTGCCTTGCCAGACCTATTCACTTCACAAATAGTTGCATTGTAAAAGAGAATAATGGCATAATGTTAGTGTCCCCTTTAGATTATAAGTTACATATACAGTTCAAAATACTGGCCAATGCCTTGTTCCCACAATCGAATTGAATCTGCGTACCTTCATTCCATCTGCCTCAGACGCATTTTGATGATGGGGTCAGCTGGACAGGGAGTTCAGCAGGCATTGGATCATTCTGACAAGATTAAAGGCAGCAGAAATGTGTGAATGTCCCCATGTAGTGCCCATGAAGAGGAATATTTACTTTATTTCCAAGCAGTCCAAGCAAGCAGGATGTCTTCCCCAATATATAATACCAATGATCTGAGAGACAATGTCATTTTTCTTTTTATATCCTCAGATGGGAATTGAATGTGACAGTAATAATGTGACTGGTCAACATTATTAGTCTGCATCAAAGTTAACGTTTCAATTTGAAATATCTGATCTGAAACCATTACCTTTTTTATGTTGTAGACACTATGAATGTAGGATGAATGTATGTATTAATATGTATGACATATTAATATGAGAGTAATATGCATTAATATGGACAGATGCAGTTCATATGACATATTTCATGGCTCAATCTGTAACCTATGTGGTTGGAAAGGTCCAGAATTTACATTGCACTCATTCACTTGAAGCAATGTGCCAGCCATGCCATAGTAATTGTAAAAACAAAAGAACTAGAATGTTAATACCATCATGTGAGCAAAGAATGGAATCTCACTCATAGTAAAAGGGGAAAAGGTTATGGAGTTATGCTTTATTAAGAAGGTATCCATTTAATGAAAATGGTATGGTTATGAAATATTGGGCAGATTTTATGTGAATATGGATATATCTAAACCAAGATTAACAAGCATCATAACTCTAATATTCACATGCTCAATCACACAATGAAGATTAGATCAGATCCTGGCAAACTATTTTACCGCAGGATCATTTTTTTATAAAACCAAAAATGTAAAATGCTATTTTCAAGTTGACAGATTTCTTTAGAGTAATTTGCGTACGGACACATCCTGATCATTATCTGTAGAAAAAAAGGTCATACAAATAAAAAATAAACAAATTAAAATGATTTCAGGCACACTCCTGACATGATCAGCCTTTCTCTATTCCAGTCTCAGATGCACACACATATTCCATTTTGTGTGTGCAACTACGATTCATGGATGGAATAGATTTAGATAGAATACTCTGTGATGTAAACGACATCTGTCTCTTTTTTCTGTAAAAATAACAGAAAAAAATCCTCAAGTGAAGTCCCCTGCCTTGCCGTTGATAAAGACAAGAGACAGAAAGGTAATCACAGAAATTTAAGAGATTTCATGTGGATTTTTGTGCAACGGTTCAACAGTTTCATGAAAATAAAAATATAACGTTCCAGTCAATGCAATAATGAATTTCTTGTTCCTAATATGTAACAGATGTTCCATCTAAATTAAAATTTAAGTGTGAGGTGTTTTTTTAGAAATAAACCTCAGTAAATCTCTCAGTTCTTGTAAAACTTTAGTGTATAAAGTAATTACTACTCTAACCAGCTTTATATATTGTCTGAACTCCTTATCTTGGGTTGGTGATTGCCAGTTCATTTCCTTGATAATCACTGATAAAGCTCATAAAAAGTAGTTCTGATGAAGGGGGACTAACACTGTAATCTTGCTGTAGGTAACTAACTAACTAAAAAACAGGGCAGTGTTTCTGTGATTTTGTAGTTTTGGAGGCAAAATTGTGAGCAATCTTAAGTATGCACACTGCTGAGTGCTTTATTGCAGACATGATTGAGTTGACTGTAGTCATAGACATACATACATACACATACACATGACTGAAAGAGCAGGAGGAAAAAATAAAACACCGACCATACTCTAACAAGAGAATGAAAAAATCACAAGATGAAGATGATCTGAGAATAATACACAACCACAACAATACTGGAGGTCAATCAAGCCAGTTTAAATAGATCACAGTGAAAAGCCAGTGCCTGGGTACCCCAGCTGGTATCTTCCTGAGGATTTGGCCGGGATTAGCCACACAGGAATATTTCAGGATGAAATTATATACATGAGCTGGCAATCAAACTTCAGATCCTAGTGGAGAGTGAAATTATGGGATACAAGGTGACCAATCTGTGCTTACATAAGCAGCTGTATCAACCTTATTTTAGGACTACATTTTGATTAGGTTAATTGTACAGTACTGCATTGCTCCAGCATCCAAATCAGCATATATGCTTGTGACTTTTCATAAAGTAGTTAAATGCCTCCCTTAACATTTTACAGTTTGCTTCTAAGTCGCAGGTGTGACTTGCTGTGTTGACACAATGAGATAGACTCCTAAGAAAATTTTTATTGGAGACCCCAGTAACCTACTAATCAGCTGTTTGAGCAGCTTTTCACTTTGTACCAAGTGACTGTCTGAAAGCCACCTTGTGCCAGCAGATACCATGTGAAATAAATAACATCATACAAACACAACACTGATTAATCTCCCTTTGTCACTGGCCACTTGACAAGGTCTATGTGAGGCATGTGACTATGGCATGAGTGTTTGTAATCTGGCCACTGTACAAGGTTAGTTTTATCAGTTTACCAAATCATAATTTCATCAACTACATCCTATATCTACCCCTCCCAAACACACACATACACACACCCACACAATAATCATACATTTATAAACAACCAAAAATATACATAAAGATTACATCTAAATAATTGCTGTACAAATTTTAATTGCAACATTTGTTTATACTATCAATAAGAAGAAACAACATAAGTAGCATAATAATATGAGATCATAATCAGCAAAATAAAAGTTCTAGACATTAGGAATATGAGACATTGAATCTCCTGTCATTACCTGTGGGGTTGTGCTATTTCCAATTCACCTCCCCATGATAACAGAGTTTATTCACCTGACTTCTCAGACACCTGCCAGGGTTTGTGAGCCTCCAAGTCTTACATCAAATTCCCTTTTCACAAAGGAACCCTCTGAAGTGAGTGCACACCAAATGAAATATTATTGCTCTGAACAGGCTATTGATGCATGAAAAAGTCTATGGGAAGAAAGAATCGTTCACTTGTGTGATTTCTAATTAGTTTAATTATGAGAATTCTCTGACACTCTGTTTATCAATAGTTTAAATGAGCCGGTTTGGTTATCAGATCATCAGTACACTAAAACATAGATGAGAACTGTATAAGTGACAGAAAAGTAGTGATATGTAGTGCAGTAATGATTTAGATGTTTGACAGCCTTCAGTGAACCTAAAGTGGTCCTTCAATAAAAAATTTGGTATTATTACATATATCAATCCCCCTAAACAAGACATTATACTGGAAATAAAAATAGTGGTAGCAATATATTCTAAAAATCATTTGTATTTTCAATTAGGAAAATCTGCTTGGTTCAATTGTCTGTACATACCTCATAAGGGTGTTGTCTGTTTTTCCCAATATCAGCATGTGGTGAATACTTTGGGAAAGTCATTTTTAACCATGAACCATCATCACTGATTCTAAACCTCAAGTAATGATATACTTGAGTTAAAGGATATAAATGTCCATTCACTAATTGAAAGTATAACACCTTGTGCCTTTTGGGGATTTAAGTCTTTGTACATGCAGTGCATAGAATGTTCCTTATTTGCTGTAAATCAGATTTTACAGAAACATGCAGTCTCTTTGACTGAAACTGGGGGCTGCTTGAGAATGTTGGTTGTGTTTTTCAAAAGGGAGTGGAACAGCTTGACAGCTCCCTAAGGGACAGAACTCAGCAGCTGGTACAAAGAATTGTCATTTTAAAATATTCACATATTTAATCAGGAAGAAGTCCCTATATTATAAATACTCTCTTACTCACTACCTCAGCATTATGTTTCAATAGCACTTCTTTCTCAGCCATCCTGGATTTTTTTCATAATTAGGTTAACCAAATGTAAGAGTATTGAATATTATCATGCTTAAAATATGTCCTCAAAACTAGAATCTGGCAGGACCTGGACTTTGGACAAGGTCAGTTATGTGATCCTGGATAATAGCCAGCTCTTGATTTGGACCCTTATTATGCTTGAAATTTGTTTCAATGGCAAATTTGCACACAAATGTGAAAATTCCATGACAAGTAAAATTGTTTAAAATGGTCTCAGTGCTTTCTATCTACAGCCATTTGCATCGTATTAATGTTTTCTGTTACAATTTGCATCTCTGTGAAATTAAAAGAGCTATTTAAGCCAGAGCTGCGTTACACTGCAGGATCAGATGGGATCAGCATCCCAAGCTTTTCATTAGATGTGCAAAAACGGAATACAGTAGAATCCGATGAGAGTGATTTCTTTAAAGAGTTTTGTCATGATCACATGAATCTCATATGCTAAACAATAGCATGGTCTCACGCATCCTTTGTAGAGAGACAGTGTGATCTCAAGAAAACAACATTATGAATTTATCTTTTAACAGTCAAAATAAAATAATACCAGTTGACTATAAAACAAAATGGACACAAGATAAGGGTCACAGTAAAACAACAGGTAAAGGCAGGGTAAATGAAAGGCTGGCAGTGATAAAAAACAATTATGACTCAATTGTCGTTAATGTCTTCATTGGTGATGACACCATTGACAGTGACATAAACAGGAGCATCATTTGAAACCATAATCTGACCATTCCTACCCATCAAAATGATGTTACCCAGTTCTGCAATGCCATATAATTAAGGCAGTTCCCCTATACAGAAAAAGCAACATTCCCATGAACATATACAGTGGGGTCCACATTGAACTTTTTCTTTGGTTTTTTCCATATAATCTAGGAAATAAACAAAGTTTTAGGATTTGAAAAAATTAAAACAAGATATGTTTTACAAGTTATTTATTAAAGAAATGTATTTAAGAAATAATTAAAATCATGCAGTATTTCTGGGTCATATTTAAGCAAATTTGTGACATTGACCATATTAACTCCTTTTTACAAAAGGTCAGACCCCATCAAACATTTATGGGAGCACTTAAAGGCAAAGAAATCTTTTGGACACTTAAAGACCATGGCATAACATGGATCATTAAGTTTTGCTCAAGCTTGTGGAGCCTATGCCAGCTGCAGTGTGCAGTGCATGTTGTCATTAAAGCAAAAGTAGGAAATACCAAAAAAGAAGACATTCTGAAATTCATGGACGTTTTTGTTAGTATTTTTATTTTATTTATCTATTTTATTATTTATTATTTATCTTTTTTTGGAGTATCACTAGTGAAACCATAGAATACGAATAGAAAATCAACTGGGAAAGACCAAATGAAAGTTATTCTACTGGTTAACAATATCTACAAAGAAGCTCACTGATCAATATGTGTCTGTACTCACAGAGATATTAGAAGTGTATAATTTCAATGGCTGTGTGAGTTTCTACTATATACATATATAACAACTTCATAATTGTCTCATGCATTTTTAGTTTCATACAGTTTCAATTTCATACCTCTATCCTATTTTACTATATATTCTATTCATACTATTCTATAGTAAGAAATGCATTTGAAGTGAACTGTCTCACAGATCATTCTCAGTCACAGCCTGCCCACACATTAGTGATTATTTCAGAATCCAATAGGATCAAAACATTTGCTTTAATTGATTTTATTGTTCTTTCTCAGAATTTTATTTTTACATTATCAATCAATTTTACCAAAACTTCTTATTCAATTATCAAATACGTTCTGTCTGGATTACACTGTCTGTTTTGGTCTCTTTTAATGTTCAGCAGTCAAGAGTACAAGGAACAGATACATTTTTACTTTTGTTGCGCAGTTTTACAGACTGAGTGCAGGTGTGTGTGTATGTGTGTATGTTTGTGTGTTTGTGAGCATGAATGGAATCCCTGGAAACCTGATATGAATATGATTATACAGAAATTGGAACCAAAGAAGAAAACACACAACTTATTAAGTTAGCCCCAGAAAATTATATTAAAGTAGTATGCATGACAATATGCACAAGTAAATTAAAAGGATATCATATGACCTCTTTTTCATCATTGGCATAAAGGAGCGATGCGTGTGGCAGCTTTGTTAAAACATTACCCTACTAAGTATTCAACATCACTCTCAATACTCAGGGGAATAAAAATGTGCTCTAACGATATGAAACTTTCTGCAGTGCAAATATGAAGCAGCTTCAATTAACTGGATATGCCAGTTTAACCTGTCAACAGGATATCATAACAGCTTTTATCAATGTGCACACTGTAGAGTGTGAAAGACATCATCTTTAATCATTTTTCTAGGAAAAAATGTGTCCCTGCGCTATGCAAACTCCCGAGACAGCTGTGTTGTTTACTGCAGATTAACAAAGGAAAGTCAAGATTCTGACATGAGGTAAAGTGAACAAGGGGCCACAATGCCAGAACAAGAGCACAGGAAGAATTTTAAAGTAACTCTTATGGGAGTTAGTTAAATTTGGAAATGTTTACTTTTTCTGTTTCTTTCTCCAGAAAAAATTTCACTGATAAGGTCCAAACTATTGTTTGAGAATATATTGATTGTCTCTCTAAATCAAGAACCATCTCATTTAAGAAACAGGAGATTTACAAGCCTGAGATGCAATCTATTGATTTTAATTCAATACTAGTAAGTATTTACTGTAGTGTGATCTCAAGTCAAGCACATCTCAGCAAACTGAGTTCAAATTGTGTGCTAGGTCTTAAAATCAGCTGTCTACGTAAGGAAACCCTGAACCTCCGAGGCAATTCTGTAAGAAGGATTTGAATAATATTGCTTACAGTAGATGCTAGGCTAAACAACAGGAACTGTTTAAAGTCAAAAATGGGGAATCAGTGAGGTAGCAGCAGTTACTGATTGTGAAAGTACATAGCCAGTAACACAAAGTTTTAAAAGTTTATGGAGTCACCAACTCAACATATCATTAAAATACTCTTAACCTGAACTTTAAACTGATGAGGTTTCCCAGCACTGTATATTACATTGAATATGGATTATTACTTATTATGCAAGTCAACAATAGCAGTTTTGCTATTTTTGTATGAAAAATGTATTCCTCTACTAGTATCTATTAGGCTGTTTGAGATCAGATTGCATACTCAGCACCCTGTCTGCTGATGACCATTTTAGACCAACTAGTTCCACAGCTGACTGCTAAAAAAATACAGAGAAATGAACAGGGGGCTGGACATTAAACAGTTTTTACCATCACTTTTACACTTACATTATCAGCATTTAGCTGAGGCTTTTATCTGAAGTGACTTACAGTTGATTAGGCTAACCAAGGGCCAATCCCCCCTCGGAATAATGTGGGGTTAAGGGCCTTGCTCAAGGTTCAACAGCAATGGTGTTTTGCTGTGCCTGGAGCCACCAACCTCAGGGGTCCCAGTCATTTACCTTAGCCACTAGAATACAGGCTGCCCCTTTTTTAATTGTTAAACTATGAATAAATAAGCAGAAACATATATTCTAAAATACCAAGTATTGAGTTATGAATTCATAATTGGCCTGTATTGGGGTTTGCATGTTTTGTATTGGGTTGACTGGAGTTAAAAATTATTATTTTTAATGTTATAATTCAAGAAGCCTGGACTGAGGTGCAAAACCATTTCCTTTTCTTCTTTTTAATTTGAACAAAAATACTTCACAGCATCTTGTTTTTCTGTGGAAAACAACAGAACAAATCAAATACCCTATACTGAATCAGGTTTTCAAAATTAAAAAGAAAAAAGCACATTCTTTCATCTCTGCTGGAGGGAAACTTCCATTTCCCTGAGACAAACCACCCACAACATCCAGGGTTTGTCCATTACCTGCAGGATGATCTCCAGCATGCTGCAGCACAGACAGAAGTGGCAGTGGCTCTGGCAGCGTAGCTCCACATCCTCTCGACAGCAGAACAGGGAGTACACATGGGAACAGCTCTGACTCACTTCTGATTCCGGGCTAAAAAATAGTCAGAGCACCACTTTGTGATCTTTCAGTGACTGGGGTGACTTTAGCATAGCTGTGCTGGGTTCATCAGCTCTCCACCACATGTAATGTGTAAACATATGCAATAAGCCTTGATCGTTAAAGTATTTTACTGGAATGCTGGCAGGACTGAGATATTTTTCAAAACTATTCTTTTTGGGATATTAAATTCACATAAATACAAACACGTATTACATGTAATTATAGAATGTTTATTCAGTAAAAGTCTGTTAGTAAAGATGATGTGTTTTTTTATGCACTATGCAGACTTTTGTACAGGTGAGAAGCCAGAGAGAGAGCTGGAGAATTAGAGGGGCCAGAATGAGGAGATGGGAGAGATACTTTGCCAGTATATGCGCTCAAGGAACATGTTTTTTGTTTGTCAGAAGAGGAATGGGAGAGTAGAAGCCAGGGGGTTTACCATGGTGAGAATACATCTAGGACTTCCGTGTCAGGATGAAATCTTAGAGTAACCCTATGAGACTGAAGGGAGAATGGGAAAAATAAAAGGATTGGGGTCTGCATGGAAGTCACAGGGAAAGCCACTGAAAGCTCTGCAAGGACTGAGAAGGTGGGAGGATGTAAAAATAGAAATGGACTTAAAACAGACCCTTGGGGTACACTAGCGATGAGAACAGAGAAAACACACCTGCAGTGTATATCTGATAAGTACTATTTTGTTGAAACAAAAATCATGCCAAGTAGTACGTACATTATTATATCACTGTTGTTATTTCAGCAGAACAAAATATTAAAACTAAGGCTGGTACTACATGGTAATGCTACATAATACTACACAATATGCTTCAACAAGATGTTATTATGTACAAAAAGTACTTACAATATTCTCAGTACTTACATTAACAAAAATAATTTGTTAATTAGAAGAAATTAAATATAATCTGATTCCTAAAAAAAAAAAAAAACAACTTGAAAATATTTGCTGTTTGCTGTGTTTTACAGTCAAAATTGTTTGTTGAAACTGTAGGAAGCTTCATGCTAATCTTCAAAATTATTATTTTCTGATATATTTTCTTCAGGCGTGTCAGTGATGACTAACCGGAGAGGCTTGTTCGAAGTCTTTAAATCAAACAATACAAGAAGAAAGGATTCCATTTCGTTAATGCATGCCAGAAGGAGAAATCTAACTAAATTGTTGCACCAGTGAAAAGAAGCATGTAGGCTCAATGAAGGAATGATGGTTCAGAGAAGATCAGAGAACAGAAAATGATTTTAGATCCTTTTCAAAAGAGAGACATCCATTTAGATAATCTGATCTAGAGGGAGCTTTTGTCTTTAATATGCACATTATTAAAGGATGGAAATCCCAACTACAAAAAAAGTGCATAAAGTAATATCTTGGAGGAGCATGCCTTTATGCAAATACATTATTATGTATACTCATGTCCAGATACAAAACATACTGAAAATGATTCATCAAAATGCCAAAAAATGTGATTCTGTTGCATTATCTGGTCTTGGGAAATGGCAGAATTTAGCTTCAATTTAGGTCAAGTAAAAATATCTAATGAAAGGAAATAACCCTGAAATTGGCTAATAAGTCTGAAGATAATGTGTATGGGGGAGACACATGCACGTCTTTGTGAAAATGAGCAAGGATACTGCATGAAGTATGAAGGAATTCTGGTAAATAGAATTTCATTAAATGTAGGTGCTGTTTTTTTCCTTATATATTCCTTATATCTGAATATTATTTACAGGCTTATTATAACTCTGGAAATATCTAACATCTCTGCACCATGGATATTTTATAATTATATATTTTTGTATTTTTGAAACACCACCCACGTCTGCTCTACATTGCTGTGTTTTTGAAGGGAGGCAAGGGGTGGGGGATGGGGGACTGCAGTGCGAGAGAGATGGTACTTCACTGCAGTTGTGAATCATGTATCTAAATTCTCCACAACTGCAACATATGAACATTGTGTTGACACAATGAACTTCCTCTAAAGACTTTTTCCTGCCCCCCAAAAAATGTCATTCAGATGAGAACACCTCTCTTGAACTATCAAGCTGATGAGAAGGAAGCCATTACTGACATTTAACTCCAGAGGGGAAAAAAACATATTGTGGACATCTGTTAAGTAACACTATACTTCTTATTATTATTAGTAGTAGTAGTAGTAATGGTAGCAGTAGTAGTAGGAAGAAGAGGAGGGAGTTATTATACTTAATAAAGAAGATTTATACATCTTTAAACAATATAAGTCTAGCACAGCCTTAATTCTGCTTATATGTAGAAGATATTAGATGATAATATTAGAAACCAAGGTGTGAAATATGAATATATAATGAGTGGATCTTAGTGAAAGTATGGTTTTAATTATCCTCCAGATGTTTACAAGTGCCATCTACCAGAGGCATAGAGCATTACAGCTTGACACACTGAGCTGTTCAAGTGTCACATGCTTTGTATGAATGTTTAGAGACAAAAATGTGCTTCTCAATAAATTAAAAAATATATTGATTAGGTTTGTGTATTCCATTTCTTTCTTGAAGTTATTTTCAAGTTCCACAATTATGAAAAGCCTAGGAATATAAACAAGTCTAAGCAAAATTATTTTGTTTCCCACATTATATTTTATTCTTTCAGTATTCCATGCTGGTATAAATATGTATTATTATTGTATATTTATAATACTGTCTTATGAATCCAGACTATTCAATTTATGTGTGTTTTTAAACAAAGATATAGTCTTAATGATTGATATCAGTTGCTAAACAAGGACACCTAGGGGACATACAATGCCTAACAGTATCTTGAAAATGCTCAGTACAAATATCAATTCACAAATACTGTTCTACAGTTCTTCTACAGTTTTGAATAGCTTTTTTATTTCTACACTTCGATAGTGGAGAGGAAGGGTTGAATCCAGACTTGGGCTTACGTGATTGTCAGAGAAAGGCTCTCATTCTTACAATGATGAGTTATGCAGAAAGTGCCCCAAAGCACAGGTATGGATTTGGCCCTAAGAACACAATGCTCATAAAATATCCATATGTTATACTTCTTTTTTGCATATCATTTTGGTCCAAAATCTATACAACTTTTGTCTGTTGTTTATGCCATTCATTTGAGCAACAAATTATTACAAATCAGCCAATGCTGTTTAAAGACTGATGTGGAATCGCTTCCATTTGGTTTTTTTATTGGCAGGCTTAGGACCACAACAATGAAGCACCATGTGCCTCTGAGATAATATTTTAGTCTGAGGTGCTGTTGTCTTTCAAAATGGGGTAAAATATAAAGGAAAGTCTGTGTACATGTGTACTGTCTGTGTTAAAAATAAAATATGAACTTCGAATGTAAATTGTGCTGTTTGTAATTTAGGGTAAATATAAAACAACCATCTAGACACATGGGCGTAGCTAGAAATTTGGGGCCCTGTGCACAGACAGGCTCTGAGGGCCCTTTCACTCTTTATAAAAAAAAACCCAGCTTTTTGTGGGCCCCTTGAAATCCTTGGCCCTGTATACTTAGTACCCTTTTCCCCCCAGTGCTATGCCCCTGTCTAGACATATATTAGTATGGTATAATATATTATTTATATATGGGTATATTAACACTATAATTAATTTCACACACACATGCATGTTTTCTAGTGACTCACTGCAGTACAGAATATAGGATAGCACATTATCATTTCAATATACACTTTTTTTCCGTAATCCCTGTGAAAAATGTATTGAATTAAATTAAATGGAATGTTCCTTTGTTTGGCCAGAACCAGAAAGCAAATCTGTGTAAATCTGTTTAAGATACCATGGGTATTTGAAATTCATCTCAGGGTGTAAGTTCTATTAGAAATCTGCTCAAAGGAAATGTTGAACACACAAATCCCCTGCCCTCCTGCAGTAATTATAAAACACCCATGTGTTATGTTTTCTGAAGATGTGTATTTAAAATCTAATTTCTCTAACCTGAGAAATGGGGGAAAGTGTATAACTGACTACTTGAGAGAAAGGAGACCTCATATATAGCTATAATTTTAAGATCAAACAGGTTCACAAACAGTAAGTACAAATGTAATAACCTACAAAAACTATGACATCTCCCCCAAGCCTCCTTTTGCTAAGCCTGAATATGTTACGTTTTTTGCTCGTAACGTTTAAGTTTCATGCCATGAACCAATTTTGTTGTATTTCTTCGTACTTTTTCAAGAGCCTCCATATTTTCCTGATCATGTGGTTTGTAAAACAACACTCCAAATCAGATCTGACCAATGCACTGGATTATTTTAGTATAGCCCCCATTTGATTTATCATCAATACTTTTTACTTTATGCCAGCATCCCGCTTACCTTTACTCTGTCACACAAAAACTGCTTAAGCTTTGGTCAGCTGTTACTCCCAAGCCTTATTAGCAGAATACATACATTCTGATTTTATTCCTCCCATGACAAAGTCATGTCTAAGGTTCTTATTTCCCACATGCAGGACTTTACATTCAGCTGTACTGAATGTCATCCACCAGGTATGTGCCTACTTCACATAATCTGCAAATTTTATTATTTTGGTTGAAACCTATGTATCAAGATCATTTATGTAGATAAGGAAGAGCAAAGGCCCCGACACAGATCCCAGTGGGACACTGCTCTGAAACAATTCCTCCCACAGCTACACTCCTACCAGACAACCTTCTTTGAACCTACTTTGTGATAACCCCCGTAATTCCTATTAATTTAATTTGGACTATGAGTCTCTTATGTGGTACATTGTCAAATGCCTTTTGGAAGTCCAAATAGATAATATCATAAGCTTGGTTTGTATCCCAACACATTGTAGCTTCCTCATAAATGTCCAGGAGATTTGTTAGGCTTGGCCTCCCTCTGTGAAAACCATACTGGCTGTCATTCAAGATACCATTTTGTTCAAGGAATAAATCCAATTTGTCCTTAATGATAGATTTCTGAATTTTACATGTGATGCAAGTTAAGCTGAAAGGCCTGTAATTTCTTGGGTCAGTACAGTGCACTGTCTTGTAGACACCCCAATGTTTCCAGTCACCTGGTATTTCTCCAGTTTAAGGAAATTGCTTTAAATTTTTATAAACCATTGATTAGGTATAATTTCCATATATAATATTCTATAATGTAAATCAGCTATTTTAAAATTTACTTCTTAAAGGAATTTACTAACTGTTTAACTTGTTCCATGTATAATATGAAAATATAATATAATTAGGTAAACCATTTTCACTTGTTCCCTGAGAACTCTTGGATATAACCCATCCAGGTCTGCTGTCTTATTTGTTTAATGTTTTTGAAGTTGTGTAGTATTTCATCATTTAAATTAACACCCTTCATAAGATTCTGAAAATTGGATACCGCTGAAGAACATGAAAAAGCATGTCACTGGTGAGGTTCTCCACAAGGTAAGTGTTTAAGGTATAAGCAACAGCTTCATTATTATAAATCATTCAAAAGACCATTTAGCTCCCCTTCTTTCTTTTTTGTTCCATCCTTAGACTAATTTCATTCTGAGTTTAACTTTCTACACAATTTCCTTTTTTAATTTCAAACAGTCCTGTAATGATATATTCATCCATTGTTGATGCTTCTTTTTCAGCTTTTTTAACAGCTTTTATCCCTCTTCCACTTGTACAGGTCAGCCCTGGTCCAAAAGGAGTCTCAATGCCCAATGAAACTGCACCCATTATTCCTATATCCTACACCAAGTTTGCAGCCACATGTTAAACTTCCATATTAAGGCTGAGTTACCTATTGCTTGAGCATGGCACTGGCAGAATTCCAGAGAAGAACATTGTGCCATTATGCTCATATTATTCCCTGCTAATTCAGACTCCATCCTATGTTACTGTCTCCAAAAATGGACCATGGTCACTGGATCCTCCTCCACTCTGGCCAGCAGCTTGTCATCATGGTCTTGAGGTCTCTTACTTGGGGACCAGGCAGGCCAAAGACCATGTGAGATTCTTTGTTGAGCAAGCACAGCATGTATGGTTGAGTACCCCACTACTACTGCTTCCCTTTTCCCGGAGGATGAGGTAGACATGTTTCCCAGGTGCTCATCAGACTTTCCCAACACAGACTAACATTTCAGGGCTAACACATCCTGCAGTGGCATGAAATGTTTTTTCACCACAATCTGTGGAGATACCACCCCTTATAAAACTGTGCACCCCATTCTACACCCTCACCCTGCTGTAGCCTAACTCTCTTGCCCTAAATTGATTCAATTTTGATAGTATGAATGAAAAAAAACAATTCCTCAAAGATAAAAAACTATGTACAACATATAGCACCCTATTTTTGTGAGCAGGTGCAACACGGTACGACAGATTTAAAAAATGGCATTGACTGCCACAAAACGTTCAAAGTTATTTTCGGCAACACACCAGCAGCGCAACAGGCAAAATGCAGAAGCACAAAGCCACTTTCACCTCCGACATAATAAAGGGCCATAGAAGTGCAGTTTCTGGGAGTGTTATCAGAAAACAAATGGGGGTTCCATGCAAATTATGGGGTGCAATGCCAAAATTGCTGTTTTAGTCCAAAGTGAAACCTTTAAGTAGATTTAAAAAGCAGGTCTATTCAGAGCGTAAAACTTGAAGGTAGCCAAATAAATTGTAGTACATTGTACAATTATCAGCCAGCAGGTATCATAACATCTGAAATATTACCAAATAGCAATAATGGTCAAAATTTCATAACACAAATAATTTTATTTGTGTTCTAATTCTAATTCTAATAAAATTCTAATAAAAAAAATTCAACAGCAATTTGTCTGGTATTTCATGAATTGTTATAGCTTCAGCCTTGACAATGAACATATTTCAAGCAAACAATAGATTTTGCCTCAGCACAGACAATACCAATTCATCCAATTTAACTAATACCTCTCAATCAAGGAAGCCAGTGAAACCTGAACTCTTTAAATTTATATTCTTTTAATGTTTGTAACATGATGGATTCAGACAAATAATCTTGACTGAATTTAACATCTTTGTTTTGCTGTTGATCCAAATAGAATGGACTACATAATTACAAGGAGAAGAAAGTGTTACCATCAACGAGTTTTCAGACAGCAACACTCCTTCCTTAAGATAGGTGAGGAGCCGAAGTTAAAGGCAAATGTTGATTCCAGCCTAGAATTTAAGATAAAACTTTAGCTACAGCCACCCAAAAGTTAATTGTGCCTGTCGAATAAAATAATTTAATAATATAATTTTTTCTTATAAAATACTATAAACAGACAACAAAAAGTCTGTTTGTTTGTTACAGACCTGCCCAAAAAAGGTCACAATACATAAAACCGCTTCACATAAATTATGTCATAATTGACTTAAAATTGTCCTGGCTAGTGAAAATCCCAATACATCTACTTCTTCCCATACAATCTGGACTATATCTACCAATGAAAACCACAGCCATACAACATTGAATACTTAAGCTTGGTATTCAGCAGGATTAAGTCTGCCAGGGTTTCTAAGGCTAACACTGCAATCAGCTCCAATCAGCAACATGAAAAGTCCCCACAGGCCAGTAGTATCATTAGTAATATGTATGCCTCTGCTCCAACCAGAACAAGCCCTATCGTGTTCTGTGGTCTTTAGTGTGTATAATAGTCATTGACTCACATCCAGTTTGATTGTGGTGCTCATTGATGAGCTCAGCAGTGGTTTTGAGCAAAAATGGTGATTCTGAATTGCTGAGACCAAAGGGGGAACTATTAAAATATGCTACAGTCAGTCAGAATAATAAACCTTAGTACACAACTGGAATGCTTCGTTCAGAGGGAAAATATTAGCATGCATTTATCTGAAGTGCAAAACTTTCAGGCCTTGTTAAACCCATGTGCAGTGCATGAGCTAGGAGCTTTGAAGCTTTAAAATGACATAGACCTTGAAGTAATGGCTCAAGGGCACTAAGTAAAGGTTGTCAGAGAACACGGTTTTCACCAAACTCTCGATGACTGAGATTCTTAGGTGACAATGATACAGGTTCACTTGACTTAGAGGCTTTCCTCACTTGTAGCCCCCTCCCTTTAGTTTCAGGCAACTTTTATTCTGAGGTCCTTTAGACCTATCAACCTTATTCTTGAGTTATAGACCCTTTTGAAATTGATAATCCAAGACGCCACAACTAGAGCAGGCAGAGAGGACAAGACTATTCCAAGACAAGGATTGAAACTGCTGGAGAAATAAACCTACGCCATTGAGGCTACTGTTCTGCAGCCTTGTGGCAATAGCTTTTATATGGCAGAGTGAATATGCAGTCAAAACAATCAGGTTTAATCAAAATTTTGTTAAAACCCTTCATGTTAATTGCAAGAAATAATTATATCTTTTAAGTAACATAGCTACAAAAAGGTGCTCACTTCATTCAGTCAGTGTGTGCATGCTCCATTCTTGAATTAAAAAAAAAAAAAAAATCAGCCCTCTCACAGACAGTGGTCGTTTATGAAATGAATAAAGTAAAATGCATTCTTTTATATAACAACCTCCCAAAAGATCTGTTATCTGACAGCTGTAGATTTTTTACCATCTTCCTCTAACAGAATTATTTCAGTTCTGCTAAAATCTGCTCCCAAAGTTCATTACTATTGCATAGCTTGTGGCTTGTCATACTCAACAAGATTGCACTGCATTATTTAAATACTGGAAACAATCGAACAGAAGTACTTTAAAAGACTGAGGAGACCTTAAAAACCAAAAACGTAAATAATGAATGAATGGAATGAGTCAGTTACATGTATGTCTTATATGGGTGAGCCAACATTTTAAAGGTGTATAACACTGTAGCATGTAGTTTCATGTGGAGCATTAATGTTCCGAGAGCCAGAATTGATAATCACACAGGTCTATGTCTGCCAGTTATTCAGTGATCGCAAGAGTGAACACGATGTGAAGACTGACACAGGAACCTACAAGGTGTAAAGAAAAAGTCCAATGTTCATTTTCAGCTTGAATGAAAACATGATCATATTGTGTTGTGTCAGTGTTTAAAAACAAATTTCCTAAATACACATCTAAAAATATACAATCATAAGACCTCTGAGTGGCAGAGAGCACGGATACATTACATTACTGCGGCAGTGGAAGCAGATTATTCCCAGCTATGACCAGAGGCCCACATTGATGGTATAAACTCATCAGTTTCACGTGACCACCCCTG
This sequence comes from Albula goreensis, assembly GCA_022829145.1. Classification (NCBI taxonomy): domain Eukaryota; kingdom Metazoa; phylum Chordata; class Actinopteri; order Albuliformes; family Albulidae; genus Albula; species Albula goreensis. The sequence goes on from CM040756.1 coordinate 15,854,879, forward strand.
GTCAGTTAGGGACCTGTAGGATCATGAACTGTGCAAATTTTAACTCCTTGTTCCTTTGATGACATATGCAAAGGCTAGTTGCCATAAGTACAGCCAATTCTTCCTGAGTGTATGGCTGGAATTCACAGTGGTCTTTTCTACAGTCTTGAGTGGGTAATTAAACAGTAAATTGTATTTGAATCGTGCCTGGTGTAATTGGTGAAAAGACCATAATGCAAGAGACCAAATCATTATTCTTTCCAAAAAAGAATAGAAAAAAATAATTTCAAAATATAGACTGTAAATGTGCAACTCATTAAATTTAAGGAAAACAAAATCATGTTAATGGTAATTATTATCATTATCATTATAGTCTATTTTATGAGGAAAGCAAGTGTAAATATTAACAATTCAGTTGCAGGTCAGTTAGAATAGAATTTTGCACTTGCCTATTTACTCCAAAGTCACCAATGAAAATGTATTTGACTTCAAATGTAACTAATGATATTGTACAGACTAGCACTGGTTCCCAAAGTCCCATTATATGCATATATTAGTTCATCTTAAGATCTGGATAATCTCCTCCCTGTTTTTGTGGAAACATCATGGAAAGATATTTATACAAATACAAAATTAAATAAGTCATTTTGCCAAAGGCCATTGTTTTACTATCAGAGAAAATTGGGCATTAATTGTGACTCATGACCGTTAAGAATTATTTAGGAATGTAATGCTTTTTGGATGTTTTTTGGTTGTGTTCCAGTCACCTTCAGGAAATCCACCACTCAGTTTGAAGGTGTTTTACAAGGTTGAAACATTATACATTATAGTCATTTAGCTGATGCTTTTATCCAAAGCAACTTACTGTTGATTAGGCTAACCAAGGGCCAATCCCCCCTGGGAGCAATGTGGGATTAAGGGCCTTGCTCAAGGGCCAAACAGCAATGGCATTCTTGCTGTGGCTGGCCTGGGGCTTAAACTGCCAACCTCAGGGGTCCCAGGCATGTACCTTAGCCACTATACTACAGGCTGCCCCACAGGCAGCTGTGAGCTACAGTTCTGCATTGGAAACTATGACTTTCCCTGAGCCTTTGATACTGAAGTCATGATGCACACATGCACAAATGCACAGCTTTGAAAAGTGCTAAAATGCAGCTAAATGTTGGTTTTTCATTCTTGTTGCTTTTTCCCTGTTTTGCATTTGAAGACTGTGTCACCTTCATCTTCAGTAAAATACTGTAGACTAATGAGCCTGCTGTAATAAACCCCAAAAGGAAAATTTCACTAAATAGAATCACTTCATCATAGTGATTAAGAGCTTTTAATGGCTGTGTTTAAATGGTTCAAAATATTTATGTTCAGCCCTTGGTTAATCCTGAATAAAAATGTAATAAATTGGATGCAGTAATTGAGGAGTTTACTGCAAAGTTTAAGCTCTTTGAACTGAAAATGCAGAAGAATAACTATACACAAGAGAAGTGATAATTGCTTTATACTTGTTTTGAAAGTGAAATTATCCCCCATAATAAAACATTAAACTATTCTGTCAGAAAGATATGGTCTTTTACAAAAATATAGGGTAACTAAAGAGCCTTATCTCTTTGCTTGCTTTGATCACAGTGATATAGCACTAACATGCACTGGCTGAAACATGTTTTATCTCTTAACAAGAAACTGAATTGTAGCTGCTCATTAAATTCATCCAAATACGTAATGAGCAATTACAATCCTAAGATCAAGATAAAAAAAAAAAAAAACTCAAGTAGTTTATAGTTAAACATACTGTGAAATTACATTAGTCACACAAGAGTTTCCCTCACATATACAAGAGAGCTTCAATGACAAAAGCCTCAAAGTTATAGACAACCGATTCTGGGATGACCTGATCTACACCGTACAATACAGTTTGAACACAATGATGGTTTAAAGAGGTAAGCTGTGCACAGTACATTTCAGACCTATTTTCAGACATATTTTACATTGATATTAAAATGATGGCAGTCACACAATCCAGTAGTAGAACCATATGTACCTGAAAGCTGGAGGCAACAGCAATGTTAAGGGACATACTGATTAGGCAGCAGTGGGTAGAGTAATAACACTGCCCAGCTAAGCTTTTGCTTATGAATCCTGAGAAAAAATGTACCTTAGTTCAATAATCCTTTCTACTAAAATTACTTGATTTTTATACAAAAAAGTATGCACATAAATATTCTTGCCAATTTTTAATACCTTTACTGAATACTAAGGCAGGGAGAAGTACCCAAAATTCTTCAGCTTTCATTTCATCCTTGATTTTAGCTGATAGCTTTGCCTCCAGCTTCACTTTCAACCCTTGCCATGTGTGTGCTTCTGGATTAATATCAAGTTGGTCGATGGGCCCTCTCCTCTGATCTTCTGCTTCAGAAGATCATCTCTCAGTATCCACTGATTAAAATAGTACACTGTGCTCTTGGGTTTCATTTTCTAAAATTCTACTTTTTCCTATCATGTTAGAGAACTAAATAACCACTGGTGCAATGTATACCTCCATGTTTGAAAATAGACTGCCAATTTGTCTACTTGATATGAAGGTATATATAAACATGCCATTCTCTAAATGTTGTGTGAAGCTCTGAGATGTTATTGATGTAGCCTGATCTGTTCAGATCTTCATATGAAGTGCTAACATTATTTAGGAATAACTACTTTATATGTGCATAGGAGAATGCTCAGTATTTCCTTGCAGACTATGTTAACACTCTCTCTTTTGCATCCTTTTCAAGACATTTATAGAAAAGAACAAGGTACATTGCCAGAAATGCCTTCTGGGATCGAATGAGTCATCATTACCTCACAATCACAGGCATTTTGGCAAGAACTCAAGGAATCCTACAAGCACCATCACATGCCAAGATTGGAGAGTAAGCAATGCTTAAAACTTTTGTCTTTTGCCTAAAATACAAAATTTTGGAGATGATTAATCAAAGCCCATATGCTAAATAAAAGAAACAGAAACATGATGAGAATTGCACCATGATGAATATTTGTTCTTCATTTAGTACATCATTCTTACATACAATCCTTTACAGTGAAATCTGTATGCTTTCTAAGTTCCTCTGAGTTTACGTTTTGGGTTAATTGAAGTCTTGCTAGACATCATGAGTATCATATCAATATAGACGCAATCAATATATAGAGTGGCATCTTTGGGGAAATTATTTCAATTCATTGCATTTTATTTTCTTGTTAGATCTAGGTGGAAATTGAAATACATCCACATTAAATGCATAAAAGTATAGAACAGGCAGAACCTCTGCGAGTTATCTGTGCATCACATGGTGCAGATTGAAAATTTGGAACAACATTAATCAGAACAATTCTGTAGAAGGCCTGTGTAGTCTGAAAGATTCCCAGATTAAATATGTACTGGAGAATGGCAGGAGTTACTGAGGAAGGTATAATATCTTGGTTGCCAGTGAAGGATGCATGCAGTGCGCGAAATGGAATGAGAGGTAGCCTGGAGCAGTCAGGCACACTTGGCAACAGAAAGGTTTTGTTGGTTAATCGCCATATGATATTCTAGCTGTGGGATCAGAAGGGCTTTTGGGATGTGAGTAGTTCAAAGTGGGCAGATATGAGGTAGTAATTCAATAAAAAAGAAAACTTCAGACACCAAAAATGAGGTACAGTGGGAAGATATAATAAAACAGACACCAAATGAAAAAGGACTTGTATTTTGAAGCAACTAAATTGCAATTAAAATGAAGTGTACGTGTGTGTTTCAAATTAATATCAATATAATACAGTTCTAATTTAAAGGACATTTTACAAGTGAGGTTTTAAAGCAGCATTCAAGATCCAACACATTTAATAGGAGGTTAAATTGTTTTTCTTCATAAAGAAGTGAAGAATTCAAACCCTGGACAACAGCACCCACCACTTAAGAGGGAAATTGTTGTATCAATATAACATAAGAAATAAAAAGAATACTAATACTAGTGTCCTGTACATTAATTACTCCCAACATTAAAATGTTATGTGAAAGTTACAAAAATGTGAAACAGGCTTTAATGTTTTTAAACATTAGAATAAATGATGTTTTGGCTGAATCACCCCTCAGAATGCAAATAAGAATAAAACATTCTAGGAAACAAATACCTCTAAAACTGAGAGTTGAATGATAGGGAAATAACTCAGTTCCAAAGTTGGTTATGACATTGCAGCAGCAGGCAGGCAGCTCAATCTTGAAACATGGTTAGGATGATATTTATTTTCTAAATATGAGAAAAACAATGCCATCACCCCTCCCCCCACCCCAATCCCCCAAGTTTTCATGGTGAAATATTGCATATCATGAAGGACAGGTAGCGGGATGCTCCTTGAAGAATGCGTCGCAAACTTTCAAATGCTCCCTATCCATTTCCTGGTGGCAGCCACCTGTTCTTTTTCTATCATGAAAAATGAGTGCATTGCTGGGAGAGGAAAAAATGTTGCCGCTGACACAGTGTGCAGTGATGAGTCTCTCCCTATTACTTGTTGGCCTCCTGGGTGAAGATGTCAGGTGCTTTAATGGTACCATTATGGCCAACTTTGTCGAGCCTTCTTGGCCTTCAACCAGCTCTCCCTGAGCATGTGTTTATTGCTCCTGATTCCTGTGGCCTCACTCTTGAAAATCAAGCTGGTATTTTTTTTTTTTGGTCATGATTTCATCTAACTTAGCTCTTTGTAAGAATGAGGAACATTATAAATTAAATCTTCTGATATATGAAGAAAACCCATCCCCCAATCCCTCTGGCAAAAACTTTCATTGTATGTGTGTGTGTTTGTGTGTGTGCACGTGCACATGCATATGCACGTTTGCAAGCTTAGATGGTTATTAATTTCACAACTGTACCTTCCATTATATAGAATGTATTTCAAAAAGAAACCCAGCAGCATTGACAAAATATTGCTAAATAATTCATAACACTGGGTCAACATTAATTTCTTATTTCTGTTTATATTGAATTGTAGGGTTTGAAGAGAGAGCCAACAACAGTGAGGAGAAAGATATAAGTGAAAACTTGAAGGATTTGAAAGTATTATGCTTATGTACTTTTATTCTCAGTGTTCCTAGCTGAGGGATGTGTCATGCAGCCTCTGTTTCACTCACCATGCAGGAGGGGCCCTTTCTATAGCAGAACCTGTCTTTTACACCATTATTTCATTTCACCATGATTTTAACTCTATCCATAAACCCTTTAAAAAAGTAGATAATGACAATGGCTGTTATATTAGCAGTCATCAGTTAAATTGTCTAATCTAAAGAGGAGGTTACTAAATAGTATATTTATAAATGATAGTGCACTCATAAATGATTTATGAAATAGACACTTTGCTATGCATGTAGTGTTTTGAATCATATTAGCTTTTTGCTTTGAATAAAAGCATATGCCAAATGAATAAATAAATGAATGCATTTTTATAACATCCCCTTTTAGTGAAACTAATAGCAGCTCTGTAATGGTTAATGCATGATCCACGGCACTTGGCAGGCTCAGTGGTGATAAGATGGTTGGCACAGGATCACATGCATTAATAGAAGTGAACCTTTTGCATTTCGGAACAAAGACATCTGCTGCCAGCAGGTATTTCAGGCTTCAACACTAAGTGACAAACCAACCAATGCTTTCCTGGCAAGGCACCTTAATGCTATACATGTTCACTGGCTAACTCAAGCTGTCTTCATCACCTCTGTTTACCAGTGACAAGTGTGACTCCAGACACATCACCAGATGGCAAGACAACTTCATAAATCTGAAAAACAAGACAGGCTTGGGATGTACCATAAACTGAATTTCACACTGACCTTGAACATGCCCATTTGAAGAAATGCATAATTCAGTATCTAATAAGCAATTATGTTGACAAAGTCATGTAACGCAGTACTTCACTCTGTGTTCCCATGATTTGTAACTATTATCCACTAGATTTTTAAGAGTTACTTGATTAGATCAGTTCCAGGCCTTAGCATCTGTGGGATTTTTTAAGCATTGTGTCAAGACTGCCTAAAATTATTAAAGGAAATCTTTCCAGACCTTCTACTCTAAGTATCCAAGCCAGTCTGAAAAATCAGGCTGAAGAGAAAAGTGGTGATATTAACAAGAACAGTGGCATCCCAGTGGCACAGCCATCAGTATTAGACTGGTGGGTGGCAGTGGGGAGTCTGAGACAAGAGGGTGCTGATTTGTGTATGTTGGCGCAGTGCTCACTCCCTTCCACAAATGACATTACAACAACATATTAGCTGGCATGGCATGTGCTTGTAAATGGAATTTGATGTCTTGCTGCTTAAAGCTATATAAATTCAGTACAAATTACTATAGTGTAGAAAAGTGTTTTCAGAATTGTATTATCAATACATTACACATACAGCCAATGATTTTATATTTAATTCAAATATTTTCTTAGTTATCCAACAATTACATTGTCTCCATCCACACCTAGCTCCAAGCCCCTCCTCTGTGGTATGGTTAGAGAAATTTCAGTTCCTCTAGGCTAAGCTGTGAGTAAAGCTTTTTAATGTTTCACATGTAAATTGCAAGGCATGATATGAAAGGAATCCAACAATTATTTCTACTTTCAGCAGTGACTGGCTCTTAAATAGTTTGAAGGTTTTGTGATCATTGAGTCTCTGTAATATGCTTGCTAAATGGCTCAGTTTGTAAAGTCACTTCTTCTGTCACAGTTTCAGTCACATAACTGACACATAAAGTCTGATCTGTGGTCTGTGTTTTGGACTTTCTGTAAAGGCTTCTAGAAAGGTTTCTGGAGAAAGTGTATCTCGCTACTAGCGGTGTTTTTCATATGACACAGAATGCTTTTTTTATGTTTCCTTAGTTTTCAAGTAGATAACACAACCTAGAATAGGTTCAGTATCACAAGTTATAACAAATAAAAATACAAACAAATCCAACATGTTGGTAGATACCTACTAAAACTATAGCGAGTCCATGAAAAGGGTCATTTCAATGTGTAAATGGAAAATAGATAATTATATGTTGTCATTTGACCTTTAATTTTAATGTGTTTTCACATCTACTTGAAAATGGAGTAAAATGGTAGGATAACTTTTTAGATAACAGACAACATTTATCTCACCGGAGAAAAGGTGTTGAGCCAAATTTTATTCGCCGATGATGAAAATGAGAGAAACACCTACTTTGTAGCAGCTGAAAGCAAAGACATGTTAAAACTCAGTTCAAGCTTTGGCCAAGTAGCAACACTATACATGCTGGTTCACCTATAACAGAATGTCATTGGATTCTAATTGACCTTTAATTAATGGTGGTTTCACAGGCTGTTTTGGCATGGCAGGAAAGAGGGGGCTGCATACCTATTCTGGTCATATGTATATATGAACTTTATACAATTTATAACAGTCAATTACATGTTTATAAAGATGTGTATTCCCATGCTTCAGATAGGTTTATGGATAAATTCACTCAGCTCCTTTTTCACAATTATTCAAATCAACAAATAATGCCCACCCCACCTTAACAGAAAAAACACGTTATGCTAATAGATCATACATTGTAAAATAGCTTCTAAAATATTTCAGTCCATGTTGGTTGGTCTTCAAGTGTGAAAATGTATTGATTGCTGTAGAATTTTCCAATATTCATGTAATACTGGAGACCCTTCTAATGGTAATGAGTGTCTAGTGCATATTCATGTCCAGAATTTTTTCTTTGCCAGTATCAATAAGATTACTTTTGAAGCTTTCAAGAAGCAGAACATAAGCTCCTCTTCCTTCAATTTGCAAACTGCAAAGTTATCAGGTGTGCACTTAACACACATCATTTGTAGACCTTATCCCAGTGTGTATCTCAAACACAACACAATATTGTATTTTTTAGAGTTGGTGTCCATGAATTATGTTGGAATTACACTTGATAGGAGGATAGGTACATTATTCCCAGATACATAAATATTACTAAGACCCCTTTATTTCAAGGTGTTGTTCGGAGAATGTCAAACGTCTGGCCACCGTGCAAATGGAATTACACATATGAAATGGAGTATTACTATTTGTAAATAATCACCACGAATGTATACAATAATGTATGTTTATCCTCATTATCTACCAGTGTTTAACTGGAATAGTTTCACATGATATTCATTGTTTTATCATTGCATTCCATCATGTCTATAACTACATCTGTTTATTTATTTACTTGTTTTTTTATATTGTCCAGCTCATGCCACTTTGACCAATGGTGGGTCTGATTCACTGAGACATATGATCGCCAAATTGATTTGACCCTCATAAGCACCCAGGTTGTTGTAACCCAATCCAAACATTGTTCAGCTTGATGTAATATGGGGCATTGCTCAAGTCAGCAAATAATTCATCAAAATCAGATGTGGCCTTGCCTTCTAGTGGGAAAGGAAACAGTTCCAATCACCATGGACTTATATTTCTGTTTAGTCAATAAACAGAAAATAAATATCCAAGAAACAAAATAGTCATTTTTTTAAGTTGTCTTACATAAGTATGTTGCATTGACCTTTGATGAGACAGAGACATGATAAATAATCTTGATCTCCTTAAATAGCCTTGCGCTCTTAAATGAACGTATCCCACAGTACTTTTAATAATCCTGATAAATCAAGAACAGACAGTCTCAATGTTCTCTCCCAAGTGATTCAGTCAGCAATTCAGCTGTCTCAAGGACATGCTGGGCAGTATACCCTTGACCTCTATGGTTCATACCTAAGCTTCTTTTGCCTACTGTTCTTTGGGATACCTCTGTTTTAGTTTCTCCTAATGACAGACAGAAGCATCTAAAAGGCAACAGTTATTAGTGAGATGTCACTCCTGTGATGAGTGCTAGCCCACCTGCTGTAGTATTGTGGAATTTTCACTGGTGTGAGTTGAGCTTCAGGTTTAATGAATCTTGTATGCAGAAGATGAGCTGGTAGCACAAGAGGCAATTTTACCTTGTGGAAATTTGCAGTAAACATTGACTAAAACTCATTTCATCCTACCATCTGTGTTGATCCAAAAGCATCCTGCATTCAGTTTATTCTCAATTATGCACAAGGGATGAGCAATAAAAAATTTGGCAGTCTGAATATACCCTTAGCCTACATAGTGGTAAAAGCAACCAAATAATTAATATGAATAGAAAGACAGAAGGATGACTTAAATGACTCAAATAGTATTTATATTTTTCAAATGTGTGCATTTTAACAAAGCACTGCAAATTTACCAGAAAATGGCAGGAAAAAATGTTATATCTGGCCAATGTCATGGAGGTGCTACCAGATTTCACCTCACATAAGAATTCACTCCACTGACAAAATTATTACTTTTGTAATGCTACATCATACATTTTGATATGCTTGATAATTTTCCTCCTGACATGTCTAAACTGCACTTAGTGGTTACTGATCTATTTTATGATTCATGAATACAATGAGATACATATCAGTTACGTACATGAACAACTACAAGTTTTTTCTTGCGCTTTCTCTTACAAGTGAGGCAACAAACAGGATAACTTTCCACTGTTTTATCTGTTTTGCTTTTGATGTCAGAAAATCACCAAAGTAATGGTGCATTTCTAATCAGAGTTAGAAAAAGTATAATTTGTTACTGTTTAAAGATTCCATTACATAATCCCCAGATTACTAAAAAGCAGTAATATACTCCTATCATTTTGGATTACTCTGTAGGGAGTGCATTATCAATGGGTGTGAGTGCAGGAGGGAAATTTCAACAATTGTGTCACATGTTAAAAAAATTGTTAAGTAATCCAAAAATGTAAATTTTCATCTCTGGAAATATAAGTCAACAGATATCAGAGTACCCCTTTTCTCCAAACAATATCAGGCTGATTACCCATTGCAAATTCTAATGTGTGAATGAATTGTAATCATATATATAGCTACATGTACACATATCTACGTTACATGTACTTTGTTACAACCCAGCCTGTTGTTCATTGAAAATCAGATTTTCAATGTTATTTCTATTTCCTTAGCTAGCAAAATGTACATTATGTGCTACTGTAAATCTTTGAATTCAAATTCAGTTGTGGCTACTTTTATTTTCATTTATAAAAAGGAAATGTGCAGTGTGAATGTGGAGAGGTTGCTTCCACACAAGTGTTATGTGTAAATATCAGTCAGTGTGCATGGACATGGTTTGTGTATTTGAGGACTTTATCTCTCAAAAAAAAAAAAAAAAAAACAAAAACACAAAACTTGAAAACCAGAATGGATCTGAGCCTAGAATTTTAATTTGCTGTTCTGCCTGGTTTGGATCCAAGCAGAATGTCTCAAAACCTGTTATGTGTTAATACCTCAGAGATCCAAAGTTCCTGTCTTTTTCATTCACTCTACACTGCTGTGTCTAGATGCTGAAGAGCATTGAATACACCCATGCACTGTGAAATCTTTTAAATGCAAGAATGTTTGATTGAAACAATACTGAAAGCTCATTGTATATTAAAGTCATTAACATGTACTTTGAGATTACAATGGCTATAACTATGTACACTTTACTTTATAGGCTGATATTTTGAATTTGGTTATAAAAACAGCTGAGTATTAAAATGGTTTGCAAGTGTTTTTGGTCATGTGGTTCCGGAGGAGCAAGGTGATATTTTGCATTACAGACATCAAAAACAGCTATTCTTTCTTTGCAACAGAGTTCAGATTTTAAGAGATAGACTAGATACATGCTAAACACCTGTCAACATGTGAAGCCTCAAATATAAGTGAAGTGTTTTCTTGCATATTCAACCTAATTCTTTCAACTGCGGAATAAACTCTGACTATTCCGATGCTTCTCATATGCCAATAGTCGCAGATCAGGAGTATATGTTCAGTGTAAGATTGCACTTTCCCTGATTCTCATTTTATGCTTTTAATTCTTAATTCACAAGCTCACTATTTCCCTGGGGCCATATCTGGACCTATACATGCTGATATGGAATGTAGGATGTAAATAACTAGAATCATTATACTTCTTGTAAGTCCACAAGTAAGTCAACAATGGAAAGCATATTTAATACCTACCAATCAAATTATAGAAAGGAAGACACCATGTGACAAATTGCAGAATTCAGGTCATGTCCAAGAGATTCTACATAGTCCAGATGAGTCTACATATTCCAGGTCCTCACTTTTAATTTTTTTCAGACTATATTTATGTAACCTTAAATACAAATGGCGAGGCCATGTAAGTATTCAGTTGAGGGGGAAAGTGTAATTCATCTGCTTCTAAAACATCATAGTATGACAAAATAAATCAAACTGGAAAAACCTCTTATAAGAAATTTGAATTGATACCACTTTATCAATAATTTTTTATTTTGATTTTGTACCATCAGAGAAAAAACACACTGAAGTGTATCCAAAATTTGCCAGAGATACCTATAGATCCAAAAAAGACAAAGGCAAGATAAAACACAATACATAAACAATGGACTTTGGATACTCAACACTGAATAAAATGTAAACTGGACTGGATCTAGGATATACTGATGCCATGATCACTGCCATATTGTCAGAACTGTTTCACAAGATGCAAATTTCCCACCCTAAACCATAGTAAAGTCTCACTATTCTATATACATCTCAGCTGGCATTTTACTATCCTCTGCTTTAGGATCAAAAAGGCAATCATAATAGAGCAGCACAAATGTGTATACACACATCTGGATTTTTTCTTTAATTTGTACCAAAATAGTAATGAACAAAATAACTACAGAAATGACATTTGTTGAATATTATACAATGTAAACTCTCTTCACTTGCAGCATTAAGTCAGTCCAAAAAAGAAATGAAAATATAAACAGGTGGAGCTTGTTCAGTACTCAATGTAACGTTTTAACAAATGTGTTTCTTCCATTTTATCAAGCAACACCCCTAATTCATGTAGAAGGCAATAAAAAACAAAGGTATGATTATTTTTTGGGCTACTGAAGCATTCAGAACAGCAGAGATATTTATCTCATCTATTTGCATTTTTTCTAATTATTTATTGGATGTAGCCAGAACTAACAAAAACTGTTTTTTGACAATAAACTTATTTTACAGTTATTTTGCTTTTATTCGTGTTCCTGTCATGTTGCTGAACATTTTTCTATATTTCGACTGAGCAACATCCTCACTGTAAATTTTGTACTACATCACATTCATTACATGATTTGTTTTTTGATGGATAAAAAGTTTAAAGGGTATGTTTTACATACATATACTCAGCTTAGTAAATTCAATTCCCTTGTGTTTAGATTTCAAACAAATTTATATAAGCATGCACCAGACATTTGCAGAGATGAGTAGTACTTTCAGGACCCAGGCTGTACATTAAATGAAAGAAAACCATTTTTTGTCTCCACAACAATAATTCTCAAAGCCTTAGTAGCTTATACCACAACTGTCGTGTGACCTACATATACAGTAAACTAATTGGAAAGCTATGATTGCTTGCCCAATACTAACTTTGAGCCAGGAACATTTTAAAAAGTTTGCAGGGGGTACAAAACATATTTCCCTATAAGCTGTTCCCAAAAGCACCATCATAAATGGTGTCATGATTTTCCCTTAATTTATTCTGGTTGCAGTTCTTTAGAACAGCATTGCTGTAATTATACCATAATGTGGCCCTCCAAACATGAAACTTCACTGAATAGAAGACATTTAAGGCAAATCATGATTCGAATAAAAGCCTTTATCGACATAAAACACTTGAACAAGCTACCTTTCAGATGCATTAATTGCAATGATTATGCTACAAGAAACAAGTTAACGGGGCCAAATATATCAAAACCAATGTGCTTTTTACTCCATTCACCCTGCTTAAGTCCATCGTCCCAATTAAAAAACTGTAAAATGCAGCCCTGGAAAATCTTCAAACTGTTGTGTCTAAGTTGAGAAGACTTACAGTATATTTCAATTACAGAAGCATCAAGTTGCATACTTGTACAATCAGTCAAATTGAGGACACTTATTTCTGGAGCCATTGGGTCTCAGATCAGGGGCAGACATTCTTGACTCAACAGTTATCAAACAGAAGCAGGTTATTAGTCAAGTTGGGATCAAATATAAATCTATAGCCAGTATGACTACTTAAAAAGATGCTTAGTTCCTTTTAGGTTAAAATGAGAGTCAGTAGAGATACTTACAGAGGAACATATACCTTTGAAGTCAAGATTTCTCAACTTGAATGCTCACAGGACATGACAACACCCACAGTTTTGGTTCTTGCATACATTTACTTTAATCCCAAATTGACTTACCCTGATGCCACATTGAAACTAAAAACAGTTCAATTTGGTGCTGCACAGATGTCTGGAATAATCTTCACTGGCAAATAACAAATATAGTGAAATGAAAGTGCTTATAATATTTCATGAATGTTTCAGAAGGAAGAAGGGCCTTAACATACTCAACAGTATGCTGCAAAACCAAATATGCGTGCTACACTAGAGCAGCACTAAAACAGATTTAACTGAATAATGAATGTCATATTGTGCTAGTTTTGAGGTTTTAGAAGAGGCGTAGTCACTTCAAACAATCAGCAATAAAGTGATGCTGGAAGGGAATTTACAGCCATGAATTTTCTACTACAGATGTAATTTAAATACACATTGTGGAACAAGTCCACTATTAAGGCTAAGTGATGTGTACTGCTGAGATGTGGTAAATTAAAATTACAATTGTGCGCTTTTAAAATTTGATCATACAACCCTGTCATATTGGGTGCACCACTGAATCTGAAACTGAATGAGTATTAATCTAACTAGATATAGTGTAAGGGCTGTAGCTAAACACCTGAATATATTTAATAGGGAAATCTAACTACTCAAAATAATTGTTTCGTGCTTGTGCTGAAAGCTGATAAATTCCATGGTTAAACTTGTAGCCATTGGTTTCCTTATGTTACCTTTTTGACATTGTTAGAAGTGTAATTGATACTATTACATTTACCATACAGCTATTTTATTTGCAACAGAAATTAAAATTCTACAACAGGCTACAAAAACCAATTCCTCATTTGCATTTTATTCACCTAAATAAAAGCATAACCAGTCTTCAATTTCATACTGGAAGGTTTGTTTGCAGCCTGGAAATTGTAGGTATTGGAAATTAGAGTTAAGAAGCTCTCAAAAATCATATTTTTTCTTATATGTGGGCATTTAGGTACAATACAAAATATTTTCACCCAAGAGGCAAAGGAAAGTATACACACCACAGGATTCAGAGGAAGTACTTTATCAGGTTTGTTGCCCAAATAAAGCTTTAGCTAGTTGAATCAGGAAATGTTATTTTCAGATTATCCACACAACTCTAAACATCAGGTTGATTCCAGTTTTAATTATACGTCTTGATTTCTGAAAGAACATACTTTTACCTCATCAATACAATAATTCATAATTCTATGTACCATTGTATGAGAAATAATGAATTTATTTTTGGAAGCTAAGAACTGCATTCCAGTGCGAAAGGACAAAGTAAATGAACCTTATGGCTGTTTACAAAAATTCTATTTCCCATGACCCTATCTGTACTCAGTTTTTGTTTGTAATTTTGCATGTAATTATCTAAACACCACCAAATTAAACTTTTTCAGCTACAATGATCACATACAGTGCTTACAGCCCAAACCAATCCAGCCACAAAACATGCAATGCACTTAACAAATTTAAGCAAGTAGTAGTCTTTATTACCTACACAAGAATGTAATTTATTTTTGTTACTACCAAACTGATTACTGATACTAGGCAAATAAATGCTTGCTTAAATTTGCTATTACAAAATAAAATTTATGTGTGGACTCAGTCTAAAAAGAAACATTTTCCCCCACAATTCAGGTAGTGGCATCAAAAACTTTAGATCCATGAATGCTTGTAAACCAAGTTTAATTTTATTACCAAACCAAAAAATAAAAGTTCCCATTTCAGAATGTCAGTAGTGCTTTTCCTGCAAGTAATCTTTCATCTTGTTTGGTAAAGGCAGTTTCTGAATCAAGTCTATCCGTGTGTACTGACGAATTACAAACCGGCACAAGTACTGTAGTGAACGCACTTGCATAAAACGGGAAACAGGGTTTGTCAGTCTAACAGGGTACGTTGCAGACCCTGGTAAGCGAGATCTAGAGTAACAGAATGCTCCACTTTCAGAGTCTTTTATAGAATGTTCAATGAGGTCTACTATAGATATATGACCCTCCACATCTGGCTGTTCATAAAAACTGAACCTGCCATTCGAATGTTCGATCCTTGTGTGAAGTGTCTTACCCTGTGAGCGAAAGCTCAGGCTCAAGAGGTATCGATCATCTGAACTGTCACGCACCAGGAATGAACCATCTGGCAAGTTGACAAGTTTTTCCTCTGCTTCCCAGCGTGTTATGGGACCCCAGTACCAACCCTGTTTGGCAAGTTTTTTCAGCTCCTCGGTGAGGCTAGTTACAACCATAGGTCCACTGTTCTGAACCGAGTCATACACCCTCCCAACCCCAGGAGCAGAATTTGGGTCAAAATTTAGATGGTGTCTCATCCGCTCTGTAACTTGAGCATCAGCGCCACAAAAGCCTGGAAAGTTCCGTTGATACTGACTGCCAGGGAGAGGAGGTAGTAATGGTGAAAGAGGTGGAACATCTACTCTGGAACTCTGAAGCATTACACCTGTGCTTCCAATAAGCAGTTCATTCACTGAAGGCTCCATAAAGATGTCTGGTGAAATTACCAGATCTTGATCAATCTGACCCTCATCCAAATGAAGGGAACCCCTCTCTAACTGTGGCAACACTTCCATGGGTGAGGACCCATCCAGACAGTAAGAGTGTGATCCTTCAACAGGATACATTCCTTCATCTAAAGGCATTGTGTACTGAATATAATCCTGAGGAGTAATTCCAATAACTACAGGCACATGTTCATCAATATTTAGATGCAGATCACCATTCTGAGGTTCAGAGGACTTCAGAGACTGACTTGGATCCTGGAAGAGCCCCTCCATCTGGAGGTCATGAAACTCTTTCCGAACACCATTAAGAGCTGGGCTAGGACTAGAAGAATGAACCAAGGCTTTCACTTTAACCTCCATCTTAATGCATGTTTCCTCAGAGTTAGCTGGCCTAAGAGGCCAGGGGGTGGGGCTGTAATGATGGCTTCGCAGGGACGTGGATCTCAAGGGCCGCTGGGCTTTCACTTCATTAAAGCTTATGGGGGCAGAGGAAGAAGAGAAGGTGTCATCATCTATGGAGCCAACTGAAGGAGAGCTGCCTTTGACTTTAGATTTCTGCTTCGCTGACAACCTTCTTTTTAGTGTGCCCATTAAACTCTCACTCTTGGACCGGTTCTTGTGTCCCTTCTCCTCTTCATCATTAAGGTCACAGCGTCCAAGCTCTTTGCTGTAACAGCTTCCAAAAATAGAATCTTCTTTTGTAAAATCAGCAGCTAGTGTTGGTTGCTGGACCATGACAAATTCACCTTCCTCTTTGCCTTTATTTATATTAAATGACTTTCTGATCGTTTTTAGGCTGATCTTCTTCATTCTGAAAGTCCCTCCCAAATTAGGGCATAGGGTGTAGCCTATGAAATTCAAAGGTAGCTATCTAAAGTTTCTTTTCATCAGATGGCCCCCTGCTTTTAGAGCCAATAGCAGGCATCACCTAGAAGAGATTCATTCAAATGTATCAATTTCATGCCTCTACAAAATTACACAGATCATAATTCTATATTTAAACAATAAAGCATTGCTGTCAAATCAGATCAGTTGAAACATATCAGGTGTTGGTTTCGCTAAACAAAAAATACAAATATCTCCGTTTAATATCACACTGTGTTCAGGTTGTGGCTCCTTTGTCAGTCTAAACTTATGCCATTTTAAAGTGTTTCATTATCTTTGAAAATCAGAGACAATCAGTAACCAGAGAATTAAACAAATATTGTCAATATCTTGACTTACAGCAGATTTTAGATTGTTGACCAACCTAACTATTAAAACTAATGAAGCGAAAATAACACTTGAGCTCAAATTAATTTGTAACTCTCAATCGGTGCGTGACACTGCTTTACAAAATATCAGAATTTACACACTACAGGACAATGAATATGTAAAACTTTAGTTACTTAATCGCATTCATTAGTGGAACTACATAGTTATAATGGCCGATGTTCACCAAATATTGTCACTACAGAGATAAAGATACAGGGGTAACCTTTTGTTTCCAGCTGTCTCTCAGCTGGCAAGCAAATTTTTTATCCTAAATCACATCACCAACTAAGTTAGCGAACAATGGTTATCGCCATTGTCCTAATTAATTTATCTGATTTATTTTACAATATCTAGAAATACTTTAATAATTATTGAACTAAGGAAGTGGTGAGGATTATCTTTCCAAAAGGAGGTGACTTGCTAACCAAGAGCCTCATTGTTTGCAATTTACTGGTTGTAGCATTATTGGTAACTAACGATACTACCACCATCTAGTTTTCATTTTTTGTTTAACTGAAAAACTGAAGTAAGGCTACTCGTTAGCAAGTGTAATATTCCATGTAAATTTTGGCTATGGTATTCAGATGTTGCACGATTAGCAATGTTTCCGCACGCTTGGCCTTCCGCTGACTAACCAACCAGTTTGAGATACTAAATGAATTTACACCACAAAAGTAACCTTCTTGCTTGCCCTTAATGTTTAAGTCCACATAGCGTTCGACGTTATTTAGCTAGCTGTCAGTGACCCAGAATGTTAACTTCATAATCGAGAAAACTCAAATAGTGGTTTATCAACATCTTGTTCAATAGCTCCGCAACTGAGATGACCTTAACCTGGGGTAACCAAGAAAGTGAAATGTCTGGCTGATCATTCCTTGGTAATCTGGGCCGGAACGCTATTGAAACATGGGGAAATTGTTTATTAGATTGTTGGTTAATATAATTACGGTCGCATATTGGATCTAAACTTACATATACAAACAACAAGCAGGTATTTGCACCCCCTGGTTAGCTGCTTGAACTGAAATGTTTCTATTCGTCTTAACTACTAGCTGTCTTCAGTATCTTCCAAAAATATATGCTAACATTAGCCACTTAGGAACATGTCTGGCCTACACACCTACTTAGCTTGATGCTATCAAACTAAGTGCAAGCTTACTGTCAAACTGTTTGTATAAACTTGTAGAACTAGGCAGGACGGCTTACCGCTAGTTAGTATCATACTACCTCTAATATTTACTAGATAAATGTAAACTCGTGTTTTGTTTCCTGGTACAAAACAGCCTGCTGACTTGTTTGCTAGCGTACTTAGCCTTGTTGTTTCTTTGTTTTCAATATTGGCTAGCTGTGACGCCTGCAATCATTGACTTCAGCTAGCTGGCTAATGTTACCTTACGTGGACGATATTTTCCGGTTATGCAGCAAAGCATCATATGCATTCAATTTATTTTTCTCTGAAATTGTACTTACTTGTCGTCTTCTGTATTTGCACTGTTCTGGAGTTGTATTTTCCTTAAAGACATACGACTGACAACGTTTGCTACTGATAAATTAGTTTCTCTGGGACTTGCTAGCTTCAGCCAGCTAGCTACATAGCTAGCTAGCTAGGCTAAGTACCTTTCATGTTTTCTCCAATTAAGGAGGAGAGCTACTTAGTAAACTATCTTAATAGACACCAAACATCACGGACGGTGTGTATAGCGTTCCACTCTGAAAAAAACATTGGAATGACTAGTATGTGTTAACTTAAACGTTTTGTAGCTAGCTAATTAGCCTCTCTCAGTCTCATGCATTCTGGCCCAGCTCAATTCTCCTTGTTTTCAGTTTTCTGACGCTCTTTTCCTGTCTGGTTTTCTTTCCTATTGCATTATGGGAAAAGAGGTTTTCTGCTGGTAGAGCGTCTCTGAGCATGTTTCTGCAGTTCTCAGGAAAGATTGCCAGGCCAAATGACTGACGTCGTATGGACAGATTCCTTTGAATGTTGAAAACAAATTATTCAGATTTTGCAGGATCGACTATAAGATTATGATTAGTCATACTATTTTAGACTTCTGTGAGACATGTCATGGTGTAGTGTGGTTTGTTTAGAGAGTCGTTCAGAGAGCAGTATTGGTTTGCAGGATCATGAGTGAGCAGAGAAGAAGAGCAGCAGGGCTAAAAGTGTCGTGTTATATTAGTAAATGTGATTGCAATGGCAACGACTGGTTAACATGGTAGTGATGTTTTTGAAGAGGTTAATATAAATTATAAAACACAATTATTATAATTTGACTAAAATGCAAATTACATTCCATTTAAAATGGAGGCTAGAATGTACTGTGTGCAATCACAATATTCAGTCAACTGCTGATTTGGAAACTTGGAGACCCCAAATTGCAGTCAAACCCCACAGTGCTCCATCTGTAACTTTTGGGTTTTTATGTGCCTCCCTCACCATTATGTTCAGTATGCATGGGAACAAGATCAATTTGTGTCCTCCACCTAGCAAGTTCCCCTTAACTCTTATGGGATATAATTTTGATTGTTGCCTTGTATGCTTTTTAATGTCTTATTGTACCCATCACCTGATTTATGAAGGCCAGTATCCATTTTACCTTAATTTACCTCTTCTGTCCCTTTCCCTGTGGTGATTAAGTACAAATGTCAACTTAATTTCCTTATCCTGGTGAAACAGGAAGTCAAGGAAGGCCACAATACAGTTCTTTATGGCTGAGATTAACTTGCCTACATTTTCCTGGTAAGACAATGGAATTTTGGACAAGATCTTTATTTAGATTATTTGCTACAGAAGATAAAACAATGTAACATTTGAAATCTTTCACAGCATGAATAGCAATGTCATACAATGTGTCATCATGCTGTGGCATGTTATTTTAGAATTGAGAACATATCAAATATTTATGCTGTTTATGACAGGAAAATAAAAGATGAATGTTTCACAGTCAGTCTTATTTTTGGACAACATGTCATCAAAAGACAAACATTGAGATTGCAGGCATCTACACAATGTTCTTTGTACTTTCCCAAACAGTGACAGCATTGTACAGTGTATACAAAAATGCCTAAGGCCTGTTCTGTGCATATGATAAACTGAAAGTCAGAATCTTTACTTGAATCAAGTTGTATGTGTGAACAGTACTTTATAGTAATATCATTATAATATAAATATTAATACACTACTATATTAGCTAGATAATTATATGACTGGAGATTGGTTTATTCAAGCATTACTGTATTTGTGAAGCATTTGACCTTTGATGAAACAGTTTTTCCAATACGCACTGGTTGATGATATCATTACTCCATCATATTGTAGTTAAGTAAGCCAGTTAAAATTCCATTAAGACTTTATGCAATTTTATTTTATTGAAATAATATTTCTTTCATGAAATGCAGACATCCACCACTTTTGGATTGTAATACTGTTTTCCAAGAAAAGATTTAAAGATCAAGATCAAAGGTTGGCAGCTTAGTCCTGGTAATGCGCTCTGCAGCTTTGACCGCTCTCTGGATGGCTTTGCAGTCTTGCTCAGAGCTGCTCCCATACCAGGCCATGATGCAGCCAGCCAGGATACTCTCAGTGGCGCACTGGTAGAAATTGCACAATGTCCTGGGGTCCATGCCAAACCTCTTCAGTCTTCAGAGGAAGAAGAGGCATTGGCAGTTATTTTTGTCCATTGTCCATTTCAGGTCCTCACTGATGTGTACCAGCACCATCTCTTTGGTTTTGCTGAGGTTAAGCTGGAGGTTGTTGTCCTGACACTAGGAAGTCAAGGATCTCACCTCCTCTCTGTAGGCCTTCTTGCCGTTGCCTGTGATTTGGCCGATGATGGCGGTGTTGTCTGCAAACCTGACGATGGTGTTGGAGCCATGGGTGGCCACGCAGTCATGTGTGAACAGGGAGTAGAGAACAGGGCTGAGCACACACCCATGGGGGACCCCAGGGCTGAGTGTCAATTTGGAGGATGTAGTGGTCCCGATCCACACCTTCTGGGGAAGGTCTAGGATCCAACTGCACAGGGCAGTATTAAATCCTAGGTTCTGGAGCTTGATGACTAATTTGGAGGGCACAATGGTGTTGTTTGCTCAACTGTAGTCAACAAACAGCATTCTCTCATATGTGTTTCTCTGCTCCAGATGGGTGAGGGCGGTTTGGAGAGTAAGGGTGATCTGGGCCAAGTGCTCTTTATGAATTTAACCTTTTTAAAGACCTAGATAGTTCCAGTGGGCTGGATTCCTGGTCCCTTAGCATACCAATGCCTGAGGTAGGGGTGTTGCTCTCAAATGTTGGATAGCCCAAACATTAAACAACACATTGACTGACCCATACTCAGTACACATTACACAATATCCATACATGTAAGTACATAGTTTGACCATATCCAATCACTTTCTGAATATCACCCTTCTACAATATCTTTAAAGGTTTTACCCACAAATGTTAAATCTACTGCTTCCAAATTCCAGGACTGAATCACAAAATCAAATGCTGCTGCTCCCCTAGGTCTCCTTTCTAGATACGTCCATGCTCACCATCTGTACTAATCATCATGTAGAACAATCATATGTTACCAAAATCAGAGGCATATTGCTTCAGAGATTTGGAACATGAATTGTTTACATGGAGATCAAAGAAACAGCCTGGATCCCCATTAGACCACAGCTCAGTGGGGAAAGTGAGTAGGGATAGAAAAGTTAGCTCTAACA
Organism: Albula goreensis; assembly: GCA_022829145.1. Lineage (NCBI taxonomy): Eukaryota > Metazoa > Chordata > Actinopteri > Albuliformes > Albulidae > Albula > Albula goreensis. Next base: position 15,876,542 of record CM040756.1, read on the forward strand.
GATCATTTTCATTCTTGGATACTAATTGGATATAAATTTTACACCATGGCTGTTGATGTCTTTTTCTTGTCATTCCCTAGGATAAATGCTGTGGTATGCATTTGTTACGGGTAAGACAGAATGACAGGATGATCAAAACAAATGTCAAACAACTGCATTACATGTACATTACATATTTTTGCCTTTTCTGAACAATTGACGTACAGAAACAGGAGTATACTGGTCTAAATGGACCTGTCTTTCTGTCAGATCAGCAAATTTTTATTCAACATATAAACTGATTTCTGAAAATATATTGTTTGATGGAATAATTTGATATATGAAGGATTACTTTATATGAATGCAAACATGTAAATACTACATTTTATTACTGTAGTACTGGTAGTCAATAAAAATAAAACCATTACTCTGGTTTTACCATAGTGTCTCAAACAAGCAGGATACAAAAACAGTGCAAAAGGCAGTGCTTTCAATAGCGCAAAGTCGCCTTACAATAATATAATGAAAATAAACAAATAACATACATGTATTACTCATACAACAGCTTTAGAGAGATTCATTTTTATGCAAGTACTTAAAGCATAAAAGTGTTTTTTTTTCTCAGCCCAAGTGGTTGATACTGTTCAAAGCAGTATTGCTTGACAAAATATACTAAAATAAAATCTAATTTGTATTCCAAAATGCAATATGAGGGTCTTTAATTCTTCTAAAGTATGTTGTAAGTTACTTTGTGTTGAAATGCTGGATGAACTCAGCATCAAGATGATTCAATGGTGGCCTAATTAGTGTCAGTATTATCTTAAAGTGGGTAATTGTGTTTACTGCTGCTGGGCTAATTTAGGCCATACACTGTGAATTATTGTTTTTCCACATTACTTAACTGACAAGCTCATATCACGCTGTGGTGAAACCTGCTTAAGGCACCGCTGTGAAGACAGCTTCTATGAGGAGCCACTAATTACACATCCCCATTAGAGCTGCTCAGGCTGCCCTCACAAACTCATGAGGGGGAGGGTGGATTGCTGGTCTGTAAAAGTACATTCAGAGGACACGTTCTGGCATGTTTGTAATGTTTTCAGTAGTCAAAATAGCCTATAGCTAACAACTTAGTGATCTGTTTTGGGAGGTCATATTAGTTCAGTGCAATATGTGCTATAATCATAATGTTGTATCTGCCCCCTCTTCTGTGGGCTCCAGATATTTCTGTCAAATCGTGCTATTTCTTCTAGACCACTGATTATTTCACCCTACAGCTCACAGCTCACCTTCATCATTCACACTAAGAGGGCTCTGAGCACAAACAAACTGCTGATCCCAAACAGAATCCTTCCAGTCCTCTCTAACCTTAGCAAATGATCATCACTATTTGATGGAGCTTGCCTGCCCTTTGGAAAATTGAAACCCCTACAGATAACCAGAACCCTTGGAGTTACATTCAGTGGTGCACTTGCATTTTTCCAGAGTATCACAATCATGGCTCTCACCTCATACATCTTTATGGCATGATTGCTGCCTTACAAAATTCATTGTGGAAGTGCAGAGGAGCCCTCTTCTGATGTACTGTTGTGAAAAACATATGGAATCAAACAAGTGAGTTGATTGACCACAGAGTGGATACCCATCTCACTCTTCAACCTTGGCATTTGTGTCATGGCAAAAAAAAAACAGTTTTAACAGTTGATTTCCCAGTGTTCATAATAATTAAATCTATAGATCAATCCTTTATTTGAATATCTGGATTATCAGGGGTATACTAGGAGGTGTAGAAAATACAAAAAGTGCATTTGCCAGGAATGTAACTGTTACTGAAAAGAAATGTTTCATACTTTGAAAATGAATACTGTCATATCTCTGAAAACCAGCTGTGAAAGAAATTTTTGCAATTATTCCTCTGTATGCTTCTAATATACTATATGAGCAGCTTTTTATCCCTACATTTGTCAAGCATGTTGTTACATCTTTTCTCAACCAGCCTCACTCAACTAGCCTCAATCCTCAGATTTGACTGTTGCACCAGGGGCTTTGTCAGAGGTCCCCGGATGCCCACCCTGATATCCTCAACACTTTCAGTGGAGCGGAAGACACATACAGCAGGCATGGCAGACAGTGATGAGGCCAGGGGGACCACTTTGTTTTCACTTGTGAGATTACCAGGGAATTTTGTCTGGGCTTTCCTTTCAGAACGGTTTATTAAATTGATAATAATTACTTTTTTACCTTGTGTCCTCTTTTTATGTGTGAGCCACTGAGTGCATTTCCAAACATATTAAAATTCTGAGACTGATTCAAATTATTTCAGCAATAAATAATTTGTTGTCCTTTCCCCAAGGAGTGGCTGTCAGTGGTTTTAGAGAATGTACATTAATTACACCTGTGACCAATGTACCAGTACATAATGCTATAAATGAGACCCTTGAGAAGAATGTAATCATTTTTTTCTAAGGCTGTACAAAAAACTGTGACCTATATTTGCACAAGAAAGTAGTTCAGATGTACCATACATTACCTCAGACTGTCTTTATCCATTTTCTTTGATTACTCTCAAAAAAAGTGTATACATAAAACTGAACACTCTTAAGTAGCCTGTAGACTACAGCCTTTGTGTTTATGTGTGCATGAATTATAAAGCTTGTCTTGGTAATCCAGAAAGTAAATCAGACAGTGAATCAGTAAACCACACACAGCTGTGGGACCCAGTTGCATCAACCCACCCAGAGGGGTCCTTGCAGCTGAATGATGAATCACATAACCAGTGTGGACTTGTCTGAATATCAGTGCACACATGTAAAATCTGAGGCACACATGTGTTGACATGACCTTACTTTTAAAGGTCATGAAATATAAAATATAACATGGTAAATTACATTAAATCATGAGAGATTTGGCAACAGAAACTCATAGTGTGTACTGCTTGGCCATGTAAGCATGTGACAAATAAATGCTGAAATGTTAATATGTTAAGAATGTATTAGCATATTCTAATTGATTGAGCTGAGATATTGTCATCCAATAGACTGTGAATAGACTGCATTATCCATTACTTCAATGAGCACTAGGTCTGTAAACTGGTGCCTCCATAGAGGTCAAATGACTCTTTGAAGAGTACTAAAGGGTTTATTTTCTGCAAGAATTTCACAAAGGTAAAGACTTAATGTTGTCACTTCTTTTTGTGGATGTAGAATTGTCAGAATACGAAGTGGAGCCAGACTTGCACATTTACTGCATCTTTAGGCAGTTTGTAAGAAGTCACTATTACCTCTGTATCAGTTAGATATGCATCAAAAAGGAAAATGTATTTATACTTTTGCTGTCAGTAATTAATCTTCACCTCATAATCCACAAAGGACCATTTTAACTAGTATTGTTACATGCACACAGGAAAGAGTTGACTGCCTGTGACAGTGTTGTGGAACAATGAGAGTGATTAGAACGATGAAGCTCAATGTGACATGGCAAGTGATGACTCATACAACAAGCCGTTTCCATCTATTTGATTTGGCTCCCAACACACTCACTTTAGTTCCTAAGGTTTGCGAGTGACTGATCTAACATCAAAGCTGATTGCCACCAAGAACTGTTGTAGTGTTCACAAGGAGAACAAATATACAAAGAGCTACATTCATTGGCGATGTATTATTATAGTTTCAGTCCATATTTTTTTTCCAACAAAAAGGGAACCTGCTTCTTCAACCTGACAGTCCATCAATGTACAAACTTGCTGAGCAAAAAATATGTCCCCCTAAAGACATGTTATGTACTTTGAAACCTGCCATCTCTGAAAACTGCCCTGCTTTCTCCTCTAGTCCCAGCTGCATAAAAGCATATGTGAATGTGAAGCTTGTATCTCCTTTTGACAGAGACAGCTTTTCTGAGCAGAGGGCTTTGTCAAGATTTCCCCATTCGGAGTGACCGAGCCAGCTCACATTGTACTAGGCTGCACTCGCACTGCCAATCACAGCACTGAGGCAAAAAGATGTGCTTCACTGGCTATGTCAAGCCATGAGCTATAGCATGATTTTATCATCTGAAACATATTTTGTAATACATTTAACAAAATAATGACATATTTGCTATTCCTTGATCCACACTGTTGTTTTGAGCAAAAAATGTAGGCATTGTAATAATATTTGTTTTATAAATTAAATAATATTTTAGCTATTGTAAATGTATGATGTTATGTTTAAACTAGCACCTCAGATTGACTCTCCATCATAACTATGTAATGCTTAATGTAAAATTGAACAATTAGCATCTTTTAATGAAATGAACAGCACTATACAGTATTGTACAATATAGTATTGTTTTCCCAAACACATTTCATACACAGAGTTATAGTATTATCGTATTGACAGAATAATTCTCACATTGAGGCATATTTTTCACAATACTATATTGTATTCTAACCAGTTCTACTTTTTAAAATGTTTCTGAAAACTGATTTTCCCAAAGGAGAAGACAATATCAAAATATCAATATTTCAAAAGATCCTGTTTTGAAATGTAGGTCAACAGTGGGTTTAATTGAAGAGACAGTAATGAAAATCCACACTTGTGGATATTGACATCTAAGAAATGATCCATCCAACATTTTCTATTCTACCACCAGGGAAAACTAAAATAAAGTAAAATCCATAAAAAATATTGTGTGTATAACTAGTTGGTCAAAATCACACTTCTTCATTTCTTATGTTCATGTGCATAGGTATAGTGAAATTTTGTATTTCTGACAATTACAATAATAAACAATCTGAAGGTGAAAAGTTTTCTTCAAGGATATTAGTTGCTTCTCCATTGAAAATGGTTGGCTTGTCATTAAAAGACAGGTCATGTTCCAAATCATATCAGAAGCTTCAGTGTTAAAATGCACTAACGGAAGCTGAAAATAAATATTGTATTTATAAAAAAGGTTGTATGGATTTGTAAGACTTTAAAACAGAATGACGACTGACTTTGCACAATGGGAAAATTACACAGAGTTCAAAAGATATGGTTATCAGCCAAATGGGTAATTATGTGAAATCCATTCACAGGTATAGTTAAAATACCTTGTTTGTAATGAGTAACATGTAACATATTGAGCACGGCTGAGTGCATCCAGGGGCCATGGAGCTAGTACTGGCGAAATCAGGACTCAAGTCCATTTCTCAAGCAACAGTAATGTGTAAATAATTTATTCTTGCCTAGGGCAAGCTCTCAGCATAAATAGATCGTTTTTATTATTGAAACAAAACTTTACCAGGAAGTATTATCACTACTGGAAAGAGAAAGGGTCTCTGCTTTTGCAAGTGTGTGAATACTATAATGTATTGTAGATATGGTTTGAAGGGCTAGCTCCATTCGCTGCATTACATAAACAAAACCCACAAAGATGTTTGCATCCATGACTGGAAAAGGAGGAATAAGCCTACATTCGTATATCCTGGAAGCTGATCGCGTCTTTGCTCAGTCGCTGCGCGTCGTTTCACGCTGACCCGGAAATAACTATGGCAATCCAATCCAAAATCATGCTGTCGCGGCTGTTGAAAACAAACCCCGGGTAACCGTTGTTGACAGGAGCTCCTTTACAACAGTAAAGTAGTAAGAGCTACGCTTGCCATTTCTGGTGTAGTTAACCAACTACTATACTACATGCGTCGTAAAATTATTGGAATTATACTTGTTAGTTCTAACTATGGAGCTATCTACTCTGATCAAGAAAACAGGTAAAGTAACTTCGCCGTAACGTGAGCTAAAGAGGTAGCAAGCTTTACAAACAAGCCACCTATGCTGGTTTGTATGTGGTACCGTTAGCTAGATTACCATCCCTGGGTAGCTACATTACATGTCTTCAAACAAATCTATGATGATAGTTTGCAGGTAGAAATAAAGCAATCTTATTTTAGATCTTTCAGATGTTACATCTGAAAAAGTAGTAACTTGCTTGCTTGACAGCTTACCGTAGGTCGTTGGTAAGTCTTCATGTGTAAGTTATGCCAACTATAATACTTGTTTTCCCTTTCAGGCCACCGCTTGGTGGAAATTCGAGTGCGGGCACTCAAAAACATTCAATGTAAATTGGATCATGGGTTATTGTCTGTTCCTGATCTTGTCCAAGAGAAAATGCTGTTCGTGTGCCTACTTGAGTGGTTTAATTTCCCTGAAGTCCCGATGCAAGGAGATGTACTGGAACTTCTCAGCACTTTGGCCAAAGTAAGTTCATGAATTGCCATGGGTAATATGAAAATATGAAGCAGGGAGTTACCACGAAGAACAATATAGTTGTCTTCTACTACATTGCACTGATTCAAAGGTGCTTTTACGCCATACAATATAATATAACAATAACTTACTAGCCACTGTGTAAACATCCTCCTGAATTACAAAGATGTTAACGCTTTTACAAGCACTACAACGCTACTACTGTACTTTGCCTATAAAACTGGAGTTTAAAAATAAAATGAGAAAATAAAAATATTGTGCGTTTGAAAAGACTCATAGTTTATACTTTGCAATGGCCAGAAGCGAACCCATCACTTTCAGATTACTTGGACGGTTTGGCGTTGGATGCCACAGGGCAGGATCTTAAGCGGCAGAAACCACAGCTAAAGACATTTGATTAATAGATTTGCAATCGTTAACTGCAGTTACATGTTACAAGGTAGGCTTTTGATAATTAAGGTGAAAAGAGAAAGGTTTTGATTTATGCTGTTTTACATGCTTACCAAATTTCAATATAAAATGCTTAAAAGTAAAAGTAAGTTTCAACGTAATGTGCTAATGCAGATCGGCGGGCTTCCTGCAACCATGTTTATATACTTTTTTAGAGAAGATAGTCCAGTTAACCAACCGCCAAAGTTGCATGTTGATATTTCTAATGGTCTTGGAGGGTGTGTTTATTAAGTGTTTCGCAAAAATAATAAAGTAGGATAAATCCAATCCCAATATGACTCTCTCTGTTTCTCTCGAGGAATTAGTTTTTAATGTGTTTATCTGTGAAAGTTTGAAATTTCATGCACCTTTAGGTTAATTAGGGTCAGATTTTGGGTATCTTTGTAAACCACATTATTATGCCTGATTTCATAAAACTGAAAAGTGTATCCGAGCTTTCAAGGCAATTTGCAAAAAAAGAGGGCTCTAAAAAGAAGAATTAGAAAACTTGCCAATCCAATAGTTTTAGCACTTATGACCCATTGATTCTTAAATGTCCACTGATAACAGGGAAGCCATCTTGAAAAATTGATTGTAATTTAGTTCAATGTGTTAAGCTAAATGACACCTTGTTATTACTGGTAGGTTATTAAGACATCTCTTGCAGGGTTTCTTGCTCGTACTTCCAAACTATGGGGCTTGAAAACAGTGCTTCTTTGACAAGCAGAGTATAACCTGTGATTCTCAGGTCCATAGGACAGTTCCCCAACTGTTACAACAGTGTTTGTTTCCTCAAAGCACCCCACGGCTGCACAGATGCTCAGGGACGTGGGAGCTGTAGAATTCTTGACCCAGCTTTCTCCAAACCTGGAGCCTCAGCTACAAGCTGTTGTCAATGGCATCGTTGATCAGCTGTTCCAGCTCCCAGAATTACTGTTAAATTGCCCAACCGACTTCTCCCGTGAGCAGCAGTTGACCTCTGTTGATAATCCAGGTCTGTTAAAAATTTTAGTGTTATGTCCTATTATATCTATCTGTTTTTCCAGTAAAAGTGTTGTTTTCAATTATAAAACTACAGATACATATATATGGTATTTAGTGTATTAGTTCAGCTATATTGTGTTGTGTTATTGGATTAAGGGACTGTCCTTGATCATTTGGATGAAGACTCATCTGTGATGGGATACTTTCAGAAAAGCTCATGCAAGACAAGATGCTTTGGCAATCCACCCCAAAGAATAGCAGGTAAAATGGATTTCCTATGGGTCAGCTTCCTTTATGAATTTAGATGTATCATTCCAAGTATTGACTTATGCTCACCTTTTACCAGAAACTAGTCATGGTGTCATTTGAGTTATGAGTATTAATTTACAATTACAGGGAATACTAAATTTAACCATCAGATTCAGAACAATCAACTGTAGACTAATTATTACTGCATAACCTAATCATTTAAACCACACAATGTTTATACGGTAGTGATGGTAAAAAGGTTTTTTTTACTGGTAACTATACTGTAAAGCCCAATGATCTTAGCAGTATTTTCCTTCACTTTCTAATCTCCATATTCTATTCTCCAGTCCGGGAATCTGTGAGATGCTTGAAGTTTTCTACCTTTCCTTGGTTGGCTTTGACCACGACGGATCGACACATTTTGTCATCTAATGAAAGGTAAATAGTGTCAACCAAGTAATGAATGTATATACAATGTGTATCCTTGAAGTTGACATATTATGTATTTCATATAACCTGTATTGCATTGGTAATCCTTGCATAGTTCCAGCCTCCTTTTCATGTGAATTTTCAACAAATGCTGCAGGCTTGTCATGGCTGCTGGCTGAGTTTGCATGCTAATGAGTGTTTGGTCTGACTTTTTTTCCCTGTAGCTCTCTCAGAAGCAGCAACCACAGTTTAGTCCGGACAACTTGCGAGCTCTTGCAGGATGTTATCATGCAGGATTTTCCAGCTGAAATATTCCTTCAAAGGCCAAGTATAGTTCAAGTAAGACACATGATTAAATGTGAATCTTTGTGCCTCAGTATTTTTGAAAACCTTTTGATTTTCTTAGATTTAAAATGATAGGTTGAAAAAGAAATCTGTCTTCGGTTCAGATTAATACAGCCAGCAAGAACAGCAGATTGAGCACACATAACAACACTGACAATACAGTTTTAAGGTGCCCTTTTACTTAACATTTGCATAAATTTACCACTAAATTCTGCTCTAGTGCTTCTTTTCTTCTCTTTACTCCTGTTTTTGCTGCAGTAGGTTTTAGTAATATAGTGTTTTTCTTCGTTTTACTGTTCCATTGGAGCAGCTAGCAGTCTCATCCTTCTAAAGTACTGCACTAGTGTGTGGATGGGCCCAACAGACCGCTGTTGAATCAGGACTGTGGCAGTGCAGTGTGTGACTATGAGCCCAGACGGCTGGCACATAATTACACATAGCATTGCCTAGCTGAGAGGGATGTCAGTTGTGTCTGCATCCATGTCTCATTTTGCACTTTTGAACCCTCTTCCCTCCTTCAGTTCAATGTCTCAATTAACGTAACTGGTCAACTGCCAAGTGAAAAGAATGTTTAGTGGCTCTCTTGTGCCTGTCTGTGCTTTCCTGAATTTCAGACTGAGGGAGTTGCTGGAGACACAACACACATGTATATATTGATAAAAAAATATATTGATTGTAGGAAAAACATATTCTCTTTTTAATTTAAAGTTGTATTCCATTCCAAAGAGTTGTAAAAGATGTACTGCTTTGCAGGGATATATTTGCATATTCCTGTTGGAACAATATATACCACAGTGTGGATATTACTTTTCCAGCATTTAATAAACTTGCATGTAAGGCTCCACTGTGATTAACACCGGAATATATTGCCCTGACTATTTAGGTAGTAAAATGCTCCTTCTAGTTAGTTATCACCCTTTTCATGACACATTCAGTTTCATGGGTACCTGCCACAATTCTAAAAGATGAAAGGACATCCTTGTGCCACTTCCATTAGTATGTTGCTATAGTTTAACTCTTGAATGCCTTTTAATTACATTTTCACACTTTTTAATTGCATTGTGGTCACTGATTTTGCTGCTTCTGAAGAGAGTGTCTTTCTTGTAGAATCTGTTTTCTCTCCTGAGTTTGGGAGGAAATGATGCTGGTTACTTGACGCTTCATGCAGTCTCCTGCCTACTGCAGCTGTGTACAAATCTGAAGAGCCGGCTTCGCTTTCACAGAGACCCCAGCTTCTACTCGGCCAAGCAAGGTACAACCCAGTGCAGTGAGCATGTTACAGATCACTAAACTGAAGGCTTGCCCCATATTGCTCCAGGAATGTGAGAACAAATCAGTTTATCATTCATTCATATATTTACAAAATACTGTAAAGTGCTATTTTTCACCCTTACTATTCTCTTTATTTTGAACAAATCTTCCTTTGCTTCTAAAGATGCAGTGTCCCAGAATTCCTCAATGTCCTACTCCCAAGAAATCCGTGGAACCCACCAGTCTCTGGCGTCCTCCCCTGAGGAGTGCAGTCCCAGGCCCTCAGTTGTTGGCCGGACGGGGCAGAGAGCCAGAGGGGATGGTCAGGATGGAGATGCTGCCTCCTCCAGGTCTGTAGTGTCTCTTCCTATTCCCCATTGAAGATTTACCTTCAGCAGTCACCTTGATTCTCCTGTATATTAGACCTCAGCTGTGTGTAGAAATGCCATGCAGGCACAGATGCTACAGAAAGATTTTAGTTTCATTGTTTAGTCTTTTTTATTGTTAAATTAAAATGCCTCTAAAACCATCATATTGTTCTCAGCTTTATGCTGCTCACTTGTAAATATTTTGTGTAAAATAGTAAATTGTGAATGGTAGCTCTGAATCCATCTATGGTCTCCTGTTATCACTCCCTCTTAACAGGTTACCTCTACATGATCATGCAAGTTAGAAAAGAACAGAAGACTCCTAAATACTGTTTATTTTAAAATATTTAAAATTTATCATTTCAATCTTCAAATTCATCAATCAGTTAATCAGACTGTAATTTGTGGAATCAACATGCAAGACAAAGCTAACTCTTGATTAGAATCCAAGATTGAATGAGTTCATTTAAAGGGAAAAAACACCAAAAGAAGAATTATGCACTCAATGGCTGTCAGTGCTCCTCTCAAAATTATCAAAAAAGTAGACATTTAACAAAACTTTGACTTGCACCTCAAAAGAATGAAGAGTGAATCCAGAAGTGTTACCTTCCTACCTCAATAACACAGGAACAGAACTAAAACAAAAGACAGACCCAATAACATTGAAACACCCAAAGTTGAAACAGCACAATATAAATGAAAATAACATCCCTAGACAAGAATAGCACAAAAGAGCAAACCAGCAGACTCCACCTCATCTGGTCGAAATGTGACAACCCTCAAACAGGGTATGTTAATAGTATAAAAACTCGGCTTCAACACACTCACATACGCATACCCTCAGACAGGCTGTTGCCATGGAAAGCCCTATACCCTCAGTCGTGTCACCCTCAGTGGTTACTTTGTTTGAATTGTTCTTAAAAGTGATTCGTAATGTTTTAGCAATGCCATGTATTGTAATGGCTGATTTTATGTTTTGAATTCTCCATTTTCCATTGGGATTATTGCTTACCAACAATAAAGAGGGTCATACCAGCCACACCTCTGCTTTTCTGTCGTAGAATAAATGTGCAATTGAAAATTCACTTGCAGACCCTCTCCACATGGTAGAAAGGATATTTAATTAATATTCTCAGCTGAATATCATAGGTAATCCTGCTGGCTGATATACTGCATTTTAAAATTGGATCAGGATGTCTTGTAGAGGTATTTACGACCTGGCTGGAGAGAGAGGAAAGTTGGAGAGTAGACAGAAAGAGATATTTAAAACTAGTTATCTTACCACAGTTTACCCTGAGATCTGAGATTTTAGAGCACTAGTGGGATTCTGGTTACATCAAGCCCAAAAGCTATAAGCAATTGATTGGTGCTAAGAAATGTGCTATATTGATTACACTTAAGAAAAATGCCCAGCTTTAAACCATTAGGCAATTTGCTCTCTGAGAATAAAGCACTCAGCAGCAAGTCCATGTGAGTGGATGTGAGATGTGCTTCCTGTAAGGGTAAAGGGCCATGCCCCTGTCAAAATGACCCATGGTAAAGCCATGGTGGGAATATAAACACTATGAAATTACCGTTTCAGTGTGCAGTCTCTAAAGGGCTGCTATATTTACCTGATGTTACTTTACTAGTTAAATAGAGATAGTATAACAGTGAAGTTTTGAAAAGAAAGCGTTACAAAGTGAAGCTTAATTGAGAAATTGTCCAAGCACACCCTGACTAAAACCATTACAGAAATAAAAACTATTGTTATGCAAGTAAACACAAAGTGCAGACAGAAGATAATGTAACAAATAAAGTTACCATTACCTGAGGGACACATCAGCGAGGCAGCAGTTTACTCAGCCTTGCCAGGAAAGAATAAGGTTGAGCTGGTAAAAATCCTCTGTCTAATCGCTCTCTCACAGCTTCTCCTGGTCATCCAGAGACTTACATGATTTATGAACTAATCATAATATGTATGGCAAATATTTTTGGACATCACGACCTGTTGATGCATATTTGACATTTTCCCTGTTTCCACTCACCAAACTTCTTAGTCAAAATCATCTTGTTCCACTGTCCACCTTCTAAAATCCCTCCTTCCATTGTCAAAGTTCCTTCAATCCATCATCTACCTACCCAACTCCCTCCTCTCACTTCTGCCATCAATTACCTTCCAAACTTCCTCCTACCACCATTCAGTTCAGGGGGAATTTTAAGTTTTGATTGTGTTTTCTCCTACCATTTAAGAAAATATAACAAACCTTTGCTGCAGTTAGATTTCCAAAATGTGATACCACCATAGTAGAGATGCACATGGCTTGATGTCATTGCTAAATAACATTACTGTACAACATCAACCACAAGTTACTCCCATTTAATTTAGTCTAATTTATTCTTTTAATATTTATTTATTTTAGTTATTATATTGTATTTAGTACATTGATGGCAATGATATTTACCGAAGACAACATATCTAATTCATTACATTTTAAGGGCAGTGAGAATTTAATTAATTAAAATTAACAAAATTAACAACAATTTAAGCAAATAATTAGAAGGATTCACATTCAGTTTTGGACTCAAAATGACCGTCCATGTAATCTGATTGGAAGAATTGTTTTAAGATAGAAACTGTGCATTTGTCAATTGTTTTCCAGTCAAAAACATATTTCCAAAAACGTATACAAAACATTTTTCCAGGTTGCAAAACATTTTGATGATTGAGGCGAGTGTGAGTGGGCTTCTCATCTTGTGGTTTCAGCAGCGGCAGCAGTGCTCACAGGGGCCCTGCCTCCAGGCCTCCCCTGCAGTCCCCCCTGGACACGGCCCATCTGGAGCTTCCCGAGATGGAGGGCGAGGACGTGCTGGAGCTGCAGCTTCAGCAGCTGAGCCTGGCTCAGTTCAGCACGGCTGTCATCGAGCATGCCCTGCCTCTCCTCAAGACAGGTGAGAACCCCTTTGAATCTGTGCCCAAAGAGGCCATCGACACAGATGTGGCCCAACTGATATCTGGAGGGTAGGGGGACAGAGGGTTATTTATTCATTTTTTTCTTATTTTATGTCTTTCCTTTTTAACTCCTAGAGAGAATGAAGGTCTTCCTGAGTGTCCTGGAGCTGCTGTCAGAGGCTCTGCTGCTCCTGAGAGACAGCGTGACGGAGCAGGTGTGGGAGGACAGCAGCCTAATTGGACAGGAGCTGGCAAGTCACACCATTTCTCATCATCTCAGTATTTGTTTCTCCGCTCTCAGCATTAATTGTTTTTTTTTCCACCGCAGAACTCCAAATTACTGACGTGCCTCACCAACACACAGTCTTGAACCTTTATGACCCATACACACTTTATTTTTTCTTTTGATCTGATAACTGAATAAATGCCAGCCCAAACAATTTCACATGGATGAAAAAGGGCTGTAGCTATCAGAGACTTTGCCAGTGCATGCAGCAAGCCAGTCTTGCATCCTTTTTGTTCTTTCAGTTTTGATACTAGTCCAGGAAACACATTTAATTGGTCGGAATAGCCATGCCATGTTTATACCATGGATACAGTTAATGTTTTAAATATTGATCTCAAGCTGCGTTTCAGTTGCATCCACACAAGATCCTCCCTTTGCCAAGTCATTTCTCCTTTGCAGGCAATAAAAAGCTTGTGGTTTTTATGTGGGGCGAGTGATGTACTTGTCAATCCAAGGCCTTTTTCCCTATTGGCCCGTAATGTATGCCCACAGTAATGGATCTTGGGAGCAGCTCCGTCGTCTTCCCCCAAAACACCTTCTTACGATAATCACAGTGAAGCTGCTGCCCCCTGCTGTTTGTGACATGCTATTAGCCCATGTGATCAAAATGCATTTAGAGGAATACTTATTTTCCATGTACATGTGTTTGTTTTTCTAGAGAGAAAAGCTACAGGGGTCCATGGATACTATAGGAGACATTTTATACCATCTCAACTCCTGTTCCTCTGAGCAGTCAGAGGTTGCATCGGTTCACTACAGAATGGCATATGTGGGCACCGCAATCTTCACTGTCCGTCTACTGCAGACTCTTCTCCCGGTGGAAGAGGTCTGTAACAAACACATCCGCATACTCAAACTCTGTGGGATTTGTGCCACTCAGCAGGTCTGTGTGAATATGTGATACAAACACAAACCACAGTTTGATTTTGATTGACTGCAGGCTGCTGAAAATCTCCCAGAGAGCACAGGGGCTGCCCTTTTCCTCCTCTGCATGGATACACCTTTCAGTGAAGGGTTTCCCAGCATTCATGAGTCTGCTGTCGCCTACCTGGAGCAGGTCAATCCTGACAGCCACAATATCTACAGGAGGGTGTCCCAGGCGGCACAAGCCATGGAGTCCACCTGCACCTTCCTGAAAGAAGTGCAGACTGAGGTGTGGTGATCTCATTCAGCTACTTCCCTCTGGGCCTCTAGAGCTGGCAGGGGAGTTGGACTGTCAAGCACAAGTGTATAGGCTGTTCCAGATGTTGGATTGTGAGCAAGAAGAGATGTAATTTCAAACATAAAAGTAAAATTGTTTGTGCAAGTGTAGGACTTTTAAAGTAGAGTCTCTTTTCCCTTGCATGTATGATTGTATTTTATAGGTATTACAATTTCACTTCTAGTACATAATTTTCATGGATATGATTTTATTTAAAATAAATTGCTGAACAAGATGGGGTGATTGTTCTACCTAATTTTGTACCACTACTTTTAGACATTTAAGTTTTTGTTTTCATATGTTTCCCACAAAAACATGTTGCAGAGAGGAAGGAACATGTGAAGAATATTTTGAAGAACATGTGAAGAATATTTTGTCTATCTGTTGACAGGGAGAAAAAAACTGGTCAGAAATTTTGGAACTTGCAGACCATGCTATACATGGCTTTCCATACCATCAGCACCTGCCCGTTGTGAAGGAGTGTATTCAGATCTCCTCTTACCTGTAAGCCATCTCTTATTTATTATTTTCTGAAGTGATCTTTATCATAAGGCAGAGTCATGTATTTCACTGCAAAGGGAAGCAGAGACTACATTGTAGACTTTAGCAGTACATTTAACAATTTAGTTTGTGTATTATAATATAATTTCAGGTGGAAGTTTACAGAGGCAAGTCCACTTCTTCAGGCAGAAAGCCAGAGGATTTTTCTGAGGCTCCTGTCCCACCCTCTCCAGGCAGTGAAGACTGAGACCTACATGTGCACACTGAATCTCGTAAAGGTATGATCAAAGGCAGGGTATTGAATGGAATCAACTTTCACCAGCATTGATCTCTTGACCTAAATCTCTTATCCCGTGAGGCTGTTTGAATATCTTGCTATAATATCTCTACTACAGGATTGCCTAGGAGTTCAGAATGTCACAAAACCGGTATCGTCCATCTGTAGTGGAGTGAATTTTCTCTTGCACGCTCGTGTCCTTTATGAAATATGTACATTTGGACTTCAGGATCAAACAGAGCAGGTAAATCTTCAGCATTGTGTTTATAAGTTTAATGCCATTATTCAGTCCATTGTGCCTTAGTGAGTCTTTCTGAGCTAGATACAGTCTGCAGTTAAACAACAGTATCTCTGCCTACTTGGAATCTATTTTTGTAATGCATAATGAAGCAGGATTTTTGTTCTGTGTTTATTGCAGTCAGACTAACTTGAGCTCTGCTCTTTGACAGGTTAGACATGGGAGATGTCATGGTATGCTTGCTTCATGCAATTGTTGACCTATTTTCTGGGCAGCATGAAGCAATAAACTACAATGTCGTCAATGCCTGAGTTGGTTTATGTTTGATCCATAGGTGAATTGTACTGCCAAGGATATTCTTCTCTTTCTGCTGCAAGGACAATTGATGATGACAGCTCCAACCTGGAACAAATTCATTGAGGCAGTCTACCCAGTCATCCCCGTATTACAGGTACCCCCAGCCCTCTGGGGCATCACTACAAAACACTGATTGTTAAAGGCCAAGAGAATAGAAAACAACATGTATTTCCTCCAAACTGTAAAGGTGCAGAACTCAAGTTTTCGGGACTTTGCCTTTTTACAATTCCAGTAAGTGGATTGCATTTGTTTAAATTCAGTTTACTTCTTCACTCTCAAGTAGCCTGCCACCTTATCTCAATGAACTCCTTCAACTCACACCCCCTCTGCTTAATTTTTTCATGTATTGTTTTTTGTAAGCTCATCTTCAGTGCCAGAATAACCCAATTAAAAAGCAACAAATCATTGCAAATAAATCTGAATATGCATAAGAGCCCAATGAGGTTGACATGTGTGATTTAGTTCGGTAAGGACATTCAGTAATTGGATCACCGCCAGGATGTCAATAAAGAAAAAAATAAAACATTTTTAATCTCAGCTAAGCATATTTATTTGTTTTTTATGCCAAGCACAAATCCCCATGATAGTCCATTGTCTGGTGGGTTTATTGAGGTTTGAAACAATGCTGCTGTGTATATTAGAGCTATGCAGGCACTGAAGACGCACTGGGAAACTGTATCCTGCTGATAAGTGAGGCATCAAATGAAAGAAGAGATGGAATGTTTTCAAACACTACCAGACTGAAAGCTGCTATCCGACTGCTCTTCACAAAGCACCAAGCGTAAGTGCATCTGCAGTGTTTATCTGCAACAGAGGCCCGCAAATATGGAGAAGGATAAATCACCATTTAAGTTTAAAATGCAGCATCTATGTGCACTCCCACTGCCACCTCAAGTGTGCTGCTGTTTAATTTTCACAATTAACCACCTGTGCGGTTTCATATTAGCCTTTTTAATTAGCTGTACTCTTCTGTTGTTTCTTGCGGTTGTGTGTTGCTAATTACCAGCATATGGTCCAGTTATGATGCTTTACCTTGATCGTCTGTGTATCTCTGCTCCTGATCTTAGGGTTCGTGCCACTGCAGTCCAGCATCTGTTGCCCCACCTTACCTGCACAGACGGTCTCATTGCACGACCAGCTTTGGAAAGTGGTGTCCTGGCAGTGCTGCCAACCTTGTATGTTGTGAACAAGTTGGTAGACATGAAGCTCAATGACTCAGATAGGTCACTCTTGAAGGTAAATAAACCTGTGATCAATACATATCTAACGATTGTAAGTGTTATCTATTAATTAATTTACAAAAATAATAGCATATGTCTGGTAGTGTTTTCAAGTAGATTCTGATGCTATTGAATCATATGTACATGAATGTATGCTCTCTAAAGTGCTATGTTAAAAGCTCTGTCTTCTTTACTGATAACTAGGTGGAGTCAGTAAACAGGCTGTACAGTATCCTCACCTCAGAGACGGTTGACCTGGTTCTCCGGAGATCTGCAGCAGAACAGTTAGCTGTTGTTTTGCAGGGTAAAGATTCAGTGTTTGCCTTGAAACCACTTCCTCTGCGATTAAACAGACAAAACCTTTGTGCAGACAGCTACAGAAGCTCTGAGTTAAATAAATAAGGGGGAGACAAGTCTTGAAAGACTCTGAGTGCCCTATTGAGTGGAATGGTCTCACAGTGAGAAGTGCAAGAGAATTTGTTTATTATAATTGGTATGTTTATATTATAATTATAATTATATATACATTATAACATGCTCAGTAAGTATAATAACTACTTTGTTTGGCCAAGTGTAAAAGTGGATGTAACCTAAAAGTTATTGGTTTCATTAGAGGGTATTACACTACCATTGTTTCGCTGAGCAAGGATCTGAACTTAATTTGGTTGATAAAATATTTTGTGGTATGAATTAATAATCTGTGTAAGTGTAAATTTTGCAAGTCATCTTGGATGTTGGTGTCCACTAAGCAGATAAATAATGTAATGTTTACTCCAAGCCAGGGTGTGAATTTACAAAATAGGCATGATTAGTTGCATTTCACAGCTTTACTGACAGCTCTTAAGTTTTGAAAAAAATGTTTTATAATTCAAAAATAATAAGAGGAAAGCAGTGCTGCCTGTATAATAAAAACACATTGAGTTTTGCTGCATATTAGAGTATTTTAATGCATCCCACTGTACAATGATAAAGTACAGGTTTCAAAAGTTTTATGATTGCCTGAAGGGTAAAAAGTTGGTATAGCCTTTACTTGTTTAAAAAATACACCGGTCTGTGAGTTTTTGAAAATTTAACAAGATGAGCAATTAAAAATAAACTCCCAAGCATTGAAAAGATTTGTCATATAACAGTAGATTTTATTCTGGAAACTCATTTTTGAGCCATCATTACTCTGCAAAGGCGCTACTGCCCACAACCATATGTTTAAGACTTTGAGGGGGAAAAAAGTTGCAGGCTTGGAAAAAAGGCTGTTACTCATGAATATTTGGTTTCTTCTGGGTTTATGATATTGTATTACTCACTTAACAGGTCAGTGGCATTTCTGATTAGCCAAATGATCACTATACTTTTCACAGATACAGCAATGCATGCAGCCCTGAAGAGTCTGGGATTGTTGGAAACAGTAACATCTTTCATTACTGACTGTGTAAACAGCAAGTTAAAGGTAGGCTAAATGTCTGTCAAACCATAGCTTAGTCAACTTCTGTTAGGTCCTATATCGCTTGGGGTTTAATTAGAATCTTGCTGTGGCTGGTGGCTCTGCATTGCACCATAGAAAGGCTTTTAGTTTTCATATTTGTTATTTGTAAAGTCCTTTTTGGTTTTTTGAAACATCAGGATGCAGTGATGCTGCTTTTGCCCCCACAGAATACAGACTGCCTGTTGGAGCCGTGCTTCTCCATTATGAGAAAGCTGGTGTATGCCGACATGTCCCTGCGCCACATGCTGGCACAGAAGCCCGCCTTCCTGATCACGCTGCTAAGAGGTATCGCTGTACCCCACCTGCACCCCCCTGCCCAAACACCCCAAGTTCTCTTAGACAGTAAACTACTGTCTGATCCCAGATCAGCGCTCGCCGTGTCATGAGATGAGCACGCGAGGGAGACCAGAGAACTGTGTTACATGACAAATGTTTCAATTTTTCATGCTTTGTCTGAGCTGTCTCCTCGCTAGGGGAAAAAAAGTTAAGCCTTAAGTAGAATGGATTTCAGTCTCATCCAGCAGTTACCATACTGCAGATATGGGCTCATCTGTCTTGTCTTCAAACTACCTTACCGTGTGTGGTGGTTTCAGACACATTTCTACCCTTCATCTTTCTTAAACAACATTTGTCAAGTAGCATCAGCCGTTTCCCAGTGATACATTTACTGCATTTTGAATGGCTCAATGTAGGTGCTGTTTTGAGGTTTTTTTTTTTTAATATACTTTTCTTTCAGAACAGTTTTGTAGTTTATTCTCTTCTGAATACTCTGCATTTTTTGTGCCTGTTTTTTCACTGCACAAGCTCTGGGTAGTTAGTGTTGACTCATGTTAATAGGTGGCCCTGACTTGCTTTTAATGGTTAATTTATGTCAGTCATATTTACAGACATTTGGTTTTTCAGAATTGTTTTGGTTTCTTTCCCTTTTGTTTTCCTTTAGCCTCATTGATAGTAAAGGAGAATGAGGGTGATGTCACTGAAGCGGCCGTGCTTATGTGCATGTTGCTGTTCGATGAAATCGCAAGAATGGACGTGTGGTGAGTTTCCTGTTCCATCATTTCCGTTTCTCTGTTAGCATTTCACAATGACAAGCATTGAGTAATTGCTACATACAGACTGTGTAGAAAATTTGTTTAATTGTCAATTGAAGTTGGCATTGAACTGTAATATGTTCATATGTATTCATGGTCACGTAAGTCATCTTGTATGTGAGTATGCTTGTTTTGATTTCCTTTTTGTTTTCTTTTTCTCAGGACTGACAATTCTGAAGCACGTGCTGTTTCCCCCCGGTTCTCACTCCCCGTATCTGTGATAAGGAGGTACATCTGTAATACATTCCTTTAAGTACCTTAATACATAGCAGGGATGTAATCAGATTATTGGTGATTCTTTAATTATCTCTGAGTTTGTGTTGACTGTGCAGTCTTTGGTTTTATGTCAACATAAAGGTATAACCTGCCATTTCAAGCTACATCTCACCATGCAGTCAGCCCGTACTGTACTGTGCTGCCTCCATATGCCGACCTTCTTACTCTGAAGCCAGCCTGGGAGATGCTGCAGTTTGTCTGGAACCGAGCATGGCATTCTGGGATTGATAACCTCCTGGAACAGCTTAAGGGCAACAGGGGTGCCATCACAGAGTGAGCACAGTCTTTTCTCTCAAACACAATATGGGGATGGGAAGGTCTCTGTGGTAATTTAACATTTAATAGTTTGTGTCTGTGATGAGGGGGAAGAGGTGTCCCTATTTGACTCTTGTTCCAGTCATTTGTATTCTTTTCCATTTCGTTATTATTCCCCTTTTGAAATATTTTCCTGGCAATGTAATTTGTTTTTAAAAATGATTTTAAAGGTGTTCTTTTGCCTTGCTTCCTAATTTTAGTCACTGCATGCTCAGATTTGTCATTAAGAATTGTATGACGTAGTAGTCTAATAACAAGTGCATCTGTGTTTAATTTTTCTTCTCTTGTTGTTGTTCTATAAAAGCAAATAAAAACAAATGAGTACACCACTACATTTATCGTTCAAAGTAATGAGACTGTTTAGCATACCTCTCACAAGAGGATAGATCAATCCATGTGTAACAGTCTAACTGCAGTGTTATTAGGGGAAAAATAATAACTTTTTCTATAAAGCTTAATATATTTAGGAAAATGTAACCCTTGAAAATTCAAAGCAATTATGTGGAGGCTAACATTTGTGTTTGCACAAAATAAACATCTGCATGGAAGGCCAATTCATAGTGTTTGCAATGCTAAAACTACATTGAGAATGTTAATGTATTTAACAATAACCTCTTTTGATTAATCAGCTGAGTAAGAATAGTGTTGGTCTGCTTGATGTAAGGGAATACTTGGCAATTTATCAGAGAATAATGTTCTCTGATCTCTAACATTAAGTTCATCAGGGCCCAATATGTGTTTGGTGGTTTTTGGTGCATGTATTGCTCTATTCTTGGTTTCATGTACTTGAAACCATTAATAATTTAAACAGATATAGCAGCCTCAGAAATGTATTAAGATGAGTAGCACTTAATATCAAATGAACTGGGGGAATAATCCTCGCCTCTGCTAGGATGATGGAAGCATTGCTCAGATAATTTCAGTTGTTGGACAGATAGCAGATGACCATAAAATTATTATTATATTGGGCAAGAGTTTTTCCTCTCACCTCATTTCTGTCTGTTCTTGTTTTTTAAGATTCTTAGATAATTTACACATGCCCGCCTCCCAGGGGCCTCTGTTGAACGTAACCCACGTCAACAGTGGACTGCTGGACTGCCTGGACTCTATTCACAATGCTGGCTCCCACAGAGCAGTCAGCTGCGCACTGGCCAGAATGCGCTTCTACCTTCTGACAGACCGCCTGGCCCTCAAGCTGGGCGCAGACAGCTGCAAGAGCATCCTGAAGACTCTAGAATGGCGACCTGCCATCAGAAGGTAGGTAACTCTATGCTGTGTTACAGTACATGTTCGGAAATGATAAGAGGGAAGTGGGAATCTGAGCAATAAGAAACCAGTACAACTGTCACACATGACAACAGATTGGAAGGTAAAATATGTTTATTCAGTCATACCAATTTGCTTGTTTATTTTTGTTGTAACAGATTTCTTCAAGTTCAGCCTGCATGCTCAGAGGATGAAAAGCTTCTGGTGGATATTGTGGCCTTTCTCAACATGTTTTTCAAGCAGCAGAAGTCCGAGGCCGATGAAGCTGATCTGCGCTGGATATTAGAATTACTTCTTAAGCAGGTATGATTATTATAAAAGCTAGTGTAGGTACACATTCCCCTCATGGAATAATAACTTCAGATCTTAAAACAATAAAAACTGTGTGTGCATTTGTGCTACTACTGCCACCCCCTTGCCAGACATTGCAAAGCACATTTATTTAGGGGAGGTAGCATAAATCACTCTGTCACCTCACAGAAGTACATTATTGTCATATCAGAGCTGAAAATGGAGTGCCGTGCCTGAACTGCTGCTATTGTTTTAAAATTGTGTTCATTCCACTGTTTTTGTTTTCAGTGTAAGATTTATGGCCCTCTCATTTACATAAACTGGAGTGTTATTCAATAAGTTATACCTGGACTATCAATAATATGCATGCAAGCAATATGGCTTTCATGGTTAATAAAGTATGCTGTGATGTAATGCCTTGAGGAGGGTATGAAATAGAAACCGTTTCTAATCACAGAGGTATTTTCAAAGCATCCCCGTTGTCTTTAATGGTCTGGAAATGCTTTATTGACTGTTGCTCACAATGAAAAAGTTTATAAGCCAGATTTTCAACTGAAATGTGATTTAAAGGTTTTTTCCACCTAAATACCTTTTTTATTTGCAAAGAGACAATTGCTTTCTCAAAAAAAAGACATTTGATATTATGAATTGAGCAATTTTCTGCAAATGGCTTACATTTGAATACTAAAAATGGCTGCTGGAGATCGACCAGCACCTTCATTAGAGCATGTGCCTGCTTCTGTCTCTCTTCTGTGTTGGCGGAAAGGAGAGGAAGACCCTGCTGGGCCTACTGGTGCGCTCTGAAGCGCTGTCACAGAACGAGGTGGAGGAGGAGGCCCGAGCCCTCATCACCCAGAGGCTTCAAAAAGAGCTGTCTGGGGTCTTCAACACGCTACTTCACCGTCTTACTCATACCTCCGACAGGTACCAAAGCCTCAGCCACCACCGCAGCCACAGCCACAGCCACAGCCACAGCCACCCCTATATATAGAGCAGGTGGAAACTTTTGTGTCTTAGTTTGTGCGTCTGTTGAAGTGCTCAGATTTGAGCGTGTAGGTGCAACCAGTGGCATCAAAACATCAGCTCCTGACATGATGCATCATTGGTTCAAGTCGAACTGCAATCCTCTACACTCCTGAAAGCAATGTTAATTAGGCTCTTGTTCTGACTATAGGGGGTTCTGTTTTCAGTTGTCTGCTTTCTGAGCTCTACATATACAACTTGGTAATGTAGACATGGATGTGTTGCCACAGACTGTCCCATGTTTCTGTTTCTTAAGAGAATGACAGTTTGACTAACTCGAATCTGATTTATTTCTGACGGATTTCAGTGCTTGTTTATTTTAAAACTTACACACTTTCAATGCTGGTATAAGTTGACTACTGCATATAGCCACTTTCTGTTCTGAATGGTTGAATGCATGCTGCACACCAGGTACTGAGCAGGCACAGACACAAATGTAAATGAATATAATAAATGACTGAGGCTAACAATTTTCCCCTCAGCTATTTGTTTTACCTCCCGCAGTACACGTTGAGCGTGTTTTTTTCCCAGGCAGAATTCCTTAATTGTTTTTCCTGAAAATTCATGAGCTGACCAAGTGTGGCGAGATGCATGCTTTGTGCATTGATAAATGGTGACAATGGTGTCTTTAATCACCAGCCTATTAAACTACCATTCTCCCTCAGCATGAACAGCCAGGAGCAATAGAAGTGGCATTGATTTTTTTTTCTTCATCATCAATTGCTCTCTCTCGCAAGATCTGTTCTAAAAGAAAAAGTTCATTAATTATGCATGAATACACTAATTTTCCATCCTTTATGCATGACTAGAATATAATATTCTTGGTTTTTCTGTCCTTCGTATAACCAATCGATTTGATTGAAATTTTAGACTTGGTGTTTAACTCCTGCTTTTATGTCTTTGCCACATGTACCACTGGCTAGAGTGGAGCACCTTTGGGGAATAACCAGAGCCCCCCCACCCCCCTTGTCTTTGAAATGTAGGATGTGTCTGGCCTTGGCAGGGCCTTTTGAGACACAGCTGGCTACGGGTCTGCTCCAGTGCCTGAGAGTATCGGACGCCCCCCACTTCTACGGCCTCCCATCACTGGAGAGGACCCTGAGGGGGATGGTCCACGTCACCGCACTCCCAGGGTGGAGCTCTCACTCCCCCTCCCAGGACTCACTGGCGCTGTGTGTCAAGTACCTCAGCGGGCTGCTGGAGGTCTGTGCATAATCCACTTCATCTCCTCTTCTACTCCCCTCCTGTAGTAACCTCAGGAATAACTCTCCAGCCCCATGCCCACTCACGCATCTCTGATACTCTGCATTGACTTTGCTGGAAAAAAAAAAATCAAGGTCATGGCCAGTTACCTTGTCGAAATGACCTCTGAAGGTTCTCTTGAGAATTTTCTTTCAAGGATATACAAGGATAATGTATTGAGACTGCTTGAAAGGCCCTGGGGTGTTCATGTGAAACCCAGGTTGAACATTTGATTGGATGCCCCTAGCAATTACAGACCAACCTTGTAAAGGCCTTCTTGTTGAACCTTTGTATGCAGAATGGATTCTGTACCTTGTTCATTTTTGAAAAACTTTGATTTTTTTTAACCTTCTTTGAAAGCTACATTTTCATATACAGTGGTCTGTCAGTGTATTCACAGTGTGACAAGAACTCAACAGTAAAATGGTGACCATTGTGCATAATGCTCAGCTATTTATAAAGCATATGCTGCTGCTCTGTGCAGTTTCATATGAAAATACACATTTGCATCATTTCATAAAAATGCAGATTATAGTTTTCACATATTCTGTTAAGTTAATGTTGTCATTCAAGTTTCATTATAATTTGTTGAATATAAATGTGTTTGAAGTCCATTGTGTTGGTGATTGTAAGAAAGCTAATATATTCTTTAAAACATCTCACTGAACAATCTTGTGTGTTGGAATTGCTTTCTTTATGTATTCTTTTTTCTTTAGGTCATATCCTCTTTCTATGTGGAATGGGGAGGGAACTCCATGTCATTTATGGGAAAAGGAGTCACCAAGAATGCAGTCCTCTGCTTGCTTCACTTATCACATGAAATGATGTCAGAGAGCAAAGATAAGGTCAGCATACTCACAAATCCCACTGTCTATTACATTTTAGAATGCAAATGTACATGGTGAATGTAGTAATTCTGGGGGAAAAAACATTTATGTACTTGTATTTTGAACAGAGAGATGCCATTTATTGTACGCTGCAGTACCTAATTCAGAATGGATTGCTCTTATTTATGATAAAGGATTGGATGTCCCTTTGGTCTCTGTCACATGACCAAAGTGCTGATGAGCAAGCAGCATCTCATCTAGGCCTGGCTTGGCTCATTCCGTTATGGGTGGACAGGGACCCTGAGGTGAGTTATACATGAAAATTAAAAATCTGAGGAGTAATTTGTTTTCATGCTGTGGATCTCTCCATGTAAATGTTTACATATTACAACTATGCAATGTTCATAACCTGTTAAAAACCCACAGCTGCATTTGCATTGTATTGTATATTTTTCAAAACATTGCAAATCTCAGTGCATTTTTAACTGAAGATCAGCTTCATAATTTTGTAATGTATTTTAGTAAAAGAGGGAGAAGGTGAAGGCAAGGTCTTATAGAGCTTGGCATAAAGAATGTGTGGGTAGTGCTCCAGACAAATGAACAACAAACAACCAACCAGTCATAGCTGCTGTAGCTACACACTGGGTGCAAGTTACCATATCCATATATAGTTCATTCTCTCTCTGTCCATCTGTAAAGCACCACCCACACATTCTATCATGCCTAGTGCCACAGTAGAGTAAACAGACAGAATTCTTGTTTCACCAAATACACGTTGCTCATCTCCTCTCTGTTTAGCTGGATTTTCACCCTGCCAAAGGCACACTGAAAGATCCTGTTATAAGTAGGCACTGATTACAGTAGATCACTGACATGCCCAGCATGATTCTGGAGTGAGGCACAAACACTGTTTGATGGAATTGTAACGCAAAATAATAAAGACATACCCTGATTTTTTTTTTTTTTTTTTTTTTTTTTGAGAAAAGACTTTGAGGCGGTTGAATTTCCGTTACATTTTTATCTCTCCAGGTGAGGTTTGCGAGCCTTGGCGTGGGCTCCGCTCTAACCTCAGTGCAGAGCGGATGCATCGCCCTCACTGCCAGCTGCCAGAACATTTCCGGAGGGCTGTGGGCGACACTGCTGAACATCCTCATGGACCAGCAGGAGTGCAGCATGGTGCGCAGAGAGGTGAGCCTTCACTCACAATTGTAGGACTGCTGTGAAGCCATGTCAGTTCCTTTTATTGTTTCAATTTAGTATACCTTTTCTGCTAGCTTATTTATTTAAGTATGGAGAGCTTGCAATTACCACTTATATAGGAAATTAGCATTATGCACTTTGAAAAGTTACAAAGTATATGATACAAAATACTACACAGCAACAGAAAAAGGCATTGTATCTTCACTTATTTAGGTTCTTTTCGATGTCATGCATTTCCTGTGAAAGACAACAAGAGGGCAGTATTGTTGATTTTTTTCTCTCTCTCTCTCTCTCGTCTTTCTTTTTTTTAGGCAGCATTCATTTTGCAGAATCTGCTGGTGATGCCCATGCCTGCCAATATGGAAGAAGCAAAAGATTGTGCTTGGCAGGCAGGTGGCATTTAAAATAGCCCCATTTTGAGCATATGCCTGCAGTCTCTGCACAGTGGTATGGAAAAAAGTAGCTACCTATTTTGCTGAGGTAGTTCTTCCATCCTAATCTCAGCTACATCTGTGGCTTGTTTGACACTTGTATTCTGTGGTATGTTTTTTGGTTTGTCTGGCAGCTGGAAACACCAAATCTTCTTTAATCTGTACTTTTCTCTTACCTTTTGTGCATTGTTTATCCCATTTATGAGTGGAATGCTTTCTGAGGCTAGTGTTGGTCTGTCTGTGACCCCAGGGCCCATGTGTGCATGATGAAGGCTCGGGCCTGTCTCTTGTGGGGCTGCCAGCTCTACAGGCTCTCCTGTACCACTGCCAGTTCTTTGAGCACATCAGCCAAGCGGTCAGGTCCTGCTACCAGGGCAGGTACACCTTCGACCTGACCTTTTCCAGAGCACCCAGCCATGCAGGAAGCATGAATGACGGTAATCCATTTGCTCTTGGGAAAACTCACAGCAAAGCAAGCATGGATGGAAATGATGTCTTTTGCCCCAGTAAAAAAAAAAAAAAAAAAAACATCCTGTCATCAATTGTGCGGTATCAATATAAAATGTACATAGAAAATGCATAGACCAATATAGATCCCTTTTGTTGTTTGATTGGCATAACTATAACAAATGCAGGGCACCAAACAAATGTCGATGTATTTTAATATATGAATTTCTATCAGATTTTGATGACTCATTGAAGCGCTGGAGAGCTCCCTCTGGAGCATTAGACCAGGGACAGACATCAGGCTCTGAGTCTACTTCCAGCACCCTGGTGAGTTATTGAGCAGAAGATAATATCTTGTCTTATAATTACCATGGAATACTGTCACTACAGTGCTTTTGGGAGTCCCACAGCTCACATGTCGCTTTCCATTAGCAGTGGTATATTCTTATTATAATTGGAATACAGCTTCACTCTGGAAAAAGGCTTGTTTTATTTAAGGCAAATGCAAGCATAAGAGATTAATGCATATAACCATTGGATCTGATGAGTTCATCTATTGAAATTTGGATTGCTTAAGTGCCCTCAGTTCATTCTTAAACGTAGCTGTGAACAAATTGATATCCTGTATTGTGCCGGAATAAAAATATTCTAATTTACAGCATATTCCATCTTTGAATTCAGTTTCACAAAAAGTTTCAAATGCCTTATGTTTCTCTAAATCCCTCACACTGAAACATCTTGAAGGGGATGAGCTTTTGGTGTATACAGAGCCCTCCACAATTTTCAGAACCAAGACACACGGTAGTTGCCATGTGTGTCATTTAATACATGAAGAAGTTTTAAGTATTGGATAGTGAACTCGGTCATGATCCTCATAATTCACTTACTGTCAGTATTACAAGATTATTGAAGAGTTCTTCCATGCAAAGTATTTTTGTATATCCGTATTTTTCCAGATCATGTTTCCCACAGCTTTGTGAACTTGAACAATATGAAAGTAATTTGCTTAGTTAAAGCTTTTTCTGTCATCTATCATCACATAAGAGAAATCTGTGAATGAAATCCAATACATTCTCACACAAAATGGACACTTTCTCTGTAGCCATACTCATCTGTTCCCTTTCATTCAGAAGGTCAAGTTAAAGAATGGTCAAGTTGAAAAATTTGATAGTTTGTTTGGCTGATATGTTTGTTTGGTTTCAGATCCTCCCAGAAGAGCCAGGTGAAAGCAACACATCTGCGCTCTCCTCCTCCAGGGTTCTCGCTCAGCAGACTCCTGCCAACAGACTCCTGGCTCAAGGTTAGACAAGAATGCATCAGTGGCTCAAGGCAGAATAGCCCTGCCAGTGAGCTAAGACCCCTGTGACCATGCCTGGTTGTTTTTCCAGGTCAGAGTGACACTAGTGACTCTGCAAGCTCCCAGGATTCTCGGGCTGGTGACCACCCCTCAGACCACAGTGCTGTTGTGACCCCTCATTTGGTCTCTGCCATCGGTGGGCTGCTGGCCAACCTGCTGGCCATCCTGCCTGAGTTCACCTTAACCGCCCTCCAGCACAATCAGACCCTGACGGCCTTTGCCAGGTCAGCACTCCCCAGCCAATACATCATGCCCCAACAGTGGTTGTCAGCAAGGCTCTCTAGAAGCATGAGCTGAGTTTTATTGACTCTCATGATTCAGTGTTATCTGTGTTGCAGTCTGGTTGATGCGGGTGCCGTAGAGCAGTGCCTCAGTGAATTGAAGACACCCACCTTACTTCCTGGGGATGAGGAAGACATTAAGAATCAGGTATGTTTGATGTCTGTGTTACACTGTCAATGTGTTGCTAAATACGCCCTCTTTGAGTGGGCTGAAAGCTGAAGAAGGTGAAGCTTAAGTCACCGTGCAGTGCATGAAGTTATTCATTTTGGGTGGGTTTAGTTATTATTCATTTTTTTTTCGGGTTTATTTATGTGCTGCCAGTTTTCGTACAGATCAGTCTCAAAATTCTTCTTGTAATTTGTCATCATAGCTTTATAATATGTGTTAGACTGATCTTTCCATTTTCACCCATTGGTTTCAGTTGTACTTTAGATTGTACATGTAGCTCCCACAAGGGTGGCTATGGGTAGAGGGTATTTTTAAAATATATTTTTTCATATACATTCATTTGATAAGCAGGTTGGGAAAGTAACATAATGCCTTATGGCTTTCAATCACTACATTTTAAGGAGCAGGGATGCATATAATAATGATATGTGGGCCTACGCCATTTGAACTTACTCCCTGATTTTGCTGAAAGAAAAAAATCAGCTTATGGAACATTTGGTCAAACTTGTGAACTTTAGGACAGCTAAGCCAGTCAATTTATGCAAGGTGTGTGCCACAACATGTGGGACATCATTTAAAAAGAGGTCAGAAAATTGTCCTTTATAGCTAAAATACTTATACTTTAGCTGGCTTACATTTTTGGATTTTGGTCATGTTTATCATTTTGACCATTTTAAACTAAAGAATTGCACTTGTAGTTGAAAAGTATGAAGTGGTCATTAAATAGATTAAACAGATGACTGAATCTACCCTTCCTCCTTTAGGTTCTGAGTCTGTTTCAGTTCCTGTCCAGTTTTTCATCATTACTACAGTCAACTGTCATCCTACAACCAGAGCTGGTGTCTCAGATGGAGTTCATGAAACCCCTGCTGGCTAATGTGGTTACCTTGTTTACACTGAACATCAAAGAACTTGGTAAGGGGCTCCATTACATGGACAACTGTGCTCCTTAAATGCAGTTGGGCAAGGACATGTTTTGATTTCAGTCATAAGATAGATCCTCCTTGCAAAGCTTAAATACACTCTCATTGAGATGTGCATAATTATTTAAGGAACAGGTTCTGGAAAAAAGCCCTCTCAGATAAGAGGTATATGCAACTTGCTGTACAGTGTTCTTTGCTCATTTATTTGTAGGGCGAATCACTTTAGACTTTTCTCCTAACTCTATAATCTTTTTGTTAATTTAGATGGCAATTGCCATATAAGACAGAGGAGGTACAGATTCTGATCTTACGAAACAGTCTCTTTTAGTAACAGGTATTCTAATCTCATTGTCCACTTGCTGGGTGCTCTGCCATGAAAAACCTATTTTTGAGGGATTCTACCAATCTACCAATTACATTTAAAAATTGTGACTGGTCAGTTAATGTGGCAATTATTGGCAGTTGCAATGTCACTTGAGAAAACAGGAACTTATTTTCAATAATTAAGAATCGTAAGATATCTGGTCACTTCCAAAATGACTTAAGCGCACTGTAAATTGACGGAATATGTGCTTGTCTCTCACTGACTGAAACAGTCATCAGTGTTTTTCCCATTAAGTTCTATTCAAATGCAATACAGCATGCCCTGTTTTTAGATCTCAGCAAAATTGTGTCTGTGGTTTATTTTTTTTCCCCAAGTGAGAGGTGATTTTTAAATGCATTTTCCCCTGTCCCTCCAGATGCCAGGACCAGAAGCGCCGCGCTCCACACCTGGGCCGACTTGTTTATGCTCCTGGCCACACTGCTGAGGACGAGCAGCTCCGCAGTGTTCCCATCTGTCGCCGGCGCTCTAGGAAAGCACTGGCAGCCATTTTCAGGTACAGCCTCTCCCATTAATACAGTGGAAGTGTAATTTAATACACGTCCATAAGGGAGTGCAGCAAGGGTTTACGCGTGGGGGACAGATGCTTGGGACTGAGAAATGATGCCATCAGAACACCAGTTCATTATCTCCTTCACTTTCAATCATCATTCTCTCATTTGACAAATGGAGGCTCCAAGGAAATGTGATGAGCCTTGTTAAAATTTAATGATGATTTCTGTGGTAAGGATATATTTGTAAGATTATATTAAAGCAGGCAAGTGCATTTTTTTCTTGCTGAATTGCCTGCAGGCA
Organism: Albula goreensis; assembly: GCA_022829145.1. Classification (NCBI taxonomy): domain Eukaryota; kingdom Metazoa; phylum Chordata; class Actinopteri; order Albuliformes; family Albulidae; genus Albula; species Albula goreensis. The sequence goes on from CM040756.1 coordinate 15,907,602, forward strand.
CAGGGGTTCTTGCAGCAGTAGGGTAAACTATGTTTGACAGTTAGTGTTTCAGAATTCTACTGTTCAGTTTTTAACGGCCTGTGGGTTGTTGTCTGTGAAAAAGGTGAAAATAACACTGATTTCTCAGGCCAGTGCTCCTGTCCTTCATTTCCTAAGTGTTCTGGTTGGATCCCCTCAGGCACTTTCTCGGGCTGTGTCCAGCTGTCTGGCACAGAGCCTGCGCTCTACACTGCTGCCCTGCATTTCCTTACCGTGGCTCTCTCTGAGGAGGCGAAGAGGCGTGCTCCGGAGGTCACCCAGCTCAGTAACCCGGCCCCAGCGACAGCATTGTCTCAGATCCTGAGAGATTCACCTGGAGCCCAGCTGTGTGACATCATACTGCAGGTAAGCAAACCTGATCTCCTTATCCTTCTCTTCGTTCAAAGGATTTTCTGGCATTCTAAAACACTGTCTGAGAAAAGATTATCAACCTTTTTAAAATAAAAAGTCCAGTTTGGTCCTGCACTCGTGTGAGTGGTGTTCCAGCTTTATTAATACAGGCTGAGTGTCCCTAAACCGAAAATCTCAAATCCGAAATGCTCCAAAATCCAAACGTTTTTGAGCATCGACATGATGCCATGAGGCTTTTTGTTTCACCTACGATTTATATATACATCTCAGTTGTTTCTACTCTTTCCCAATAAGTTTACTTGCCATGTATATAATTCTGGGCAGTCTGTTTTCAAACAATAAGATCGGAGAACGGGACTTAACAGATGTAACCTATTAAACCCATATATTACCTTCCCAGAAACATTATAATACAGTACTGTATGTGTACAGTATCTATGCTATTTAGTCAATACAGTGTCCCATATAGCTTTGTTAAGTACGTATGCCTATATAATATGGTGCTTGCACTATGTCCAAATCACATAACGCCTTATTTTATAGAACATATTGTGGATGTTATGTGCCACATACCTGTACCTCTGCATGCCATGCTATTTCGATACTAACAGTCGGTCAGAATGAAACTCGGACGTATGTCAGGGAATGGCTGTGCGTGCAAATATTCCAAAATCTGAAAAAATCTAAAATCTGAAACACTTTTGGTCCCAGGCATTTCAGATAATGAATACTCAACCTGTACATGTATACCAGTCTTCTTTATGTTTCCAGTAAACTTGGGTACTGATGCAATCTGTATACATGACATTTTAAGAGGACATGCACATGAAACAAAGGACCTTTTTATATAGGTGAAACAGAAGATAAAAACTCAATGGTGAGGTGCTTTTCATTGTGAAATGTATGCAAGCAGATTGCATAAATAAAGCTATTTATATATGCTCTTTCTCCATCTCTATAATTTCTAGTGTTTTGAAAAGCAAACTCTTCAAGATCCTCTGAAGAAAGTTACTGCAAGTGGCCTCATGTCTCTGCTTGCAAGCAGTCCAAGCGCTCAAAGCCATGCATTGAAAGGTACAGGCCCTTGAGTGGCTCGATGATAAAAGCCCTCACTTGTGTTCAGGGCTTAGCTCTATATACAGCACATCCTTACATCATCAGCTAACTATGATGCAAAGTTTGCAGTGGCAGGACATAGCTGGCTTCATACCTCTGAGGGCCAACGAGGATGGGCCTTTTGGTTTATGGAAGCATTAGCATCATATAGTATGAGCTGCTCACCAGGGAGATACTGGCTAGCTGGTTCCAGTGAGAGATGCTCCCTCCCTCCAGCTAGTGCAATGTCTCCTGTAGGAAGCAAACTGACTTCTTTATCAGCCAGTGTAACTGAAAAGTACCAGCTCATCTGCTGCACTGCTCCATGTGCAGGTTTGGGTGGCGTAGTTAACATGATAGCACAGTGTAATTAATGGTTACAAATGGGAAAACAAATGGCTGCACACCTAATGCTAGACAATAAAAGCACATAGTACCTTTTAAAAAGCAATGCTTTCAGCTATTAAACACTGCAATTTTCCTGTTTGAACTGAAAATGAGATTTTACAGGTGTCATTATTTATAAGTATTTAAGGTTTTGTAGCCTGTAAAAATTGTTTGTCAATTGTTTCCTAGCTGGCCTGGTTGACAGCTCTGTGGAGCAGGTGAGGCACATTTATGCTCAACTGCACCTTGAATCCCTCAAACCTGGGCAAGCTGTAAAAAAGAAAAAGGTAAATATTGAAGTGTTCTTCAATATACAATAGATAATACTTAAGTTTTTTTTTTTCAACAATTTTTTTTGGGACTGTACCATAGGTACAATATAGAGTATTTCTCAGATACTTAGCAACACAAAATGACATGGCTGTCTATTCAATGTAGGTTACTGTCATTCAGCTTGAATGTTTTATGGTTGTTTATGTCTAACCTACCTTTTTTACTTGCCAACAGGAAGAGAGCTGCATGAAAGAATTAAAGATGATTTTGCAAATACTCAGAAACTGTCTTTACAATAATGATGAATGTAAAGTAAGTATTAGACCTTGATCTGAAGGAATGCTGCTATTTTGAAAATGATTTTAGGTAGTAAAGTAGTGCATATGTTTTACTTGTGATGACAGATGCAGCACAGATATTGTCCTGCTATGCCACTCTTCAGCCAGTTTGCTATGCTGGAGCATACCTGTCTATATTACAACCTGCAGCAGCACAGATTTACTGAGTTAGGTCAGCCTTCACTAGCAGATGATGTTTGTGAGAGCTAGTGGCATATATTTTCCCTAATGTAGTAGTCGCAGCTGAGTGACAGACTCAAATTAGTTAATCTATGCAGTTAATCGTAAAGAATTCTCAGCCCAGCCCAGTTTCTGCTTTTGCACATAAAGTTCTTCAGAGTTGGTGCTCTTATCTTGTGTAACATTTCATTCTTATTCACCCCGTAAAGTGCATGCGTGAATAAGATCATAAGAAGTTAACATAGCAAGTTGTTTGCTGTGGGATTCTTATTTCAAAAACTTTAGCCTCACATGTGAGTGCCTTTGCATACTAAGCCAATATCCAAGCAATACCCCTAAAAAAACAACACTTTTTTGGCTTTATTAATATTGTCATATATGTCATGTATGTCTTTCTTCAATGGCTTGGATAGATAATACATTCCACTTGTGAGATTAATTGGAGTTCTCGGCAGCTCTTGATTTCAGCACGTTGCTTCGCAGTCACCCTTTATTTGACTTTACATTTGATGCACTTCTGCTCTTTTGCATTGTGTTTGTGTTTTTGTGACAGTGCTCATTTGGATGGGCAAAGTACAGACTTTGTAATGCTGTTGGTATTTTGTCCATCTACCAATGGATTACAGTGTTTTATTACATGCAACACCACTCTTGCTGTGCAGTGAGAGACTGTTCTTCCTGTAACCTCCCAGACTGCAGCCACTGACTCCCACCTGGCTCAGGCAGTGCATGCCCTCTGGCCATGGCTTTTGCAGGATGACCCTGGGATGGAGGCAGCTCTGGAGCTACTCTGTGTCTATACAGCTAATTGTACCACAGGTGAGTTGAAATGAGCTCTTGGTATGAGAGAATGAATGTGTCCTATCTACTGTATTGTTCTGTATCTCTTGCCATCTCCATTTTTCAGTCAGCTATTTGATGGAATCATACCTCGCCTGTGAGAAGCATTGTTCCCACTGCTGGACATTTGTGCTGCTTTGCCATTCGCTACTCACTATCTGGTCTTCCACAATGAGACCAATGTCATCATTTTTCTTGGGGGCTACGTCACTACTTTAAGTGTAAACCAGCAACATCTTCAGTGTTGGGGCATACTCTGTTTTTCTCTTTACTGAAATTCTGATACTGGGGGTATAGGATGATTGTTGAAATATCGTGAAAATGCACATGTTGTGATATTTTCCCAATGAGCCGTTTGTATGATCATACCTGCAATTTGATTGAGGAAGTGCACAGCAACCCCAAGCTACGTTTTGACTCATTAAGGAAGTGCAAGTGAAGGGTGTTGTTGACTTTTATGAAAATCAACATAATCAAATAGGATTACTTATTCCTCCCTAATGCATACAGATTTACTAAAGGTCTGGTGACTGTTAAAGAACTTTGGTCACATGCATTTCTAATGTATAGTGTAATTTTAGTTGTTACTAAGATAGCAGAAGCAATAGTTGAAGTCATGGAAAGTACTACTTGTGGGCACAAAAGGCAGGATGTGGTTACACCTGTGACAAATTGAGATGAAATACCACAGTTATCTCCAAAGTGCACTTTGTATAGTGAAGCAATTCCTGGTTGTGTCAACTGGTATTTTGGCAGTTTAAAAATGTAGTTAAATGAATACACAAAACATACACTTGTGTCATCAGGAGATATATATCGGTTCTGGAATAGTAAACATTGAGGTTGAATTACATTAACCCCATGTATCATTCTCTCCAGAGAGGTATATTTCCCAGAAGCTTAAACACAAAGGAAAAAGTTAGGTTTTAGGGACTATGCACTTGGCACGTTCATCAGAAGTCTTAAATACATCTTTTTTCAAGCCATTAGTTTATTTTACCCTCTGAAGTATATAGCCTATATTTGTTAGGCTGGATTTTTCTTTTATTTTCTTATTTATTAGCAAATAAAATAAAGGGCAAGGAAAACTGACCAGTGAGTGTATGTGTGAGTTAAAGATGTTTCAGCTAGTAACATGAACTGTCTTCTGGGGAAAGAGGGTCTTACGAGCAGTAAGCTGATAGCTAGTACATTATATGTGTGGGTTTTCCCGGAGATGCAGCTTGTTATATAACATCTTCAGCCATCTTTGTGGGCTGCTGAAAATGAGGGGCTTGTTTTGCAGAAGCAACATGTGACTAGGTTGCAAAACATAGTCATTTACCAAGTGCATTCAGGGATAGTTGCATGCTAATTGTTCCAACACAAGTATAATCACTTGAAGAGTCAATGTGCTCAATACATAATGAAAATGCAATTCTCATTAAAAAAGGGCAGTGACCAACTACTCATGTGTGGCTAGATATTTCGCCAGTCAAATAAGATAACAAATTGGAAGAATTTTTCTTGTGAAAGTGTGAAGTGTATTTAAGTCGGTTTCAAAAACTAAAACATATTTTGTTTAGTTATTTATGTATGGAACAGCTTTTTAGCTTCTGTGCTGGAGCAGGAAACCTTTTGATAATTAATGATTTTATTATTGTAAGACAATGTAATTTACTTTAAGTACAATTATCTTAGAGCTGTGCGTTGTTCTCACCAAAGGGGTATTTACAGGAAGCTCAGACGCACAGGAAACATCTAATTATAGGTAGTGAGGGGGTGCGGAGCCCTGCGTCAAAAAGCTAACTGTTTTGGTTTTATCTATTAAAATGGTAATTTCCAGGCAATCTATTAAATTTACAACAAACATGCAGCTCTAGAAGCCACAATAAATCAATACTCCCAAACTGAATGGGATATGGTATACTAAGGATAGGAACTGATGGAAATTATGTTTTTCTGGGTAACTAGAATAAGGGCAGTTTTATCCATGATACATATTATTCAGTTTAAGTTTAAAACATATTTGTGATTGTACTTATATTAAACCTTATACACTATACAATGGGCCTTCTGTATAATCATTGGAATTAGCGCTGGTACACCATGGATGCATGTTCTGAAATCAACAAAGAAATATTCTCTGGCTGTCCCAACTCCTGGACATTTGATGATCATTTCAAGCTGCCTGTGTGCACTCACAATTACTTGCATGTTCTTCCATTCTCTGTCTTTATGGATGTCTGAAGGTACATAAAATAATCCCTCATAAAATGTTGGAACGTATTCACAGTTTGTGAATCCTGAAGGTTGGTCGGAATTGCGGACTTGGTATTCCCTGGCATAAATTTTCTCTGAATATTGGGGCTTACGACAGCAACTAACGTTGCTCAACAGCAGAACATAATGGTATTAAGCTGAGGGCTGTTTTCAAGTTGCACATGTTTAATGTCACAACAATGCTTGAAAACTGATTAAAATGCCTAAAACTGTTAAAATGTGCAATCAAATCCTATGTTGAACTAATCTTCAATTTTCATAAAGTTACACCATTGAATTGATATCATGTTTGAAGGTCTGGATATTGATATTTGGTCAAATGATTGACTAAATTATTGGATGGTATGGAGTCTGATAGAGCAAAGTAGCCTATAACCATATACAAGTAAGTGAGATTCTCCCTAGCTCATTATCCTTCCATATCTGTAGTGATTCATGGCATGATCATTGGTTACTTCACTCTCCCAGACACTCAGTACCATCCAGTAATTTGGCCAGTACTGCTTTCAGAAGGGGCATCTATCAAAAATAGACTAGGCACGTATCTTTAGCGAAGCTGAGTGATGAGCTGCTTCTGGGGCGCTTCTGAAATGTGTCATTGTGCACTTGGTGGATTAGCAAACATTGACTAGAGTGGAGGTGATCAGCTCCGGCAACGCTGACAGAACGCAGACAGACCTGGTGGAAATCAGGGGTAACACCGCACCTGACCCGGTACCCGACATTAGCACTAATTTAATGCCGTATCCGACCAACCCATTTAACATAAAAACTGCGACCCAGTCGTATTAAAACAACGTGACTACATGAGCTCAGTGTGGCAATCAGATGTCTATTTCCCCAGCAGCCCACCCGTGCACTACAAATTCCCGACTGCACCCATACATGACAATGTTAATATTTTTTCACCCGTTACATCAAATTTAGTGGTTTGCCTGCAGGTACCTGACCTGATGATGGGACTCTGTCTCACATTATTACTGAGTTTAAAAACATCTAATTAACAGTTAGGAGTGGTGAAAAGATGCATTTAAATGCAAGAGGTTGCATTTGATGCCTGTCCAAGGAAAGGGTAGTTTGTCTGATGATACAGATATGTGTAAGTAAATCCTGTTGAGGCTTTATTGCACAAAAGTGGAATTTGACCAAAAATGTATTTACTTGATATTAAATGCCTTAGCAATACTTACAATAACATTTTAAACCATTTTTAAAATAGAAATAGCACTCATTGAAAATCTGTTTTTGATTAAATAAGCATTTTTCTTGCAATTTTAGGATGACCTTTTCTTTATTTTGCAAAGCCTGTTAGGTAATCTATAGCAATAATTGCTAGTAATTATGGGGGCAAATATATGTGTACTCAGGTTAGCTGACAGGATATCCTGGTGCATACTTAAAAATATGCTGACAATCATTGGCATATTATTCACATCACTTTGAGAATTACAGACTACCCCTGTTTCTAAGGCTTATGTATTGCTGAGGTTCAACTACATTTCCAAACATTGCTGTCACAGATCTCTTTGAAACTCCAGCTTGAATAGTGATATGTGTTTGTAAATGATCTTTTATGTGTTACATACATTCTCCCTTCAGCTTGCAGTTCACTCTGCTGGAGTAACACAGGACAAGGCTCTTTCTCAAGAGGCCCTGCAAGCAACTCTTTGATGTACAGTGTTATGAAGCTTGCATCCCACATCGCCCCTGAAAACAGCACCATACAGACCCTGGCCTTTTCCCTGCTCGCTAACCTTGCCATATCCCGTGACTGTAAAGGGGTTCTGCAGAAGGTAATGTGTCACCTGCAGCTGCTTGCTGGTGTGGCGCTCATTGTTAATAATGCATGTGCACACACTCTAGTATGAATGGGTGACGTTCTCTTACTAGAGTTTGCAATGAACGACAAGAGTTTCAAGCTGAATGCCTGTTAACTTATGTTAAAAGTACATCTTGAAATGTATCAGAAGCAGTGCTAATCACTGTTTTTTTTTTTTTTTTTTTTTTTTTAAAAGATTTCAAAATATTGTTCTGACCTAGCTATGCCGGTTTCCGGATGATTTTGCCAAACGAGATGAACAAGTGAATAATCATTGTTGATGTGAATTGTCAAGCTTGGTGGAACAACCCTTGCTTGTGATACAATATATTTAACATGCATACCCTATATAATTATAGTAAATACAGTAATTGTGCCAGTATGATGAGGCTCAAATAGGTATTGATTAGTTTGCCCACATATCAACAACTTCTATTGGTCCATATGACATAAATGACAGTATACAATAAAGAGTTTTATTGTGTGGAATAGCATGTTTGATGACATCATTAAAGTGGCCTGACATAACAATGAAAGTATGTTTCACTTACCTACAGTTGGCAACCATTATGAATTTTGTCAGATTTGAATAAAACATACTAATGTGCTCAGTTATAATGCATCGATGTCAAACAGGGAGAGAGAAAAAAATAAAACCACAGCAAAACAAAGCCTAATAACCGCATCACATTTGAAAGCTTGATCAGCCTAGTTCAGTCTAGAGACAACCTTCACCCCTGTCCTAAAGTAGCACTTGTAGATATGAAGAGCCACCACAAAACCAAGATGTTTTGTTTGTTCATCTGTACTTAGCAACTTTAGCAACTGTCCAAACTTTAAAGTATTAGCCCTTTCAAATTTCATAAAAGTACAGACCCTCCCTGAGTTACGATGGTCCGACTCATGATTTTTCGACTTTGCAACGGTGCGATAGTGTCACTTTCAGTACAGTATTCAATAAATTACATGAGATACTCAACACTTTATTATAAAATAAGCTTTCTGTTAATGATTTTGCCCAACTGTAGATTAATGTACAGGTGCTAAGCACATTTAATGTCGGCTAGGTAATGATGTTCGGTAGGTTAGGTGTATTAAATGCATTTTCAACTTACAATATTTTCCACTTATGATGGGTTTATCGGAACGTAACCCCATCGTAAGTCAGCAACCATCTGTATAGCAAAAATACAATCCATCTGGTAATGCAAAAGGTAACAAAAGGTAAGCTGATTTAATTTCCACTCTTTCAGAGCAATTTTCTCCAGTATTTCCTGTCAGTGCCACAACCAAAGCCAGGGTCAAAGAATCCTAACCCATCAATGAGCTTGTGGTTGAAGCTTCTGCTGAATTTGTCATTCGGTGAGGATGGACAGCAAACCATACTGAAGCTGAATGGCAGTTTGGAGCTGCTGACTGAAATGTCACAGTACAAACGTCATGGCAACAAACCAGCTGCCCTGCTCATTCTGCACAACATCTGCTTCAGTTCCATTAATAAACCCAAAGTTTTGACAAGTGGTAAGTATGGATTCAGTTCACCTAATGCCACTTTGAATAATTAAAACATGGGTTTAATCACATGTATTTAGATAGTGTACAAATGAGCCAAGTTAGTTTTTATTGGACATTTAAACTAGCATCCATACGATTTTGAATGGTTCAGTTTGTAAGCCTGATAGGAAAATTAAAAAAGAAAATGTAGGAAAATGTAAAAAATAAAAGGTGTATAATGTGTCTATTCTCTTGTTACTTTTTTTGTATGATGTTAAAGTCCTCCACTCAGGAAATGTCATGCTATCTTTGGTTTGAGTTGTGAAGTTTGCCCTTAAAAAACTTCACACTTACCCATACTGTTTATTCACTCAGGGTGGCTGTTGATTTGTTCAATGTTTACCAATAAATTCACCGTCAGTAATTATTAAAACAGTTACTTCTGTTGCCAATGAATTAAGAAATAATTAGCTGGAAATGGTTCTGTTGACATCAGTCAGTTATTTGGTCTGTCAGGTGTAAGTTCAAAAATATTAATTCTGTTGAATTTTGATTTACACCATTGGTAATGAAAGAAATACCTACAATGATCTGAAGGTGGGAGTTGGTATATTTCTGTAGCAAATGTGAATCCTACTTACAGATAAAACAGTTGGGATGTTGGCATCTTGCCTGGAGAGCAAACAGCCGGACATCCGTGCAACTGGCGCATCAGCTTTGTGGGCACTCCTACACAACAATCAGAAGGTAATTCCAGTCTCACATTAATTATGGAGACCATTTACTTTTCATTTACTCACTGTTGAGTAATAGGTTAATTTCCATTGCGTATACCAATATAGTTTGAGATGTAAAAATATGGAGTGGGTAAATACACAACTTGGAAAATACAAATATTTGATGGCTTTTGACAATTGTCTTACTTCTGTCTTTAGCTGAGTTTGTAGTCAGAAAATATCTACCACAAATATAGAATTATTATAATATCAGCACTAATTCTGAATTACTTGTAATTTCATTTTGAAAGGTATATGGCAATTCCTCTACACCTACTTGAGATTTAAGTGCCAGTGACAAACTCAGTTGGCTTATGAATATCAAAGTTTTCCAATTTAGCAGATTTTGAAACAAACTATCCGCACAGACAAAGCTCAGCGAACAAACCATGAGTTTAGGACCAGTTTTTCACAATAACTGTTTCTAGTGCTTACTTGTACTTAAATCTTTTCCCAAAGGCTAAGGTGACTTTGAAGTGTCCCTCTGTAAGGGTTAAAGTTGACAAGGCATATACCCTAGCTAAAAAAGGTATGTGTATTAGCTCAACATCATTATTGAATTTGTAATTAATATTTTACTGGTATGTACATAACTTTACTTTTTCTATATTTACAGAGGCAGAACAAAGCAAAGATGAACCCCTGAATTCTTACCTACTGAAGTGCCTTGAAAACCTGACTCATCTGTTAAACAACTAATCATTCTAAAATAATCCATTCCGCATTCTATATCTCAGTCAGCACTCCTGTGATTGTAATGCATTTATTTATCATTTGATCATATGTTTTTGATAGAGCAGTCAATTTTTGTAAAATGTGAAGTATTTATTGTATTATTTTGATAACGAAAATTGCATTTCGTGTACAATAATTAAAATAAAACAAATGAAACTGTAGCATTGACTCATTTGTAAAAACTCTGACTTCACCCAAAATTTAAAAAGACCTTCAGAAAGTGGGAACTATGTTGTGATTTATTCATATTATAGTCAACATAATTTAAATGTATTATGTGACTTTGCAACCATATATATAAAATGATAAAACAGATCAAAATTGCTTGTTTTTGTTATAATTCCATGTTGATTATGCAGTGCTACAGTGGGTTTGTTTAGTTTCATGTAATTTTTCATGACTGTTCCATGAGGTGGTCTAAATGATGTACTTTGAACTCACCCAGTCTCACAGCTGAGGAAAGTCATAGATAGCAACTGGTTTGGAGATGGCCCTGCAGCACGTACCATCTGACGCAGTCTGATGTGCTCATGTGCTACAACTGGGGCATCAGTGTAGCTGAAGTGTTGTTTTGCAGCGCTTACAAACAGGAAGTGCTGGTTGAGCCTCCGTGCTCATCAATGCTGTATTCATTCCTGCTGGCTTTCGGAGTAGAGTAAGATGAAGGCGACACAAAAGGATTGCTGGTACTTCATGGTACTTATGATTCTTCTCAGTTTGATAGAAGGTAAACTTTTAAATATCTTTCTCAACATAAAAATAATCCCAGGTCATTGGGGGTATAACAAACAGGAATGCTGCGTATTTAATAGAGCTAAACAACAGCATGTGGAATTGCACATTTGATAAAGGTTTCTCTTTAATACAGGTACTTTTACCATACTGTCCTGTATTATCCTGCTATGTTAACCAGAAATTGTTAATTATATTACGTTTTATCATTTATGTTTGATGTGGAAGTAAATAAATAGCAAACTAAATTATTGTTTAACAATTTGCTTGAAGTTTGGTTAAGTTTTAGATGTACAATCATAGGTTTTCAGATGTCTTACATTATTTCTATCTACATTTGATCGTGATGTGATAGGTTTTTTTTGTTTGCTTAAACTGAGCATTTACCAACTTTTAAAGGAGTCTCCATGATTTGGATTATACATGAAACATTAATAAAATGTCAGTTTTATTAAATAAGCTGTCTTTTCCATCTGGAATAGTAGATCAACTGAATTAGTTTATTTTGTCTATTGTCTGAGGAGACTCATTTAAAATAAATCCTTCTTAAAATAAATCCTCCTTCCAGTTCTAGTCCCTCCACAATTTAGTGCGTTGCATCTTGAAACATTTCCTTAACGATGTACGAAAAACTGTTTTTTCCAGATGTTTTTCTTAAACAGCCTGATTCCATCGTGAAACTAGAGGAGAGTATAACACTAGAATGTGTGTGTCCATGGAGTGGAAACCTCAGCATGATATCCTGGGTACAGATGCCAGGCAAGAAACATATTGCAGCTTTTCACCCAGAGTTTGGTGTTGCAATTTCTATGAAAGACTATGATGGAAGACTGAAGTTCCTGAGGTCGTCCCTAATGGATGGAAGCATTACCATCAGTAACACCACAGCGAATGACACTGGGCTGTACCAGTGCTCCGTGCAGACATTCCCCAAGGGCTCATGGACCAAGGATATAAGTGTGGAAGAATCAGGTACAACACACCCGAATCTCTTACTGAAATGAGGTTTCTGACAATGATATTTGCCGTTCTCTTCCCCACTTTTTAACACCTTTTCATTCCTTTTTTTCTGACAGTCCGCTTGGATTGGAGTACACCAATCCCAGAGGTTGTTGAGAAAGGCAATACTTTCATACTAAAGTGCAACTATGAACACAATGGGTCAGTGTATCGGGTGACCTTTGAGAAGGTCCGGGAGAAAAGCATCAACACAATGGCCTTGTGTAATAAGATGGAGGGTAGCGTCTTAGCTGTAGACTACAGGGAGAGAGTGATGGTGAACTGCAGTGACATTCTGGGGGTCGGCCTGCGGCTGATGAATGTGACTGAAGAGGACAGGGGGATATACCGCTGCCACTTCAGCACACGTACCGGAGTTCAGACTACAACTGTCTCACTGACTGTTCCAGGAAAGGGTGAGAAAACGCAGCTACTCTCGGAGATGCCATTTCAACTGTCTTTGCTTGTCTTGTGAAATAATTACAGTACATGTAAGAATGTAAGGTTTTTAAAATGTCTTCACATTGTACTAACAGGTGTTATATAACCACATTCTAGTATGCAGTTTAATGTTTGTGCAAGGTCACACTTTGTGCTGTGGGAAAGTGGGGCTCTTCTAGTGACACATGTACAATGAGGCTTTTTATCACAAGAATACATGTGCAATTCAGGCATATCCACAGGATGTGGTACTTTCAGCTGAGTGTCAGTCATTGTGTAAAGCAATGGGGTTTTTTTGGGTAGCTGCTGCCACTGCTGGAAAGCCATGTATGTTCTTTAATGCCAAGTGAAAGGAACATTATAATTACTCCTCCTTGCTGACAAGAACAGGCCACACATACTCAGAGAGTCAGCAACCCCAAAGGCCATTGCACCATGGTGGTGTCAACATTTGTTGACATTGCTTTACTTGCCATTTTGAATCATTTTTATTTTCTGTGGAGGTTCACTTAAAGATGATGATAAAGGTGGAATGCCATTCTCACACATAAATACTTATGAAATGCAATTATGTGCAATTGGGGCTGAGTATAAAATGCATGAATATGTGAAATAGAAACGCCAATACCAAGTCATCTATGTAATATGCTTCTTTTTCCACAGCAGATAGTGCTGTACATCTGTCATATGAAATCTACATGTACATATACATTGGAGCTGGAATATCAGGACTCGTGTTAATAATTATGGTCATCACAATGATTTGTTGGCACAGGTAAGTTTTACTTCAGCAATAAAGTAATAATAGTGAAACCAAGTACAACATTATTGTTTTTTTGTCATTATTATTATTATTGTTATTGTTGCTGTTGTTGTTTTTGATGTCAGATTTACTTTATCGTCATTATCCCCTTCAGGGTGAAGTGAAAATAGAAAGAGAAATTTTCAGTATATAAAGGTTTTTTGGTGTGCTGTAAAGTGTCCTTTACATACCTAATCTTGTACTGCTGTGATACAATTTTCCTTCCCAGGTACATGCATATGATTTTAATCTGTCCTTTCGACTTGTTTTTCTTAAAGGAGAAAGAAAAGGAGGGCAAAAGCTAGACCCAAACTCCACCCTATGCAAAGACGGGTAAATATGAAATATATAAGTCTGTGGTGAATAAAGAAGCCTTCCTCATGTACTGTAACAGAAGTAACCATATTAACTTTATCTAATGTACTAACTGATTCTGATGATGTATTAGTGATGCTGCAACTACAAGTAGCTTAATTAAGAAATGTACCTGTTGGTAAATTCAGTAAAGTCCTCCCATGATCAAAAACCTCTGGCAACACAACAGCAAAATGCCAGGCTTGGACAGCTGTTCTTTCTTTCTCTAATCTTAATCAAAAACTCAAATTTGTATGTCTCTTCAATGTCTGTCTTTGTAGCTGCTCAACAACTATGAGCAAGCAGCTCTTTATGACAGAATGAAAAAGCACAACAAGCAGGAAGAAAGTGAAGTGTACGCCAACATTCCGAGTGTGCCACGTCGGACCAAGAAGACATAGGATCAGTATATATGACATGTCACATTGGTCTGAGGTTCCTTTGCCATTGTAATGATTGATTGAGGAAAATGATTTAATGCAGGAACACAGAGCCCTTCCCCCAGCTGATATACAGAATGTCCCGAATGTTGTACTGTGTGTATTATCGGATGTCACTGTTGATCTGATTTTCAGATTTCTTTGAAGAAAAGAATCAAGAATGTAATGTACTCTGAAGTTCAGGGTACCTAACCTCAATTATGGGCAATCTGCCTGTTTCAACGGTGTCTTGTTTTGCAGATGAACTGTGAATACACTGTGAAGCTATTAATAGACCATAAATTATGCTTTGCATAGTAAGTGCATGGGGGAAATCAAGGTAAATGCAGCAGTACAGTTGCAGTAAATAAGATCTATAAAAACTACTAACTATTAATATACTCACCCATGAGTGTTGCTATACTGTTTTCTGTGGACAGTACAATACTGCCTATTCATTACAAAGTTTTGTAAATCTCACAAACAACAACTGGTTCTTGGTAAGCTAGACATCTTCTGAACTCTGAAATGCTATTAAGACTCTGGAAAACACTGTAGCTGGCTTTGGAGTGGAAGTGAAAATCCATTGGTGGGAAGTATAAGAGAAAGTATCAAAATGAAGATGATGCTTTGTCATGTTTGCAGGACACACAGTGGCAGAATCCCTAGCAGTAAGCATTTCAGCCCTGAAACTGTCGCCCTGTTTGAGGTGGCCATCGCAATGTTGCATGTTGAAAAAATTACAGTGCACCTCCAAAGGACAGACAACGCAATTATTCCATCTTCAATCCTCACAGACTGAATCACAATGATGGGAGGCATGGTGTTTCCACTATCAGTTGAGATTTAACAAAAGCAAGACAATGTTCCTTCGGAATACAGGGTCCTGTGACAACTTTCCTCTTTCTCCCAATAATCCCAAGAATAATTGTCTTGAGAGAGTGATGCTAAGATACAATTTTGTAAATGTGTTTTTTTTTTTCCTGTAGCTTAAAACCATTTATGTTGATAACACTGGCTTTTGCCTGCAAGACTAATAAAGACCACTGATACAAAGTTGGATAGAGAGTCTCCAGTAGAACCTTTCCTTCATCACCTCAAAAATAATATCAAGCAGCCAGCTAGCTGTTTAGATATGTAATACCACAGTAGTG
The DNA here is from genome assembly GCA_022829145.1 of Albula goreensis. NCBI lineage: Eukaryota > Metazoa > Chordata > Actinopteri > Albuliformes > Albulidae > Albula > Albula goreensis. Next base: position 15,923,092 of record CM040756.1, read on the forward strand.
TATTTTTTTTTTTTTTTTTTTTTTAAGTACTGAAAGAAGTTTTGAACTGAAAATGAATCCTAATCCTGCAATGTTTTGTCTCATTTCATGCAAAACCCATATCAAAGTGCAATGTACCACACACAGACACACTTTTTATACACCGAGGAGTTGCGCAAAGTTTTATGTGAGCACACATTAAATGTTCCGGTTATTTTATTTAACTTGTTTCATGAAAATAAACAATGAGTGAAAATGACACAAATAATAAAAAATAAACATTTAAACATAAATATAAAGTAAAATCCTAAAACTAAAATATATCTCCTATATGTTTTATACCTGTGTTAGGATGATTTAAAAAAAAAAAAAAAAAAACATCCAAACTTGATAACATAAAATGACAGTAGACACATGGAGAAAAATTTCTCAATACATAGTGTTACAGGCAACAAACATCTAGATTTTGGGAATAGTTTTCCATTTATTGATACATTGTAAATGCTTTATGTAGGCAGACTAAATTTGGGTAATGTATATTTTTTCAGATTCATTATACAGCAATCATACATAAATACTGAAAACCTTTCTCAGAAGGGAACATCCTTTGTTAATCAAACCTAGGTCCAGGTTAAATAGTTTCACATATAATGTGCTAAAATATAAATAAATGGACAAAACAGAGGTATGTACATGTATCTGTATTGACTACAGTATTCAGGAATGCACAAAAACTTAAGTTGTTCTGTTTTGTCAGAGGGTTGGTACATTTAAATGGAAAGTAACAATTCTGTGAATTTAACTGGACATGTCTTATCTATCACATCTAAATCTGAGAGAAACTCTTGAGGGAAAATGTAATCAGTGTTGTGCAGTACACACATTGTGTTTTGTATATTCCAATCAAAATTTTCCATAAAAACGCACAAAGTACAGTAGAACCTCAGAGACATGTACCTCCACACATTCAAGTAGGGTGTCTTCTGGCTGTTTTCCTGCTGAACCCAATGGGACATCAGCTAGAATCCCACTGACGTTCCTTCCATATCTATGGTGATGCGCTGTGGCACCAGGGTGATAGGTTTGGGTTACTTTGCTCTCTCAGAGGCTCAATGCCATGCACTGTTTTAGGCAATCGTGTAGCTTAAGCTATGATGAAGTAAACAATAATTTCCTAAGAATAAGAGTTAAGAATGATACAGAGATGCAATCAAATACATATTTGTGACAGGAGTGCTGATCTGATTGTTGTTAATTTTAATTCACAGTTCACAGCTACAAATCTGACCTACCTAATTATTTACATAAGGATTAAAATCAGTAAAGGATTCAACTTCTGGAAACTATTTTGAAAACACTTTAAATTTACAAACAGATTTCCATTGTCTGCATATCTCAGAGGTCTATACTGCAGGGCATTACTGGCCTTGTTCTTATTTATTGTTTTTGCAACATTTGGCCACAGCTTAGTACATCTGCTTTGAAAGGCACTTCATAATTTTGGTGTACTTCTGAAGAAAATGGAAAGAAGTTGACAAAAACTTATCTGAATAACCAACTATTTCCTTGTTTGCCATAATTGTTTACTAGACCCATGGAAGGAAGATGATAAATATGGATACCCACGGATGGTTGTGCAAATTACAGGAGACAAAGGCTTTGCTGGACCCCAGGTTGCAGAAATGAATATAGCAGACCTTTGTGTCTGGGTTCGGCAGGAGAGACAGCTCATCGGCTCTTATCTATGTAAGGACCAGCGCAGCCATGTTCTCTTCCTTTTTGAGATGGAGGGGTTATCTGTGCACATGCGCCATCAAAGGACTGCCAGAAACTGTTCGAGTCTGAACAAATACACATTTATAATGTGTTGTGTCCTAACTGGATCTAACATGTAAAGAGAGCAAGGACCAGTGATCTAATGTCAAATTGTAAAAGCCTACAATTCACATGAAATGTGTGTCTGTAACTTGTCAAATGGAGGTGATTCTCTCCACAGTCATCTGAATACTTCAGAATCTACAAAAAAAGGCTTTTGACTCATTACCAGACAGGGATACAAAATTGATGAGATAAAACTGTCATTTTAAGCATTGCTTTGCAATTATAATGCAATTCAGATTATCATGATGTCTTGTCATGTGATTGAATACATTTGTGACATCTGAAGATAACATATAAAATATTATGTATTAGACATAATATGGGTCAGTTTTGGGATTATCTTGAAAATGGCTCTCACTATAGTTAATATCAGGACTTGCAATAGTTTTATTCATTTCTGCCTTTAATTTGGTTTTTTTGGTGTGATGGCCAACAAGATTTATAGTTGTCAACCAAGAAGTACGAAAAATACTCTAAATTACATTGTTAAGTATGGTTGTTGCTGTACAAATCTTATCATAGATACTCATACATTTAACTCCTACAATCTTACTAACAGATTGGAATGTCCTCTGTCTTGGCTTCATACAAATGCTCAGCCTTTCAGCACATGTCATTGGATGGGTTCAGGGCTGTTGTTTGATCCATAGCCACAAGAGGGAGACAGTGCTTGCTCCTGATCTTGAGTCGGATGCTGTTGCTCAGTGCTACTTTGTTCTGACAGAAAGTTGTGGAAAGTCTGTGCCCGGGGTATGAGTGTCATCGTCAAGCTTGGGCCTGGGAAGAAAAAGAGAGAGAGACAGGAGGAAATAATGATGACTGAGCTCCCACCTGGTCTGTCATAAGCTGATGAAGGATGTTGGGTATGTTAAGTGTGAAAATAAATATAATACAGTATAGAAAAGCATTGCAAAGAATGAGAAACAAAGACACAATGTCAGATGAGCAATAAACAAATGAAGTGGGATTCTGGAGCTACAGTGCTGATCTGGTGCTGTGATGTGACTAACTGAATAAATCGGATACTGCATGGATGGCATTTAGTTTTCATTGTGGGGACTTCACACTGAGTCACTTATATATTTTTGAAGAACAATCTGCCCTCATTTCACAGTGTATTTCTGCAGTTTTATTTTTCTTCATCACCTCTCCTGGGCAAAACCAGGACAGATGACAAAAATCTAGCATCTGAAAGAGGTTTAAATATTAAGCTGTTGAGCTAGAAAAGTGCACGGTAGTAATGACTGAATCTTCCTTTGACATGTGAAAACAACTTGGTTCTATCCAAAAGCTGTATGTATGTATGATTATGTTATCACAAGAATATATATTCTTATACAGAGCCTGTTTTTTTTAAAGAGCTTAATCCTTCATAAAGCTATTTTAAATGTTCAATAACACAGTAAATTGTCTAGAAACATTATCAGTTGCCCATATTTGTTTGGATGTATCTATGTTTTTTTTTTCAATCAGAGGGAAAATGTAACTAATAAATACATTAAAATCTATATAATATTAAAACAATGAAAATGCAGTTTGCAAGTATTCAAAATATAATAAGGAAGCCTATATTCCAAGAGCATTATCCTACAAACTGTTTTGGGCAATGTATTTAAACACATTTTAGGCCTACATTCATGCAATTCTACCATTATGTCTCATTTCATGCAAAACCCATATCAAAATTATACAAAAAACCAAATCCCATTCAAAATTTTTACATAACACATGAAGATACCGACCAAACAATCTGTATACAACGGGGAATATTTTAGACCACGGAATAGGCAAGATTAAATTTGCACATTCCCTTGTGGTTGTTCTGTGTTACTGCAGGCATAAGAGAGTGTTGAGAGACACAGGAGCTTGTAGAATGGTGTGCGAGCTGCATTGTAAAGGAAAAACGTTTTCCTGATCCCGTAAGAGAAGTTATGTTTTAATAGAACACTGTAAATATGTCTTTTGAGAGGTTTAAGAGTGATTGTAATAGACAGATACTTTTAAATGGCTGAATGGGATGATATAGTAGTACATGGATAATTTGTAAAATTCCAAATACAGAATTCAATTACTAACATCTAAACATGCACTACAGCAACCAAAAACCATTACTAATGCTATTAACACCTAAACATACATTACAGCAACAACGAAAAACTGACATAAACATGGCTATTATTAAAACTTAAGCTTTGCCACTGAAATATGTGGAATGCAAAATGTGAATTTGCTGCACTGCAATAGAAGAAAGCATTCTGTGATGACATCATCTTAAATAAAACACAAAATATTTTCCTAAAATAAAATGTTAACATTACTGAAACATTTCAACGAATGTGGCATTGAAGTTACAGACAATACAATTACAATGAATGTGTATGCTTTTCAAAATCAAATGACCACAGCTGCCCTAGATCTGTTGGAGGACCTTTGAGAATGGATGGTGCTGTGGGTGTGTTTTCACACTTCTGCCAGACTCAGCACAACCAAGTGAATTAAACCAAAACCAAATAAGTTACAGTGATTTATACATAGGCGAATAGAGCCTACATGCAAAAGACCACATTTCCTGATGGAGGCACTACAACTTCCAAGTTCCAGATGATGCTTTCTTTCCAAAAAGATGACATTCAAAATCAACACAAAGCCTTTGGGATTGAATTTGTGAGACCTAGAGTCCTGCATATGGTCATTACATTCATTGGCCTCATAGTAGCTGTAAGTGCTCAGATCCCTTGATCGTTCAATAATTGCAGCCATGATTGCAACTATATTTGTGTTTTATTTCAGTGTTACCTGGCAGAAACCTCCACTTACACTGATATCCACACATTGCCTAATTAAAATCAATTGTGAATTAAGCAGCTTTGAATTTCCAAGCTTGTGCTTCATTTTTTCAGCTGAAAATACATTTACTGTCTAAGCTCTAATTCCCCAGTTTGTTAAATGTTTAATCAAAATAATTTTGGTTTTGTAAACCTTTGCATAACGGAAATATATTAGGCCTACTTTTCCTTGTTGATTGACACAATTAATTATGCAAAAAGAGCTGTAGAGAGATGCACAGTATCCCAGTCTGACCTCAGTTTGTGTGCCTTTTTAGTCAATATAAAAAACATGCATCAAAACACATTTAGTTTTTTTAATATTATATCATGTAGTTTTTAATGGTACATGGTCCAGTTTTACCAGTTTGAAGGTCCTGTTTTGGATATAAAAAATGAGCCTACAACTTTATACTAATGTTAGTAAATGGGATCATTTAATCATTTCTTTTAAGTACTTGTAAAAATAAAGACCAAGAATTTAATGAAAGATTGGAAGGAATTCATTTGAGCAAGTAATGTCTGGGCTCAAAGAATGTGCAAGAATAAGAATAATTAGTAAGTAATATTGACATATTACAGAAACATAAATGATGGGGTGTTGGATAACTGCTCTTGTGTTTGTAACAAAATGAATTTCAAGGGCACGACTGTAAGGAATCTCTCACATTTTGCTCTGAACCACATGTCCTCTATGCTTGCATGACCGTTTGCTCAGCGGTACTTTGCCTTTGAGTGCTTTTGCCAACAGAGCCTCCAGGACCATCCTGGGAGGGATGGACCTTTTGCCAAAGCTGCCCAACATAAAACATGTCCCAGTCACCTTGGAAATTCCTGTCAAGCTGCAGCCCTCAGTAGCGGAGGCCTTCCCAGGTGCCGGATGATGGGTGCTGGCAGCACACAGAACAGGATGAGGGGGAAACGGGCAGGGGCCAGGCTCTCAGCAGTGGGTCGCACTTGCTCTCACAGCACTGACTCACAATAGCAATTACAATCAACGTCCACTGCCTCAGACTGGCAAAAATAAACTCCCCATTTCATTAAGCTTAACTTATTTAATCAGCTTATTCTTTGCTTTGTTTTTGATTTGTCCCCTTTCTCTACAATAACCCCTATATGAACAAATACAGAACAATTTAAATCAATAATTTTTTGTTGCCAAGGTATTGGTGCTGTTTACACTATAAAAATAGCATGGACTTTTTTCTAAAAGACCAAACACACTTGAGATTGAGCCAACCTCTTCTTCACTAAGGGTGGTAGTGGGTGTAATGCACATTGACAGGCACATCTCTCAGGGACAGTACTCTTTAAAAAAAAGAAAGAAAACTATTTCATCAGCAATCATTGATTTTTGCAATCAGCAGTCAACAGATACAAACTGATGACAGGCAGGATGACTCTCCCTGTTTAATATTAGTTTTCTGCAATGACTGGACTGAAACACAGCATAACACTATCATTTCTCAACCAAGACAATCCCATCCTTTAAGACGCCAATTTAGCAAGAGTGGAGCAAGTGTGGCAACTGACTCTAAAAAAAAAGAGGAGAAACCAAGCAGTCCTGCTACATCCATTAACAAGCCGGTTTGTTGTAGTAAATGTGTCTCCTGTGGAGAGCAGGCTGTGGATGTGGGCCTCCCTGTGCAGTGCTGCCTGCTCCAGCCTTCTCTCACCTGGGGAGAGGCAGACAGTAATTTGTCATTGCCTTTTCATTAAAAGGGAAGGTCATGTCCTGCTATCTAGCAAGGCAGCTGCAGCATTGTGGAGAGCACAAACACTGGCGCACACAACCTTTCCTTCCCTCCATCTGACCTCAAAATGATTCACCAGTCACATCTGTGAGGTTAGCAGGTGGGCAGATGTTATCACCATGCTGTGCTAATGCGCAGCCCTCAGCCTACAGTCTGGTCTTAATACCAGCTCTTTGGCTTTTCCATTATCACCTCCTTTCATTTGCTCCTATAGGATTACAGTACATTAGCATTGCTAATGTTACAACTGATAATCATGTAACACTCTGCATTCCTAAAGTGGTATCATTCTGTGAAAATTGTACAAAGTTATAATAAAGCTCACCACAGAAACTGTCTTCTTGTACTTTTCTACTCCTATTGTGACATTACTCATCTTAATTGACCCATTTAAAGCTGATTGAAATCCAGCTCTTACACACTGAAAAAATACTTTTATTTTTCTCCAAATCATAAAACTTACATAATAATGTGAATGCACCAGTGGAAATTTTGCACAAGTACAACACACAACTGCCAAAAGTGCTGATCAGGTCAATGGCAGTCTCCGAATGGGTCAAACTTAATTCACTGCTTGAGGGCACTTTCAGTGGCAGTCATCAGGTTTGAATTATACACTGTACTCTACATGTCTGTCATTATTTTGCCCCATTAACACATAACTCTTAGCGATGAGAGTTACTATTTGTGACAGTGTTATTTGCACCCTCTCACACCAGTGGCATACATGCCCCACTTGAGCTACCTGACGGAATGAATTAAGGAAGAAAAACAATGCAAACAAAACCTATTATTTTAAACAGAGAATTTGCAAATAAAAAGTGATAAGTCCTTTACTGCAGTGCTCCAGAAGACATGTTATCTGTGTCACATCCTGGGGTAGTTGGACTGGGTTAAAATGATTGTGCCTACTACTAATAATAATATTATAATAATGCTGAACATTCTTCGGGTTCATTGAACTGCCAACACCAATGAACCAAACAAATCATTGTCTTATTTGCACAGAAAAAAAAATGATCCATATTCTTATATTCTGCAGTTATTATTGTTGTTATATTACCTAGTCTCTCACACTGTTATAAAACCATGCCAATTTTCCTGGTTCTTCAGAATTCAGTATATTCTATATATAAAAACGTTTTCATGTAATGGCAGGGAATACTGGGATAATGTCACCATTCTCTTCATAACAAAAGAAAATAATTACCCCCTGAGCAAAAGTTAGATTATTGGCAATGTGATTCATTCAGCACTCCATGTGGTACTGTGGTGCTGTACTTACTCACTGACTGTAGCATATTTACTCAATTTGCCCTCATGCTATCACTCAGCTGGGTTCATTTTATAGAAAGCCATGTCACATCGGTACATCTCTTTCACTATTCCAATAGCAAGCCAGTGTTAAGCATAAACACTGTTATCTGTTTTACAATATTGAAATGGGGAGGTGCTCGTTGAGAGCACTGGCTTACAGGTATAGAATAGAACACATTGCCTCCGGCAACTCATTAGTCAGTGACAGCTCCTTCTATGCTGATAATGTTTGCCCTGCTCACACAAATTAACCCATTTTCAGAGATTAGCATAAACTCTGAAAATGGGAAATAGCTTGTGTTTCTAAGCCATTAAGGTACGCTTTTTTTGATCAGTGCACAGGCTTCATCTCAGATTGTTTAAAACATTATTTTTATAGCCACAACCTATGCATAACTACATACAACCCATATATTTTAACATTTAAAGCTTTTGATCCAAAATTAAATGTTTCAAACCAAACCATTAATTATGGACAGTTTGGATCAGTGAGCACTGTGATCCTTTAATTAAAAGTGTGGTTGATAATGCAGTAACATAATATTTAATCAACACATATACATGTTCCAGCCCAGTTTAGATATACAGTGAAGTTCCCACTGTTCTCTGCCTGAATTCCAGCTCATCAGCAGACTTCTCCACAGCAAGGACATCTTTTTCAAACAGCTGTTTGTTATTCTCCATTTCATCAGTTTCATCAGAGAGAGACCTTCTCTTCATAGTCTCTTTAGACTATCTTTCTATTTCTTTCTCCTTCTCTGTTCATCAACATAGCTATATTTTATTTAGCCTTGCACCTGATGCAGACCATAATAGGGATTTTGTGATCACAACATTCGTGATTCCTCTAGCTAATATCTGGTGGACACATATCAATCACTCAGCAATGTAGGTATGCTCTTTCACATTTTCTACTTCATTTTTATTCCAGAAACAACCTCCCATCATTTCTCAAAGTCCATCTCCCTAACCACTGTATCTTGGAAGAATTCATCCATCCTACCCATGATGTAGCCCAAAACAACAGTGTCTGCCCTGTTTTTTTTTTTTTTTTTTTATTATGGGATTTGGTCCCAGATGAACAGCTAGTCCCTAGTCTCTTTCACTGACCCATTTGGCATCAGTGTGCGGGTGAAACATCCTTTTCATTTTCTTTACGCAGGTTTCCTGAGTTTATCATCTCTAGAGGATCTGCATAGTCTATGTTGCACACTGAAACATATCGTAGATGCTTCTGCCATTGTTGACAGGCGTCGTTTACATTCCCCCATGCCCTGCTGCCCCTCCTCTCACTCATCTTCAGCAGGCCCCCTGAGTGTTTTGTCAGCAGTAAATCCCAATCACCCGTGACAGCAGGTATGTGGTTTGCCTTCTCTGAAAGATCAGTCATAAGTTTTGCATACTGTGGCCATTACATCTGATTTAATAAATCAATGAATAAAATAAAATGTTTGTAAAAATGGAAGCAGTGGGCTTTTAGTTTATCTCTGAGAGAGGGCACAGGATCCCTTTCCCCATCCAGGATTCAGAGCCATGCAAATCTGTCTCAGAGCTGTAAACTATGTGATCTTTCGGGACAAGCAGTCTCTGGAATGTCATTTCCTGTGTACAGGCAGATGCAATGCGATTTGTGTAATGCAGTAATTGAAAGTTCAGGAACTACGATCCACAATCCCTCTGAGGAGCTGAGCCTCTGCAGCAATGGAGATTAACTGAATGGAAAAAAAAAATAAACAAATAACAGCTCTGCAAATCACAATGGGATAGGAACAGTGTTCTTTAATTGCATTTCAGGCTTTTGGGTATTTAGTCTAAAACAGGGCATGACTCAGCAAATTAAGCAAGCTGATAGCAAATTCATCTTGTGCATGATCAAATACAGGGAAGCATGTTGATCGAAAGACTCTGTCTTTTACTGTGAGACAGATAACCATATGGGCCTACCCTTTTATTACAATGTGCAATAAAAGAAAGCTAATTTAAAGTGAACTATACACAAATATCAAATATAAAAGTTCCAAAAAAAAATGACATAGATTTACAATTTTACTACAAGTATGATTCATATTGGTTCTTTGAAAGAAATCACAATAATGGAACCTAAACAAACAAGAGCATTGCATTGTTGGCATATGTAAACCAATGCCACATGAGTATTGTGACTAACCTTTTTGCTATATGTTTTGCTATGAATATGCTATAGTTTCAGACAGTCAGAGGCAAAATATGTTTGGAATGTATGAGGATGATAATTGGTTTAGATTATTTTGCATCTGGTAACTATTCAAAGGTGAATTAAAAATTAATAGGAAACAAACAAAGAATGCATTTTCTTCATTTAACATCTGCTGCCATTTTACAGTTTGGAATTAAAATTTCACACCCTGTGAAATAATAATTCTCATTAATTATGATGTGAAATGTTTATGACAACTATTACCATGAATGTTGTATTATCCTTTTATTACAGTTCTTGTAAGGGATTGGTTTAGGTTCTGGGGAAAGTCAGCTGTTGACTACAGTTATAAATGAACAAATGGCCATCATTCAGAAGCTACTTGTAAAATGCCATGCTGATTCCTGGCTTTGTAAAACCATATATGTGAAAGATCACAACAGAAGTTTTCTTATTCAGTTTATTAGTGATAGAAGGTGATCAAGACAATAATTGCTGGTGGTGCCATCATTTTTGCTACCTTCCTAGTTTTTTTTTTTTTTTTTTTTGAGAAAGAAAATGATAATGTTTGTCTTTCTTCTGAAAAGCATGTCCTGGCAAGATGGTTGGCCAAATCTGGCCAGTACTGAAACAAGACTGTTGCATAGTGTCCTCTTAACTAACAGCTCAATGCTAGCCACCTTCTGCTGATCTCCACATGGTGTGGGGAACACAGGTATTCATAACACAGGGGGACAAAAATACATTAAGCTGAATTAGCATTTTTAAGAGAACTAAATTACATGGGCAATTGCTTTATTCAATATATCTTTATATCGCAAAATCAGTGCGATAACAATAGCAATGCCAAAATGATGTATGAGCTTTATTTTCTCTATATACCAAGTTTCATTTATAGTAGGCTTCTGATATACCAGGTCATAATAGAGGGATTTAAGAAAAGTTTGAGTGGCCCAGCACATTACGAGGAAAACAGTTATACCTGCAACGATGATCTGTGCTTTTGTGTTTTGAGGTTTGCTTTGAAGTAAACCTTAGCTTGCTAAATCAATCATTTAAAATAATGTGTCATACCACACCTCAGCATAGTCAAGCCTGATTATACAAATTTAAGCATGCCATAACCTCTGCAGCACACAGTTTCATCGTATAAATATAAATATGTGCAAACACAGAAAATCCTCTGCTGAGTCAGAAAGGCTCCAGGCGAATGTTCAGCACAGCAGGTGTAAATAGGGTCCTAGCACGATGAGAAGAACCCTCCCTCTCCTTCCCACAACACAGGCAGTGAGTCATGGCGTGACTTGCTCATAAACATCCCAATATATTCCTCCCTGTCACTCAAACACATTATTTTAATAGTGGCAGGAAGAAATACAACTTTAAAAGCACAGCTCCGCAGGGAGTTCTGCAGTTCCTTGTGACAAATGCTTGCTTTGGTAAATGTCTGTTCCAATAGCCATATTGTATGTTCACCAGGCTGCCATATATGTCTTATGTTAACACAGGTACATAAAAACTCCTAGGCAGTAAATTGAAAAAGGCCAGAAGAATTGGCAGCCAAAAATAGAATTGCCTTATAAAACGTGGAAAACACAATGGGGAAAAACACCAATTTTTACCTGCTATGGAACACACATTATGAGATGTAAAAACAAAAAACAAGGTCAATTTAATAAAAATGCAAACACTGCAATTGTAAAAGCATAATTACTTTACAACCTGCCAAGCAAATAACTGTGAACAAGTAACTTTTTATTACAACACAGTTTAAAGCAGTCACATGCAAATTGCTTGTATCTGACTGCTTATATCTTGACCAGATGTACTTCGTTTTCAATTTCTTATGATACATGCAGCTAATCTGACATATCTTAAATATGTTATTAAATATAAGTAATATCTGAATTCTGGTATCACATATGAAATCTTGATAATATGCTACTTTATTCATGTTGATTTTCCTTTAAAATAAACAAATAAATAAGAAACTGAAACACAGAGACAATGATTATGTCTTGTGACATTCATGGTGCATGAAAGAAAGGATAGTAACAGGAAAGTAACAGCAGGTTTTTCCCTCAGCTGGTGTTTTATTGCCTAGTTGCAAGCAGTCCGCCCCCAGATTTGGAGTGAATTCTAGGATAAAAATGTCCAGGCTACCAGGCTGCTGCACACAACAAACTGCTCAGGCTTCCCTCAGTGGAGCTCCTGCCAACTCTTAACTTACATGGCCCTTCCGCGCTAACTTCCTTCCCTCTCAACCCCTGACCCCTCCCTGAAACTGCATGCTGTACTGTTACCCTTGAGCTCATTAATGTAACCAGATTCTATCTTAATCCTGGACCCTTGCAAAACCAGCCCTCCTTCTACCAATTACTGTAAAATAGAGGTGAAAATTTGACAGCTTGATATTTTTGAGTCTGCATAATGGTATAATGGTAATCAAACCATTCCTGTACCTTAAGCTCATCACTTAAAACCACTGTCCTGTATAGATAAATCAAACTATACAATAATGAATTAGATGCATGTGACACCAAGTATGCTAATTTTGCTAGATGTTTGTTGAACGAGCCATGTTAATGTGCATATAATGGCTAAGGATGTTGTTACCCTTTGCAAGGTACCTAATCCAAATTGCTTGAGTAAACCATCCTGCTCCATAAATGGATAGTGAGTAGAAATGCACACTTGTGTACATTGCTCTGGATAAGAGCTTCTACTAAATGTCCAAATGTGATTACACATGAAGCTACAAAGGTCAGTCATATTTAATGATGTAAATGTTTGGTCATGCATGATCTTAGGCACATTTGGGGCATGTCCAAGGCCACTTTAAGGACAGATTATTTTAGTGCAAACTCAGACACACCCTTAAGACAGGCTGAACTTCAGCTCCTAATTAACTATGGGTGTTTCATCTCCCATTCCCTTTAAAAGCCACCTGAAAATTTCACCATGGCAGATTGATAACACAACGGCGAGTTAGCAATGAGGGGTTCACTACTGAGGACACAGACTTGCTTTATTCACAGATTTGTTTTGTAATTTATATTCTAATAAATATGACTGTGTGTATTTGCATGTTTCTGCTACAGGTAAGGTCACATTTAGCACTTGAGCTTTCCTAACACCAATCTGTACAATACTGCTGAAAACCCTCCATGATCTTGACTAAAAACCGAACGCAGAATGTTAACACCACAGGTCGTCTTACCTTGGAAACTGTATATATCTCCCACACTGCTCTGACGCATGATATGATGCCAGTATGCACTCCGAGGCAGAGATATTGACTTTGATAACGTTGTCTCATTTGAGCTGGAGTGTATCTGGAACATAAAGTAAATTGTTATGGCTTGTGAATTGTTACATGGTCACTTATGTTGTGATTTTAGGTTATTTTTTCTTGGTGTCTAGGTTCCTAATCTAAATAAAAATTTTAAAAGAAGTAAAATGTAAAAAAACAACTCCATATTATGATCGTGAAAAAACAGGTACACATTTTTTGAATAAATTAAAGAGAAAGCAAATGAAATGGTATCCACGCAAGCAAACATGGGCTCATTAGTGGCCCATCAACTGCACAGCTGTTGGTCTACCAGCTTTTTCAAGCTGAGACTGCAGTGGTGTGAGAGTGGACAGTTGAGGTGACATATTGAGGATAAACTAGTATTTAAGATCAATCACTTATTAAAAGAAGGTAAAACAGGGATGAGCAGCCCTGCCTGTAATGAGCAGCTATACTGCCCATTTGCAAACACTGCCAAACCACCAGCTGTGCAGACCACCTCATGCTTGCTGGCTGGTATGTGACAGCAAAGATGGTGCAATAGCAAACATACATATTATACATATTGTACTCAGTAATTACTGCTGTGCTTGTTTCAAAATTGTAAGGCATTAATTTTAAGCCAAATATTCAATTCCAACTGCTGTAATATAAACTTTGCCCAGAAACAGGTTAGTCAGTTATTCCAGATAATATGTTTTTATCATTGCTCCATAAGTTTGGGCTGAGACAGACACCATTGCGTGGGAGAGAGCAAAGTAGAGACTATTGAAAATGGAAAAAGTGGGGGCAATACATGGCAAAACATTTAACAGAAACCACCTGTGAGCTTTTCTCCATCTCCATCATCATCCTCTCATGTTGCTCAGCGATGGACAGCGTGGCAGAGTGGACTCTCTGATAAATCATTTCGCCCTCTCTCGTTTGAAACGTGAAGAGTCCCTCTCCCGTGTCACACATTCTGGAGCACAGGGACAGATCTTTGTCGTAATGTCATTGCATATAACATGTCTTTATAGATACCATACAGTGGCATTTTCACATTTCTTCACTTCTCTTCTTCCATCTCAGACATATCTGCCGCAGTATTCAATTGTATTTGTTATACATTTGACTTGTGTGAATGAAATGAACAATACTGCTCTTTGCATCACTGAGGAGGACAAAGTGAAGTGAAAAATGGCCTTGTTTAAGACATATCAAAGAGGCACAGAGGAATAAAGGAATTAAACATTTTTAAGTGATAAATTAACTTCTCTGCCAAAGCAAACATTTGGATAAGGTCGATATCACATACAAGCTGACATCATGGAATCTCAGAATTAACAACAAGGCTTTATAGATGCTCAGGGGTAATATACGGTTAATAAGCATGGATTTTTATATTTTGTAAAGGTGATTACAAAATACTTTGATGAGATAACATTGCATGCAATTTTAAAAATACAGATTACTGGAGTAAATCATGTATAAAAACTATTGTAATGAAATATAAATGCTTTACAAATAAACAGATTAAGAATGATCACAAGACTATAGGCTATTATGTACTTTCCAAGCCGATTCAAACAACAGTAAACGTTACTGTAATAACTTTATTATTACTACGTGTATCCTACTGAACATTTCTTTAAGGGACAGGGCTTAACTTATATGTTAATGACTAGCTTAGTGTAGAGTCTAATGTAAGAATGCTTTTCTCTGACATGATGCACTTTTCTCTAAATAGTCAAGAAGCCACATGTGACAATTACTGAAACCATTTACATATGAGTGAATATGATCACAAGGGACCAGACCACATGGTGGGGACACAGTGTTTTTCTCTTTTTGTATTTAATCATCATTATTAGCACACTGTCATGGTCATAATCACCATCCTCATCATCATCATCAACATCATCAGCGTTATTTATGGCATAACTAATAAACAGTAAATATAGCCTTTCATACCGTCCTGACTCAAATGTAAACCAGGTGGAGTCTCTTCCATATCTCCTCAGGGAGTTGAGAGGCCACATGACCAGCTTGACTCTGGGGTTGTGGATGTCCCACAGATAAATGTTCTCGTGGGTGATCTGCATAGTGCACTCCCCATAGATGTCCAGATTTGGCGTAGGCATCAGGTAAACATTGAATCTCTCTGAAAGCATGGGCATAAAACAGAAATATAGTAAATGACTACATCTGAATGGGCCAGAACTGCATGCATCACAAGTCCTTACCAACTAAAAAGGCTATTTTAATAAGAAGGGTGTCCATGCTCAAGAATTACATTATATTTTTTTCTTAAATAAAAAATTACAACAACCTTGAATCAAGATTAGGCATATTATTCAGTCTAATGAATCATAAACATCAGTTGATGTAAAATGTTAATTCTCTCAGAATTTGAAGAACCTGAGACCCACAGATACACTAAAACTGAAATGACAAACTGAATGGTAAGTGAAGCATGCTTAAAGTATAATGGATCTTATATAACCAACAGATAAAGACAATCATTCTGAGAAATCAGGCCAGGCTTGTCAAGAGCTTTATTATTTTCATTTCTCTCAAGTGTGCACCCAAAGTTGAAAAGAAAATATGAAGGTCAGTGGTTGGTTGCCATGGAGCTGAGGTGGAAATCAAGCAGTCATTATATTTTGGTAGAACTGGGGGTTGAAACTTAGCACAATCTCAATTATTTTAGGCTGAGTGCACTTTATAATTAAAATTAATAGTGGCTAATTATGGCTAATATTTCAAAATAAGCTATGTGTCTTGTGAGAGGAAGTGGCTATGTAATACCGTACTATTTTGGGACCAAGAAATGAACTCTGATTTAATTATTGGACCTGCTGGTAGAGCTCTTTAATGGAAGCATTAATAGAGAGCTTTCTCTGTTACTCCCCAGCAACTGAACTGAATAAATAACAACCCTCTGCTTATCAATCATGACCATATTGTTTTATTTTTATGAAAATAATGCAATAACATCTTTATGCTTTATATAAATGCTTAATTATAAGTGGCAAACAGCATTATTTACTGCAAATATGGTTCAATAAAGATAAATTAAAAGCAGTATATTTCATAACTACAAACAATGAATGTTCAATTAAAACAACTCTGCCAATTAATGCATTCATTGTAAAATACTATGGTGCAACATTAAAAATGAGTGATTTCTCCATATACTTGTACACTTCTTACTTTACATTGAAGCTCTGTAACATTACATCAGTAATAAGAATTCCATTCAACATATATTTCATTTAATAGGTTTAAAACATAATATTTTCCAACTAGATTATGTGCAGAAGACAAATGTGATGTCTGACTGATTTATGTATCATACAAAACATAAAAATCATAGGAAAATAAAGCATGGAATCAGAAATAGTTTGTAGTCAAGAAGTGAATTAAACAAGGATGTCTTTCGTTAAAGTACACAGTTAGGGATACTACTGCAAGTCTTTACATATTAAAACAACTCTTCAATATAAACAGATTCAATCCAATTCAATTCAATCCTTTAATACGTTTGTTTACTTTCCTATAATATGTTACTTCAATTTAAAAATCATAATAAAAATATAAAAGATGGCATTAAAATAACTGCAGATTTTATATTTCAAGTCACACTGCTGCTGGTAAAATATCTTGAGAAGAAACGTAGCACATTTATTTTACTTTGTTTAAGTGCTATAATCCCATCCATCTCTCTGACAAGCTTCATTATGAGAAAATGCACTGATGCACAGCAGTACTCATTAGGCTTTATACAGAACCATGGTAAGAGCCAATAATCTGTAAACATGAGACCAGCCAAACCTTTAAGGCCTTTGTTTCACTAACACATTTAATTCACTAATATAATCATTTATCATTACAAAAAAGACCCAAAAGTTGCAACTTCTCAGACTAATTGGACACTAACCGTTTTGTTCCCGCTGCACGCCCGCTGCTAACAGGTCTGGTTCGCCAAGACTGATATCATTAAGCCTTGTGCCCAGACACTCCACACACAGCAGTTTACACCACTCTTCAGCCTCTAACTCTGCATAAAACACACAACAACACAGGGATGAGACCTTCCAATACACGTGTGTGTGTGTGTGTGTGTGTGTGTGTGTGTGTGTGTGTGTGTGTGTGTGTGTGTGTGTGTGTGTGTGTGTGTGTGTGTGTATGTGTGTGTGTGTGTGTGTGTGTGTGTGTGTGTGCGTGTGTGTGTGTGTGTGTGTGTGTGTGTGTGTGTGTGTGTGTGTGTGTGTGTGTGTGTGTGTGTGTGTGTGTGTGTGTGTGTGTGTGTGTGTGTGTGTGTGCAGACACGCATTTAGAGAAAAGGCATGCAGGATTAATGTCAGGATAAAATGTGAGACATAACTACATAGTAAATCATCAGTCCATAGAGGAGGGAAAGAAGGAAGTTATGTGCACAGAGAACAATTGATTGTTACATTTCCTTTGCTTAAGGAGCTATGCAGCTTTCCTTTTGTTATGATTGGATTTTGTCATCAGAGGAGATGGGAAATAAGTTTATGCACTGAATTCAAGAGGATCAATAGTCTATTATGCACAATGAAGGACAGAGTAAGTGCTCTCTATCAGGTTTATTGAATGAAAATGACTAATATTCTTGGGCAAAGAGGAAATGTCTTTTGTTGGGTCAAAGAAACAATTAAAATGAAACTATGGGAAGGAAAGGGAAGTCTGTAAGGATTTCATTATAAGAAGATTTAGTAGCAGTAGTAGTAGTAGTAGTAATAATAATAATAATAATAATAATAATACTTATGATCAGCATTAAATGACAAGTTTCAGATTTTCCACTTCTTTTTCATTTATAAAGAAAAAAGTCTAACTTAAGACAGCCCTCATGCAAATCTTTCACATTTCTTTTTCCCCGAGATGCACAGATAAAAAATTCAATTTGAAGAAAATTACTTTTTTCAGTTTGGTATTGTTTTTCATTTTCGACAACAAAAACAGGATTGCCATAATCTTGCCATTTTTAAATTGAAAACTAAAATGAAAATTATCCGGTTTTAAATGAATTTCCCTTCCCGTTTTTGTAAAAAAAAAAAAATAAATAAAAAAGAACAAAACAAACAAGCCATAGCCATTTCATTTGATTTGATGAGAGCTCTGCACCATTTGGATTATTCTGGCAGCTGAAAAGGTCATTTTGCAGCAGACAGCACACCAAAGAGAGCAGTTAACAACTAGTATAAAATGACCCCATGGGGAGCTAAAAAAGGTAATGATTCCCATTAAACCACATGTCATACACACACTGAAACACTAACTGCTAGTAAGATCTGTATTAATCAGCTACTGCAGCCTTCAAAACAACTG
This sequence comes from Albula goreensis, assembly GCA_022829145.1. Lineage (NCBI taxonomy): Eukaryota > Metazoa > Chordata > Actinopteri > Albuliformes > Albulidae > Albula > Albula goreensis. The sequence continues at coordinate 15,941,659 of CM040756.1, forward strand.
GGATGAAAGGTTGAAAATATCAGAGATGCACTGCACCACAGAACTCCAGCACAGCTGATTAAGGTGGAATAGGATGCAACAAATTGGACATTTCACCGGAAACACTGTTTGTTTTGATACGTCTCCAGTACAAAGGACTGCGAAAAAATGGTGAAACGCGTATTTATACTGATACAATGAAGCTGTCAGGAGCACCGACAGGTCACATATTAATGTTCTAAGCCTCGGATAGTTGGTGTAAAAATTCCCTTTTTTAAATGTAATTCATAACTCAGTCAATTTAATAACTGTAACTATGTCTTTTTTTTTTTTTTTTACCATGTGCCCATTCATGCTTCATGTTATTCAATATTGATGGAAAATGTCAAGATAAAAAATGGCCAATGGTGCATCATGTGTCATGACAGACTTATTGTATGTGATTATGTCTCTAAAAAGTCTCTAAAAAGATTTGGGAAAGCAAATAAAATAACCTCTAAATTAGCAGTCTATCAGTTTGTGAGAAAGTGTAAAAAACAAATATGAGTGTGACCTCTCCCAATGTTTTTTTTTGGTTTTATGAAATAATAATCAAAATACTCTCAATTTTTTAGCTCTTGTCCCTTATGACTGTTTCACACAGTTTCAAGCTGACCTTTCAGAATAATTGATGAATTTAAATGCTATGGTGAAGCCACGCTTATTGAGGCAGCCTCTGTTGTCAATCTGAGACAGCACAGAAAAGCATGTGTTCTCCTCCAAAACCGTACTGTCCAACACTCTCACTCTGTACCAATGACCCTCACTAATCACATGGGTGGCCACAGTCCACAATCACAGCTCACACTGAAATGAGTACGGAGAATATGTGTGTGTGTGTGTGTGTGTGTGTAGGCAGACCGCAGGTGCCTGACTGAAGGGCAGGGTCACCAGCGAGCACTGAGACATGGATATCCCTGGTAGCTGATTCCCTCCATCCCTGGGCCATGTTACTGCCAATTATGTGTTACCTGGTGAGGCTGGTGGCCACAGTCAGCAGGGTCACACTGTGGATTCAGCATCAGCCCATGGGGCCCATCAAAACAGAAGAAAAACGCAGCATGATGAGTCATCCAGAGGCCCTGCAATTTCTCTCTCTTCACACATTAAAAAACCAAATATAATTTTATTTCTCTTTCCTCAGCCTCTCAAGTCATGTGTTGATATCCACCATGATCCATTGTCGCAAAGTCACAATTCAGATAGGTAAGGTACTAGATTGAGGTTCTGAATATAAAAATGCATTGCCTTATCACTTAGTAAAGCCAGAAATGAAAAAAGATCTTTAAAAGTTGTTGTCAAACCAGCTTAATTCATAGGTAGATGAATATTTTGTATTGTAATGAGTGTCATAGGAATATCTTGTACTACAATTATTAAATGGATACCAATGACTCAAATAACTGTTCACAACAACCCCTCAACCTGATTGTGGTTAATGAACACCAAACCCACTCTCTACAACAATTTGCCACCTTACATCAAGATTTTCCAAAGTTCTCTGAGAACTTTTTGTAAGTGCAACCCAAGCATAAAGTATATTTGTCACAGTGAGTAAGGGTGTTCATCTTTAGACATCTTGCACGGCCAAGCTCCATGAATACAGACTTGTGACATATCTGTCACTGCAGCTCCAGCGCTGGATAGGACTGAGAGAAATGCAGTGAGGTGAGAACGGGGAGCACAGCACAGAACACCACTACAATGTGGCACCTCCCTGCAACATGGAGCTTTCTTTAGTTTGTCAGAGATAAACAAATGTGACCTTTAAGTGTGTCTAACTTCTCACACACTTGTAGACCCACTGAGTGGAAAATTGAATAAACAAACTCTTCATCAGCATGGAAGGCTGTGACGAGTGTGGCGCATGAGGCCGAATGGAAAAAGCTCAAGCATTCCCCCAGCGTTTTTGGATCCGCATTATTATGCATCTTACTAGGGTGGGGAACAGGACTGCGCAAGAGCGTCAAGCAGCAAGAGACTGCGTCTAATCTGCCGGGCGAGCGGGAATCCAATGGAACCCTGGGACTTGTGTCACAAAGAAATAACAAGTTGCTGCACCCTGCCAGTGCTGACAGTACTCTGGTGAGGCAAAAGGGGAAAATTCCTAATGCAAAAAATAAGCACATAAGAACATAAATAGCCCATCACGACCCCGAAGTAATGCACATTCTATAATGATTCCGCTGGAGGAAGGCTTGACATGGCTGCCTGAGGAGAGGGAAGTGATTTGTACCGGAGGCATGGTCCCCCTGCATGTGGTTGGACATCCGAGTAAAAGGAGCTCCATATGGCTGGAGCTTCTGGGGAAGGGAAGTGTCAGAGAATGGCAGCTGTGGGCATGTACCTGAGCCAAGAGCGAGGGAGAGAGTTCACTGCACTGCATGAAGAGCACTTAATCCCACCGGAGAGGCAGAGTTAGGGCCCAGCCAAATTACAGCAGGAACCGGACACTGATTGCAATGCAGACTTTTTACTGCATATTCTTGTTTTTCACTGGTTTTCTCCTTCCGGTTCTTCATTTTACAGTTACAGGTACCTTTATTTTTTCAAGACATGGTAAATGTGCAAATATTGTGATTCAGTATTTTTTTCAATCCTTATCCAATTCATATAATTCCTGATCTGTCAATGAGTAGCCATTTTTGGAAAAATATTTGTGTAACTGGGCATCGAGTCATATCCATGGGTATATTCATTTATATATAATTCATAAAACAGAAAAATATGACAATATACCCTTTGCTTACACCATTTATAAAATACTGTAAATTAGCATTGAAATCCCTGATCCTGGATCCAACAATTAGATTCCTGATCCAAAACCAAAGTAGCAACTAATTAAATAGCACTTAGATAATGCTTCATTTTATATTTGAAAGCACTTGTCTTTCTTGTATAAGGAAGATATGGCAGTTGTTCAGTGAGAAGTAACAGTTGCATTCTGACACTATGGCATACAAGGGAGACCGGGGTTTTGGCAGAAATGTGGTGACAGACAGAATGTTTACCTACCTCAGTAGCTAAATCTTTACATAAAACAACAAAATGTGAGTGGTGATAAATAGTGACAGATAAGAAAAATCGACTCATCGCTGGAAAGGCTCAGTAAATTACTTGGCTATTCACAAAGGTTCTTTTAGAACCATCAGGTCATACATCATTTGTCAGTCTGTTAACCCTCAGAGATGCATTTTTTCAATTATATATCAAAGCCTGTGTCCATTTTAAAATCCAAAAGTGGACAGAGTATCACTGTTGTGTATTGTGGCCACATAACATTATTTCTACTTCAGACTAAAAATAATGCAGACCACACAGGGTTTTTCAATCTTAACATGAACAATGCCTCACAATTTGATTCTCAATTATTTTGCTCAGGTAGGTATTTGTTGGATAGCAAGTGTCATCAGCAATGTTTAACATTTTATTTAGAGATATTCTTGACAAGTGGACAAATACAATGTTCAAATAACATATCAGTATGGCAATTTTGGGTATCATCCTTAAAAACTACAAGAAATAAATCCATAAAAAAATGTCCTTTGTATTAAATAACCCCCAGTCACACAGTTCACTAAATATTAAACGCTGCTTGTGGGAAGGTTAACCTGAATCTTGTTAATAGCTTTAAAATGTGTTGTAATGCAGACCTAAACTTCAAACTCTATCATCACAAAGTATTGAGAGGATCCTTCATCCCACTTCATTTACTTCCACTCAGTTCCCAATTGATATAAATCTTTCTTCCCTGAAATTATATTGAGGGAATCTTTTTCAAAAGACAAATTATTGCAGAGAAATGATTCTGCAAAATATCACTCTCCTCCCCACAGCTCAGCTGAAGTAGTCTGAGGTGCTAATGACGTCTCAGCAGGACCACTTTATATCTTCCAGTCCCATGACTGACATCCCTGGGAACATTTTTTAAAAGTGAATCAAGGCATTAATTATATTTCAGAAGTGATCTACAGTTGGGCTAAATGCACTTTTAAAGAACCGAAAATTACATTCTCAGTTACCTTAAAGTGTACCTATGTTGCGCCTTGCTGTGATTAAATTACCTTTTGATCCTTCTATGATGGCTTTTTCTTGATGATAATTCTAATGAGGTGATCTCAGTCAATGTTTTAGCCCGACTTTGCTTGGCCTTTTTTCTGTTATCTTTGTACATTGTTTCTCTGTCTAGTACCATCCACAGTAGTCATTTACAGCTGTGAAATGCGTCACAGCACACCTCCATTACATCCCATAGGGGTAATTTAAACCACTTTTGGAAGCTTGCCTAGAATTCTCCACCAAGCTCCATGCTACAAGGTATAATTGGACTGAGCCACATTATACACCAACACCTAGGCACTGCTCTATGGAAATCAATACATCTGTCCCCTCTTAATAAAGATCCACACAACTAAATGGAGCTAGAATAAGCTCTGTCTTCCTGCCTGAGTATCAGCACAGTGCCCTAATGCACTGGAGTTTGGTGTTCCAGCAACCAGAAAAGCCCATCAGACAGGAGATATTGCTTACCTGACTCACAAGCAAATGTCTTTGACGTCTCATCATAGAAGATAATTGCTACTGCATGTTTCTTGGTCTCCCGGGGCATTCTGGTTATGTTCTTGATGCTGTGCAGCTCAGTTATCTACAAATTGAAGATGAAAACATTGTTGTTACCAAACTGAATTAGCCGAGTCGAGGAGGCAGGTCCAGGGTAAATTCTGAAGTTATTCAGTCCATTCTAATTAGGTGAAAATAAAAGCGCCCAAAAATAAAGGCTTGGTATTTAAAAAAGAGGTATTTTGTCCTAGACTGGGAGCATTGCAGACTGACATTAGAGATGTAGTGCTGCCAAAGATGTAAGGTTGTTTAATCTTGTCTTTAATACCAACACACAGAGTCACATATTGCCCCCATTAACCCCATCCCAAACCCCAACCCCCAATTCTGCACCACTTCTTCCCATTACCTACATAAAACAAGTGAAAATGTGGTGGAAAAACTACTGTATTAATGATTAATATTTCCTTCAACTTATTATGACAGAAGGAAAAGTGAATTAGGGAAATGTCATTCAGCAATTATTGGTGTTAATTACTACTATCCACACACAAGCCCAGAAAATCATCACATTCCGTATTTTCATTTTTCATTGATGAGCAATTAATGAAAATACACTTATGAGCAATGTCGATGGAGGGGAAAAACAAACAGTAATGAGCATCATCAACATGAGTACAAATTAGTTGCTAATCATCCCTTTGAAATAAATGACATGTGGTTAACTAATTTTGCCCCAATCAGACCCTGTTAGCACCTCCCAATGTTAATGTGTTTTACAGACATTTTCATATATTTTCATGTCATTGTTCCTCTATGAGAACATTTTTCCCAGTTCTTTGTTTTTTGAACACTTTTTGTAGCTTTTTCTTGGTGTTGCCGTGTCATTGAATCTGCTACAAGGCCCACATTCCTTGATTTGTTAAATTAAGGCTGATGAAGGGACAAACCTTTGTTCTACACCAAACAGCACACTCGCCTCAGGGCAGCCCAAAGTTGACTCAAGCATGAATTTTGCCTGGTTTGCTGTAATGTTTGCTTCCCTTTAAAACATTAATTTCAAACCATAAATACTGCATGATTCAATGAAAATCTTGCTCCGTTTACAATAAGGGGAGAGTACTTGTCTTTTTTTCTTTTACGTCATCCTTTAAGATATAATACCTGTTTAATTATTGACAAGAAGGAAGCATGTTTTAACCTCAGACTCCCCTACATAATATAAAAGATATACAAAGTGTTTAGACTCTCCTACATAATATACAAAAAGCGTACTGGATATTCCTTTGGCCCTGTAGGAAATCTCTTTCTCAAATTCTCTACAGTATTAACATGGAGAAAGGGTAAACAACAACATTGATGCACACATGTAGAACATTACTAGAGCTTCAGTCCCTGAACAAAGATACAGAGTGTATATTAGCATATGAGGATATTAAAATGAGGAAATGTTAAATATTAAATGTGTGTATCATGCACCCAAGGAGCAAATGGATATTTCATCTGTACATTTTTAATTATGGCTTGTGTGGCAAAGAGGGAGCCATGAATGCACTTTTTGTTGTGCAAATCAGTGTTGTCCCAACACTGGCAGAGTGGATACTGTAATTTTAGCTAGAAGTGAAGACACTTCAGGCAAGTATAAGTTCATTTTGTATCCAGAACTCTGTGTTACCAAAACAATGTGTGCTGGTGTACTTTGCTGACAAGATGCGTACAGGTTGGTAGGAGGAGCTGTTAGTTTTAGGAAGAGGCATCAAGTAAAGATGTAGGAAACCGAGACAGGACCCAGACAAGACAAAGAGGAATCAGGTCAAGATCGAGGCAAGACCAAGACACAGACCTTTGGATCTTAAGAAAGGTTTCAAGGCTCCACACTGTTACATAATGACCCAAGTTTGAAAATGTACTTCAATGAAAGAATAAGTATGTTGACTGTAAATGTTCCTCCTACAACACTGTCCCACATGCCCTGATATATGTTCTTGCACACATTATAGATGTGATGTAGCTATCCTGTTCATAAAGCTTCTGTTTTATAAGCATTTCTTAGCGTACAATACATGGTAAATTTTGCTGGAGAGGGTCATTAGTCAGTTTTCACACTGATCACCAGCAAAGCCTCAGAATCTTTATTAAAGGTGCTGATACTCTTCCACATCTCAGAAACTCTCCAAACTACTTACCTTAGGAGACATTGGGGTTGGTGGGCACTGGCCTTTGCATCCCTAGATCCTGATAATACAGAACCTGGCTGCACAGCAAACAAGCTGTCACATGTCACTAATAATAATAGCATGATAGAAAATGTACCTGTCTGGAACCTCACACATTGCAGTTTTTTTCTTCAGTATTGTTTTTGATTCCTGTCTGATGTTGGTTGTTTTGGGAGATTATATATCATTGATATACCCGGATAACGTGAACACAGAATCAGGAGCACATAGAAATGGAAGTTGTGGCCTTCATGAATAACACAATCAGACTGGAAACAGCAGAAGATATTGGTTCAACATCGCGGGGAGGAGACTCTTCCTGATCTTCACATTGGCACATTCAATTCAGAGGCATATTGTGGCCAGGAAATGAGAACTTGTTAAACATTTTTGATCAGACAATAGTTGAATGCAGAACTACATTATTAAATTAAATTAAATATATTCTGCACATGTAGACAATTTTCTTCAATATGATTTCTGTTGTTTCTTGACAGGTAACTACCATTACATGATTGTACTCCACTCTGAACAAAGCATGGGCACACTGCCCAAGCCATAGTAAATTAATCAGGTGGGCTGTTTGCCCACAAAGGAAATTTGGGCTGTTTGAACAACAAAAGACAACCTGTACACTGCCTATACAGACTGGGGAATTTCCATTTCTGTACCCTGGCAGCATATTCACAGGCATCTATCTGCTTCACTACTATGTCAACAATAAGTGAAACATTTCTGAGATCATTTAGAGGCTGAAGTTTTATGAATTCCACAAAGAATAAGAAGGCTATATTTAACCTACATGAAGCAATGGGAGCCATTTTTGAAAACTGTGCAAAATACATTTTGTATAAATGGTAGGTTTTGGGACAAAGAAATGAACTGAAAAGTATATGTCCTTTATTTCACTTATATTCCAGCATGGTGTTGCTCCTGTCAGGTAAGCGTGTACAGCAGAAAGCACATGTTTTGCGTATTCACAGATAAACAGTTGCCAGTGGCATTTTTAGGTTTGTCAGCTACAACAGGAGAGATCAGAGTGCTGACGGAAGTGACACTGTATGTTCCTGACACAGAGGCCAGTGGGAAAACTGTGTGAACAGTTGAGCAGTTGAAAGTTCAGGTAATTTCCAAATGAGTGGCACTGATGTTCCTATGTGACAAGGCCAACAGCCTCCAAATATAAGAGTACATTTTGCTGATGGTATCTTTCTAAAGCTACTATTAAGTCTTCATAAAGCTTTTTGCGCATCACAGAAACCTAATGACAACTACTTTATATTCCATGTAGAGCGTGTAATCTAATTAAACTGTTTACTAATTGGGTGATGGAGACAATCTGAACAACATAACAAAATCAAAAGTAGTGTCACAGCTCCAATCAGTTGCTGCATCTTCACTTATAATTTAATCAGACTGTTCAGCATGTTTCTTATTTAAGATGAAAAGACATTGTGTATGATAATAAGCCTTAATTACAATCTTTTCAGGGGACTGGCAAGCTAAAAGAAGATATTATATTTAGGATTATCTCCTTCAAAATGTGAAAAGTCCCAGAAGGAACTTGTTAAATTGGCAAATACATCTTCATCAAATTTGTAAGAGCCATGTAATTTCCACAGTCTAATCATATAAAGTTGATTAGCAGTAACTCCAAACTACAGCACATGTAGTAAAAAGAATACAAGGACTCAACACTTTAGAATAGAAGTACAATTTGTCATGGTTGTCCTGAAGAAAACCAAGGTCACAGCTTGTCTGCGATGAACAGACATGGTTGAAAGGGTCAACAACTTTGACAAATGGACATTGTCAAGTTTTGTGCTGCATCTAAAATTGGCAGTGTCCCATGGGCATTCTCTTTGTGCACAGAAGTAATATTTTGTTGACATTCAATACACATTTTTAAAGGAAACATATATCAAAAATGTTGACCCTGGCATATTAAAATTTACTTTGAGTGAAAGTTTTTTTTTTGTATAAATTAAGGCCAAGAACATCTCCAATGATAAAATCTACTCTAATGAGGAAAAAATATCAGTTACTCTCCCAACATGAAAAAAACAAACATTATGAAATAAGGATCAAATAACTCTGCTGCAGATTTTAGCCTGTAGTTAGAGGAACATGTTGAAAAAAATCTTAAAAGGCATATTTCAATTGATAGCTGTCAGTATTCAGTCAGTTAAAAATTCCAGACAAGGACAAGATTAATCTTCTCACTTTCTTTGCCTGGCATGTTTAATCAATAAGTCAAGGTCAAACCACTGGGAGAGAAACTATGTCTTCATTGATTGTATTTACAAATATAATTTGCTACAATATCCTCTTCTTTCAGGTTTCTTTATATGATATGAGTTCGCCTATCAGATTCTGTGACTGTATGACATACATTTCTAAGTAATTAATATTTTTGGAACATCAAGATTTCAGCAATCTCAGATTCTCCCATCTTACACCTTATGTTGAGCTCTTGAGGTGTGATTTCACGTGTGATTTAATTACCCCAGAAATTCTTGTGATTCACACAACTTCTTGCTGGCTGCACCACTTTATTTTCCATGATAGTTTTGACAGAAGATACCCTCAGGCTACAGCTGTCATCATCAGAGAGACCTCATTAGAAAACAGTATGCAAATAATGGTAATGGGGAATTAACAAGGCTGTCTGAGCTGTGGATATGATAACAATGCAGGTAATGAATCACAGAACATATTCAGAACCAATTATTGAGGAACTGGAAGAATAACTGAAGGAAGAAGGAATTCAAAGTGGGAAGAACTGACAAGGATTACTTTTCATGAATATTTTTGACTTAATGTTTCAGGCCGTGCGTTTCGCTACATTATATATCCAAAAAAACACAGCTTACAATTTAAAGCTACAGCATAAAGTTACTCAAACATACAAGCATACACGGTGGTCTCTGATTCTGTTATGTGAGAGAGTGGTCTGAATATAATCATGTCTGCATGCGTGTATGAAGCAGCCAAGGAAACCCTCAAAAAGTATCGCTTAAAGGGCTCCAAGCTTTGTTATTTTTTCATGATCTTGTGTCCAACCATAACACAAGATTTCTTAAGAACTGTAGCAAGGAAAAATGGCACTCTACAATAATGGACTTCACTCAGGACAGCTCATTGACCCCTCGCGATTAATCATGGTATTTTAGTGGTACTTCAATGCTCAAATTGTACATGTACCTTTAATGTTATTTTTAAATAAGGGTTTGATTTACTAAGATCCCAAGCAACCGGTGTCATTTTGCATGCACACCCAAAGTATTTGTACTATTTGTAATCTTAACATTTCAGAGTCATTATGTAAATAAATCTGGCTGCAAATGGCCATATTTAAATGAGGGATTTTGCATGTTTGGATCTTGACCTTGGTTTACAACTGATTGTTACACTGGATGACTGCCAAGAGTAAGAAGTTTGTCAGAATTGAGATTGTCATTACTGTCGTTACTAGCAGTACCTGTGCAGTCAAATAAAACTGTTGTTATAGTAGATGTTGCAATGTTTGTTTGATTCAAATAGCAGTTACACTTGCATTCTATAACACGTATATATTTTTACACAAACTATTCCAATGGGGATAAAGAACACCATGATTAGAATATATGGTGATTTCCAATGAATTTACCGTTTGGCCATGGTAAATGGCCAAATGCCTTCTATCACAGTTTGCATGTCATTCCTCCTTCTCTTAGGAGAAAATCAACTGTTGTTTGGGGGAAATCATGAACCTAAAACTTAAAATTGCTGCCTAGTATCTATAGTGTCTTTCTCAGACAGGTGTCATCAGAATGCATACTATATAATTATGAATAAAAAATGTATTTATATAAAGTCGGTTTCACCAATAATTTGTGTACCTTACATATGTTGCTTTGGTTGCAGAAATGACTACCAGGAAAAAGAAGTTAGAGCTGTCCTACATACTGCAACAGAAAACCAGGTCTGAATATGTTTGCAGTTTGTAGTTTTAAAATTAAACAGACCACAGGGAAGAAAGTTCTTCAACAGCAGAATAGAACATTCTTTTAAGCACCTGTGAATAATTTATTCACACAGACATTGTTGCATGGAAGGCATACTTCAAACAGTTAAAATGGCACATTTTTCACAAAACCTAAACATGAAATTCACGAGAGGGTGTACTTTATTAAATAGTAAACTATTCATTAAACCGTCAATCAAATGTACAACTAACTTCCATCAATGGCAGCAACAGTGTATGTAAATCTGGTTTTTATCTGGCTTTATTACCAAGACATTTCATTAAAGACAAAGTCTAGTTGTATTTTTCATTGAAGTCTCATAAATACAGCTTTCACCAACCTTGTGGAAATTCCTGAAGTAAGCTGCCTTCTCATCAGGAAATTTTTCTAATCGCCGTGGCCCTTTACTTGATGCCTTCTTAAATACCAGCCAACATCTCCTGAAGATCTGTCAAAGAAATTGAAATCATGGCATTAGGGAATTGTCAGCGCAGTCTTCAAAGCCAGCAATTAAAGGACTCAAAATAACATGCAGACAAAGTGGAGGCTACTGCCTGTAATGGAATAAGTCTGATCTCTGGACTAACTTGGTCAGATGTCCTGGGTCAAATGTCTTTTTCCACCAAACCTGATATGCTTGGAAAAAGTCCACATACTAAATTACAAATTAAAACAAAAAACAAATGCAAATATGCAGACATTATACTTTACTATCTGTATAGCACAACAAGTACTAATTCCATTGTAGCTCTACTAAAGCATGTGCAACATTTCCTCTACTGTAATATAAAAAGGCAAAGATCAAAGGACATAAATGTCAGAACTGTCTTATTTCCCAATGCACCTATAAATATCACACAGTTATTCTTATCACAGGACAACTCATTTAACAAATGTAATTGAAGATACCACACAGTAGTGTCTGTGTGAACAGTTTTGCTGAGAAAGTCTGTTGGATCCTTGCATTTTTCGACCATTTCCATTGAAAATTCAAAGCCATATTATGGCAAACAAAATCTGTTTAGACCAATCCATGAGAAATTCATCTTCATGATGGTTCTTTCCAGACAGGGGAGTTTCCTTTTCAGTTTCCTGCTCTACCATATCACTTATGGTGCTTACCATGTATTGATTAAAAATACATCATGAGAAGCATCAAGAGTCTGCCTGCTATTTTCTTACCTGCAGGCCCACACCTTTGTCAGAATCAGGTTACTGTTACCCTTATTACTGTTCTAAGGTCAGCCCTAAAAGGAGGACACTCACTCACAAAACCTGCAAAAAGTGCTGGTCCACTCAGAAAAGGAATTGTTTCATTTAATTGAAAAACCATGTGTCATAATGCAAAGCTATGCCAGGGGTCCTCCTCTCACTTTAACCTTACAGTACATTAGTAATCCCATGGACTTTTCCACATTACAAACTATCGTATAGAATAACATGGCAGACAACCCCATTGCATCTGTTCAAAATTTTAAAAAAGGGTATCCTCAGACTCAATAATTTTTCATTTCAGACAGTAAAATATATTTCTAAAGCAAAAGGTTTTACACTGAATTTCACCCTAAACATTGTGTGTTCAGGCAGTCATAATGATGCTAGCAGAAAGCACTTTAAATGTGCACCCAACAATCCTATTTGGGATTTAAAGCATTGTCTTGGAAGCTGAATTTTCAGAAGCAGCATGCGTTTCTTGCAGGACAGCCAATCTCCATTTGCGTGATGTATGTTTGCCCTCACAGCTCCTCCATGAGCAGGATTCATTTTGTTTACTCGGCTGATGGTCTTCATGAGAAACGGGGGAAAAGCAGAAATGAACTTGACATTCAACACTACTGAGTATTGACAGAATTCTCTGTAACCCTCTGTTACTCTGGATGCAACACTTAACCTTTTGTTTGTCATCTAAACATGATATCAGCAATGTAAAAACAGCATTGAAAAAGAAGATCTTATGCAATCTAACTGTACTGCATAGGCCTGCAGGAAAAAAAACCAGCAGCCAGTAGGGTGAACGATATGAGGAAAATAAGCAATGTGCAATAACATTGCTGGATATTGCAATGACCATATGACCATATGACCATATGCGATTAATGCATGCTGAAGTGTCAACAGTTCAGTCTTTCTCCTGCTTTCATTATACAACTAAAATAGACCTAGACAATGACAAGCCTATTATATCAAAACATGAAAATAAAATATTTCCAACAATTGTTGAACAAATTGAAAATGAAAATAAACATGATAAATACATTTTAAAGTTCCGCTTTCCTAGTCCCATTTCCATACCTGCTATTTCCCTCTGTGCTTCACTCACTTCCTTTCCACAGCTCCTGTTACACCCTCTCTACATTTCTCCAACTCGGTTACCAATAGAAGCAAAATCCCTAACTATATGGATTGTTGAAACAGAAATATATTAAAATATATTAAAAACAATTATCTATGCATGTTGTTAAAATTTACTACCACTAGAAGGCTATTGAAAGTCAGATATCACAGTTTTGTGAAGTTTATTGAGCAAGTTGAGACTACAGTGATAATTTAAAAAAAACAAGCCCTAGTATCCTAAAGCTCTCTCACAATCTCTCTCTTGCAACCAGAAATCATAGCTTCTGAGGTCCCCATCCAATAAGGTGCATTCTGCCATGCCATCTTATACATGTTCCTCAGACTATAATGAGTTATAAATAAACCAAGCCGATTAATTAATTAAAGCCTTGATTGATGACTATTCTTTTATTAAAACCTTTTAATTATATTCTTTGACACATTTTGCTTAATTGAAGAGAGCATTCCCATTCAGTTATCAGGATTTTTAACTGAAAGTCTCATCACACATCAGACATTAATGCTATGGATGTAGTAAGTTCTGAACAAGCAAGCACGCTGGATACAAAACTTCCATGCTACAGCTTTATTACATTAGGTGTGCTATGTAAAACCATGCCAAGTATACTCTTCCTTTATCATCAAATGGGAAGCGATTCATGATTAAATTAATCAACTAATGCCAAAACATAATCAACTAAAAATGTAATCAGTGAAAAGCATTAGTTATTAGTTAAGTGGTCAATCACCGTAGTTTAACAATTAATCCTCACTATGTAAAACAGGTTCCCCAGCGGAGACAGTAAAAGCTCAATACATAAGAATGAAAAACAAGAGGCGTTAAGACTACTGTTGAAGCAAACTTGCTTTAAACACATTGAATAATAATCTGTAAGCTCAGGCCCAGATTCAGTGCTAATATAATGTACTATTAGCTGTGTACTGTGAAATTTGATTTCTCCCCTAGTCTCATCTAAATTTTCAACAAGCTGCTGATTGAGAAAAAAAAACGTTTTATCTTATAAAACTACACATTTTTGGGGAAAATATAGCATAGGTTCTAGGTCTTTACCTTTTACCTCAAATTCAATTTATACAAAAAAATAATGTACATTTTTCAGAAAAGTCAACATTGTAAGGTTTATGATCTACATTTGACTGTGAAAACCTGTAAATCATTGTTTTTCAATTACGGGACAAGGACAGGTCAACTTTTAAGATGGACAGCTAAAACTGGGTTGTAGGGACAGGGCTGACCTTGAACTTTCATTAATTCCAACATTTTTTGTTGTAATCTGTGGTACTGATTATGTCACAGATCAGAAGATCAGAACAAATGCTTAGTTGCCTGGTAACCACATAAAGCCCGCCTATGTCCTCTGCTATTAACTCTCCCCCGACAAAAGCTGTGCACAGTCAAGGCAAACTCCCCTAAGTGGGCAGAGCAGTTTTTCTGTCACTTACGTGGACAAGGCACAATGCCACAAAATCAGTGCAGACAGAGTGCAGGAATGGTTAAGTCAAACAGTAGCTCATGGATTCAAAGCTAAAGAATATGACCTAGCAGCACGATTGCTCCGGTTGAGCCAGCTGTAAAAATGGTAACCATTGTGAGTTAGAATGCAGTCTTTGCATGTCAGTCTGAACAAAGCCAGATGCAAAGCATAGATGCTGTGGCATCTTTTGTAGTCCATCTATTTTTTTTACTGTATATACCTTCTAATATACTGTACACAGAATTGGTTGTATCACATTGCATTAAGATTGCCTGTGATGTAATGTTATCTAAAAGGGTTCTTAGTAAAACATTTGATTTTACATTTAACATCTTAAAACATTCCTTAACTACATATGTATTCCTGCAAGCCTGACTAGTAAGAAAGTTTAGCATTAGGAAGCAGGATACCAAATGATGACAGTTAACCTTATAATAGTGAAACTGTTGGCCTTTTTTAAGAAGGCTGTTTTAAGAGACTATTGTTTGGCTAGCCAGCTAGGTGGTATAAGGGAAAGTAAATAAAGCTAGCTAGCCATAAGCTTATCTTTTATCTTTTTTAGCTCAACAAGAGGTGTGATTTTTCTGGGTCAATATTGGAACACAACTATGGCATGAATTAAGCTATTTTTTAATTATCATGTATGTCATATATGTCTATATAATTCTAAACCTAACCTAAACTACATTTTCACTTAACACATGGTGAGAATCACTTGCATCAAATGAATGCTGCTCATTCAGTGTCCATTTAAAGTGCTCTCTCAAGTCACCCACAAAAACATAAACCATTCAACAAGATAAAGCAGATAATATCTGGTCACTACTTGGTGACCAAGCATAAAGTACTATTTAAAATATGTTAAATATTTTTCAACTTAAGATCTGATGATTTTTTCCCTTTTGTTTAGATTTGCTTGTATTTTCATAAAGCAAGTAAATAATATTTACATTTTACACTATATGTAATTCTGATATGCTCCATTCTGGCTTTGCTACAGGTCCTATCCATTATTACTTGGGTGTTCATACAAAATTTGAACTGTACAATACTATGTGACAACTCTTTGTAAGAGCACTATAACAAATTAAAATTTATTGATTGAATAAAGAACCACTTGATCAAATTTTGGCCTCCAGAACACCCAGTCAAAATTGAGAATGGGAAAAGCATGATCCTTCTTGTTAGAAGCAGTTAAATTGTAATGAAAATACATTTGTTACAATATTTCATACAATAAAATTATGAAACATTTTCCAGAAGGTTAATTTATTATAGGTTACTTTTCTGTTAATAAAGATTAAATTCGAACAGGCTTTGGCCACGTTGAGAAACTAGCGAGAAGACAAATGGAATCATATGGAGATGATTTCAGTTTGATCTGCATAATTTGAGATATTTCTAATGTGAACATTGATTACAGCTTAAGGAACTTGAAGAAAAGCAATATGTCTGCAGATTAAAATGTCACAGTTTGCTAAAACAGTAGATACTTAGGATTTCTGTATATTGTAATTTACAATTAAAAAGTGTAACCAGTTTCAATGTGCTTTGCGTGACTGAATTCAACTTATGTTATGCTAAGGAATAATGTGTTTCAGTAATAAAAAACTAATTATATTATTACAATAACACAAAGACAGCAAAGTGACTAAACACTGTATGAATATGAACAAAGGGCATGAAAAGAACATTTTAATTTTGTCTGCTCAACAGCAAAACCTTTGTCTGTATCCTCTATTCATGGAATGTGTGCTGAGTTTTTTTTTTTTTTTATAAAACAAGACCTGAATTGAATTGTATTACAATATGCAAATGCACAAAAAAACTCACTTTGCAGCAGTGAATACTGGCACTTACTTTTGGACATAATTAATGCAATACATTAGAAACATGAATAAGCATGAGTACAGTGTGCATTATGACAGGAACAGCTTGGCTTTAAGCACCATTATTTCAAATCTGTGTGGTGTGCCAACACTGCTCTGATTAGCATGTTTCATTTATTATTTAACAAACTTTAGCAGATATGACAAATTGGATTTCTATTATGAATAAGTAAGCAAAGCTGTTTGTGTGGCTGATATACAGACATAAACCACACTCATAAAAACATAGACCATGCCATAAAAATACACTTTTTCAAACATTGCAAAGACCACTGCTGTGTCAGTATGGGATAAGAGAATTAGGAGAACAGAATTAGAATTTGTGTTGGGTACACACAGATGCACATATGCATACATATACTTTTGAAGTGTAAAAACAAACACCATGGCAACTGTAGTGTCTTGTTAACTGAGTAACTGACTAGCTGTACAGAACTTTTATAGGATGGATGAGTTTCTATATGCTGAGTTAACAGTTAAAATAATTAAAAACATAATACACCACAACACAAAAAACATTCAGCAGTGAGCAACACTTAGCAAATTAAAACTGCAAGAAAGAGCCAGAAAACTTTTCAGACAGAAAAGCTTCTACAGAAAAGTAAATATTAAATCATGTTTTTTTTTTTTTTTTTTTAAACAACCAAACCAAGATGGCTGACATTCAAAACAGTCCCGCCTGTTTTTCTTGCAGTTGGCTACTATTCAAATGTTAATGTTCTCCTTCTCTGACTGCAATGAAAACGTATTGCTATTAAATAATACTCTGACATCTTGGCAATTAAACCCTTTTGTCTTCTAGGGGAGAAACCCACCAGTTTGTGGGCTTCATTGGGCAAAATGTTTTTCTGATTGGTTAGGTGTTGTTGACTACTGGGTGGGTGACTAGTAGTTGCTTGGTTGCCAAATCAATGGCAATAAGAATTTGTACAGCAGTGGAGGACAGGCTAGAATGGAGAGGCAGGAGAAAAGATACATGAAAAGGATGGGTTTAAGAATGTGAGGAATAAGAAGAAACAAATAAACGAAACATACAAATGACACATATATTAATAGGCTATGCTAATTTTAAAAAAATGCTATTTATTACATGTAGCTGTCCAAAGATTATAGTTTAGATGTGACTCAAGCAATTGATAACCACTTCTCTACTTTTATTTACTGCTTTTAGCATTTGAATTTAGTAGAGCCAGCAGACCAGTTTGTTACACAGTTGGGAAGCCCAAATTACTAATATAATATATGTCATGAGATGGCAGGATGTATATAAGGCAGGATAGAATCTATATAATAATCCATCCCATGCAGGAAAAGCACCCCAACCACATTATCACAGAGTGAAAAGAGTTTCAGTTTCCTATGTTTGAGTGGTAACCATATCCAAGTCCTGAAATGGCCTCCACAATGGATAATTACAAAATAACATTTTAAGGAATTATATGGACTTGGCAAGCAAAGATGAAAGGCTATGTGCAAGAGACAATGTACTGCCCACTAAGGAGACGTCAACAATTCTAGAAATTTTGACTTCATATTGCAGCACTATACCCTATGTAATGAGCTTGGTACCTGCTCTCTCTTACAAAATGTATTAGAGACAGGAAAATATTTGTACTGTGTGATAGGCTGGGTCAGTAAATGTGGATGTTTCTGGGGTGAGAATCCTATTTTAATCATCTTTGCTCTTTTTGTGCATTCTCCAGAGGACTAAATATCATTACAGTTTCTATTTTTAAACAGACTCCAGATGGGAAAAACACAACAAACAAGACATTTACAAATACCTGAATAGGAAGGGCGGATGTTACAATTTTTAGAGGGCACTGTTTACCTGACATTTCATTGTTTACAACAACTGAGTACAAGGCTTGGATTATACACTATTACTTGAACACTGCTTTGAGAGCATTGTGTGTGCAGTAACCTGGTGTTCTGTCTTTCTGAAGAGTACAAAAGCTGTACTACACCCATTGCTGTATCTAATTCTTCAGTTTAATTCATTATAAAGCTACCCAGGTACAATCAGTTTAAAAAGTTCACAGGCTATACATGATACCTGTCTTCTTAAATGTACCCTTATTTTAGAAAGTAACTTCACTTAATTGTTTACATTACTTTCACATATTTAATCACAAATCAGTCCTGATGGCTTATGGGTGTTTTCCTCTTCCATCATGTTTTAGTCAATTTAATTATGTCATTTGGATATTCTAACAAAAGAGGTGAAACAGATTAAACCTCTGAACCAAACTGCTTGTGGGTGTTTTGGATTTTGCTCCAGCTGAAGGTAGGTGCTCTGGACCTGCAGTAGCTATCCACACACACCATATTCCATTTTGCTCAGGACTGATCGGTCTCATGAAAAATGTTACCATAAGCCCTGTGTGCACTTGTTATAAAGTGAGTTTCTGAGTATAGGTGTGATTTATGACGCAGTATGCATCACTTGGGTTCCATCAGTTAAAGAATAATAAACACACTTTACAAAATAATCACAAACTGGCCTACTTTAACTGATTTTCTTGAGGAGATACTTGGATGGATAGATATAAAATTTGTATAATATCCAGCTCGTAACCAAGTGAACATGGAAAAAAATCCATGTGAATTTAATTTGCATGCTAGTATAGGCAAATGCAGGCAATGCAACCAAACTGGGCAAAACTATTGAGCAGGGAGAAATCAAAACACTGACCCATCTGTGAAAGGTTAATTAGAAACCAAACTGAAATAGCAACGTGGACAGAGTTAAGAGCCAAAAAACAGACAAGCAAAACAAAAGCGTACAGCAGCAAATTAGCCAGCAGAGGAAGAGCAGTGTGAATTCAGACCCCTGAACTCTCAGCTGTAATTTTGGTAGAAAACTGAGTGGAGGACCAACGTGTTCCAGATTGCATTTGGATGCTCAATTTCAATAAGGTCAGAGTTGAGACCTCTCATTCAGGACTTTATATTTGCTCTATATTAGAAAATAGAACCCTCAACAGTTACTAGTCTCAGGAAATTCTGGCTGGACTGGAACGTGGTGGTCATGCTGAGGATTGTCTTTGTTTTAATGGATGGGGTCATTGCAACATATTCTAGATTGTGAAATTTTAAAATGATGTGTTTAAAGTGGCCTAATATTTTTGGCATGTACTGTATACGATGTATACATCAAATGAAACCACAAAGTATACATTATGCTTTCCACAGACACTAAAGCCCCAAGGCTAATCTCTAGTTTTTCAAAACTGATGTAAAGAGCATATTTCAGCAAATTATGATGTACTGTGTTTTGTGTGCAAAATACAAAGTAACTCTGATAATGACTGATATAGCTATAGTTTTAACTTAGCGTTTTCCCTTCCCCATGTGAAAGCATGACACAAAGCTTACCTTAGGGATTACATTCAACACTAGCAAACAAGGTGCATTTCAATAATTTTCACTGATTTCAAATAATCTGTCCTTTAATGTCCAGATCATGATGCTTCAAAGGTAAAGTTGCCTCTGTGGTTGTGATGTGGTTATAAAGAAATATGCAATCAGTGACCTTTTTTTATCTGCTAACACAGTCTCTCAGTGGTAATTTAAGGGCTAAAGACGGACTTGAATGTACCTTTGGAGCATAATGATTGCACACTGAAAATTCAAAGCCTGATTAATGTTGTAGCCTGGTTAATTATGAATCAGAGCACAATGTTCTCTCCAACCGTGTGAAACTAGAAGTACATATGAGAGCTTTTTCTGCCAATTTTAGTAAAAACAAGTACACTTAAAGTTGCCCCCTACCATATAAATGATTATGTCCTGATCAAGACAGAATGGTACTGTGAGACATAATGCAACTGCAGTTTGTAGATTCTGTAGTGAGTAAGCCTTTCAGATTTTGATTTTTTTTTTTTTTTTTTTTTGAAATGACCACCTATGTGTGTGTGTGTGTGTGTGTGTGTGTGTGTGTGTGTGTGTGTGTGTGTGTGTGTGTGTGTGTGTGTGTGGAGGGAAGCTGGTCAGGGGGCATGTGGGGTGGAGGAGGCATGTTTGTGTGGATACTGATGACAATCCTTTTAGATTTATGCAACTAACATCACATATTTACAGTGTTTTTCAGTGTTTTTACACTCTTTTCAAAATGAATTAGTACATAGCAATATGCACCTCTGTTAAATTAATATTTCTCATCACAGACAGAAATGTGAACTCTACTGAACTGCTTTTTGGCCTGAACTGTAGACATTGTCTGAAAACCTTCCTTAAGATTAGTGTAGGCAGACAATAGCAGGACAGTATATGATAGGAGGCATAGGAAAACAAGATAACTTGCCACTATATGCAGACATGGTTTGAAGAACAGGACATTTAGATTATGAGTTGTCTATGTCTGTCACAACTTACAAGCACTTTTAGTTAGCTAGATGGCTAGCAAGGTCATCAGAACCCTGGTGAGTCTGCTCAGGTTGTGGCCTTGTGTGAAAAGGAGATATGCAGGCACCATTAGACACATTATATTTTGCTTGGTGTGTAATTTCATTATGTTTTAACAAATCAAAATAATATGCTTTGAATATGTGTGTGTATGTGTGTGTTTTATAAAAGTTTTTTTAATTTTTTTATGTAAAAGTATTGCTTTTTTCTGTGTTGTATTTAATATTGTGACTACAGCTGGAACCCCAATGTGAGTGAATAGGCCAAATCATATTCCATAAATCATTTTTTTCCCCAAAAGCTCCTACACAGAGATGTTTTCCTTTTTTTCCAAGTGGACTTATAAAAGCATTAAAACACTACTGTGCTCAATGTTGGCACAAATCCACGGAAATAAATGAATTACACAATCAAACCCACCCAATGCAAGCAAGAAAAGTAAGAAGGAAAACAGCAATCTCTGCACAACTATCATTTACAGCTGTCTGCACTGGTCTAAAAATATCAATACTGCTTTAACCACCTGCATTTGATGATTGCTGCACTGTAGCTTTTTGCATCTTAAAAACAGGGCCATTTTATATGTGATGTTTAGACATAAGACTGACTACATGACTGGCAAGTGTGAATTCTATGCTACCTTGAAACAATGACAGTCAATAAACTGAAAAATGGAGCCCATCAAAGTAATATATTATTTTTATGACCAATGTTTACTGCTGAATATGTCTTCAGCCTATTAAAATTAAGAACACAAACTCATTATACAAGTCTCAATTATGTAGAGGCTGTTTGTTTTAACACAAATCTTGATTAATGTTATATATCTGCTGATCTCCAGATCTATAAATGAGCATGTGAAGTATCTGACATCATCATACATACATGACACAGAGAATTTGCAATCTGTGTTACAGGGGAAAAATGTGTGTAAGGACAGCAATGGATACTTCACCTTTAAATTCAGTCTCTCGGATATGACCCCTGTGTCACAGGCGGCTTGGAGGTGAAGGGTATCTCATTAGTTGCATAAGGCACTGCAACCTCCACCTCACTGACTATGTCAATCAAATTCACATTCCCAGCAGAAAGGATGTTGTTTGTCTTACAAGTCACCCCAGCAGAGGGTAGGTTGTCACTGCACCAGCGGGCAGGCAGCCCAATCCAGCACTGAGTGCACTCAGCGCACAAAGGTACACTTTACCTACTAAATACATTCATATTACACATTAGAACATGCTAAGGAAAGCAATGATTTTGTTTTAACTGTATGAATGTATATATGTTGAATATATATTTCTATGCATGCAAGTGTGCTATTTTGGCCATTAACCACAAATACAGTCAGTTCTATGTTCTATAAGATAAAACCCACTTTGAGGTAATGTGGACTTAGGCAACCATTTTCAGTTAGAATAATGTTGTTTTACATCACAGACTGAAGTTGTTTTTTGCACTTATTCTTTCCAGCAGTTATCACATGTTCAGCATTGCCGAAAGACTATTAAGGCACCCCCACGAGGTGCAATTCTACTACTGAAGCAATACACACTTTTCGTGAGGCACTCTGTATGTCCACATGCACTACATACATCACTCCATCAAGTATATAAAGACTACATGAAATACATATAAAGACTCCTACATTCATACATTTCTTACATTTCTCTCAAATCAGTTTGATGGGTTATGATATAAAAGATGGAAAATCTACTGATGTCTTGGGTGACGTTTTATTCACACCACCAGGTTACTGTGTGTCATATTTAACTAAAAAATGGTAAATAAGGAGTTTGCAGCTGCAGAAGCTAGCAGAGTGCCTTCCACAGGCCTATCATACTGCTCCAGGCTCTATTAATCGTCTGGGGTAGGTGGCTAGGTCAGCACCAACTTCCCTAACTCCCTTTCATTCTGTAAGCTGTCTCAGTGGCCAGCTGCTAGATCCTGCTATACCTCAGAATGACAGCACACAAATCTACCTGCTGCAGGCTGTATTCACTGTCTGCTTATGGACAGTGATATGTCTGGATTGGCAATTCAAATGAATTGAACTTTCTTCTCACATCTTTGCTGCTTGTCTTAGCAGCTGGCTAGCTATCATGTCAACAGCTGGCCTTGCTGACATGGGACAAGACAGCTGGCAATGCAAACCAGTCCACCATCCCTCTTGCTCCTGCTCAGCTGTATGTTTAAGTAGCTGCAAAAGTTCTGTTCTCTACTTTGTTGCACTGCTAGCTGCTGTACATGTCTTGCGTACTATGCTACCCTGCTGTCGATCAGCAACAGTAGCTAGCCTGCTATCCTCAAACTGATTGTTTCCTCAGGTTGTCCCCATGTTAAAATATGATACTGCACTCATGAAGTACAACCCCTACATTTAAATGGATTCAAGACTCAAGCGCGGTTTTATGCACACCAGGATGAATGCAAACACATAATCAACACCCACCATCCTCATTTCTCAAAGAAATGGAATCTTTCCATCATCAAGAACAGTCCACGATCCAACTAGAAACAGTTCAGACCTTATATAACAGAATTACAAAAAGGATTGAAACTGCTTTGAAGGCAAAGGACTGCTGAATTCTCTCTTTAAACACTTATTATCCTCCTTGCTTGTTCCTGTTTATGCTCAATATGTCGGCAGTTCATAACTGACTTCTGGAAAGATGACAGGAGTGCATACTGCTTTGGGGCATCCCATGCCAAGACAGTCAAGGATGACCAAACAATCTGGTATGTTTTGCAGTACTGACCTCTGTCCATCTGGATTACCATGCCAAAGTGCCTGGCAGCCTCCTGTTAAATCAGGCAAGCTTAGTTATTGCTCCTTGTCTCTCCCCTTCTTGATTTGGCAAAGGGCTTACACAAGGGACCCTCCTGGATCACCTTCACGGTGTCAGATAATTACAGTTAATCCATTACAAAACAAAATGTAAAGGGGTGGTTTCTTCTTCAGTGCCAGTTTAACGCAAGTACGAGATAATCTTTAGCCAAAAATCATATATTTCCAGATAAAAGGCTGGGACTAGCCTGGGTTTACTATTCTTGTTGCTCGTCTCCTAGAGGAATTTTCTAGCCTTAGAGCCTTGCATGTCCTATTATTCAAAATATTGTATTGTCAGTTTCCATGGTCCAACAATCAGCTTTCAACAGTGGACCCCAGTACTTTATGTTCCCACAGTCCAATAAAGTCAGATCACACTGAAGTGCTGTTCCATTTCCAAATATTAGGCTTACTCACTGTTATAATGGTTCTCAATGGATCTCACTTTTGCCATCTTTCTATGTTGTAAAATGGCCCAGTTTTGCACCAACCCTGAAAATACACAGCTTCCTGTTGCTAAGATGTTCACTTAATTTAGGTCTGTTTTGATTTTATGGTTATGGAAGCTTATCTAATCCAGAGAAGGAACCATTGATGCCCTCCATATTTAAACTCAAATTGAGCAGCAGATTTCAACATGACTGATGAGTCAGAATGAAGGCATGTGCCATGTAGTTCTATTCTATTTCCTGTCCCCGGAGCTTTGACAGGAGTAGTCATACCCCTTAAAGAAAAGGTCCATATCAAGTCTTCACCCTTAACATTATCTTATAGTTTGGGTTAATGTACACCTGTGACTTCATAGGGTGTTACTTGCTGAATCCTACACTATGCAAAGCGGTGTTTTCTGGTGGTCTTGTGAGGATTTTGTTACAGGGAAGTCTGGTAACTGTTCATTTATATTAAATGCTTTTGCACCCAGTCATTGTGTCACTGCCACATCAGAACACTGAGATCTTAGGCATTTAGCACCCAATCTTATCCTGGGCAATTTACAGAATTCTCATTCGTACACACAGTTCATTTCTACAGCTGGAATTGCGCCCACCATCTCTGAGTTGGAAAACCAGCTCTGTAACCATTACACTACAATGCTGACCTTGTTTATTTCCCAGGCACCTGTACAGTATGTTCATTCCTGTGCTGTGCCTTTTTGGCACAGACATGTTATGTAAGGGAGTAATGTGCTGACATCTCCTCCTTGCGATATGTGGTGCAGCTTCTTTATGCATCTAAAGTTCTTTATTTAGCCCTGTGACCGCTTTTCAACAACAGATAATGCATTCAGATTCTTTGAGGAAAATTTAATTGGTTAATATACAACCAAACAATTTATGAAAAACAGACAATGGTGATGTATTTATAAGTGTCCACAAAAGTGTGTAACTGCTGGAGGGCATACGGGTACAAAAATCACTATTTTTGGACACGCTTAATGTGATCATTCAGGCCAGTGCTGCATTATCCATCACCACCAGGCAGGATTATGGCTTGCAAGTACAGATGTTCTGCATTGATATTCAGCTTGTTCACAAACAACAGTTCAGAGTGCTCACTCAGTTTCACTCATGATCAGAATATAAGAATATGTTAGAATAAGAATCGTTGCAAGCCACAAAGTCATCCAGATTTTATAAAGACCTGCACTGATTTAATACAGAAACAGACAGATTCAATATGTACAAAATGTACATGACAGCAGAAGATTTTGGTCAAGATTATTATTTATTTTTCTTTTTTTTGCAAAAATGTATAAAAGTTGCCATCAATTATAATGAGGTAACTAGCTGGCTTTCTAAACTAAATGAAAGCTATACCAACAGCTGAAGGCCATAAAAGTAGCATATATTTATATTTATAGGGCATTATTATACAGTAATTATTAGTACAATAAAATAGAATGATGTTACAGAGAGGTATACACATAAGGGATCCCTGAGTTCTTTAGAAAATGGGTGTACATGAGAGTACATGCAGCATTCACAAAGTAATATCTGCACACACATTCCTGTCTTACTCACATCACTAGGGTAACCATACTGCTCTTTCACTCAGACAACAAGGTCATTTACACTATTGGATGCCAATTTTAGTAACGCTGGCCCTAAAGAGCAACCAAATGTGCTGGTCTTGTTTCTGCCTTAAAATCTGCAACCAGTTCAGACCCTAGAAACCAGAGGAGCTGACTTAGCTGTGTAATCAACTGTGCTAGAGGATCAATTATGGTAAGTGCTGAGTAACAACAAAGACCAGCATTCCCTCAGGCTTTCCTATTACTTAAAGGATAATTTGAACTATATTATGAGCCTGTGAAAAGACAAATGCAACATCCTGCTCAGCTTGTCAATGGATATGCTGTCCAGATAGCAGGAGACAGATACTCTATTCCATTCCAGCCATGCCTGCAAACATATAAAAACCGTTTGCTTGTAGTACTGGAAAATGAAGCAACGAGGAAAAGAAAATCATGCAAGATTTTTATGATATCCTTGGATAGAGCAAACAATGCAAGAAAATGCTTACCTCAACTTTGAAAGGCCTTTAACACTGTACAAAGAGGATCTAAAATGCTAAAACTGTATGGAATATCCATGAACATTCACAAAAATTATAGTCCGATACTGTATGAGAGAAGTAGCTTGCTCTTCAGGAATACCATTGACTGGCCACAGGAGCATAAGTGTGATACAGTAGTAATGAATCTGGAATCATACGCAGAAGGATGGTACTGAAAAAAGTTAGCTAAGATGTTTATTTTGTATTCTTGAGCAAGGTACTTAAACTGACGTGCTGCAGTATCTCTATCCTGTTGTATAAATGGGCGATATGTAAAAAATGTAGGCTATGCAAGTTGCACTGGACAAAAGAATCTGCTGGGCAAATAAATAATGCAATTTAGTGTACAATCACACAGCCTTGACAGAAGTATCAGACTATATTTTCAACCTTTAAACACCTGCAAAAGCAGCAGATGACCTCGCTTTACACTACATACAATAATTGTAGATCAGGACCCAGGGGCCACAAATCTGCAATCTTACCCATTAACAGCACAAACAGGGCACCCACAACCAGAGTCACAAGAACCTCTCACCCTCATATTTACATACCCTGACAGTAGTGTTTTCAATGATGGTGGAGCCAGAAAACAGTTCCACAAAAGGCTTGGAAAACCCAAACGCAGTCATCCAACAGAAATCTTAACATGTCTGCAAGGAAACTTGGTAAATAACTGCTGAGGCAGAAATGAAATCAGTGCAGCAGTCATTCATGAGAAAGCTGCTAAAGATTGCCAAAAAGGGAAGAATGCTGTCACCACACTGCATGCCATGAAATACAACCAATCCTAAGTACCAGACATGTGCACTTGTGTATTAACCATTTAAAAAATGTATATATCTTTTTAGAATACATACTAAAATGTGACACTTTAAGCTTCTGGTAATTTCAAAAGTTTGTGAGTTCATTCTCTAAGTATAACACTGGTAATGACTAGGGGTGAAAGCAGAATTCACAGTTTATCAATATTTATTCTGTCTTTTATAGGTGTCTATGATTCCAAACAATCAACAGATGTGCATGTTTGACTTCTGGAGCGTTCCATAATTTTCAAGAAATGTCTCTTCTGTTGTCTCTTGGCCCATCTAACTGACAGTTCTGTTGAACACTGATACAAAACATGAAATGAACAATATATCTTCCAGTCAGTATGACAATCCTTTTTGCAGTTACATGCTGTATCTTGAAATGTGTCAAAGAAAAAAAAAATTCATGACGAATAAAAAGGCGTATCATTTCCAACATAGTGCTCTGCATACAACTGGAATGTAAACAATCTAATAAGACATGATAAAAATGCGATGAATTCATATTGTATGGGAACTAAACATGTACAGTGACAGCTCAGGCACGTTAGTTTGAATCTGAAACTGTTTTATTAAACTATAATTCATTACACCCCATATAATTTGTATTTGAAACTCAACATGTTGAAATTGACAGCTGGCCCAGATACTTAATTGAATAATAATTGTCCTTTTGGTCCATGATATCGGTGAGTATAAGCAATCAATTACAACAAAAGTATTTGACATTAGATGGCAAATCAGTTTTGCTTTATTGCACAGATATATTTAATTATATTGGCCATCATGCATGAAAACAACAATCATAAAGAAAATTGTCCCTTCACCCTAAATGAACGGCTTCCTTGATCACACACCGCATTTAATATCAAAACTGCACACGCACAGCTTTATTGTGATGCTTGACCAACAACAATCAATCCCATTTCTGACATAGCGATGATTCAGTTTCACAGATTCTACCTTTCCAAAAACTGTTTATGTTTCATATACTTATTTGGAATTTCTTGCTGACTACAGCTGTTCTTTGGGCAGTGAAACTGCCTCATTCTGTTTAATCATAGATGGTGGGCTTATTACTCTATCTGGGGCATTTCAATCCTCATATAAAATGCAGTGCTACCTCAGATACAAGTAATCACAGTATCGTTCTCCAGCTCATTTCCAATGCATGGCTGGAGCTTTTCATAAAACATTCATGGGCTCATGAAGTCCAGAAATATAATTATACTGTAAGAGCCATGCTGATATGTAACATCCTACAAAGCTGGGCTGGGTCACAGCTTCACTGAACCTCACTGAGAATGCTATAGACAATAAATGGTACAATTAAATCATTCATAAATGATTACATGCAGGCAAAAGTACAACAGGCCTATGTTAAAGTGAAGACTTATGAGATGTCCAGTGCTGACATTGCAGACATCAGGGACGGGTTTTATGTGCTGCCTGGTGAAGCAAGAGAGGCAAGAGGCTACAAAGCAGTGAGGTCAGAGCCAGCTCAGAGGTGAAACAGCTGGGATCACAGGGGTGTTCTGAGGAGAGGTACTTTAGCTACTGCTAGACCCATGCGATGGAAAAACAAAGCTGTAATGACTGCAGGCAGTGGCTCACCTCCAGTCACACTCAACACCACCTCCTCTCACCACCCAGTCTATAAAATTAATAGGTCCATCTGAATAAGATCGAACAGACTTTGCAGACAAGAACACCATTGGCAGCCAGTTTAAAGGCAGGTAATGAGAAATCAAATCTGGATGTCAATGTATATCTAAGGGGCACAACTGAATTGTGCACTTTTTTTTCAAGGTGGGGGAAAAATACATTCCTTTCTTTAGACCATTAGCATCCCCTGACCACAGATGCATTGTGACCCTGAAAACCTATGGCAATTTCATTATTAAACATTGCAAAAACAATATAGGTTATATTGATAAACTGCAGAGCACACCCAAACATCACATATAAAATTAAACTCAAAAATATGATAATAGAAAAGTATGTCCACTCTCCAGGTAAGCTAGTTGTTTGATTGAAGTTTTTGAAATATCAAAGTCGTACAATCTGTCTTACCAATCATCTAAAAATACAAATATAAATGTACATGTGGTGTTACATTTCCATGGGAATTGCATGGGTATGTAAACTACAGGTTAACAAATTGACAAATTTTCACACTGCAGATCTGATAATGTATCAATTAGGTTTTCAGGTAAAACAAAAATCTTATAGAGGAAGAAGACAAAAATGTCACACACACACACACACACACACACACACACACACACACACACACCACACACACACACAGAGACATTCATATCACATTTGTTTTTTTTTTTATATTTTTGGTTGTTTATTATACAATACTCATGTGTTTTGATTGATCGAGTTGACGGTAGTGTATTTGACAGAATCTAGAGAAAGTCAGAAGATGGTTAAGACTGGTAATGGTTTGTTTTCCTGTTATGTATCTGAATTCACTTTGGATTTCCAGTATGACCTATTGATTTTATATTCCTGGGACACATTCAATGACATCTGGCAAGTTTGACAAAGAGGAATTTTAATTATATTAAATTAAACAGAAAGTTTCTATTAAATTCAGGAATATATGAATTTGGTATTTAAATGTTAGTTTGAGCAGACTTTTTTCCTGCAATGGAACACAGACAAATTTGTGAATGAAATTCGATCTTGAATGAATTGTTCAACATAGACATTTTTGCATATTTCAAGCTAGCAGCAGCGCAGGTGTGGGACGTTAATCCCCACTTGAAACTGCTGTGTGAGAAATATGTGGAAGGTCATTGCAGTCACGAAACAGCTTGACAGGGAACCTGCCTCCTAAGGAGGTAGGGAAAAAAGCCCTCACATTTCACAAAATGTGTTTAAGTGGCTGATACTTATGTAAGGGTGAGGATACATGGAACAGATGTATCCTCATGTAGGGGTCACCCGTGTTTTGCCATACTTATCTAGCAATTTTGCTTGGCTATGCAAGTTGTGGAGGGAAGCATTTTCTGTCTGAGCCAAAACTAAAATCGATAAAGATAAAGAAGCTGAACAACTGCACAAAAAGAGCTCACAAAAAGTCTGCTGCTAAATATGGTAGTTTAGGTAAACACTGTAAAACAAATCTGTGATTTGCAAAAAAAAAAAAAAAGTCAGCCGATGCACTGCCTTCAGGAAAGCAAATTTCACTCTTCTTAAAATCTTTCTTGTTAGCTGTCACATATGCATGATAATTTCTTCACAGATTCTGAGATGTTAAGGACAGGAATGTTATGCAGTTTGTCAAAATAAATCTTAGCAATCTCATCCAAAGGAAAACATTATTTTTCACTTTTTTAAGACAAGAAAAAAACTGTACGTACTGATTCAATATTACAGCTGGAAAACTCAAGTGATATGTAACTTGGAAATATTATTATTACTACTATATACTATGCATACATTCTTGCAATGAAATCTGGCTAAAAAAGGCAGTGTCATTCTGTATGACACAAAGTTAGTTTATAAACGAGTGAGAGCAGATGCCCAAACAGACTGCTAGCATACAGTATCGGGCTGTCAGAGAAGGTCAAGAATGTGTTGCATCCGCTTGCAATTCAGCATGTATATCAACATATAAAAAGCAGCCTTCGACACCAACTGGCAGGCATTAAGACAACTGAGAATAGCACATACTGTAAAAACCTTGCATCAGGACATTAAAGCCTTAATATAAAAATACATAGAAGCTTACAGCGGTCCTAAGCATTCATTCAGAAATCCTCGTATTAAGAGTTCAAATTATTTAACCCCAACCCACTTGTAATATGGGTCAGAATTTATTTAAAATTGCCATAACCTACATTCCTAAATCTGAAGAAAAAAGGAAAGCATATGTGGTAATTTAGGAGCATAAGTCACCAAATTGCAATAAAATGTTAAACATGCATCTTTAGAAAATATCAGAAATTAATGCAATGGTTTCGATGCATATTCTTAGCAATTTATCTTCAAAAACCAGTACAGTTGGGGGGAGGGGGCATGGGTACATTCTGGTTATGATGAATATTGCACAGGTAGATATGGCATGAATATTTTTCATCTGTCCATTTATTGTCTGTAACTATGTTTATCCTGTAGTTAGGGACATTGGCGTCATTTACGCTTGGGACGCTGGAGACATGTCCCCACCACTTTTTGTCTTAGCCCATTTCGTCCCAGTGAAGTGAACATGTCGAACCCATTGTTGTCCCCAGCACTTTTCAAAACAAACTGATGCCCATGGTTAGACATAAGACATTCAATTACAGTCATTCATTAAAAATTTAGTAAACCATAAGTAATCAGTAATACCTATATACTATCAAAATTATGTATTCAAGCTTTTGAGTTCATATTCATGTTTTTGTTATCATTTGATATAAACTAACCTTTGACATTACAAAAACTGCCACCAGTAAGCTAAAACAAACATGTGAAGCAGCTGCTATTTAGGTGTTTTATGCAAATACACAAAAAGGTGGGATATCAGCAGAAAATGATCAGCCTTGATAATCGTGGATTTATTCCTCTTAATGCAAAGGTGCACCCTATGTAGGTCATATAACAAAAACGCAGTTACCAGCATGCTCAGATTCCCCACCTTTTCTGAAGCATCACTATTGGAAACCAGCAAATTATCAAACCAAACCTTATGATTACAAACCTTCACTTATCACAAGGCATTCCAAATTTACTGTGTATAAACTTTTGTCACAAAAATATTCTGTGCAGTTTTGATGTGTCAAAAGATATATATGTGCCATTGTTGACTTACAGCATGAATCATTTGTTCTCTATTACACCCAATAAATGATTTTTGCAAGTGGTGCTGCCAAGACTGCACTCAATATAGCTTTCCCTTGGCAGTCCTTTTCCCAAATTCATTTGTGCACAATAACTCCAGAAACGACATCAAACCCAGTCTGATATTAAGTAGATCATATTGCAGTTTGTACTTCAGGTGAACACAGCACAGCTCATTAATGTCAACATTTTTAATGCGGCTAGCCATACAGTAGCACCTCCTGTAGCATGCCATTCATCCCGCTCATTCCCCAGTGCCTCACACTTCCAGTCATGCTGTTATTTGCAAGTTTGGTTTCATGCATCTTGACAAAATAAAATAACTGGGTAATAACAGGGCATTGAGCAGTGGGATTTATTAGTAGTTTTGGTGGGGGGTGAATGCTTTGTGTGGGTAAAGCTCTGACAGGTGGAATGTGAATATCAAGTAAAGGTGGATGTTCAGGAAACTCATGTCAAGGAGAGTCATAGCATAGGATGTGATCAGAATCAAGAGTGCCCTGTAGACAGGAGGCAGCGCACACAGTCACTCTGCCCATACGGAGTCTTCCCTTTCAGAGAGAGGGGGTGAAATGATGCCATGCGAATGTAAAATGTATGCCAGGTTATCAGAGAGGTGAAGCGAGGAGTGATACAGTAGTGTCTCATTACAGCAAAGGCTGTGGAGTTCACAGCTTCCCAGCTCTGTTTCTGCAGCCACTAGCCTAGCTATAAGCACCTACTGCTCAGAGACAAGGCTGAAACCCAGAGGATCACAGCCCCTGGGGTATGGAGGGATGATTGCAGATTTTCAAATGATAAAGGGATTAACAGAGCAGTGCATACTTGCAGGAGATTTATTGTGATCTAAAATACTTCCAAAATACAAACATTTCCAACATTCTAAAAATACATCCAAAATATTCATATTCCTATCCAAAAAGGAACAAGAGGACAAGAACAATCTGGAGAAGGGCACATCAGAGACCACCTATCGTTGCTATTGTCAGTAACCTCTTCTGGAATGCTGTAAATGTTTGCTGGACACAGTGGTGCACCAAGTTCTTTTTAGTCCTTAATCCAGTGAGTGTCTTGGCCCAAGCATTAATGAGCTCTTACATGGAATGTTGCTGCTCTTGATTGGACCACAAATCTCAAAATCTACTTGTGGGTAACAGGCTTAGTGCCAAGTGGCGATGCCAAGGCAGCTCCGTCCCCATCTGATCAGAACGATTCGTCCTGGGACCGCACTCCCATAGGCACTGGTGCATCGCCTTGCTATTGTGCTGACAGTATAAAAATAGGACTCTACATCCACAGACTATATTAAGCTGTGTAAATCCTGACAAATTCCTCAAGTGAAAGCAAAACGGGTTACCCAGGGACCAGTCACCAGAGAGTATCATTTAATGTATAGATGTTCTGTAGATTTAAAAAATTAACAGCATTTTTTTTTTCAGACAGAAAAATCACAGACAATATTTTGATTTCAAATGTGGTTTCCAATTAAGTGCCATTGCGACATAAGGGCCCAGGATTAGAGAAATTAAATTGCTGTTAGAAAGCAGTAAGTGATGAGCTTTGCTCTCTGCACGGATTAGTGAACTTTGCACTTTGTAAGCTGTCTGTGAAAAAAAATTGAAACACAAGGCTGTTGTTTGGCATGTCAGTATGATGTACAATGTATTTCCAAAAGGAATCTAAAAAGAGAGCAAGGGGTTCAATTGGATAATGTGAAAATGGAAGTAGGGAAGAAACAGTATTGATGCACACAATAAGACGCCATGAACTACTGCTCTTTCTTTCTGTGCATTACTTAATCAATCTTAACCTTCCTGACACAGTGAACAGCTAATAGTAACATTTGTCCCTGTTCACAGTAAAAGCTTTTTTGATAATTAAGAACAGCAGGAATCAATGATGTGAAATGTTCAACTATGGTCTCAGACAAGATTTATTTCTGAAAGTAACTGCATAACAGTGCAACATTTTTCAGCCTGAATAACATTAGTAATAGTGTTCCTGTATTCTCTGAAGGGCAATTCATCAATACCAATAGGAAGCCCTAATTCATTTTCAAGTCTTTGCCTGAATGAATCTGATGAAATCACAACAAATGATGTTATTCCCAATATAGTCATGTATGCACAGTACCATGGGTGTCCTGAACCTACTTTTTCATCTCCAAATGAATCACTACTTCTTCACATAGAAATGTATAAATCTAAAGCATCACAAATTTGTGAATTTCATGAAACCATCCTTTTGACTATTATGCATTGCCATTGCTTACAATAGTGGCGCACAAGGGTAGACTCACTCTAGAATAGACATGTCCACTGTCCGATAGACAATACTACCATTGTTCTCATATACTTGTCTATGCTATTGTTACTAACATGCTGACAGCAAAAACACGCTCTATTATAATACATATTCTCAATATTAAGTCCTCTGAAAGCAGAGGACAAAACCCCGTTGTATGAGAGAGATGCCTTCCAGAAACAAAAGAAAACGGTTAGGCAAGTTAATAGCTGTTGAATGGGAGAGTATCAGCTTAGCATGGGGCCAGCGATCTGCCGCAGACATTCTTTTTACTGTGCTTTCCAGTGCATTAAGCTTGTTTTGAGTTTAAAATGCTTGGGGTACTATAGCACATATAACTTTCAACTTAATCATTCCCACACAAATCATGAAATGCTATGTAATATAATGATATACAGCTCAAAATACTGTCCATTACGTGTTCCAAAGATGAAAACATCTCAAAAAAGAGAACGGATTTATTTCAAATTAATGTCAGCTTGACTTAACGATCCAAAAATGTGCTTTGCCTTTCATGTGCCCTTACAAATTTACAGAGCATTAAAATTTATTGGAATGTGAATGAATGCCAAGCACAGCAAGCTGAGTCACAAGCAATTGTGACAGGCAAAGTGCACAACATTTTCCCATTTGTAGAAGTATGCACAACATGCAATCTAATAATGCAATCTCTAATCCATCAGACCGTAACACTGTAATGGAATTGAAAGATCTATAGACATGGCATTTTATGTATGACATACTGAACTTTAAGGTTGGTGATTAACTTTATTACCACTGAGAGATATTGGCAGACCAACCACGATTTGCTATCAGAGTGAAAGCCTCAGTCTGCTTTGGCACTCCTAATATCCTCCAAGAAATTACCCACAGTGCCTCATTATTTTCCATCAAACCTCTGCCTTCTAAACCCCTTTTTTACTGGGGCTATATTCCATTCCCCAATAAAAATAATGTTCCTTTCTAATAAAGTAAAGATATTGCCCTCCACGACCATCTCTGTCAGTGTCAGAGTACTAATTGCATGAACGCCTAATTGCATGTACATAAAAATGTCTTTGCATTTCTTAACAATACAGTAAGGAAATAGGATTAAACAGCAGATAGGTTAACTGAGCCTGTCCTTCTCTTTTGGCTGTTAGTGGCTCATTGATCCAAGAATACAAGTAACAAGTCGTTTCCTCTGAAATCTCAGGGTGCCAGCATCGGCAGCACGGTTGAGTGACTTGTTCCAAGCTCCTAGACTTAGAAGGTGAATTGTAAGATTAAAATAAAATGCAAGAGAGCTGAAATGTCTGCATGATTCCACTGCTTTACATTGGAGCACACCACAATGATGCTTATTGTACCATTTTCAAAGACGTGTGCCATTAATAATAATACACATTTTCAAAAAAGCAGTAACCGTGGCTACAAACAGCACGGTCAAAACTTGAATTATTTTTTCATTCGATCTGCTTCAAGGATGATATTCAGTTTTGTACAGTCCCTATGAGATTTTAATTTTGGGGCTTTCACCATTTGATTTTCATATTAAGAACATGTTAATATGAAGAACTTGTTCTTAATATGCCCTGTAAGGCTTGTGAGAGACAATTTGTCAGTCAGATGTGAATTGTACATACATCTCTGGACTGAAAGGTCAGCTGTATGATGGCCAGGTTTTCAAAGGTCAGTTATTTACCCTTTTGTGGAGCATTTCATTGCTGTTACTTGTAATCTGAAATCTGAGCATTCAACAGTTACACATATAGCTATGAATGGGCCTGTTGTCATCTGTTCTCCTTCTCAGATGCCTCAGGGTAATGCAGTCATATTACCGTGTGCTTTTGCCTCATTCTATTGCCAGTATCTTCCTAGGGGGTGCAGTAAAAGATTGGATCAGGATCAGGGATGGACATCCATATGATCAGTGAACTGCACTCCACCACAGAAGAATATGCCTCCCACTGCATGCTTATAAACACCCAAACAAGGACACGCCATGAAACATCATGCATTAAATACATAAATATTTCAAGTAATCAGAGACTGGATAAAGACAGTCCTCTTTCACTGTTTAGGTTACTGACCAACAGTCAGTCCTGGTGTGAAATTTTTTCGACAAAAAGTAACTAATTTAACAAATTATGAGGCCACATATAGACTGCCCAGATCTAGAATGGTGGTCTGCATGTTTAGCAACAATACTATCCTTCAGAAAGCATCCAAATTGCATATATATGGGAATGACTTAATTAACATTCCCTATTTTACTGGAATCTTCTTCTGATTAGGAATATGGCGTGAAAGACTATATTATTGCTTGTGTGCGGGTAATACTGCAGAGTCTTAGACATGATTAAATCCTGCCTTAAAGATGTAGTTACTGAGGTACAGCACATAGCATGTGATTAAACTACTCCTGCCAGTTTGTTTTTCCCAAGTGAATATGTCTCTTGCTATTGATAACCTACAAAACTTTCCTAAATGTATTTCCTCCTGGTAGCAGTAAAAAGTTAGGGGAAAATGCAACGGTTTACATGTTAGTGATACGAGAGAAAACTAAGATAGGAATATTACAGAAAAGCCCAGTAAACTGGACACTGATTTGTAGCCACATGATCATGTATGAACTTGGTCTGGTAACTCCAGTGCCATCTCCAGCTTCCAGTCTTTTGTGTTATTTGTCAATCCGCTATCCTCTGTCACCCCCCATCCATCACACTTCTCAGCATACTCTTTCCTCTCTTCATCTACATACCATCCCTTGGTCCTCTCATTCTAACAACAATTCCCCAATGACAAAAAATTAGTTGGTATGATAAAATAAGCAAATTTTACAATACATTCCATCCTTTGCACTTTCGATCTAAAAAAAAAAACCTATCCACAAGCAGAACCACAGCAGTGCCTTTCAGGTCCATGTTACATCATTTTCCCACACATTTCTTCAGCCAGTCCATAACAAATGGAATACATTGCCTTGTTATTGTGTATTCATTCCACTAATGTCACCCTCTTCTGGAGGCTTAAAGTCCTTAGCTTATGAATCCAATTTAGAACCACAGACTGGCCTGGCACAACATTTACTCCAGCCTCTGGAGCAAGTATTGAGTCATTACTGATCATCCTGTTATGACTGCAAAATCACCTACATATGCTCTGTGTGGAGGATGACTAGGACTGTCTTTCCACTCGGGACTACCAAACAACCCATAACCATTTGCAGCATCAACATTATCATAATGTCACAGAGCATGACTCAAATAATCCATCCTGTCATTATTCTCTTCTATAAGAACTACAAAACCTGTCAAGAATTACATTTTCAATCTCCATAATTGTGATTGCCCATCGTAGCCCTGTTTAGTATATGGTCATAATGCATAAATGTCTTCCTTTCAAAACATGTGGTGTATTTGGGCGAGCTGTTTCTAGATATAAGTGGTCCCTTTAATGGTTTTGTGGTTTGTGAAACTGTAATTACTGCTGTATGCTCCCAACAGCCTGAAAATCCTGGCACTCTTCCTTTGTGGATTGAGTAATCTATGTATGTATTCAGCAGCATGTCATGTCATCATAGCATGTCATCCTTTTCACTCAACAGTGATATGCACCTGAACTGGCCAATCTTCAAACTTTTCTATGGAGCACCTTTTTGCAACTTGGCCCGGGAAGTCTGCTGCCTATTACCGTGTAGCTCTTCAGCATTGCAACGCATTATTGACATACTCTATTGAAAACTGGCAAGGGCTTTAACCCCTCCAAAACTTGAATTTACCATCACACTCCTCATCTGTTTCATGTGTCAGCACATCCGGCCTCATTCGTGGCTGAACATCCATCCTAATGCATACCCCTACCTGTGCCACATGCTTGCACCAGAGGTATCATGTAAATGAACAACTTTTTTCTTAAAAGACTACACATATGTTGTAAAGCAGTTTGCTCATGAGGTATCTCAGAAAGACTATCTCTATAGTAGGACAGTTGTAGCTACAACTTTCATGCATGTCCTGTAGTAACTCACAACAAATTATTGATTACTTACCACATCATCCAAAAAGGACATCCAACAATCACAAATAAATATTGTAGAAACCTGTAGGACCTTCAGCACTCACGGTTTTACTGTCTTATTTATACTGCTATGAATCCTTACCAATTTTTTTACCATGGATATTTTCCATTTATATACCATGGATATAATAATAAACACTATAAATACATGTTACACATATTGAGATTTGAGATCAATAGGTGATCAGTACACATGACAAACTGTAATGCCACATTGATAGAATGGCTTTAATTTGAATGCATGGATGTAGCAACTTTGTCCTTCAAGTCTAAACACCTTCACACCTTGTGTGTTATACCCAAAATAAAAGTGAAAGATAACATCAATTAAGAGGTTCGTTAATCTACTGCCCAGCATCTGGGGAACATCTGCTCAATGTCAAATATACCACGCTCTTCTCAGAATCTTCCAGAGGAATATGCACATGGACAGATGTTTCAGAAAATTGCCTAACGTACTGGAGACAGGCAGATAAAAACTGTTTCATGTTGAGAGTATAGTGTTGGAGGCTATCAGACATTCTGACCAGTCTAGCTATCCCGTTTTCAAGTCAAAGAAGGGCCAACAACATACAGTGATAAATGAATGCAAAAAATGTAGTAACAATGAAATAATTTCTTCATGACTATGTCAAAATTAAAAAATGTACATGTACTTCCCCTTACAGTTGAACTACTACCAAGCAGGGCCACATTTTAAAGTATCATATTCAGCACTAATATCTTCTCACAAAAAACCGATCAACTCCCAGCAGATATTATATATGTTTTCAGCCCTTTCTTAGTCTGGCCATGGATTGTGTGTATACTCACATGCTTTATCACAATTACTGTGGTCAAATGCAGCTTAATGGAAATGTTTTTCTCACTTTTCTGAATGAACTTTTCTATACACCTGCTCTCTGTGAATGAACAGAACAAAAATAATTATATTTTGTTTTATGGATTTTGGTTTGTCAGTTGTTACAAATTAACAACAAAGCAGAAAGAACGCGATATAAAGTTAATTGGATAACCAGTATTTTCTACTGGGTCATTTTGCTATGAAGGGCATTTCTCAGACTGCTTGAAAATGCACGGACATCTTTAATATCTGGATTCAGCGGATGTGCCAATTAAATAATCTATTCTGTTCTGTGGGTGTGCTGCTTGGTTTGCAGACAGATAAATGAGCTGCAGATGCACAGTGCTATTTAATTCAGAGCAGGGCCCGTGTGAATCCAAAAACAGTCAGTTTGTGATTATTCATTAAACTATTAATGTAGCTAACATATTACCTAATCGTAATCCCCTGGAGGAAGAACATTACATATAATTAAAATGAACATATTTTATCAGACTATACATAAATGCCAAAAACATGACATTGCTACTAAAGCAGCAATGAGTATGACAGCAATAATTAATAAAGACCCTGACTTTCCATGTTTCATTAGTTTTCGAGCTTGCTGCCAAACCATTGACTGTGAATAGTGTGCAGGTTTTCAGATAAGTGCTGTGCACATGCACTGTATTATGGTATTCACAGCTAGTAAGTAAAGGCAGTCTGTAGGATAATCAAGCCCCTGCTTAGGGGAACCAGGATTAGGTGAACCTCTCCAAATTCTGCAAACAAGATATTTTGACCAAAAATATGCTGACCCTACACATACCTGGTCTCACAGTTTACTGAGTAGGCTATAATTATACACTTCTGTGTCCATGGTAATGTAAAGTGTTTATGGATTATTCTGGTAGGTGAATGGAATAGCTGTAACAACCAATAAGGAATTTACTGACAATCCGGACAGAAACAAATAGTATATATAGTTTGGATTTGTACTCTTTTTTTCACCTATTTCATTTCAGCTCTTTTCTCTGCATCTTAGAAGCTCCAGTTAATAAAATGTTCTTTAGACCATAATAATATGACATCCTTAGAGCATGAATGGCTCCTGAATCACCCTTATTTCACTTTACAGGAAATGCAATATCTCTTTTGCTAGGAGACAATTTCAAAGGACCATTAATCATTGGGTTTATTTCCTTGCAGAAGGGGCATGTAGGCAGGTATCATGGAGAACCCATAGACCTACAGCAGATAACAGCAGCCCTAACGCTGAAAGTGAGCTCTTTCACCTGAGCTCACCTGCTACACAACATTTTGCACATATAATTGTATCAACAGCCACATGCATGAAACGAGAAGAGATTTGTAGTCAATGTTGCAGTCAATACTAGGAACATATATTTGACAACCATTATGTCATAATGACCAAAATAAGTCAATTATAAACAGATAAGAGGTTTCTTTAATCAATTAACTTAAACTGTCCATATATAGCACATGGATAAGTCATAGTTATGTAAGTTTTCCTGGAAGCAAAATAAAACTTGTGATTAAACAAATGATAAATAACCTCAATAACGTCATACCTTTAAAAAGTAGTTTTAAGTTTCGAATAATGTAAAAGTTTTCCTTATCACGTTCTACTGTACTGATTCTGCTGGTAAATATTTTATTATCTTTCAACTTCGTGCGCATCATAAGTATGTACATTTTTACATGTGTTTTTTCCTCGTTGAGTGTTTTTTAAACATTAAAGGTTGTATGTAAACACATAAAATAAGATACGTACCGATGTTTTGCAATAAAAATATGATTTTTTAAATTTTATTATTCCTCTCTTTGGTGCACGCAGCAGGGCAGCATCCGATACGGCAATTAAACCCTGCTTTTAATCCAGATGCTGCTGACAATTAGTACCCGTACTGACAGCAAGTGTTACTCACCCCAAGCTTTCTGCTCCGAATTTTCACATATCCTTGCTTGACTATGTCATTGAAGTTGGAAGCCATCGTGTTTCCCTCCCCTGACAAAAAGTCCCCTGTTTGTAGCTCTGAGTCCTTCTTTAGTCAGTCCAGCATTCAGCCCACCGCCTGCTCCGGGTACAGCGTTCAAGCAACCGGCTCGAGCGGTTCATTCCATTTGAGTCGAGGGAGATACAACCCGTCAGCTGATTTAATTCAGCAGAGGTGCCGCTTCCTGGAACGCACCATCTTTTATTCAGGACGGGGGGTAGAATCCGAGGAACGCCACAGCTTTTGAGATAGTGTTGCCTTCCCGTTACCTGACAGACCGTGATCTTATGATGTCATTACAGGCTGTCGAAATGCGTTTCTATAGAATCATACGTTCATTCCTATATATCAACATTTTTAGTGGTTTTATGTATCCTATTAACAAAAATGTTCCATTGTTAAAATGTGCTTGTATTTTTTTTTCTATAATTGTCTACAGGTTGTCAAAGCAAGATGTGTGTGTACTGTTTTGCTCTATGTCCTTGTCAGTGTAGTATTGTTACATTTCATGTAGCACTTAAGCCAAATTAAATGTAGTGAATTTTCAAAATGTTAATCAATTCTCAATACCTTAAAGGTGGGCATGTCTTAAGAACGTGTTTTAAGAATCTGTTCACTGTAAATGAAATGTGATAGTGTAATGTAGTTCTGCAAAATTATGACAAATAATTTCAGGGAAACAGTGGTGTATATCAAGTAAGATTATATAAGAATATAAAATGTAATATAGCATTTATACATGTACATCATTGTTTAGTTCTGTATCCATGTTAGCAATGAAAAATGAGTTTGAAAGTGTTGCCTCCACTCCACCCCCTCTCACACACAGATTGGTATTTTGAGTGTACATCTTACTCTTGCAGTCTCATACCTTTCAAATGCTTCTAACAGACTGGTTAGCTTCAAGCTTGAATGTTGCTCTTACAGTCAATTGTTACAAACTACAAGTATGCACAATGGTATGTGTGCTGTTGTTTTAAATCAAGGTTCATTGTCTTTGTTAGGGCTGCTCATGTCTTTTCAGTGAGGTGCATTCAGTGGCCCTCACTACATGATGAAAAAATATGGGTAAATATACATGGGTAAAATAGAGCAGATGAATAATGTAATTATTATTACATTTCTCTGTCATCAACATATTCCCCATAATTCAGAGATCATTTATTAGTTAATTCACATCAGTTTAGGTGTGCAATCACAAGAATCAAACAAGGTGGCCAGCATGGCACTCAGGAAGCCTCGGTGCATTTGTACTCTTCTTCTAGGCATTATGGTAGAGTCATCCCAAAAAGACACTGCAAGATATTGATACATTGATTTAATTGTCCGGTTGAGTTACCAGTACCCTACTTGTTCAAAAGGTGCTAGGACTAGCAATTCAGCATTGCACAACACTCTGTTTCAAAATGGTACATGTTTTGATAGCTCTATCTTTATACTTGCTTTCTCCTCTGGTTTCAAGGGTATGATCAGGGTTAAAAGCATATAGCCCAGAC
Source organism: Albula goreensis (assembly GCA_022829145.1). Taxonomy (NCBI): domain Eukaryota; kingdom Metazoa; phylum Chordata; class Actinopteri; order Albuliformes; family Albulidae; genus Albula; species Albula goreensis. The sequence continues at coordinate 15,984,320 of CM040756.1, forward strand.
TTAACTTTATGTCTAACCTCACTAAGCTCTGAAAAAGACTGTGGGTGTGGTATAAGCACCAAATTTAAATGGGTTCCACTTGAGTTTGTAAATGTTGGGACACTAAACTACAGTATCTCCCTTCATTATTGGTAACTGTTCAAACTCAGAAGGAAATAAGTCAAACAGCCTCAGAGATGTTTTGGAATGACAAACACGGGGAGTCAGCTCTGAACACAGCCCAGAAAACTTGTGTCTGTAATCATATTCATCATCAATACCAAGGACAGGGACGGTAAAGTACACTGGTCTCAACACAATAATAATGACCTTATTTTGGCAAATGTAAGGTAAATAGTAGGCAAATATTTTGGACTTTGACCATTAAATATAATTTTTTTGCTCATTTTTCTATATTGATGACTATCAAAGAACATTCTAATATGCTCTCCTGTTCCTGCGTCCGATGAAAATGAAGGTGTTGGAGAAATGTTTTCAAGGAATCATGTACAATTCCCTGTGCTAAATGATGCGTATTCAAGATAATGCATCCATAATCACTGGACAGTGTTTTGCAGTGCAACTAGTCAGTTACATTGTGCCACTGGATAAAATAAGTTTTGGGGAATAAATAGTGTAATTTTTTTTGGTTTAATTTTGAAAAATTCAAATCACATTGAGCATGACTTTTACTCATTGAAGAGTGAAATTAGGTCTTAATGGTGACAAACATTCATTAGTTTAACATGGCTGTAGTAACGGCATTGCACAACATTGTAAAATTAATACACAGATATGGGTATGAGAGAAAAATGTGGATAATTAATGTTAACTTCTATCTTTAACTGGGATTCATTACCATAAACACTCTAAAGGTTGTTTAATAAAATATTAAGGGCATACCAGGCAGTCGCAGAGGAGAGTAGGAGCATAATATGTGTGCTGCACAGAAAACCAAGCGGAAAATAAGGATGTATGATTCTGTATATATTCATATATATTCGATTGCATATTCCTTTAAAGAGACAGAATCGAATGTGTCCTGATTTTCTAGTGCATGGTAACACCTTTGTCACACTTTATTTTGATGTATTCCATACTGAGTTAAACAAACTACTTTGTGCATTTGTGCCATTAAAATCCTGAATTGTTCTGGACTTCTGCACCTTTTTCCATCTATTCCAGCATTTAGGTTTTGAAGCAGGCCTGTAATTTCTGAAGAATATAATACAGCTTCTGTGTACTGTAATACATTTAGGTTCATGAAAATGTTGGAACTGCCATACACAAATATGATAATGTAAAACGCAAAAATTGTAAAAATTATATCACCAACCTTGAAGGCAATGACTGTTATGGTCCGATGCAATATTTATCTATCAATTTTAATCTGTTTATGGATATGGATTATAATTCATGGAAGCTGTTATGTAATAGAATTTGTGACCCATGATTGAATTTCATACAAGGAATTGTTAAAACCTGTATACAGTAGGTTTTCTGTGATGGGCTGTAGCAAAAACATGCCTGCACAGATGGTAATACTGTATACTAAATGCAACAGAATACTTCTTTATCTGTTGAAAAAAAAACACTAAAATTCCAGTTGGAAAACATGTGCAATGTATAGAAAATTCTTCAGAAAAAATTAATCTTCACGATACACATATTATGTAATTCCATTTTATCAAAAACGGAGATAGAAAGTTGAAAATGTGAAAGGACAGCATGTGTCCTCATTTCAGCGAACATGAGATCTATTGACAAGTAAAAGCTCCATGTATATTACATTATGTTATTGGTTCTGGAGGTGAAATAAAAGAGGCAGTATGACTGAAGGTACCCTGAAAAGGGAGCAGTGGTCAAGAAGGTGGCAAAACTTAAACTGTCATTCACAAAGTGAAGATTACACAGCTAGAGATGTAAACTGATCTTGTAGTGAAAAACAGTCCCCCAGTCTGGGAGAACAGTCACATCACCAGGATGGAAGCAACGCAATGCATCATTTCAGTGGCCATCTTTATACTGCCAGTTCCACTGTATCATGAAAGACAATGGCAAATGTGAATATGCCATTCACTCAACTCAGCTTTGGGCAACGAATTTCACTATTCCTGTATCCTACAGCATAATTTGTATTTTAGTAGCGTGGTGTGCGATGGTGTAATTCTTCCATCTGTTTAAAGAAGAGGGTAAATAACACTAAAGGGGCTAAAGGGAATATGTTCACAAAATGAAACTATTAATGCTTTAACCTAGCATTATGAAAAACATGCAGGTCTTTACAAGCATGCAGATGCTTACATACTAGCTTTGCGGTTTATTTAGTTTTTCCTTTTAATCTGCTACTTGGGCTCTGGAGACCTAATCAACAGGAGCACACAGACAAAATGACTGAAACTCTTTGGGCTTTCCAACATATCTTCAAAAATCAATGTCTCTGCCCACTGGCAGCATTCCAGAGGCAGTGCTTGTATTCAAGTGTGCAGAGATCAAGTAAAACAATCACTTTGTCTTATAAGGTCAGCCATTTCCAAAGGATGCCCACCATAAAAGCAAAAGCTGTTTATCAGCAAATAAAACAGACATACACAGTATATCAATTTCTCTGTCTGCACTGAATAGTGTATTCAGCTAGCATATTCTGTAGCAAATGTACATACTTTTCCCAGGATACCACTGTTGAACGCAAATAACAAAATTAATGAAAATGCATGGTGTTAACAATTGTACATTTTTATTAGTATATACAATTAAATGTATGCAATTATTCTGCAGCTAGCGGTGCTGTTTAAATTTTCATAAATATGATAACCAATTATTGTATATTTTCAAGGCTGTCATTGTTCTTATATCAGGTTTTTAGCTTATTATTTTTCCAGAGAATAATTACAAATTACTTAACTTTGACTGTAACAAATAACTTCTGTAGATTCGAAATTTAGAATGATTGGTAAGTGTTACAAATACAATAATTCATTTATTCAAATCATAGTCATGATTTCTGTGTGCACCTTAATCTAAATTCAATCCCATTCTTAGGGTGACTAATTATATTAATCAGGAAATCCCATTTGTTTTTGCCTGTGAGCAATGTGTGCCTCCATGAGGTGATGGTGAATAGTTACTGTAAGATTTGTTTTATTATGTGATTGTGTCTGTGGGATTAAAAGATCAAATGAGTTGAAAATGAACCAGATACCATGTAACCATGGATATCTCTTGATGACAGTGACAAATAAAAACAGTTTTATTGCACAGATTCAAAATTATATTAAAACCTTTAATCCCAGATATGGAAGGATGTATCAGGGTTGGGAACATGAATGCGGAAAGTGAAATCCTGGGTATTATGTGAGCAGATGGCGCAGGTACGTAGTGTAGAAGTAAGGGGTTTGTTCTGGTTCTGTTTATTAAAATTATAGAGCTGAGGGAGATGTACATAAGAATGTAAAAATATGATTAAGTGAAAAATCCTCTACTTTCTGTTAAACTGATGTGCTCACAAATATTCATAGTCCTGTATAGAATGCATTCCTGCATGTCAACCCACTAAGTTGTCATACTTTCACTTGTTTTTACAAATAATTATTCCATCTTAATCATCATTCCTCCATTGCTTTAATCATGTATTCACCCTCTTGAAAAAAGAGCATGTTTTTGGCCTGCACAGGGAACAATGCAGACGAGAGACAGGCTTTATTCAGTGTAGCATGGATGATTGGCACTTTGAGAACTATTATTTGTCAAGTGTCAGCTTGCACTGAAGGCAAAAACCTAATACTTGTGCTTTCACTTTATTTTCCATGTTTGTTATGCTACCAGAGAACCTCTCCCAACAAACAAGCAGACTTTGATAGTTGTAGTTTTTCTCCTGGGGTATCTACATATTTTGAACTTGTCACAGTTTCTTTGTTTTCTTTATTCTCTTTGTACATCTTGTAATACTTTTTTAGTCTAATCTTTTTTATTCCGTGCACAAATTTGTAATGCCCTTAAGCCTTCATTGAGCAGCATTTCTTAACCACAGGATTTGTGATTGGCATGAATGTGCTCTAGACATTATGCTAAGAACATTCAATGCTATACTTATTCATTGAGTGCATTTGTGATTGTCAAATTAAGCTTTATATAACGCAGTTTTAACAATCATTCATTTATAAGTCATTATAATAAAATACAATTACAATTACAATAAAATAAAAATATTGAGACTGTCTGGAATCTACATTTATATAAAGTGACCTTAACATTCAGATATTTTGTGAATGGGCATTTAAAATTGTGTTAGGTGCATATCCCATCAAAATGTATGTACGGTTTTACAAGGTTACTAAAGGAATACCTGGCTAATCTGTGGATATCCAGAACTCATTCTATTAAAGGGAGGTAGTCAATAAGTGGCAAGCATGTAAAGCTTTTAAATAACACTAAGATCTTATCTTGTCATTTGCACTCAGGAGATGTTGTTTTGTAAAATATACACACAAGTATACACAACTTACTCTTCTTCTCCAGACTGAGCATATGGCTGTCTTAGTTTTGTTTCTGTCTGTCAAAATTTTGTGCTCCCCACAATTTTTCCATTTGAAATGTTTTAGGAACAGTCATTTCTACATACAATATGGAGCTAATCATATTTAACATTGCAGGCAGGGACTTTTTATAAAAACAAAATGCTTTGAACAAATCCTGGTTGCCAGGGGGAGGAATGCATGATGGCATTCGCTGTAATTGAGTTTGGAGCATAGATATACATTACACATTGGTATCTTCTATGCAGCTGTATGAGATTAACATACAGTTATGTTTTACATGAATATGGTGCAGAAAGAATATTTTATGTTGAGAGACATTTAAGATATAGAGAACCTTGAAACAAGGTCATAGCAATGACACTTCTGCTGTCTGAGGTCAAATAATCACTGGCAGTCAACTAGGCAATTCATCAATTATTGACCTGATGGGCATAGCAATTTGTTATATATGTTATGCATCAGAACCCAATCCCTCTGTGACCTCAGTGATTAATATTGCCATCCTGGTTATGCTTTTCAAAGTAATTCAACACCTGTTACGTCACTGAGCGAGATTTGTCATTGATGTATACAAGTGTGGCAACGCAAATGCAAAAGAATATGACATCACAGTGAACTGTAGATGCATTTGAGTTGCCAAGCTGAGAATGAAATCAGAATTTTCTTCTCCTTCTTGCAGATGCCATTTGCAAGCTGCCTGTATGGAACCCTGTGTGGGATGTCTTGCCTTATGGCATGGTCCACTGACTGGGGTGTTTTCTGCCAGTAAGATTTAAAACACATTCAATTGCACTGCCCCAATAAATAATTAAAAGCTCCAAAACAGAAAATCTCAACACCTAGCCATTGCTTAGTAAGCCATTTATGTGTGAGCATGCAGGCAGAATTATGGTAATAGTCTCAGGATCCCTCACCAGCTTAATAGGGCTGCACATCAAGATGATGTGTAAATGAGCACATTGGGACTTGGGTTTGATTAAATGGGAATGCCTTTAGGACTGTGGACAGAGAGCACTGGGGACCATCACCAGCTAGCTCCTTGGCCCAGTTGAGAGGTCACTGCCAGTAAGTGTCATTGTGCAAGAGCTCCAAGGGGACTTGGGGTGACATATTTGCAATTTGCATGAGAGAGTTCAATGGGAAATGGTTTGAGGGCTCCTTTGTCCTTTACATTCAGGATAGTCATAAAGTCAAAAAGCAGAAAATTCTCTTAGCTTAACTGGTCAAGAGAGTAAATGTGTGTGTGTGTGTGTGTCTTTATGTGTGTGCATATTTTATGGCATTCTGAAACCCCTCTCAAACAGAACCATTTTTAGATTGTCTTTGCTGCAATGGCATCCCGTGTATAAACTATACTGTGTTGGTTCTGGTAGGGATTACTTCTATGGCATGCATTTTAAGACATTCCTGTCCTATCTTAAAAAAACTGCATTCATCTGACAAAACTCCCTTGTTCTGCTCCCTGAAACCCCCTAATTTCACAGACAGAATCTCCCTCATTCCGCCATCTAACTCTATTTCATATATTGTTTATAGCTATATTCATTTTATAGTACATAACAGGAAATGGCCTGCAGGATCAATTCAAATATAGACAAACTATTAAAAATGCATGTGACTCAATCCGCTGTAAAATCAACCCTGATGTCAACGATGAATAATGCTGAACATAATTTGAACTGAGATCAATTAAAATGTATTTATGAAAAGGTACAAGATCAACTGGCTTGCTATCTTTCACTTACTATGTTTGCCCATTGTTCACTAGCTGCCTATAGCTAACTAAATGCTGTACTTTTGTGCTTTTGGATTTGCAAAAGCAGAATACAAAACTTATATGTTGTAGCCAAACACATTGGGCTAGTTTGAAAACATACTGATAAAATCTGCAGCTCCTCTATTGGTTGGACGGTATATCAAAAGGTTGTAGTTTTAGATTGACATTCATTTGGGGGATAAACATACATTTGTTGGAAAATAAGTGGATGGTGGAATGAAACAGCTTTGAATTTTATTTGTTTCACAGATTTGATAGGATGTTTATTTTATCCAAAATATCCAAAAACCATTTGTTGGCCTTATTTGTGTTATTTTGGAAGGTATATATGGTATATCAACCAAATATATGACTTTTCTTCTAAATGCTAAAAATAAGGGTTTGTGAGGGGGATTGATGGAAAGGAAGGCAGTAGAGAGACACATACTGAATTCTGTTGAGTCACATATTGTTAACCCATGGGTTTTGTGTAAGACTCAATTCCCAGGTTCAATTCTACTGCTCATTTCGCCAAGGTATTTCATTGCTTCAAGTACAATTCATTTATTTTAATGGTTTATATAATGCGTTGGACAGAAGGTAATGTAGCCCTGATATGAGCATCCCTCATGACCATGAATCATATAACACAACTTAAACAGGATTTTAAAATCTATTATTAACAGTTTCAATGTCAAACAAACTATTATGTCTGGGTAAATCTGAATGATTGGTAGTATAATAAAAATTATAAAAGATGCAATAAAATTCACCAACCATGTTTGTGTGCATGTATGTGTGTGTGTGTGTGTGTGTGTGTGTGTGATGTATCTGTTTAAGCTGTGGTCCAGAAGAATGAAAAAAATGATATCACAGTATATGATTGGGAGAATGTTCCACATGGTAGAGAAGCAGGTTGGTAGTGATGAATTTGGGTTTATTTTCTCAGCATGCAGCTGGGCCCAAGGTTGTCCCCTGGGGTCAGACAAGAGTTCTGCTGCATTTGCCTTTTCTTTCATAATCAGGGAGAACGAATCATAAAATCTCTCAACTGTATGTATGCTATGAGGTCAGGAACAAAGAGCCTCTCATTCTCACCCTGACCATGCTCATGGTTTTAAAGGTTCCCAAACAGAAATCAAGTGACAGGACAGTGGAGATGCAATGAGCCTAAACCAAGGTTAAAGAAACTGTACTTTTTGTTCTTTAGGTCACACCTGGATTAACAGATGCATAGCAATCTTTGAAAAAGACTCTATTTTGGGGGCTCCAAATGAAATAAGCAATGGGTATTTACTGTACTCCATTATTTCTAATATTAAAAATCAAAGCATTTGAAGGGGATTGATGTAATGGCTAATTAATTCCAGGAGAGATGAAACAAGTACAGGTTCTTCTGAAGTCTTCCAATCACAATGAGTGAGGAGCAAAATGATTGCTGAAGAAAATACTGCAAGCTCTGTATGACCTGACTCCACTTGCCGTATGCTGGGTCAATTTAATGTTCTTGAAAAAATGCCAAAATGGAAAATTTGTTTGCCAAGCCTGCAGGACAGTTTTGCAAGGGCCAGACTCATTCCTTCTTCCCCAATAACAACCAAAAGATTCACATTAATTTTAATATGTCATTAGCACAGGGAAATCATCCAGCACTGAGGAAAATCTCCTTTAGAGGGCGATGTTGTCATTTCTGTTTTGGAATCAAGACTTGCTATTGTAACAATGCTTACATTTCCGCATGTGGAAATGTGTAACTTGCATTACTCATTAAGCCTGACAGTTTCCAGCCACTGTTTTGTATGTTTTATTAGTTATTGAAATGCTTCACGGAATCAATTGATCAAACAAAAATAAAAAAAAAAACCCTATCTAACATGCAATAGAAATATGCCAGCCTGCCTTAATTTGCGGCATGAAACCTGAGGGAGTGAAAGAAGAGGAGGCTGTGTTTGGTAAATGCTGTATCAGCCATAGCTTATTGGATTCTTTATTCCATTTGACAAGCTTAATCAAGAACAGGTGATGACTGTGGGGTCCTGAATTGTGGCTACATGTGGGACATTCTTTCATGGTTTGGCAGAACCATATGGGCCCTGCACCACCATTTTATCAAGACAAAGGCACTTTTATACATGCACATAATTTCTACAATGGTTCATGTGTGGACATGGAAAAATGAGCAGAAATGAAATACCTTATACAAACACAGAAAGGTTTGAGATGACGTGACGAGCAAAGGCCAGCTAAAATTATAATTTGAGGAAGGTCCATTTGTTGCATTTATTTTTATTTACACTCGAAACCAAGAAACCAAACACCTAAAGAATATGAACATTTGGATGAGATTATACCTGATTACACTTTTTGCATCACTCTGTCCATTCAGGGAGAGGGTGTATTCACTCTAAATGTTATCTCCCAACTGCTCGACTTGGTATAGACAGTTGAGTATTGGTTTAATACATTTCAGTTGCTGAATTTAATTAAGATGGGTAAATGGTGATTAAGCAGGCCATGGCTGTACATAGGTAAAGGGATTTTCTAATACATATGGAGTGTTGTCACAGAAAGAATCATTCTCACAATTATTAGATTCACTAAATAAAATATTTTTTACAGATTCATTAATGCAGAGGATGTGATTCAGCCCAATAAGGGGAGGTTTAGAAAATTGAATGTTTTCAGAGACATTGCCTATATACACATTTCATATATGAATCATGAAAACTAATACAATAGTTTTCTCGATACCTCATTAACAATGCAAATCTCATGTTGTCAAAGCTTTTGTCACAATCATGTAAAGTATGTTAAGGATTGGGCAAACATTTGATATTGAGTGAGTTCAATTCATTGGACAAAGACAAATACCAAAAGCAGGATTCGATACTGAATGATGCAATAGGCATTAATGAATAGGCATATCTCCATAATTATACAGGCTGAGTGTTGCTCTAACAGTAACCACTGCTGTACAACTCTACTGGTCTCAAACTCCAAAAAAATGCTGAAGCTCTGAAGTATAAAGAGACCCATTAGCCATTGGATACAGCTTGAGAATTGTTGTAATCACACAATGTGTTGTATTACCTTTGGGCCACTCTCATTATGTTCTCCTGCAATGGAAAGGCTAAAACATTGATGCATTGCTGACATTTCATTTTATAATGGTAAAACTATTGAGTAAGTGATTTAGTTTTAGAAGGTCACTTTTTAACAATGCATTTTAAATATAATAAAATGGTAAAATAGATTTAATCTCTCCTTGAATTAAATGGACATAATGTTACACTCCACTTTTCTGCTTACATTCTTCTTTTTCTTTCTTTTTTGTTGAACACCCAAACTGAATTTTTCCATTAGCTGCACATTTATTTTTTTCTTCCAAAGACATTCAAGTACTTCCATTAATTTAACTTTGTGGTTCATCTCGATTAAAGTTTGGACTCTTTCAGTCTTTGAAATTTTAGCAATTTCCTTTGTTATTAATGATTTGTAAAGAATGATTTAATGTCCCCAGGGTTGATCAGTCTTCTCTACTCCTCAGAGATCCCCATACAGTTGTTGGCAGCTCATAGCCTCTTTTCCAGATATTGTCTTTTTAATGTTGTCATTACATTAGTTATAACATATTCAAATGTTTGTAACAACAAATATTATATCACAGAAATCTATTACTATTAATTATCATTAAGCCAGAAATATTATGATTAAGTCTGTAATGTTCTCAATTGTGAAAGAGATGTGAGGAGTATGTGTTTGAATGGACAGATCTCCACATATTTCTAACCTATCGCCTGTGTAAATATTGCTTTAGATATAATGTATACTGTATGCATGTTAACTGATACTAAAACAGCCGGACACAACATAATTCCTTTCCCATAGCATATATAGCGGATTTCTCTTTTGCATTTGTTTATATTTGCATGTATGTTTTTAATTCTGCCGAGCTCAGCTGTGTTTTGACAGAGGAAATGTAGGCTGTTTTACCGCATATTTAGGTTAGTATGTCTGGACCTTTGCCAAAATGTGATACTGTAGCTTCCAAAGACAGCCCAGATCTGAAAATACACTGTTTCACTTGGAAATACTGAATGATGCCTGAATATTAAGTAATGTATTGAAAATATAAAATCAATTTTTGTTGTATTTCTGGCTTAGCTGAAATATCTCTTTTGTGTGAAATATCTCATTTGTGTATACTGACCAGGCCAAAGATCCAATCTTGACAAGATAGGATTCCAGAAATTTGATACATTGTTTAACATAATGGTTGTTCTATAGACTGAGAAAGAAAATATGTACAATTTACTTCAGTTGGTTTCACAAAGAGCATTGTGGGTAGCTGAGATATTGTCTCAATTTGGCCCTAATTAGTCAGCATGGAATGTTTTAAGTGATAAAGGCAAGTGGGGTCTTACAAAGTCTTGATGTACAATATCAGTGTAGTAAGGAAGGGGTATCACACATGTGTTGTATTGTCTGTGTGTTGGCAAAAAGGCAAGGCAAATGATACGAAATGAATACATAATAAACCCGCCTGTATCAATAATTTCAGCAACCAATCAAACGATTCTGATGTTCAGAGACAAGTAATCTAACTGTGAGTTGCAAAAAAATGTGCAAGTGGTGTTTCCGTATACACATTTTACTATAATTCACTCTTCTTACTGGTTGCTTCAGTCTCCAAAATTGGATGGCCTCATAAATCAATCATGCTTGATTATTCATACTATCTTATTACAAAGATGGAGTACAGATTTTAATGGATGGATGTAGATTTGAAACTGGCCAATAAGCCACTAACAACTATGACATTTTTGATATATTCATGTTTATTTCACAACCTGAAGCTTTAAATGGGAACTGGTTTATGAAATATGAACTATGAAAATATTATCAAATATTCTTTGATAATAGTATCCTGAATTGTTACATTTTTCATTCAAAATCTGGTTGTAGCAAGGCTTAAGTTGTTTTTTTTTCATATGCTTAAAGTTTTAGACTCAAAGCAGTACAGCAGGGAGTTTTGTCAGTGCTAAAACAGGGCTCATAATAGTGAATCACAAAGAGCAGCTTGAAGTGAACTAAAACAACAACTCAGCACCAGGGATGTCTGTGAGAACTGACTCTGAAATCAAGACACCATGACCAAAGCTCCCAGCTGGGATTAATCAGCATTACTGCCTCTGCAGTGACCCACTTCACAGCTGAAATGATGCTCCTTAGGTTTATCAAGACAAAAAAAGGATGTATTCCATTTTTTAAAGTTTGCAATACCATTTTTTACATTATTTTATATAGGGTTGAGAGGCCAGAACAAACTCAGTGACATTTATGGTTTCCTCTTTTAATGTGTGTTCATTAATCTGTGTCCTTTTGCATCCATAAGCAAAAGTAAATGGAATGTTTAAGTTTCAAGGGAGTTTTGTAAATCACATCTTAAAACACAACTTACTCAATAATAGTCAATACACTCTGAGACAGGGCTGGTAATGTATGAGAGTTGTTGAAAGGGACAGCAAGTTATTGTGAAGAACATACAGCAGGGTAAGCATGGTATGCCAAGAAAACCAATAGTATGCAAGGTAATGATTAGTGATGTTCCTTAATTATTGGTGGTTTTGATTTATATATTGAATAGACAGGTTTACATACCCATGCTGCCATATAACAGTTTTGTGTGTTTCTCCCGTAAATGTATAATAAACAACTGTAAGAAATGAATTAAAGCATGGAGATCCATTTACAACAGTGCCATTTCCACAGCACGAAAGCTTTTCTCCACACAACATTTCCTTATTTCTGGCTCATTTCAGTGCACATTAGAATATGCAACTAGAACACCAGTCCACAGCTTTTTTTATTTAGTATTACTTGCTATATATTAGTTGGTCTCACCCCATGTTTAAAACAAGCTTATTACAGGAATGGAAATGGTATAATGAATATGTGTTACTGCATTCATTTATATAATTACATATCAAGTCAATGGTCCTCTTAATTGCCTGCATTTTTTGCAATATTCACTGTCCTAGTATGCATAAAGTGACATTAAAATGCCTGCAGAACTTTTCAGAGTAAAAATATTATCCCCACACCCCATTTCCAACTTAATTTTATCTTTGAGTTTGTACTGTTTTAAATATATAAAATATTTCAAAGCATCTTCTAATATTTCAAAAGCTATTATTTTTGATTCTACTATACCACAGCTGATATAAAAAGGTAAAACCTCCAAACATTTAATTTAACTTCTATCTTTTCTTTAAGCAATTTTTCACAAGATTAACAGTCACCTAAAATATTACTTTGACATAAGTCTCAGTGAAGAGGCTGGGGGTGTATTTAGCAATTACTGAAATCTCTGTAATTTCTCTCTTAAGTAATGACTAAAAGTGATTATTTAACAAAAACAGTTAATACAGGACAATCTCAAGTTAATACAGTTAATCCAAAAGTTCATTTGGCTTTGCCTAATACAAAGATATAATATCTCAGTGATGATAGACATATTTTCAGTGTGGTTACACTTTCAATATGTATATTTGCAGGAAGCATACAGTGATCCCGGTTTAACCCCTCGATGAAGAACATAACCTCAGTCCCCACCATTCAGCAGTTATAAGACAGAAAGTCTCTTCATGCAAGTAAGACCAAACTCTAAGTATCACCTTGTCATGGCTCAAAAAATATGACATACTATTTACTGGAGGAGGATCTTTTTTGCTGAATTGGATCATAAATGTATTTCCTGCCTCTCTCACCTCTTGGCTGTTTTTGCTGTTGTGACTGTGAGGCTATAGCTATACTCCAGCTAGCAGCCCCAAGGTTAAAAGGCACCACCTGACACTCAAGGAGAACATCGCCCATACTGTCGGCATGCAGCCACGTGCCTTTCAGTTTGTTTTAAGAAGGTTTTACATATGGTGCACATCTGAAACCTTGCGTGTAGGGGCTCCATTGACGCACATCTAAAAAATACAGCACTGGTTTCCAATAAAGTCAAACAAACTGAAATTACTTTTAAATGTACAGTAAGTACATGTGAAACTCATACTACATTGTCATACTACAAATTAGTGTTAAGACACTATGTACGTAAAAATATGTGGGTATGTAATCATAGAATATATTTTTGAAGGACAGTGACAACCAGCCAACATCATAAGCCTGATGTTTGAAACCATCAGTACAGGAAGTGAAAATGATTTGTCCATGACTAGTAATGATTAGTTACACACAATGCCATGACCATTTTGTCAGGTGTCTTATTAGGCATCATGCTGCTGTGACATTGGTAGAATATGTCAGTATGGAATAACTGTTAAGGTGCCCTGTGCAATTTCAATGTACTTTCATAGACATAGTTATATGGAGCCATTCTTCTAGGAGTTAGGTGGGGTTCAGATAATGTTGCCCTCTCTAAACTAAAAACAGCTTTCTACTCAATCCTGTAACGAAGGTTTTGCAAGAGCTGCTGGTGGAAAGTATTATGCCTCTTTATAAGTCTGTCAATTTCACTCCATAAACAACACAGACTTTAAATAAATTTAAAAGTGTGTATGTTTTTTATTGTAAAGAAGGAAATGAATGCATTCTATAGGTCATTGTCTCTGGGAAATGTATGCTGTTATGTAAAGTTGTTCTTTGGTGGAAATGTTGAAGATGGCAAGCTTTAAAATAAAATTTTGTCAAAATCACTGTTTAGTGATACTCCTGATTTAACAGGGCATAATTCATTTAATACTGGAAGGGGATAAATAATGCTGTTTTCATTAGAAAGCTGTCATCTCAACAGTATGTAAAAGAATGAATGTGACTCGAACAGTCAAAACAATGGACTGAGCCAGTAAGTGCACTAGACTTACTCTGAAAAGGCACTCAGTGGGCCTTGTGGTCTCAAATCCCAACCCAAATCCGAACCATGCCAGAGTGACAAGGCCATCAGCCCCATGGGGTGATGCATAGCTGACCTTAGCATTGCTCAGAGAGAGGGGGGTTCAGCCAGCAGGGATGTGTGTGTCTCATCACTCTCCACCAGCCACTGCTGGTGGCTCAGGTGCCCATGATCCGCCTGCGCAAAGCTGCACATGAGCCGTCTCCCTTTGATTCCTGTCTGCTCCATCTCAACCTCTGCACTGCGGTGGGGAAACAGGCGGCAGCTGACATCATGTGTTTTGGAGGAAACCGCACACAAGTCTGTGCTCTCCCATACTGACAGCAGGCAGGAGCAATGGCCACAGCTGCTCAATATGACAGGGCATTCCAAACTGGGATACAACGAGAGAAAATGAAAACTACTCACCACAAGCGCTGAACCAACAGAGCTTCTGGTTTGGTCTATGGCTATGCGTTTCACTAGTTGACTGTCATGAGGTGTCAACAGCTGCCAGACAAAATAGTCTTTTATAATATCAGTTCCTCCGATCAATGTGTCAGATGTGAACAAGTGATCAGTTGTCATTAGAGAGAGATAAATCCATCCTATCTGCTTTACCTCCCTTATAGCTCTGTGAGGGTTGCAGTATGTTTTGTAAAAGAAAAACAAGCTCTCAGAGAAATGCATTGAAAGAGTGTCTGTATGCCAAATGGAGTGCTTTGGTTATGTGGATTGCAGATAAATTACAAATAAAAGAAATATATCTAAAAACTTTTCAAATTCACTTCACAGTCATGCCTGCCAATAACCATTCCCATAGCTCAAGACATCAGGATCCAAAAGAAGAAGACATGTATAATATGTGCACTGCTGATAAAATAATGAAATATTTGAATTGATTAATATTGTTAATGTTTAACATAAATTAAACTACCAATCAGGTTTTGTTAACAGCGATAAGTGACATACTTTATCTATCTCTTGACAGTTTTTTCAAGATGGGGTAAAATGGTATCAAAATGGCATAGAAATGAACGGACCATGGTGTGAATGCCCTATGTGAGGAGGAATAAAACAATGCTTTGTTTATTTTGATAGTTGCTTTGTACTTTGCCAAATGGTTTTACACTACTAAAGAACAATGAACTTTCACTTCGTTGCAGCTATAAAACTCAAAATGTTCCCAACATCCCTTGTCATATCACCAACAGTAACCAACAATTTGTGGATCAAAGAAAGGTTTTGTAATTCAAAGTATTCTAAATTGCTATATTTTTATCCAAATCTCACTTCTTTTCAAGAACATGTATTTGCTCAAAACCATTTTTGAAAAGTAAGATTATATAAGAATACATATGCAACTCAAGAGTATACATGCATGAAAAGTTCTTCTACCTCAAACATTTTTCAAAGTAAAATAAATATTGGCACACTAGAAAACTCTTTTTCCTAGAATACATAGGACCTATTGCTTTTACTCCTGTACTAAAAAGAAAAGGTGCAGATACAGCAGTTTCTGTGGTACAGGATATAGCAGCACATGCTAGTAATTTAAACCATTTACTTTGGCTAGAAAATTGCCATTTTTATGTGCCCTGGAATTCTACTTGCACATTTTTGGGGTGGAATTCTCTTGATTTATAATTTGATCCATCAAATTGTGAAGTGCTGATAAACAATGCCTGATTCATGCCACCCCCATACCTGTCCTTTGGGGAACAAATGCAGCTGCAGAGATTTATTTGGCTGAGTTCTCATCCTATTTAAATTCAGAGCATAAACTGTCAAATAAGGTGAGGTTAATTATTTCACATACTTTCACTTTTACATATTTAACCACATTTTTCAAAGCAACGGCTACATCATTCCCTCTCTTTCCTCCCTCCTTATTAGATTACATTATTGTGCCTGACCATTTTGGTGCCAACAGGATTTTGTTGATTATATTAAATGTCGATGTGTGCAAAGTTTATGAGAAGACCTTTAGGCTGATAAAGATCAAAATAAGACACAAGGTAATGTATAAAAAGGCCCCCTTGTCAGGAGGTTTGAGTTTGTGTACAGCTTTACTGAAAGAGCAACATAATATGCCTTATGTTGCCTGAAGGGGTTTTAAATGATCCCTTTGGTGCAAAACTACACATGTCTCAACAACCTTATTTCATGAGTCAGACCTGCTGTTGGCACAGCTGAGCCATGTCCAAGAAGTAGTTTGAGGCAGAGTTCCATGGATATCCACAGGCAGCACTGAAAGACTGTAATGGTGAATTCAGTTCAGAAAGTGATTCTTTGGATATGTGTGTCTCAGACTACGAAAAACAGAATGCTTAATCTCTGCTAAAAACCATATAGATTCATCATAAATCTGATTGAAAACATCACTTCACTGACTGAGATAGAAAATAAGGCAGCTCAGAAGATCATCTACTGGAACCTGGGCCTACAGCTCCCATAGTGCTGCATTCCATTAAAACAAAACCCTTCTTTTTTCTGTGCAGTTATGCATTGAAAGCTAGCTGAAATTTCTGTTTGATGGTTTTTGCCAAAAAGGCTAAGCCAAACAGCAATGTTTGAATCAGTTAACTTGCTTTGCAGCTCAGCCAATTTTGGATACATGGAAGGAAGATCATTTTAATTAGCTAGTTAGCATTAGCTATAGTGCACGCTTGCTCATTTTAGCAAATTTCACTTCTCCTGAAGTGTACAGTGGCTAAACACATACCTGATTATTCTAACATAACAGCTGCATGATGATAATATGAAACATTGAAGTTCTCTGTATTATTGTCCCATGGATTGTTGCATCATATTTTATGGTTTTCTGTGACAGTGCCCATTGTTTTTTCTTTTTTTTTACTGTAATAGACTTTTCTCAGGCATCTTTTCAGTGCCTGCCTGAAATGGAATTCCAAGCTTCTTATATGGTTTCTTTGGGTCGTTAATTTATGTTAATCACAACTTCAGTGAAGGCACTTCTTATTTACAATCGATTGGTATTTATCAACACACAGGGATACAAACAAATGCTGTGTCTACATGTTTAGTTAATCTGGGAGAATTAGTTCATTTATATCCATTTATGTATATTTGTGCAAATGGTTTATGTAAATATTGATAGATGTGGCCTGTTGTGTTGATGTAGTTGTACCAGTCACAGTTTTGTGGTGTATCCGTTTAACTCTTTTCTGCATTATTAGTTTACCAGCTTCACAGAAGTAAAGTGTGGCTCAGTAGCTTCATCTCAGAAAAAGCTATTTTAATGAGTACCCAGAAAAACCTCACATCAGTATCAAATATGCACAGCGAGAACAAAGAATAAAGAGATTTAATGACGACTGACAAATCTTAGTTTAAATCTATGGGGGCTGGGAATGTCACTATCAGAGGATGTCATATAGATGCCATCTCTTCATCCGCTAAAGTATGAGCATCCTGACAACTCTCCACAGAGAAAAGCTTCCTTCCGTTAGATGTGTATGACAGTCAGAAACCTGTGTGAATAATTTCTGGCTGCTCAAGTAAAAACCTGCTTTGCAAATTGAGAAATCTATGATGGATATATATTTGAGATTTCTGCAGTTTGGTTGAGCTGCATTACAATCCCATATGCATCTGAGGCCGAGTATGCCCAGGACAGAATGGGCCTGTGTGGTGTAGTATGGTATGCATGGTATGTTGTAACTTCCTTTCTCTCTCTAAATCCCCTGAGCAGTCTGTCCACTGCCAACTCCCTGCATTCCCCTTCCTCAAACTTCAAAAGTAACATAAAAAACAAAATCTGAGATGAACTCTGTCATATCTCATAACAGTGGTTCCCAGCGTTGGTCCTGGGGACCCACTGTGTACGCTGGCTTTTATTCCAAGCACAACTGCACCCCCAGAATCTTAACAAGCTGTTAATTGTCCATAATTGTTCAATTGTTCATGCTTTTCATGATTAGAGAAATAATTTGCGATTATAGCTATGCATGTCATAAGGAAAAAGTTCCTATATTCACTTTATGCCATTTTGCTGCCAATTGCATGAAGATTAGTAAAATGTTTTAACTCATATTAAAGACTGAGGTGATTGTGGACACATGACCACAAAAACTAACAGTTTGGTAGATAATGAAGGATTCAAAGACAAATCTAATAATAATGGGCCAAATCTGCCTTGTGTTACTAAGCATAAGGAAACAAATCTGGAGCTCAATCATGTGTTCAATGATTAAAGGAGCATATTGATTCACCCCAGTCTATCATTTGGTCATTTATTAAAACTTACCCTTTGTGTATTTGTTTGCAAAATCACATAAACATAATGTGAGCTTTTTCTTAGTGACATGCATAGCTGTAAGGGCAAAATATCTCGCTAATCTTGAAAAGCATGAACAATTAACAACTTGTTAGGATTCTGGGGTTGCAGTTGTGGTTGGGATAAAAATCAGCACACACAGTCAGTCCCCAGAGTGATGCTGAAAACCACTGTCTTATAAGACAAGTACTTACAATTTCCCCCTAAAACCTTTATGAAACACCTGATGATCTAGACTCTTCTCGAAGGTTCCTAATGTAGCATTCTTTCCTCTTCGACTTCATGTTGGAAAAAACACCATGATATGCAGCTGTCAGCCCTAAATGTTATTTGTCTTTGGTAGTTATGGTAGAATGTTTGATGTTTAGCACTGTATATAGGACAAAAGCTCAACCCTCAACACTCTTGAGAGGCACAGTTAGCATCTACTGAGAGAGAATGTATAGATACTCATTTCAGGGGCAGCTCACAGTGGCACAGTGACCAGTTGAACAACCTTCCCCAGGGTATGATATAGATCAACTCATGTCAGTGGAACAGTTTCATGTTACAGACCAAACATGTACAGTTGACCCTGTTTCACATGGGATAACAACATTCTGCAGATGCTCAGAACATAAGGAATAGACATTCTCAGAGCACACTACCCCATTTAAAATAAATCCATTCGGTAAGCACACTAGCTGTTCTTGGGAAAGACACTACAAAATTATTTCTGTCAGCAAATGCAAGACCAGCTGGAAAGCTGCCACCTTTCATTTTGCCAGACTGTTCATGTTTAAAGATCCTACACATACACATCACAACTAAACATTTTTATCCCAAAATGACTGTTCATTTACTATTAATTCATCTTCAGAAATTGTTTATGTAAAATGTTACTGACATACAATTTCCCAGAAAAATATTACAACCAACTGACAAAACTATCAAGAAAATGATTTAAATAGGCATGTGGAGAGAAATATTTCAGGAATTTTAACAAATCTGTATTGAGCTTGGGCTACCTCAGCACAGTTTGTGAATGTATAAGTAATACTGAGAATGATGGGTGTTTTGGCACCCTTAGAATTGACAGCTTAAAACATTACTTGTTTGTGTGGAAAATTGAAATATGGAAAAAAGCTAGGCCAAAGCTGTATAAAACTTTTCTCAATAATATTCAGTGTAATGGTGCTGAACATCAAGAAAACAGTAAATTTGGAATAAAATGTATATATTTATCGATTGTGTTATTGAGTATTTAATTGTTAAAATAAAGTATGTAATTGTTTGTGAAAAGTGTGGAAGTAATTAGTGTCGCTTCTCTGTAACATAAGTGTAGTGTACCTTTGTTAAAGTATTACATAAAAAATCATATTTTTAATTAATGGCTAAATCCACTGTTACATTAGGAAAATCTGAACTTTCAAACCCTTAAAATGATCCACAAATCCGTTCACCACCTTCAACGTTTTCACTCTGTTGCAGTAGAAAATCCTCCTTACTTAGAAATGTCAATCTGTCTGCAGCTGGTTTGTGATTGGAAGTCGCCGTGACAAAGCCAGAGACTGAAGACCAATAAGGGATCTCCCTCCCACTTCAAAAAAATCCCTGATAAACAGAGTTTATTTGTTATCATTGTGCTTACCCACTCCTTGAAATATCAGACATTTCAGTTGTATGAAAGATACTGGTAAGTATAAAAATTGGATAAATAGGATCAAAAACCAGAAGAATAATATTCTGATGCCATTGTTGAGGATTTGCAATAAATACCAGGGAGCAAGCATTACAAAGGTGGCATGTATGTGTCTATTTTTCCACTGTACTTGCTGCAAGGGCTGTGGACAACTAAACATTTATTACTTCTTATTTTAGTACTGTATTGCATTAATTACATTACATTACAGGCATTTGGCAGACACTCTTATCCAGAGTGACTTACAACACAAAGTGCATTTTTTTGGGGACAAGATTATCAAAGTGCTAGTATACTACTCATAAAGCTCAGACTCATGTAGTGTTTACTACATTTCTAATTCCTATAAATAATATGAAAGTATGAAGAACAGCAACACTATTGCTTTCTTGTCATTAACATATGGGAGGAGAAAATGCTTATTTCAGTTTCCCTGTAACTCCACCCACTGTGTATATCCCTAGTTCTCTCCACCTGCACACCCTTTAAGATCCCGCCTCTGAATTCACTGAAGCTGCACTTTTTTATTGAGCCTGTTATGCATATGTTATGCATAGGCACTGAAGAGTGTCAAGAATGTATTGAATTACTGATCTGGTCCAAAAATAATTTTTCAGCATTTTGTAAACAGCAATTAAGCAACTGTTAGGAAACAAACAATTTCAGGTACCATTAATAAGTTGAAGATATATCTAAAATTGTTATTTTGTATTTTATTTATAGAGGAAGTCAACCAAGGCCAGATGGACCAGTTTATTTCAGCCTATGACTCTTCTTAGACTCCTCTACTTTACTATAAATCTTTGCACAACAACCACAGCTTATATTCACCAGCCAAAGTCAGCTGGCATACAGAACTCCTGGACGAATTTGATAAATATCAACATTAGCAAATCATTAAACTAACACTGCACTTTCCTTAGTTCTTAATTACATCTGAATAAATACAAGTGGTTGCTTAGCTTCTGACATAGACTACATTTTGGTTGTCACATATCTTTGCCTTTGCAGTGCTTAACAATATACTTGTTTCCACTTCTACCAATTTGCAACTATCTGATGACCTTAAACAGGATCATTATTATGGAATCAAATATTTGGTTTTGGTACTCCAGCACTGAACAATATTATTCATGTGTTGTTACAGAATGAAATATATGACAATTGAAAATGCCTTTTAAAAACACTTCACATCAACTACCATACAAAGTTAAATGGATTCCAATACATAATCAATGACTGATAAAACACATTAGAACAGGGTATTTAGTTTTTACATATTGTTTAAATACACATTTTCCAGCCTATTTGAAGCAATGTTTAGTCTGCACAGGTGTGTGGGATAAGTGATGAGACTAAACTGATAGATCAGGTCAAAAATTGCTGCTCAGTGGAAAGAAAGTGCAAGTCTGTAAAAATTGATGGCAAGTGCGGATCATCACGCCGTTTGTTTTTGTTCCTTAGTGATGCAGCAAGGTGAGATTTCTTCATTACAGCACTGTGCTATTTCTTGCTCAGCATACAATGAGGGCAATGTGTCTGTCTAGTTGTGAAACTTTAAAATATAACAGAAAATTTACCTGGCTGAACGGGATGGAAAGCCTATTAAAGGAGGCCTGTCATTTTCCTGCCATAGAATCACCAAAACAAACACTTTACTGCATCACTGGTGACTTCTACTTCCATTTGTTTGGCTTCAGGGCCAACTATGAAAAGTTTTCCTTTTAGACAGTTGGTTTCAATGTGCCTGAGAGTGCAAGTCTGACATTTTTCCACTTCACAGACATTGAGTACTGCCTTATAAATTGTTGTGTGAGCAAACGAAAGGAAACATTTACAAAATTCTGGTCTTCTCTCTTGTGCTTATTCAGGGGCATTCAAAATAAATGTACACATTGTGCTGTTTTACAGAATTTGGAGACTTAAATGGGAGAGAAGTGTCAGAAAGCAAAACATATATATTGGGCTTAGAGCTTCCATTAAGTATACAGAAATACCCCTGAAGTATATATTGCATGACAATCCAGTTTTTTTTTTTTTTAAAGCATTCTATAATAGTGCCTTCATTAAGACTATTATAGTCAATATTTGTATAACTTAATAAATATTGAAGAGGGGGTGATGACTGTGCTCTGTCAGAAGCTTGATATTCACTCAGTATATTTCAGTTTAGGATATTTCATCTGCAAAATCTGAACTGTCAGACATTCTTTCAGCAAAGTTCTTGCACGCATCATGTGAAATAGAAATAATCTTTCAACACATCTAAAGAATTTCCTTCATTTTTTCGCCACATACAGAGACCCTCTTTTCTGCTTGGTTGCAAAGCACTATACTAATTTATTTATCTTGGAAATAAAGGTATATCAAGTACTCAATTTATTTGAGCACCAAGAAATTAAACCATAATATACCAAGTCGATGTGGTAGAAAGTGTGGAGGGGTAGTTGAGGGTAGATGAGAACCAGGTGACATCACTCTCTCCTGGCTCCATATTTTTCCACCTCAGCAGTCAGAGGAAATGGTGGCGTGATCACAGACAGCTCAGATACTCCCCAGGCTTAGAAAAAAGAACAATATTCAGCACAGAGAGGAATGAAGCGACTTAAAAAGTCTCTTTATGTAAAATATAAGATAGTCATTAAAATTCTGTTAAATCAATTAATCCATTAAATCAGAGAGATTAAATCTAATTTAATCTCATCTCTAATTTAATCTTAAATCTTCTGATTTTCTATAACTCAAAGTGTGACTAGGATTCCAGCATAGTCTATGGTTCCTCATGCCATTATCATAGGACATTGCATTAAGTAAAGGGATTATATATGTGACATACATTTAAACATTTTTGTAGAGGCTGTCTGTATGGGCTGTACATTTTCCAGCCCACAATAACAATGTGTTACTCTAAAAGGATCAGTAGAGGTGCTGGTGAGAATGGAATAAAAGACTCTGTTCCCATTATGGTGAAGAAACTTGCCTATTTCAGTGCTTCAGATGAAGCTTTGTGCTTCTGCAAACCCCCAAAGAACTGATAACACTTGAATGAACATGACAATGACTCAACCAAAACAGAGTGACAGAAACTTTACTTCTGCACAGTCATGAGCGACATACTTTAAATAAATATCCCAATTATCACTTCACTGAGGAAATCCATACAATGAATCCATACATCTGCATAAGACTGTATACATGCATTTAGTTATGGTTGGGTTTTTAGCACACTGCAGTGGAAAGCAAGAAAGTTTATCTTTTATGTGGAGTATCATTCATCACATAGACATTTTCATGTAATGGGATTTTGATTTTATTGCCGAAAGAAAAATAAGCAAGCCCTCAATAAGACACACAGTATGTATTGATAAACAGCTATTGAAAGAAGTTTTGCATTTGATTATAATATAAGGACTGAATAGTATAAAGACTCACATCAGCTCCTCTTAGTTTGTGTGAAAACAAGCTGAACAGTCCACATGTCTGAAAACAATCCTCTGTTACTCTACTGTATCTCCTATATGTAATACAGTCTTAAGGGGCTTTGTCCAGTGGCACAGTGAAATCAATATAAAATATTTAGCAAAATATTCAGATTGGAGATTTAAATAAAAACACAGCTGTACACTCAAGCATGCTTCTTCTTAACATGGTTCAAATGTGTAATGTGTACAAATCAAATCAGGAGTTATTTAATCTTAAAGTCAAGGAGTTATGCACTATAGTTTAAGGCTGTTTATTATCTGGTACATCTACAAGTTGTGATGCATTGGAAATCCTTTACAATTATATACTGCATGTGTATGAAAGCAGTTCAGCAAGACAAACATTGTTCAAGGCTCATAAAAAAACTCATAGCTTCCCTCAAATGTGTTGTGGATAGGTAGTTTATTTTTCTATCATTAATGCTAATAACTCCTTTATTGCTGTTTGAAATCGGTTTCTGTTACTGTGGAAATAGCAATACATCATCAAAAATAATTTTAAACACTTTGGGAAGAATATCCAAACAATTTATGTACTACTGTCAAACCTTCAGTCTACATAATATAAATTTTTATGTCTTCAGTTATTTTCACACTCTAATGATATATTGAAAACAAATCAGCAAAGAGTTTATTTGAATCTAATAGGATTTGGGTATTTAAATGTAGTATTTGTTCTAACCACCAGATATTGTATTTCTTATTTCTTGCTGTTATCTGGGAATGAATATGAGTCCATTGGTTTACTCGTGTTTTTATTATTGTTGTAGAAAAATAAGCTATGTGGAATTTATGTATTAATTCAATATTTTTTGCATCATTACATCAAAATTATTACAGCACTCGTATCTGAGGTGATTTAAATTTTAATTTGACATTGATTGTTCAATGTTAAGCCTGGAGCACCTCTGACTGCTGTCTAGTCTACAAGAGACAGTGCATTATCACAAGAAGTAACTGACCACTGGGTTATTAGCAACATGGGCAGTTTGAGTATATGGAGTGAAAGGCCAGTCATAGTTATACGTCTGACAGTGAAGCTACGATTGATGCAACCTGACTGCACAGCATTAAATTGATGGTTGTCCTGAGACCTCACTTTCTGAATTCTCTGCAGATTCATCTTGATGTGATAATGACACTTCAGCAGGGCAGCACACATCTTCCAATGTCATAATGGCTATCTAATGATATAAGAACACAAAGCCTAATATGACAATACTTCAACATCATGACTGTTGCTCATCAGAATTTTAATACTTGGACATTTCTGTCCTTTAGTAGGTATAGAACTACTACACATTAGAATTACTATTGTGGTATTGAAATAACTGATGTAACAATAGGTAAGACTGTTGCTGATTCTAGAGTCCAATTGGTCATGTAAAATAATATTACACAAATGCCACTGAAAGTCATAAAAACTTTTAAAGGTGACTATGGACTCATGTTACTGGCTATCACCCCTCTCCCTGTTTCCCACCCCACTAAATACATATGAGCTATACCATCAGGGGGCCATGGATCTATACAGGGCTAGCTAGCAAGGGGATGGTGCTAGATGGCTATAATACTGAAAACATTAGCAGTTGTAAACACTACTTACATCCCAGTTAAGCTGAGCCAGTTGCTGATGGCCCTCCATGACTCTCATCTGTAGCATATCATGTGGCATGAAAGCATTTCTGAGTCTGCTTCAGCAAAGGTACCTGGCCATTGCCATAAGTGGTACATTATATTCAACAACATTTGTATAGCATAGATGACATAGGGCAGATTGCAATGCTCATGATTGCCATTACCTTGGCTTCCCTTGGAAAAAAAAAGATTTTTATATATCCCTTGCTGGTAAGGCCATGGTAAATTCAGATAACAATGTTGACATATTCATTTGTAATGTACATCTATTGAATTTTAATGACCATGAATTTAAAAACAGCTAAGACAAGACATTTTCTACCAAAGAAAACTTTTCATCATGTACTGAACACATTATATCCACAAAAATGTACCTTTGTCATGTGTTCGCATTATTTTTATTTAAGTACCACTTTTGTCCCACAGAAAATGATGTCCTTGTGAATAATAACTTTCATTTTTACTGCTTTCTCAAATTAATGCATTACAAGTAGACAGACTTCATTACATGGTATTGCAGTTTACTACAATTATTATTTTGGTGCCTGGCCATTCTCGTTCCAAAGTATAAAATAATCGGTATCAGCATATACCACTGAGCTCATTTAATGAGCACAATGTGTAACATGCACAACACTCTACATCCCCATACTGCAAATGCTCTCTCTGCACCCTCTTTGACTGTGTTGCAGAACCCATGCCGCTTTTAGCTTGCAGATTGAGACTTGAGTGTGGAGGGTTATTAATGGCCGCTCTTATTTTAAACGACAGTCTGGGGCCATGAGTGGCATCATGCTGCCCCACTCTCTGTGGCTTGTCTTTCAACTCCATCTGTCTTCACTCTGTCACACACTGCCCCCCTCACAGCACACATCACTTCTGTCAGACACACACTCACAGTGTCCACCCTCCCGCATGGGGCGGTGCCTGTGAAACTTCAAAACAGACATAATTCTGTCACAGTCACTTCTAAGAGGAATATGGTAGCATAATCATATTTAAGAGGACAATTTTTCAAGCAGCTGCGGCTTGCAAAGAGTAAGTGTATGAATGATAAATACGAGTAGGCAACCCTCAGACCACAAATCATGCACAAAGTATTAAACACACAAGTCAAGAGCACCAGAATAAACCCATAAGATACATCAAATTATTTAACTGTTGCGTTGCAGAATCACTGAGGAAGAAGGTGTGAGCATGTGTTCAGGTTATTCTGAGTATCAGTATGATAATTACTCAGGAAATGAATGGTTTCATCAAGCTCAGGTCTTAATGCCAATGCTTTAATGTTCTCACCCCACTGGAGCCCTATTACAATACCTATATCCAGAGGAGGACAGGATTAAGGAGTACATTTTTTAGACACAGGGGGATGGCAGCTCACACTGAGTACTGTTCCTGGGCACTCTGGACTCATCCTACTGGTTATGCCACAACATTGCCATGTGAATTTTGACAGCTCTTTGATGCATGCCTCCCCTCTCAGATAAGCACCACACAGTCTCCATGTAGGAGAGTGGAGCGGAAGCTTCCTGCCCTCACAGAGGGGAAATATGCCTCTCACCGTCAGCAGCCTGGAAATACATTTGTGTGCATTCATTATAAATCCCTTTTTAACTTTATGCCCTGTGTGCTGATATGCCAACATGATCAATAACCTGATAAAGAAAATTAATTTTTTAGGGAAAAAAATCTGCATTATCAGACTGCCAAGGCAGATCTACTTATACACCAAATACCTTGACTGGGGCAATTCTGACCTGGAGTAATAAAAAATGGAATTATCTATTTTCCTGCTTGTTTTGGGTCAAGATACCAAATATGAAGAGCAACCACGTTCTTACTTCTAACTGCAAAGTGAGAAAGCACAGCAACAAACAAAGAAAAATAAATCAGGAAAATCACAAACTGTCAAAATTTCAGCATGAGACTGAATAAATTACTGAACAATTGTTTTGTTTTGCATCTGAATATTTGCATTACAAGTATTGGTATTCCTGCAAGGCTGTCAGCAATGACATCTTCACGGGAAAGACCGAAACTTTGTTGCATGAACTGAAGCCTCGACTAAGCATCCTCAGTCCTGATGAAGGTCGGATGTAAATGATCTATTTGAAGGTGTCTTTCAGACAGTCATGGTGGCCCTGCTGCAGAGCACTTCAGACCTCACAAAAAGGTTCTGTGGGATGTGTGGGAAAGGATCAGGGTGTCAGACAGAGACATTTCTCCTGCAGCCTGGCTGTGTTGGTGCCAGGCTTGGGCCACTTCATCCTGAAAAGCGAGATTTAAATCAACATGCACAATGTCACTCTTTGTCCGCTCTCTTGGTGTTCAGCCAATTAGCTGGGCTAAGTAGTTTAGCATATAAGGTTTGCTCTGTGTCTGTGCTTCACCCAGCATGGGACAGCAGAGCAGGATTTCGCCCCTTCCTTTGCTGTCTGAAATATCAATGCGCAGAGTACTGAGACAGCCACAGCCTATATCTTGCACTAATAGTCTGGAAACATAAACTACATCATGGTATGTAAAGAGTTTGTTTCAGTGAAATTACCTTATGATTAAATGAATTATTTGATTAGATCATTTTGGTTAAGGCAAAGCTGAAAAGGGCAGTTTGTTTACTTTTTAAATCCCATCTGGCCTTATGTCTATGGTGACATGAGTTTAAATCATGCTCTTGTCACATGAAAAGGTCATAATTCAAAGGAAGAATTAAGCTAAAGACTGCAACTGTAACATTTAGCCTACAGTTAAAAGATTAGATTAATAAATTGTGTAAAGTGTAATAATATGTCAAAATCGATTTAATTCTCAAATACCATTTCTCAGGACAAAAGACTGAATAGGAATGTATCAGGTTTTATGTTAAGGCTAATGGGAAAGCAAGATCCTTTATTCATCGTTTTGTCATATCCAGTCCCTTAACTAAAAGTTATTTTAATGCTACTGTATAGTATATTGTATGACGCATCCTCTGTTACACCACTGAGAATGTGTCAACTATCCAGTAGCACATCCTGTAGCAACATTTACTCAGTCATTTTCACCTAGCTGTCTTCACATAAATGGCTGTATCTTGTTTCGTATCCAGAAATATGTGTGAATATTATTCTTGTTTACAGGTTAATTTATAGATATTATGTAAAAATATGTCATCTGTGTGAAACAGCAAGCCAATACCCATCATGCAGCAGATGTAGGAGACAGTGGTGGAGAGTGGGGCTTGGACATCAAACAGGCTCTCAGCATGCCTCCTACCTTTAGTGACCTTTTGAGCTGGTCTGATGATCCCTCTGGCATGCAATTCAGGAGCAAGTCTGTCTCCCCAGTGTTGATAGAATGCATTAAATGCACTCCATTGCGGTGACAAGCATGCTTCTAATCAATATAGCAACACTAAATTAACATGGATATATTTTACAGTATTTTTAAGGCATATAATACAATGACCTCCTTAACTGTTTTCAGTTTTTCCACATTCACACTGAAATTTGTAAATTCTGCCTTTTTCTTAAATATATTGGGTTCAACAATTTCTAAGACGGTATTGAAATTATAGAATGTTATAGAATTATAAAGGGAAAACGAAAAGCTGAAAGGTATAAAAATGTTGATACATTGTTAAAAACATATGACATTTCATACTTTAAGCAATGTGCATCTGTTGGTGGGGGGGGGGGGGGATATCGGGACACCCATTTGTTTGGGTCCTGTGGGGCCATTAGAAATGAATTACATTGCTAGTGTGAGTACAGCACACACTTCATTACTTTGGCACCTTCAGTATAGGAAACATGCAGGTACATAAAGCATTGCTGCTGCTTTTACATGTTTTACAATTTACATTTTATTGTGTAGCCGACAGCTTTGGGTCAAAGTGCAAGTACACTTTTTTAAATGACTGCATTGCGATTTGTAACATGTTCTGTTCAATGTCACAAATGAAACATTAGCACAGAAAGCACTAACTTTTAAACTTGCATTATTCTGTGGGTGGGCAGCAGCAAAAAATATGGAGAAACAAAGTTTAAAAACTTTCTTTTTTTTCATTTCAAGAGCCACAGCACATGGTACAGGAATGCATTAACACATAATAAACAGCAAGCTATCTTTTTTCTCAGCAACCTTAGAAAATGCTCTGGAATGAAATTGCTAAGGCCTAGTTATATATCTTTCTAATTGTGCATGGGTTAAGATTTAGTATTAAAATGTTTCCACTGGCGTTTTCCATCACAAGACTGTAGATTAAAATGTGTAAACAATGTACTTTATGTAAAATTATATGATATTGCATATCTGCTATACACTGTATGACAGTAGTGTGATGGAAATGAAGAAAAACATTGTATTTTAAAAATATTTTATTGTGAATAGAAGCCTTTCTAAACATGTGAGGTAGTACACAGTACATATCACTAATTCAGGTAACGAGAAGAATGCATATCTTTAATGATGATAGGGTTAAAATGAAACAGCGTGTAAATGCTGTGATATAAATAAGAAAATATAAGCGTATCACATTCCCCCAATTTCAAGCACAATACATATTTCTTCATAAAAAAGTTCCATGAATACACAATTACACTTTTATATGATAAATAACAACTGTCCACGTATTATTCAAAGGTGTGGGCACATGCTCTATACAGGCAGCTCTTCATAATGACTCTTATCTAGCACTGTACTTCCTGACCTGCAGGAATATGAACCAAGTTTCTGCAGAATCACACTGTCATTGCTGTGAAATCTGTTTTGAAATACAACACAAGACTTAGCAGCATCCTTTCACTAAATTACTTTCATAAAAAAATATAAAAATAAAAGCTTAATGACATGTTTGATAATATAATGTTCCACTTCTTAGACTCTCAAATCATTAAAACCTCAAGCATTTAAAACACCAACCATAAGCACCAATAATATCAGATTGCCCTAAACACATAGCCTACATGAGATTCATTTGTTACACAGACTGTTATAACACTCTCCTGTGTTTAAGTGCTTTGATTGACAACACTGCTTACTCTTATTGTATACTACTGCATGCAGGGAACTTGCAAGCCAGACATTCAACCTATTTACACCACATTATTGAAAATATATGAAATACACAGTGTGACATATATGATGATTTTGAAAATTAATATTAGACAAGTAGAGAGCAGAGATTATTCCCACATTATAACAAAGTCCACGTGTCAAGTTTTTTTCTCTTCAATGAACCCTATCAGACAGATGACAAGTCATGACTTCAGTGCAGTCCAGTCAGAAGGTAAGTGACATTGATAATGGTTATTACTGTCCATTCAATGGCAAGTGCTGGGATCATTCCATGTGTCCTGGGCATGAACTCAAATAACTGCAAATACTCGGAAAGCCATGCCTCCTGGGGGATTCTGCAGGCTGAGAGGAAGAGTAATAGTCAAAATCAGTGAGGGTTTTTGCCATTACAACAAACAAAATATTTCCTAAACAAGGCAGTCATACAATGAATTCTGCTTAATGTGAGCTGGAGCCGAACAAGGACACAACTTAAGTAATGGGTTTCTCCAAAAAAGCCATCCTCAAGTATAGTTGAGTTTGCTTATTACAAGGGCTTATTGAGCTGAACGTCAATGGGTCACCTGTAAACTCCATCAAACCTGTAAAAAACAGTTTTGAGCTTCTGGCCAAGCTATAATTTGTACTTTCCTGAATTAAATATTTCTCTTTGCCTGTTGGTGGTAGAGATGTGGTACTTCTGAGGTACAGTAGTTATCTCTCTTTCACTTTCTCTCCAAACTTCCCTCTGTTGTTCAGCCCATATGAATAAAAAAAACTATTGATTTATTTAATGCCAGAGGACTGAAATCCCCCCCGTTCCTTACTAGTGAATTGAGTACAGAAGCATTGTAGTGGTGGTACTGCTTCTCTAATCAACTTTTTATTAAGGTCATGATTTTACAAGCTTACAGGAGGCAGGCAGCTCTTTCCCCAGTGCTCCTCTGCTGTCCACACAAGCTACACCAGGCTAACCCTAAACTCACTGGCCCAAGCTGCCAAGCCCCACCAGCTCAGTGCCTGCTCCTGAGGCCCCAGTCAAGCAGGCCGTGTTCTATACCTCTCAGAGAATATGCCATTCTGATAGGAGGCAGTGTATTGTCTCCTCTTGTCCACAGGCATCACATCCACATAGCCACCTGATTGGTTCTGAATGACACCAGCATGGACTGCAGCTCGGCATATACTGGATTTCTGAAAACAGAGGGGACATGGTGTATATATATATATATATATACATGTATATATACAGTATATACACTTGCTAAATGTTAACATGAAACAATACCTAAGATTTTACAAAACCCCTACAATGTGTTTCCATAGTTTAAGCTAAAATTTCACTCACCATTAAATTATCCTTGCTTGTTGTTGTTGCTTGCTGAGCATGAGCACAGCTCTGAACATGACTAAACAGGTCACTGACTATTACAATATAACTTTACTGAACATTTCAGGGATCAGAGTTCAGCAGCCTGGACTCAAAGACACAGTCTCCCTTCAAATGTTTAACGGAAAAATGGTGATTGAATCTTTTATGCCACTGTGTATCCTAGATGACTGGCAGAGTTTATTTTACGTTTGTATTTGGGTATGAGGGGAGGCCTGGTCTATCTAATATCCTAAAGCATGGCATCTCATAATGTCATAATTCTGTGTGTGCATATTGAAATTAATTAGCGCCATCACATTTTTGGCAGTAAAGGGTTGTCTGTGAAATAGAAGATAGGAGTAGATATTGAATTTATTTGAACTGCATTTCAAACCAAGCTACAGGAGGCCTCATATCTCAAAAATATAAATAACTAATGAGAATATATTATAAAGTTTGAAGACGAAAACAGGCCATTCAGTCCATTTAGGCTTGTAATTTGTCTTAGTAATAACAATGTATGAAAAGTATAATTCAAGTCTAAGGCATGACAATTCACTTACATCTGAGTATATTAGGGTTCCAATGACTCGTGCAAAGTGAGGGTTCTCTTGCATGCAGTTGCTGGGACAGTATATCCTGAGAAGAAACAAAGGAGTGTCACAGCACTTCACACACATCCTAGAACACCTGAGTATGTTATTGTACTTTCTATTTACAGCTGTGCATTTTTTGACGTCAACCTGGAAAGGGATCGCATTTCAATGCCACTGGATTTGTGTTGACATGGTCTTGACTATGGGAAAAAGATGGGTGAATCAATGACATGTTTACCTGGGACAGTGACTGGCAGGCCTTTGGAATGGGCACAACTCTGAGGTGGTCGTCTCACATGTGATGGCTTTAACTGGATGAAAGAAGACTGTGTGAGTGACAGTTTTTAATGTGACTCATTCGATGGTTCATACTCAAACAGGACTCACCTGTCACTTTTGATACTGTAAATGCATTCGCACTCTGGTACTTTCTGTAAATGGAAACAATTAATACATAAGCATGAGCACCTATATGCAACACATCTTAAAAGTAGAAAATGCAGCTGTATGTGAAAATAGCATACTAAATTACCCCTGCACTTCATTCATATTTTTCAGTATGTCAATTAAGGCTATTTGTTTTACCTACTGTATGTCAAAATGTATATGCTACACAAGCCTGGATAAGACAAACATAAGCCTTGGTTTCTGATTCACAGCCACTGGTTGGTAAGTTAATTTTTTCCAGTCACTGATCCTGAGAAACTGTGTAAGGGAACAGAAATACTGACACTTTGATTTCATCTAGAGTTAAATTGAAGAAAAATGTTGATTGAGCTCAGGACACCATCACCCTTACCCTAAAGACTGAACTCCATGTTTGTTAGATTTGATGAAGTACTCCTTCCGGCCTTGTCTTGTGACATCCAGCCAGCCTCCTTCATTGTCAATTACTCCATAATGCAAACCAGCTCTGCAAATGCTCGATTGCTGTAAAAAATATTAAAGGAAAATTCATATTGTCCTTTGCTGTCATCCATAAATCTTGCTGATTGATTAATAACACTGGAATAGCAGAAAGAGGTTGTGCACCCAATTCTCCTTGAGATGAGAGAACAGCACGTTACTCATGTTGATGAAATATTTATAAACGACATTAACCACCTAACATTTCAAATATCTCAGAACTATCAATGAACACATCACCTTGGCCCTGTACACTCTGTTTAGTGGATTAGTGATAAATACATAGTCTATCTTCCCTGTTGATCTATATATCTTCCCAACAGAGATATCTCAAAACAGTCAAATTTTGCCTCTGCCAGTACTGTTTGCCTTTATAAAATGTTAATATAAAAGACATACTATCAATGAACCTTTAGAATTAAATGGAGTAAGAATACCTACCATTTCATAATACACGCTCCCTATGACTTTCCCACCAGTATTGTATAAGCAGCCAGATGGGCATTCATACCTGTTCCAACAACACAGAAACTCATAAAGTAACTGGGATATATGTTTACATTAAAATATACTGACACTGAATGTTGCCATTTAAATATATTGCTACAGAAAGAACAGTATTGAGTAGTAATAAATAGTTACTATACTGACTTTGAAAGAATAGTAAAAATGTATGTGCCACAGGAAACATTTAAAAACAGATTAAAGACAGTCACTGTTCCATTGGGCCTCTGCACTGCGCATTGGGTGTTATGGGCCTCTGCGCTGTGTTTTACTCACCTATTACAAGTTGTCCCTTTACATTTATCACGTAGCTTTGTCTCGCACGTTACAAGTTGAGCTGAAAAAAACACAAACACAAAGCTTTTGCTGATAGCTTTCCTTTAAAACAGTGAAAAAGTGCAAAAGGATGTTTTGAACTGTCTTTGGATATTTTGCCATTATGACAAAGGCAGGGGACTGTTCTTGTGGGGGTCTGAGAGTCTGCTAAGGAATTCTGTGTAAAGAGTTCAGCATGGGCGCAGCAGGGTTTCTCAGCCTTCAGCATGGGCCCCCTTTCACAAGAGGAAGCAATTTCAAACCCACAGCCTTTGGCTTCTCAAAAGTAAACATACACTGAGTAGATCACTATTGAAATAGAACAAAACCCTCCCTGCAAGCCAGAGTGGCTCACAATATAAAATATAATTTAAAAAAACCTGCCATGCCAAATCAGTAACTTGACAGATAGGACCTGCTGAACATCAACACGATTTTGCACAAATAGAAACTATTTCCTTTGGTTAGCACTACTTTTTTTGATTTGTCTACACACTCAAATCCATTGAGAACTTTGTATTCACTAAGTTTTGAACTCCAGTTTTGAGAAATGGCTCTTAAAGCATGGCTTGTGTTAGATCCTCTGCCATTCCACCTCCCTTGGAGATGAAATGCTACATTGTAAAAATACATAAATGATTTCTTACACATCTGCAGTGTATTCACCACCTCATTCATCTCAAGGTCCTCATTAGGAGATGTGGTCGGAGACTGAGGCCTTGGTCTAGGTCCTTGAGTTCTCGATGCCTCAGGTTCAATGTAGTTGCTCTCTTCTGTTTCTTCTGTTGGATAGACTCTCTCTGCACCACCATCTGCAAATGCGTGTCAGCATGAAAAGTGCTATTGTATCACGGCACCATTCAGTCATTGCAGGCTTGCATTGGAACCATGCACTACTGACTTGTGACCGTGTTAACAAACGAGCAGACTTACATTAAATGGGTCAATCTGTTTTCATTCTTTCGCTACACAATACACATACTCATTGGCAGTTCATCATACCTTTGTAGCAGAGGTTGTCTCTACAGCCTCCACCAAAGCTGGGTGGGCATGCAGAACAAGGGGTGCCATGTTTATATGGGGCATGTCCCCACCAATTTCCTCTGTGGAGATAAAACATGAATGAATCAAAAAATAAATCACATTCATGTGTGAACACAAATATTCTAAATTGTAGATTTAAATATATAGTGGTCACTTGCTTTGGTGAGTAATTGCAAACCAGGTAAACAGCTTTGGGAAAGACCTGGCCCCAGATGTTCATATTGTGACACAGGTTGATTGCACATCCAATCCTGCTGCTGGTTGCCCACACAAGCTAAACAAATGATAAATAACAAAACCAAGAATGTCAAAATATATGACCAGGATACATCTAGGTGTAAAAGAAAAATTATTATTAATCTTAATGAAAATCTAAAATATTATTACTTTCCACTACCTACTTAATAGCAATTAATTCATTGATTTGGGATGCTTAAAATGGCAAATGTAAAATCTATACAGGCAAAATACATAGCTTAAATGAGGTACATGAGGTGCTTTTGTATCTACCTGTGTATAATGAGTGCACACTGGACCAGTACAGCGGAAGGGGCAGTATGGATTACACTCTTGTGGATATGGATAAGTATAGTCTTTTACTTCATCATACCAAGCTTGAACATGAGATGTTGGGGGTCGGTATCTGGAATGAAAAATTCATTTTTGGATATTCTATTCATGCACACTAGAACATCCTTGACACCAGACAGCTCCATGAATTATTTACTCAACTCAAACTACAGAGGGGATTCGCAACTAATTCTCATATAATTTTTGTTAAACCTTTATCCCATCTTTCGAAACTGCTATTGAGCACTGGAACCTACAAGCTGTAATATCAGTGATGTTGTGTTAGGTAAATTGTTGTTAATGTTAATGATGCTTTTTATTCTCCTCATTATAACTGATTAATCTCATTCATGAACACAACAAACAAAAGTCCAAACTGGTCATTATGTGAGCATCACACCCACTGCATTGAACATATTAAGGGTTTCAGACCAAACCTCATACGGACCTGCCCCAGTGTGCCCCCAGATTTTGTCCAATTTGAGGGAGAAGGGATGCAGGACCATGCTCCCACAAACATGTTTCTGCCCAAGCTTCTGCAGTTCTTTCCAGCTCAGTGTCCCACACCTGATAATGGGGGCAAATATGCATGAATCACACAGAAACATTAATTTCACAACGTTCTCTACAGTAATTTCTGTAGTAAATTCAGAGGGTGTTTAGTCTGAGCACTCATGACCTGCAATCATGGCCATGTGGCTGGATGACAGCTGTATTGGTGCACAGCTTTGCAGCAGGTTCACTGCCAAACAAATACACATTAAACCATTGTGGTTGGCACATCTATGTTTTTGGATGATGTAAAAAGTGGCTGAGTCATAATGGTTCTGTGCTGTTTCCACTGAGTAGGTGAATCACATTGTGAATCATTGCACTGTGTGTTCATGCAATCTGAAAAATAAGGTATTTAACCAGCAATCAATCTTTGTTTCTTGCAAAAATTGTAAGATGTTTGGACATCTACACAATTCTTTATGTTTGTTCTAATTCTGAAAGACGATAGGGCTGCAACAATTAAACTCAGCCAATCTTCAAGAGAAGCAGTGAACTGTGGATCCAATAAAATTTATACTATAGTCCATTTGAGCATCTCTGATTATTAACAAAAGAAACTGAATTACACAGGAATACATTTTTTCCTGCTTTTGTTAAAAGAATAGCACAAGTGTATTTTTCCTCTGCAGGATATTGGCTTATTCTCCCTGGAGATCATAGCTGTTTAAAAAACCTTAACCACAGCCTGCTGCCCTGTTGTAATTTTTTCCATATGCCTCTGGAGAGCGTTGTGTTCCACTTGCCCTCTAAAGCGCCCTCTCACTGTGTTTGCTTCAGGTAGGGAGCTCATTTCCAGTTTGAACACTCAAGGCTGTACCTACAGTTCTTGACATATTTGACCTACATTTTATTTTGTTAACAAAAACTAAGAGAAGAGCACTTTTAAGTGTTTTGTGAGATCTACAGCTTTAATGCACGTTTGCCTCACCTTGAGTCTAAAACACACGTTCCAGAAGGTTGGAAAAATATGAACTAATCTGATGTGGTGGGCAGGCCAGAATTTTAACCCTCAGGCCAGAACACAGATATTTCACACATCACACGCACTGGAAGTCCCAAAGCACAATAGCACTGTAAATTCCAACCAACGACCCTCCTAAAATAGCTTGTGTCCCTGCTTTAGACGTTAATCCTTGAATGTACACCTGGCAAAGGCGTTCTTGCTGGAGTGCAATTTACTTTTCCGAACCAAGTTTTTAAATTATTTCTTGGAATGCAATTTAATAGTTTTGGCAAAACAGGGCACAGCAACCATTGTGAGCCTTCCAATGCATCCACACGCCAAAATAAGCTTAAATCACTGAGATGACTCAGTCAGGTAATTGTCAACTAAACATGTCTGCTGATGCTAACAATTCATTCACTGTATATTTTCCAAGCAAGTAATTTTCTCTGTATGTTTTACCTGAGTCTCCCATTAGCCTTTTTCTATGATCGATGTTCGGTTAAGAAAATCAAAGTGCATACATCATAATTTCATTCTTCTGGCTGAAAATAAATGCTTTTTTGGAACAATGAATCAATCAAGAGGTCAGTTTGGAATCAATGTATTCTGTGAAGTATTCTGTTCTGAATACTTTTTTCAAACAGTGTAGAGTAAATCAGAGATGTTCTTGTTAAAACACAAGGCCCCCCTAAGACCCAGTAACTTACCTCTGTGAAAAAATGCATGCTAAACATAGAATAAAATGGCATCTATGTAGTTAATGCCTGCAGTGATGGAAACAAATACATCTATACAATTTGAATACTTGCTTTTGATTAGATGGAATCTAAAATTTGTCAAAAGAAAAATAATTCATGTACTTTAATGGAAACTTCTAACAACAAAACAGCCTTTAACCTTAAAATTGCTAGCTTATATGTGTATACTGAGCTGAAATAACACAAAATGTCAAAGTGTTTTATGAGCATCACACTGTATTTTTTACTCGGCAATAACAACCAGGGAGCCTTCCTCCTCATAAACTAACATTCATACAGTCCCAGACCTGGCCTGGCTAATTCAGAACATGGCCCACATAAGGGAATGCAGCTCTCCTAAATACCTTCCCCGTCATTCGCTCAGCATTGTTTGTTTAGTTTAACACCTCATTAGCAGCCATTATTGTCATCTGGCTACATTCCAGAGAAGTGCAAAAGGATACACTTCCTCCATGAGCTGAGCCTTCCTAGCGAGAGTAATTCAGCTGAGAGAGGGAGCTCATGTTGGAGATGACTACACAGGGTCCTGAGCTGCCTTCCACAGCACTCACAAAGATCTGCTGTTTCTACTTCCACACCAATTTAGGGTTCAATTTATGTATTTTTCTTGGTTGAAATATGTATACATAGCAAGTGTAAATCTGTAAATTTCATAGCATTTAGAACAATACAGAAGTTTATTTGAGGATTTGTGCCAATGTAGGTCTATAAAGTGTTAGGTTTCCTTTCTACATGGCAACAGTTCAATCAACTGCATGAATATGCATGTATTTTTGTGATCCTGCCTTTTTATTTAAGTTTTCATAGTCTTGGACATCTGTGGAATTTCCTATGTCTGGTGTCTGGGAGTTGTCTTAATCTCCATTCAGTCCCTCAGTGCCAGCTTCCTTTAGCAGTCCAGTCCACTCTCATTCTGTAGTCTCAGTTGTAATTCACTGAATCCACTTATTTTCTCCCATTATGACAAAGAATACATATGGTAGGTAGAAAAGCTAGTCTTAACAATTCAATTTTAAAAAATGGAAGCTATTGCAATAAGAGGAATGACTTTCCTGCCTTTGTAATCTAAATGAGGGATTTCATTTTTAGTTCTATTGCCTGGAGTACTTAAAAAGAGAGTGCATTAAGAGACCCTTCTACATGCTTATAAAATAATATGACAGAAAAATAATAAGAACTCTGGGTGTGATGGTGCTGGTAATCTGCATGATTCTCGGGATCAATCACACCATAAATTGTCTTAAGTCCTTCAATTTTCCCAAAACAACTGCAGAGTATTGTTATTTCACAACATTCAGACAAATAAATTACTGCACAGGCAGTGTGCTTTAGAACTGGTTTACATCACAGGCACACTTCACATCCTTTTGATTTTCCAATGAGAACATTCAGTGTTTGTGAGGAACTCTATGTCATACCAAGTTACTGGATATCTGTCATGATTGATTAGCAACATGTACATGATTTCATAAGGTTATTTTAATTTCTGTTACATTTTGTTTAAAAAGCTGACGTGATTTCTGGCAAGTTCAGGCGAATGGCCGGTTTCACTGTGCAAATGTAAAAACTCAGTAACTCTTCCATTTAACTTATTAACATATGTACACCTACTGCATTGTAATACACAATCAAGTGCCTATATAGATACATGTGTGGATATGTGGCACAAGTTGTAGACCTACTGTAATTGAAAGAAGGTACTGCGAATGGCTGAAAGATTCTATAATGCAGCCATTTTGGAATTT
Source organism: Albula goreensis (assembly GCA_022829145.1). Lineage (NCBI taxonomy): Eukaryota > Metazoa > Chordata > Actinopteri > Albuliformes > Albulidae > Albula > Albula goreensis. Next base: position 16,023,927 of record CM040756.1, read on the forward strand.
AGACAGTTAAAAAAATTCAAAGATTATGATAAGAATATTCAGGTTTTACAGTAGTTTTTACCAAACTATACTCTGAAATGCTGGCATTCTACAACTGCATTCTCCTAATGTATTTATATTATAGGAAAAGCTGACATAGAAGTACTCCTGTCTATGGGTTATCATAACTGGGAAGAAATAATGTACAAACCACCACCAAAGATTCTTCAGGATGAATGACAAATGACTAATGACTCAATGTTATAGTCATATCAAAATGGATTAATGAATAAACCTATATTTGTCCCTGAAACAGGAATGGCAGTATGATCGGTAGGAGCGGCTTACACTGAGGGATCATGGTGTTCATGCATGTGGTCCATTGGGTTGTATGAATGCATGAATGCATACGTGTGTCTGTGGTTCGTGTGTTCACATGTGCTTTTCAAGTCTGCAGCTGTGGTTCTGGGTTGGCAAATGCTAAAGCTTAAAGGTAACTGCAAATTCCAAACCGGTACCGGGGAAAAAAGAATCATCATTAATCAATACATTTTAAAGAACTTCACAGATCATTGCTTTCTGGTGACAGTATTTTCTTCACAATTTGCTGGCTCACAAAGGAAAGAGGTCATTTAGAAAAACTTTCTTCTTATTTTATTTTAAGTACTACAATGTGTATTACACTCACCCTTTAAAGTTAATGCAAGTTGTATTACTGAACGCATATTCACACAGAGAGCTGACAAAGGTATTAGGATTTAATGACTGTCTTGCTGGCCTTCCTTTATATCCTGATTTGACCCTCTCTCTCCACACTCCCTACCTCTCCTCTTGTCCCCTTGTTGCATACCTTTCCATATTTTCCCCCTGGGTACCCCCACGCTAAAAAAAAGAGTAAGCTGTAACAGGAGCTGTGTTCGTGGACATTTGCTGCATCAGCAGAGGCATGTCAATACTCGAGATGGCAGCATGAGGGACATTTCCCCCCTGTGCTGCATGAAAATCTTCAACAAATACATTATATCATTTAAAGGCTCAAAAATGACCCAAATCTGTAATATTCATTGGCATAAGAACCTAACATCTCTTCCTGCTCCAACCTCTACACTATGCATGATCCTTGAGTGAAACAAAAGAGACTGATTGTGACATAAATCCTGTATGTATCCTTAAAACAGGATTTCAAGCATGAAAACCAACATTACAGATGTCGTCATTACAGATATATGATAGTGTTTCAAATTGTTCCACAAAAGGTAAAACAGAGGAGCCTGCTCCAGAAAAAGAAACACATTTCAGGAGGAAAACATTGATTCTGAGGAAAAAATGAGGTGAGAAAAGGCAAAGCATTTCATGGTGCGTCCTTACCATGTACTCCATGTTTGAAGCCGGTGGGTACACTTGACCCCTGAGCTTATTATGCAGATCAAGAATGACCTGCATGTCACTCTCAGTGATTGCTCGCCTCCCCCTCTGCTTGGACACCCACCATTCCCCGTCTTCATCTGTGTACTTTTCCAGCATAGCCTCCAAATGTGTAAAATTTGGGACAACCATTGAGACAACTGTGCGGGATAAAAATAGCAACGCCATCCCTCTCAGCCATTCCTGAGATGCACACTTCATGATGATCTACCCTGCAGCTCCCTGGAATCAACTCCCAGACACAAGTTTTTGTTGTTGTTTTTTGGGGGGAGGTGGGGGTGGGAGGCTTATTCTGTAGAGGGGAAAAAATGCAATCATTGGTTGAGGTTGTAATGTCTATTAAATTAACCTAAATTACATATATGTGATGCTTTAGGGAGGTCAGCTCAAATGTTTCATAGTTTTAGAGGAGATGAAGAGCAGCCACTGCTCTTCACCTCTGTTGTCTGAAAAGTATTATTTATATTGTTAATTAACATATTACACACACACATTTTGGTTTGTCTTGTCTGTATTTCAGTTTCCACTGAATATAAAAACTGACATATCCATCACTCTTCCCTCGAGAATAATGCATTGCTCGTTTCACTGCCAGTTTTAACATGTTCTTAAATAGTTGAATAGAGGTTACACACCTCAGACTCCAGGTTCTTTCCTCGAGGGATTATGCACCACTTCGCTAATACAGACACTACCAAATTCCTTAATGAATTCTTATGGAGAAATTGTTCATTAGTATTTCTATTAACGTTATGTGCTGTTCTGTCAATATAGTTGAATCCAAACAGACATCAGTGAAACAGAACATCACTTGCAAATTGTAGTAGACTGAAATATGTCAATGCTGGATTAGGGCTTGTCACCGTTGGTGACCACCATTCCGATTGCTCGCGATCTTTTCTCTGATCTGATATTAAAAACATCTTTTTAATCAAAATGTGTTGATAACAGAGGAGGTCTCACTAAAGTGCAGTTTTTCATTTCTGAAAACCATTTGCATTCTCACCAATGCAAATGAACCAGTGCATTGCTTGCCAACCAGTGCGCCCTGTTGATAGCCCATCAAATGATTATTATAGCTATGTATGGTGAATATTTGGCCTTAAAGTGAAAAAAAAAAAAACAAAGCGATCACTGGCTAGATATAACTGATATTCGGGTTGCATCCCTGTTTCTTAATGTAAAAGCCAAGTCATTAAGTTGTGTAGCACCGTTTGTATGCTTGCATTTATAATAAATTTCAAACATAGCTGTCTGAAGTGGCTGACCTTTCAACAGCATCGTTTTTTTACCCTTTTCTCAACACAATGTCACTATGCTCATGAACCACGGATACACATAATTCAGAATTTAGCACAATCTTAATACAATGATAATGTTACAGGTTAAGGTCAAATGGCAAATTTAATTTTTCCACAGAATTATTCTGTAGCGTAAACATCATAAATGGTTAATTACCTTTCACCTTAGTCGTGAGGAAATCGTATGGTTGCTGAAACTTTGTCAATGAAGATCTACTCTCCAGTGCTCCTGTGGTTGGATAATAGCCGTCTGCATGTATACACGGAAAGTTACATCAAAACTTTGTAAAACACATTTCTCCGCGAATCGGTGTCGCTGTACCTCACTGTAAATACTCGGAAGACGAGCTATATTAAATATTGCATATACCCCACAGGTCTCGTAAAATGCGCTGACTTATTCGGGGGTCTCTTGAAAACCACACAATCATCGAAGCTCAAGTACATGCTTTGGTTTTATCCTAAATTTGGATTTTGTGACGCGTAAAGTTGACCACTCCTCCCCCAAGTCTTGTTTGGTTTATTCCCCCGGTCAGGTTACATGGTTTGGGACAACCCACAAACTCAACTCATGTCGAATAAGGTTAGGTGTGATATTGAATCTCGCTTTATCTGAATGTGGTTGGTCTTTGTTACTCGCCTTTACGTAGTACATCAAGCAAATGTTTTTCGCTTTTTTTTTTGGCGTTAAGCATATAAATCAGGCGTCTAGATGGGGTGAATTGCCTTTTCTGGTCATGATATATTCCTATGGCAATATAATTGAAGTATCACTGAATTATGTATTTGACTGATGACAGCAATCATATTTAACATATTGGTTATGATGCACAGACCTGAGTTGTGGCTGTGCATCCCAGTCACATGCTTTTTTAGTCAAGTTTCATGATATTAACTAATAGCATTAACTTTGAAGTAGAAACAAGTGATTTGTGAAGTACATTCAGTGAGTGCCCGATTTGATCAAGGCAATCTGTTGTCACTGCCAACTCAGAGGCAAGATTTGGCCCTGGTCTTTGCTCTGTTTGCAGCCAGCTGGATGCAGAGAGCAGTGACTTGTTATTGTGCTCTGCTGCAGAAAAGAAAAAAAACTGGGATGTGCAAGGAGACGTTACTGAGTGTTTTAAACACGTCAGCAGAGCTCAAACAGCCTCGGTTGCCCTTTCTCTTCCCACCAAGTATCTCTAAACACATTTCAATCTTTCCTTACAAAGTGTTCCACAAATCTGGATTTTATGTTTTGTCCTACCTATATCAGAGATAGGCGATGACACCCAGACAACACTGCAGCATATGTGAAGCTCAATACCTCTCGGGATTTTGCTGCTCGGCACTAGTGTATCATCGGTGGTGTTGTCAAGAAGAATTATCACAGTTATCCCTTTGGAGTAAAGCATATCGTCCTGTAGGCTGCACCCGGTTACACTGTTTGAGATTATGTCACCCTCTGAAAAACTGAAATATATGAATTGTCAGAGTGCCAGGGTGTTTCAGCAATAGAATGTAAACATTAACCATTTAATGATTTCAGCTGAAATGCGGTGCATTTTTATATAGCAGCCACCAAGTTGACCTTTATCTGTTGCAAAGCATACCATATTATTCAATATGTACTAGAAAGTTTTGAAGTTGTTTGGACGATGTCTGGTATTCTTGCAATTCATGTTTATTTATTTATTTATTTAGAAATGGGCTGCATTCATTTATGACTCATGATGCAGTGGAGTTTCTTAGCAGCTAATGTGGGCACAAACAAAGTAAACATGTTTTTTTAGGGGTGGGGGCTCGTTAAATAATGAGAGCTTATAGATCACTGTGAGGTTCTCAAGGTTATCTCCGATCTCAGATGTATCTGTTTTTGAGCTTTGAAACCAAGAAATCACACAATTATAACCATGATTCTTAATGTGCTCTAATATATATATATATATATAAATTCATTACAAATAAATTGTAGTATTCCCCTTCTGTGTCCACTCAGAGAGGGCAAGTCAGTACAATTCCAAACAAGTGCCACAGCTTATTATATTTTCATTTTGATGAGTAAACCTCTATATGTGTAAAATATCTCAATCATGGTCAAAAAGAACATTTTCCCTCATTCGCTTTGCTGTGCCCCTGTGTACATAGTCATTGAGTCTGCACTGCATTTTTTTGCTTTTTTCGTTTTGCTGCATCTTAGTCTTCTGTCCCTTTGCTTTCACTATGGATTATTGGTTTATAGATGGTTTATAAACTAATCATAACCATTTTAATTGCATTTTAATTAGTTATTATCAATAGAAATATGTGGATCTTGATCATATAGAGGGTATGCATTCAGTCCTTTTGTGTCATTAATAACATTTTAAAGTCCATTAATATGGGCTGGTGGGTGGCTTATGCTGGTGCCCATGGCCCACCTACATACTGGTATCTAGTTGTGGTCTGGTATCATACCCCAAACTGTGCAAGTATTAATGATGGTCAGGAGCCCTGCAGCGAAACACATAATTGGCTTTAGGAGGGACAGTGCTAAGGCTTAACAGAGACTACAGATACTCAGTAGGATGCCCATAGTCTGCCTGTACAAAGTGGCTCAAGAAGTGTTTTCTTCTGATTCATATCTGTGCAAGATCCACTTGTCAATGCAGCATGACAAGAAGAGGCAGCCGACATCACGTTCCACAGTGCATGTCCGCACTTCTCTGAATTTACAGTGGGAGGTTAGAGTAATGAGCACGGCTTGTGAGTATGACTGATCATTCCAAACTTGGAGAAAAAGGGGGAAAGCATTCAAAAAACGTCAAGTCATGGCTGACTGTCTTTTCTCTAGGTCACTGGTTCAACGTCACAACCACAGTCATCAAACCGCCCGGCTCTGCGGGCAGCAAATGCAAACTGGGTGTTGCAGCTGAAACAGCAATTACCACTGGAACCAAAATCCCCCTGGGGCTTAACCACAATACAGTAATTCATATACCATAGCCTTGTTACTGTTCTACTGTTAAGCTTTTTGTGCTTCCAAACTAAAAGAAACCAAATGAAATTCATCTTTTATTGTTGTTTTGATTGATATACCACATTAAATTATTATTATGACCTTTGACATGCAGAAAGGAAATTCTCCCTCACTCTCAACAAGTTCACTGATGGTGAGATTGGAACTCAAATATTCCTCACAGGTTCCTCTCTGTAATGTCTGCAGCTCTGTGGCTCTGCGTCAGCTGTTTCGCTGTTACGTCTAGAGCAGATGTCTGATCAGCAGATATCTGCCTCGGTGTCACACTGGAGTTTAACCACCCGAGAAGGACCCTGCTGTTGGTGGATTTCTGTCTGAGCCAACGCTTGTGATGTTACTAGTTAATTAGTTTGCTGAAGATGGCAACTTCATCAACAGCTACAGGGAGCAGAAGTTAGCTTTGGGCAATTTTAAAAAGTGAAAGCTGTCTCGGGTGAGAATGACTAATTACCATATATCCAGGGAAAAGGAACTCACACAATGTATGGAATCTTGTTCATCCAATTAATGTTGAAGTTTACCGTATTACTGTAGAAGAAAGCTGCAGCTGAGTGTGAGGAGGTGAGGAGCCATCATAGGTACCCAAAGAGCTGCAAACAGCCCTTGATTTGTGGCTGAAGGCTGGACTGCTGTACAATACAGATTATGTCTTTCACTTAAGTAAGGTACTGTGTCAGTTACACAAATTGAAAAAATTAGTATGTTACAATGTGGTTTGACATTATCAGTAGGTACTCAGTTACAGAAATATTTAAATATGTGTAAAATCAACTATGTACGGTTCACATTTGTGTTTCTTATTCACACATAAAGTGACATTGCTGGTTTCTTTCCAGCACTGCTGAACACTAACATTAGTCATGACTGGCCTGCTTAATACTCAATCATGCTGTAATTTTAACATGCTAAAAAATAATATTTAAAGAGTTCAAAAATTGTGTGCCTGTGCATGAAATATAAATTAGATATGTATGTGGGTGTTTGTATGTATGAGAAAGAGAACAGAGGGCATGAGACTGAAATAAATCAACTTTATCTTGGCAGTCAATCCAGGACATTATGGATGCATGATGGAGGCATACCTCATAACTACATTCTGTATTGACATTTCCTGTATATGCTTTCCACTAATTATTTTTTTCTTAAGTACAATATATATAGAAGGGTAGACCTCCCATGTGTATGCAAAAGCTATCAGTCTCTTGATAGCTTTTGAATATCATTTTATTCTGTCTGCCTAATGACTGTGAACACCCCCACACACACACACACACCACCACCACCAACAACCAGCATAACCCCAACCCCAGCCATGTATCCACACAGATGAATCATGACACATTGTGGATCCATTACTTTCAGTCCTTACCTCTGCTTGTTAGCTAGCTGCTAAAAGCTTGTTTTCTGGCCAAGGCTCTCAGGAGTTATAATGATTTTACTCAGCAGACTTCATTGCATTGAGAGAGTTCTACACTAGTTGTATATACACATTGCATATGAGGAACAACTTGACAGAAAGTTGACTGATGCTAGAGGGTTCCCCAGCATTTTTACATTTTAAGTGGTCAGACACAGATTTTCCCTTACCCCAGGCACCCAATAATATTGAGCTTTGCCAATCTGTATGAGTCTGATATTGACCATTGAGGAAATGGATCTTTTGAAGCTATGACCTGCATGTTCGCATATAGGCGGGTGTGGCTTGGTAGTGATTATCATGGTTCAAAACACTCTGATCACACTTGGATCACCTTGAACATATATATACCCACTGCCTTTAAAGCTTGAAAATTCTCTAATTGCCAATAAAATAACACTTCAGATTATGGTCTCATCACAGCATTGTCCATTTACGTTTATGATTTTTTAAAAATTATGAACTTCAGAAAAACAAATACTGACTGAAAATATTTTAACAGCTCAGACAGGTTTAGCAGCTGAAAAAAACAGACACTGTCTTGTTCTACCCCCTTGTGGTCGAAGCATATCAGCTCATTAATATATGTGCGCCTATGTGCAATCACTGAAGATTGCCAAGAATATCACACACATAATATTAAAAACATAATCACATAAACATAATATATTTATTTATTTACTCCTTTGTAAAAACCATTTTTGGGCATTCTGTTCTGCTCTGTAAGCTATTATAGGGAATATCTAATCATAGACATTGACTCACATTTTATCTCCCATGACATCTGAGGGTCATGAGAGTACTTTGGAGTTGGACTAAGATATGCTAAACAGGATTCACAAGGACAGAATCACAATAAGGGGAGAATGCAAAATGATCATGAATCATCTAATCAGACACCACTGGTTGTCCTGAAATTGAACAGGAAACAAGTAAAAAAACACACACACACACACACACACACACAAACCTTTTTGGGATACCTGTGATCCTGACCCAACTCATGTTTCAAAATTGACCACAGCTTCATGCCTGCCTATTGTATTTGTGTGGGCTTTGTGTTTATTTGTGGTTTTATGTCGTTTGGTCATTATTCATTATTAGAATTGTATCGAGAGTTTATGACAATGTCTAACACATATCCAACAACAATGCTGGACAGATTTGGATTAATCTGTAGCTGGCTGGAGGATCTGTCCCTGGGACCAGCTGAAATTCTCTGGATGTCCATTCAGTTACAGGGGCATTTCCCAAGACTATATTGAAGAGCCGCAAGATATCAACTGACATTAACCTACTAAATTTTTTTCATAGTTTTTCATATTCCATAGTTTTTTGTAAGCCTATCTTATATCACCGCTGTGTCTTATCACAACTATGTGTTTAATCAATGCACAATTTATGAGAGTGCAGGTTAGCACATGCAAAGTGAGTTGTGCAGTTTGCAATTTTTCCCGTGTGTTTTTTTGTTTGTTTGTTTGTTTGTTTGTTTGTGTTTTTTGAAAAAGCAACAAGGAAAGTGTTCACTTGTCTGAAACACCCACTTGTTTGCTGTCAGAGATCAAATGTGAGAAGAGTGTTCGACAATCACTGCACCTTTAATCTGTAAAGGGAGGAGTTGAACACACCAGGGATGAGAGGAAACATGGCAGGTACAGTAAGATCATCACATTTTTACATCAAAAACCTGACATGACATCCTTAAGACATAATCAGCCAGAGGAAAATTACAGACTCACAGAAGACATGTGAATTAGGCATGCCCAACATTTTTTTTAATCCAACAATTCATATAACCTATTAATTGAGAGATAACTGCCAGATGAGGAAATTCTATTTTAATATTTTTAAATGGAGTAACATATACCTTGCCATTTTGTTCATATATGGAATCTACTGCATGATATTTGACTTCAGGTTCACACCATATTTTCTGCATATTGAACAATCACACAGTGCAAACAAAGCCAGCTTGTACATTTTTCAATTTGAAAAATGCTTCCAGGATCTCAAGGACCTTATCACAACCTAAGAACTTAATTTTCATAACAAAATTAAGAGCCATAAACATCTCTCCACAAACTTGTCATAGATATTTATTGATGAGTTATATTCCCCTTTATCTGCAGTGTTATTCCCTAAATGTGTAGATAAGCTTCTGTAAAATTTGTCACAAACATAACACACATTTCATTATGTCTAGAAACACTTTGTCACTTATGCATCTTTTGGCCAATCTACAAATCATTATGTTTGTATCTGAATAGCTGAATTTAACAGCTCAGGGTCCTCACCGATACATGAGATCCTCAAACATGCTTGATTTACAATTTTGAGAATTCAAGGTTGTGAGGGTTTTTGAATTTTTCAAACATACCATATAGTTGTAAAATATTATACATTGTGAATGTGCACACATCAAGTCTTTCTTTAAACAGAAGCAAAGATTGATGATTTCTCACAGTCATACATCTTTGGAGATATTTCTGAATTACATATCAATACAGAAAAACAGAACAAAACCAAATAATTTAAGAGATAACTGTCTAAAATGTTTCTTCTTTTAGACTCATCTTCATTACTAATATTTGAATTTGAATGTTTGAATATTCCAATAGGAATGTAATGTTACATTTGAATAGGAATGCAATTTACACATTTTATTAAAAATAATATTTTAATATGGTATGGAAAAGAATATTATTAAATGAGGTAACAGCAGATGGCACTATTGATCAACATTTTCAATATATGGTGTCTAATTTGTGCAGAGGGCAGAGGCTGTAATCCTATAACATTTAACTAGGTCCACCAAGTTCCAGTCATTCTGGTGTGTCTATCTGCCCTGATACATCCACTGTATTCGTGTGCTACAATGTCAGTAATTTCGCAAAACTATTTGAGTAATTACCTGATATTTCAGCCCCAGCGTCAATGTCATATAGATAGATAGATAGATAGATAGATAGATAGATAGATAGATAGATAGATAGATAGATAGATAGATAGATAGATAGATAGATAGATAGATAGATAGATAGACAGACAATACTTGTTTAAATATCACTCCTATAAGCCTCATGTATTATTCTACCTTCATCTGATCTTCATATGCCCCTTAGTCTCAGAATCGTCCTTGTTTTTTCAGCGCTTGTCTCACTCCACACATTTCCTCCAGGGTACTTGTAGCTCGTCTTTTGATCGCAGCCACTCAGGCATTTTTTCACCTACTTGCCACAATTGCTCAGCTTACTCCACAAGTGGCACGTCAAAAATGGAACTCAAACGAGCGCTCTTCTGGGCAGGCATCTTCCTCAGATCTCCTGAGCTCCATTCACTTTGTTCGCCCACTCATCTTGCAGTTTTCCTGCTCTTCGGCACACGTCTGTGTTACTCTCATCCAATGCAAGACCTTTGGCACAGATCGCTGCCCCTACTGCCCAGAAATTCAGACACTTTTGATTTAGGCATCAGTTTAACATTTCTGAGGATGGGGGAATATCAAAAATCATTATGCACTCTTGATTTAAAAAGGATAAAACTGTTCTTTGTGTTTTTATTAAATACAGTTGTTACAAAAATATTGTTTTCAACATTTGTTGTAATATTTCAACATTCTAGGTTCAAATTCATACCTGTGTTGCGCCTTGTCCCTGAGTTTATATCTGAAAATAAGTTATTTTTCCTTTTTTCTTGACTTGAACAATTGTTGGAGTTTAGCAATTCCCGATATTCATGATGAAGTTCGAATGTTGTATGACAGGATAAAACAAAAGCTACATTTTTGAGAACCATTTCTCAAAGTGATCTGAATTGTGGTCAGATTAAATGTTGGCTTGAAATGATGTTTTGGAAGAGATGCAACCTCACGGCATTTCACACTTCGACTGTCGGATGAGTGCTAGGGAGCAGACAAATGCTGAACGCGGCACACAGTGGACTGAACACTGCAGTGAACTGAAGGGAATAGCTGTGAAGTTCTGTGGGGGAAATTTCTTGTTAAACCCCTTATTTGTTATTCTGCACTGCAAACAACAGTCTCTGATCCAGTGTTGCTCTAAATGGTGGGTCAAAGAGGAGGTTGATGTTTATTGAGAGATTACACAAACAAAATCATTTACTGCATATGATATGCATGTAATTGACATTTACACCATTCAGATAAATCACTGCATTAGTTAGATGGGTAGGCAACAGGTGTGTTGTTATCATAATATTACTACAGTCATCTTGTGGTAATGATTCTGATCAACACAATTTTGCCAGTTATTTAAAAGTACAGTTGCTGTCAGAATAATGAGAGGTGGTTGTGCCTGGTCAAGCGTCTCCATGTAATCATGTTGTTCTGCAAAAAATAAATAGTACAATCAGTTGACTGTGACAAGTGGTGCCACAAGGCTGCACATACTTTTTTGTAGCATCCTCTTGGGCAGTGTGGTTTCATTTGTTGGGCTGGACCCCATCTACTACACAATATCTATGTTACTGGTTGATTGGTACATGTAGTCTGCCTGCAACAGCTCTGTGTGCAATGTATTCTTCCAATCCAATGACAGCAAAGTTTAGCTGATGGTCTGAAATGATGCAGCAGATGGAAGGACTTGTTTGTGATGAGTCAGCTGCAGTTCTCATCCCCTGTACTAACAAGGTATAAGAGCATTGATGTATGAGACGTATGAACACAGCTCTAGATACTATCTTTTCTGTTTGGAAATAACTGGGGTGAATAGCCAGTTCTTAAGTCCCTCTTATCTGGTATTCAAAATTTATAGCAAAGGAAAAACTTGGAAAAAAAAACATTTAAACAAATAAATAAAATTCAGAATTAATGACGATGTGGCATGGAAAATTAGTTTCAAGCTGTGAGATATGGTGCCAAAATCAGATGCCCCATAAATAAAAATAAGAAAAAATTATTTTTCATTATGAAATGTGTTCTTCCAAGTAAAGGAAATTTAGTTAGAATTAATTCCAGCACAAGTAGCACTTTGAAGTAGAAGGACATAAATGAATTAGAGACACAAAATAAAAAAACGAGGTTACAGATTGCAAAGTGAATCAGAGCATGATTGAGGAATGGCATTAGAAAACGAAAAAGCCAGAGATGCAGATAGGAAAACAAGAACAGACACATAAACAATAAAAACTGTAGTCATCTAGGAACTGAGCATGTTCCATGTCTAAGAGTTGAGTTTCCAATGGGCAAGGCTGAGAGAGACCTGATACAGATTAACTTAGAAGGGGTCCAAAGTCAAGACAAAGCAATACAGAGAGCAGAAAGTGAACTTCCAAGTTACTACAGTCCTTAACCAGTGGTGTTTTAAAGGAGACAATGGTCTTATTGTACCCATTTGCCATAAGTAAAATGTATCCAAATGTATACATCTAGACTACATTGGTGATGTAAGTGTGTCACATCCCACTGGCCCTACATACTTTTATTGTATAAAAGATAACTACACGGGTGGCGACTTTTTGAAGAGAAAGGGGGCTTGTTTTAAACTTTTGAAATTCATGGGAAACCCCATCTGATATGGTGTCATTTTCTCAGTGTTGTGTTTCCGCACGGACATTGATTTTGGCTGGTGCACTTCGATGCAAATCGTGTGATGTCCTCCCAATATAAGCCTGGGCCCTTTAGTGTCTAGTCCAGAGAATTCAGTCCAAGGCAAAGAACACAGTAGGACATTTAAGGTAAATATGGGACAGGGGTCCTCATACACCTAGATCTGTGGTTTTAAATAGGGAATTTAAGACATTCTGAAAACCTCTCATTCCTGCCATTCATACTTGAATGAATGCTGGCACATTAGGCATCAAGTCTCAATTTAAAAAATACAGGCTCTGTGTCCTGGGTTCTGGGATTCAATTCATATCGACCCGGTGATGATTCTGGTAAATAACTTTTATTGTGTGAATGTATTCCACATTCCATAGTCACTTGCAAGCACTTCATAAGACCACTTCTCATCAAGAATTTCAGTAGGAGCAGCATTATGTATGCACGTCCAATTGATTTGTGTGTCATTTCTTCTCAGAAAAAATGTCCCACAAAATAACTGAGAAACAAAAAGGACATGGATAGAGCATGGAATCTCAGTGTTTATGTTTATCTGTTAATTATAACATTTAGACAAAAATGTTTTCAGTAAAGGCAAAGCTGATTATGCTGACTATATTCTTTCTTTTTCCATTAGGTTCTGCTGTCTCCTGGACTGTCTTGGACAAACATTCTGTTCTTTTCAGGGACGGGATCCACAGTGCCCCTACCCTAAGACTACTGAACGGTATCCTTCAGCTGGCTCCTAAAGCCTCAATAGCCGCAAAGACAATTTCATTATTCAGGAATTCTTTACCAAAACTACATGTGTAATATGGTTTACTTACCAAATGGATTTACTGATGTAAAGTAATTTCACATTTACATGCCAATATCTATGAACATCTTAAAACTCACTTAAAATCTGAAACTTGGGTTCTGCTGGACAGAAATGCAAAACTACATGTCAGTAAATGCTTTCAGTTGACCCATTGCAAATCTCAGTCAAAGTCCAAAGTATTATTTCAGGAAGCAGTACTTTCTGAATCCTTGCTGGTCCCTGGATTGGTGACACTAGTGTTACCTGACATGCATATTGATGTGAGGTGTATGAATGAACGCAGGATGCAAATTACCTTTGTCCTGTCAGCCAAATAGCATCCAGCTCTGATTTTCTCTGCGGCTGTGGTGAGGGTAAATTTGTTCATGGACTCAGTTAGTTTCATCTATCCTGCTTGTACTGGATCACATCCAGAATGTGAGTTTCAAGAAGCTGGCCACAACATTGCGCCATATTCATGCCCCATTTATATCAAATCTTTTATTACAGGATAAAAAAGAGGGCACTGTTTCTTTCCATGACTGAATTTACAGTGCTGTTTTCTACCACCTATCCTGTACATATCATGCTAACTTTCTACTGTTGCACCTTTTTCTTTGGCGGGGTGTGCTGTGCAGTTCAGGTGCAGACAGAGGTCAAAGAGTTACACCTGGACTTGGATTCCATTACAGTTGGAGAGAGAGACTGACAAATTCGTCATGACTCCTACAGAGGAAAAAAGAAAAACATCAGGAGAGAATAATGGGACGCTATCCCATGTTGCTCCTCAGAGAGGAGAAAACTGCACTGCCAAGTGTTCATTAGCACATTGGTGGGTTCCACACTCAGCTCAGCTCTAGGAAGTCAGACTCTTCACTGTTATTGTCATTGAGAGACCTGACATTAGTTCTGCTGGCTCCCCCCTTTGGCTGTTATCCAAATTCACCTGACATTTTGTTGGATGCACCACAGAAAACTTTGAATATTGAGTACTTAATGTGGCCTAATCATATAATTATTAATCAGTTTTCTCCATTGGGAAGAACAGAGGCAGTGAAATAATCCACTTCTTCAATAATGCATAAGCTCAAAGTTCTGATATTCAACGATGATTGTTTTTGTGGTTAGTAGTTAAAAAAATATATACTCATTTGAGTTGGCCAGATTGGAACAGGACACTTTCAGATGTCTTAAATATGTCAGTTTATTTCACAAAGTCTTGGCAGTTAACTGCCTGGCAATTCAGAGAAACTTAATAAGGAAAGTCAAAATAATATTGATTTTATGTGTACCTACTGCTGGCACAACTGAAGATGAGAAGCTTCATGATTGCAAGGCACTGTTCAGGAAGGCTGTGTCACACATAAATTACAATCTGAGACATATATGTTACAACCATCAGATTCATGCCATATTTGTTACACTCTATTTCTCTAACACGCAAGTAATCAGACTCAATGCCCTGATTACAGTAGCAGGAGGGTCTATGATAATACAGTCATTACCAGAGAAACATGTTTGTGCATGGAAAATGTCTTAAAACATGTAATCTTAATCTAAATCAAAGATACAACCATGTTCAATGCCTCAACAAATTACATGCTACTTCACATGTCCCACCCAGGTATCTCTTTGTCAGCCTGAAATGGATACATATCATCATTTGTATTCATGGCCTGGGTGTTTCTGCATACTGATTCAGCCCCTCTACATTCCATGATGAAAGAGTCTGATGGTCTGTTAGCCTTGGTATGGCGCTGGACCTGGGCCCACAGTACTGGATGTCTGCAGAGGAACTGCTAAGTCTGTCCAATAGATCAAAACATTTATGGCATCATATTTCCTCAGGATTTTCACATAGTTTTCTCATCTCGAGTATTTCAAGCTGTGAAAGAGCTGCCTGCTGCCGTCTGCCCATGAGGCAAACATCAGCTCTGTTACAGAGGTCTGCAGATTCACAGGGGAAACAGGAACACAGAGACCACCACATTCATCCTTTGCAATACTGTTTATGGACATGTATCCATATAGACGAGGCCAATGTTTTTATTTCATTTGATGTTTCTGCCTTTGTTTTTACACTGTGTGATGTCTAGGAAGTAGTTTTACAGTGGAAGTGTTTAACTGGAAACTAAAACGGAAAACAAAAAAGACTGGGTACAATTTTCAACTAAAATTATTAAGACTATTTTCATGAAGCCTGCTCTTTGCATACTGAATGAATGTACATGTGTTCAACACTGGCATGAACAAATTTAAAAAACAAAAGATACAAGGAAGCAAAGTTTTATCTTTATTTAACAATACAAAAAACAATTCATAAAATCAAAAGCACATTTCTGTAAAAAAAAAACTCATAAATACAAAAAAGATATTTAAATACAAACATTCAGTGCGAATAAAATAGAATTGCTATTCATTCAGTTCTGCATTTATACAAAAGATTCAAATACTGTTATGCAATATCTGCAGTTGAACCATGGTCTGAAATGCCAGTTTCACACTTGTTTCCAAAACACAAGCAGTTGTCAGTCACTCAATATCAATTCCATTGCTTAGGGATAACATTTACAAAATGTGACATAATTTCAATAGATTTTCTGTTTTATTTTGATAAACTGTCGAGAAGACACTGAAATCAGATTTTATGATGGCAGTTCAGTTTTGTTTACTGATGTCGCATTTGGATGCTGTAAGAGTATGAATATAATGCTTCATATGACAAAGTTTATACATACGAGACTAGAGTAGAGACTGGGATGAATATTATGAATTTCAAGTCCATTTCAATGGACTGCAGACAAAACATTTTGTTGTATTAATGGAATACATATATTGTTCAACTAATATGAAAAGCTGTAAACCTTTTTTAAACAACTTAAGCAATCAAGAGCAAGTTCTACATGTCTTTTCATCATATTAATTCATCTCTGCGAATGTGCTCAGACATTCTAAAAATGAAATATTTCCTGTAATATAAAAATAAGTAATTAATATATGAGGATAACCATGGTAAGGATAAACGACTAACATTGGTACAAAAATCCTAAATTCCTCATACCTTGGATATCAATAAAATAAGGTGCAAAAGGGTACTGGATGTTCTCTGTCCACCAAATCTTGTCAAAGTTAGAACATCAGCTGAGTGGCCACTTCCTTACCTGACAACTAAAAAACATCCTCTACTGCCTCTTAAAAACCATGTTTACTTAATCTCAGGTAAATCATCCAAGTGCAGAAATGTTTAATCGCTAACTTTAAATAAGAAATTGTTACATAGAAAATCTAAAGATTAACTACATTTGTCATAAGTTATTTAACAGTAAAGAACACAAACAAATTTCATGAATAATCTCAAATAATTTCATGTATATTTCATGAATAATATTTTCTCACAGTTGCATAATATTCCTTATAAAGCATATAACTGGGTACATTTCACTGATTCCCTTGCCACTATTCTATCTGCCTAAGATTATGTTTCCAATTTTACACACCATTTAAAGTAATCTTTGAGGACCTGCACATTTAGGAACAGCTTTTATAACATTAAAATGGAGCAGCCATTAAAAACTATTCCTAGATGGAGGGTACAGTAATGAAAACATGCTGTTTCTTGATGACTGCTGTTCCCAATACAAGCTTATTTTTCAACAATACAGCAAAACTTCCTGTCCTACTGCTGCACATCCCCCTGACATTGACAGACTGTTTCTGACAGGGTTAAGTACAGAGTGAGCGCAAACACTACATTCTAGGGCTTGAGCTCCATTTTAGCACCCATACTATAGATAAGTACAGTAACTGATCAGGAATTGGCAGCCATCATTTGAAAAGGGTGTCTTAAAATTAAATGGATAGAAATGCATTCCATTGAGGAGTATGGTTGATGGTATACCTATACAGTAATATTGAAAACAAAACTAGAGAAATTTTCATGCTGTCAGCACCATTTTCAGAATGAGACATTTTAGGTCAGTTTTCAACAACATAAATTATCCTTTTTCCCCAATCCATACAATGCAACATAACAATTAAACACACATATTATTGCATAAACATAGTATCAATAATACATTTTATGTACACTTAAAGCAAACTGGAATTATATTACTGTCATCATAATAGTATTTGCCGCCTTTAAAAGTATGGTCATATTTTAAATAGGCCCATATATACAAAATAGGATGATACGGGAATGCTGTGCAAATCCTTTGAAAAAAGTCTTTGTGGTGGGGAGCTAGCTTGTGCATGGAGAGCTGTGTTTATTTGAACCAGTGCAGGTAGTTTGAGTTCACAGCAGGAAAACACATGTTGTTGCTGCATGAGCCTCCATAGCTTGGAGGGCATGCTGAACAAGGAACACCTACTTTGTAAGGAGCATCGCCAATCCAGTTACCCCTGCAAAGAGATAAAAAAGGCAATTAGAAAGTTATCAAAATTAACAGAATGTGTTCATCTGTATTATTTATTTTTAAACAGTCCCTTTAGCACACTTGCTATGCTCCTTATTCCTTACATTCAATAAAAGCTTCACAAGACATTGTGATATATAATCTTACAGACCGAGTCTGCCTCTGACTGAGTCTGACTGAGGCCAACGATGAAAGCACTGTCTCTTCTGCAGAAGAGAAGGGTTGCTACCTCTATGTCCTTGCCAAATTCTCCAAATTCCTTATCTAACATGAATCTACTCTGTCTGATTCTAACAATATAGACACTAATATGGGTTTCATGAGTTATCAAGCATTACAAAAGCATAAAAACTATGAACAATGTCTTGATTATAATCTAAATACTACAACCATGTACAGAACAACTATAGGGCTGTTTTTTTTTCATTTGGCTGCTTTTAAACTGAGTATGCATTTAAAACCATAGACTTTGGAAAGGAATAGAGTATGCATTTATCTCAGTGCTATTAGCTAAATCTGTGCTGATTGTTGACACATATTTGGCACTCTAAGTGGAAATGAAGGACCCGAGGTCGATTCAGACTCATTACAACCAGATAACATTGTCAGGGGAGGACAAGACCTGATTATGGAGGATAGCTATAGACATCTTGCAGCTAACATGTAGAAAGTCACATGTGCCAAGGACAACATGCTACACATTTCCAGTAGGAAAAAGAAATGTTATGGCACTAACATATGCTACAAAAAACTGAATAATAGTACTTCAAGCACTGCATAAGATTCCAATGGGGCAAACTGACGTCAGGGTAGACTTGAAAGAAATGTCTTTTCCAAGGAATCTTTGGTGTTCTTGCATTTGAGTTAAGCTACCAACCATTTAAACTATGACGTTTAAATGGATGTGTTCTTCTCCTTCATCACCTTCAAAGTCAGAACAGCCAAACAATAAACATTCGTAACATTAATGTGGCCTTAAGGAGCAATATTTATATTCAACAATGAACATGCCCAGAAATAATTACTTCACAATGGCCACAATCAATTACAAAACATGTTACATTGCTGGAAGTAAATGCAAATACACTCACTTGGGTGAATAATTGCATACTAAATATGTTGCCCTCTTCCACACAGCTCCCCATACATTCATGTTGTGGCACGTGTGAACAGCACATCCAACTCTGTTTGATGTAGCCCAGACCATCTGCAATAAACAAAGAGGGCAGTCATCTGCAATCTTTCCTGTCACTCAGCATGTTCTGCCTGGACAGAGGGGAGATGAAGCACTGCTTCTGATCATTACTTACTTGTGTGTAATGAGTGCACATGGCTCCATAACACTTCAGAGGGCATCTGGGGTTGCAGTCACGAGGATATGGAAACACGTAGTCTTTGACTTCGTCATACCAAGGCTTCACTAGTTGAAGAATGGATCGGTAACTGGAAAGAGTGAAGTCCATCATTCATATCAATTTTAGTTTGTTGCTAGTATCTGTGACTACCAAGATTGTTATTTGCAGTAATTCAAGGTTGGAGACAAAGGGCATGGCAGCTCAGTGTGAGTCTGGGTCACATATTTTTACCTCTGGTTACTACCCTTTGATTTGACATCAGCAGACAGGTTTAAAAGCAGTCCTAAGCAGATGCATTATGTTCTCCATGGATATGCATGCTTTTAAATGAACCCACATGCAAATGTACATTAAATTTGTTTACACACCGTCCAGTTCTGACAGAGAGGTTCTGACCGAGGAATCTCAGGAGATACTGAGGTCCATGTTCCCAGAGACATGCCGAGGCCCAGGTTTCTGCTGACTTGGCAAGATTTTCATCCCAGACCTGCATGAATCAAGAACATGAGAAACCAATAGCATCTGACTCAGTGAATTTACATTTGAAAAAAGAAATCCTGTAATCTCTGCATATTTTTGAAATATATTTTGAAAATGTTTATTTTTAAAGAAAGACTTTGTTCTGATAGAGGGTAAACAAGTTTGTAACATATATAAACACACAGACATATTAACACAGTAACCTGCTTTATTTTAACAGGGATACCTACAGTAAATGATATACTGTGGCAAGCGTACCTTTAACACTTATGAATGGTGATGCTACTCCCAATGTAAGCATTTGGAAGAAGCAAGGAATTGTACTAAATGTCAGGTATATAAGTGTGTATTACAGTGTCTAGTCCCAAGCCAAACTAACATTTCCCTCATTTCAATTAAACGTGCAATTATCTGGCAAGGATTTTCAATGATAGATTTGACATGAAATCATGGCAATGGCACAATCATATTAATAAAGTATTCTCCATGCTTCTCTTGACCTACTTCTATCGATGACAAACAATAAAACAGGAGGACAACAGACTGGCATCAATTACTTGTGTAAAACTATCCTTGGAATTTTACACTCGACGGCCTGGATCTATGTGCTATGAATAGGCGTCTATTACAAGCAACCTCCTATCTTGACCGCGCAAATTCGGTTTCAGTCTGGGTTGCACGACCTTTCTTGGAATGGTTCTTCTTTGGTGGTCCAGACCAATCAAATCTGCTCAACAGCTGTCGGTGTCAAATGGATTTCAAACGACCCATAATGTCATGTAGGCTGTGCTCTCGAATGGACAGTCTGTGATTCTTTTATCATGAAAAGGTTATTTTTCCAAGAACTCCATCCAGGAGTATGGAGATCTGGTTCTTATGAGGCATCCCGGAGAAAAAAAATCGGAGACAGAACCTGTAGTCTGAATCTAAGATAGTGAAGGTTAAGGAAACAGTCAAGTATGCTTATAATTATGCATGAACACGGCATGTACAAAAATGCACGATTTCTGCCTTTTACTTACGTGTAATTGATTTATTTTTCTTGTTATCTATGCAGCACACCACATCTGAAGAACATTTTTTGAGTGAAATGAACTTACCATATATTCCATGTTAGAAGCTGGTGGAAAGACTCTTCCTCGTACTTTATTATGATAATCTAGAATGGCGATCATGTCGTTCTGTGAAATGTAACGTCTTCGTCTGGCTTTTGGGATATTCGCAGACTCTACGTGAAACGTCAACGGTGGGCCAATATCTGTGAAATTGGCGGCTTGTGGTGATTGAGGAAAGGTGGAACTATTCACTGCCCATGCACTTGCTCCGCAGACTATGCATAGAAGCAGAATGTCTGTGAGAAAGCGGATCTCCTTCATCCTTGGCTTTATCTGTCTTAGAGCTGGGCAGAAGAATATATCCAGTTCAAGACGCTCACTGAAAAGAGAGCAAATCAAAACCCAAAAAGCCTTTACTCAATCAGAAGTGGAGGAATCTGTCTGCCGATTTGATAAATCTAGCGTCAGTCAGAGAAAGAGTGTGGACAAAAGTAAAGATTCCAGCCATTCATAGTTGAGGTAACTCTAAGTTTTACCGCTCCACATATTTGAACTTAGTCGTTGGAAAAATAATGTGACTACATATTGATTACAACCTTGAAAATGGAAGGAACGGACACAATAGTAAATAGCCCCAAAACGATTATCATTAGCTATATCGACACAGCATAGCCTCACCAAGACATCTTACCTTCTGAAGAAGTGCGGTGTGCTTGGCTTATCGGAAGAGTACTTATGTTCTAAGTTGTTCAGTAAGTGTGCTGTTAACTGGGATGTGGCTTCTTGCTAAGCCTATAGGAGATCTCAGACCGCTGTTGGAGTTTCCCGGTTTATATATTGCGAGAGCTACGGTACAGGAAGCTCTGCGTTTTTGAAGGTGTACTCGATCCCTCCCTGTCACCTGAAACAAAACATTTGCAAACGTAATGTTTTGTTTCTTTTTTCCCGGACCTGGCAGACAACGGGTCTCTTAATCAAAACATCTGGCTTTGGTTTGCACAGCTGGAGTCAGTGGAAAAAGAGAATAGTCTAGTCACCCCTATTGTCGGTTCAGTGTGTCCTGAGGTGAAGAGCTATAGGACGTAGTTATTCATTGTTTATAGCGCTGTAAGTCTAATATTGATCATCTATGCTGTTGCATCACTTAGCATGCACAAATACAAATAAGTTCCACCAATAATTTGCAAAGTAGATAAGTCACAATGAGCATTCCGAGGAATGAAATGGCAGGAAATTCATAATGAAAATAACGGTTATATGTATTATGTTATATATCTTAATGTAATTATCCACACGGCAATAGAGGGTGATATAATATCACTGTAGGTAAGCATTCAAGCTGTTGTTGAGTTTCAGTACTATAAAGTCAGCCGCCATATCTGTTGGACACCTCTCAAGCATCTGTAAATAGTATTTGCAAAACAAAAAGACACATGCATTGCTTGTCTTCAAAGTTGACAAAAGATTAATTAGCATAAGGAGGGCCATCAGTTTAATAAGCAAAGGTTAGTCTAGAATCATGTTTTACTATTTGTTTTCCTTGTTATATCCATTATACTGTAAAGAATACACTTGCTCTGTGTTTGAATCCAGTAGGATTTTTTGCCAGGATTGTTGCTTTGCCAAGTAAAGAACCCCTTCAGCAGGTCATCATTTTCTTTGGCAGCTGGTGAACATTAAAGCAACGTGACGCAGGAGTGATTTCCCCTCCTCTTTTTTCCTTCTGTAAAACAGTTATTCTCTCAATTTTCTTGGAAATGACCAACTCTAAGTTTTATGATGCTCAGTGCCCCCGCACATGAACCTGTGAGCCAGTTTGGTATTGTCTGAAAAAATTCATTTAGCGACATTTCCTGGGGTGAAGTGTTGTCAGTATTCCTTTTCCTCTGCTTGATTATAGATTATTCTGATTCACAGTAATGTTGATTATTACAAGTCTGTAAGTCATAACTTTGTGCCCAGAGACATACAGGGAGTGTACAAAATAATAGAATCACCAAACAATATATAATTAACTTGGACTGCCCTTTGTCTCCAGAAAAGCTTATGTCCTTCTAGCAATGCTGTTATATAAGACTTGATTTGTTTTCAAGTGGGATATTGGTCAATTTTGCAAGAAGGACAGTCAGTAGTTCCTTGAGAGATTAAGATGTAGAAATCTACTCCAGACTCTGCATTCCCCTTAAACTTCAGCGATAAACAGATCTAATGATTGGGAAATGCATGGCAAAGCCAGAAGGCCAGGATTCAATCAGCAGTTGAACTTACAATTGAATAAGAGTGTTTTTTTTTTCTCTGCAAGAAGAGTTTGGCAAACTAATTTTCATGATCGCTAAATTCACCAAACTGTGCCAGTGAAGATAAAGCTACATTCCTGAATTGAATTATGGGCAGAGATTTTAAGGGCAAATGTTGATTGAATCCCACCCACGGAAGTTTTATAGTTTTCTCTGTTTTAAATTCTCCTGAAAGATTCAGTAATTCTCACCCTGCTCCAGTGGTACCCTCCTCCAATAGCTCCAGCAGATCTTTTTTGCATGTTGGGCAGTCTGTTTATTCATAATTGTTATAATTTGTAGATATATTTATATGTTAAGAGTATCTTTATATGTAATAGATTAAGCAATACACATTTTAAGGTTTGACAGTTCGTTCCTGGCACCCCCACAGGTTGGCACATAAGTGGCTGAAGCATCTGTAGTCTTCAGTCAGGCAGAGATAAGTACTAGTGGCTATTGTGCAGGTGTGGGACCCTGAAGGCTGGTAGTTCGGCTCCAGTTTAACCACAGACAGATGAGTACAGCAAGGTCAGTGTAGCTGTTGGGCACTTCAGCAAGGCCCTTAACACCACATTGCTTCCCATTGGGATTGGCCCCTGTTTAGTCAAACCAGCTAAATATAAGTCACTTGGAAAAAAGCGTCATCTTAATAACTCCAATGCTGCAGTCATCTGAGCAGTTTGGATTTATCTGAGTTTATCTGTTTGTGTAGTAGATATCATTGATTCAATGACACTGGATATATAAAGGAATCTTGTACACTGGAGCTTCTGCCATTCTGATTAACTTGACCGTGTTAGTAAAAAAAAAAAAACACTGGTTTTGTAAACATCCTTCATCAAAGTTTTCAGATAATGAGATGTCTTTTTCCTTTGTAGAGACCACACAGGTGAATGCAATATTAGGCATCCATGTAATGTGGGTATTTTTTGTTACTGAGAGGTCAGCAGCAAACCTTTTTTATCAGGCTTCCATGCAGTGACACTCCCACTGTGTGACAAGGTCTGTGTTCCCAGAACTCCATGAAGAGTTCAATCAGCCACAACATGGATTTTATGCATTACAACCTTTCCAGTCTTAAATCCCTGATAATGCCAACAGAATGATCAACAGCAGAAAGGCAGCCTGTCTGAGAGTTGTGTGTTTTGGAAAAACACTTTCTTTTTCAAACAAAGCTCTTCACTTACAATACATTTTTTCAAGCTGACTTTATTCTCCCCCTCTATGGCCCCTAGGAAGCAAGGCAGATGCCAGTGCAGAAAGATGCAGCAGAAACTGCATATCAGGAGGCTCAGCAGTGTCCATCACTTGCCAGAGAACTCCCGTGCCAGACAAAGCCTTACAGCTGTGTACTCCACCCAGTGCTGTAGTTACAATTTGGCAGGCTTTAGCATGTCTAGGAAAACCACTTAGAAGGCATTGCTTTGTGAATCAAGGGTGAAAATGTGGAATCTTCAACTGAGCAAAACTGTGAAGGAAAAGCCATAGCTACAATCATATCATTACCTCTTTAAAGTAATACTCTATTTTAGCATTAACATTTTAAACTATATTATTTCTTTTTCCATAGAAAAGCAAGCCAAATGTATGTTCTATTTATTTTCTAGCTATTGCTACTGATACACACATTTTGTTAAAAATAGTTTATGATTTATTAATGTCATTGTCACACACTTTTCTCTTACCTATAGTAAAAGGTCAGTTTGCCAATATAGATATTGTGCATAATAGCTGCAGGAAAAAAAATAAGTTGTGTCATCTTCAGATGTGTCTGTGGCAAAGAATCAAAGTAAAAGGCAGCAGGGCTGCACTAAACTAATATCTGTATATTCACAATGCACAAATCAATCATAAGAATGCATTTTAGAGCTATTTCAAATATATAAGCCTTCACTCTGCTACCAGATATGGGGTGTTATCATATCAGGATCAGAGGGTAGAATATATCCTTGATTTCAGATAATTCTGCAGTCCTGATGCTTGCAGGTTGTTAATTCCACCACCGGGGGGCCACTGAGGTAAAAGATGAACGTTTGGGATATGTGGACTCAGCAAGAAGTAATTTGCTGTTGACGGGCTTACACAAGTGCAAGGAATCTGGTGATTGATTGAAGGGGGAGAGAATCCACACCCACCCTGCAGGCAAACACCAGGTTCTTCAATTTGATGTTAGTTGTATCCAGTTGCCAATGGAGAAACAGATCATATTTGAGGAGGTTTAATTCAAGTCACCTGCTTTCTAAATGTGCAGAACTTGTCTGGCCAACAATAATGGAAAAAGGCCAAATGTTAAGAAATGGAAATGACAGATACTGAGTACAATGTCTTCCGGTGCAGGTGGTGTTTCTAACATTTTCAGACAGTCCACCAGTCCAACAGTCCAAGACATAGCTTCAACTGAATAATATCATGTATAGAGTGATTTCATCTATGGCAAACCATTTACTGACAGGTCCAGAGTCAGTATATTTCAGTTTTGAATGTTAACTTAAGAAACCCAAATTAATGATGTGCAAAAAATTAAACAGCAAAACTGTTCTTCAGGGCTGAAAATGAAAAACTTGGGGCTCATTTTTAAAGCAGGAAATAATAATTTTGCACAGGTTTAACTGAAGCATTGGCTTTATGTACAGGGACACACCCAGTGGTGTGGTATCAAATGGTTATCTGTGGCATGGCACAGACAAGAGAGGAAATAAGTCAGCTGGGAGTCAAGAGCAGCTCCTCTGTTGGACTTGGTGCCTGCAGTCTGTCTGCGTCAGCTGCACAAAATGAGACCACTCCGGTGCATTCTGTGTGCTGCCCTGCTGCTGCCCTGCTGTTTGAAAGAAGCCCCAGCCACCAGTGTGCCCATCAGAGGAGATAGGTGTGGACAACAGATAATGCTGTAATGGGATGGCCTTACAAATACTGACCATTCTTCACTGATAATAAAAGAGAGAAAACTGAATAAAATGGACAAATGATTGTGAAACATTTGCTCCTCCTAAAAGTACACACAAAGCAGCTTTTAATGTACATTGTATTGTATTACATAATAAAATGATCAGTGAGGCAGAGAGGTTCAGCTAAAAAATCATAAGGTTATGACATCACATTTGTTTTGATTGGCCAAAGGAAAAAAGGACACAGTGACAGTATAAATGTGTATACATTGGTTCTTAGCCAGTCTCAATATTCAACTTTACCAGAAGCAACATTTTTCCAACCTATGGTTTTAGGTATTGTATCAGTTTAATATATGATTTCTGAGAAAATATTTGGGAAAGGCTCCAAATGAAACATGAGGAGAAGGAGAAAATCACTGGATACTCCGTTGAACAGACTTACAGTTTTTAGTTGGTGAATTTCAAAGTCAGAAAGGTGTAAAAAAAATGTTTCCTTATCTACAGTGGAAAATTAAGAAGAAAGCAAATAAACTGTATTATCTAATACTCTTTTTAGTTCTACAAGACCAAAATTGAAAAAAAAATAATAAGATAAATCAGAACATTCTGCAAAACATCAATATTTATATTACAAATCACAATCCTAAACAGGCCTCAGGTTGGCTGAGCTGAGCATCCCTGATCAGCCTGCCTGACTCCGGAGAGCCCGTCCAGCCCAGTGTTTTCTCTCTTTGTTGTCTGGATACACGCATGGTTCAGTAGTTTTGTGTCAAGGCTTTCAAAACAAACCTTAAGCCTGAAGAGACTACGTTCCCATCCCTGTCAAGTGAGGGAAATAAAGCCAAGCCTTTTAAAGCAAGATCACGCGTAAACACCAGATCACAAAGACCATTCCAATTGAAACCAAGGTACTGCAAAAGGAATTCATGTAACATATGCAATCCAAGGGGCTGGAGAGATCAAACCAATTACACGTTACAAGTCCAGTGGCACTGCTGGGTCACCTTTGCAGCTGTGAAATGTCTGTTCAGTCTTACAACATAATTACAACATACGTCTGTATTAGGCTTGTAATTTTTTAATAATTCATTAATAATGTTTATATTATGAATTACCTCCTGTCTATAATGGGGTCTGTGTGCAATGTATCACAACATGGTTAGTGCATTGTACCTCTATCATGGTACAGTTTTTTTTTTTTTCATTTTCTGAACTCATATTGTTTCTCTACTCTAAAAAACACATCCAGATGAGGGGCACATGATCTGTGAAGCTCCTGGCCATGGCAGTGACAGCTGTGGTTGGAAATTCAGATGGGTTTCATGTTGGTGGATATGTCCCACCTCATCTCTTCATTATAAGACTGTTTGACTGGGCACCTGCAACCTTCCTGAACAATCCTTTAGCAAGCTACACATAGAATGGTGCATGTTAGGACCGTTATAGTAAAAATAAGTCAAAGCAAAAGCATACTGTATGTATTTTACCAATTTCAAGCAATAACAATACAAAATGTCTACATATGCATGTAAAATAAGAGCTCAACAAAGTAGCATTAATGTAAGAAAGCAACTTTTTGTCACCTATATTGTATAAATTGTAGACATTTGATTTTATTGTGAAAAGGACTGTTCATTTCAGAAATAAGTTTCACCACTAACTATTATCTGATGTGCAACATTCCTTTTGGGTCAACTATTCTCACTCATATATAAGACATTTGCAGAGGACTTTGATGCTAAGGTATAATAAGAGCTGACACACACATTTCTGCGGTCAGTGAAAGACATTTCACAAGAAGTTCTGATGTAAACTGAAGAGGAACACGCAAACATGAAATATTCAGTTGCTCTAAACTTAGCTCAGAAAACATTTTGTTGAACTATTTTTATAATGAAGAACCTCAAAATAATGGCTGCTATGGACATGAACATTGCATTAAAAGCACACGTTTTCAAAGTTTTACCCTGATTTTGTATAATATATGTTTTATCCTTATATATATATATATATATATATATATATATATATATATATATTTTAATTTTTTCTCTGTTAGTAAGATACATACTCAATCAAACCCCATATATATAGACTATACTAGCACATACAAATTGCTGATTTTAATTTCCTTTCAGCTGCATCTTAGGCATCTCTTTTGCTTTGTGGACATGGACCTGGGTGGTCAGGGGCATTTGGGAGCCACAGGAGAGTACACTGGTGACTGTGGCTAGTGAGGGCTAGAGGCCGTCTAGACAGTGCTGTGGGCAGATGACGGATGAGGTGAAGGTTGGCAGAAGCTTCCTGTGGCTACGCCTCTTTTTAATGTCTGTCAGTTCACCCCTGGTTGCTGAATTCTGATCCTCAGCAGACTGTGTGGTACGTTTCCACAATTCCCGGTCCCTTCCTCAGGCCAGCCAGTCACACAATGTGATGTAACATACCCCTAGATCTCTTTTGCAGAAATTTCTGAGATGCATTAAAGTCACACACCGAGCCTTACTGATACTTTGGTTTTCTTAGTGAGATCTGTGACTGAATTGTCTCAAGCACTGGAATTCATGAATAAACATAAATCATGAAACCCTAAATGAAAAAGGTTTACAGATGAACCCCAATAACAGAAAGATTTAGAGTTACAGTGGGGTAGCTAAATGGCCATTGCTTATGTGAAGCCTACACTGTGCAGATCATCATCTGCTTTCGGTCCACACAAATGGCTCTAGGGGATCCAGAATATATATTGTCCAATGTTGTTTCTGCAGCACTTCTGGGAAATGCAGTAATTTGAACAATATGAAAGTTTGATTCTGCAGGTAATATAGAACATTCCCAAGTCATCCAATGACATTAGCTGCTCTGTAGTCTTGTCATCCCTGCTAAAAACTGTAGAAGCACAGAGTGGAAGTGACATTTTTCTATATATCTGTCCAAAAATCATTGGGGCATTGACCTATAGTATTTGCAAACTTTTTTCTCATTAAGGCTTCTGCAGAGATGGTCCAAATAGCTAAAGCTGCACTTGAGGCATCTCTGTGGGTCCCCTAACAGCTTCTCTTTTTTAATTAGTCACCCAAATGAAATTGAGTGACACACTGGAAAATGAAGCCCTTGCTGCTATTGTTTCCTCTGTCATTTCAAACTGAGGTCCATTGGCATAGGTATGGTTCTGCCCATTTTTATGTTGTTTGTACAAGTCCAGCAAGAATCAAGCGTGAAACCTTGGCCTCATAAATTTTGAGGCTGGCAAGGTTGCTAGTAGGCCAGGGGGGTTAACAGGCTGCGTAATTACGTCAGTCCACGCCAAAGGTGCTGGAAATAAGACAATATTACAGGACACTTTGGCATATTCTCCGATTTGACAGCTATTAAATTTTCAAAAAAAGATTTCACAATGAACTCTCCCTGTTCTTTTAAAACCTGTTTTATTTATTTCTGTTCTTGCTCACAGTATATAGTTGGTCTATAATAGCCATAAAGAATAGCTATAAATAACTCTACTTGACATTTAACATACATGACATATGTAGCTTCCAACATCTATGCTCTACAGTTTAAGCAAGGTTTCACTGACAATATAGATAAAGGAACAGCAGCTGTTGTCCTCCATTTCAGCTGTTTAACTATCAGACTCATCACTGTGAAGTGGAGACCTGTGAGCCATATTACCCCTTTCTCCCTCTCTCCTTCTTGCTTTAAAATGCTCCCTATCTGTCTCTGACTCAGTGTGGACTTCATCCAGGCCCAGTCAGAACCGATATGATGCAACAGGATAAGTGCAGTGTACTGGCTCTCTGTCTGAAAACCTTACCACAGGCTTTGACACTATTAGTAAGGATGGTCTATGGAAAGTTGGAAAATTTGGATGCTTTAAAAAGAACTTCTCCAAATGCCACAGCAGATTTAAGATAATAAAATATAAGAAAAAACTGGGGATTTCCATTTCATGTTTTTTTGAGAAGAATAAATCTTTTAGAGTAAAATAGCTTTTGGAGCTGTGAGATTTTTAACCACTCATAGATGACAACCATAGTCTAATTTCAAAGAAATCCCCTCAGTTTCTTTAAGGGTGTGTGACTCCTTGTTAAATATAAATAAACCATTCTGAAGAAGATGTTTCCTTGTTTCTAACAAAATGCCATATGCTCAATTAAATTTTGAAGTCTGTTTGAATTGAATTGTATATTAACTTGAAATGTTTTTGGATCTTGCATCAAGCCCTATGTCTGCAGACACTAACATGGAAAATAGTGATTGGGTTAATAATGGGGATGTTCATTTTCTCCAACCTTTAGTGTTCATCATGCCCCCTCCCCTCCCACAGTAAGGCTTCTCCTTACCCAGTCACACATTATCAGTGTCTTATAACATTACATTTGGTATCATTGAAAATCCATAATTTTCCCCATGGTCAGCTCAAAGGATTGTCAGTGGATTTCAGCTGCTCTCACCTTATTTGAACTTAAACTGTCTTCCAAGAAACTAGAATTAATTTTCAACTGTAATCTAACCATGCACATTGTATTCATCCCCTGTGATCCCAATGTATAGCCATTGTTTGGCAATTTATTAAAACAAAATCTCCTTTTTCTCCAAATTTACTTTGTCCCTCGAAAATTAGTTAAGAAATGTGTTAACAAACCTGTGAAAGGTCACTCACTCATTGGCTATAGAGTGAAAAAGATATCCCTGCAAACCACACATACTTCCTGCAGCCACTTATTGACAATGTGTGATTTCAAACAACTATAAGGAGCTTTTCATAAAAAGAAGAACTGAAATGAAAAATTGAAGTATGTACGTTTGTTTGAGAGATGACTGGCATGCATACCAGTCATTAATGAATGAAATTTGAATTTTAATATTTGGGAAGTCTAAACATTCTGTATGTCTAAACATTGTTTGCTGGATTTAATAGTGGTCTTATTACTTCTGCTTTGAGTATCTTCAGGCTACTTCACAAGCATCCATTCCAATTCACTTTCCCTGTCCCATTCTTTCCCTCTCAGCCCTTATATTTAACCATACAACTGACTGCACTCCTATTTTGTCCATGTGATGACAAATCCTTCAAACACATACTTCTATTTAATAACGGTTCCATTCATAGGTACACATAATGTGTGCCCAAAAGCAAATGAAAAAACAGATGTTTATTTATTCTTAATGAGATGCATGTGTACTCAGGTGCATAAAAATGAGTTTCTGCATTTGCATATGAGGAATTATTATCTGCGTACAAATTTCAGTAGTGATTTGATTTGTGATTTGATTTTGACAGGCTGATTTTATAAAACACAGCCTTTGCATTAGGCGTGCTTCCTGGGTCTCTGAGCGGTTCACCCAGTTACACATTTGTTTAGGAAGAACAAGTGAGCTCTTTGACTGGGGTCCCAACTGCACCATCACTGGTCCACATTGACCAATCAACAATTTGCCCATCCTGTCCTGGGGAGACACCTGGGGTTAAGCAAGCTTGTTTAGAAAATTGCTCTCTTGCAGGCACTCCTGGTTGGCCAATCACCTGTAGATGCACCAATCAAGTGTATGTTGACTTCATCATCTTCTAATGACATGGGCACCAAAGGGGGGAAAATGTAGTCTCCAGTGCTTCAATGGTATTCTCAACTCTTACAATTCTCAGATCTTGTTATTTATATCTTCTCTGAACTTTTGGTAATGAATCATATTTTCAAACCACTCCTGGAAATGTGTACCAACCTAGAAAGATAAGAGACCTACTGTCTCTACATGTGTCCAGTGCAGAAGACTTGGTTTTTTTTATGGGGGTTCCATATGTGTATGTGGCACCTATGGAACGTGATGTCCTCTCAAGTGCTGTGATTTATGTGTTACATTAGGGTAATGGCTGAAAAGAAACACCCCCCAGTACCAAATTACACAGGTCCTGGGTAAGCAGTAATCACATGCAGAGGATTAATGCAAGTAATTACTGTTTCAAACTCATAGGGATTTATAAAATAACAATTACACTTTTCCTGACAAAAAACAGTTTGGAAACACCTGTCTTATGGGAGTTCTACCCAACAGTCAATGTCAAAGTGTAAAATTATTGCACAGTGTAATGTGTTATTTTATTTTGTTTTATTTTTGTAAAGTGATTCATTATCTTACTTGTTAAACCTTTAGCCATGCATACTGCAGTGATATCACTGGGTGATTATGGTATTAGTGCATACTTTCCTTACACTTATAAATGAGGCAGACATTTGTGGTCACCTCTGTCCTAACCCTTATTATAGTTTTAAACTTGCATGTAATGACTGAAGAATTTAACTATGTGGATACATGGTAATTATGGAGATCACATTCATAATCAAAGTGAAGTTGCATAAACATATAATTTTTCATGCTGATAGGATAACTTTGTACATATCAAATGGTCTATACAAAATTTAATTTCTGCAGCACTCTGTAATTTCTGTCAAAAGGTCCCTGTCAATTGATCACCGGCTTTGTTTAACAATTGATTGATTGATAATTTCATCCATCCATTGATAATTTCCTCCATGTGCACCCAACAGCTGCAGTTGTGCAGGGCTTCCCCATTTTAAACAGGGTATCAACAGCTTTGTTGAAAATGTTCTTTGCTGAAATCAGGCCAGTAAATCCACAGCAGTGTAGAACAGCTGTTTTTTTCTATAGCAATGACCATGCCTTGATTTGTTTCCCTTTTTTATTTTAGATCATGACCAGGTTTCAAGATGAGTGTTAAGTGTTGTGCTTTGGCAAAAGTGTCCTTGTCAAAAACATGACAGGTGGCATGCCTCCTTGGAATTTATGGTTTGCTGCATATGTCACCATGCAAACAAACCTCTAGGTTGCTTTTTTAGCAAACACTGGGTAGTCCTTGTTTAACAGCATACACTTTTCATTTGTGGCCCACAGAATTCACCTCAAGGCAGGGAAACCACATTGAACCCCTCGAATTTGAGGTCTATGTACTATCAATTAAATATTGTATACAGTTGTGCTGTGGAATAAGCCTGAGCAGCACAGAGACATTTGTCCTCAGCTGAACAGCTATATAGCTGTGGTAAAAGTCTAGCTAAACCTCCATCAGTTATGTTCTAGCTTGACATTCGCAAGAATCAGAGCATCAAAAGTGCTCTTCATTTAATTTCATGCAGGTTTTCAAACCAGCTGGTGTGTCCAGAGTCAAAATGTGTTGCATGATATAACATAGTATTTATATCTATAATACAACAAAGTAGTATTGTACATTTGCTGTAAAATAGTAATTCATACTGGTGACTGATATACACCAATGTAAATCAGCCCATTGCCTGATGAGGTGATTGAAGTGCAGAGGCACTTACAGTATATCAGTGTAAGTCTGCTCAACGTTTGTTCCTTTTTGTCAGGGAGGTTTTCCCTCTGAGGGGATTTCAGGCCTGAGATCAGTTGAAAAGCTGCTTTGTGAAAGTTTGTGTTGTAAAAAGTGCTAATTGAAGTGCAAGTGAAATTGATTTGAATTGAATTAAATACTGTAAGAACTCCACAGAACCATTGAGTGGAATTTCTGAACACAGATATTGCACAGTAGAAAATACTCAGTACATTATGTAAAGGAAATTGTGATCTAGAAATGATTGAAATCACTAAAGTCTGGAATCATAAGTGAACCAAAACAAATTATACCAACAATTTAGAGAAGTAACCTAGTCATATTAACTAGACTTACATAATAGTGACTGTGTTTATCTACATACACCACTGTACAATATGTGGGGAATTAAAGTTCTTTAAACTAAGTAACTGCGCAGATATATGTACTGACAAAGGATCACATGGCAAAATATAACATTGACACTGCACAGCAAAAAAGATCCATTTTTACAAAGCATCATCTTTCACTATAGTTCATTGACTCTATGAAATGAATTCATTTTTATTAGATTTTCTTTTTTATGCAGCCCATAGCGTAATAAAAGAATGTTCAGTGCCAGTTCACATTTTCTTTATTTTATGAAGTATTTTATTTGCTTGCAATCATGCCGCTTAGACTTGGCATGACACCACAGCTAACTGGCCATGGACCAAAGATGACCATGAGAGTGTTGTTTCAGGTTCTTTCCACGCTGGGCTTAAGAGTAGTGAGACGAGGCCTGAGACTGAATCCATATGACAGGGAAGTCTTACTCAACAGGGCTTCACTCTAACACCAGCTCATCAAGTCCATAAAGCAACTGCCAACCATGCCACCATTTTATGCTGGTGAAAGATAAATAAATTGATTTGCCTATAAAGTCAGTGGTGAGGGCCACCTCTTCTCAAAATGAAGTATTTATTCTGTGTATGGTTTATTTGCTCTGCTGCCACCCATATTAATTACTATTTGCCACAGCCACTATTTTTACATCTTCACACCTTTTGCATGTATTTTGGAGCATGTTTTTATTGCTCAGAGTTTTAATGCAGAATTTTGGGAAAAGTAGGTAACTGGTTCAAAAAAAGTAATGTTCCATGCAAGTTTAAATCTATGACCTTGTGATCATTGTTTCATTATCCCAGCTGTGGATCACACATGGGTTTAATTCTAGCTTTTTTGCATCAAGACCCATATGCAGACTATGCTAATGGTCATAAATACAAAATGTCTGGGGTGAAAATTCTGTAGTAACATGGACCGATATAAATGTGATCATGAGTGATCTAACAGACCATGTGCACGTACACATCATCCTCAGTGTTTTGCCTCTCTGACAAGCTCTTTCATACCTCTAAGGACAGAACTTTTCATAATTTTACAGGTCAGCTACTTGGTTCCCTCTCTCCTATTCACTCTTTAGTCTTGATTACCTTTGACCTGGTTGCAATAGAAACACCAACAAGCCACAAGGTGCATTCACCGTCTGTCAGCGAAAGGTAAAAGGACTGTGACTGGAACCAGGTATCTACCAGATAGCAACGCAGGTTTCCTATTCTAGTTGTCCACCTTACTTATGAAAAGTTTTTCATGAGAATGCCCTTGTTTTTTTAAAACACGCCTCACTCACAGAAAAGCCTGGAGATATCTGTATGCAAACAGTGGAGCAATTTTAGAATGCCAAATTGAAAGACTAATATGAGCTGAAGTTGTGATTTTCCTGCTGAATGTTATTCTCCAATCAGAAATGATTTACTGTACCTATTAAGCAATATTTGAATGAAAAAATCAGTCTTATTACCTATTTGAGATATATGTTTTATTTATCTTTTCCCTGAGCTTTTTTTACAGCTTTCAAATTACTACCATAGTGCACCTTGGGCAGCAATTCTCAGAAGAAATGTATGACAGACATCTGTGTTCAACTTAATTTAAACATTGTCTTATTCCAAAAGAAACAATAAGACATACTGCAAGGAATGATGGCTTGAATAAATGTCATGAGTCAAGATCTCCTGCCATAGGTGTGTATATATTATGTGTCAAAGAGTCTTTGTTTTGCTGCCAAAAATGGAAAAAAATGTCATCATTCAGAATCTCCTGTCTTTCGAACCTGTAATAGCTGTTTCCTTCTTTTGCAAACTGGAGTAAGCTGTGTCATCAGTGCACATCATTTATATTTGGTAGGTAAAATGTTGATGTACAGCTGGGTCAGTTTCAGAAATACCTCAGACTTGTTTTAAATTTGAATTTCTTTCACTTACACTTAGAAAGTGGATGATGTTTGAGAGGCAAGAGGCAGCATAGAGAAACCAGTATTTTTCAGAATAATTTGTATAAATCTATTTCTGCCACATGTCAAGGGGTTAAACCAGGCAAACACAAATGTGAGCAGCTGCAGGCAGCCATTTGTTCAGTCACATATATCTTGTCTGTGTCAAAGCCAATGGGGAGGTTTGCTGGATATGAGAGCATTGCTGCAGAATATCAAAGTGTCCTATGATTTCAGAAAGGCAGACTGGATGGTCAGTTTCTAAGAAAAGCACATGGTTGCAATTAGTGGAGGCCTTCTCTCATTGTCTGTTTTCATTGCCTTCAAGCATGTGGGCAACGCTTCTGAATATCAATAAGAGAAAGAGTGGAACTGAGGCCCAAGGAAAAGCAGTGAGGGAGCAGAGCCTTATGAAAAACTTGTTTCCTCACTAAATTGCTATTAAAGACAGACAAGGCTTTGCTGTGAGCACATTTTTTAAAACACTTCCACTGCAGGCTGTTCAAAAACAGCCCTTGCCAAATGAAAACAACAAGGCCTTCATTAGTCAGCACAGCTCTACATACCTTACAGTGATTTTTTGTATTTATTTTTCATTCTTGGCTAGTATATGCATGTAGTATGCATTATATGTGATATAGTTAACTGGAAGCATTTTCAAAACCTGAATAAATTGTTTAACTATAATGACCATATGTTTTAGGAACCTGTTTTAGTAATTTATGGATAGTTACTGTATGCCTCAAGGTGTTGTTGACATTCTTAAGTAGAGTACCTATTCTTAAAGTTCAAAAAATCCCATAATTTATATTCTGTCTTGTTATTCTTTAGTTGTGTTTATTTATTTTGTTATACTCTTTTCATTGCAGGAAGTTCACAGGAGGAGAGACTAGCACCCAAAGGCATTTCTTTGGCTGTTGTAATGACAAACCTTTTGGTGACCCTTGACCTTTGAATCTCCAGTCCCATGTCACACAGTAGTTGAATGATTCCAGATGTAATGTCTCTTGAAAGGCAATAACAGATAGTAATTATCTGAGCAGATATTTACAAGTGTTTGAACCAATAGGTGTAACATTAATGAGATATTAAATGAGCTGTTATTGATAGTCTGTAAAAAATCTATTACAAGAACCCCAGTGATGTATATTTTTATTTTTTTAATATTAACCAAATATCCAACATGTCACTTTTTAAAATAAATATGTCTACTAAAGAGTGTATTCCTGAGTTAAATCAACATACTTGGGACATATTTAAGTTGAAATTTACTTGATTGTTCATTTTAAGATTAAATTATTGCAGTTACAGCATCATAAAATGCCGCTGTAAGTCAGCTCATTATTAATAAAACAATGCTGTCAATTTTAAAAAAGCCCATATAAACCTGACAAATATGGCCAAGGCCAGAAACATTATTTTGAATTTTAGCTCATAGTGTTACCTGGAGACTGAGGCTCTGGAGAAGCCATCCACAACAACGACATTAGCAGAAGGAACTTAGAGAGGGTCTAAAACAAAGCTTATGCTTAAAGAGACTCCCTAAATCCCATTTCAAGCCATCTACTCTTGCCACTCATTTTTATCATCCTCCTCACCATTCCTTAAAAGGTCAAAGCAGTAGTTGAAACAACATTCGTAAGAACCTCATCAATTAAAAGTGATTACATGACGATTAGACACCTGTGTTTTTATTTCAGTTACTCAGTGAAAAGCTTCAAAATTGCCATAGTGTGTGTGTCTAGACTTTTAGAGATGACCCCCCATGACCTTAAAGACGTCAAGATGTAGAGAGAGGTTTCCAAAAAGTCTTACTCACTGAGTAAACATCCTCCTTAGTGACCATGCAAAACTGAATTTGGAATAATACATTTAACTGTTTAAAGATTCTGTATCCAAGGAAATGTTTTCCTACTCAGGGATGATTCCAGATGGTATGGCTACAGATATTAATCTCTAAATTATGTCTATAAATTGTGTTATTTGATATTAACCACTGTTTTAAGATTGTCCATAATCTCAGTTAAAATTAATTCAGTATTTTAGGTATTTTAGGTTTTTTAGGTATTTTTAGGGCTTTTAAGTATTTAGGGATATACAGTTTCAAGCATAGACATTAGTATTCAGGAGCAGACATGTTATATATGAATGCATGTAAAATCCATGTTTGACCCAAGCTTATCAAAGTCTTTTTAAAGAAGCTGTCTCTTTTTTAAAATTTGGAATCAAGTGTTCCTCTTGAATCTGTGTCACCCACATATTTTTGAAGCAAAGGCTCTCCTCAGATACACCTTTTCATGCTTCTTTCATACCCTTCAGGCCACACAGTTCAGGATTTCCAGATATATTCATTATGGAATAAAAGGCTTCCATGAGGACCTAATTAAGACCAGCCTTGCTGATGTAATAAGTAGTGTGTAAAGTAGAAGAGATCATTGGAGGTCTTAAAATTATGTGACTTATCTGAATGCTGGACCTGAAGTGCCCGCAGGAACTGGGATGCCAGCTATGCTTTCATAGTTTTGCATGGCCTCTTCTAATAGGCAACTTCTAATAGAGCAGATGGCCACTATTCCCCGCTGCAAGCTTTGCTCAGAGGTCATTCACCAGTCCTTGATTGCATCAGACTGCCAGGCAATCTACAGCATTCAAACTGACCATCATACCAAGTACTGAATGAAACAGCGCAGCTTTCCAAACTAGTGCCCCTCAGGCATATCTGGGCTGTATCTTCATTTTCTACTTTATTCTGCTAAAAACTACATGTCATGATGAAATCTTATCCAGTAGAAAGAGCCTCAACATCTGCTATACCAATAATAACTTAGAGATAAACTGTCTTGAAAATGAAAGAGTAACAGACCACTGGCAGGAAATACAAAAAAAAGGGGATAAAATACCTTTTTATGAAATATGGGGTAATGTAAATATTCTTAAGGTTTTAATTGTTGACCTGTCTCTTTACACGTGTGGAGTAAGTGAGTGGGAGGATTGCAGTCAGAGATTGTATTTTACAATCTCAAATATGCAACAGGCCTTACTTTATTCAAGTTATTGCATGCATGGAAGATTGGTGTCAATTTGGCTTATGTTATTGTTCAATTGTTCTCTATTGGATTTAAGTACAATATAAACCCATTTTATCTTATTAATGCAAATTTTCATTTCAGCACTGCTTTGCCCCTCTAAAAATACAGCTGGAGAGATAGAGAAATTTGAGAATTTACCTCATATCCAACAATAACCATTTGTTGTCAGAAGGTGTGAGCAATTTGTATGTGAGAGGATCCAAGCTTTTTAAAACTTCAGCATTACAATAATAACTTATGAATCCACATGGAGGAATATATGTCAACATACACTCGGCAAAGAATCAATACAACTGATGGAATAGTTGCTTTCCTCAGAATGTAACATGAACATCTCCACAGAATTCTCCTCTATAACTGCTCCACTTGTCATTAAATAGAAATCTATTGCTAGGTATGGTCTTTATTTTGACTGGCAGCAAATGATTTAAAATTGTGTGCTTGCTTGATAGCCTAGCCAGCTGGATATCATATTGAAAAGTAAGCTTATGGTTAATAGCAAAGGCCACCATGCATAAAATAGATTATTTTATGTAGATTTGTGTTTTACAGTTTATAAGTGTTTTTTCCAACCAATAATGTAGTAATATGAAGAGGCTTCTGCTTACTTAAAACTGTTTATGTGCCTTATGACTCAAATAATCTTTTTTTATTAAACAGACTTTTCCTTCTTTTAACACATCCAGAGTATCTCCCCAATTCCAAAATCTCACCCAAGAAATAATAGTAATAAAGTAAAAGCGTATTCCATTAAAAACAAAAGGGTAGAGTACAGAATGTCTGCTACCTGATGCTCATGAAATGTGCCAGGAAAAAGTAACAAAGAGAGCTGACAGATGATACTTCTTGCATTACGAATACATTACAATGTTATTACCACAGGAATCACCCATATGGTTAGTATACTTAATGACATAGGCATTTTATTTATTTTTATATTTGCACACATTTTCTCTCTCTCTCCCTCTCTCTCTCTCTCTCTCTATATATATATATATATATATATATATATATATATATATATATATATACACTTT
The DNA here is from genome assembly GCA_022829145.1 of Albula goreensis. NCBI lineage: Eukaryota > Metazoa > Chordata > Actinopteri > Albuliformes > Albulidae > Albula > Albula goreensis. Next base: position 16,063,669 of record CM040756.1, read on the forward strand.
GATATATCTTAAATTAATCTTTTTTTATCATAATAATGTAAGGATATATCTTAAATTAATCTTTTTTATCATAATAATGTAAAGATACCTGGCTGATATTTTGTTTCTTTTGGGGTGACATGCTGCAACCCTCTTAAGGAGGGTTCTAGTAAATTGCATTCAAAAGCAATTTGTGCATAAGCTTTAGAAGTAGTGTTTGAACACAAAAGAGGTTCCATGAACGCTGTTGTTTTTCTAAAGTCATGGTCGCGGTGAGACTCCCAGCCATGTGCTGTCTCTCAGCATAGAGCATGTTAATGAATTGACCCTTGTCATCAAGAGGCACCAAGGGAAACACATTCCCATTACCAGCCCATATGTAGAGGAAAGCAGTGGGTGGCAGTGACGTAAAAGCTGGTCAAAGAACGTACTATTAACCCCTCAAAACAACATTCCTTTCATTCTGACTTCTTTCCCCCACACCCAGGTAGTTTTACATTGAATTGAAGACAAAACGTAAAGTTGCATTTGGTAGAAGCCAACCATGATGTGGTTCAGAAAGCTTGTCAAAGTACAAAACACTTTAAACGCCGCACATGTTATTTTATCCATTGGTCGTTATTTCTTATGTAACACTTGGCATGTTTTGGACCCATATCTATAAGTCAATTAAAGGAAAGGGAGTGTCCTCTCTAAGTGGTAATGCTGTGTCACTTGTCCATATTCTTCCAGATGACACTCACTCTATGGAGAATTGATACCAGAGCAAGTCAGGAGACTGCACGGTACCTCCACTGCTTACATATGTGCAGAAAAGTAGACACATTCCTGAGGTGTGAAAACCACACAGGCAACATGATATCATATTTCACCTCAGCAGTTCATGTCACTTGTTACTTTGCATTACAATCAGACAGAGGCTGTGAACTGCAATCTACCATGCAATATAATTTGTATACTTGATTACCCAAGTATGTTAGCAAAACGTATCAGCAGAAAACCTGCGCAGGGACAATATTTATGAGCAGGTCAAGTGTTACAAAGAGCTCTGAATGCTGTGTTTCAAAATAGGATCACAGCAGCCAAGGAGAGCTAATTCATCAGAGAGATAGAGCCCTGGGCTGGTCCAGAAAGGACAGCTTTCAGTACAGTTTGGTTTCCTGTTAATACGTTTGTGGAAACCACAGTCCCTCCTGAGACAGAGATAAAATCAGTAAGAATTGCTTTTTTTTTTTTTGAAGAACAGGCTCAGTCATTAAAACATATCCACTTAGAATATTGAAAAACGGAAACCAGCCTGAATTGCTTTGACCAAAAATGGTTTTATTCTCATATAGAGACATAAATGCAACTCTGGGAAGAATTACCCTCTGGAACTGCTTCCAGTTTAAAATCCAATCCTGCCAGGTTTGTGCTAGGTTTGAATTTGAGCCTGTTAAAGTCATGATGTCAAAAAATTCCAAGTTTTTGATGCATGCACTGACTGCTCTGAATCCAGACAAGCAATATTATTGCTATCATCAATGATAAAATGCCTACTGATCCTAGTGCCTTTGCATTCAACAAATTCTGTCCTTTATCAGGTTGTATGCAACAATACCATAATTATATGCATGGTTGGTTGAATTTTAAGTGTACTTTAAAATGCATTTTGCATATTAAGTCCACTCCAATGGACATGGATAAAGTCACCCTGGGCTCATTCTAGAACTTTCGAAGTTGTGTTGGTAGGAAAGAACTTTCCCCCATTGATATGTAGGCCTACTTCAGAAACAGCTGCCAATTCAACTGTGACACATCCTTAATATAAGACAGTTCTTCAAGCCACTTTACAGACATCAGATACTAACATCACTTTGCTCAGAATTCTTGGGAATAGTCCATGCGCTTCTCAGAATGTATTGGATTTTCCCATACACCGTAGGGATCATATAGACACATAGGTGTGCACAGATTATTACAACGGAAAAAATCTATCTCACTGAGTCTGTATAAATCTTGGCATTTAACAAATAATGTTCTACTTCTGTGTGTGGTGCATATTCATTTTGGAGGGAAAACAGCTAGAGACAACTAAGGTGACAACACATCTTTCTGTGTGCTACCCTGAACTGAGTTCTCAGTGAGGACTCACCTTCATCGCTGCAAAAATGGAATATTCACCCCAAAATGTCTGCCCCTCATGAATATTGAAATATCCTTGACAATATCCACTCAGAGAATTTGCAGCTGCATGTGGGTCTTATTTTAACAATTTGCAGACCCGTTTCTGCACTTCAGCCTATATTCATGACCCTTTACTGGAATGTGTGAGATGAAATACTCATCCTCAGTTTATCTGCTCAGGCAGTTGTTTGGGCAATCAAATATTGTTTAAACATCACTTACATTATTGTATCAGCTGAGTATGTCACGGATGGGCTCTTTTGGCTCAGATGACCATCTTATTACCTTTAAGTCATGCTTGCTGCACCATTATCTAGATCTGGACCAAGAGCATGGTTATGCTGAAATTCTTTGTTCAAATGGTCATGTGACTGCCAGTTCTAGTTCCAGCTGTGCCATTATTGGCTGTTCCCAAAGGTTCGCATTGGCAAGGCAACAACTGGCTCAGTCTCAGCTGTGAAAGGTTAAAACAGGTGACTGTCATCAGTCTTATTACTCTCCATCAGCCATTTCTGGCCGACTGGGCACCTGCATGCGAGTGAACCAAGTACTGTATGACTTTCTGTTCAATGTAAAACATAGTTTTTTCCCCCATGATTTTTCACCACATGTGAATCAATTTCTGACCATATCAGAACCAGCATGGCAGCCCATTGGCATAACCTATCCAGGCAGAGAGGGTTTCGCTTCCATTTACTACAGTTTTATCAGATAAAAGCATTTGTAAAATACATTTTTAAAAATGGAGATGCGCAGAAAAAAGATAAATGGTATAAAACTGGGTTTGTGCCTCATTCAAGTTGGGTGACTTACAGGAAAAAATTACATACTGAAGACAAAGATGAGTCATGGAATACAAGAAGTGCAGCGTGGAGAGGTGCAGTCCATACAGTAGTAGAATGTGACCATACAGTTATGTCCATGTAACCCTGGATTCATTTCTCACTGTCATGTGTCTGCTTTTTGTTCTAATCAAAAAATGTAATGTCAAAATCTGTTTGACAGAATCAAGAAATAAAAACTCAACTTAAAAATGATTGTGTTGTATGTTGAGGGTTTTTCTCTTCATTGCAGTTATTTCATTGGTAGCTTGTTTTCTTCCTCTCATTTTTTTCCTCCACTGAGGACAAGCATTCCAGCTTGTGCATCCCACTCGCAGTCCAGGCAATAGCATCTGTGGTTGAGAGTGCTGGCCGACCAGCAGCTCTGACTTGGCCAGCGGCTTGTGGAGCTCAGTGCAGAGAGTTTGTCAGTGGAGACTGGGGGCGTGAGCATGGCAGCAGACTCAAGACAGCAGCTCCAGCTCAGGTCATCCGTGTGGAAAGAGAAAATGATGGATGGCAAAGATGACAGAGGGTGTTTGTCTTTCATCCCGTTTGAATGCTGTGCTTCGGTTGCCACGAGTGGACAAATGCAGCACTGAGGTCGTCTGAGGAGCAATACAGTGTTCAGAACAGAGCTACAAACACAGAGAGCAAATGGCAAAATCCTAAGTGGGTTGTTTAGAACCATACATGCACACAAACATATGAAGATATACAGACCACCTATAGCTTATTAATATGTTTACAAAAAAGTTATATGAAAATGAAATGTCACTAGAACGTACATAAAAAATCAGGGGTGCAGTTTTCTGTCATGGGTTTGTTAATTATGACATATTGATTATGTATAATCATTATGTCATATAACAATGATTTAACTTTAGAAATGCTTTATAATTATAAAAGAAAAACTATTATAACCCTATATCATATTTCCTTCCACCTCTTCAGTTTTTGCAAAATGAAGCAAACAAATATTTGCATTGTGAGACCTTGAGTCACTACAACATGTATGTAAAAGCAAACAACAATCATACCCCCACCCCCCACCCCTGTTCAGAACTGACAGATATTTTTACTGAATCTGCTGTCCATATAAATACTTTCACCATTTGAATCAGTTTATTGTAGTTGCTGCATTGGATTGGTTTATCTGGCCTTTTAAAGTCATGCTTGAAATAATTGCTTCTCCTTTCAGTGTCCTGGTGTGACCTTTCTATTGTTTGTAAGGAATGGGTTTGGCAAGGGAATTCTCTTCTCAACCATGCAGGCAGCTACTGTTTTACGGATCTTAATGCAATAACCCTATCCTTTGCTTTTACTTTGGACTACATATTTCTCTGAATCTGTAACAGCCTATAGCTATGTCAACAGATTTACTTACAGTACTTCTTGAATATTAAAATAAATCTGTATCAGTACATAGTTACTGCTGTATGACCAAGCTGCTCTGATTTGCAAAGTTATCTACAAGGTACATGTTGGCATCATGTTTAGCTGAGCTTGTAATTCAGAAGTGTTCAGTGGTGGATACATGACCACATGCAGTAAAGTACTGCCATTTGGCATGCATTCAGTAAAGAGGCTTTTACAGCTCAAAGATCATAAAAGAACGATAGCTACAAAACCACGTGTTTGGATCCATATTCCATGAGTGGATTTGCACATTAGATTGGCTACATGAGCCACTGTGGTCTGTGGGGCAATAAAGTGTCATTTAGAGGCGTGGGAATGAGGTTTCCATCATATCTTTTGACCAGGGCAGGCAAAGGACAGCTAACCAGGTTGACTGGGTTCATGTCCATGATAGAGTTGGGAAAGATGATTCAATAGTTCTGATGCGTGGATCATTATCATTTCTGATTTCTGGAAAGACTTATTTTAATTGCTGATGCAGAAGTTCATTAGCTTTGAATGAAAGAACTTTTTAATGTTAACAGTTTTCCAGACCATGGATAGACTGTGACACTCCATATCCTCTCACACTGACTAGTGCATTCTGATGTGGCATCCGGAGGGTGCAGTAAAAATTCCACTTCTGGATGTCGCTAACTCCTACAGCAACAGGCTGCAGAATCAAGAACAGTTGGGAAGCCAATTCAAGCATGTTTCATCATCAGTACCACAATGTAATGCCAAAATTAGGTTTCATTGGTCTTTGGAAGGATAAATTGGGTCAAATATGGCCTGCAATATTTAGAGAAATCTTTCTCATAATTCTTCTGGTTGTACAGTCAGCCTGTCATTGAAAGGTTATCTTTTGGACAATCATGACATTGAGCAGCAGAATACCCAGTGTCCCTGAGATTTCCTGTTATGACAGCATTTCATTGGCTTTTAAGCTTTTGGGAGTCTGTCGGAAAAGCGATTAAGTTCAGCTGCAAGCTGCACGCAAAACCCATCCAATTAATATTACAGCATAGCATGAATAATGTAAATTAAGACAGCCCAACACCAAAAGACAGAAACAAATCCAGCTTCTTTCCAAATGCAATGAAAATGTACTAAATTTGCTATATCCACATTAAGGTTACCATTACAGAAGGCATTTATTGAGAAGTTAGTGTGTCAAAAGTGCTCTAAGACTGTCTCGTGGAAAACTGGGAGGAAAATTTGCAGATTATACCTAACCTTTTTGGGTCCCCTCATGTTAAATTCCCTGTCTGGAAATCCAGTATTCTTGGCACAAGTTACAGTTCTCATAAACCTTTCTTCTCCAGTTCTACAAAAACTTTTTTGTTCTGTAATCATTCCTGTGCCTTGCAGAAACAATGCATTATTTGACTGAAATAAATGTGAAATATGTAGCTAGTGAGAACCTCATTCATTAGTAAGAATCTCATATTGTTTAACTGAGAAAAAAACTCTACCTCTATAAATCAAAAATAACCCTCTGGTTGCTTGTTGCAGTAACATTAAGGTACTGTACACATCCTTTTCATTGGCGATATATTACTAAAATATCTTTCTAAAAGGAACAGTTCAAATATGGTGCACCTCCAGGACTTTTTAATAAATACAACTACTATTGTCAATGATGATGATAATACGACTAATAATAATAATAAGAAGAAGAAGAAGTTCATAATGATACTTTGATCCTTAAAACACGTTTGAACTGTTTCTTCATTCAGCCAGTCTCGGGACATCTTTTATTTTAAAAAGTTACAATCACCTATCATCAATAAATGATTCAAGAGGAAGTGTTTTGTGTTAAATGTGTGTGAGGATGCACATTTTAGAAACAGGCTATGAAAAGGACAGTTTTTAGACCTTTGTGAGAGGAAATGGCTTCATCTACTGGACAGCCGGACAGGCTGTGACCACTGGAGGCTGTGTCCACGACCAGGTCAGTACAAAAAGGTTTGAAAATGATATTCACACACTATACTTATGAGGGAGAGTTTTATATAATGGTGAATTATTTTAGGGTGTATGTTTGTGTTCAGAGCAGCATTAGGCCACAGAAATGGGGATAGGTTCCAACTTCAGCACCAACATTAAAGACCACAGTGAGTCAGGACCTCGGTTTAACGTCTCGTCTGAGCACAGTGTCCCCATTGCTGCACAGGGGCACTGGGGTTTATAAAACTCCCCCACCCAACCAACACCGCCTGCAGCAGCAACTTCATTTTCACAGGAGGTCTCCTATCCAAGAACTACCCAAGCCCACACTTGCTTTTAGCCACTCAGTAGGCGCAGGGCACATGCTGGTAACAATCTGAGAATACAAAAAATGAGCTATTCCCAGATGGCCCAGTTATGCTTCTCTGTTTTTGTTTGAAAAAAATTGGCTTTAAAATACTTGTGATTCTGTGGAAAACCAAAAACACCGGTGTTCACTATGTACCGTCAAATAAATATACAATTGGATGATGTTTTATTACGTTTTTTAATTGTGTTGTTCAGCAACCTAAGTCTAGCCAGTGCTACCTGATTATCAAGTAAATTTACATTCAGTCTGCACTCCTGAACTTTATGAAAATGCTATTAATTTTATTTTATGTGCATTCAGTGAACCTTTAAAAAGACAATACAATATAATTAAAATTTGCTTTAGGGATTACTTTGCAGTTGATTGAGAAACTAGCCTATGGGCTATTAAACATCTGTTTCATGCCCTTTCTTCATTTTTAAAATAGAATATCATTTCACTAAGCCTGCAATCAATCTAATCCTAGACTTTGGTCATTTTTATAATTTTATAAGTATTTCAATGTTCCATGACTTTCTTTGCCAATACAGAGAGAGGAGACAGAGCTTTGACTTGGATCTTTGGAAACACAGATCTCTGAGGTATTATATAAAATGTGTTGTGTGTCTACCTTCTGAACCTTAAAGGCAAAAATAACATCCCCCCAAATAGGCCATGGTGTAAGGGTCCCTGAATAAATTGAAATTAACATTGACCTTTATGGAACTGTGCTTGTGTATATTTTATTGATAATGCTGTTAAAATATAATATGATACTTTTTATGAGTTTGTTATGAGTTGTCCTTTAGGCCTCACTAGCGTATCTGGTCATAAACAATAAGAATGAAAAAGAGGACGTTTATAAAGTGGCCTAGTCAGGTTTGTTGTAAAAATTTGAATGCTCTCAGGGCACTGTTCCACAGGTTTCATGTATCCTGGTTAAGGTTAAACTTCTAATTTATCTTAACAAATCAGATGAAGTAATTAAGCATGGGCATGGGGGGCAGAATGAATAAAAACAGGCTGTGAAACCTGGTTGGAGGTTAAAAGGCGGGTGCAACGTTCAGTGACCCTACTCTAGAATTATGTAGGTGGAGTTGAAGGGGAAGTTGCCCTGGTTTCACCATAAGCATCACACATGAGTGTTTGCTGGGGAAGAAACGGGCCTGTCCATTAGAAACTATGGCTGAAATTATGTTGGTTGGATTTTAAAAAATCAAAAGAAGATTTCCCACACATTTGTTGCATCACATTTTTGACCTGCATTTGAGTGAGCAGCAGCAGTATATTTGAACAACAGTAAAGAAGAGGGGTTATGATCTTAGGCTGGTCAGACAGTCACTAATACTATTTGCCTACAAGGCATTTAAAAGATGCATCCAGATTGTGGAAACTGTATAGCTTCATTGGGCAATGCTTTCAACTACTTTTCGCTCTTGATTTTCCATGCCTATTATCATGCTTTTGTTTAGATGTTTATAAATTATTCCAGATTCTAGTTTTTGGAAAAAACCTTGAAAGAACAATGCAAACCATCCAAATCTGTCTCAGTTGTGTAGTGCAGGCATTTAGAGTGAGAGGAAAGACAAACTTTGGAACAACAAATAATTACCTTTGGAAGCATTTAAGTTCAGATTTTCAAGGAATTGTGTCAAATGGAAATCAGTTGTGTGTCTGAGGTTTTGGATAATTGCCTCGAAAAAGTTCTTCAATTCAACTGAATGCCCTCTTTTTGCAAACAAACCACTTTATATACTTGCTGTCCTATTACTCAGTTGGTTTTGTTGGTGAAAAAAAATTTTTTGTTATGGAATGCAAATGTTGGTTCTTTCTGCAATGCAATGTATTAACAAAATAATATCTCAAAAAAGAAAGTACAGAATTTGTCCATACCACTGTATAAACTGTATTCCACATTTGGTCAGGTAAGGCAAGAGATATCTTTTGATCCCTTGGCTTTTCTCTGTCTCAGGACTGTGCTATTCACCAGAATTATTTGAACAGTGGAAAGTACTCTGTATCCAGTTAATGGATCCAGCATATTTAGACAAAACAGTTCAGTGTTCCATCATGGATATGTCAATAAAAGTCACTGCCACCTTATTTAATGCTTCAAAGTAACAAAGAATAACTGTTGAATCATGTTGAATAGCTCTTATGAGACACATTACAAATTTTGATTACCGTATACTTCCTTGAGACAGTTTCTAAGCAGTGAAAATGAGACATCACTGATTTTCACTGGTTAGAAAAAGCTGCTGCATCTTAAATGTGAAAGAGACAATATCAAATATATCTCTCGGCCTCTCATGGAATAAACATATTTTTACACATTTTATTGCCTTCTCTTGGCTGCTCAGAGCCACATAATATGCTGTAGCAGTATTAAAGAAAAGGAGGTAAATGTAACTTTGTGACTGACGCTGTAAATAGAGTTTACTGTGGAGAGGTGTATGAAAAAGTTTTGTATGGTTTATTAAAAAATATGCACTGTAGATCTAATACTGAAAGAAACTTTGCATGAAATGCAAAATGGTCATATTAGTGTTACAAGTGTTATCAGTTCATACCTTTCAGTATATTATATTACATTACTATTTGAATATTTGAATATTTCATTGTTTTTTGGGGGGGTTTTTTGACTAATGAGGAGTTGGGCCACTCTTGCCCTACAAACTTTGAATGGTTTCTTGTAGGATATTGGACCGTTCCTTTGAAGGACATCCTTCAGTTCTTCTAGAGCCAGATGTGGAAATGTACTCTACATTCCAGATCTTCCCATAAAGACTTAACAATGTGTAGCTCTATGAAGACAAAAGGGCATGGGAGGTGTTTATGGAAGGTGTCTTACACATTATTTGTATTCACTGTTGAAAACATTTAGCAGCGTCAATTGGTTATGATCATATTGGAATATGGGAGCACTGAGAAGAAATATGGCTTTGTATTCTTTGGTTGTAATTCTGCCATGCTCAGTAATAATGAAGATCTAATGAAGATGGCTGCACATACCATAGCAAATCCACCACCATGTTTAACACTGTGAATATGCAATGCAGGTTTGTCTTCCTACTACTAACTCAGAAGGACAAAAAAAGAGTACAAGATGGCTCATTAGGGCCTTTGAGTGGCCAATGCTGTCAAGACACTTGTTCAGAAAGCAAAACTGGGCCCTGCTATTGGGAGTTCAGGGTCTGGCCACAGCATTGCCAGCTATGATTGGAGGTCTGTGTTGGCATTCAGTTCAGTCTCACCAGGGAACAAAACGGGATAAGCCATCTAGTTCTGTTAGTCTCATCGCTCTCCACTGAGCACTAGGTTTCTACAGATACATGAAGTTAGAAGATGCTGGCTTCATATTCCTCCATCAAAATTGGCAATATGTGACTGGCATTGCATCTATGGTGTGAAAAGAAGCATGGGAAAGCATGAGTCACATTAAGGGCTCATGGTCAACAACTCCTGGAGTCAGCAGGTGGGGATGGTCACAGGAGATCAACATGTTTGGCAGAGTTCTGGTTGGGGAAAAAGGGGGGAATTTGGGAGAAAAATGATTCATCAGACAAAACTTGTTTTGTTCTCATTATGTAATGATATGTGTTGTTCCACATTGGCCTTTGTTCCAGGGTTTCCATATGACAGCCTTCTGAATCTCATGATGTACAGTTTTTGATGACAGCTGCAGATTAATTTTAGTCACAGAGCAGTAGACTCATTTTTGAGGTTGTTCTGTGGTCCTGTTAAGTATTTGATTATCCCTGTTTTCCCCTCTTTCCTGATTCATTTTTTCTTTGGTGTATGCCCTCATGACTTGTGACAGTGTTGTCTTTGAACCCATTAAATCATTTTTCTGCTTCTGTGACTGGCACACCTGAAACTTGGGCTCCAACTTTTTCAAAATTGGTTACTGTCACATATTTCTCTGTTCATTTTCATTTGTCTTCCATTGCAGAAACATAGTGGTAACAGCATTGAGTTTAAGAGGTAAGACATGCATAGCCTCCTTTTTAATTGCAACTTAGTTATTCAAAATATGAGCCATATTTCATTTCATGTAGATATATTCACCCTCCTGGAAATATTGCCTCTGGAGTCATGTAACTGTAATACTATAAGTATACCACAAACTATACAGTAGGTGTTGGAAACAAGAAACAGAGCTCCATGAATGTCAACTTCTATAAGTCAAATACATATACCTTCATTGTTTCCTCAATTCACAGAAGAGTACTGTTCAAAACATTGGTATTTTATGTTTTATGAATGCTCAAATTACTCATTTTAACGCACATGTTTGTGATTAGCCTCTGTTTTATTTGGCAAGGTAAATTATACTGTTCCTGCCAGTACACAAATCAGTTTTCAGTACCATATATAGAATTTCACCTGCTCTGATGGGAATTATCAACACATAATCCACACCATGATTCAGTTTCATGTCAGTTGATGTAGAGATTCTTTTGTTTTATGGTGAGGGTAAGTAGTTTGCCCAGAATTCTCTGTTTGGTCCTTAATGGAGCTTTGCAGTTCTTTTGACAAGGTTTTTTGATGACCCAGCATTTGTTTCTGGAGAGGATTGTCTCTACAGCAAATCAGGACTGGGATAGCCATGATAAAGCTGTAATGTCTCCTTGATTTAATTTAATTGGAATAAAAAATTGATTTTGGAAGATTGTCAAGTTGTGACTGTGGCGTGCACAAAGTTTATTCTGATTCTTGCTCTTCAGCTGCATTGTAATTAAAACTTCACTTATAAACATGCATGTTCCTCTAATCAAGATGTTAGCTGTATAATAATGAAGATGTGTCGTGATTTGTGCTGATTTGGCCACAGCCTTTTACCAACATATTAGTACAATTTGACAGCTTGTCATGGCAGAACCTTCTTGAATAGTTTAGAATGAAATAAATCAACCACTGTTGATGCATGTGAATTATTATGTCTAATAATACCAAAACATGTCAGTCACGTTCATACAGTAGTGTTTAAACCTGCTGTCTTGCATCACTAATACCAGAGAATGGTGTATGTCAACAAGGTGAACACATGTTCCATAGTAGGGCACACTTTTACACGTGCGAAATGAATTGTTAAGTTTCATGTTTCATGATACTGGTATTTCTATACATCTAATGTGTAACAATTGTAGTGTGCATACATACAGGTGACAAACTCTAAAAGCAGCATTGACTGGGTTTTATCAGACATACAGATTTTCATGACAGTGTAACAGTTCTAGCATCAGCATCATGTACACTGCTCATCTGAGTGAATTCATATGTGAAGACACATTAATAGTGGACAAGATGTATGCTAGTGCCAAATGGATGATACTAAAACAGTGTTTTCATGTTTTTTCTACTTTATTCCTGTTCACTAATTGACTGAAAAATAAGTTTTTATAGAAATCACATGGAAAGCCAATGGATGTAAAATGCATTCTGGGAACTTTGATTTTATTAGTTGTGTTTATCATGTTTGTATGTGTTGTATACTCTGTCTTTAAAAATGGACCATGAAAACTGACTCTGAAGTAGGGTTTGGCAAACGCAAACTTCAGCTTTAACAATAACAAACAGCGGAATGGAAAGGAGCCTTGTTACAGTGCTATAGTTGAAATCAGTGTGTGCTATCACAGCAGATGATGTCATTTAAAGTGGGCTCTGTGGTTCACATGGCTGTTTCTTAAAAATGTAGATAAGGCTGATAAGAAACAGATATATGGGAATTGCCTCTACACAGCAAACACACACTGAACTGCGGTAAATTATTTCTTTAATTACTCTGGTTCTGTGCCAAAGCACCCTTGACCTTTCTGAGGACTGTATTTTTTTTTTTTTTTTTTTTTTTTTTTTTTTTCAAAATAAGCATTATATCAGTTCTCTGTGGGTCTTGGTTTGATGTTTAAATTAAGGCTAATATCCTGCAAATCAAGGTCATTTACATATCATAATACACTGATGGAATAAAGGTGTCATGGGTTCAATACTGAGACCTGTCAACAGTCAATCACATCAGTAATTGCAATTCAGATATTTCCCATGCTGAGTACTAAATTTTCATGGATACACATCATTTCATTGAGATTGAAAGATAGATCCAAAGTTAATGTGATCTGGAGCCATTACCCATGAAGAGGAAAACGGCATGTTAGCATGGAGACCCCACTGAACCAATAGATGCCTTCAGTCAGTTTAACCACTTGTCAGGCCTGCTATTGAGTGCCCAGCCCTATTCCTGGACCCGTGTCATCACTGCAGCATCAGGTAGGGAGAGTGCTGTCCTCTGAGGCTTGCACTCATTTCATTCTGTATTTCACCGGCTCAGCTGTGCTGTTACTGCCTCCAGACTGGGATGTTAGTTAGGGCATGCTGCAGGTGCCAAATTGACCTGAAGAGGCACTCTTGCCCAATCCTGTCAACAGAAATGCTTGCATACTTCCCCTGGGATTCTCTGAATCCAAATATACACTGTCCTACAGAGATACTGAACGTGCCATGATAGGAATTCATTGTCATGCCACGTGTGTAACACTGCAATGAAATTTGGTACTTTAGCCACACATTCCACTCAGGGACTCTATTTGCTCTGTTTTCTAAAAATCATTTAAATCAGCCATAATACAAATCCTAAATTCAAACAATAAAATATACCCATGAAAAGCCATAATACTCTGAACCACAAGTATGGCTTCCACTAAGATATACTCTGATATGGTGAGTCTTCCAAACTAAAAAAATCTGCTGTAACAGCAGTACTTGTGATTGCATATGGCTAGGAATGTCTGTCTCATCACCCAGAATCAGTAGAGTGCCATCAGAAGTGAAACAGTAAGCAGAAGCAATCTTTGGTCAATTCTCTTCAACTACAGCTTCACTGCCACATGCACTGAGATGAAGTACCAACCTGTTTAATGCATTGTAGCCACCATACAGATGGACTCTCTCCATGTTTTGACTTGTGTTAGAGAGCACATAATTTAATTGCGCAAATAAATTTGGTGATAATTAGGTGCCTAAGCTATAAGAAATGAGACTGTGGGAAAGACACTGGAGAACTTTTTAGTGGCACTGGAGAACTGCTGCACCCAAAGGACAGCACTTTCTACAGCACAGTGTCCCCATCATTGCATTGGGGCATTGTGCTGGCTCAAGAGGGAAGGCTGCCCTCTACTGGACAAACAATATGTATTGTATACATTAATAGTGATCTGGTCACACCGGGAGATTCTGAATCCAAATTCTTACAAACTCCATTTAGCGTCACCCATCATCTACATTTCATTAGCAAGCATACTGAATAATTCTTTGTTACCTGAATATATTTTAATATTCTGTAATATCTTGCTACTGTTATTACTATTAATATGTTTGGGCTATTCAGCTCCAGGTCCTGGGGGTCACAGTGCCTGCACATATTGCCACTAAGCATGACTTACTGCATGTTTTCTCTAATCGGCTCTCCTCCTGGACCTAGAAGGTAAAGTAATTAGTGAATTTAAGAGGTGTAGTGCCTGGTTGGACGCTGTGATCTGGAGCTAAGGAGCCCTGTGCAGTGTCGTATATTTTTATTGCATTGTTCGGTCATTTATCGAGTGGACTGTGGCTGGTGTTTCATTAATGAGAGGCTCTTGGGATGTTGCTGTGGTCAGAGCTGGCATAGGACAGTGCTGCTTCTCTTTGTTTCCAATAAAATCTCTGTGAGATGAACTGCAGCAGTAATGTCACCACTGAGGCAGGACACGTTTAATCCAGCCATCCTGCACACATTTCCAGTGGCAGCTAATGAGTGCCTCATAAACTAGCACTGCGTCTCAGAGGGGAGTTAATGATCACACACGTAAAGACACAAATCAGCACAAAAGTGGATTTATTATTTTCTGAAAGCATTCATTCAGGAGTAACTTTTGAAAAGGAGGGAAAGGAAGAACTAGGAACACAGACACTTCAACAGTAAAACTCTGTCATTAACCAACACCCTCATATCCTGCACAAACATGAACAGTAACATCATAACCTTCATCTGAAGGTCATCCATCTCGTCCTCTCACATAAGGGATTTTCTGAAGTCCATCCAGACTGAATGTGGCCTTACTGAACTTGCATTACTGAACATTGTTTTGCCACACACAAAAAAAAACATGTAAATGGAAAGAACTTCTAAGGATCAGGATGAGCAGTAGCATAGACTGAAAATGCCTCCTCCATTCAAAAATCACACCTCTGTTCAAAGCAAGGATGGAATTTGTGACTTAGAAAAGCGAAGCAAAAGCTTCAGTATGACCCTTCACCACGTCCAGGAATGCAGCTTTGAAGACGTGTGGACATTTAAAGAACCTCTGAAGTGAGTTGTGAAAACACCTCCAAGTTAAACAAGTAGAGCCAGCAGATCTGTGTTAAGAAATCAGGCCACTGAGACAGAGGAGGCCAGAGTGAGAGTGGTGCCAGCTGATACAGTGAGCAAGCACAGCCACTTCACCACATACATGTCTGCATGTGGGACTGCTTGGGTCTTCACAGCAGCAATGTGCATTGGAACTGAGAAGGACTTTAAAACATAACTCAGCTCTCGCATTACTTGGGCACTCATAATGTTTAAAACTACTATTGTGAGCAAGACAGGGTGTATTATATGTCCATAGAGTAGGAAACAAGAACGGAAACACAAACCTTGAGGAAAGGTTAATCTTAAACGTTAAAACATCCAAATGCTATATCTTCACTTAAAATTGTGTGGTGATTTCATATACCATTAACAGGATTTGACCTGTGCATTCAGCAACAAGATTTAACTCTGAGTCATTTTGCTAATTACCTGCTTCACCAGAAGTGTATAGATGCTGTTTTCATCATGTTTCAGGTCTTCAGATCTACCATGTAAATACAGGTCATGAACCTCCTTCCTGCCAGTTACATTGGACTAAGTCTGTTTATTCCCACTTTGATATACAAACCTTTAATGTCGTAAGTCTTGAGCAATGGTTAATTAAAGTATACATGGAAAGCTTAACAAATGTGTCTTCCTGAGCAGTGGTAGAAATATTATGTAATAAGTTACATTTGAAACCAAAAACATGCAATTTAGTGTATGTATATTCTCTTTATTTACTATCACTTTTATGTAACATATTTGTTTGTTTTGTTTATTTTAAGGTCATTATTCTCATTACTGGCGGATAGTGTCTATAATAGTAGGCCCCCTGAAATCTACCTTGGGTTTCCTGCCAGATCCAGTACAGGCCAAAGTCTGTGTCTCTACTCTTTCCAAGAAACTATGGCTGGTGTTCTCATTGGCCTGACTTTCATCTCAGTGTTTGTGACTGTGGAGAACTGCACTGTATACAGAGCAGAAATAAAATAAGCGAGTAAATGAATAAACAAACAAATGAACTACTTGCTGAATGTCAGATGCAACTACTGGTTATACATTATACAGCAATGCTGTCCAACAGCCAGTACTCCGTTAGTTGCAAATATTGCCTTTAATGTCCAAATCATTTCAATGTCTTGCATACTTGTATAGGTGTCTCATGTGCCTGTGTGTATTGCGGGTCACAGTACCTCTCTTTCAATGATCACCAATAAAGAATTCCTCATCAAATGAAAATCAACTATCAGTAAACCATGATATATATGTATTGGCCCAAGCTTTCCATCAAATTCTCATATATATGGACACCATAACTATAGCAACAAAAGCTGAAATGTGTTTCACATACTTCAGAAACACCAGTAAACCGACATATGCATCATTCATCTTGACCACTTTGATTTCTTTTCTTGGGCAGAAGAAAAATCCATCAGGCTACTTAACTTCAGTAAGACTCTATGAACCCAAGCGCCTGTGCAGAGAGAGGTCCTCTGGAATATACATTTAAGTCAGTGCCTGGTATTTCCACCTCACCCTACTTACTATCGAAGATGGCTCCAGGGACAATCATTGTTGACCGACTTTTAGGTACTGCCTTGTTGCTAAAGCAAAGAGTTGATTGAAACACAAGATGTCAGGAATTATACGAAGAGAAGTATGGACAGAAGTGCTTGTGTCATGCTTTTCCTTTAAAATCTCAGAGCGGAATGTTTCAAATCGATTTCTCTCCACTGAACAATATTCATTAATTTTCTAAAATTGTAATTTTATCGTAACAGAGCTAAAATATGCCAATTTGTCAAATTTTGTTCAGATTTTACCTTTTTAATCAGTGGATGTGTGATATTGCTTTGGTTTAAAGCATGTTTTTTTGTATTTCAGTTTGAGCAGTGCTTCAGTGAGAACAATACCACACACTGATTGCCAGCAATAGAGAAGAAAGAGAGCCGTGTCCTGAGGTGTTGTGAATGACCTTGTTCTCTTTCTGTGAGAAGACCACTCCCCATGCTACGGGCCAGGGTGGGGAGAAGAATGTTTCATTTCAGTCGCCTGCCAAATTCTACATCTTCAGTCTCACTCAAGCATAATGGTTTAGGTCATGTTCAAAATCCCACTTGCCCTTATACACTTTGTCTTAAGTGGATGTCTTAGTGTTACTTCAGGTTTTTTCCACAGTCAACTGATCAGGCATCAAAACACAAAAAGTGGATGTGCATCAGTTGATTTGCAAAGGCCAGGATATTTACTTTATGTTCCAGCTGCCCATAACTCTTCCTTATGGGCTCCAGGCCATGTGAAAATCTTAAATAAAACCCTCACAGTTTTGTTTGAGTTACATATAAACCAATGATTCATTCAAATATTTCTGATGGTCAATCAAAATAAAATGTTATCAGAGGACAGACATGCATATTTCTCTTTGGCTTGCACTGTGGATTCAGCAATGTGGTAACCGACCAGCTAACTGCCTTTGTGACTGATGGATGTTCCCTCTCTCTCACTGTAGAATTGATAGTTATCTTCATGAAGAACCCAGAGCTGTGGAGACACTGGTCAAATGAATGTGATATAAATGTCGAAGTAGCATTCCTTTATACCTTTCAATTGTCCAGATGCAAAAAACTATGCTACTGTAAAATGCTAACTGGCAAGAAAATTAGATTGAGCAAGTGAGTAGGTATTTAAGGGTTGGGCCACAAAGGATACAAATCTACAGTAAGGTTGAAAAGGACTGAAGATGTTCCCCAGAGCAGGTGGTGGGCTTTGAGTAATTTAAGGAAGCTCATCAGTGGATATAAGAGCCGTTTTGCATGCCCATGTTCCCCACATGTGTGTTTATAACATGACAGACATCCCCACCGGCTGCTACAGTTGATCTCTAGTCGCAGTGGGGAATCTGGCCAAGTGAAAAGATTTGCTGGAGTAGCAACACTGTGACTCTGTAAACAGAAACCAAGCTTTGGTGAAATCCCAGGGGCCCTCACCCTGCTGCACACAGCACTAAAATCTCTATCAACACAAGCAGAGAACAGGAGAAACATAGGCTCAGATTCAAGCATACCCCAGTGCCCCATGCCCTCAGATCTTACAGCATGGATCATAGATCATAGAGTTATTTTGTGTATCATGATATTGTACTGCCTGTGAACCCTGGCATAAAATATATTTATACTGGACTTGGAGCTGTTGCATCAGGGGTACCCAATGTTTTCTTAGTTTAGCTCACAAAAGCAATGGCAAAGATGTTATCTAGCTGAATAAAGCTCTCCATGCAGCCTGTTTTCTGTATTTGTATATTTGCTCATGTTGTGACTTGATTCTTGGCAGCTAGCTTCACAGAGGAGTTACTGTCATGAAAATCTGGGTACTCTTATGGTGGGTTTACCTAACTGTTACAAATGTGTAATGGATGAATGTTGTACATTTGATTGTGATCGATTATGTAGAACATATATTTGTTGGTTGTCTTGAAAATAATAACAAAAAAACACAGACCTTCAAGAAACAATTAAACTGTAACAAATCTTCCATAGACAGGAGATAGATGCAGGCTTAGTGTTTATTGAACAAATCTTACAGAAAGATGCTCACAAAGAGCCAACCAAACACCAGCAGTGCTTCTCAAAAAGTGAACAGAAACAGGGAGCTTAAATACATAACTAAAGACAATCACTGCCAGGTGTACAGAACTTAGGGATCTAATCAAAACATACAGCAGGTGAAACAAATTGCAAGGGAGTAGTTACAAACAAGGAAATGAGTCCATAATTAGTACTCAGGTGGCAATGACCTAGTGAGAACTGGGGCTGATGAGGGGTGAACCACAGGCATTGTCACATAAGTAATATGAGGATCCAGTTTATTTTTCTACATGAAGAAAATAAATAAATGTAAGAAGTGGGTAGTCAAGGAGTCAGCTAAATGGTTACTTTTTATGAATTAAAGAAAAGAATATCAACCATATTAGAAATATATGTTTTATATTTATTTTTAAACAGAAAGGTTGAAGGTTGAAGTCATAATAGATTAAATAGAAAATGTCTCACAGAAGAGATGCACAGCTCTAACGGTACATTGCCAAGGAGTTCTACAAGTACATCATTTGGGTGTTGGTCTATCACCTCTGCAGGAGGTAAATGTCATTATGTCTGAAGAGTACAATGGAATAAAAGGAGGAGGAGGAAGAAGGACAAGTTGCAAAAGGACAGCAGCTAGAACATCTGATAGGGATAGAGATGAATACTCACTTTTAAATTTGATGTAGCAAACAGTTAACAGACGAATATTGGGAAAATTTACATGCAGGTATATCATAACTTGAAAATATATATTGTTAAAATGGGTGATTTAGGTCGTCATGTATGATTCTCAGTTTAGTGTACCACGTTCAGTCCTGTCATATTGCAACAAAATGTAAAAGTGTGCCTTTTCACCCTATTCTGTTTGAACAATTGACAGAATGACCCCTGCAAAGCAAAGAAAGGATGGCTTATTGTTCTCACGGCTCACACGATCCTTTGGTATTGCTTTGTATGTCTTGTCCAGTGGACCCTTGTCATGTATGATGTACATGGAGAAATTTGGTACACTGCTTAAGAATATTTTTTGGTGGTCACATATTATTGCCAGTAAGATGAAGGAGTTTCCAGATGGTTAATTTGCTAAGCCTTTGCCTAGATGTCTTTTGAGGCATCTGAGAATCTTGTATCACATCCAGACTGTTCCATGGCCAGTATGACTATGGGCAGAAGGTCTGTAAAGTGGCACACAGTTTCCTAAAATATTATCCATAAACAGTGACTTCCCTTGTCAATCAGACAGCTGTAGTTCACTGAGGCTAACTGTATGTCGAGTGTGCTCCTTTTACATCATTCATGAGCAGCTCATCAGGTGTGCTGGAGGGTAAACAGAAGCTGCAGAGAGGGTGATGTATGGGCAGTGCCATAGTACGGAGACAGATGTGCATTCCAAATTGAGAAAAAATAAGTCATGGCAGTAAATTGGTTCAAAACACTATTACAATGAAACTAAATAGAATTTTTCACTTTATTACTTCAAGGTGGACTGCTTTAGTAAAAGAAAGAAAGAAAGACGGAAAGTTGAAGGTTATTTATTCACAGAGATGCCCTTGGTCCCTCAAACACATAAAATATTCATTATGGAAATAAAACAAGAAGGCCTGCTTAGTTTGGCCATCGCTGCCAAATTAAATAGGAATTTACAACTCAGATGCTTCACTACAAACACGCCAGAATCTCCTTCCCTTTCGTCTGCACTGTTGATATAGAGCTTGTTTAAACATTTGAGTAGCACATGTAAAGATGGCGGACAGCAAAGGATTTCATCATAAAGATGTGATGTGCAAACTTGCAGGGGGCCATTTTAACAGTAGTGTCAACAGCCAAAACGAACAAGCCAAGTCAGCAAACATCATACTAAAACAAGTTAAAAAGCAAGTGACGGTCATTTTCTGGGAAATCTGTGTTCTTTCTCAGAACACATTCACATGAGCCAGTGCATTTAAGAGGAGTTTATTTCCTTTTTTCCCAAAAAGAACGTTCTGCAAGGCTGAATACAACTATCTGACAAACACATAATGGGAATGTTCTCTGTGAACCAGTCTGACGTCATTCACTTTTGTATCTCTGGTCCAATCTTGTGCAAGAATAAAATGAGTCAGTAACCCAATCGATAAAACCCATCACTATGTGACAATGAATACAAAACTCACCCTTACAGACAGTTGTTTTTGGTGGTACACAGAAAGTGGGGAAGCAGCAAAAATGGGGAGCACAAAAAGGAGGTGGTTTAAAGGAACAATAAGCAAGAGACTTTGTGTTAAAATATTATTACAAGTCCATTATAAATTGTTTGCTATCATTAAAAAGGGCTCATTGACATATTGACTCACCCCTTGCCTGTGTTTATAGTCATTCAATCTGGCCTTAAACCTTGGCTGTGATCCAATCCCACTTCTGCCCTCAAAAACTTCACTTAAAAACTTCTCTCAAGTGCATGTAATGCTCCACCAACTGGTTTAGGTTAATCAAAATCTACAATGTTAGGACTGTTGTCTTGCAACAGTCACATGTATATACTCACATGCTTTCTATGTACATTTCTCAGAGTGGTAAGAGAAAGGTTTTATACTGAATTGAATATGCAGTAATTAATATTCATGGGAGCACATGTTCTGTTTCAGTACCATGGAAGAATAGCACAGATTATGAAAAAAGTACAAACAACATTTTTGGACTTCTTGCAAAATACTTATATTTATAGTATATTTCTCATGGGAAAGGGATCTTCTGCCTGCTTCAAGGATTTTATGTTTCCTGCTGCTCTCCTGGGTATGGAGAGGACCTCTTTGATAGATTACCTTGGAAGTTTCCATCCTCACCACTCCACCCACAAACTTGGTAATGGGACCAAGGCCACTCCACACTGGCCCAGCGTGGGACGTTATTTACTTTTCTCCAAGGCCCAGAGTGCACCCGCCACTTCCAATGGGAGCACTGTCCACCTCCGGCTCTGCCTGTCTCCCCCGCCCAGCATTCACTTCCTGTAGGCGTAACATGCTCTTGTTCCATCCCAGTGGTAAACAGGAAGGAGGTTGAAATGATTCCCTCCAAAATGGAAGCCCACCAATCTGTAGAGTTATTGAATTGATGTAGGCCCTGGATAAACTATTTCCAGCATGTTTTAATTGAAGTAAAATTTCCATTTGCTTCACTGTTGTGGCCATGTGTGGGAACTCACCATTGTGTTTTCAAGATGGCAGGACCTGAGTTAATCATTCCTAATGACATGAGCAAGAAGTGTTTTCATATGCCAAAGCAAAACTATGAAGATCACCTCAGTCTATTGAATATGTCCAAATGTTTTTCTGATTCTTTTGCCATTGCTTGGAAAGTGAACCTGAATTGCAGACTTTAGACAATGTGAAGTGCTTTTTCCAATTACTTAGAAACACCTGTTGAAATTTAAACAACCAAATAGCAAGATGTCAAGATCAATCAACAGAACAATATGTGACCATCTGCAGTTCCACTGTGAGGTTTATTTTGTCAGCTGCATGACCTATTGTTGGCCACTTTATTTCTTTAAATATATATTTCATTCCACATGAAACACAATTACCTGCTGAATTGCAGCACTACAAAGGCATTTGGGGCTGTCCTTCAGAATGTGCTTGGTAAATGTACAGTGGCTCTATATTTCCATCTAGTGGTCACTGACAGCCATACAGCCTGGAAAGTTGTATTTTGGCCATACAAACCCCAGCAAAAATATGTTGAGTACTTTATAACTGACATTTGAAATATACATTTAAGATTTGCCAAAAACAATGTTATTCATTCAGGCAAAGACAAAGTACAAGAAGAAAAATAAAATTTTGCACTTCCTATATGAATATAATGGAAAACCTTAACCTAATTTAGCTAGACTTTACTGCCAGTTGGGTTTGCATGTTGCCATTTGGACTAAAACTGTCTTTCACAAAGCTTTAATTACAGGTTTCTGTGTGTATTTAACTTCTGGTAGTCAATCAAGGTGAGCCTGGGTGTTCCGAGCCTTATGCTACCACACATTTCACTGTTTCACACATGCATTTTCAACAGCATACAATTTAAGTCTATGCACAGAACCTCAGACTGTTTAGAACATTCTTGACAAAAACCATGTACCACAAAAAGGTTCATGATTTTAATTTATAGGGGTTAAAAAAAATTACCTTTACACCAAATACATGTCATGGCTGGTTTTGATTACTTTGATTGATGAACAGGCGGGGAAGAAGCCAGATGAAGATGTATGATTTATTTAAATTGGCTCTTTAGTCAATGACCAAAAATAGTAAAAGCATATCCAGAAAGGGTCCTTTGGGATGCATATCCAGCTAAAGCACGAGCCCTTAGTGGCATGCCCCATTGCCCAGAGTGTGATCCTGCCTGCTGCAGTGCTGACTATGCCAGGCACAGCAGGGCGAGGCACAGTTGGCACTAACACGCATAGGGATGCTGGGCTCCATTCTCTGCCTCACCGTACTAAAGCAGATGGTCCGTAAGGTGATGCAGCCAGCTGTTTTTTTTTTTTTGCAATAAAGGGGTTGAGTTACCACATGCCTCCAGGACTTGACTGAGTGGAACTGATCACTGTTTTATTTGAGAGCAAAGGCATTTGAGTCATTCAAACAAGTCAGTGATTGACAGCTTTTTGTAGGCCCATCCAATCAAGGGACATACATGACTTAGCTCAAATATCACCTCTGTGCAGATCACCTGTTGCAATGCAGGAAACAGCTATAGTTGGTCAGAGATGTGCGTTTGTTTGCTTTGCCCCATGAAAAAGAAGGACATAACAGTGAAGGGACATTTAAATCCAGAAATGGCAAAAAGTAGAACATGGAATAAAACCTACAGCAGTTATAACCAAGGTTTTCAATGACCCCTTCATCCATAGGTATGAGCTCTCATCTGTGTCAGCACAGTGCTATGTGACTTCATAACATATGCCTGTGTGGCCTTTTAGCCAGACCGGTAAATCATACATGCATACTTAGTACAAAGACCAGACACACTGACTTTGTTTAAAGGCTTAAGTTATGCTTCTTTTTTTGTGTTTGACTATGGATCAGAGACCGTTAATTTGAATAACAGCAACACTACTGGAAGGCTGAGGTTTTATTAGACCTTGAGCGCAACCCAAGGTCAGATCCTGTTGAGCAGTTACAAAAATTACACAAGAAAGAACTGTAAATGTTTTTAAACAGTTTTATTACTTCAGTCCAGGCACATGGAACTGAACGGAATAGTATCCTTCAATTTTCTGCATTGGTGAGAACACAAACAAAATTACATTTGGTTTTCAGCTAAGTAACACTAACAAAACATAAATGAAAAAATAAGTGTCCAGCAATAAATGCATGAATTAAAACACAAATAAATGAAATATATTTTTTATAATTCTCTATGAATGTACATTATATGGCCACTGTAATGGCATATATTTAGTATTTTAAAACCATGTTTTATTTATTAAAATAAATAAAATTGCTCTTGGTGCGTACACTCTACTACATTTATATCATTTAATCATGTCTATTGAAATGGGGACAATCTGCAGCATTGATGGCATGTATGCACTACCACTGTCTCAGCTGCACTTCACAAGCCTCTTTTTAAGATACATGAAAGCTAAGTAGCTCATCCCTCCCAATATCCCAACCAACAGAGTGGTGCAGACAAAAGAAGGGGCTCTTTTCCTGGCCACTCGGAAGGCCGTGGGCAAGACGGCAGAGATCAGGATGTTGTTGACGTGGCCCAGCACCTTCCTGAAAGTCGGCCGCTCAAGGACCCGCTCGTAGTACGTTTCCACATTGACCCGGTTCCCGTTGCCCCAGTACTTCCGGGAGAGGCCCAGGAACTTGAGACGGTGCAGCGTCACAGCCAGGGACACGTCAGCCATGCTGAAGAACTCCCCACACAGCCAGGCCTGGCTGCCCTCCTCTGCTATTCCACAACACACACACACACACACACATAAAATCACTTGACAAAGAATCAATGACCAGAGTGCAGTCAGATAGCAATATGTGTAAACCACACAATGTAAACATTCTTCCTTTCAAATGCAGCTTTTCGTATCATTAAAATTTGCATCTCTCACCTGGTGTTTCTTCATTCCTCCTCTGAAGTTCAGTTTCCACCTGGTCCATAACATTCTCCAGTTCATCTAGAATTTTCTTCAGGTATTTCATATTGTCATGGTCTAGCAGCTTTGACTGGAATATGTAAAGGCACAAAAATGTAGTCATTTTCTGACTGGCAGATGTTAAAACATTAACTTTACTACAGAAATAATGCAGCATTGAAATAATTAGCTAAATAATGAGTTTAAACTTGCTGTATGGCTTTTTTTCCTCTGATCAGACATGCTTAGCTTATAATATGGTTTGTTCTTTTGCTAATAATATATGACCAGTTGTTGGACTAAGCTGCTGACTAATATTCACATTCAGCATTTGTTTATAGACGCTTTATGCAAATGCATGCCTTAAATAATGACAATTTGATTTGGCAATAGATTGCCTACAATTAGTTTCAGATAAAAACATCTTCAGAACATTGACTGGAAAATTCCAAATAGCATTTTCTGCCATCTCATGAATTGCTATTGAGAAAGTATGGTGGCTATTACTGGAGAACTGATAGTTGGTTGATCACAGCACAAACAGGAAATGCTTGTCCTCACAAGGTGACCATCACTCATCATGCCCATGTAAGTTCAGAATTAGACTAACCAAGCCAGAGTAATGAGGATGCTGCAATTAAAAACTTTTAAAGCTTATTTAAATGTGTTCTTCAAGATTACCAGCAAGGTACCACAGCTGTTTGCTGGAACATACACCTGGGTAAATGAGCTCATGCAATGAAAGTGCCTTGAGTGTTTTTCCAAGGAAATGTAACATCATGTTAAGGACACTGACCCATGCCTTGGAAGACAAAGCCCTGTTCTGATTTGGTTGACATGGCTCTGAGTTGTTGTTGCTATTTTGTGAAGACTGTCAAGGACACTTTTTAATGAATATTTAGCAGCCACTGGATCAGAGCCATCTGTCATGCTGCAGCAAATAACAGCTTTCCATGGCCAGTCACACCATGAATAATTCAAATACATTTCAGGATGTGGACATTTAGAATGAGTTCAGCAGAACGTCTACTGGCACTTACTTTCAGGCGTCTCTGTTTCGCGATATATGCCTCCTGAAGTTCTGGATTCTGTTCAGCAAGCTTTTTCAGCTCTGACTCTGTGTTTCCTATTTGTGCTATAGCAAGTAAAATATAAGAGCAAAACATTTCAGTTGTAATAAATTACACAGATTACTCCATAATAAAGACCAAGCCCAACATACATTATGTGATGTGAATTTCTGTGCAGGCTATAGGACATTGAGTGTTTTTAGTTCTCTGCTGAATAAGCTTGCATAACCAAGTTATAAATTTGTGGCCTGTTCTCAGAAACACATCATCCAATGTAGATCCAGTAAGCGCTGCTATCTGTGCCAAAAGCAACTAATTCCTGAAACAGGTGCCAGACATGGAATACAATTATGTGTACAAATCCAGTTATTACCATAAGGGGCTTATTCTGATTATCTAAATTTCATATTTTTGAAAAGGTAGCCCCTAATAGTGCATTTGAGAGCTCACATTTTGAATGACCATATTTTACCACATTTTGAATTGACTCTATTTTGAGATGGACACAATCTAAAACTGGACACAAATAATCTGACACTGCTGATTAACTTCTTCTGAAAAGGGGGGACACTAAAATGTAAATCTTATATTAATTTTCTATTTACTAATTTGTTACTGCTTATGTGTTCTTCAACTGTATGCATTTATAAAAGTTAATCCACAGGGACATTTACCTACCACGAATCCTTGTTGTTGCATATGCAGGTATATGGGAATCCACTGTGATCTCTGGGTGTAAAATGCACCCATGGGTATAGGCATCCATTTGCAAAGAGTCCAGCAGCTCCCGGTAGTGTTGCACTCTGGGATAGTACATACTTCCCTCCTCTGGCATCAGCTTTGGTGTACCCTCTAATGTAAAATAATAATAATAATAATAATAATAATAATAATAATAAAGGGCCCAACAATGAATACAAATGCAAATGCAGTGTATGTTTTTGTTTCCTATTCAATAATATGTTAGCTGTGTAAAAAAAACATATTTGATCTTGCATTGAGCTGTGTTTGAACTGCCCTTATGTCCTTCCATGATTTAGTAATGAGAAATTAAGGAAGGCTGTATTTCAAGGGTTATATTGCCATCCTGCTTGAGAGTCAGTAAAAATTCAATTCTCCAATTATTTCAGAGAATGACAATGAATACTTTTCATTCATGCACAATTGTGTTTTTATATCAACACTTGTTGATGTGGCCCACTTTTATGTAATGTAAATATAACAGAAATGGTGTACCATGTACACAGTTTATACATAGTTAAAGCAATTACAAAACACTTAGAGCAAATAATTCAGAAACCTGAGTAGGAACCATGACTATAAAAAAATTGTAGAATATTAATTAGGCTATGTACAAGAAATGATGACATCAGCATGCTTACCCATACTTACATTTATGCTTTATCCATAGTTCTGCAACAGGCAAGTAGAACATAATAAGGTGCCATGCCAACAGAGATATAAATACACCAAAAAAGGAGAAAATGATAGAGATAAATAAAATTAAGCACAGTAAACAGACACAAAAAAATCAAATAATTCAACATAAATGTGGTATCAACACACTGTGGTATGGTACTGACATGGTATATACAGGGATGGGAAACAGAATGTACAGTTTTTCTGAAAATGGCAAACACAATTTAAATTCAAATTAAGTTTGTTTTTAAAGAACCATGCAGAAAACAGAAAAATGGCTATGATACATTGAAACTCACCTTCCCTAAAATTCTGCTCCAAATAGTCCAAGATGTGGGTGGGGTCACAGATGACATTGTCATCATGCACTAGAACAGGCACCTCACCGGCAGGGTTCAGACGCATGAACCAAGGTTCATTGTGTTCACTGAGCGGGAGACTCACGTCATACTCCTCACACTTCAGTCCCTTTTCAGCAATGGCAAGTCTCACCTTAACACACATTAATAATCATTATTTCCGCATAACATTTTTGTGAAATAAAATGATCTTTGTCATATATTTATCATTACAGTTTAATGAATGATTTCATTATTATTTTCATGTTTATGGTATCATGGGCCTAAAGATGGAAAGCCATTTTTGCATTTGACCACCAGGGGGCACCTTGGTTCTTGGTTCCAGTATATTCCCCATGAATCAATGCTATTTTACACGAAAAGGCCATGCCCTGCCCTAGGTGAGAGCCTGCACCACTCTCAGTCAATTGAATTTGCCTAAAACGTTGAAGAGAAAATACAAAATGTAAGCCCCCCTTCTGTTCTTGTTCTTTCTGTTCTATTCTATGCTAATTTACATCCTATATAATACATTTCGGCTACATCAGGTCTTCCATTGTGTAATGTCTAACTATTGGATATAGCAGCGCTGCTAACATTCACTAAACATTTTCCAAACGTGCCTAATGATGACTGATGTTCATGATAAAATATCTATTTCCAAATGACACGCACATGTATCCGGCGTAATGTCTACCCCCACTCGAAGCCTATTCGTGGAAGGCCCTAGAATGCTCTTGAGCTCTGTCCATGAACATGGTGCTGAATGACGCTCACCTTCTGAGAACTGAAGGATTGGGTCCAATGGTAAAGTACTAGTTTGGACTGTCTCCTTGTGTTTTCAATCAACGGCGCGATCTCTTCTTGCTTTTCAACGACAGCTTCCTTATCTGTGGGCATTTCTTTCTCTCCCTGTGATTCACTGCCGTTATCGGTCGCCATTTTAGTTATGAGTATAATGTTACGGGCTACGTAGGGGTGGAGCAAAATAGCAAAGCACGTGCTATATTACAGACAGTCATTTTAAAGGTACATTGTTTATTGCATACAGAATATAAAAGCACCACTGTAGATTTTTACAACATACTCAACAATTAATTAGATTTAATCAACTGCAAAATATATGATCTGTACAAAAAGATAGCCTAGCGATAGGAAAAAAAACTCTTTGAGTAAATTATCTTCCGTTCGTACGGAAGATAATTTATTCCAAGACAATCGTTTATCTGTATTTAGTTTGAGCCAATCTTTGCAAGCCTTTTTACTATAAATGTATGAATGTATAAGAGACAATATTCAATACAATCAGTAGATGTCAGTCTTAAACCTTCTGTTGTGGTTTACGCATTTTAAAGTAGTTAACCATCCATCTACAATGTTAACAGTTCTCCCGTACTATTACAATATACTTTAACCTTTTCCCTAAAATAAAAACAAGCATTCATTGTTTCGATTTGTTGAAGTTATGAATATCTGGAGCCATTCAAATATTTGTTTTTCTTGGATTTCACTTATGTAATATCGTACCTATCCTGTTTGGTCTGACTTAAGAGTAGCTGAAAGACTCACTTATGGTCAGAATGTCTTTTGGGTAAAAAAAAAAGTTCTCTATTTATGGGACAACAAGAAATTTACGTGAGGTATTTCTACAACAATCAGTTGTGATATTTATTTTTATCTTTAAATAATTTGCATGCAGTTCCTTCAAACTGGGTATACCTTTTAAAGAAAGTTCTCATTTTGCAAAAACGTCCCTCAGTTAATTCGTATAATTCAAACTTAAATCAACTAAGTCTGTGCAGGTGTTGAAACTTACTCATGAATCAAGTTGTGACCAAAGATTGCCATTTGATCTCTATCCTGTAATAAGTTCACGTCGTTATGAAAAACAACTTACAAATACGTCAATTTTTCCATTATACAGTATTAGAAGCTTAGAGTACATGCCCCGTGTGCCTAGGACCTGTCTCGCTGGAGTTCTCATAGCCCGAAGATCCATGACCATAACTCATCAGAGTGTCTATTCTGGGTATCTGTGACGTTCTTCGTCTCCTCTTGCAGACCACAAGTTCATTTGTCTTTCAGTATAGCATAAAATATAAAATAGGCATTTAAGCAAGTAAATGAGAGCTTGTGTCTATCCACCCTGCCTGATGTAGGATACAGCTTTATATTATTCTGCATTTATTTCACTGTTGTTGTCTTGCTCTCATGGGCATTTCAGGGAAATATCAGAGTTCAACACTTCAGTGATTCAGACTGAAAGATAGCATATGTGTATAGATGTTGCAAGTACTGCCACAGCACAGATATTGTACAGTTAAACTAGATCTTATATTGCAGTAAAACTCATTTGGTAATCAAATTACAGTAAAACAGTATTAAATCAAATTAAGCTTTAAATCAACCAACACAAAATGTTAATTTAATTTTTCATACCATTATATGTTTGTTTAATTCCACTCTCCTGTAGTCATCACCACACATTTGTTGCATGATAAGCACTGTTCTGTTGCATTAACACCATGCCACAATATGAGAATTTCATAAAGCTTCTCTGATCATGATACCCAGCTCAGTCACAAGATGTTTAACATACTTGGGTTACTCCCTGTGCACCTGCTCCCAATGCAAACCATGTGCTGCAGGCCCACCTTCTCCACTGCATCTGTTCCCTGCAATCATGCCCACATGCTCATTTCCCATGGATGACACAAATGAATGACCCTCCAAAGAAAATTGTGTTACCAAGAAATACTATCCTCCTCTCAAGAAATGCAATTAGGTTCCTTTCCATTTACAAAGCAGCCTTTTTATCCTATCAATCTTCTACTGCAGCATTCTAACTCACTCTGTCATTCTGCCATCTTCATTTCAATTTTTGAAATATTTGGCTTGCATGCTGTATCATACCGGATCGTTTTAATTGCCTGCACACTGCGTTGACCTTTTCAACACTCCAGAATGATGTATTGCATTATTCATGTGATAAGAAGCAATGTATCATTTGATTTGATGATAAGCAATGAGCTTAGAAATTATTTTGTTCATAATTATGTTTTACACAATTGAAAATGATTATTTGAATTGATAAAATCATTTTAAAAATCTGAAAAATGTCAGTCTTTTGATCTGCAGTGAAGTGGGGGGGCATGTGTGCATTTACCAAAGTGAGCTCTGGAACAGTTAAAAAATGGGTGGAGCCAGGAGATGACACAGCTCCTGAATGGGGCATTGATGTGTGGTGATATGTGGACCTGGAAATGGCTGCTCCCTTGAGCCAAAAGTCACACGGCATCAGGGAAGTAAGAGTTTCACTGCTCATTTCTGTCTGTAGGTTCAGAGAGGTGCATGCTATGTTTACTGATTTAACTGATGGTCCCATCAGTGTAATCCATTGGTCTATGCATTCAACAGCACAAAAGGCACCATTCAAAACATAATTCCAATAGTATTCCCGGCATCTGAGGAATCTCACTTTTACATTACTTTTTTTAATCATACAGCAAACTCAGAGTAAAAGTATGAATATAATGGAAATTAATTTAGGTATTTCTGTTTTCTTTCTGGTATTTACGATTTTTAATGTATGACAACCCATTAATTTAAAGCTATGGGAATACAAGAACTGATGGTCTTTCTCTATAGTCAATAAACAGTTATGAGCAAAAACAACTTTCCAATAAATTTGCACACAAAACACACAAAGTGAAATACTACAACTCACTACCACAATAAGTATAGTTTTCCAAACACCGGTCCCAAAATCTAAAGATTCAAACCTGTAATTAGCGGAGGAGAGCGCTTGGGAGGTGCTACTGGACTGACGTCAGGAATTGGCAGTGTCTTTCGTGAAGCTCTCAACGCTTCTCTCTCCCTCCTGTGCAGTGAGTGAGAAGGGGGGAGTCAGAAAACAAACAAGAAGCGGCGTCAGTAGCAGCGTGGGGCTCCGGTAACTCTTCATTATCCTCCTCTCCCATTCATACACACAAACACACACACACGCACGCACGCACACATACACACACATATACACACACATGCATATTCTCACACAGCCATTTATGAAACCATAATACTCCTTAAGGACCCTACTGTAACCCAGACTCACCACTCTCCAGTTTTCTCTTCCTTCCTCTCATCCAAACATCGCTGGTTCTGGACTCCGTGGAAAAATACAACAGCGTCAAGTCCCTGCTGCGTTTTACCTAATTTCTACCCTTTTCTGAATGACGGGCGGACGGTTCGACTTCGACGATGGAGGCACCTACTGCGGCGGCTGGGAGGATGGGAAAGCCCACGGACATGGCATCTGTACCGGACCCAAGGGCCAGGGCGAATACTCCGGGTCCTGGTCACACGGGTTTGAGATAGTTGGGGTTTACACCTGGCCCAGTGGGAATACATACCAGGGCTACTGGTCACAAGGGAAAAGACATGGGCTGGGTGTAGAAACTAAAGGAAAGTGGACCTACCGCGGAGAGTGGAGTCACGGGTTTAAGGGTCGATATGGGATCCGCCAAAGCCACAATACACCTGCGAGATATGATGGTACATGGAGTAATGGTCTGCAGGACGGATATGGGGTCGAAACTTACGGAGATGGAGGTAAGTTTTTGTTTGAGTTATTCAGATTAACATTTTATCTCAAAATGTCAGAAAGGGTGTCTCGTGAACCGTTTTTTAACATGGGTCTGTGATGTTGCTGTCGCGCGATAAGAGCCATCAGGGCAAAAGTGAAAGCCTGAGGACTATAACGCGTAACATTTCTGAAAAATAAGATAGTCCATCTTAGCGTTATAAATGTACGTACTTTTCCATTTTCTCTGATACACATAATGTGACGTAAAAAGCCAAAGAATCTTATTAAATTTCCAGTATCCATGTGTGGTTTGCGCGTGCAGCCTACTACTCTCTTTGGTCAATACATAGGTCTGTACAACCATTGCTGGGCTGAATGTGTGTCCATTTGCACATTTCGCCATTCATCACTTGTTGTAAGATTTCCCCCAGTCTCATTCAAGTTGATAAATATGGTAAAATTCACAGCATAGCCTAATATTTTGTTCAGTCCAAAACCTACGGTCATCATCTCACAAATATTAAATTGTAGTCAGCAAATGTATGTGACGTACAACACAAATGGGAGGCAAAGTCGTTTAAACAAGTGAGTACCGAAGCACTGTGCATTATTGATATATGGCTTTTGGTTGGATAGGTCAGAGCTTAGCCCTTTCATAGAGGTCATGGGTCGCTAATTATAGCTCTATTTACGAAGCTAAAAATCAAGCCAATTTTAAACAACTTTTACCACTGCACGTTTTTATTTCTTTTTTTAAAATGCTAAGTATGACACTACAAGTATCCAGTTGTATGCTACTGAAGTGGCAGGTGCGAGGCCAAGATGTGTAACTATCCCTTAAGTACGCAAGCCAGGCTTGTACAGTAATTGGAGCTGTATATCTAGAGGGAGAAGCAGCGGTAGTTATGAATGCAGGATATTATTTAATTGGGGAGGCCTCGTTTTGACGTTGGTTAATTGAAGGTGCGAAGAATAATCAGTGCGTATTATCTGATGGCTTTGCTGTTTCTGATACAGCTTTCGTTTTCAGGGATTGAGATCTGCAATCATCTATTCGCCTTTTCAAACTTACTGAATGTCATTCGTGCAGCTAGGAACTATCGCACTACAAGTTCTGCTACACTGGTGCTAAGTGATAACCAATGTAATTAGTGGTGTTTTTCATGTTACTGAAGGTGTAATATGAAAGGCTCCAAAGGAGGAAATGTCATAAAGTAGAACTCGATAAATGTAAGCATTTGATTATGAAACTTTTTGACACTTTCGTTTTCGTTCTGAATTATTGTTTACGTATGTTTTTAAATTACTAATTTTGTAATAAAAGAATCACAATCACAGAATTATATGGCCAACTTTTCACGGCACATTAATCTGAGGCCCTCAGTGGTGTAATATTACTGCCTCACTGTGTCATGTTGCACAAACAAATTCAGTAGCATGTAAAATATATCAGCACTCTAAGCCACCGAAATGTGTCAGTCTGTTTGCCAGTATGAATTCTGATGGAGTTGGTTCTATGAATATAAGATATTTGTAGGTTGGATGGTTCTTTTAACCTAACTTTATTATTTTGCCTGTGAGAATAAAGATGGGCAACACTACATTTCAATAACAATAATAGTATAAATACGGTGTTTGATTAGCAGTTTTATTTACATGGAATTTCTTATTTGCTTTCGTGTTCACCATAGCCTGTTACACAATTGACAGTACATGGGGTCACAGCTGAAGTGAAATAGTAGAATTAAACAATGCCATCTTCACAGCTGGCCTGACAAGGGAAACATTCTGTTCAGTTTATCTCTCTTTCCCCCTGGTAGTAACAAGTCCTTTCATACAGGGACCACATTTAGAGCTGTGCACTGTACTTTTACACTTCACAGTACAGTAAACTGGACTACATCTGACGCTGATATGAAAATCTGTGTCTCCTCTTCAGTGGGAGATAGCGTCTGATTATCTCTCCCGCTGGAGTGTGCTCAGACAGCCCACCCTTATCCTGCACTGAACTTTGTGTTGTGGCTGACCCTGTGCTGCAGGAGATCAGAGGGACCGCTATAGTTGCCGACAGCATGAATCTAATTTCTGTAATTTTTTTCTAACTTGCAAGCAGGTTTCAAGGAGAGCAGCTTGTAGCCACTGCTCCTGTGAAATACCAAGGTTACAGTTTTATTTAAGTTATCTTGAATAGGTAATATTAACTGACTCTTTCTTTATGACTCAGCCCATAATGTTATATGTTTGATGAGGCAATGGAATTAATTTGCTATTTATTGTCAAAAGGATTCTTTCTTTGTAAGTCATGTGTCATTTGGTCATCGGATAAAGGGAAACAGGTTTTGTACTCATATATATAGAAATAGCTCACAAATATCCTATATTATATGCATATAACCTGAACTTGATAGTAATGAAACATTTTCTGTAAAGTATTTAAAAATGAGCGAGATGAAGTCTGAGAGATGATGTGGTAATGTATCTCCAGCCAGCTTCTTTCTCTGGTTCTCCTTCTTATGTTAGGTTTGCTTAGACCATTGAATCAGCTTAGGTAGGCATTTGGTCTTTGAGACATAATGAAACTAAATTCACCAAGAAAAATTTGATTTCCATTTTCATTCTATACATGTGTATTCATTATCACCTGGCATGTAGATATTCAGCAGATTTCTAGCACTCAGGTAGAAGTGTGTTACTATCTGGTTTCAGTCAGCTGCATAATTTTTTTCATTATTTTCCATATTTGTCATTGTGAAAGAATATACTATACATATTTAAACACAAATAGTGTGACACAGGTTGTTTCATAACAATAGCCAACATTTTAATCAGAATATGTTGCTTGTTTACATTTTTGAACATACAAGCAATTACATGCTCTCATACGGTTTTTCACCAGCAAAACAGTTTTGCTTGTACTAAATGCTTTAATAGATCAGGTATTATATTGCTGAGTTGTAAACATAGTAGAAAGCTTAAAAGCATGGCATATTAGAAGGCCCAGTCTGAGAAGAGGCATGGCCAGTCTCTTTGATCCCTCACTGTCATGTGACAGTAGTACAACCCAAACAAATGGGACATGAGCATGAGCAGATGCTACAATGGGTCAACAGCTCTGTATTTGCAGTTTATTTTTATAGCATGGTAAATAGATCCATCATTACTGTTAACCTTACAGTGTCAGGGTTAACAGGGTTTCTGACCTGAAACATAATGAGGAGCACATGCGTTTGAACTGAAAGAGCTGAGCAGAGCTTTGGAGGTGTGATTTCACAGCCTACCACTGCTTATCATTATATCTAGCCAAGGTCTCAGCATCACTGACTGGATCAGACATTGAAAGTAATCTATTTCACAGCTTCCTTCCACTGCATTGTGAATTTCAAAGCCACAAGAACTTATTAAAATAGTTACAACTGAAAGTAATACCGCATGATCACAAAAATACCATGAAACAGAACATGTAGGTGAAAAGTAGATTTTGCTGTTGTGTTAACTGCTTTGTATGTCGTTGGATTTGAAAGATCAGGAGTGTACAGTGTTTTATGATTTCATTTTAGATATTATAGAATGAGTCATGCTTAGTACAATATCTTCTGAAGTCATTAGACACAGTGAATTTTAATTTAGTCAGATATTCTTTCAATACCCTGAGACACAGCTACTGCAAAACCCACAGGAGGTTGATATTTTAATTACATTTTCCACTCAAATACAGAATCATTATTGGTCACACTTAAACTAGGTTTAAGCATATCTCATGTAATTACATGTCATTGTGGTACATTGTTACAATTTCTGTAACCACATTAAAGTTAATGGAGTTTATTTGGGTTACTCAAGGTATTGGGTTTTGTTTAGGGGTATACTTGCAATAGCTATGAATAATAGTTATGGAGCTGGGTTGGCAAGGTTGGAGGTTTGAATCCCAATGAGGACTGTTGTAGTCTTGAGCAAGGTACTTCACCAATATTGCTTCCGTAAAATATGCACCTATATGAATAGATACTGTAGAAATGTAAACTGTGTAAGTCATTCTCAACACAGATGACTGGCAAATGCCTAAAATGGAAGCAGGAAAGCATTACTATCATGGTAATTAAGATATGATTATACATAGTAATAACATTTGTTTGGTCTGATAATGAATACCTTGTTAATAAAAGCTGTAACAACAAATGGTTGATTACTTCATTGCAAGCATGCAAGGAAGTATCCAACTGTTGTGTCATTATAGTTGGGCAATCACTATGTGCTGTGTTCAGTAACTCTTTCAATACTCTTTTTTGAAAAGTAACTTAACTTTTTGTGATTCAAAAAGGTACTTACCAGGGACAGTGGATGGGAGGAATGCGGCACGGATATGGTGTGCGTCAGAGTGTGCCTTATGGGATGGCTACCATTATACGCTCGCCTCTCCGGACGTCACTCGCCTCGCTTCGCAGCGTTCAAAGCAACGGCACCGTCCTGCATGACATGACTGCGGACACCCCAGTGGGGAGCAGGGGGGGCTTCGTCCTGAACTTTCACAGCGACAGTGAGGTCGTGACTGGAAAGAAAAAGGGCTTGTTCAGGAGAGGGTCCCTGTTTGGCAGCCTCAAGCAACTAGGGAGGTCCGAGTCCAGAACATCCATATCGAGCAAGCGTAGCTCTGCAAGGAGTGACGCCACCATGAGCCGCATCAGCTCCAGTGACGCAAACTCTACCATCAGCTATGGTGACGGCGAGCTCCCTGATGAGTATGTGCCCATGGAGGACCATGTGGATGCCACCACCACCGAGTCCTACATGGGCGAGTG
Organism: Albula goreensis; assembly: GCA_022829145.1. Taxonomy (NCBI): domain Eukaryota; kingdom Metazoa; phylum Chordata; class Actinopteri; order Albuliformes; family Albulidae; genus Albula; species Albula goreensis. The sequence continues at coordinate 16,100,601 of CM040756.1, forward strand.
GAAGAACGATAAGCGGAATGGCTTTGGTGTCAGCGAGCGCTCCAACGGGATGAAGTATGAAGGGGAGTGGACCAACAACAAGAGGCATGGCTACGGATGCACTACGTTTCCTGACGGCACAAAGGAAGAGGGAAAATACAAAAACAACGTCCTGGTCCGCGGAATACGGAAGCAGCTTATCCCCCTTAAGAACCCCAAAACGAAAGAGAAAGTGGACCGCGCTGTGGAGGGAGCCCAGCGCGCGGCAGCTATTGCCAGAACAAAAGTGGAAATAGCAGCTTCAAGGTAAGCACATCCTTCCACAAGCACATCTTCAGCTCAGCCACTCACAGCACTGATCTGAGCCACAGCATTGACTTATGTGTTTTAGAACAGTCTGCACCATCTGATGAAAGCTGTTGCCTTATAATTTGCAACTATTTTTTTACCTGCTTCTGAGGCAGAGGTACAGTTTTTGATGAAGAACCAGATAGTTCTAATATTATTCATATCCCTTGTCAGAAGTATCCTGAAGATTTAACTGAATTTTGTGTGGGTCCCATTGATGTGCTGGACCTTGAATAATCTTTTTGAGTTTCCTTCACTTTCCATCAGAAACATCTATGATTTAATGTATCATTGTCATTCTGTATCACCTATAATGCATACTATCTGTGTTATGATACTTGTAATTGTAATTCACATGGAAAATTTTAGTGTATTCTTAAATTCAATGAAGGTGAAGATTTGCTGCACATGCACAGCCTTTGGCACATAGAACCAGGAGAACCACAGAGTCACATTGTTAAACTCAAGCTCTGCTGGATAAAAATGTCCCTATGGACAGTCCACTCATCTGCTGGTCAGGAGACACGCATTTACAACATATTTGATAAAAAGCTGAAGCTTGCCTTGGATGTGTAAGAGATTGCATTGCAATACTAGTTGGTTCACAGTGATTTGTCCTGTGCAGCACCCTTGCATCTGTTAATCATGTATGGTTTGAACAAAGACAACATGTGAACTGGTTCCACATATATGTTAACATCTGTTCTGGAACAAAATTTGACTAATTGTTATGCTAATAAAGGGCAGCTGGTACAAAATATGTAAATTAGGGATTCTCCCAGAAACACCTCTCCCAGACAAATGTGTGGAAATTATATCAAAAAGTCACAGCATCTCATTATGTATATTAAAATATCTTGATCCACCACCAAATTGTGGATGTTTTGGTGAAAATGTAAAAAAAAAAAAAAAAAAAACCCAAATCCATGCACCCATTATTGTCTGAAATTTCAGAAACACCCTTTGGAGTCAGTACCAGAAACATATGAACAGATTGAAAGAAGCAGCTCAAATATCAAAGATCATCTCTGGAATTGTGGCTGAAATGTTGCACCTAACAGTGCATTGGAACTATGTTTCATTCATGGATTGCCTGGCTAGTGCCAGACCATTGATTTATAAATACAGACTTTTCACTGTATCAGTGTGTGGTTGTACTAGGGTTTGTTCTGAATTATGGCCTATTTATCATATCATAGTGTTCTGGAAAAAATGAGAAGAATCCTTTTTTTGAAGTGTTTGTGTAGTGGCACTGATTGTGCTTTATGTTTTGCTTCAAAGTCAAATGTGGGCTTTAGTCTCTCGTGTGACAGTGTCAAAGAATAAGGCTGCATATAGGATGGTCTTTGTTTTTTTTTAGACTATCATAAAGCTCAAGACCAGTTTCTTTGAAGATCAAAAAACTTTTATTTAACAATTCAAAGGGAAGTGTTTGCTGAAAGGTCATGGCCCAGACTCAGAGTTGAAACAGTTACAGGGTTGAACAGGTTCCATGATACGTTCCGCAACTGTGTTGTAATTTTTTCTCACTATAAAAGTGCATGCCCTTTAGGCTGTGTTCATGTCTATCTTCTGAAGATAATGACTTTTCAAAAGCTGGTTCAAACATAATACAGGGAGTCCTCGGGTTACGACGGTCTCGAGTTACAATGTTTCGTGATTACGACGCACTTCCATAAATTATTTTAAAAACCTAGTTTCGACGTACGCGGTTTGATTCGTAAATACGAACACAGAAATAAAGATAAGAAATTGTTCTCTCTTTTTTTATTACGGTTTCATTTAATTACTGTATTTTATATGTCCTTCATGTGTTGTGTGTACAGAGTGAGTGACTTAAGGTGTTAACTTAGGTATAATTTAGGTATAAATTCCGACTTACATCGAAAATCGACTTACGACAAGTCGTAGGAACAGAACTCGTTCGTAAGTCGAGGACCCCTTGTACTAAGAAGTAAAATATAAATGTATGTATTCCATTATCACTTGGCATATAGTCCAATATAATTATACTTTGATAAGTTATGTTGGATCTATTGGCCTAGAGCTGTCAAGTTTAAAATGGAGGCTGTGACTCTAGCAATAGGTCTTCACCTCCACTGTATTCTCTTAACTGTCAACATACATACATAAATGTTATGTTTTCTTTCAGTTTGTTCCCAGTTATTCATAAACCATGAAATAAACCTATCAAAGATTTCAGTAGCGTAAATTGTACTCATCTCAGGTGTCCAGGGAGTATACAAGAGGTCACGTATCCTGTGCACTCCATGACGACGAATGCTTCCCTGCCAAGTGCTACTCTTACACCACATTCTTTCTTTAGTAGGTGGGCTGGGTATGACCTTATAATCTGATGCCACACTTGTGCTATGTAGAACATTGAACATGGTGTGCAGGGCAGAAACAAGTCACATTTTACGCAGTGTAATTACTTTAATACATTTTTTGTAATAATATATTTTGAACATTTTGCAGTATTTGTCATACCTGAAAACCACTCGTAAATTTGTTGCAGATGTATTTGACTCAAATGATAACAACCTCAACAACTAAAAGTGATAGTTAATGAGACAGTTTTATGTGCTGTACAAAACAAATCCTTGTGTAGCTTCCCTAATGCTTAGCTGTACAGATACCTAGAGTTCGTTATATATACAGTGCAATTGTCTTTTATTGTCACTGAACACTTGCTTAAATTCAAGGGCAGCAAGCAGATGTGAGTTAATCTGGGCCTTTCCTAAGTATATTACTCACAAGGTGTGTTTCGAACTGCAGCACATTCAAATTTTAAGTATCAGAGAAAATTACAGCTGTGATTACCCATGGTCCCATTAGCAGAAAATTAGTAAGCCTAGGCAGAGTTTATTCAGCGTAATAAATAACAGCTTTATTAACATTACCGCTGAAGGGAAGGAGACAATTACATTATCGCTGTCATAGGGTCACTTCTAAACCTTTTATAAATACCTTTCAAAATCCCTCCTCCTGTTGAGACTCCCATTGATTCACACACTCACACACATTCACACAGACATGCACACACGTACACACACACACACACACACACACACACACACACACACACACACACACACACACACACACACACACACACACTTAGCAGATGTGGTGTGGCTTACAGAGCACCATTAGAGAGACAATGAAAGGGATTATCCACTCCTGTGCCTGCAGCTGCCTGAGGAGTCCCTTCAGAACACGTTTAATATAATAATGGCTGCTGAGCGTAAACTCAGAAGATAAAGCTCAATGATTCTGAGTGAAGCAGAAACACATACTGCATAGTTTACCATTAGAGGATTTCTATGCTCAGTGTAATAAAGGCAAGAAATAAAAGCTGAAACCATCTGAAAGGAATTATGATAAAATATTTGAGTAAAACATAGGAAAAGGCACCTAAATTTATCAAATATTTCGAAAGAACATTTGAATATAACTGAATGCAATTTCAGAAAGTATTTTTAATGCCAGTATTATGATCAGTCCAATAATATTCATTAAATACTAAGTAACATTCATTGTATTTAAAAATGAATATGAGTGCTAGAATTTTACACTGCTACTTCAACAATTTATGCAAGGCCAGGCACTCAAAATGATGTATTTTGCAATTTATTTATCCAAAAAAATAGCAAACAGTTGCAAACAGAGTCACTACTAACAGTTGCATAAATTTGATCACATGGAAACACTGTGACTGTATTGATTGGAACAGAGTCACCTGATACTGTGTCACTAAACCAGAGAATGGATTAAAAAGACATGTAAGCATGGCTTTGAAGCACAACAACTATGCATCAAACACGGAGAAAAGGAAAGAGAAACAGCAATGTCAGAGACAAATTTAAATTGACAGTAAGCAGTTTGAGCAAGAGTCTCCGAACCGCAAATGATTGACAGAAAAAAATGAACAAACAGCCGTGTGTAATACAGCAATTCCGCTTTTGTGAGGGAGTCAGTGCCAATGAGACATCCCATGCCCCCGAGCAGCTGCCCTCATGTTGCAGATCAACCAATCAATAGAGAGTTAACATGACGTGTGGAGTGTGTAACCACTTGGGGGTCAGGCGTTTATTAGGGAGAGATTTAAAAAATGCCTAATGGGTACTTTTAGGGGGAAAATGTTACACTGGGAAGTGAGATTAGATTTACCAAGCTGACAGGCTTGCAAAGAATGTTGAGTGCCAACAGTTTGGAATAGCCCTACTGTGATAAAGGTAACTTGCGTCATTTCTTAAAATGTCAAAGGGTAAAGGCCAGTGCAGTGTGCGTTGGAGAGTGACAGTGGTGTAAGTACTGTGGCTCTGGGTAAGTGCTGACCTTCCCTCAGCTGGGGCGTGGCCCTCCTCAGATACCAGTACTGTACTTTACACTGAACATCCACAGAACTAAAGCCAAGGAAGGCAGTGTCACCTGTGGACTACACATCTGCAAGGGAATAGAGAGAGGGCAGTTGTGCTTTGTGCTAGTACAACTTTCTAAGTGAGCCAGTAACACACCCTGTCAATGAGAGAAATCTGAGAGATTGTGACTTTGCCCTGGATTTGTCTTGAGCTTAGAAAATGCAACACTTATTTGTCAAAGTTAAGGACAGATTTTGATTGAACCCAGGGGTTTATCTGCCATTGCTCTCTGTTTCAACATTGATCATTCAGGATGACTTGTTAACGAAATAATATTAGTCAGTTTGATTGTGAATTTTAAATGAATAATAAAAAGACACTCTCCAATGAATATTAAGCCTTTTAATTCAGCATTTGTTAAAAGTGTTTAATTTAGTATTTAATGTCTTGCCTTCCCACCCGTCTTGTACTAATCCTGACAATACCCAAGACAGATATCAGTTTTGAGACGTCACAAAGCCATAAAGTATATATACCTGTTTTGTGAGTAGATTGAATGCAGATACAGGATTTGGTTTTTAAAGTGTCACCTTGGAAAGAAAAGAACTATCGTTTAAATAACAGTATCTCAATTCAGTGTGAGAGCTGTAATATTGTTGCTGGGTCATGCCAGGACACAGGTGGGGTGGGGGAGGGGGGTCTATAGGGCAAGCAAAATAATGGTCTACCTGACGATTTAAATCAGGTACTCACTGTAATGTATTCATTTGAGGCCCTGAATCAGTCACATTGATTCATTAAAAGAATCAGTAGCACCAAGGGAATTTGGTTCACTTTTCTAAAATATACTCCTGTCACACCCTCTGCACTTGATAAGATGTTGATTCAGTACTGAAACAGAGCCAAGGATTAAAGGATTGCTAAGGATTAAAATTTCTAAGCTGTAAAAGAGTACACGTTTTCTCCATCACTGACATTAGGAAAGAAACTGTTGGTTACATTCTGTGTCTCTGTTGGGTGCCATTAATAACGCAGATATTAGCTGCGTTTCCACGTTCCTGTTGAAAGAATGTCCATAAACGTATGTAGAGCTGGTTAAAAATAACACAGCTGTGCGCAGCAGTGTTAGCCTGCGCTGTCTTGCTTCATGATTCTGCTCATTATTTTACCCGTCTATTTTCATTGGGGCTATGCTTTTTATAGAAACCAGTGATTGTCACATGGCTCAAACAGACCCTCTCAATGTGGTTTTTTTAATGAAAGCCACCTAACAAGGGTAGCAGCCAGGACCCAATGTGCCTAATTAAGATAGAGGATGTGTCCCAGAGCAACAGCAACAACAACAACAGCAGCAAAAGAGCTGGTACTTTCTCTCCTTTAAAGCTGTTACTATGTGACTGAATGCAAGTTGGTCTCAGTTTATGATAAGCCCAAGAGCAATAGAGGCAGGGAAAGAGAAAGGGACAGAGAGGTTGATAATGGTGAGTGTGAGATTATTTACTTTCCAGCAGTTTGGCTTAATTTATGAGAAAGAAAGAGAAAGGAGGAAAGACATAGAAGGAAAGAGACTGATGGGGTAAAAATACCTTGGTCCCAGAGGTTTGGCTTAACCCCAGAGGGAAAGAGAGAGTGAAAGGAAAAGAGAGGGATACAAATATGGGTGAGAATCACAGTCCCAGCAATTAGGCCGAACCACTAGGAGAGAAAAAAATGAAAAGAGAGGGATGGAGACAGAGGGACAGATAGAGAGGTTCAGACTGGTAGGTGTGAGAATATATCAGTTTCAGCAGCTGGGCCTAAACCCTGAGTGAGAGAGGGAAGGGGAAAGAGGGTTGGCGAGAGAGAGAGACAGAGGTACAGACTGATAGTGGTGAGAATATCTCAGTCGCAGCAGTCTGGTAGGACCCCTGGGAGAGCGAATTAGCCGTCAGCAGGCCCAGAGCCTGAACTCACGGGTGCGGCCGGAGCCGGGCCCCAATACGCCTTCTGCTCCCCTTGACTAAATAAGGCAAGGCACGAGTTGGCTTATCAGCAGTCTACAGGAATACAGCCCTGCCAGCAGCTGATACAGTAGCTCCAGCACGGTCGCACTATCATCTGCCCGACCGCTCAGGCAGCATGCATGTTTATCACCTGCTGCTCCCGCGTGCTGACTGCATTTGGAATTCAATTCCACATGGTTTTTTAAACCTTTGCCACTTTAGGCGTGGCTCAAGTGGGCTTTTCAGAAGCATTTGGTGCTTGTCCAAAAATCATTGAAGAGAAGCATGAAGAGGATAGTGGTGGTGTACATGAAATGCCTTCTCTACCTGGCCCTGGTCAGACTGTCAGAGCATACTTTTCTCTTTGGTTAAGGCCAGGATTCAGTCCACATTTGTCCTTAACTTTGGCTGAGAAATTAAAAGCAAGTGTTATTTTTTGTGTCTACTGACACAGTTTGGCAAGTTCAGTGATCATGGAAATTAACTCAACTGTTGTCATAGAGACAAAGCATAACATGCTTATTCAATTGTAAAAGTAAATGTTAAGGACAAATGTTGATTGAATCATGGCCTAAATGTTTATCCACAGCCATGTAGGAATAAACAGAGTCATGTCAACAGATGCAGTGTTAAAAATAATTCTTAATAACATAATTAATGTATTTGTTATCTTTTAACATATCACTTATGATTTCCATGTAATTTCTCATTGAATGCAGGGGCAGAAAAACATAGATTCAGAGAAACTTGGTAGTTTCAATGCAACTAGTTTAGCCAATACATAAATATAGTATGACTTTAAGATTCACAGTATCTAAAGTGTCCACTTAAATAGGCTCATGCAATAAGAGTGTGCACACCCCTTGTGGTTTTTAAATGTGGAGATTTGTACTGTGAGAACTGTGATGAACAGTGTAAAAGACCAAAAAGGGCTCACTTATTTTATTGCCATCAGTTATTGCTGAAATAATTTTTTAACAATTGTCAGCGATAGAAAATTAATCCTGAATTGTCCTTAGTTCATTATTAAAATGGAACCTTACAGAGTTGTACAGTTCACTACTATACTTAAATCCAATCTAGATCCAGTATTCTTTATGCATTATACACATGTGCCTGCATTAAATATTTCAATTTATAGTCAAAGTTGTGCCCTGTAATGAAGAATCTACAGTACATTCTACAAATATATCTCTCCCTCTAAAAGTATCCTGTAGTATTATGTCTGTACTGTGTTCCATACAAAGCTGAATGTGGAAAAGGGTGCAGGGAAAATATGGAGATTGAAGAGAAAATGTGATCCTTTAATGGATTAATAGTAAGAAAAAAAGAATGAATTTCACTTTCACTCATGTCATTCTATAGAAGTGTGTCAGGAGGTAATCTCCTTTCTTAATGTGATATATTCTCTGGCCCTGCAAACAGGGATAGACAGGGAAGTGAGGAGGCTACAGTGAGCGAAGGTCAGTCCTGTTGTGACCTCTAAGCACAGAAAACAGGCATATTACAGGGAGCATTAACATTGGTCAGCAGCCCCGTTCCAGTCTTGGTATTAGTATAGCCCCATTAACCTTCTACAAGAAAGTCATTTAGCAGAACATCACACCATTTTTTGTTGACATGGCACATCATTGAAACCATTTTTTTTGTTGCACCATATTTTATATGTTTCTTCCTTCAATGCCTGTGATATTCAAGAGAAAGCTTTCTATATTTTACACCATTACCAATAAATGTTCATTTGTAAAACCTAATAGGACCTCTTAATAATTTAAACAGTTAGCATTTCAAGTACTCCTCAAATGTATGACCATGTTCATTTCTAGTCTCATGCTGTTTGTATGGGTTGTAAAGTAATTAATCTACACTGATCCCGAGGATTACATTTAAAGCAATCAAAGGCCATCTTCTCTGGATTTTCCAATTGTCTGTGCGTCTCACAACTGACACTGCAATGTTTTTTTTTCACAAGTAGCATGAATAGAAGAGGAGTATGTTTAAAATCCTATTACCAACACTTCAGCATCGGGACTAAAATAATGTGTTGTAATTTGAAGCACTTCTAAATCCAGACACAGAATTGAATCTAGAAATTCTTAAATGGAGGCATGTAAAACACAATTGCCAGCCTCTCGCAGTGCTAGCCTATCACTATAATTATATTACTGTTCACTCGATTTGTGCCTTTTGAGCTGTATGCCATTCCGCACTTGGCTAAAATGAACATAACTGTGTATATTTTATGTCCTCATGTATTGTATATTTTATTTTACTTTTTTTTGAAGATTTTGTGCTAGTGAATCAAATCCATTAATATCATAATGAAGACAATTCTTTACTTTTCAAAACATTTGATTATACCTCTTTTTATACCTATATCTCATATATTGCTCAAGTAAAACTTATTGTCTTGTGTGAGGACAGTGACACCTGCTCCTGTGTAACAGTATACACTGTGTATACCATCAGGGCTGAAAGGAGTTTTGTTTTGTTTTGAACTTTAAATTACCTATGTATGAAACGTAATAACTGGATATAGCATGAATTGTTTCTCATGAGATTTCTGTTATTAACAATCTGCAGTTGTGGTTGAATAGCACCAGCAGTGCATAAAAGACTAGCTCAGAGTATGGCTTAAACAAACAGGATTTGTGGGAGAATATGGAGTCACAGTTTCAGCCTTTGAAGCTTTGGGGTGTAAAGCTCTCACACCTGACAGTGTCATGTGCACACTTGAGTATGACAGGAGAGTGGGTGGGTGTGGGGCAGGAGACAACTGTGCCCTAATTAAAACTACTGTGAGCACTCGATCTGTTGCCAAGAGATGATCTCCCTCTACTGCAGGTTGTCCACTGCATGTGAAGCGTGTTGTTTAAATACATTAAAATGATTAGTTCATCTTCTCTGGAGCAAGTGCAGACTCACAAAAATTGTGGATGGGTGTCCTTTGTTCTCTTAGTGTTTATTGTGCTGCTCCAGACCTTTTCTGCTTGGCTTTGGATGCTGGATTAATTTGTTACACAGGCCAGATGATGTGTTGAACTGCCTGTCCAAGTGGTTGAGAGTTGCCATGGTGATTGTTCTAGTCATCATTTCAGCCGCAATCTGGTTTAACACATTAGCTACGTAGCTGCAAGCTAAACATCATCTTTACGCACAGCTATTAATTTTACTCCAAACTGAGAGCTACTGTCCAACGGCATTGGGTAGTCCAGTTGTTTTGTGTGTTCTATTTTCAGTGAATAAAAATCATTTCAGTCTTCCCTTAGCATTAGTATATTATGTTTTATACTCAAAAAAAATATGATGTTATGTTTACATGGGACAATTAGTAATTCAGTAATGATCATCATAAGAAATAATGAATTATCATCATCACCATCATCATGTTAAAATAATTAATAATGATAATAACACCCAGAAATATTCATGCACAGTGAAATTAGATCATGCGGTTCATTAAGGAGAAAGAAGATAAAATCAGTTCATTGCAGTGTCTTTAAGCTTTGCTAATTCTGCACATATTATATGAAGCGTTGTGAAAGTGCTCCTGAGGGCAAATTCACTGCAGCCCTTAAAGCAGGACTTCATTTAGCATACACAAGTATCACGATGGCTCTTGGGAATTTTATTTAGGCAGATTATGATCTTTCATAGACATACAGATTGTTTTCTTTGATATATTGCATATTAATATTTTTTAACATACATCTTTATATTTTTATTGCTGCATAATTCATGTTGACATGGAATTTATGTCACTTCAGCAAGATCCAGCTCACAGGAACAGCAGAAAATGTTTTATACCAAACAAAGTAGGCATATTTGTGACTTTTTGAGATTGTTCAGCAGAAATGTAAACAGCAGTATGATGTAAGGATATGTAATATAGAAATAGGTAACATTCATAGACATACCTATTATTCCCAAGTCTATCTATATTTTCATGTATGTGCAGGTCTGTCAGTAGATGAAAAGATAAATGTAAATAAATAAATTTCACCAACCTCACAGGAGCTGAGCTTATCCTCTTGCATGCATGGTACTAAAATTGTCACTCATTGAGTTCATTGACTTAGTTCACTCTACATTTTGTGCGGTTAAGCCTTACTATTTGTGAAGCAAAATAGATTTTCATGAGATATTTTAGAAAAGTAGGTATTTTGGTGTTTAAATGCAACATGTTTTTGGGAATGTATTTTTATTCTAAAAATGTAACAATTTCATCATGTGTATCCTAGTTCCAGTCAAGAGCCACAGTGTATGTTTTTTTACCTTAAATTCTTTCCAATGAAATCACTGTTTGTGACAGAATACTATTGTAAAATATTATTCTATCATACACATTTTCAAAACATCAGACATTGTTTCATTTAATTTTACAATAACTGATTTTATATCAAAGTAGCTTGTTAAAGCTTTGTTAAAGTTTTTTGTTTAAAAATTCCATCTCATTTCATAACTACACTTTTATTTCATTGTGTCAGCAGGAATGGGGATAAACCCATTGAGTGACTGGTTCATCATTTGCTATGCATTACTTTGCCTGGATCAGAAAGTAATTTTCTACCATGACACTACCTGGCAGAAAACGTGTGTGGACCAATAACTGGACCAACAACAACAACAACACCTTGAATAGCTCTGATGCATAGCTTAATCCAGTGGTAGCTCTTTTGTTTCATGCAAAATAATTTTCTCCTGCTTCCATTACATGAAGTGAGTGACAGTTTCCCTGCAGTACTGGAGGGAGCGGGCAAGGTAGTAGTACAGACTGGAACGATGCATTTTTGAGAACTGTGATGAACATGTTCAGGAGATAGTGCCATCACCCATTCTGCATGGACAGTGCAATAGGGGGGTAAAGAGGAGCACCATGTTTACCATCATTGTGTTATTGTGTGTGTGTGTGTGTGTGTGTGTGTGTGTGTGTGTGTGTGTGTGTGTGTGTGTGTGTGTGTGTGTGTGTGTGTGTGTGTGTGTGTGTACATTTATCAATTTGATTATTTACTTCATAGGCATATTTATTTATTCAATTTTGACTAAAATGGCATTCTCTAGAATTCAAGTCAAATTGCCAAGCTGGTGTGAGTAAAATCATTGCTAATTGAAAGGGGGTACTACAGCCTGCAGACTCTGAGCTTCAAGGATTGATATTGACATTTTTACATTTTAGACATTTAGCAAATGTTTTAATCCAGAAAAATGTTCACAGTTCTGCACACTGTCCATTCACTGAATGAATTCAGTTTAAGTTCCTTGCTCTAAGGTACAAAAGCTGCATCCTACCAGACGTTCAAACCAATCACCTCTGATTTGGAAGCCCAGCTTTCTATCAATTACACTACACTACTGCCTGTACCTGGCAGGATGTGGAATCTGTAACACTGTGTTACTGATGGCTGGTGAGTCAGCATGACACAGAAAGGAGCTGCAGCTGACAGGATGACAGGCAGGTGAGGCCTGGCCTCTTTGCAGGGAAGGGCTCATCAATCCTGTTACCAAAGCATGTCAAACGGATTAAAGGAATATTCCATTCAAAAACACCAGTGTTCTGGGTACTTTCCATTTCAATCACAGCTTATTGTAAAGGTTATTCTGTCTTTTTTCTGGTTTTGTCTTTCAAGTATGTTGTTTCTTTTGAGTTTTACAAGGGTTGTTGACTGGCTGACAGTCTGAATATGAGATGACTTTTTATGTTGTGTTTTCTTATTGTCAGAGATGAGATATAAGTTTCTCTGGTCAGTTTATGTATTTGAACTGACTCCAGTTTGTGTTTGTGGCTTTACATAATCTCAACAACCTTGTGATCAAATCATCCTTTTTTCTTTACTTAGTTTCTGGCCTAATATTAAACATCATGGATTCAGTAATGCTATTACCTTAAAAGAATCATTGGTCCATTATAATTATAATGTAATAGCAGTGAATCAACAAAGTCTAGGATGTTCCTCTTTTATATCATAAAATCTGAGTGGAATTATATAATGTAAAAGTTATGAAAGAAAGATCATGCAAGGATAATCTTCCATCTTTAAAGTAATTTAAAATGGCTATTGCATTTTACTCAGACCTCAGCATTACTACTGATTAAGGATAGTTTCAGCATGGGTGAGTGAGTCAGTGACATAGTGAGTGAATGAATGAATTTGATTGATTGATCTTTCAGCACAAAATTGTTTTCTTGGCTATAGGAAAAAATACCTAAAATGGAAATAACAAGGGAGCTTTGGTAAACACAAATATCAATGGAAAGCAAAGCTGACAAGTGAATAAACATTTTATGTTTTGTACTTGCAGTGCACTTTAAGTTCATTGTCTGATAATGATTATTCGTTTGGTTCATTTATTATTTCTGTCCATTCAACTGGCAACCCCATTTACCTCCAGCATTCCTTTATGAGCTACTGCAGGGTGTATTTAATGTCATGTTGTTTTCCATTGTCCTGCTGATTTTTTTCCAGTTTTTGTCTGCATCGTTGTGCAGCTTAAATCATCCTTTCCTGTGCCTTTTCACCACTTCCTTTTGGTTGTGCCAGAACCGGACCTCGCTGCTACGTTTTCTGTCTTTGGAGTATGATGAACTGTAATCCAGTTTCTGTACAACATACTGTATAGCATTAACTATAGCTTTGATGGACTACCCCAAAATTTTATCAATAGTCATGGGTAGGCAAGGATTCTTATTGCTAATATTATTTGTTTTATTTAGTTATATTTCTTTCCTTAATGTGGCACCGGACAGTCAAAAGATGTATCAGTGTTGACAGTCACTGTTGTTGGAAATGTAAAAATGTACCTCCCTGACGATGAAGTGCAGGCTGGATCATGGTCTGGATCTAACTATGCCTGTGGCAGACCACAGGCCGAAGAGGCCCACACTCACACTAAGCGTCTCCCTCAGGTTGGCCTCTTTTCTCCAGATGCCAGTGCAGGCACATGCACTCCAGCAGTAGGAGCAAAGCAGGGGATGGAGGGGCTGGGGAGGGGCTGGGAGCAGTGCTGGAGGAAGACCCAGCAGAACTGTGTCAGCGTATGTGACAGAGGGACCTCAAGTAGGCCACTGCCCCGAGGAGTGACAGGACACGCCTCGAGAAGACAGTCTGCCGAGCGCCTGTCTGGCGGAGATTGACGAGGAGGACCAGAAAGGAGGCCGCGCACAGGGTTTGAAATTTAAGAACACCCTAAAATTAGAGAGGTGCTTATATGCATACCTCTGTAGTTTTAAATACCCCAAACGTCTTGAAGGGGGCACTCGCAAAATTGACACAGCTTCTGAATAGAGAATTGACAGGGTGTTTTTGGGGTCTTAAACAGTCTGGGGAGTTGTTAAAATCGCACTATTTAATGTGTTTCTGGAGCCAGGTGTATTTTAAAATATGCCCATGTTGCCCAAGATAATTATATTCACATTCTTTCAACTTCCTACAACAGCAAGGCAAGGCTTTTAAAAGTTATGATATGTGTAATTTTAAGGAAAACAATAGGTGGCTGTGAATATAATTTTTAATTCTTTTTAAATGATTTAAAAGTTTTGACTACTTGACATGTGCAGTCTTTTATTAGGTGTTGTTAGTTGGACCGTATTGTATTAAAATTGATACAGAAATCAGTGAATGGGGTAAATGAAGTTACTGTACATAGCTCCATCTCTCAGGTTGAGAATGAACAGGTGATGAGATTCCCCTAAGTAGGTCTCACACCCTGAGTGGTTCCACTGTCAGCTCCTCTCCTGTATTCGCTGCTCTCTTGGATGCCCTGTCTGGAATCTGGGAGAGTTCACACCCCATCTTCACCCATGTCTTAAATATGCAACCCATTTTGGATGTATCTCCTTCTATCTTATAAATAGAAGTATGCATTGCTTCCTTTTTATGTTTCCAGAAAAGCATTGGAGTGCACACTGCATTTGTCTCTTCCTGTACAATAAGCTCTTTTGTCCCAGAGATGATTTATCTCTCCAGAGGAAACTACTGTATCCTACAGCATATGGTCTCTCATGCATTTTAATGTTTCACTCTTCCTGCATGTCTCTGAACAGACCACCCCTTTGTGCAGGGGCTTTGAAGAAGTCATAAACATGAACCTTGGTCATAGCAGAATTGCTGAAAAAGGAAAAGGAAAAAGGATGGAATGAACCATAGCCAGCACATATTAATCTGTATTAAATGCACTGAACAATGCAGTCTTCTTGTTTCTATGCACTGTCTGTCTTGTTTAGACAGCTTCTCGCTCTTTTGTACTGGTTCTTATAAAAGCTCAGGGTTGGACTAATCTGCTACATTTTACAGAATTTATTTAGTCCCTTTCACCCAGTGTTGCATAATTAGGTCTCCTGGAATGAGCTCTTTAAAAGAAAAATCCCTTGTCCCTAATGCATCGCATACAGATTCTTTCTGCTCAGGGACACTGGGCTTTCTGGAAGGATGGACGCTACGTACTCACAGGCCTTTCAGGGGATTTGTGAAGTCAGTCACCCTTCTCTTCCTGTCTGTAAGCTACCATTTAACCAGGGTGCATGCCCATAATGCCGTTTAGTCAGAATGTTAAGCTTGTCAGGATTCCAAAACCCATTATGGACTTTAGGGGGTTTTTGGGTTTGCTGTTTGTTTTTTATTGCCCTGTCCTGGATCTGGTCATGTCTATGGCCTTTTTTTACTGAAAGACCAGAAAACAAACCCATGCCTTGCTTCATTGGGAATGTCTCACTGCTCCATGTATAATAACATTAACAGGATTCATTCAACAATTTCCCATCCAATTCATTGGTTACTATTGATATGAATAATTTTCAGTGAATGTTTTTCCATCTATCCACAAAAAGTCACACCTCAAGAATAGCTTGTTAAAGTTCAAACTAAGTCAGGCCTTTTGGTGCTGGCCCCTCATTGTATTATTTTTTATTACTGAAATACACTGCATTGAATAAATGCATTCCATTCAGAATGTGTGTTTACTGAAGACCTGTTCAATCAGTTCAAGCAGCACTATAGCAGAGCCTGGTGATCACCACCACGCTTTCAAAGGAGCTGTCTCTCTTTGCTTTGTATGGCTCAGTAGTACTACAATGCAGAATGAAACCTATTCTCCTGGCTCTCCTGAAAGAGCAGTAGTGAGAAGATGGCTTGCAGGCTCAGATTGTGTCCATATGCCAGAACTTCCCAGGCTCACCTGTAAAAGCGGAGGCTTATTTGGCTTAGGGGACTGAGAGTCAGTGAGGTGTATGACCCCCAACGGCCTGGACAGAGCACTCAGGAGAGAAGTCTGTCACAATCATTCAGATCAAACCAAAGCCATAGGTTGTAGAAACAGGGCCCTGTACTTCTACCAAGCAAGCTCACCTGCTCAGAGCTCTAGATTCATTCACCTACTTAATGTAATTTATGCTATCAAAGACAATTTGTTTAGAGAATAGGTTTGCGTTTATGTATATGTATAGTCATAATGTATGACAGACAACCACATTACAATCCCTGTTATTAAGCACATTTTAATTTATTAATTTGTTTCTTCATCTGTTCAATCATTTGAAATATTCATATTTGAAAAAATGTATCATACATTTGTAATCATTACTCATTTGCCTAGGTGTTTTCTCAGTATTGTTACTGGTTGTTTAAACTGACCACTAAATGAAGTCAAAATGATTGAGTTAGTATTTATGTAAATAATGTCTCTACATGTCACCCCTCCTGCATGTTTTGCTTGGGCATTCTTGAAGTCTGAATGCAACAGAAAGGACGTATCAACATTCCCAATTTTTCAGTCCAGGACATTGAAAGTGCTGGAACACATGGGATATTACAGTCTTCAGGCTGAAACCAAAAACTCAGACTGCATTGTTTAGGGGATAAAAGAAACTAGCTGATATTAGCAAAACTGTAACCTAAGCCAGGTGAATGCACAGGATGCGTGAGTAGGAATTTCTGAAGCTACCATGGCGGTAATGCAGTGTTTCTTGGAAGAGGGTGTTTACCCCTGATGTCAAGGACCAGCTTGCTTTTGATGCTCAGGTCATCAGGTCATTGATACTCATTCTGATCTTATTGAAATACACAGTTATCCAAAATGAATAAAAATGGACATGAAATCTGAAAGGCTGAGAGGATGGTTGGGATCAGTACCCATTGTGACACTGAGAAGCCATCAAGTGCTTCTAGTGTCTTTACGCATCATTTCCTTTTTAGCATACAAGTGCCATCATCCAAACATCTTAACATGGTAATCCTAGAGAAAGGACTGCATCATCTGAATACACATAACTAGCCATTCATTCTAGCAGTAAAACTTGATGCATACATTTATAAATCAAAGTGCTTAAGTATCAGCAGTGTGTTAGGGAAGGGGAATGCTATGAGGTAAGTTGTGAAAGGAAATACATTTTCACTGTGAAAATTTCACTGTCCATTTCAGCCCCCCTACTTTCGAAATTCTAATGTGAAGGTGAAGATATCACATTATATTTTGGGGAGTTGCAAAAGTATTTTTCCTGCTAATTGTACTGTATTTTAAAATTTTATGTGTCATAAATCTTGCCATTAGGACACCAAGAGTATTTTGATAAATTAATGTGATTGTATCATGTCTCTCCATGTCTACTTGCAAAACTTGTTGATAATATTTTGGCTAAACCTATTCTTGCCTTTTGTCTGCCTGCATTATCTTTCCATATGCCAGTAATTAGGGCCCATGCTGTGCTTTCTGCATGCAGTGTTTCAGTCAGGGAGAGTCTGGGGGGATAGGGTGCCTCACCATTGTCTGATCGGCTTTGCCCCGTTTTGTCTAGGACCGCGCATGCCAGAACCAAGGCCGAGGCCGCAGACCACGCTGCTATGTCCGCCATCCAGGACTCAGATATTGCCAGGGCCATGGCCAGGGAGCTGTCCCCAAGCTTTCATCAGCCAGGTAACCAACAGTATCCCTCAATACCCATCCCCAACCCTGTCTTCTGTAGTTTTAGTTTGCAGCAGAGTCTCTATATGCCAGTGCACTATGAGGGCGGGCTCTTGTGCATTGTGAGTCAGCCATTATGCTTAAAAGCATCTGAGAGGAGGAGTATTATTAGCATCAATTATCTGTTGTGCTTTATCTTCCCCACATTCTTTTTTGTTCCCTTAAAATTATTTTAAGCAGCAAAAAAAGATTGTGTTGCTGACGACTCAGAGATAATGTGCTGGGCCGGCAGTTTCACGGTGGTCTGCTGCATATGAGCCCCTTCAGTCACTGCACACACATCATTAAGGTATCAGTGTGTTGATACAGATAATCTATCTGTCCACGTGGAGCTTCACTGCTCTTTAGAAACTTTCCCCCCGTGGTTTAAGCCCAACCATAATCCCAGTTTAAACTGACTTGTGGTTTTGGAACCAGCAAATGCATTACTCACAAGGGATAGCACTCCCTGAGTACACGCAATAAGCCCCTGCAGAAAAAAAGCCACCATTAAGCAGAGGTGTTGTAAATTGAGATTAGAGTGTCTGGTACATACAAAGCCAGGATTTAAACCCACTTTTCTGTGGAAGCCTGACACAACCTGCTCACCTTCTACAGCAAGGGAGCGGCTCACTCCCAGCCATCAGTCCCTCCTCTTGTTACTGTGGATTTTTACACTTTCATTGGAACTGTAGGTTTATGTCACCACAACAGTGACTGGCTACATGAAAAAGTGCACAATTCCCTCTTCTTTTATTTCTATTCAGTGTCAGCCCACTGTAACCATAAAGAATATGCCTTCCTAAAGTGCCTCTTGTTCGAGGTTACTGTTCTGAATGTTCTGAACTGCAGTTTTGTTACATGGGAATTTTTCCTAAATATTTGTTTTGTTCATCTGCAATGTTTTGTAAATTTTTGCAATGCTTGTAATGTATATTTTTAATCGTTTTACTTAAAATTGCTTAAAGTGCTCAGGTAAATGAAAGCAGTGGTGTTATCTTTGTTTCTTTGTAAAACAATAACTGATGCAGAATGGCAGGAACTAGACAACCGAATGTACAAGCCAGGGTGAACCTGTTCTGGATAGTGAGAATTTACATCTTTTTGAAAATACTCAAATTAATCTCTTTCCCCCTCTTGTCATGAAGAATAAAGACTTTTCTAATGCAGAAAAGTTGAGAATGGAACGATTTCATAATTTGCATATATTAGAATTAAAGAATTGCTATTCAACATCTGTAGAATGAGGCTGTTATCCTGAAAGATAAGAATAATTAACTGATATTGACATGAAAGCCTTGCTGAGCCTTCACTGAAAAGCAGAGCCAGCATGAGCAGATGTTGCCATTAGAAACAAATGAATAGTTATTTGTCCTTTGTTTGTGTACAGAAGCTTTCATTTGCCAGAGTGTGGATTGAGGTCAGTGTTCTTTTGTTCTCAACAGAAGACTATCACTCAGCGGTACAATTTCTGTATGTGCCCCTATAATCTCAAGACCTCATGTCTCCAAGCATAGATACATTGTTTTTTTTTGTTTTGTTTTTTTTTTTTTTTAATATTTGCATTATTAATGTCATGCAACACTTCATCTCTACTGTGTTGTATCAGTTCAACACCAAAAGCACATTGCAAAGGCATAATTATATTCCAGAATTCCTTTGAGTATTTACTCAATTGTTTATTTTTATTTTCTAGTCTCAGCTCTGCATAGCAAGAAATTGAAGGCCGTTCAAAAAGGGCTGGGATGCACTTACTTCCAGAGGTTAGGTGCATAGCTGTGGGGAAATCATTTTGTGTTTCTTGTGTGACCTAATATTCCATAAGCAAATACGGTCACTGGGGTTCCCTTTGCAAATTGTAATCCATCCCCTCTTTTATGTATTCTAAATGGTCTACTCAGGCTCAAAAGTTATTTGTAGCTCAAATATGGTGTTTGTGGCCCTGCTGGAGAGGCTTCGGTGCTGTAGGGCCTGCTGTTTATACAGTAATAGGGCATGTTGCCTGCTTCAGGCCAAAGTATATTTAGGCTCATCAGCCAGGCCTGGATGGCACCTTGCCAAAAGGTGCAGTAAAATAGTGTGTGAGTAATAGGTTGTCAATGAGAGCCATTTGAACATGTCCCTTTACTCTAGCCAGAAAAACAGTTGAGGACAGACCCTGCTCGCTGATTGTGTTATGGAAAAAGGCAGTAATGCCCACTAGCTTTGTGAGTTTCAGGTTTACTTTCCAGAGAGCAGCTTCTCACCTTATAAGCAAGAACATGAATTGGCACACAGCGTTCCGGTGACATTTGTGGGTTCCTATGCTACGGTTTACGCAAACAAATCATTCAGGTTGTGTGACCTTTAAGTGCCCAGTGATGTCAAATCAAGAATTTCATTAAATTAAGAATTAAATGTAATACAAATAAACATTTCCACATAACCATTTTGGTCCACTTTGATCTGATCAAAATCTGTATTTCTTGCCATTGGACTGGACAAAAATTATTTGAAAATGAATATTGTTTTTTGAGGAACATGTGTTACACCATATTTTTTAAATATGTCTCAGACTTGTTGTGAGAAAATGTAAATTAAATATGTTTTTCTGCATATAGTTATCTTTTCTTTAAGTTTTTAGTAAAGTTACAAGTTCCCATTAAATAAATCCTTATTTATTTCTCATATTATTAATCACACATTATCTGAGGATGTGTAACGGTGCTAATTCAAACCACTTAATAACCACAAAAAAATGAGAAATATCAGTCCTAAAAAATCAAATTCATACCATTCTAATGTCCTGCAATGAAATATTTCTGCAGGAGATTTTTTAAAAATATTTTGCATTGTTTCAATTCATAAGATGCTCACAATGTGTGGTTTTGTATTTTTCCCTGATCACTTTATCTTTAAACCCTCAGATGCCTTTCTAAAAATGCATCAGTCTAGAGAAGTGGCATTTCAAATTATGTAAAGTCCTCAGGTAAACCCTGTAGCAGAAGTATTGGTTTGTTTGAATGACC
The DNA here is from genome assembly GCA_022829145.1 of Albula goreensis. NCBI lineage: Eukaryota > Metazoa > Chordata > Actinopteri > Albuliformes > Albulidae > Albula > Albula goreensis. The sequence continues at coordinate 16,121,214 of CM040756.1, forward strand.
TTAGGAATGAATGTGGGTGCTCATTCACAGATTATGCCGAATATGGGGACTGCTGTGGCTATTTTTAGGGTTTCATAGTGTGACCAAATTGTTGATATAAATTCTCTTCTGAAGAAATTGAAATGTTCTACTCATTTTTTTTTTTCATTAAATGGGAAGTGCTTTTTAAATCTGTGCTATGGCCACATCACAGTCTTTCAGTTCCATTTGCTGCACATACTTGCTTGAAACTGAATATCTTGTAGTAAAAGTATGCTCAGAGTGAATGTACACTTTGAAATTAGTTCAATTCTACCATGTACTCTTGTGTTTGGTGTAAATGTTATCCCCTATTTACAGGCTGTTCCATGTTTTGTTTAACAACAAGACTTTGTATTCCATATGACCAGGCACTGCTCACTTGTAGACCTGTTGAGCTAAGTGAGAGGAATGGAGACTCAGACTCACGCACTCTTGAGTGATTCTCACACATTGAGACCATTCCTCACACTCTCACTCTCAGAGCTGATAATCTCTCCTGTTTGAGACTCCTTTTTTTCCTTCTCAGTTTAAATGGTTGAGATTTCTTCAACTGATTAAAAAGGCCATGGCTCAACATGGAGGCTGCATCCTGTTAGTCCTTTGCTCCAGCCCCTTGCCTTTGACACTGAATGTTCCTTTACCAACACGTAATTAATGCAGACTCATAGTACAACCACCAAAACAGAGCGTCCCACCTAAGTAACTGCTGCCATGTTTATTTCAAAATTACAAGACACCTAGAGTCCAAAGAAGGTCCTAACACTGCCTGTCGGGTGTGATTCATTATAATCTAATGATAGATGTAGATATTTATGGTGGCTCCATGTCTTAGTCTGCATTTCATGTGGTTATGGTCATGAGCTTTCCCTCACCATGCTACACATATGTTATAATACACAGCTCACAGCTGTGTCAGTGACTCATAAGTATGCTGGTCTGTCAATCAAAGACTGTTAACAAATTAAGCAACATGAACATTTTATCAAATTATGATCATATTATCAATATTTAATGCATAACATCATTTATGTTAGGCTGCACTGGGAAAAAGAGACATTGCCTCATATTTTTAGAAGCACTGTCGCTTTCAGTTATAAAATTGTTGATCCAAAGACATGATCAGTCCCTTACCACCTATGCATTAGCTGTAAGAAAACACATTGATGTTTTCTTACAGATAAACGTACCACTTAAACATATAGCTCAAAATGTAAATAAGACATCAAAATATAACCTGTCAAATGTTTGGCTGGTTAGCACATCCCGCATGGAATGACCGTCCTTACAGAGGTTTATGGAGTGACGTTAATCGAGCTATGTTTGGAGCAAATGTGCCCTTATTGACAGCTAATGGAGACATAGCTCAAATCCCTGTGAAGTGGAGGTGGGGAAGGCAGGGGTGCCTTTGCCCTCTACCCGAACAGAACGAGAGCAGCTGTCCATTCCTTCAGTTGCTCACTCAATCTACAGAAAGGCCCATGGGGCGCAGACGGGGTCTTAAACTGCAGGGGCACTGATGTGCTTAGTTCCCTTGCTCTGTTCTACAGAATAAGGCATGTATTATTTATTTACTTATTCGTTTGTTTCCTCATAATAGTAAGAAATTACTGACAACATCTAAATAACAATAATAAGAATGACATTTAATTTAACAAGAAATGTTTTAATCTTGTACAGTCATTTGAAACAATTTAAAAACCATATGCAAAACAATACTACTATCTTGCTGTATACTACAGGACTATGAAGCATGTGACCAAGATAGTCCCACTTTAAAGGCCATACTTTGGAGTTTAGGAGGCTTCACTGAAAAGTGCCCTTGAAATCCTGTCTCTGATCAGAGAACAGTAAGACTTTAAAATCCTGTCACATACACATGTCTGTAAGAATTGTGGTATTGTATTTCTCTGGATCCCCATAATATCTCATTTGTGGACATGTTTAGATCAGGTCACTCCTATCTCAAATCTCTTTCCAACCCCACAATCAGTACTTGTTTCCATAGCATTTTAGTAATCTGTGGTCATTACTGTAAGAGATTGATTAGAGACAACATTGATCAGAGAGAAGTTGAAGCTGCCAGTGTGCGTGTGCTTCCACTGTGCATGCCATAGCCTTTCGGCCTTCAGAGCACATAACTGAGAACTGCAGACTTACAAGTGGTTAGAGATGATTTATAGCTCACGCTATGTTATGCCTAAATTTAGGACTCGACCAGAGCTGTGCAAAATGAGGCCCCAAGTAACATGGAATTGGCAATCTCTAAACACATATTAGCCTCTGAGGGCTACTAACATAGAGTAAGAATGTGTATAAGTACATTTGTGTCTGTCTCTCATTTTGTCCCATTCAGTTAGCCCAGAGTAATCCTCATCATCCAAGGTTAAACCCTAGGCCACACCAATACCTGGCTTGACTGTTGATTATTTCCCTGGAACAGGAGCAGTTTCTTCATTACCAGTTTGAATCCAGCTGTATCTGATATGCAGAATATCACATTTATAAAGTTGCTTAATAAATGTATTGTTAAGTCCTTTGTGGTTTAGTTGAGCTAAAAGGGGGAGTATACAGCACATGAACATGAAACACACTGTTATTTTGTCGGTCAAATTAAAATGCAACAAAAAACATGTATGAACTATACTGACACACTTACCTAGGCCTCTTTCTCTGTCCTGAGCAGTGCTCATTCTGAATCAGACCTCTACAGATAGCCTGTTTTCTGTCTGTGCAAAAGAGAAACAAAGTCGAGAATGTGAGTCAGAGACTAAAGCTATCTGTGCATTTGAAATATGTACACTGTCAGTTTTTTGTGGCAATTTTATGTGTCAATATGAATAATTGGTAGTCTTTGCAAGCCATGAAATGTTTGGCCTCATCTGTCAATGTGAAGAGCAACTCAGGGTGTCACTAATTCAACTATGCATCTTAATTGAAAGGGCTAAAGAAAGGTCGCATGACTCTTCTTGAAATAACCTGAGGATAATTGCCAGAAACTGTCCGTTACATTTTAGAGGCTGCACATGGACTACGCTGTTAAATTGTGTCCCCGTGTTTCACAAAGGTATGGAAGGAAGTATTCTCTCCTAAGCTTCATGACCTCATTTGTGTGCTGAAATCTACGCTTCAACCGAGCCACACAAACGTGATTTTTCTGACAACGGCAGTGCTGTAACCTAATTTTTAAAGACCACAGATGTATAAGCAGTACTCCTCTCCTAGCAGCAGACTAATACTGTACAGCCTCTGAAGAACCTCAGCCTTGATGAATTTCACCCATTGTGGATGCTCATGTAGAATTAGGGTCAATGGTGGATGGATATCTAGACATTTTTTTTTAATGGGGTGGACTGTCTATTATGTTTAACTTCTATGTGTTCAACGAGGCAGAAAAATGTACAGGATTACCCAGGGAGAAGGGGCCACTGTTCATGAAAAAGGACATTCAAAGACGGATGTAACTCTGTTTAGTAGAATTAGATGATATGGACAGACATGAATTATTATTGTCAGAGATTATATTCATGTTCAAAATCAATCAGAGATTAATTTTGGCTCACATGGATGGCTTGCAAAATGCATTCCAGATGAGTTCATCGCCTGTGGTACTTCCTGACATGAATGAAATGTTCTTGTTTAAGTAACTGACTCATACCTTACCCAGAATAGCAAAGTGGCTTACTCAGACTGAAATACTAATGTCTTGATTATCTGGACATTGTCAGTTAATTATTTTTTACAATTTTCCTGTCAATACATTTATTACGAATGAGAATATAACAAGATAACAGGAAATAAGGAGCACTGGCACACTACGAGAGCAATACAATTTTGTATATTTTGTGCTTAGTAAAAACCTGTCCTTACATTCCATGCCACAGATACATTTTGACAAAGGCCTTTCCGGTTCACAGTGTTGATCGTCTGGAAAAAATGGCTTGCAGGTATCAAGGTCCGCAGTTCATTAAGTCCACAAAGTTCTGGAGAGTTCATTACTGTGCAACTCAGTTACATTGATCGTGCAGATTTTATTACAGGATTAATTCAGGAGAGGCAATGAATCCAGTGTGTTTCATTAGAATTTTTGCTGAGTAGGAAATTGTGCAGCTCTGTGGAATGAGCTGCATTGGTTTATGTTTTATTGATGAGCGTGAGCAAGTCTTTGTTTTATTGATGTATGTGATTATTTAAACTTTTCTCTGTGGTGTGGCAGCTAGTGGCTTCCTGAGTAATGTTTAGGAATGTGTTTAGTTCCAGGACGTCCAGAAGCTGTGTGCACAAATTTATTTTTAATACATGTCCCAATACCCAGATTATTGTCATTTCTTGGCACTAAAAAAGATTGATTGGACTGATAAAATGGGCTTTAGTTAGAATCCGCAGAAAAAAGGTGTTACATTGTTTGTATCCCCGTACCTTATTTAACTATATAACAGCCAACATCGCGAAATTATATTCCAGCAATGTTGTTCGTAACTTGATTACGTTTTTGTTGTGTAACCTAAACTATACTGTCACCAGTGGTGGTCGGTGAGCTGGAAACAGGGGAAACACAAACCTCACCTTTAAATCTATCATTAATTTCAACCTGTTCCCGTTAATCCACCTTGATTAATAATAAACCTAGCAATTAAATGATTATCAATTACGTTTTGTGATGGAGTTGCTGTTTTTTTCGCAAACTAGTTGAGGCCTGTGTGCTAAACTCAAAGCAAATGCATTATACCGACCACTACTGACTGTCACACATACTGGAACTGTCATTTTGTTTTACCATTATTGCTTAGAGATGTTATGCTATGATGAGATTTAAGCCATATGTTGCAGGACTTTGTACTATGTTGACCTGGCAATAATATAGTTATGACTTATATAGTATAATTTTCTGTGTGCAGGACATAGTAACTGATGGGAAGTAAAGGTGTGCAGCTTGTGTATTTACACAGCTCCAAGCTATTTGAACAGTATTCAAACACTTTAGGGGAAAGTATGCAACAGTGCATTGTCACATAATGCTTCAGTGACATGAGAAAATTACTTATGATACATAACCCAATGTCTGGTACCCCATACGATGCTACTGTATGTGGCCAACTAACAATATATTATTGCACTCACTCTGTTGCACTCTCTACATGAATGTCAGAAAGTTATCTAACTGTCAACTAATGAACTGGCTGTTAAAACCTGCTGAGGTCAGTAACAATTGGTTGTTATATTGATAATTGTTTTTATAATGTACATCCAAATCCCTCTCATTGTTTTCTGTTAACTGTAAATTTAGTAGTAGTCAACTAATAGCTAAGAAAGTAAAAATAAAAACTCTGACGGGTATTTATTGCCCTCAGATGCAAGAAACAAACCAAGCTTGTATGGGGTCAATATGCAGGCTTTGCGTCACCGAGCCTGGTGTGGTCAGCTGTGAGAGGGGTTTGGCTGCCTCGATCCTAAGAAGAATCCTGAAAATGCGTGGAACCCCATGCAGGAATCTGCGCACAAACAGATTGGAGCTGCATGGAACCCCCCATGATGCACAAACGCTTATCGAGTTATAGTATGACATTATGTTCACAGGATACTTTAAGCCCCCCGAACACTAAAATCCCCTAGTCCTTTTTAGTATGTCTCATTTGTTGTTTTTGTTCACAAGTGAATTATTAATTTCCAACCACAGTTGAATTATCTGGGCTTAGGTCCTATGGTGCCGACAGATTTCTCAGTATGGCACATTATGCAAATTCAGGACTGTATGTACCCAACTTTTTTTTAGGTACATCATGTCCTTTCAGTATAGGAGCCTCTTGTAAATTGTTTACATTTTATTCTAGAATACTTTGCTTTAATTGGACTTTAGGTAGTCCCCCTTGTAAAAAAGGTCAGGGGCATTTTTCAAAGGCTTTAATTAAAGGTATTACTGTATCACTATCTAGATTATAGTGTTGCACTTCTGTTTGTAAGACCCCTCTTTATAGATTTGATGATTTGATTATATGGCTTTACTTTATTAATGTCATAATTAGCTAAATGCCATTCACCATACTTCCCTTTTGTGTGCTTTTAAAGTATCATCTGTAAGCATTTCAAGTCTTTGAAAGAAAACAGTTCATACCTACCATAACCATCTCTACCATTTACAAAACAGCATACCTTTTGAAGCACTACTGCATTATGATGGGTTACGTAGACATGTCATTATGCTGTAATGATTTCTGATGGTCTATAAACGTCCTTTAGATGTCATAATCATTTGCGTTAGTATAGGATTCTCCATATGACTGAACCTAATCTTTAAAATAAAGTACTGGAACAGCTGTTCCACTTTTACAATACGTTCAAGTTTGCAATAGATAAGTTATATTATGCTGGAGCAAGGCAAGACTAATAGGGACCTTTGTCCTTGTAATTTGTTATTTTGAACAATGCATGGGTCAGAGATCGTTTGTGTTGACTTAAATTGATTTGTAATCCTTCTGAAATGATGAGCTTATACTTAATGAGGGCCATCCAAAAGAATAACAAATCATGTTTCCTGTGTGTGCACATTTTTCCTAGGCCTTGAGTACATCAAACAGACATTTACTGAACCTGTGGAAATTAAGGAGGTCCCAGAAGAAAAAAAGAAAGAGAAGTCCCCATCAGGAAGTCCCCATTTCTACCGAAAAGGCACAACCCCCTCCCACTCTCCTGCCCAGAGCCCCAAAACCACACCTCCACCCCAGAAGAAGACACATCAGCAGACCAATAGCACTACCACTCGAAAGCTGAGCAAAGAGGAGAGGCCTTCAGTGGCCGAAGCCCCGTCTGCCAAAATCACCAAGGCACCCTCCAGGACCTCAGTAAGGCAGGAAGTGGCCCCGCCTAAACCACCCAAAAAACCGGAGCCCCCACCAAACCCTGTTATCAACCCGGGCAATGGACAGCTACACACCCAGTATCACAGTTACTACGTGAAGGCCGAGGTGAAAATCCCTCCTCCGGAGCCTGAGGATGACGAGGAGCCAGAACTGACCCAGTCTGCACTTGCCCGGATGCCACCACCCCCAAAACAGCTCAGAACACCCACCCCCAAAACCACGATGGCAAAGCCTGCTGCCAAAGACAGCAAGCCTGAGCCCAAACTCAGGAAACAGGATTCTCTGAAGCCAAAGAGCCTAGCAGAAACAAAGAAAGCCAGCATGGAAATCACTAGCGACATCACAGAGGAAGAATCAGTAAGTGTACTTCTGCAGTCAATGGTGGTCTTTAAGAGGGTGGATCAGTAATATCCAGCTAAGGCCCTCTCTTTGTTAATGCAATTCTTTGCAATTGGAACAAAACCTCTTCATCACCATCAGTAGCTTTGGTCAATCCTTACATGCATATCCCAGATGTATCCTAAACAGATATGGATCACTGTCTGCATACCCAAAACCATAACATACAGTGAGTACCAGAGGTTTTTTTGCCTACACCAAAAGATGGCCAACAGTTCTGTCATTCTGCCTTCAATGGAAAGTTTCCTTCAATACTGTGGGGCTTATTACAGACAGGCATCATGGTAGGGACATGCAAACAAGCTGAGAGGGAGCCATTTGTTACCTTGTGCTTGCAGAACAGACTGATCTGGTCAGAGTGTAGGGTTTGAAGATTCACTGGAGATACAGTGGAACTGTTCAATTCAACACCTTATAGGCTAGCACCAAGATTTTAAACTTGATGTTTAAGTAGCATAGGCAAGAAGCATGGCACGAGTTACATTTGTCCATACTTGGGAGTACAAGGGCCTGGACCCAGAGCTATGTACCACAGGTTGCAAGGAAAAGTAGATTCTTTAGATGTTATATGGAATTAATCTGGACTTCCTGCTGCTGTATTTTGGAAGAGCCAGAGAGTTACTCTACGAGGGTTTGCCCTATGCTTCTTAGAGTAGATGTGCTCTGAGAGAATACCCGTGACATCGAAATTCAGAGGGAGATCTTGGAGTGGCGGGGAGAGAATGTAGCATACCTCTCTCTTTGCCAGGTTGATATGAATGTCAGAGACTGCCATCGAGCTAAAGATTTTGTTTAAGAAAGATAAGATGCATAATGAAACCTGAGTTGTCAGATGGAGGAGAGAGGAGAGGCTCTACATTATCCACAAAGAAGTGATATGAGAAGCTATAGCCTAGATAGCTCCATCAATGTTTATTTCTCATTTTAACCACAACATCTCCATCTGCATGTTGCACATACTTCTCATTTAACTTCCTTCTAAACCTCATACATCTGCATATTCAGATTCTGTCCACCTGAACCAACCCTAAAACGTCACAGCAGCATCACATAGAATTTAACATGCCCCCAAATTCCATTGTCAGGAGTAAGCCAACAGCACAGAGCAATACCACTTTGAAGGAAAGAGGCATTCTTATTCCTTCCTGTTTGTCAATACCCTCCTTAAGGGAAAAATATAATTTTCTGACTTTCACCATTACAAGGGAATTTCATAATGTCTAAATATTTCTTTTCTGTGGTTAACCCTGACTGGGATATGCTGGTGATTTCATTGTCCCAGTATGTGGTTTTGCACAACATACTGGATACAGGATGTGAATAGGGGTCGTGACAGAACGTTTTAAGGATCAGGCAGGGATAGTCTATCTCTTCTGACCCACTTTTGTGCTTGCCATACGTATGGAGAACAGCATTTCTACCTTACCCATATCCAGAAAGTATATCTTTCAGAAGGGATCTTTGTTCTATATTGTAGTTAACTACTTAATTTGTGTCACAATGAATCTAAAAATATTGTGGTGATGTAATCATGCAGCTACTTGTCCTGGACTGTAGCCACAGCTGGGCGATGGGGTTTCCTTTGCGGACATCTTTTATCTATGGCAGGGAGTCTTAGGTCACTGTCAATGCCTCTTGTGTCTCTCAATCTGTGAGTGCCCTCCCTCCCTTGGCACAAGCATGTTTCTCCATCATCAGCCATAATTTATAACCCATATAAGCCTTGCTTGTTGCGCATTCTTAATGATGAGCACCACAGGATCCCGCTGATACTTGAAATGTTGATCATAAGATTTGATGACTGATCCCATCGATACTGGGAATATTGACCATGAGGTTTGGTGATGGGAAAGCTACAACCTCAGCAAAATGTTGACATGCAATTTATGGAGTAATTTAACTACTGTGTCCTTGGCTCAACCCGAGACCAACCTAATGACTCTGTGACTGTAATAGAAGAGGTATTAATCAGTGCTCACAGTGTGTTTTGCAATGAATGACTAACAGAATATTCATTATCATGTTGCATCTTTGTTATGATCTGTCATTAGAAATGTTCCCCTGCTTATTTTGTATCTTTGTGTTTTGTTGTTTTCTCACTCTGCAGGGTCCTAACTCAATTTTGGTTGCCCTTGTAATGCTGTTGAATATTGGTCTAGCAATCATTTTTGTCCACTTCTTGACATGAAGGGAACACAGCTCAGGTAAGCATGATTTATTTGCCTATTTTGAGGGTGTCCACAGATTAAAATGGACATATCAGATATTATTTTGTGTTTTTACTGTGTTTCATTTAATCTTTGCTAGATATTGAAGTAAACATAAAATGGCCTCATTCTTTTGGAAATAATACAACATGCCTGAATGTGATTCAACATAATTACTTAACCCTCTAACCATTTTGACCCTTCAGTGAAGTCATGACAGCTAGTGGCCTAGGCCCTAATTCTCTGCAGTGGTGTCAACGGCCTTTAGAAAAACTGGCAACAGTCATACACAGACACAGGCAAAGGAGGATTGGAATTAGAGTGAAACACAGGAGAAAGATGAGACTCGGAACATTCAGTCAGGGGCAGGCGAGCTCCCTGCCGATGATTTGTGGCTCTTTTGGGGGTCCTGTGAAAGCTGAAGCAAGCAGTCGCATTGGGAAAACAAAATCTGCTGATCGAAGCCCTAACCACTGAAGTGCATGGCTACTCCATCTACCCTGGCAGGGAGAGGGACTTAACTTGGAAATGTACGGAGATGCACTTTTAGTTGACGGAAGCTAACAGCTGCCTTACTATTTTACCATCTGACGTTTTAGTGGGGAGATGTGCAAACGGCTGCCAGAGGAATTTGTTCAGAGGACTTTGCTGCAGTGGGAGCGCGTTCCAGTGTACACTCTTCACTCGATAGGAGAAATCAAACACGCTTAACAGCGTCACTCACCCGTCTTATTCCATTACCTACCACTGCAGCTTCTCCTAACATCTTCTATCTCCTCCTTTTTTGAGACCCTGATTAGACACGCCCATGCATGGTACTCTTTTGATGAACCATTTTTTTTGTTTGTTTGTTTTCTTTTTTATGTTTTAGCATCTTTAGAGATAGACAGTCTAAAATCTTTTGCTTGGAGTGTGACAAATTGGTATTGAGTCCTCCCCTTTTGGTATCATAATAATTGTCATAACAATTAATAAGATTCTAATTTTGATGAAAGTGCAATATGTTTTATTTTTTTAAAAAAGGGATATATTTTGCCAATGAAGGGTTTCTAGTTTATCAGTCATTTTAACTGTTGTAGAAATTATATTTATGAAAAACCTCATTCATTTACCATAGTACATAAAATATTTTAAAACATTTCATTAAATGTACATGGACAATGCATCAAAGGATTGATGATTTGGTTTGCTTGTGTGAATGCCTGCTCCTGCAGTAGGTAGAAACACTATGTGAATGAGTTTTAAAGTCTTATGCAATTATGTTATTTATTTATTTTAAAAGAATAATGCTGACTAATTGTCATAATGTTTTAACATAAACATAGACAATTGTGCATGGGATTTTCCTGAAAAATAATTTTAATATCTGCTTCAAATATTGCACCACTAATCTGTGAAAGGCTGATAAGCAATTGGGCAGATTATTGAAACACTTCTCGTTCAAAATTTGTGCTCGCTTGCATGCATGTGAGATTGGAAGTTATCCGTTATTGAATTAACACCCCCCCCAAAGAATATTGTGCTGAATACATTCAGGTAGATCCCCTAGCTACATGGGAATGAATGTTGGGACTAATGCCTTTAAAGTCTTTAGCAGTTCTACTGTTTACTGTTTAACACAAAAGTTAAACAAAAAGAGAAGCCTCAAAAGAGACAAAGTTTTTGTCTTAAGTATGTGGTGTGGAACGTCTAACTACCACAACTATTAGCATTGCAGTGCCACTTCATTGTAACAACTTTGTTTTTTCTTTCTGGTACAGCATGATGGTTTTATTTGCTTTAACTGAAAAAAATAGTATGTATGTGCTGTTATCACTCAGAGGATATAATTTATTTATACAGTTTTAATGGTGTGTTGTTCCAATTGTTGGCTAAAGCTAAGGGACTTGCAAAAGTTAAACTTACTTTGTGGCAGTTTAAGTTAAACACTACTTTGCATGGTTTATTTACACCTTATATTAAATTCACCATGGGATATCAAACAGAGCAGTCAGCTGCCAGTTGCATCCCTGTGCAGTAACACAGTGGTGTTTTTTGCAGTGTATTGAGACTGCTACAGTATGTGTGACCTGTGTGGAAGGAAGACAACATCAGAAAGAAAAAATACAACTTTTTTTTTTTAAACATGCTTCAAATGTAGAAACAGACACTCTCCAGCTGTAAGACCCACACATGATGTGCAGTTGGATATTTTTATGTGAAGATGTCAAACTGTTTAACCCTTTTCTTTATGGAGCTATGTATATGGCTTTTTCCTTTAGATTATTTTCCCTCCAGTTTTGACAAACACATAAGAGCTGTAATGACTAAGGGTTAAATAAGACAGTATTTGGGATGTTTTTAACAAGCAAACATGCATGTTGGTACTGTTTATATATAGATTATATACTATTTGTAAGCATTTTTACAGAGCACAGTTCAGAATCTGGTATTAGTTGGTATTTTTCTAAAATGTGCACAGCTGTATTTTGACAATTAAGACAACTTGTTTGTAACTGGTCAATGTAATATATATGCAGCATTTGACAAGAAACCATCTTATTTGTATTTGGTCAATGTAATATACACTACATTTTGGACAGCAGTTTGCTGCCACTAAATTTATTTAAATATTTTACTGTTTGAATAGCATATTAACAGCATTGAACATTGTTAACGAGCTGAGCTGTAAGACTTTTTGATATTTCCTGCCCATCAAACCCCAAGGATATCTGTAAAGTTTTTTGGAGATGTATTTCCATGAGAAATAATAAAAAGACAACAACCAGTTCATTGCCGTTTTTCAATTTGTTTGTGTCAATGACTTAATTGCTTTGGAATTTCTTTCACATTGAGCTTATACGTCACTCAGTTTGGTTGCTCTGGTTCCATTGTCAAATGACTCCAGTAGACAATGTGAATTGCATGTTTGATATATGTGTTGTCCTGTGAAGTTACTCAGACTGATGCATGTGACGTATATGATGTTTTATGTTGGATAATGGAATTGACCCTAGCTAAATTGTATGATTTTAGCTAATAACTGCAACACTGAATGTATGTAGAAAGACATATATACTGTAACTACCACTCCTGGGTTACTGTGGTGAAAGGTTGGAGTGTTCCTCACTCTTGACCTTTATTTTCTATGAGTAGAGAAACATCATTCTCTTAAATTGTGTTTAGGAAGAGTAAAGAATGCAATTTAGCCTCCTAGCTAATTGTTGCTACTAATTGTCTAGGTCCCATTACCTATAGTTATAATACAAGTTAAGTTTTATAAGGAAAGAAAAAAAAGTAATGACAAGCATGCAGCCTGCCTTTTTAATTAAGAATGAATGTCCTGCTGCCAAAATCCTATTTATGCAGCTGCCTCTTGATGTGAAATGTATGAAAAATGTTCTCCTTTGTAGTGACCCATTTTAAAATAGCTTATGTTATCTACACTTACTGTATGTGTGTGTGTGTGTGTGTGTGTGTGTGTGTGTGTGTGTGTGTGTGTGTGTGTGTGTGTGTGTGTATAAACAAGCTATATTTTTCATAAGCCTGTTAAGACAAAAATCATGTTTATGACATGTCTCAGTATTCAGACTATATCCAGTCTTCAGCAGTTGTTCACAAAATATTTAAAATCACATGTATTATATTCTTAATAGACATGACTTTTCTACAAAAAGTTAACTCTGGTTCTCATTTGGTTTTGGCAGGATTTCTATAAATCATCCATCAATGTTTATTTCATAAATGCAGGAAATAAACTAGAGTTTACACTCCACCTGAAAACAAATAATTTATCAAAATGTATACAACAATTTAGTAATCTATAATAAGGTTTTTATTGCTTACTAGCTTGCTGTAAAACCATAAATAAACATGACTCATGTACACTATGTACAGTATAGTATAGAAAAGCATGATTTAGCTAATTATCACCTTTCAGCTTGATATTGGCTCACTTTCTCTAAACCTGTTATGATACAGTAATATCTGAGTGGCTATATCTGGCCTGTTAAAGTAAAAATGGAATATAGGCAACAGCATACATTCATCGTTCATTATTTTAGATTTAAGTCCCCTGCCCTGTTCATCCTCTTTGATGTCTTCTTCTGTTTTCTGTAATTGGTCAATAGAGAAAATGGTAAGTGACAAGATTGACTGCTGATGAGGTTTTCACAGCCCTGCAATGGTGCCTGTGACAGTTAGCCAGTCAGGTTAAAGCATACGTTTCTATTTCAAGTTCAGAATGTTGGCACCAATTCAAACATATACCCCGTACAAATATAAACTGCAGCCTTTTAAGTATACATGCATCTTTATGAAGACACAGCTAGCATGTCAGAGAGACAAGGGCCATTTGCATTTGTTACCTTGGCAACCGTGACCCTGAACTGTAGGCAATATAAGATGCAGCATGTTGAGGGGGGACTGCAGTATTTTAACAAAGGAACAGTAGCTGGGGGTTGGTTTTGATATAATGATAGAAGCAATGAACTTGCCACTCACTGTGTCACCTGTCTCCACTGTCTCCCATTTTGATATTATGGAATTATCTTTATCTGGAGTTATCTTTATCAATTTTAGAGACGATGATCTTGTCAGCATGGATGCATTCAGAGACAATAGCGATTGTCTCTGGTGATCTCCCTACAGGAAGTCTTCAGTTTCCATTATAATCCATGTCTAATTACAGCACTGTCTGAGCGATGTACCATGTCAGCAGTCAGGAAGTATTAGCTGTTAATTTATGAACCTCTCGTGGTATGAAGCTGTAATTATAATGCATGCAATTACGAGGTAGTTTTCTTTCCTGGTTGAAAAGAACATAAGCACTAGGTGAGCAGTCTACGAGAGAAGATGACAGCATTAGATTAAAAAATGTGTGAGTGAGGTAACATAGACATACATTTCAAAACAACAGAGGTGCAAAATGTCGACTAGATGACAGCAACACAAATAATGGAAGCAAACAGGACCACATTGTTATATAATTGATAGATTTTTACACAAAAAATTGTCTTTAATATATGAAAATACCTCAAATAATGTATAATGCATATAAGTTATAAATAGGTAATAAATCCCACTTGTAATATCAAACTTCTTCAGTGGCCATCACCTCCAAAATCGGATTCAGCCATGTTTCTAAAATTGGATTATAGCTTGTAAGCAGGGAGACGATATCATCGGCAATGTGTTTTTAAAACTGTTGCTGACATTAGTAATGAGGGGATCTGCTTTCCATACCAAGGATAGCTTCAGAAGGATCTATTCCATAATGTACTACGAAACACCACAGTCTTTTATACTGCATATATTCTCTACACTGACCATGGCTGGGGATTAATCAACATTTACCCTTATCCTCAGTGATCATTTGTATCTTCACTGACACGGTTTGGCATTTTTGCAATTGCAAGTACAACCTAAGGACAAATGTTGATTGAATCTGAGGACATGTTTTTACCATAAAAAACAATATCTAATGTTGGACTACTTCAGTGGTATTGGTGTTTTTAAAATAATATTGGATTTATTTTTAGGGGGCATGCTTTGTTTTAATACAGTCAAAAGGTGTGAACATATTGTTTATGCATGCATTTATAATTTGGATTATATTATTTAGGTTTTTTTGCAATCAAAAGGCATGTATTTTTCAAAATGACAATAGATGACATGTAAAAATTCCCATATTGTCTCAATAACATTTTGCTCCTTGTGTTCCTGTGATGTCTTCTGGAGCATTGCTTGACATTCAGCATTCTGTTAGCAGTTTTAGATGATTGTAATGTGTTGATACTATAACAATTGAAAAAACTGCTTTTTTTAGTTCAAACAAATGCATGTTAAATGTAATGACCAAAAAGGCAGTATTGTATATACTGAAAGTGCATGAGGTTTATCAATGACTTTCCCTTTTATATTCCATTATGGTAACAGACAATAAATTCATGATTATTGGTCGATTTATCTTTTTTTTTTAAAGTGGTTAGCTTCTTACTATCCCCTGGAAATCCCCCAGGGCAGAACTCATAAATTGGTGTCAGTATTTCACTGTCAGTGCATCTTGGTGACAAGCCAGACTCTTATAGTTCTTGGAAACCAGAAATTTACCTCTGAACATGTATGCTTGTGGTGTTTCTCCCATCTCTTCATAAATGGATTTTCATGATATTAGGCCCTTATTCAATGGTATCTTAACTGTGCATCAGATATCATGTTTTATTTCATTTTTATTACAAGCAATGCTCAGTTTTAGTAATCATCTTATAATGCCATGGTGGTGGAAAGAGAATTGTACACAAGTTCAAATGACTTCATACAGCCCACAGCATACAGCAATATTTGGAGCTATGTCTAAAGTGTGAAAAGTAAACAAGGCAACTTCATCGATGACCTATTTGCTCCCCATGTGAGCCTTCGCCTGCAGAATGCCTCCCTGAGCACAGAGAGCTGTTATCCCGTTGCCACTGAAAGTCACTCTCATTTTGTAGTAGGTTGAAAGGCATGTCTTTGAAGCTGAGCTCTTAATGAGGTGACATTCGCTGAATGAACCTCTCTCCTATTACCATGGCAGATTCACAATCCAAAATGACACACATAATACTTTCACTGACACAATTATAATGAAAACAGTTGAGGCTGCTGCAATACTCTTTCTGTGTAACCACAACATTGGTCTCTTACAATTTTTTAAATTATATTTTGTCTGCTGATTATAAATACAGGTATGCATAAAGATGAAATCAAGACCAAATGAATTAAGAAATGAGACCCCTTTTCTATCGTATCTTTGATTGTGGGTGCATGATCTGTAGGAAAACATTTGCAAACATATTCACATAAGCAATTGCATAGCCTGGAAAATTAAAAAAAAATATCAAAACTGCCTATGCAACAATTAAAACAATAAAAACATTTTATTTTATAGCCAATCTAGAAAATGCTATATGATCCACTCTGATAATAGTATGGATAATGAAAATTATTGGGTAATGAAAATTACATTTAGGCCCAAGGTTGGGTCACATGTACTATGTGGCTCCAGCTTGTAGGGGTTAAGATGACAAAAGAGTAGCAATATCTGAGATCTGGCTTCAGGCTTTGGGATGAGCTGTGTTAAATTGAAAGTGACAAGCTGTTCTCCTTTGTGCATTACGAATGCTCAAAGACCACGATGCTATCTTACACATGCAGACAGTAATTCTGCCTCCTTTTCATCCAGGAAGCTGCAGTCATCGTCCATAAAGAGTCCGTGGGCCTATTATTGATACATTTTGCTTCGCTTTTCACTTTGGTCTGTGGCTTAACAATAGCCTCTCTTAGCGGGATGTCCCCAGCAGCATTTTGCCAATAATTAAAAAAATATATTCTTTCAACATTTTTGCATGATTGCAACATTTTTGCAGAAGAGATTTAATTAAGCTATATGGAAGACATATTCCGTGATTTACATATTTTCACTAGCTCTACAAAAATATACAATATGGCAATACTTTAAATACACATGAAATCTCTTTCACAAAAACAGCTCAGTGGAGTGCTTAAGTGTTGTTTCTCACAGCTTGGACATCAGGTGAAAGTGATATCATGGACTTTATTTTAAGGGAGGGCCATTCTCAGGGGTATTCTTGCCCTCTCAGGGGACAGAGAAGCAATCCTTTAATGCATTGAGGTAACCATAGATTCAATGGAGCTCAGACCAGACTCACGCACTTTTGGGATTTCAGCGGGACTAGACCATTGGTCAGTTATAGGTGTGCTTCTTGTCCAGGTCATGAACCCGGTGTATCTTTCACTGAATGGTTAATAAGGTAAAATAACTGTCTGGCCCTGATGGGGCTGGATTGCTACAGGAGCAGAGGAAGGCTTAATGCAGCATAGCTTGAGCTGTGTGTGTGAAGGGAGACCTGCTGAAAGGACCACTGTGGCTTACCCTCACACCAAAATAGTGAGCACCAGCTGCGGCTGCTGCAGGGGTGTCAGATTCGAGAGCGTTCAAAGCGGCGGTGGATCAGCCTTTCATTTCATCATCTGCATAAACAGTGGATGGGAGCAAATGGAAGGTCACTGTGAGATTGTGTTTGTTTGCTTGTTCCTTGTTTTGTTTTTGGCTTTTCTTTTCTGCCACAAATGTCCTCTGCACTCCTTGGTCTCTCTCAGCAGGAAAGCCTTCTCACTGCTGGCTGTTATTCCACATTTAAAGTTTCTGTTTGAATGTGGAACTTGAAATGAGAACTGTGCAAGCCGAAATTAAGCTGTTCGCTGGGTGCAACAGTAACCAACTTTCAAAGTGCCGCTGCTCCAGGGAATGTATTGCAAGGTCTTATGGCTGTAGTGCTCTGCCAGTCAGTAGGATCAACGAGGCTGAATTGCTATAGTTGACACACACATTTTTTATGACGGTAGCAATAAAAGCCAACATTATGACCTGCCTGTATACTGAAAGCAGACTGCCTACTTGGGTGCCTTTTGTAAGAACAATCAACAACAGCTATTTTGTCCCAGGTCACCCACTGGTCCTGTTTTTCCACTCAGCTTCCATCCAACTCCAGCCCTGACAAAAGCAAGGGCTGGGTCTCTTGGTATTACCCTAACCGGTTTCCTTTTGTGAGTGACTGCGGGACGTGATTCGCATGTTGCTCAGTGGAAAAATCACAGATACTAATCATTACGCTTTATTAGCCATATAAATGTTCATATATCTCTGTCTTCCCTCATGTACAGATGGAAATAAAAATGCTTATTTCCCAGACACCAAAGCCGAACTCAAACTACCCATGCCGATGAACTTTTAGGAAATCTGTTGTCATGTAAACTGATGTTCTGTTAATCATCCTTTCTTGGCACATTAGTTGTGATTTTTGTCTAATTTTGTGTTTCTAACTGTTTAAGCATGCACAGGAACTTCATACTTGTGATGAGTGCATGTATAACTAGTATTGACTATACATTCCATTTATATTACACTACAGGTATTAAACAGAAGCTCTTATCCAGAATGACTTATAATGTAAAGTGCACAAGTCGGGGACATAGTGCCTGTAACCCCTACAGGGAGGTTGCCAGTCCTAGATGCCAGAAATGACAACATAAGGTAAGACTCAGACCCTGTAGAATAACCTGTTGAAATAATTACCCAGAACATATATGACAATATATAACATAGCATAAGACAACTCAAGCCACCAGCAATACATTCATAGTATAAGAATGCAAGAATTAAAAAGTTATTTGCAATACTGACATTTGAATAATTGCAGTTAAGAAAGCCAGCTAACTAAACTAATTGCAGAGCACTTTTTCTGTGATTCCCAGCTGTCAGTCACTCACCTTGATCATAATATCTAAATGGTACATAGGCATTGTACAGGTATAAAACTGTGCTTCAATTTGCCAAGTTTTGTAACTTTTTAAAGTTTATGAAATCTACTGTCAAACATTAAACAATAATCCAAAACTGAACAGTGAATTCTATGTACTGAACTACAGGTACTTGGTAATAGCAAACCATTATCATTATATACAAACCCTGTGGTAATCATTGATTTATCATGCAGACCTTTACTCATGAGAGCACATTTGACCTTAGCATGATACAATACACTCTCTTATTGATGGGTATGAAGCGTAAAGTGACTATATTATATTGACACTGTTTTTACTTGATCCTGATCAATGGAATTTATTGAACTGCAATGAACACAATATCCTTGATTTTCCCAAATAATCCTTTATGGGTATTCAAAAGGCTTATAAGCCATCATTGAGCAGTTTCCTATTCATTAGTACGAAAATGATTGATGATTTACTCATATTATTTACTTATTTATATATAAATGTGTAAATAAGGAAGCTACATTTAGTAAATAATTATGCCTGTTGAAGGCGGTGTTTATACCCAAGCCAGTTCAAAGACCATAGGCAAGGTTGATCTGAGCGATGGAGCAAATGCCTGCAGAAATCAATCATGGTTAAAAAGACAAATCTGCCACAATCCATAGGCATTATCATTTGTGCTAACAGGTAAATAAACAAATCACTTACAGTGATTAATAAACTGACTACCAATTATCAAAAATCTATTTAACAATGGCTTCTGAGCTACAGGCCATAAACTAAACTGTTACCAAACAATCATACAGTAACCCATGATCACTAAGTAAAAGGCAAAGAATCTGGACAGTATGTTTAACATCTTCTAATAAAAAAGACAGCTGGGACTTACTGAAAAAAATTTGAAGTATTAAATTGTTCAGCACAGTTCATGTCATTGTTAATTAGATTTTTAGGGCTCATGCTGTAATATGATAATAAACATATTGAAAATGATGGTTCCCTTTGTTAGACGCTATGCTGGAAAACACTATGAAGAAGTGCATGGCTGTTTTGAACGTGTGTGCTTGGAAGAGACATTTGCAGAAACAGTGGGGTTTCTGGGTGTGCTCTCTAACATGTTGTTTTATCTTCCCTTGAATGAGCTGCCTGTTTTGGAATGACTCAAAACTTTATAAAAAAAAAATATTTTGAGTATTACATAAAACATTACAGCCTGTAGCAAGCTGATTTCCCTCAGGACTAATGCAGTTTTCATTTATTCATGCTTCATAAGCTTAGTCACCTATTGTCTTATGTTACCTTACCCCAACTATTAATCAGTTTTTCCCACTTCAACCTGACTTAGTCTCATTTGCCTGAATGTCCATGGCTGTCTTGTATGAATTGTCTGGCTTTCCTATAAGCATTTCATATGTGCTGCTCCAGTCGAGCATCCTCTATAAAAGTATGTATGGAAAGTTCATTTAAGTAATGCACCATTCACTCTAGGATGAAAAATCAAGACATGATAAACTAATATGCTACGATTAAATTTGTTTTTATTTCAACTATAAATCTTGCTGAGATATACAATATGCTTAGATAGATATAATATCCGGACAATGAAGAGATTCTCACAAACATGACAAGTGGGAATTGTAAGGGAGGACAGAGAAGTAACATGATATAAATTTACACTGAATAGTTTTTTTTTGGGCTGTTTGTTCTAAAACTGGACAAGCAATTTTTTATTGTTTAAACTTTTTGCTTCACAGATTCAAGTGTTGAAGCAGTAAATTGATTTTCTGTGGGAGTTTGCATTCATTTGCTTTTGACATACCACCACTGAAAGAAGGAGTGAAGAAACACATATTAAAAATAAACCATGAATGTGCTATTTGAGAAATATTTCAGTCAGAACAGCCAAGGTCAACCAGCATCAGTTACAGGCTACAGCTGAGAGCAGGCGACAAACCTTAAACGTCTCAGACTACATATATGGTCTCATATTTCACTGATCATCACTTCTTCCTTATAAAAGGAGGGTACCTTTTTGCTGGGTACCAGGACAAAGTCGCTGTTTGAACAGGCCACTGCCCACATCTGCATCTTTGCTTCCTCTCTTCTAAGAACATGCTGATTCAGAGGAAATAAATGCCAAATCCATGTTGTCATTAGAGATTTTCAAAGGTGGAGTTAAAAAAGTAAAGAATTTCAAATGATGGGATTTGAACAAATTATAGCAAAACCTCAATCAGCTTCTCTGTTCAAATTTATAACACATGCTTTTTGGATACA
This sequence comes from Albula goreensis, assembly GCA_022829145.1. NCBI lineage: Eukaryota > Metazoa > Chordata > Actinopteri > Albuliformes > Albulidae > Albula > Albula goreensis. The sequence goes on from CM040756.1 coordinate 16,142,287, forward strand.
GTATATCTACTTTATATATACCACTCTTCATTCTTTTAAAGGCATCATCTGGTTATCATTTATCAAATAAAGCCTAATTGACACTGTTATGCAGCACCTGATTAAATATACTTAAATATATAATTTGTGGCAAAAAGTAAAAAAAGATGTGAAAGAGATGTTCATACATTGTTCAAACATTCACACGCATATTCACTCTGACATGCATGCACATACAAAATTCACATTTCAGAAACAGCTCCCACTAATTTATTCAATGTTGTTCTGTAAAATTGGTATGTGGCTCCCCTCTGCACCCTCTCAGCAGATTCTCTGCCTCACCTCTTCACCTGATGCACACACTGGGTCCCTCTGAGGTTCCTTAATTAACCCTGCTCCCTCTCTCTCAGGGCCATTAGAGCTAGATTGATAGACTAGTGAGGTCAGTGCCCAGGGGGTCAGCCATCCAGCCTCACCTGCTGTCCCCTGTCAACGCCGGTGCTGGCAGCCCCTGTGCTGCAACACTGCACCGCCTGGCCTGCACCAAAACCCCAGAGCTGGCATTCGAGCCAGCACACTGAAGCACCACCCCTCTGCACCCAGTGCAATATTACCATCCAGATCTCACCGCTACACAGTCAGTGTTTGAACAGCGGTGGCAGAAACACTTCTGATTGGAAATAGATCTCACTGGGATCCATACTGACTGACCTACCTCTGTTTCAGGGGTTGGCTTCCAAAAAGTAGTGGACACCTAAAAGGACTGTTACATTCCATGATTAGCAACAATCATTGCTTTTTTAAGTCACATATTTCATTAGCTATTTCTAACCAAGTTTACTTCACTGAATAAAAATTCATGTTACAAAATGCACAGATCAATGAATGAGAAAAAAAACAATATAGTCAAGTAAAGTTATTTAAATTAAATTACATTAACTGGAAACAAACCAAAACAAATTTACACATAAACTGTGCTAACAAGGAAAATGGTAAAAGATTCCAGGGAATCAAATGGGTGGTCAGCTCTACAGTAATTGCTAATGCGAAGCAGCTGGGAATGAGCTGTTTCTAGGGGTCAAGGCCAAGAACCACCTAAAAAAAGTAAGGAAAAACAGGAAAGCTTTCATTTTTGCCAGACCAACACATTCCCGATGGTGTTTCCTGTCAATCATAATGTTTTATAGACTGAGGTGCATGTGTGTTATTACACATTTAGTCCAGCTTGGTTATGGTTGGTGTATTAATATAATAAAGTTATTTTCAATACATAATTTGTCAAACGAAAACACACACATGAACAGACATTGTCTGGTGCACAGTGGTTCTGGAAAATTATGACCCAGGTATTGTCATTTTCAGTGCAGATACAATTTATCAACTACAGATCCAAATTCCACCTACCACCACAGTGAATCATGACTGGTTTTGATATGACAAATACACCTTCATGTATGTTTTGTTAACAAACCATGCATTCACCAGTGTTATGCTAATGGAAGTCAATAGGTAAAAATGGAAGTACGCAAATAGAAAGAGTTTCCAGTCCATCTTTTAAAGCTTTAAATTGTTTGTTACAGGTATTCTGAATCATCTACATCCAATTATCATCTGTATCAGATAATACAACTGTATTTCTTTCTACCAACTATTTCCAAATGTCAGGCTTTACATTGCATCTCTTCAGTATTGCGCTTCTATTTTCATTTCCAACTATGTTTATGGTTCCCTTGAGCATAGGTAAACTGCAGACATAACCAATACCCACAGCTGCCTAAAATAACGAAGACATGCAGTAGGTTTACCACATCTATATAGATACGACGGGGATCTGGCCCTTATCTACAGAAGTAAACATTGAAAAATGGATTCTTTAACCCTATGGGTTTCACATTTTCCTTTATTTTTTCTATTATTTTAACTTGTATGTAATAATTACTAGGACTGCATTTTAAAGAATCACCCTGGTTTATTTAACAATGACATGCTATGAATATATCACACTGACCTAATGATTCAATGGGAGCTATGTGGGTCACTTGTCCTGCAGTGGTGAGGCTTTACTGATTGTTACATCAGTAATACTGTGCTATAAACATTTAACATTTGCAGTTAATGATTATGATACATTATCTACTCCATTGTGGCTATCTGACAGAGTTGTAACCCATTTGATAGAATTATGATGCATGTTAATAATGAGACTCCACACATTCCTTATGATATCAGAAAGTCAAATTTGAAAATCTTTCCTATGACCACTTCTAAAATTGTTAGGCTGCACCTACTCTTGTTTTCTAAGTTTAAAGCCCAGTTTTTTTTTTCCAGAATTTCTGAAAAAGATTTGAATAGCCTACATACATTACACAAAAAGTACCTATGAAAAAGTTTCAGCACAGTGTACATTGGTGAGAGGCAATTTGAGAGAAAAACTCATTAAGTTGTTGCTTTATCTGTAGTCCCACCCAACTATGTGAGCATTGGGTGACAATATGAATAAGGCTGCTCAGCTAATTGTTTCCAGAGCACTGCTGTCATAACGGCACTGCGCCTCAAAGTTTGGCATGGTTGATTTTTTTAAAGACTTAATGTTATCTGATTAACTCATACATGCACCATGTAATCTAAAAAAAAATATTGTTTTGATCAACAACAGCTGGGCCTACAATAGGCCTATATTAGAAATGGTTTAAATACTGTCATTGGATGTGATGCTTAAATTGTATTTAATATATGTAATTTCAGAAAATAAGCACAAATCACAGCAAGAACTATCTGATTTCTCTGAAATATGCCCTGTGTGTTTGCTTACTCTTTTGAGGCAGTAATTACAGAATTACATGTATTTAAACAGTCAGAATTATTTAGGAGACAGTGTCGATGGAATGGCAGTGAAAGTCTGTTTAACTTTTTGTTAATGACAAAGACAGCAGTCAAATTGGAGCGACATTTAGAACGTTCATGAACATACTGCGAATTCAATCTAGCCACGGTCGCCCGAATGAGTATAAGCAGTTTGAGTATGGCAGTAACATGACTAAACCCATATTACCCCCTAGTGGTATATAACGATCACAACCAAAACAATTTATTGAATCGTCCACATAAATACCAAAAGTATTAATATATTATTAAATACGAAAAAAAGATACTTGTCCTACTACTCCTACGAATAAACATGTACGCTGTGTTTTATTTTAATAGTGTTACAGATATGATGATACAAACATACAGTATTTTCAACCACCGATTTGTTCATTTATGTAGCAATGTTTACAATGTATGCTGCACATTGTTTTTAACTTGGCAGTTAAGAATCAGCCTCTGCGTTAAGCCTGGAAATATAATATGTAAGACTAGGACATCCTAAATCTATGTATATTATTCCTGCAGTATTCTTTACCCACCACAGTGTGGCACTCTGCTCATGCACGCATGCACACACACGAAAGCACATACAGTCTGCCAAGGAGGGGAATTATATAACACACGAAAAAGTTGTCAATAGAAACTTATAAAGTTATATACAAACTTACTAAATAAATTTACATTTAACAAAGGGTGGTGTCATTTCTTCAAGGCAACTTTTTTTTTGTTTGTTTAAAATTCTAATTGTCAATGACGACTACAAACAATAAATTAAACAATGCTGATTTAATTTAGTCGTGGATTAAAACATCAGTTTGCCAGACATTTCCACCGCATAATACTTGCATATTTTGACGTTTCACAGTTTGAATCATTATTCTTTAGTCATATTTCAAGGCCAGTTTATGAAAGGCCAATGAATACTGCTGCTACCACTACTACATGATAAATAGTAAATTTACTCTGGAAAATAACTGTCATGATTGAGGGAAACGCATGTGCAGAGTTTACTTTGATTTTCAGTTTTTCAGTACGAGCCAAACTCTGGTCCTGAGACATCATACTTGCACAGCAGCAGTTCGCCCAGGGTACAACCATCAGGGATTACTAATGACGGATGATTTTCAGGGGAATAATCCGCGTCTGAATGAATTGAAGAGTCTTTCCAGCTGGTCACCTGCCAGTTATGTTCCTTTCTGAGAACTAATTCCGTTCTCCCCAGTCCTCCTGTCCCACAGCACAAACGACAGTTAAGTACTGCCTAATGCAGCTCGCCAAAATGCGACCCATTTTTGCCATGCCTTGTCATGATTTTTACTTCCAGATTTATCATGGGTTTAGATAAATTTACATTGATAAATTATGTAACCCACATGTTTCCATTTTTATTTTCACAAGTAATACATACAAAGAAAAGAAAAATACAGAAAACACATAATTTACTGTTACACAGCTGTTGTTTTAGTTACAGAGGGTACTATACATATAATTTTTTTTTTCTAAACGTTCTTTATTGTTGCACAGTCGCACTTTACTCACCCAGGAACGAAATGTGTGGAACTGAGTTATCCAACGGAAGTGAATGGTGACGGGCTTCCTGTTGCAGTTGAAAAGTGAAGATAGCTGAAGCTCCAGAGAAGAAGAAGCAGATTGTAAAAAACTGTAAACTGTAGTGGGAAAGGTTAGTTGTGGAATGATTTCGCAAATTTATTTCATACAAACTACATATAACTGTTTTTACTGTCGTGGTAGCTGTATGACTTGCTTTTTTATAATCACACGCGTAAGTTAGCCTCGTAGCCTGTTATTATTATTAAATTGTGATAGTATGAGCTAGCATTAGCTTCAGTTATCGTGGAAATGGGCTTTTTAAGATGAAAGCAAACATTAACCTTTTAGCTATTAGTTACTTTATTAAATTAACCATTTACATACAACTGTAAAAAGACCATTAAGTGGTTCTTTCGTTTATCTGCTAGTCGTGGTAATGAATGAAAACATATGTTGTACGGTGTATTTTTGTCCCGAGGTTGCAGTTGCATAAATTATCTTGCTAACTATATTAGTTAACAGTCTGTCGTGTATGTGAATGAGCCAGTTCAAGCACTGTGGGTCCATTTTGGTTATGATCGGTTATACTTTGCAAACTTCTCGATATGCACTTGAATAAGGGTTGCATGACTATTTTGTGATGAGAGCATACATTGTAGTGATAGTAGAGAAATCGAACAAACTGAACAGCTGTCTCCAAAATCTCTCAGCTGTCCTCCATGCCGGAATACTGGGTGCGTGTGTGTGTGTTTTATAAGGTAGAACTGTTTCTACGTTATTATCGAATGTTCTGTAGTCTTTCTGGCGATGTGCAACATCAGCAGTGTAGGGATGCCCATGTACATTTAATATAGTATTTTTATCCTTAATGAGTCGTGAGCGAGTTTCGAAGCATAATGTAGCATGCGCGATTGTCTGCCGATTAACAGCCGCGGTATGCAGCGTAAACGTTGGGCGCTTTCACGTTTCTTCTGTTTAATGTCATAATCCACTGTGACCGGTGTCTTGCATTAGTTGTTGGCTAATTGAAGTGTTTAAAGTGGTCTTTGTGTTTTTATTTTCTTCAGGAATAAAGAAAAACATATTAAGGAACGATGGGTGAGCTATTTACGATATTGTATTATTTATTATTATTTAGTCATTTCAGTCATGATACACACTGTTAGAGTTCTGTTTTCTGTATTTTGTAGTAATTGGGAGATGTGGACTTGGAATCTGAACCTAGTCAGGTTCAGTCTTTAGATATACAATATAACGAGTAGAAACTAGTAATAATACGTTAGAATATGTGGAAACTATACATAATTGAAGGAAATAAAAAGAAGCAAAAAATATCCCGAGACTAAGCATCAGATTCATTGGACATTCATGTCATTCTTCATATTATGTCAGTTCTTTATTGAAAGCAGTCCGTTGTTTCAATTGTGGGAAGAAACTATTTTGAAGCCTTGCAGGTCATTTTGGACGGTGTTGCAAATTTGTATCCCCCAGACAGTGACGAGAAGACATATGGAGGCTGTGAAGGGCCAGATGCTATGTATGTAAAGCTGATCTCCTCGGATGGCCATGAATTCATTGTGAAGAGAGAACATGCCTTAACCTCTGGCACAATCAAAGCCATGTTGAGTGGTCCTGGTGAGTGCTTATACATTAAGTCTAAAGGGGGAATTTGACTAAGCATAGGACTAGATGTATAGAAAATTGTTTTTAAGAAAGTGCTAAGATGGTTTAAACCAATCATCTCAACATTGGACAGATCAGGAGGGGTAAGAAGCCATTGTACAATGTATATTAATCGAAATTGTTCTTCACGACCAGAGGATGTCAAAAAGGTCAAGTAACCATTCATTATGTGCAGTTTTATGCTTGTTCTATGATTCTGATCTAAAAATATGGCATGTAATTGAATCAATCCATTTACTGACTGTTTTTAAAATAGTTTTAAATGAATAGGTGTAATGGAGACTTGTGATTACTTCAGCAGCAGCACTTCCTGCATGAGTGCAGGTTGCAGAGCAATAACATAAGAACATAAGAATGTGTCATGACTAGAACAGGCCTTTTGGCCCAACTAACCTTGCCAGTTTAACTAAAGAATATCCAAGGCCTCGTCAAGCCTGGCCTTGAACATTGCAAGGGTCTCTGCCTCAACTACATGACATTATAATGTGTACCTTGTACTGATAACTCTTTAAATAAAAAGTAAAATAATACTTCCTTATATCAGTGCAGAAATTACTCTTAACTAATTTCCATGTATGTGCCCTTGGTCTACAGACTGAACATACCCTAGAAATGTATTGAAGTTTACCCTATTTAGTAGGGGTTCGGCTGATATGGTTTTTCTCAATGCTGATACAATAATGATTATCAGTGACAAAAAGAGGACGATAACAGGTATTTCAGGCAGATAGTAGAATGTTTTTAACATGTTTTTTTTTTGGTGTTAAGAAATAGGCTGTGACGGCATGGACTTAATTACAAACCCTCTTTACTATATGTTTTCAGGCATACATCACCACTATGAAAGTCAAATAAAGAGCAAAAAGATCAAATGAAAATTCTTTCTCAAAGATAAAAATTAACTAAAATTTGCTCCAATTTGGTTTTCTGAACATAAGATAACGTTGTCTGTCTCGGCCAGTGAGGAACTTTTGTGTAAAGAATGTTAGCCATACCAATAGCATTTTTTTCTGACAGAGGAGATGCGTCGGGGTAGTACTCACATTGCTTTTAAGTAAGTTTTAAATAAGTTTTTTTTTTTCGGCAATTTATATAAAAATATAATAATGACCGATAATTCAAAATGTTCAAATATCACTTCAACAATGGTTCTTATATCTCGGGTAACACATTTTCATGAAGTTAATATTTTCTGCATTGATCTACAGCAGTAACACGTGTTGTAGATGTATATTTTATATATTTTTTTTATATCAATATCAATTATCAAAATATCAATGTTTTTCAGTATGGGTGAACTGATACTACTTGCAGGTATAAGTACTCAGCTCATACAGTACTTCAATATTAGTATCATAATTACAGTTTTAGAAGTACTGTACATACATGCACAGGCCTGTTGGGTGTAGTCTGCGTGTTGTATCCACAAGCATGACAGCAGGTGTGTACAATGCAGTCATTGCAGCAGTGTGGCAGTTATTGCAATTGGCCAAGATTACAAAACTGCTATCTGCAATGTGTGTATGCAATGGGAATGACATTATTGCACTCATACTTGCAACATAAATATTTATTTTGATTTACAGTTTAGGTTGCTAAACCATTGAAAGCATTATTCTTATGCTTTTGTTTGCCTTTGAAACACTGAAAACATCAGAAATTTCTGTGGCAATGACATGTATTTATTATTGTAGGCTTTTCTCCCTCAGATCATCACAACATGGTCACTGGCTTAATGGATCACAAAATTAATGTAGGTCTGACCACAGGAGCATAGTGTACTGCATAGTTACTCTTTACCCAAGTAGTTTGTTGTGCTTTAAACAAAGGGCAGTTGTATACAAGCCAACAAAAATGACTGACATGAACTTTTTAATGCTTCTTTTCAGGTCAGTTCGCTGAGAACGAAACTAATGAAGTAAATTTCAGAGAGATCCCTTCTCATGTTCTTTCCAAAGTGTGCATGTACTTCACATACAAAGTTCGCTACACTAACAGCTCCACAGAAATCCCAGAATTCCCCATCGCGCCTGAGATAGCACTGGAACTGCTAATGGCTGCAAACTTCTTAGATTGTTAAATGAAAATCATAAAGCTAAATATTTAATTTTTGTAACTTCTTGTGTTCCTTGTATAATTGTTTAACTTGTTTGTCATATACTTGAGATACAGGTATAAGAATGTGCTGTGTGAAATTGATTTTGCACAAGACCACCAACTCAGTTACTAGATGCCATCTTGTAGTGAGCAGGTGTTAAATTTTAATATAATAAAGTGATCTGGCTGTCCAAGAGGTTTTTGTTGTACTTTGCTTGTTGCAGTGTCCTAAATGTCCTTGTATTGCATCAGATCGACAGATTATTCCTTGTACAGGTACTGTAACTGTCAGGACATATTTTAGGTTGAAATACCACTTATCTTTTGCCATGTATTACTTTAAGTACATTATTCCAGTAAAGTATGTATATATAATTGTATGAAGCAGGTTTCTAAATTATTTGATAAAACTTTCTCTGTTTGGACCATGTTTGCCATGCAGAAATTACCATTGAGGAACAAAAAAAAAATGATATATTTTTGCATCATTTATTCTTTGAAAAAGATTTGTATTCTGCCTGTTTAGGCAGGCAAAGTTCAGGTTGGAATGTAAGGGTTGTAGACACATAACTTACTGATTACTTTTGTCAAATCAACACCTCATAGTTTTTATATAAACACAGCACATATAATAGTGAGAGGGTGAAATGTTCTTTTTGCTTAATGGTCAATCTACAGAGTCACACACAGCAAAAGCTGTATCTACTTTCCCACCATAGTTCGGGGTTGAGCAAATTAAATTCTTGGAAGACTCAATGCTAATTACACTGTTGAATATAACATCTCAACCAAAACACATACAAATCCTTGACATGAAGTGGACATAATACCACAAATATTATTAAATCACGGCATCAGCAATGAAGACCAAGTATACTGAATCACTCAGTTTCAGAGATTAATAAGACAAAGTCAACCTAATCTGTACATTGGCAGCTTTTGCATTTGCTTTTAAAAGCTCGGCTTTTGAAATAAAATGTAATATACAAAATTATGCCAGTTGTGTCATATAAGACAGATGAAAAGAATCTGTGCCATGCTATTTGCAGAGCATTTTCTTGTGAAATTGTGATGGCTGTATCTTCCATAGTCATTGATATGTTCAATTAAGATACCAACATTGCAAATCAAAGACTTAATTACTCTTGTATAGAAAATAGAATAGAAATTAAAAATATGTGTGCATGATTTATTTTCTTTACATGCCATGTAAAGATATTCTGCACATATTATGTGCGGAATATTCTGTTATATTCCGCACATAAATGCAAAAAGAATTATATATCATTTAGACCAACATCATTTATGATGGGTAAGATTAAACTTAATGTGAGCTGTTAGGCTTGAGCAGAATGCAAAATTAAAACCAGAAATGTGTTAAACTATGATCTTTTAAACTGAGCAGGCAAACAGCCAACTTTTCTTGGCAAACCCACTTCATGACCTCTAGGTCATTGTGAAATGGATTTTTAGAAAGAGTCTCCATGCAGTAACATTGCTCAGTATGAATATGCTTCCCTAAGGAATGTACATCACCATCTACACAAAACTGATGAGTCTGCAATCCTTTTATTCAAAATAAGGTGAACATTTAATTTTTTAGAGTTTTACTCCTTCATGACTTTTTTTTGACATTTTTAACTTGAGAATTGAGGTTTGAGGTTACCATTCCAAGTATTTCCAGATACTCGTGGTCAGTTTGATTCGACCAATCTCCCGCATTTTTCTTTCTCCGTTTTGGAATAGACTGTCATTCTACAGTTTAAAAATAAATTTAATTCATTCCACCAAAGTTGTTTTCAACTACAGTATATATCTTATGATGCGCGAGTGCCCTCTCAACTCTTCAGCCAATCATGTTTTCAGCTAACTCAGTTGCCCTTTGGGTGCTCGGTTAAACGGCTCAACAGGTTCAACAAGCTTGCTTTGTTTAATTTTGACGCTGCAGCCACTCAACGACTTTCTGTTTGATTGGTTAAAATATGTCACGTGGATTATCTGGCCAATTGAGGTCAAACGCGTTGAATGTCGGTTGTAGTAGAAATAATATGATGTCCTGTAATGTTCACAATATAAGACTGCATTCCACGTGATGACCTGACGTAGCGCTCAGTCTTTCCGTACCCTGTTGCAGGGGGTTTCCATCATGGCGTCGATGCAGGTGAGTAAAAGCTTATTGGTCTTTATTCAGCTTTTCACTTTTGTCTTTATTGTCTTTTCTACTTTTACAATAACTTCAGCGAAACGTGGTGTTTTGCTGTTGAGTAGATGTCGTGTGCAGTTAGCCCAACAGCAAGTCATGGCTGTTGGTTAGTGTAGGTAACATCAGCTATCCAGTTGTCCAGATATGATGTCTAACGATAACGTTAACGTTGTCTATGTAACTGTTAGCTTCTACTAGATAACAGGCTTTACAGTAATTTCGCGCAGAGTGACGGTGTGTGTTAGCAGGCAAGTGCTTCCTTGCCAGACAGTCAACGCACAGCTGCTAGCTACGTATCACTAACAGACTTTCAACTTATTATGTGAAATGGGTATGACGGGCTAAAAACAGTGCGGTGCTGTTGACTTGAAGTGTGCAGGTGGCGGTTGCAGCTTTCATAGTTTGCTAGCTAGCAGTTTAGTTGTAAACAAACTGCATTCTGGCGTCTAATACTAAACTACTATGCTAGTTAATGTGAACTACAACATCGGTTGTTGAAAGACAGATGTACCCACCTACGTACTGCTACCTACCTAACTATTAGTGAGTTGTCATGATAGCTGCCTAGCTCGCCCACTTGCTCTCTTAGATTTCTCTCACGCTAACTTCCACCGTCCATTCTAGCGTTGTGGTAAAAGTTGTTTTTTGAGAGCGAGGGTTCTTGTTGCAAGCTCTCAGCAAATAAAAAATGCCGACTGAATGCAAACTGCTAACCGAAGTTACAAAAATAAGTGGTAGCTAACACACAACAGTTGTACAGCATAGTTATCAGCAAGCAACAGCTCATTAGCTACATTTAGTTGATGGCCTTAGTCAAGCTAGCCAGTCTGACGAAGGTACCATCGCTCGTGGCTAACAGCGCACCTGATGATATAATAGAGCTTATCATACCCGTCTTAACTAGTTGGTATAACAGTTGGGTAGGTGAGTAGTTTTCTGTTATATCCTGACTGGGAAAAGGAAGTCTGGGACCTGACGTGACAGATTGCAATCTAGCTTGTATCATCTGCAATAGCTCCGACCGCCTGATAATAGTTCTGAGATATTTTATTGGAAAACCGATTTGTGGTCAATTCGTATTAAATCGACAAACTATAGCTATAGTTATGTCTTAGACTAGTTCACTAAGCTTGTCTACTGATAGTTTACATTACACATACGTAAATCGATATCAGTTGATTTTATCCCGATTTGTATAGTATATTGTGTATTACAACCATGGTAAGAAATATGCTAATATTAGCTTGTTTGTGGGAAAACACAAAGCAATTGAAACGACGTAATTAACAATTCCACTCCATTCGGCAAAGTGTGAATTTGTGCATTCGTCTGTTTATTAATGTTTTAATGTATCCATTTTTTAGAACATGAATGATGATAGGATATGTACAATGTGCGACCTACATGTAGCAGTCGTTACAGAACCACTAGTGAAAATACAGTTCGAAATAGCAAACAGTAGCTGTGATTACATCGAAACTATACAGACTAGACCGAGCCAGCCTCAGCTACTGTCAGGATGTAAGCGATGTAGTGTTACAATCAAACCATTGATCGCAGAGTGTGTCTGTGTACTCTGCGAAACTGTCACTTAGGACAGAAAGAACTCATAACACAACAAAGCTGATTAGCATTAAACGTATGCAATTACGTCACCTCAGTGAGAATATTTCATTCTTAAAAAAACAAAACAAAAAAACCCTCCACTTGTACATAAAAAAAAATCAACACACCTGTCGTACCGAAAATGATATTGAGATGTTATATTTAAGATGTTTCCCTTCTCAACTAAATATTCTCTCAATACGCGTGTCAATCCTCTCATCCGTTATACTCTATTTATTATTAGGGCCATCTGCTATTTGGAGCCCTCATGTGGTATCTATTCCTGTATAGTTTAACTGAAGAGTACAAATACTGCATAAAAAAGTAATGTTTGTGAGCTCAGGGCTTCAGCAGCTCAGTGTACAGCTGTGGTCCTTTTGCTCATATATCAGGGTTGAAACGTGAAACTCTAGGGAATGGAATCAGATTAAAACATAGTTTGTTTACTGATAAATACATTGGAAATTTGGACTATTTTATTGCTTCTTGAAAATAAAACTATGGGGTAGTTGCTTAGTAGACATGAGCTCTGTCTGTAACACTCTATACTTTATATAAATTCTGTAGATTTATTGTTTATTTTCAGTCCTTTCACAACTCTATGGTCACATCTGTTGCGGTTTCCAAGAAATTTGCATAATGTTACACAACTGTCACACTTTAGTTATTCATTCAGGAATACATTAAAAATGTTCTAAAACTGCACAACCAATTAACAGGACATATTTATGTAGAAATGTGCGATGAGTTGAACCAGCAAGTGATACCTCAGCTGGCACTAATCAAAATGAATTGAACTGAGAACAAAAACAACATTAACCATATGCATTTGACCTGTAAATGATTTGTTTATATAGCAGGAACACAAAGTTCAGCTTGCTGTTATTACTGTTGCAGTATCAACACTCCCATGCCTGTTTCATTTTTCTTAACAAAAGGAAGGAACAAATTCAATGATGGGTGTTTCCAAACTACCATGATTTTATTTTGTCAATTGTCTATTTAAAGTTTGAATCATAAATGCTTACCACACAAATGTTAGTTAGACCTTTAACCCCTATCTGCTCTGAAATCAGATTTTTTTTGGCATGGTTTTTGTTTACTACAATGTTTATATTGGTCTAATTTTAATACAGCATAAGTCAGAGGTCAGATGTAATTCAGTATTTCATGCCACATAGTGTAACTAAGAATATGAAACTAAGAATACAGTACAGTGTTATATGCTATCTTTTTCTTCTCAGAAAAGGCTACAGAAGGAACTATTAGCCTTGCAAAATGATCCACCTCCTGGAATGACACTGAATGAGAAGAGTGTACAGAATACAATTACACAGTAAGTATCTTCTGCACAGTCAAAACACATTCCAAGTTCACATGTTTGGATTCATTATGTTCTACATGTCTAAATTGTAAGAGCCCCAATCCACCGAGTTTGACCCACGAACACAGGGAAGCACCACTGCAACGTAACAAGTTCCTGTCTGCTTGATCTATTCTAAATCTTGTCCCTGAATTAAGTACTGTTATTGACCTTGAACTTTACCTTTTGTAATGGGGATAAGCCCCAGGTCTGTTTTTTGCAAGACTGATTATTAGATTATACTTCAACTATGTCTTCTGTGTTTAATAACTGGTTAGCTTCCCCTTCACTCTTACTGTTGTCAGTATATTACTGTCGCAACCCGCTCTGTTTTGGCAACACATACTTGTGTAAAATAGAGTTCTTTTTATAGTTCTTCCATTCATCTGTGAGAGTTACTTTTCACATCATTGCCTCAGTGTTAATTTGTGATAGGAAATCCATTGATTTTTGGGATTTAAGTCCTTTTGCTGTCATGTTCGATAAAGCAGAATGTCTATGAAGCTGGAAAGGTTTTACCAAAGCTGACTCAACATGGGAAATGGCATTACCAGAGAAATGTTTGAACTTTCATGCGACTCTGCTAAATGCACTGAAAAAAGTCCTTACATGACTCCCCAGATGCTTCTTCCCATTTCTTTGTGAATTCCATTTAACCCCAGTAACATCCAATAAACTAGCTTGAAGAACAAAACATGCTGGTATATATTTCAGCTGCTCTGATGAAGAGTGCCTCACTGGAACCTGTCTGTGCTGTGCTGCACTGCCATTGATCCTCCTACTGTGGTGTCAGTATGAGTTACTCCTTAGAAGATTGAGTTAATCAGTTCAGGTATCTTGCCTCATAAGGCTCAGCACTTCAAACCAATTATGTGTGTTAGAGCTAGACTGTGTTAATTTTTTGAAGGGTTTTGGAGGAAAATTAAAATTATAATTCGTGACAGTATCCCATAACATGCTTATAATACCTGAAGCCAGAAAAGTCTTGTAACAGTGGCTCAGGGGTAAAATGTTCGCCAGGTGTGCCAGGGATGGTAGGGGTGTAAGCCTGTTAGTTTGTCAGTCTCATTGCTCTTTAGTGGCCACTCCTGGTCGGCTGGGTGCCTGCAGATGCACCAACTGAACATGCATTGACTGACTGCGTATGTTTCTCACAAGATAGGCAGTGTGTTCAATGCACTTAACTGTTCAGCTATGTTCAGGGTAGGGGGAAAAAGGAGAGCTATGACCACCTTTTCATTGAGTTATGTAAAATATCCCTGCAGCCAAAAGTTTTAATTTTTTTTTTTAACTTGCATAATATCAGAAGATTACCAGAGCATGTTTTTGCAAAAAATCTCCACCCAACAGACATTTCCCCTGCCACCAAAAAAGATGTTAAGGACATCCATGCACTTTGGGGTAGCAAAGTATCAGTTGATGTCGAGTATGAAAACTGTGGCCTAACATCCTGATAATGGGGTGTGATGGACAGATTTTTGTGCTGATATTGTTTTAGTGTTAAGTCTAGTTCTTTCTTGTTATTGTGGTTTCTCCAGATGATAGGAAGTGGTGGGCCGGTGAGTAAACAGGCAAGTTCTTTCTTCAGCTGTGTATCTTGCAGTGAATTGTTGCAGAATTTCATGAATAACACAGTGCACACTCCTCTGCATCACCATTGTATTCAAATAAATTGTGGGGTCCAATGAGATTTGGTCTTCAGTGCATGAGGAGGAAAAATTCTGTATGTTCTGGCATGGTTGATATGTGTGTATTCAAGGTGAAGGGTAAACCTGTAATAGAATGATGTTCTCATGGATTCATGCACAAATTGCATAGGAATGACAGCTTCTTAACTTCAATTACCACCCTTCACATATTTGTCATGATCACTCTACCTTTTCACTGGTTAACCATGTCAACAGCAGGGTGTATTGTTTAGCCCCTAAATGTTCACTCTGTTTTTTTTTCCCTGTGCTGTCAAATGTTCATATTATTTTTATGGTGATTCTAAAATAATGTAATTCTTAGTGTTCAGTTTTCTTAAAAAAGAGAAGGTTGCACATCCAATAATAAAAATCAGATGGACCACTATTTCACCAATTATTGTATGCCAACACCTATCAAAACACTAACACGTTTCGGCTGAAACAAGCCTTCATCAGAGCATGAGTATAAATATAATTCTTACTTTATACTGCACATACCACAATAAATTAGATTTTAAGATTATTTTCCAGTGGGTATGAGTATTCACCATCTTGAATAGAATGTCATTGTGGACAGTGTTCCTGTTTTTCAGTTTGGCCTTCCTTTGGAAAGAATACAACAATGCAACATTGGTTGCTTGTGAAATTTATGGCATTTCAAAAGTGCAGTTGCTCCTATGATTCAGATTAAGTGAATCTCCGTTTCTCAAATGTACTGTTTATCAGTGTGGTAAATATTCAGCCTCTCCAGCTCTCCTTGGGTGTGGTGTATTTTATACTTGTATGCAGGATTGCGATTGGCTTTTGGAAGATTTCCTCCTTCTGCTGTCTCCAGGCTTTTGTTGCTATAGTGACTAAATAACAATGTTTTGCCAAACAGCAAAACAACATCTTAACTGGCCTGAGTAGCATCTTGGGGTCCAGAATTTCAGATTCACATGAGGTCAGAGTTCTAAAAGATGACTTATTCACTTTTCAGTATATTGTTTATGAATTAAAATGTAAAAGTTGCTTTTATAATATGTATGTTGCTGTCATGGTATGACCACTTGAGAGTAATGAGACCAACAGAACTAACTTGTTTACTTTCATTTTTACATAAATGGCATTGTCCAAGACATATTAAACTGGTATAAACACTAAAAGGTATAAAAACTGAATGTTCTGTCTGTTGCATAGTAAACTCTTAATTTGTTAGAACAATAACTTCAAACTGTAGGATGTTTTTGATTTAATAGCATCAAATTCCCCCTGACAATCTCCGGAAGTGATTTTGACACCAGATATGAAAGATAGTCATGGTTTTTTTTTTTTTTTTTTGTCTTCTTCAAATTAAGCTGGTAGAGTCTGCTTTAGCGCCACATTTTAGCTGAGTGATAGCCTAAATCAGTCTATAAAATGTGTAACAATGGTGTCGGCTAATCAGGGACCTTCCATGAACTGTTGAAACTGTGCACCCCTCAGATTCATTGACTTACTCTATCAAGAGGTGAAAGTTGTAATGCATTCCCATGTTCTTCTCCAGTAAGTGTGTGTGACTCATTTACATAATGATGGTTTATCATTTACAATTTGTCAAAAAGCACAGCAAAATGTTTAAAACAGGTTATACACTACAGGAGCATGGAATGTTCGTATCATAGGTTGGACTTGGCTGATTTGATTCGGGATTGAAGCTTGCAACCTGGTCTTGATCCCAGAATGGGTTTTTTTTTTTTTTTTTTTTTTTTTTTTTAAACAAAAGTGCTGAAGTGATGCACTGTGTGTGAATGTTTTTCACACTGAATTGTTGACAGGTTAATAAGGTTCCATGATAGGTTTCTCTGCTTGGAAAATCACTGAACCTGCAATACCAGTGAAATTCCTAAACTGCAGACTGTTTCCAACAAATTCTCTTTTTCTTTTACAGATGGATTGTAGACATGGAAGGAGCCCCTGGTACACTGTATGAAGGAGAAAAATTTCAGCTTCTTTTCAAATTTAGTAGTAGATATCCTTTTGATTCACCTCAGGTAACTCAAATTAATGTTGCCTATGAATTTGTATTCTAGTATTTTATGTAGCAGAATAGAGGAGGCTGTATATCACAAATAGTGAATGTGTGGAAACAATCTGCAAACACCATAAAACAGCCAAGACAACTGACAAGTTGTATTTTTATTCTTATTGAGGTCACATCAACCTAAGCCACATCCATGCTGACATAATTTGTAAATTAAGTAAAATGTGGCCAGACCATCATTTAAGCGGCTATTTCCTTGTCACATCTGAGATTGCGTGATTACACAGGACGATGTATGGCTTGATTCATCAAATGCTCATTGGTATTTCATGCCATGTGTAACTTTAAACCTGTGCCCCAATGCATTCCCATTGAATAATTGCTGATTCGTTTCAGTCAGTAATTGAATCATCAATACACTGAAGAAATTGAATTTGTTTTTCCCATCTGCCTAAGTTAGCAGCTCATAAACTATATCAGAGAGATTGAATTCTCATAAGGGTAATTTGCAATACAATTTGCAGTTTTCTGCTGTGGTATAGTTCTTGTCCCACTTAACACAATAGCAATGAGAATATTATGAATAGTACTTAATGAAGAAAACTGGAAATAAGGTTAACCACTTGTAAGGGCTGCAATCATGTGAGGGAAAACTGAGTGCATGGTCTATACCTCTCTCACGAATACCAAAGTTGTCATGTTCAGTGATTTAGCCTGACCAAGATTGTTCTGCAACTGATGCACTCTGTATTGTGAATAGGACTTGAAGATAAAAATTTGTTTCCGAATTCTTGTGCAATGACAAAGCCTGGTAACAATCAAAACACTATTATTTTTATGGCTTATAATTAATTGCAACTATCTCCTGGAAGTTGGTCATACCTGCTTGGGGGACAAAAAAGTAAAAAAGAATTTGTGTTGGTGGCAATGCAGTATTGTTGCAAGTGTTAACTCTGGGCTCAGCAATGTGACCCAGATCACATGCCTTTGCTGACCTGGTCAGGTATTTTTATGTTTCCAAGGTTAATCATAAAGCAGGTGTCCTGGAGTAATGGCTAGACAAGAATTAGGTCAGCCCTTTTGAAATGTCTAGGAGCAATGTAGTAATCATTAATAAGAGGACCTGCTACTCTTGATATAATTCACATTGTATTTTTGCCAGTATATGGATCTTTATCAAGCTGCATTCTTTGTATTTTTCTTGCTAATATTTAGTTCCCTGAGTGAAATGAAAAAACAGGAAAATCACTTTATTGGCCTTCTCTTTGTGTTTGCCTTCTGTTTGCATTTCATCTTTGTCAGTTTGGTCACCATGGAGTTTCATTCAAAGGTGATTACACTCAAAGCCAGTTTGGTCAACAAATTATACGCTGACCACTGATCACTTGTGAAATTAATCCACACAATATGTGTACACGTAACAGAAGCTGCATCACAGCAACACAGTAAAAAAAAAAATCAGATTGTAACCCTCCTATAGCAAGCCCTGAAGGACTGACTTTGTTCCTTTTAATTAAAATATTCAGTTTCTCACTGTATAAGGGATATGACCTCTGCTTGCCTTTCAGTATTAGGCAAGATTTTCCACCAGCAAACCAGAAAAAACATTGTGTTGTTTTTTTGTTTGTTTTTTTTTTAATTGGATTTTAATGAAGCCATTTTTTGCCTCAAAATTGGAAGCCCATAATAGTAACATAGGAAGATATTTTGGATTTACATTTCTGGGAATATAGCCTGATGCTAGCATTACAATCTACGTGGAAGGAGAAGTATGTTTTACAAAACATGGATTGATTTCTGTAAGTTATATCATCCTAGTTCTGATATTTTGGTGACACACTCTAATCTTTTTGATATTTCTTTTTGACATCTTAAAAAAAATGTTTAAAGAAATTAATTTTGAAAGTTTGTTAGAGGGGTAGCTTTTGAAAGAGGAAAAACCATTTCATTGTTTGTACCCTGATGCAAGACTACAATCGTTGCTGCATTGTGTTCTTTAAATCACAGTGTGGTAGGTATGCACATGAATCAACAGCAGTAGTTTGAATTTCATATGTATCTTGCCACAGAGAGCTAAAGACGGCTTAAAATGTTGTGGGCTTTTGTTTTAGGGTTAATGAGGGTTAATTTTGTAGTAAATATACCACATATGTGTTTATTTGTTTTATTTATAAATATAAAGATTAATAATTTAGATCTATCAATGATTTAGAATCTAATAAGACCACCTTTATGTTTCTCATGTGAGAAGGGTGCTGGTCCCAGCTTTCTGCTCCAGTCTACCCTCCAAATCCTGTGGCCTTATGGAGCTGGGAGGGCTTAGCCCCGGCTTATACTGAAAGTCTTATTATTGTCTACCATTAATACTAAAAACTGTACCCATTCCAGCTGATTGTTTTGCATGGTTTAGATCTGTTTTTTGCCCCATTCAGGATACAGGCTACTTGAAAAATATTTGGGCTGTGAGGTTGAACATTTTGTAATTACAATAAATGGGTAAATTAAGAGTGTCTTTGGGTAAATAAGTAAGTGTTAATGTGTCTTTCACTGGTCCTTGTTTTTCTGTCTTTTTTAGGTAATGTTCACAGGTGAAAATATACCTGTCCATCCTCATGTATATAGCAACGGTCACATCTGTTTATCCATTTTAACAGAAGACTGGTCCCCAGCACTTTCAGTGCAGTCAGTCTGTCTTAGCATTATCAGCATGCTGTCCAGCTGCAAAGAAAAGGTAAGACTCATTGAAAACTTGTGGTGGGATTTTAGATTGATTTTTTTTTTTTTTTTTTTTGTTATAATAATTTTCCCCAACCCGAATGTTCAACCGACCTTGTTGACCTCACCGCAACACCCGCCCTGACAGCTGTGGGAGGAGAAGTCGAGCATGTGACTCCTCCAATTCATGTGACGACGCTCTCACTTTTCACGTTGCAACCGCACCACCAACCGCACACTGCTTATGACGTCGGAGGAAGTCGTGGTCAGCGTACAGTGGGTTCGTACTGCCACAGGCGCCCAAGCATGACAAGGAGGGTGCTATGGTGATGAGGCCAACGGGAGTTAGGCCGACCAATCCCATATCGAACCCCGGCGAGGCTGGCAAATTGTTGCCTCGCCAGTGGGACCTCTTTCTTGGCCATGGCCGAGAATGGCGAAGCCAGGAATCGAACCCCCGGCCTCAGGACCAGTAGGCAGCAAATTGATTTATAACTAGGTAATGGATGAAAGTTAAATTTAGGAACACTTGTTAAATTCACTATTTGGACATTCAAAAAGAGGGGTAGTGTAGTAGATGTTAGGTTAGCATGTCACTCAAAGCATGATGTATTTATCCATGCAGTACCATTATCTGAATAACAAGGCCTTACAAATATGTTATGCTAAGGCTTCATCTTATCTATTGCAAATGATTGTGAGAATGAGGTGGTTGAAAGCAGATGTGCAGATTTGAATAGCTGTTGGTTTATTTTCCCCTATGTATGAAATGGCACTAATAAAAATGTATCAGTGGCATAAACCAACTTGTATAAATTTACAACCTGCAAGAACAGTTAGATTTATTTAAAACCAGGTCCTTAATTTGAAAATGATAAAAAAAATCTGCAAAATGCTGAATGCTACAAACTTCAGTCCTGCTTTTTGAGACTACTAAAAGTTGCCACCTGCCTGAGGCATAACAAATGGTGGAAAGTAAAGAACTGATAAAAAGATCGAACTCTTGGTCATGTGTTTTATAAAAAAAAAAATGTATCCTATGATTACATGCATATTTTTAGAGATTGTTGGGTGTTCATTGTGGAGTTTTTACTGAACACATTTTCCCATTGGTTCCTTTCTCCAATAGAGACGGCCACCTGACAACTCCTTTTATGTAAGAACATGTAATAAGAATCCAAAGAAAACTAAGTGGTGGTATCATGGTGAGTCTGTTTTCTTAAATACTTATCTGTAGTATTAAAATAGTACATTTGGCTGAACCATCTTTTTAATGGAGGCTGGTAAACCTCTAAATGTATTATTATTTCAAGAATAATTGTAGACCAATGGATTTTTTTTTTGTCGTATCTTTTTTGCAGATGATACTTGCTAATGCTCAACCTTGTAATACTCCTAGAAGAAGTCCTACTGAGTACATAAGCACTTTTTAAATCGTTCAGTCTTGGAACTTTAACCTTTGACTGGGACAAAGGATACCATACGCTGGAGACCTCCTTAACTGCAGAAGTTGGCATTTGGATGCATGTTTTGGTTGGTAGTAAAACTGAAGGAACCTAATGCACTCAACATGCATTTAGTTGGCATAAAGGTGTTATGCAGCTAGCAGGGAGATTTTGTAGTGCGATTACTCTTATTTATTTCATTTTGTACGTTTAAAGGTCCTCATGTATTGTGCAATAAATACGATTGATGCATGCTTGGGCCTTAAAAGACATGTAAAATCAAAATCAGACAGGATCTTTAGGCATCTTAACCCTATCTTTTTTAACTTAAAATTGCACTGTGAAAATAACTATGGTGGCACAACTTTGTGTTCTATTTTGTCATTATTAATTCTGCAACTGCTCACCCACTCTTTATATTCAGGTTTTTTTTTTTTTTTTTTTGGTAATTCTCTTGGATTATTTAAACATTTCTGCTCCTCATGTCTTTTTTGCATGTACTGACCTGATTATAAGACTGGTTGTGTACATCAGGTTGTGTACTTTCAGATGGCTCTGAAAGATGTAAAAGAAAAATGTTTATGTAATATGAATGTGTGCACAATAATGTATTCTGTGCTATGTTTATTTTTTATATGTTTGTTTAATGCTGTAATCTTCTAAAATGTAAAGTTTTTTTCCCCCTCATTTAAGAAAATTTAACTTTTTTGAATGGCTGACTTTTTTGGGAGGTCTTAGTAAACAAATGTAGTATTTTATTCTCCAGAATTGTAGTTACTATGAAATAGGGTATGATGTCTATGAGCAGGTTTGAAAGATATAATTATAAGACTAGAGTGAGCTTGATCACCTAGTTATATTTATTGGCTCAGGTACTTTTTCAGAAACAAATATCCTGTAGGAAACCCTAATATATAACATGTTCACCAAAAATACTGTTGCATTTTGAAATATGTTTGAAGAATATTGTGTACTACTCTTTAAATTAAACAATGCATACAAGCCTAACTTTAATGTCTGCAAGGAAAAAAGGCATTGTTCTACATTTGCGTTTACCTGTTCTAGACCTGCATATAGAAGATTTCCTGGCTAGCTGTACGCTACGGTGATTCTCTGAAGGTCAGTGGAAACAGAACAAGAGTAGTGGACTCACTTTTCTTAATTATAGGTGCTTTTGAACCTCACACTTTTGCCTCTGCACTTTTTGCTGATTGGCACTTGTACAGGCATTTATATTAACATTTATGATTATAGAACTGGTTTGGCAATCTCAGCTTTGTTTTGCAGAATCTGTATATAATCCTCTGTACCTTCTCATCAGTGCCAGATTGGGCTGCACAGACACAAATGATGTTTATGTGTATGGAATCAACATGCTGAAGTTTGGAAGCTCGGGACATGTCTGGTTTATGATGTAACAAAGCCTTCCCTTAGATTATTTTCATTATACCGTCTTCTCTGGGTGCTTGAATCGTTCTCCTTGGTGGCATATACTTTTATCTTAGGGTTGAAGCTAAAGATGTTTGGCATGAACAGAACTCTTGAATTTATGCTTAGGATATGGCATGAGGGATATTGAAAGAAACTTTGGTTCATTGTCTTGGGTGATCAATGTATATTAACTGTGTAATTATAAATAAGTTCAAATAAAAGTGGTAGTTTTACTTTGGCACAAATTAAATGTGATGGCTAAAGAAGCAATTGCCACCTATTGATGCTGTGGAGGGAAAGCCAACCTATATGGTTAAGGCAAAGAGAACACAATGTTAATAATTGTCCCAGTTATATACAGTAATTGCCATGACAAATGTTCATATTTTCCAGCAAAACTCTTCAGTGGAACTGAACAGACCATCAATACACATCGGTTATGGGAAAATTTGTTTATGGTGAATGTAGATATCTTTTAGTCATGGTTTTCCCAGACTAAACGTTGAAGGGGTGGGAATCTATCCACCCCTTTTCAGTTGGATTGAACTGAGGGTTTGTGGATTGATGAATAAAATCAAAGTTTGGGGATATCTTTAGTTTGAGAAATTGTTGTAGTAAAGTACCAGCTACATGTAAGCTGTGCCTGTTAATAAAAAGAAACTGGTGCACTGTTGGTGCTGTTCTGTTGATTGAAACCTGACGCACTGATTCCTACACACCCTCTGAAGTCACAGGAAGCTGTCTTGAACAATTGTCAAAACAAATAACTTAAGTGATCTTAAGGAGAACAGGATCACATTACTGGCTGAAACAGGTATACATAGTTTATTTTGCCAGATGAAATCATTTAGATGTTAAGGTAAACATTAACATATCCTTGTCAGGTCATGGAAAGCATTCAAGTTATCTTTAAATATTGTCCTATTTGTGGATAAATATACACATGTAAAAAGTCAACTTACTGTTTAGAATGCTTTGTTCACATTTTGTTTAAACGGATTACAAAATCGACAAAGAGTGAGCTAAATATTTATTGCTCACATAGCTTTAAATCTTACATTTGAAAACACATGGCTTTGCAAATGCAGTGTATTCAGTCCAAGCTAATCTTTTGACCCTCTCTTACTGTTCAGTTCTTTGTACAGTTAGTAGGAGCCTTTTCAGTAAAACCACTATTTCACCATACATTGGAGGCTAAAGCTAATCAAGATGCCATAGATGTCAGAACCTAGTTATGGTGATGACTGGGTATGTAAACATGTAAACTGCATGGCCAGTATCTGGGTCTTGGAAGAAAATTTCAAAATGACTCCTGGAAACATCTGGTAACAATTGTTGAAATGGATGACAAGTTTCTTTTAACATCACCTGTGTAAATTGTGTCAGATTTTCACATTTTTCAGTAGTGTAAAATCAAGTAACATGTTGACATCACCACCTGGTGAGGGAGGCAGGATATGCAAAGGGACTGACCATTTTATTATGTTCTCTTGCTTATGCAAACTTGAAATATTTGTGAGGTATTCCACATTTTTATTTAAACCATGCTAGAACAGTAAGATCTTTTTTCACTCATTGGCATTGTTTACATTAGAAAGGATAAACGTGAAATCCAAAAGTGATTTATAGATGAGTTATAGCTCCTGTCAGTTTTGGTGCATCAACCCCATTCTCAGCTCTGACGGTTTCAAATGCACATAGAAATTAACTGCACCTTTAAAATAACTATTTGGAAGTACAAATACACGTGTGGACAATAGTTGTCATCCTCAGAGCTGGAGTATAGGAGCAAGCCGAAGTGTACTTTCTTTATCTGAAACTAGTTCTTTCTAGTAGTTCTTTCTGTCGTTACATTAAATTACACGTACTGCCACTAACAAATAATATACAACTTATCCAGATGTCGCAACCACAACTTGCCAAGTTACCAAACTAACGTCACTCTACCCTCCACTGAATTGAGTAGGACTTAACGGCATACTTGCTATTTTAATGCCCTTTTAATTCAGACGATAGGAGGCATACATTACCTGAAAGTTTTATAAACTGGCATGTGTCAGATTTGAAACTTCAGACTGCATTTGAGAGTAGCAGATTTATAAAGTTTCTATCTCAACGATCAGGAAGCAAGACTGTACCATTACATATTTAAGGGGGTAATGTAGAGTGCATATTTGTCGTTGATGTTGCTCCAAGTATAAAGAGTAAACATTTTTTTTTTCGTATTTTTGATTGTGTTCATTTTATAACGTGCTTTCATGCATCGTATCTTGTACCCACTATAGTAGACGTATAGCCAAATAAATATGGGCATTAGCTTTCGTTTGTGGTTTATTCCGAAGCCCGTCAATTCTCTTTAGTGTTTGCCAATGTTGGAGGTGTAACTGGGGTCTGTCCCTGGAAAAAGGTAAATAATCATTCCTAAATGTGAATTCACTGAGTGTGGGATAGTTTTTTTTTGGCTCAGTACATTAGCGTCGCTTCACTTACATGATGTCGAGGTCAACTGTAACGTCTCTTGCGAGTTGCAAGAAGGATGCAATCGATGAATTGAGGCGCTAGCTTGCTAGCTTTTTAGCTAGCTACCAGCTGCGAGGTGTTTGGTCTTTTTTCAGCCATGATGTCTAGCTAG
Source organism: Albula goreensis (assembly GCA_022829145.1). NCBI lineage: Eukaryota > Metazoa > Chordata > Actinopteri > Albuliformes > Albulidae > Albula > Albula goreensis. The sequence goes on from CM040756.1 coordinate 16,167,549, forward strand.
CTAGTGCTATGCTGTGCTCTGAGCTCCAGCTGGTTAGCCAGCTAGCTGTCATTATCGATATCTACTTAACAAAATTTCCACGGTGCCTGGCTTGTCTATTTGGGTGGATGGTAGATAGCTAGTCAACGCATTTCACTCATCTCCATTTTGGCAGTAACTCTAGAGGCAAGAGGTAACCGTGGTGGCTTTCTCATCCTTATCTCAACTGGTGCTGTCAGTTAGCTTGTCAGGTAGGATAATTGCAGTAGTTACCCTCGGCAATTAGCTTGTTATGTAGTGAAGGAGTGTCAGAAGTATGCAACGCATGTGACTTAAATGTAATAATCGGTATCAATAATTAACTAAAAGTTAAAAAAATTGTAGTAGTTGGCTGTGTGGTCATGAGGTTAATCCTTTTGCTCATTGTTAATAGCCACTTAATTCCACGATCAAGACAGCTAACTAGCCTAGCTGATCCTAAATGTGCGATTGACAGGCATGTACTGTTAACTACACATACAGTTAACCAGTTGAATTATTCGTACAGCAATTCGCCTGTTTGCTAGCTTTGCTAACGTATTATTGTCGGTCGGTAGTAATTTAGACTTGCCAGCGCTCACTAGTGCTAAACGAGCACAAGTTAGCAGGTGTCACTCCAACTTGGTTAGACAGACAACAAATGTTAGCTTTCATGTAATTGCAGCCTCAGTAATTATGAATGACCAATTTGCTTCAATAGTTAAATTATGACGGATAATACGAATAATTATATGAATAATAGTAGTTGTTTGTTATCTAGTTGCTATCATTATTATTGTTATTATCATTACTCTAAAGATGTCCACCCCTGATAATACAAAGTGGCCAACAGCTGTTATTCCAAACCGTTCTTGAACCTCATTCAAGATTGTGGTACTAGCCCATGTTCTCCACGTAGCCATGGCTGTGACGTTTTTTGTGGATCAGGTTGTCCTCAAAGATGCTTCAGTCAATTACTCAAACTCCACCAAGCACACAAACTGCACATGGTATCTTTCAACATGAGATAATTATTTGTCCCAAGAACTGAGATGCTATCAGTCTGTCATTATTTATTTGATTATATATTCAGTTCATGTGTTTATGAATGAATGGGTACTCTCATTTCGGTTTTTCACCCCTTAAATGTAAATTAACACATGACCATTAATTAAATTGATCTATGACATTCATAGTGTTGGGATGTTGAGCTCCACTTTGCACAATTTACCAAAACTTAAGAAACAAATCTGTAGCAGTTGCCACTTTTCAAACACCTTGCTTCACTCTAGATTCAAATAGTCCTGCCTGTTTCCCACAGAATCCCCAATTTTCCTTTAAGTCAAGTGGCTTTATATAACTTGTTTCTCTGGTATTTTCTTCTGTTGTGTAAAATCATTTATTCAAAAGCAATGTTGTATCAGATAAATGCTGTTTCCCAGCTCTGGGGTGCGGGGGGTTCTCAAGCCCAGAATCTTGACTTTGTTTCTGTATGCTTGTAAAACTGCTATCTAATTCAGTATTCACAGTTGATCTAAAAGTGGAATTCAAAGTGTGTAGTCTTGAAATTGAACCACAGCCTGCAGAGTGAATTGATCAGACATCAAGACAGATAGTTGTTTGCCTGGGCAGTTGTCTCCCCGGTCAGCTGGCACACTAATGTAAGCTTGGTTTAGGACCACAGTGAATCCAAAGTGAATGGTCAGCTACATTTCAGTCAATATGTATGTAGTATTCACTGACTTGCCCTAACCTGTAGGTGACTCACTGTGGTGGCATGCATTACAGCTGATGGAGTCTCACTAACTTCTATAAGGCTGGTGCCTTTGGAACATCTTGAGTTAGGTCTGCATATTCTTTGTAATGCTTATATCTGCATACACCATGTGTCTTTGAAAACAAAAAGATAATACCATTACTTGCAGGAGGAGGAAGTCTTTATGCATCATTTATGTCTTGTTTTGGAGAGAACGCTAAATGATTGTTGATTATGATTATGATTAGCCTGTGTGCAGATCCAGTTTAGGGTGCAAAAATCTTTCATTTTTTATGTAAACTACTATTGATAGGGATAGGAACTTGAAACAATGTTCAATATTATTCTAAACATTGAAAAGACTTGGTAGCACTGGTACTTTATGGAGGATAACCTGCTTATTTCACGTCTGCTATCTTGGGCCAAAGCCAAACTACTTTCGTATCTGTGGTTAGTCAAGGTATTGTTGGCCTGGCTAAGTTGACTGTGGTAAAGCCTGTGCTCACCGCAGTTAGGTAATAGCTGACTGTAGCATTATAGTAATTGCTGAACAAGGCATTTGAATGAAGACTGATTCGTAAGTAAGTATGTTTTTTTTTTTTAGCTTATTACCCTTGAGAATACTCTACAGTTGGTGCCTCTCTACTGGAAACTTCACTTGTAAAAGTTCATGCCAAGGGCTCTTTCAGGATTGTCAGCTGGTTTGCATAGGGACATAGGTAACACATCACTCACTTTCTGAATGTGCATGGGATATTTAGGGATTTTAAGGTATTAAGGTGGGTTAGTACAGTGCTTTGTAGGATTTAGGCTATTATTGTAATTTTTTAAAAAGTTTTTATTGCTGATGTTTTCGTTTTACCAGGTTTGGTTCATTCTGTCGTATTGATAGGTGTGTTTCTTTGCAATAACAATGTTTAGCTAATACCACTGTCCTCTGAATTCCAGTATATGAAGATTTGAGGTTTTGTGTCCATAACAGTCAAGCTCCTTATAATAGTGCATAATTTTCATGTACATGTATGTTAATTGTAATGATAAATATCAGCTGAATAAAGTAAAAGGAAACAATGACGCCTGGGATCATCTAAGATGATCTGGTGTTTGTGTATTGGCAACTGATGAATTTATGGTATTTCCAGGTGTAGAGGATGGCACAAGTGAAAGTGCAGACTGCAGCGTCCCTGTCTGGGCCGGGCCTCTCCCCTGTCATGTCCCCCTCTGCCATGCCCAGCACAGGATCCCTCAGTCTGCAGCCCTCCGTCAATGGCACAGTTCCAGCCACAATACCAAGGTGCCCCTGTTCCACAGCTGGATTTGTGGATTCGACTGTGCCTGCAAATCCACCAGGTAAGTTGGACAACATCAGAGTTGATATTGGTTTTGAGAACTTCTTAAAGAGAGACTTATCGCAGCATTGCTGTGATATGCATGACCTGTTCAGCTGTGTGTGTGAGTGCCTGCCTGATAAGGGCTCATGAATAGTTCCATGTTCAAGCAGCATTTTCACCATGTTTGTTTGACAGACGCTTCATATATCTCAGTTTCCTGTCTATGACGTGCTTCTATGAGGTCCTTTGTGAATAAGTCCATTTATGACATGTTGACTTGTAAATCTGTATTATTTTACAAGTTGTAAAGTATGCTTTTGATCATGTTCAAAAGATTGTGGGGCAAGATCAGAAAGATATACTAATATGACACAGCATTTTCTTTCAGTGTACTCTGACTCTCCATTTGTCATGGGTTAAAATTTGTTCTTTTAACCATCTTGTAACAGGAAAACATACATGAGCTAATAGATGTGTCTTTGTAAAGGTTCTCTGAAGGAAAACATGGCAAACACCAAAGAGAAAACTCCCATGTGTCTGGTAAATGAGTTAGCCCGTTTCAACAGGATCCAGCCACAATATAAGCTTCTGAATGAACGAGGGCCGGCCCACGCTAAGGTACGAGAAATAACCTTTTTAATGTTCTCAATGATGAATGTTCTTCATGAAGGAGTCTTACCAATGCAGGGCATGTATGGAGTTCATTAAGATCAGGCTCACCCAGAAACTGCATCTCCATAAACACTCATTACCCTCAAGTGCACATAGAACTGATGCTGGGGGTTTGAGCCCCAAACCCTTTGCATCAGTTTTGTGTGCACTTTGATGGTAACCATTTAATTATGTATCATGCCATAATTTGGCACAATAGACAATCTTGGAATGTTGCTATTAATTTAAAACCTCTCAAAGGAATTATTGTAAGGCAGTCATACCTGATTTTTTTTGAAGTCAGAGAGGATAGAGTGTCTATAAGGGCTGTGACGATAACCACATTACCGCAAAACTGCAGTCATGTGATGTCTTCTGCGGGGTTGAGTTCATTGCAGTAATCACGGCAATTTTTTTTTTTTTTTTTTGTCGGTGAAAGTTACAGGAGTGCATATGGTGTGTGATATGAAATATAAACACAATAATCTTTGTTTAGTTATCATTATTGACTGTCTTCCATCCTGTCTCCACTTGCTGTTCACATCGGCTTTTCGCGCGAGGGTAGTGACAGTCCATTAAACATATGGGGGATTTCTTTTATGTGTGTCTGATTATTATTAGTTATTTCTAGGTTTGAGTACTTGTGATATCTACAGATAACGTTTAATTGTATAGGCTATATATACACAATACACACATAGGAGAAGCAAACACACTTTTCCTATGCCTATACAGTTGATGCTAGCTGGTTGACATTATTCAATTCAACAATGGCCACGAATCTAGCTCCTAAGCCAAATGTTATGTCCCCAATTTGGGCACATTTTGGCTTTGAGCCAGACGACAAGGGGCAGCCAGCGAATTTGGACGAGGCAATATGCCGCATTTCGCATTTGTAGGAAAAAAAGTATCCGTCTCTTTTTTCATTTTATTTATTTAGTTTTTTTGGTGGGGATAAAAAACCGCAGGGATAAGTTGCTTTTTCACTGATTTTTTGCGGTACGAAAAAATCCATACCGTCACAGCCCTTGTATCTATTTAATTTTTCAAGTGTTTCATAACTTCATTATATGAGTCTCCCTCACTCACGTTTGATAACTTTGATATCTTGATACCTTTCTTGTATCCAGTTATTTTTGTGTTGTTTTATAGGAAACACTTTGCAATGATACTGTGATTAAGGGCACAGCACTGACAGTGTTAGTTTGGAGATTGAGAAATGCATAACATCCTCGTCATTCCTTGATTATTATATCCGATAATTATAGCTTGTACCACTGTTCTAATACATTTACATATTATAACACAAAGTTACAACATATAGTGCTATGCTTTTTCTGTACAAGAACAGTTTTGCTCATTTATTTTCATGATTGCTGAACTCACCAAACTGTTGGTGAAGATAAAAATAAACACTTCTATTTAATTATTAGACAAAGTAAAGGACACATGTTGATTGCATCACAGCTGGGATAATTTAATGCCACTGAAATGGAAGAGGTAACATTACTCTGCTAAATCATTTTGACCAGTGATATCCTGAGTAGGAGCACACAAATCTGAATGATAAATTATACATAAGCAGCTAGGCAGTCATGATGTATGGTACCCACACCTCCTATAAACATCAAATTGTTTTGATAAGGAGGGAAAAAGGTTTAAATTTTTGCAGTACAGGCCTTTTGCCCTTCAGCCTCTTCCACAGGTGCCTTTCTCATATGAACTCCATACTGCTGGTATGAGGGTTAGGTGATGCTGACTCACCAAGAGGGTGAGGGTTTGAGGTTTGTTGGGCATCCCTGTGTTTACTCACTGGTGAGCTTGCTGTCCCTGCAGATCTTCACTGTGCAGCTGTCACTGGGTGAGCAGGTCTGGGAAGCAGAGGGCACCAGCATCAAAAAAGCCCAGCACTCAACAGCCTCCAAGGCCCTGATAGAGACCAGCCTGCCCAGGCCCTCCCCTCGGTCACCAAAAGTGGATATCAACAGCAACCCAGGTAGAATTTGAAACTTTATTCTAAAGAGATGTAATTGTCTATTAAAATATGTCCTGCAATGGGAATAGCACGTTGGCTTGTTTCAGCATGCAATGAGTGAAAGCAGTCAACACGTTATAGTATATATAACAGAGTAAAAGAGACTACAATACAACTGTCTGCAAATCACCTATTTACACCATTCAGATCACTGGCTTATTTACAGCCGAGGGAGACAGTAGAAAGAATGGATTTTTTACAATGGTGGCATGCCTTTTTAAACAGTTAAATATAGTTGCAGTTTTAGGTTTAAATTTCTCCTTTCTGTTGTTCGTCTGCTGAGTCTAATTTATACTCACCAGTGTACACCACAAATGGAGCTGACAGTCTTGGTAGAAGCAAAGAGAGAAAACTGATGATCACACCGCTTAGTAAGCAAATGAGTATTCATTTATTTGCCTGGCCATGAAGTGTAGACTACTGGATGACAACACAAGTACAGATGACATGTGAGAACTCCTTGGACCTTTCAGCAGTGGTGTTCTAGCCCAAGATTTTGCATAACCTTGCTCTGGTATGGATTTTCAATATACATTTTCATTTTTTTGCTGAAGAGGATGGCCACCATAGATTAGAACAGTAATTTTCAACCACTGTGCTGCGGCACACTAGTGTGCCATGAGAGATTGTGAGGTGTGCCGTGGAAAAATTATCCAATTTCCCTTAATTAGTCTTCAAATTCTTTTTTTATTTACATTTATTAATTATTATCTGCAAATAATATGCCATTGTCGAGTGACTGTGCTGTAATGTAGTGACTGGCAGGTTTCACTCTGAATGAGTATAAATAAATTGAGAAGCTACATTGTAATTATATATACTGTATTAGGCTACAGAGTGTCATTTTGTAACATTTTTGGTTGGTGGTGTGCTGCAAGATTTTTTCAATGTAAAAAATGTGCCGTGACTCAAAAAAGGTTGAAAAACACTGGCTTAGAAGGCCATTCACTCACTACAATAACTTTTTAAAATACTGTCTAAGTAACTACCAGCGAACATTTCAACAAAATTTAAACTAGAAGTGCAAATGCTTGGCCAATGGCAACATGCTTGGAGTTTCCCAAAAACTTAGTGAGAGTAAAAATCACGATCACAAGTACATCAACATTGTCCTTGTTTCTCTCAAATCCCATAGTAGTACATCTTAACAGTCATCTCAAATTAATGAATTTGGTTAGTTGTACACTCAAAAAGTCTTTCTCAGTCCAGTCACTTGGGCATGTCAACAAACATGCTGTATAAATGCACTATAAAAGTACAGTTTGATGTTGCAGTTGTAAGCTGAAAGAGGTTTGTGTGTGAACAGAGAATCAGAGCTCAGTCTCAAGGTCTTTCATGTGTTATGTTCTAACTCATTTGCATAATTTCATTACCATGAGGAATATAAAACACTGTCTGCATGCGTGGTTACAAAATCCTCCTGCTGTATTGTCTTAAAAAATCTGATTGTACTAATGACATTGGTCATCAGGGCTCAAGCTTTGTATTCTTCTTGAGGCAGCAGCCGTATTCACAGCACAGATTTCAGGAAATCAATGTGCCGTAGCACGACTTGGTGAGTGCTTGGGCAAAGATTCAGCAATGTGCCTCAGTATAAGTAACATGACCACAGCCAGTGAAACAGGATGCCCTGCTGTTCTTTGTGATCCTCCTGTATTGAAAGCAGGCCTGAGGACAGCAGTAATTGGATGTGAGGAAAACCAGCAGAATCGTTAGGTATCTTCAAAGAACACTGCACTGCCAGGTGTTCCAGATTACCTCCAATTACTGGTTGGGGGGTATGCTCTACTGATCACCTGTCTGCCTGTTTCCTCTTGCAATTTCACAACCTCACATATGGAAATGGATGGAAAAATGTTTGAAATGTCACAGGCTTTCTTCCATGCTGTAGAAAGCCTTGCTTATTTCAATGATATTTATGCAAAGCAACACATCATAGAGGCATGCCATTTGTCACATTGTAAGTATTCTTAATGACTTTATGTGGTTATCCAGCACCAGCAAATCTGTATAAATGAAGACTTAAGTATTTATGCACAGTTAATACAATAACACCAAAATTTCAGGGATACTTATGTACTTCTGTGTCATTCAGGGTATTAAAAATGTATTTTGTAATATGTTGAATTCAAGAACCATGTTCAGAAGAGGATCAAAGAAATGCATGTTTTTTCTCAATTAACTGTGGTGGAAAGGGTTAACCTGATGTTGGGGTGGGCTCTTGCAGGCAGTATCACCCCAACTGTGGAGCTGAATGGGCTTGCAATGAAGAGAGGGGAGCCTGCCATCTATAGACCCCTGGACCCTAAACCAGTGCCCAACTACAGAGCCAACTACAATTTCAGAGGAATGTTCAATCAGAGGTAAAAGTCCTCATCTAACACTTTTTGTACTTCTGTGTTCTGATATTTCCACAGTGGGGGGTAATAAATGGTTATGTGTATTCCAGGTTTAGCTTTAGATTTTTAGTGTATTTTTCAAATCTCAGTCAAATCTGTCTGCCAAGCTTTCTTCACCTGTATGAGTTGCCTTTTCTCTAGTCTTTATTGTCAATAAACATTACTTTCTCATAATTTTGCAATCTGTAGTCTCAATCATATTGATTTGATTATCTCGGTCATTTCACGTCTGGTCATACAGAAGCTCGATATGCCGATTTCCTCCTCTTTGACCTGTGAACTTGCATTTGGAATATCAATATTTTGATGATGAAATGTTTGAAAATCTTATTTGAAAGCTGATTTAAAACCTAAAAGCAGTTACATCAGTTTTTGAGAAATATCTTATGTCAAAAATGGAAAAAAAAATCATATCCTCTTCTGTCATATGTGTGAGAAGATCACAGAGTTCATTCATAGAGGTGCAGAGCAAGCAGCCACTCTCAGTACTGAGTGGCTGGGATTGATCATTTCCTTGGCTTCTGTGCCATTCTTTACTACACCTGAAATTTGTTTAATTTGCCACAATTTCCATTGTCATTGAGCAAAAAAGGGTACATCCATTCAGTTTATGGGGTTACATATTCAGGGTTTGCATATAGCTAGTTGTTTGCTTGGAGGGTATGAAGACATTATTTCACCACTGTAAGTACATGCACCTACTCCTACCTCTATGTTCTCCCTCTTTTCCTGGTTTTGAGCAGCCTAACTGTCGTAATATAGTGTCATGTCAAATTCTGTGCAATCCTCAACAGCATGAACTGCAAATTGTTCCCAACTATGTGGCTTTCACAGGATCCACAAAAAATGGCAAGCGCAACCTTGTCCCGATACTTATGCACAACAGTCCCACAGAAAACAGAAATGGCTCTCACCAACTTATTTTAGCAGCAGTCTCAAATGAATGCATATTTCTTTGGTGTACATTTATATAACTGTTAATGAATGAATTCCGCGGTTGGCGAGGGATTGCTGTATACATTTTTATACTTTTTTTTTTATAATATAGCACAACAAAGATCTACAGTACTAATATATTGTATATACATTCTAGGAATCTGGAATTTCAGTGAATAAAAATCATACCATATTTATCCATGATTGGAAACAGCCATTTTATTTAGTAATAAGGGGCAAAATCTTTTATCTCAAACAATTCTGTCATTTCTCACTGTAGGTCCATTCATTTTGGAATCCTTGAAATCTCATTCTCCTATCAGTACATTTAGCCTCACCAGCTTCAAGGTGGTAATCGCAGAGCTGTACTTAAATGTTTTGTGTCTGACAGTGTTTTTCAGTAGTGCAATATACACTACATATACTGATACATTTATTTTATTTAATAATTTTGTTCATTTAGATAGTGACATTTTCAGATAGGTCATATGAGAGCTCAGATCATATTTGCAGTGACAACCTAGGGAATGAAAGTATGTATGAATGCAAGGAACTGTGTAACCAATGATCTGCAGGGGATTGTTTATGTATCTTTAAATGGAGAGGCAGCTCTTGGATAATTTAACCAGGACATTGAAGTTAAAGCCCCTATTCTTTCAGGAAGTGGAATTGGATTTTAAATGACCACTGTTAGGCAGGACCTTAGCTGCAGTCATTTCATCTTGCCATAAATATAGTGAAAGAAAGAATAAATGGCATTGTCACTTGTTGCAATTTATCTGCGAATTGTGCAGTTACATCATCACAGTGGTCAAATATGATTGCAGTATGTTCTGGATGGAGCTCTGGGCTAGCCATGCATTTGGTTCAGAAATGTTTTATGAGGAAATTAACTAAAACCATGGAAGTGTTTGTCTTTGGGCTGCATTATTTAAGAGCACTTAAGACACATGTTTTTCCAAGCGTGTTTCTTTTCAGATGGTTTGGTGCAACAGACTGACTTTTAGTGAGCCCATGAATATGTCCTAATACAGCTTTGAAATGAGCATTTTTCCCCAGCTATTGCATTAGTTGTAGCAACAGTATGTATTGATAGTGTATGATGTATTATGTTGAATAAAACATGTAAAGCTGCATTTCTACAAATCTACAAAGCTTCACAGAATTTCAAACTGAAGTATCAAAAACAAAAGATGTAACTACCTGCACTGTTTAAACAACAAATTAGATATATTGTGGTTAATTTTTCTCTCAGATACACAAATGTATCTTTTAATGGAATGGTCTCTTATGTAAAATTCGTTGTTACCTAAGCATTATTTAAGAAATTCCATCTTGTTGCTCTAGGGGGCAATATAGCATTATTTATCAAGATGTTTACCCCTTTTGTAATACTGGATTATTATAATATTTCTATTATATAAGAATTTGTTGTAATGCCTATATTTTTTGGACCTTATTTTCAGGTTTCTTTAAAATTGTTAACAAAACAAAATCCTATGAAACTGAATCTGAATGTCTATTCTGTACCATAATTCTTAGAAAATATTTGCTGTGTCTTTTTCTGGGACCAGTAATTCTTGATTAAGTAGTAAACCACAAAACCAATTTAGCGTTTTTTCCTCCCATTTTTATCAGGGTTTCAAAGTGGATTGTCAACCCTGCTGTCTCTCATTTTCTGATGGTTTTCTGTTTTGTAAACACATGACACCGTCAGTTTACTAATTGAAGACACCCTTCAGTGCTTAATGAGTCATGTTATAGAACAAACACAAGGTGATTTTCATTTCTCAGGAGGAAATAATTTTGAAGTAGGCATTCTCCTCATGCCTGGCTGCTTTGCATAATGTAGATTGTCCTCTGGAACACGCATGGAAAAAACCTCTTGAATCTGTCTCCTAGATCTCGGTGTAGCAAGAACCACTGGGGAATGTGGTGAGCTAGGTGCTCATACATTAACACAACACTAATAAAGACCAGTCCAATCTGAGGGTGCTTGTATTTTCCTAAAGATGGTGTTTATAATCCCCTTGAGCTGTGTAGTATTGAAAACATTATGGTTTAACCACATCTGTTAGACTGTTTAGTCACCAGCGTTATATAAATAGAACTTTGAGTGATATCCAGTTTTAATACTTCCTTACCCTGAAGTAATGAGAGGAATAAAGATGGTGAGGAAGTAAGGAAACTTACACTAATCAAAAATCCTATTTTTAGGGGGATTTTCACCCACTGCATGCACTCACCAGTACTGGCTCCCTGCTGGACATTGATTAATTCAAAGATGAGCATGAAGGATGGCGGCAGTGCGAGGTGTGTGTGTGTGTGTGCGAGGTGTTTGTGCGTGCATGTGTGTGTGTGTGTAGGTTGGGGGTCAAGTTAGGACTCAAAATGCAAGGGAAGATTGTACTTTATCATGGCTCAGCTGTGGGTCCCCTAGCATAGTGGTGTTCCAAGTGTGCCCAATCTCGCTCTTGCCAGAGGACCCTAGTGGCTGGCTCAGCCATGCCTGAGAAGAGTATGGGTTAATCTGGTTAAAATCCCCAGTCTTATTGCACTATAGCAACCTCCTCTGCCAGATTTATAAACTGTGTGATTGAAATTGTGTTCCTGCAACAGCATAGACAATAATCCACTTTCTCCTCATATTATGTGATTGGTGTTGCATCTGCAGTGTGGACAGATTTGAAAGTTAGTTGTCAAATGAATTCATGCCATTTGTTTATGGCTTCCTCCTCTTGATTCTGTGTGAGGCAGTCACTCATTGGGGCCAAAAGGATTACAGGTAAATTGAAGTGGTGAAAAAGGAGGGAAAAATAGAGGGAAAAAAGTAAATCTTCAGGTCTTCGGGACCCATTTTGATTACATTTGTGTATAATCCTTTCCAGTCAGTCAGATGCATTTTTCTAACCTTTTTATGGAGATCTGTTCTACCCTGTTAGTAGAAGTCTCTGCCTTCTCTCAACTTTACCAATTTACCCTAATTGTCCCAAGAGAATTACCCCACTTGGCTAGGGAGAGTCTGCATTCCATCAGGCCCAAAATTTGAGTTGAAGGGGGAAAATTCCAGGAGGACCTTGCCTTGCACCTTCATTTGGATATGACTGTAACATTATGTCAGCCCGGTGTGCTCAGCTGGAACCATAATGATGATAATTATCGAGGGGGCTCTCCAGTGACATTTCCTGGTCTGATACTGAGCCAGGTATGCCATTGTAAGGTCCAGTCTTGATTCAGGATGTGTGCTTCCATCAGCGCTCCAGCACCCCACTGTGGAAAGTTACGTCAGTGCACAGACAACATCGCCACCGCTAGCCCCTTATCATTCTGATAAAATGCACACTGGCCCCACATTGAGCAACCAGAAGAAAAAAAAATGAGGAAATGTAAACCCCTAGTATATGCAATGTTTATTAATTAATTAATATCTCTGCAGTGGTCACATGCCTAGTGTTTATGACCTTTTATTTCTGATTGAACAGACTTTTTAAAGTTTAAATAAGTTGTGTAAAGGCAGAACATGAACTTGTGATTTTCAAAATGTCTTTGTTTTGAGCTTTGATGCATGTTTCTATCCATACTTTAGCTACTGAAACCAGACAACTGTTAATTTATACAGTCTTTATATAGACTGTCCTTTAACAAAAGCGCCATGGAATTTGAACTCTCTATCTTAATTTATCTGTCATACATGATTGAATTTTAGCCATTTGACATTTCATTTTTTTGTTGGGTTTAGTTATAGTTAGCCAAAGCAGGCAGACCCATACTGATGTACATCCATTGTAGATAACCTAAAATGGGCAATACGGTTGTACAGAATCTGAGAGGGAAAGGTAATGACAGTTTTCTGTACTTCAAGTAACACAATTGAGTTATTTGATAAGATGAAAAGGTCATCCTGACAGTGTTGTGTAAAGGGTGTGCCATGTAGTATGTCATTGCTGCAGGAGGTCACTCAATCAGCAAAGCCTCTGAAGCATCAGCGTGTACTCCTACTGAATGCTCCTCATGATTGCTGGACTCACAATGAATCGAGGATTGCGTCATGGCATACAGGAAGTGGTGCCCCACTGCCTTTGTGTTGCTGTCAGGCCATAAAGAAACTGCATATTTATAATACTTTAACTCTTGAGATGCTGGTAAAATTTTAAAAACGCTAATGTTGATTCTTGAGAATTTTCTGCTGAAGGTGTTAGTAACCTAAACAGTGTATGAAAAATGAGAATATCAGTGACAATATTTGTTTTTAAATTGTCTTTAATTTGAAGGTATTTTACTGGAGATTAAAGGGTTAACATTTGTAACCAAATTATGTGAGTCTGGTGACACAATTGTAGTATGGCTCAGCATGACATCAGTGTTGGTACACATGTACTTTCAGGAAGGAGTGGATGATGCTTTATTACTGTGATGATCTGCTTAAAATAGACTCCATGTTGTTTCCAAGAATTTGTGGAAGAATGTAGACATATTTAGAGGGCTTGTTGTCCTTTGTTTGGAAGGCCTGGGGGCGGGCAGTGGTCATGTTACTAATAGGCACACTTGACTGTTTTTGCTAACATTTGTTTGTGAGTGAGAGCACTTAATTGCTTCCTTCTTTCCTAACAGTGCCAGCACTCATAATTCAGACTGTTGTCTGTTTTGAAGTGGATACACAGTGCCCTGTACAATTTGTAAAAAGACATTAAAGCTACCCTAATGCAAGTAAAACTCCCAGAAATGTCTGGCATAACATTTGCTCTACATTAGCTGTGCACACCTGATACCAATGTTTCCTGAAAACAAGCTACATATGCCTGCAGCACAGTGATGTAAGGAATCTACCTAAGGCAACAAAGGAAGGGATGTCTTCTATATGGTTTTGGCCATTAGGTCCCTGAGATACATTTACAGTTTATTAATTGTCCCCATAAGGTTTTGTTTTTCAGTAACATTACAGTGAGAATTAAAACATACACTACACTATGAAATGTACTTGTTTTTAGCTCAAGTGCCTTCCTCTCCAACCAGGATCCTGCAGTGCATCTTGTGAAGTACTACCATACTGCTAGCTCAGTCTCGATTGAACACCCCATGGTTGCGATATCTTCACACGGATACACTGCCAAGAGCAAGGGGCTTGCCAGGGCTCCCAATCTAGAGACAGTTTATGAAAACAGCATCATTATAAGCACCAGGCCCATCTTCACGGGAATGTCTCCTGGAATAATCACTTATTTACTCAAGGAGCACATCCAGTGTGTTAAGATAGATTTCACATAAATTACTCTGGCAGTATTCCAGGGAAATTGTACAAACAAGAGCATGGAGCACACTAAGCGAGATTCTGTTGTGTAAGCTCTAGCACACTGAGAAACAGAACATTAGTCCAACACAAACAAATGCATAGGAGGTTTATACTGAGCCGAGAGCCCTGTGCCTTAAATCATTTGTAATATTTTCATGTATGTTTTATGGTTAAGTGTGAGAGTCGGTTTTCACGATGCAAAAACGCCGTCCTCTCTGGTATTCCACCCCCTCGCCCCCATTACCGCCCCTGCAAAGGGGAGAAGACAGTTATGGGATCTGCACTTTTCCGTGGGCATGTTAAATGAGAAGGTAATTGAAAGATTTTAAGTTTCATAATGACTATTCCCTTTTAAGCTGGGCTGATGCACCCACATGTCAGGGTCAAATTCGTCCACTTTTGTTCATCAAGGACAAGAAGCCATTTCATCACTCTGAAGGTCGGCCGGGCTTGCTGGTCATCCACTGAGTTGCCGTAGCAATAAGCTTGTCATTTGCGGTTTGTTAGGCTTAAGTAATCCGGGGGTGGTGTGCGATCAAACGAAAGCCCTGTCTTTGGCCAGCGCCTGAGAGGTTCTCGTTCATCTCAAAATTGCATCTCACATTCTGAAGTGGATCTAAGGTCTCCCCAAACAGCTGCTTGTCTGGCCAGTGTGGGAGACTCCTAAGTGTCAGAATATACGTGTTCACCATAAACGTCCTTGCCTCCATTCTCACCAGTTTCTCTTGGAGTCTTTCTTCATGAACATCTGCCGAGTGCACTGTATGAAATCTTGCTTGAGAAAAATACTTTTTTTTTTTTTTTTTTTTTTAACGTCAGCAGCTCCAACAAAATAAAACATTCTAAAAAACTCAACCCAACCAATCCTCTAAATCATGAAGTCTGGCAGTGCACACACCAAGCATTGCCCACCTGCTAATCAGACATCTATAATCTGAATGGCCCTTTTCCTCTGACAGCCTATATTCTTGGCTTGGCTTCCCTTATATAATGGGCAATTGGCCAATTTTAAAACTGTAAATCTCAGAGAGGCATACAGGAAAACAGTCAGCTGTTCTCAGCAAGTTGGTCAAAGCACACGATGTTGACTTGTTGCTGGTGGTAATTGAAGTTGCCTAGTCCTGGCTCTCAGGAGGTTTTCAGTTTTGAATCTCTAAAGAATATGATGTGAAAACATCTGGCAAAATGTAAAACTTTGTTTCATTGCTCACATATCCTCACGTTAAATATTCAGAGTTGTTATAGGACAAATGGTGAAGTACAGTGAGCGTCAGCTCCCATTTAAAACATTTTTTTTTATTTTGTACTAAATGCCACTTGTAATTTTCAGAAAGCTGTTTCTGAATAAAGCAGTCATTGCACTTTTAATGAAAACAATAAAACATTGACTTCATAAAAATTGATTTCATTAATGAGGATAGAATGGGTTCGCCTGGGCTCTTCACCAGCCCAGCACAAGGGTGCCAAATCATTTATGGGGCTTAGCGTAGGCAGAGGCCAAACGGGTCCAGCACTAGCTTATAGCTGAAGTGTTTTCAGAAACAAGTTTGTTCTGTGACAGTATGTCCGTCAGTCATTCCAACTATCTATCCTGAATGCTATGTATTTGTAAAGGTGACATGGTCCAGCTGTAAGCATGCTGATTCGATCTTCACAAGCTCTATTGAATACCTCTTAAAATAAGAGTGTTGGGGGAATATAAGTAACATCATTCTTTCATGGTGTTGTGGCTGAAATGTTGCATTTACAATAGAAACCATGTAGCATGCATTCAATGTCTTTGTGCCCCTTGAATTTTAATTTAGCCTTACTAGATGTTATAAAAACTCAAAACTGTATTTTATGTTTTTATGTGTTTAAATTAAGGGATGTAATGAATCCAAAAGTATCTCCGTGTTATTGCTTTTTTCCCAGTAGAGTCAGTAATTTCCTTAATTCAGAATAGCTTGCTGGCTTCCCATGAGGTTGCACAATGAGTAATCATACGTAGATTATTGCTGATCTGCCCATGCAGTAGAGGCAAAATCATAGCAAAACCATGACTTCAGTCTTTTTTCACCCCATAAATATTGTGTCAGCCCCTTGCAGGGGATTGGAAATTAATTTGAAGAATAGGTTGTATTTTTTAGTATTTTTGTAATAATGTGGCTTTTTAAGGTGAAGTTTTTACCTTTTCCCTGGAGTGGTTACAGTAACTCTGCCAGGAGACTGAGGGTCTGTATGTTCCAGACAAATGGAGCATGTTCATAATTAATAAAATATTATTCATCCTGGATCACCTCAAACTCATCATACAACACAATTATTGTATTTTTGTGAGAGAATTAATATGCATGTACAGTAGGTTAATACATGTTCAAGGTAAGTATGTATTTATTTTGATAATCATCTGTATGAAGGAAGTTTGTCTGAATTTCAGAGATATACATAACAAGGGTTTTTACTGTCTCTCTGGCTTTGATTTTTTAGATTCAGAACTCATTTTATTGTGGAGAGGGCCCAAAATAGGCCAGAAACTGAGTGAAATGTCAGATTATTCAGATGTTTTCTTCGCTCAAACTTCTGCTGTCTTGAGGGAGGAAGCCAAAGTGATTAGCCATGTTGTTGAAGCGTAGACAGACACGGTTTGCACTTCACGTTTTTGCCTTGCCTCATTCTGAGGAGGAAACGTTTACTCACCTCTTCGCTGGAGGTTTGAGAAACCCTCGACCCCTTAGCCTCTGGGAAAGTTCTCTGTTTCCTCTCAAAATACTCGCCCTGTGTCCACCGCATGTGGCACCACCTCCTGGAAGTGACTCCCACCCCTTTGACAGTTGGCCCTTAGTGCCCCCTGGGTCCGATACATGAGCTCATATTATTGCTGCATGTTTTCTACATTTACTTTTGGGAAAAACAGTTTGGGGAGGTGGGGGTAGAAAAAAAAAGAAAACAAAAGCTCTTGGAAATGAGATAGGAACTACAGCTGGGCCAGCCGTGGCTGACTCCAAGTCTGTCCTCCTGTTCCCATCAAACCATGACGGTGCGTTCCCAACCGCGGTTTTTTCCCCTTGTCTGGAGCTGAAAGCTCAGGAAGGGTTAACCTGTGGGATGGGTGTAATAGAAGACAGGAACCTCACAAGGAGCAATCGATAATGTCACATTACCCTATATATCCTTTTTTATTCGTGCTTTCTGAGAATCATTTTCTCTGTATTGATTCCAAGGGTGAACTGGCAGGAATCACTGCCATGTAGGCTTATGAGACTGCAGTTGCAATTACAGTTGTGTGAAGTCTTGAGGACAGAGATGACTTGTAATTGTGGACAGTCGCCTTCCTTTCTCAGCTGTTTCCTTTTTTCTGTGTGGTCTTTGGTTTCTTCTCAAGCTGTAAGAAAACTGGATTGGTACTAGAAATCATTATTTATTATGGGAAGGTCCGTACCTCCTGCAAATACATTTGCACTCTACAGACACAACAGTTTGCTGCATAGCAGGGCTATGACTTCTGATATAAGGGCTAAAAATACTTTTTTCAGGCCCTCGTCAGGGAAAAATGGACCTCTGTTTTCAATATACACTAGATAAAATTTAATTTACTTAATGAGGAAGCTATTATTGAATCATTTTACATTTACTTAAATTTGTATTCAGGTCAAGACATTGTTTTTGTTTTTCATCCTGGGCTTACCCACTAACAGGACATGTCAGGCCTGCTCTGCAGGCTTATTGTCTGTGTATGTGGGAAAAAAAGCAGTTGTGTTGGGAGTCCCATTTGTACTGCATGTTAGACCAGAGCAGCGGGCAGGCCCCCGCGGTAAAGGTAATGAAGCCCAGAGATTGATGGAAGTCATCACTTTCGCAGCGTGGTCCACGGTCAACACCACCGAATCAGTGAGGGGAAAAAAAACGCTGCTGCGGGACATAAGAACCCTCCTCTCTCCCGCCATCGATAAAGCACTTGGCACAGCGCCTGGCACCCTCTGAAAGGGACCTGTCCAGGTGACTGATCAGTATTTTTTTGTTTTGTACAAGGTCCTGGAAGGGCCCCATAAACACCCATAGGCCACCTCAGCTGCCGTCACATGGGAACAGGACCAACCCTTATGTGCTTGTGTTGTGCAGGTTACAGAGGACCACTTTGAATAGACGATTAGGTGATTCATACTGCTTTGTTTGTATACTTGCAATATTTTGCTGTGCAGCTTTTATTTTTTTTAATCATCCCCCTACCATGCACCCCTTACCCTTTATTTATACATTTTAGTGTTTATCCTCTTTTGGTTATTCTTATTTTGGACATAAAGCATGAGAAACCGGAGTATGCAGATTAGAATTGTACAGCTGCAAATGTGGAATAATTCGTGCTGTGGTAAAGAGGAAAATAAACGGTACATTTAGTGGCATGCCACCATGACATACAAGTTGACTGGGTAAGTGTACAGTGTTGAAGGCATTGATATTGAGCATTTCCCAGTATTGGGTTTTATATGAAGGAACTTTATATCTCAGTCCTTTCATAGAGTTTCTCCTTTCATTGCTTTGGAGTTCTCAAGATATATTAAAAACACATGGTAACATTTATCTACACTTTATCCCTGTTACATAACAGATATGAAAATGGAATGTTAATTTATCGAGTGTGCAGGGACCCCAATAATGACATTCTTTGTGGTTCCCACATCACATCCCCTATACAATGTTAAATTAAACATGTTGCTGTTCTGTTTTTCCATGTGATTATTTACTATTAAAACAACCGTATTAATTCATTATGCAGTCTGATAATGTGTATATTAATTATGCATGAGTGTCTCCTATTAAGAATTCCTTTCCTGTTCATTTGCAAATTCTGAATTGATTAATGCATAGGGATTCTAGCTTACATAACATGGTAATGCATAACACATGGATTGCGTGATAATGCACAGAGGTGGTGTTCTTTGAGTGGCATATCTGCTATAATCACTCATTTGTATTCAGTCTGAGCTCCGGCATGTGTTTTATTATAAATATTGCTATCCCATTGAGAAATTAGAATTAAATCCCTTTGGATTCCAGTTTCCTGAGAATGCGTTACCTGCAGCGTGACAGTCAGTTACACAAAACCAAAGGTTTGTTTAACTGCGCTACCCTTAACACGGAGTAGAGGCAAATAAAGCCGAATGTTTCCCATTGACTAGTTTTGATATGTTAGATTTAGATGACTCATTGAGTCATAACTCACGCAATATCACAGCATAGCTCCGTGATGATTTAATGCTGATACCCAGAGCTGAGTTCCACATGAAAGGCGGTCCCAGGGAAATGTGGGGCTTTGGATGTGTGTCTGTTACTCACTTGTATGTGAGCTGTTGTCTGATTGAGTCACTGCATATCTCTCTCTCTCAGACACACACTCACACACACACAAAGGAGCACACAAGACAGCAATCATTTTCAGTGTGGTGGGCTTCTCTCCACACCCACCCCTTAGGTGTTCCCAATCTGGATCGCGTTCTCCCTAATTCAGACCAGACGTGGCCCTCACTGGTGTTTGGTGATTGTTTATTGGGCCTAATGTGCCGCATTGTGTCAGCAGCTCCTTTCCCACGTTGCACATAGAGGCCTCCTACAAGCTCCAGCAATAGCCGCACTCCCCGCACCTGTAACCAGAACACAGCGGTGCCGATTAAGCGCTCAGCGATTCTGGCCGGATCCAATGTTGCACTTGGCATTTCCTCCGAGATCCAGGCCACGCTTGACATGCGAGGCCATTCCCCCGCCCTTGGACTCTTCTCCGGCTGGCGGAAAGAGAGGGAGGGAGAGAGAGTGGTGGGGCTGAGAATTCCTCTGGAGGGGCCGGGGTAGAGCCACTGACTCCCTGAGATATGGACACAAGACACGGAAGGTGCTTGAATAAGGAACACAGGCTTTTACAGACATATTGAAAAGGTTCTCTCTTTATGCTCCTGCAAGGCTGGGGTAGTTATGGTCTGTGACGAAATAGGAGACATGAATTTGCACTGCATCCACACCAGCCAGCAGATATGTCCAGATCTCAACACCCCAGTTGCACATGTCATGTCTTACACTCAACATTTTTTCCTCCAAAAGTTTATTTGGAATATCAAGTTATTGTAGAAACCATAACACTTTTAATGTTGGGATCAGATTATATTGATATATTTAGCAACAAAAGGGCTGTTTTTCATGATTGCATGTTTTTTTCTGAAATGCCTTTAGTCATTTTGGAATGGAATTAATATGATGTACAATTCTTTTATTGGGGAGGAATTCCTTCCTGTGTTTCATTATCCATGCTTGTAATTCAGCTCTTTATTCTTTCCCGGTGGCTTCACCATGCGCCCCAATTTTAACTTCTCCCATATGTATCCTATTTATCAATTTGTGTAATTGGGCTGATATCACATGTCCCACAATAAAATGGCTTTCAATAAGCTCATTGAAATGCCTGTTGGTGTATTGCAGGGTAAGCTTCTTATTCCACAAACACAGTACTTTTGTAGTTCCCAAAGATGGGATGGTATTTGGGATTTCTCTTCTGCAAAATAGTTTTTCTCTCCCATCTCGTAATCAGAGTTTGTATTCTCCATACTGTATGTCTACAAGAGCATTTGAGGAAAAAAAATTGGCTGTGGCCAGCTTGTGACCCTAAATAAAGCTGTGTGATTTTGTAGCTTTGGTGTTAACTAATTCTATAGTTGGTACTTAGCAATATATTTTTTTTATTGGTGAATTATGTAGCATATCATCCCTTTCTACAGTAGATACCCACAATATGTTAAACTCACTTTCTTGAAACTGTTGGAGCATTTCTGGAAGTATTTTCCTTGAGTGTGTTGCAAGGTTCCATCGTTGGAGGTGGAAATGTTGTGCCAAAGCTGGCAAATGTTATTGTCAAAGACTTAAAAGTTGGTCACCATTAAATTTTAGTTGTCATTGCTTATCAACAGACTTGTGCACCTCCTTGTTCCTCTGCCTACCTACCTTTCTATACCAATTTTCTTGAGTTTGTGTTCACTTGGAGTGCAGTGCCTATAGCACTTGCTAGCTAATGGATGGTAGCTGCAGAAAAACACAACAAAGCAATCTGAGCTTTGTGCATCCCCAGTATTCTCAGTCATCTTCACTAGTGGGTAAAAAGCTTTAAACAGGCTTCTTTAGTCTTCTGTGTTAGGCTTACTCACTTATTATCATGGCTATGTTATTTCTTCTAATATGTCTTAATACGTCACTCTGCAAATATTGCTTAATGTGGTGTTGCACTTGCATCTCCACTCCCTTGTAATGCACAGTATCAAATGTTCCATTAAGAAAGCCCACGCTTAAAAGGACTGCCAATTTTTAAAACAAAATATCTTCTGGAAATGTGCATTGTTGTTATGATCTGATTTCCACATGGTTTTAAGGCTGTCCTATTTTTCACCCTGTTTTTAAACTTAAAAATAACATTTTAAAAAATTCCCAGATTTTTTCATTAAAAAAATTAACCCCCGAAATTGATGAGTCTCACTCCTACAGCAGACATAGGCTCCATGCACTACTTGGTCATACCTTTGTGTCTTCCTCTCTGCTGAAGTTATTGAAACATTGGTTGTGTTCTGCTTTTATTTGGTTAAGGGCAAACCACATTTCTAGAAAGCATAATATATGTAATATATATTATGCATTTTTTCTTTCTTGGTAACCTCCAAAGCTTTCCCACAAGTACTTGGAAACATTTGTCGTTCACTGTTTGAATGAACAGACACCCCTCTTAGGAATGCGGTGTCTGGATATAGCTTTGTCCCCAGCACAAAGCTCTGAATCTGAAAAGGGATCTTGGATGAGAAGGTGACTTTGGGTCATGCTGCGCCACGGTTCTCCCTCTCATCGGGCCTTCAGGCCTGAGGGTGCATGTGGCCCTCTAAATCTGCAAAATGAGCAGCTCTCTGACAGCTCGGCATGGGTGAGCCAAAGTTAAGATAAAGAATAAGGGATATATGTTCACTGCCTTTGTTTTGTGTTCCTTAAGTCTGAGCCATTGGGGAGCCACCGCTTCAGTGTGTAGGCAACCGGCTATTCTTATGTAATTGACCTTGTGGAAGTGGAGGTCTGTTATTCTATTCTCTTATCCGACATTAATAACTCCACTAATATGCTTCAGACTCCCTCAGAAATAAATCTGCTCTTTTGCAGTTGTTTTACGGGCTGATGGACTCCTCCGTGTGCCATTGTGAACATGGACACCCACTGATTTTTCAAGAACACTAGTACTTCTCTCAGATAGTCATGGGAATAAACAAACCATCAAACTCCATCCTGAAGGCCGATCTATCGGCTCTCTAGGAGTAGCCACAGTGGTTTATTTATCACTATTCAGGGCAAATCATTTTGGGAGCCTATCCCATTTATATGTTTTACCTTTAGGAGTTCTGTTGCCTCCTGCAGTGAAGGGATATGTTTCAGTCCAAATGGGAAAGGGAATGTTGTCAAAGTCAAATGTAGACTATTTTATTTTCACTAGGCAGTAGTTTAGCACAAAAACAGAACCTTGTTTTCAGTGTCTTGCTTTAATTGCATTCACACATTCTGGTACATTTCTTGGTTTCTTGCATTTAGCCATTGATGTAGACCTAAAATAATGACTATATTTTGATATGTTGCTCTCAGATTTCCAGAGGAAAGCAGAACTTTCACACACGCACACTCTCACGGGTGCAACCAGACCCATGAATCTTACAAAATTCATACTCTCTGTCAGTGGTCATGATCTGCTAGCATTAGTCGAGCGGTGCCTATCTTTTCCTGTCTGGGTTGTATACAGTAATAAAACTGCCAAGTTTCGATAACTTAATCCTCTTATAAATCAAAACCTTTGTTTTTGTCTCACTCTATCTCTCTCTCTTTCTCTCCCTCGCTCTCTCCCAACCCCCCTTTTCTTTGGCCCGTTTCCAACACAGGTACCATTACCCAGTGCCTAAGATATTTTATGTGCAGCTGACTGTGGGGAGCTGCGAGTTTATCGGAGAAGGGCGGACGCGTCAGGCAGCTCGACACAATGCCGCCATGAAAGCCCTCCAAGCCCTGCGTAATGAGCCCATTCCACAGAAAGCACCTCAGGTAATCCTCCTCCACAAACCATGTCTTCAAAAATCAACCTTACCGATTTGCACAGAAGACCCCCTCATTCCATGCAGGATCGCAGCCTAAAAACTATTGTTCAAGCCCTTTGCCTCAAAGTTCCTGTATAGTCGTTAGACAATGCAAGCTAACAATACGATTTTTTTCCATTGACTTGACATGTTATTCAGGTAACATTTCCAGCAATCTCTTCACCGGAAATCAAATTACATTATTTCCAAACTGCTTGGCGGCAACAGTGGTTATTTAAGACCTGTTGGCCTGGTACTTGTTCTGTCTCGCACTTGTTTCTATAATGACTTCTTTGTAATGCGCTGCTTCCGTGTATTGCTTTACAAATTGAAGGACCCTGTCTCCATACAGGCCCCAGGCTAATCATGTTCAGCTTGAGTTTGGCTTGTATTTATTGCTGTTTACAGTTTCCTTACAAAACTGCTCTCCGCCTTCTGCTCATGTGGTCTGTGAACACACAGAGCGGGCACGCGACAAAATGCAGTGTTTTTTCAAATCATACACATTCATTTGTGGTTCATATTTTGCATAAATGTCCCAGGTAAATGCTTTTGGAACATGTCCAAGGTGATATTGTCACTGAAAGAGAGGTATTATTGAGAGGCCCCCCCCTTAAAAATACGGTTGACGTGAAACAGACCATGACCTGAATTACTCTCTCACTGTAGAATGAGGCTCAGCTGTCAGGAATAAGCCAACACTGCTGTCATTATGACAGTGAGGTGGACATCCTGTGCTTTAGGCCAGCGTCCTTTTGTGTGTGAGAGAAAAGATGACGTGGTTTAATACACAGTATTGCCTATGTACAGAGACACAGGCCTAGAAAGGCTGGGCAACCTTGTGCGCAGGATGTTCAGGGCGTGACAAGCCTATACATTAACAGGCAGGAGTATGGAAGAAAGCAAACTGCCTTAAATTCTTTTCAATGAAAAATTTGTGTTAACACGTACGTCAGTGCCAGATCTAATGTAATTACATATGATGTTATCATATAGTTTTTATCTACATGTGCACCTGTTGGCTTGCTTTGTATGAATGTGGCATGAAGGTGCTATGCAAGTCAATATGACTATGTCAGTGCTGCATGTTCCTCTTAATGCTGTGATGAGTAATGAGGAAAATTAGTTGATGTGAAGTGCTTTTTCACCCAACTACTTACTGGAATGAAACCCACAACTCTTCCTGTTGTATATTTGTGTCTGCATACTGTATTACATGTTGCTGGAGTAGGCAAACAAACTGTCCAGATTAGGAAAGACACATTTTGTAAAAATCAGAAAGTGCTGCAAACACTATTCTCCAGCACAGGTGTATTTGACACCCAGCTGCATTCATCAGGGCTTCAAAGCAGCTTTATAAACAACAACTTGGTTTCCATTAGACTTGATAGCCATGGCAGGAGTTAAGCTGCAAGTTCAATGAGGTGGCATTGAGTGGCAACTTGGATGCCATTATGGCTGTTAAAAAAATGACATATTGTGAAAATGCTGAAAAAACTGCTGATTCAAACAGTAAATAAATAACAGATGGTGTTTCATATACAGTAGCAAGTGACTAACTTGACAGCCACTCATTAATTGAAAAAGACACATTTTAACCAGCGTGCATGGCCTTTCAAAACATGAGATGGAAAACCCACCACTTACACTTACTATTTTCATCAATAGAAAACAATATGAATGTCATAACAGATTGGATCATAATAAACATCAAGAAATGTTTACAAAATAAACACATCTGGTCTGTACACTTGAGCCAAGATACGCTATGCCATCTAGACTGCTTTTCACTGCTAGCTTTATACCTGCTCTGCAAAGTTCTCTGTTAACCAATTATGCTAATTGTCAGCTCCAGAAGTCATATTTAAGAAAGGAAAATTTGATACATGTCAGCCAAATTATTCTTTTTTTAATTACCGATATTAGTGACCATGTCAAAACTGACATTGTTCAGTTTTTAGTTCTCAAGAATGTGATTACGAGGCAGGTGTTGACATAATATTAATATTAACATTTTAATTTCAATACAAACATATTTAACACATTGTATTAAATGTACTTCTCCCCCCTCAACCTCACTCCCACAATTCAGTCTGTACAAATCATCATGACTTGGGTGTGTTGTTAGACCAGTATTTTAACATCACCTTGAAATTGTAAAGAACAATGGTAAAATTCAGAAAAGTTATACATAATAAATAATATTGAACATCCTAAACATGTTAAAAAACATACAGCGAACAAACATTAATGGGTCCCGAAATAGTGTTATGAGACTGGTAAATATCTTCACTAGCTACAAAGTAGCAATGCGACTTAATTACAACATGTATTCCTATGTATCTTGGGTTTGTTAAACCGTCATATGCCTGTTGTGTTTTAAGTTTTAGTGTTTTATGTTTGTCTTTTACAGCATTATGATATGATTTCTTCCATGGGCATAATCATATAAAAACAAAATATTGGCATACAATTTTGATGATCATTAAAACTGCAACAAAAAGTAAGCCTCTGGAAGTATTTATGGCATTAATTCCCCTCTCTAGCTCTGCTTCTTTGCTACTTATGTGTTGTAATTTGGCAAACTTCCCAATATTACTGTCCTGTTTCCACTGAGTCATGTTTGTCCAGAATATGCTTATGTGATTTGTTCCAGTTATAGTGTAGTCTCATACCACATGTAAACCAAATACCATGGACATATTTTCAAGTATGGCAATGCGATTTATAGAAAATGGGGAATTGCAAAGGATAACTGTACCTTTCTTTCAGATATTTTCTGATGGCTACATTATGTACATTTTCTAATTAAACCTAATGTAAACAACAGTATTTTGAGTAAAATCATCTTGGGAATTATATGATGAATTGTCTTGCTGTTGGTGGTTTAATTACTTTTGTTCATAGAGACCATATTGTTTTTG
Organism: Albula goreensis; assembly: GCA_022829145.1. Taxonomy (NCBI): domain Eukaryota; kingdom Metazoa; phylum Chordata; class Actinopteri; order Albuliformes; family Albulidae; genus Albula; species Albula goreensis. The sequence continues at coordinate 16,193,981 of CM040756.1, forward strand.
TTTCAGTAGCTTAGTCAAGCGACTGTGCCAAACAAAGCAAGCTGTTTTCGGCTAAGTGCTTTTTCTGCTCGCTCTATGTCTTAGCCAAGTCCATTTGTTAAGCACAGCAGAAACTCCCACGTGTGTGTGGACAGAGTCCTGTTCAGCACTTAAAGGTGCAAAAAGGCAGAAACCATTTAAAGTGCATGGCTGTCAGACCCACCGTACCCAACAGCTCAGTCTTCCCACGTGTCCGTGCGGGTTACAGTTCTCACTAAAAGGCTCATGCCTGTTTGCGTCAGCCACGGAAGTCGGCAATCAAAGGTCAAGAGCCCGTTTGGGATGGTGCTCCTTTATAAGGAGCTCACAGCGTCCCCTCTGAGGCTGTGTCCATCAACATCCTCGGCAGAGAGTACAGTGACCTTGCGCTGTGTGTGGGAAAGCAGACAGAGATGAATATGTGACGATAGATGCGGAGGTTGAACTAGGGATCTGGAGAGCATGATGGCAAAGAGATCTGAACAATGTCACATTATTTAATGAAAAGCATTGCATGGGGTTATTTTACTGAGTCCATCTTTGTTTGGCAATCGCTTCATTTGCTTTGTGTGATAAATACAGTTGAAAATCATAAAACATTCAACAACTGTTTTGTATTCAAGCTCAAAATACATGTTATGTTTATTTATTGTATTTATTTGTAATGTAGTAACTAATGTATTTTTGGTTTATACTAGCATGAATAACCTGCTCAGTTGATTATTATCCGATCCAAACTGAAATGGGAAAATAAATTGTACCTTGACCTCACTGATTAGTAATGCTGCCCTTAAAGCACTTGAGCTGAAGCATAACACATCAACAATCCCTGGACCATTGTCACATTTTGTCTGTCCAGCCATGTGTGCAGATCGTTATCATCTTATCAGTACAGTTTTCATAGTAGCAAATAGTGATGTTTGACAGTGTTTATTGGCATCAATGGAAGATCAGTCTGGTTTCCACTGACGCGTCACCATTGTATGGTTTCTTGTTCTAATGCAGCCTAGTGTTGTGGCTTTCATTTCAACTACTGTCTTCTCACCTGCTGCCTAGGCACTGCTGCTGGCAGAGCTATTCTGGTTCAACCTACACCTGCCACTGTTTTGTTTGTAAATCACTGAGCCAATATAACATGCCAATTTGCTGAGGTTGTTTGGTAGCTTATAGGGAAAGAGGAAATCCTGATGTTTTCATTTTTCCTCCTGTTTTTGAGAGGGCAAAACTGCAAGATCAGACATATCCATGCTGATTTAATGCAGCTACTGCTCAGGAGGTAAAATTACAAACATAGAAAGGTGAACACATCTGTTGAGTTAAAGTCTTAAAATATTCAGAAACCACTGAAATGGTGGGAAAAAACCATCCACATGACAATTCAAGAAGGCTGAATGTGAACTCTGTGCAGATGAATCCCAGTTGTACTAAAGTATGCAACAAATTTTGATAAGCCACTGACAAATATTGTTTACCTTGCTTGGTTTGCCACTTGCTGGAAAGACCACCTAAGATAAATTATGTTATTATGTTTATCCATTATGTGTCATGTAGTCACCAGTTTGGGAATGGCTTTGTGCACACCAGCTGAAGCTATTAAAACTAAATGTACCTGAGATATCTTCCCTCAGTTATCAAGTCCTGAACCAGCAAATCATACATACCTTCCCCATTAGTTATCACTCTGATCCTTAAGGTGATCAATTTTAAGTCAGTCAAACATAACCAGGGCTGTGAACTACTGTGGTTGAATGTTGTAACAAACTTGAATTCTAAAGTATTTTGATACACACAAAATGTTTGTTTTCAGATAAGAATATATTTGCAATACCTCTAACAAAGTTTAGAGAGAAGGCATGATAAATTATCTCTAACAGTGCAAGGCCAAGTACACCCACAACTAAACAGGGCTATGCTTGTGGATTTTTTTATTTGATGAATGTGATATAGGCAGCTGTAATCATCAGGTCTGCTGTAAGTTTGTGATAATATCAGGTTTCTTTATAAGAATTATGAATGCGGTAGAAACCAGTTAAATATGTATAATTAAAAATTAAACATCTGATTAATGGTGAAAATAATGAACGTGTGAAATATATTTTAAAATCAGGAAGTAAGTTCAGCTGGAGTTGGGCTTGAAGGTCTTAGTGCAGCTCCTTCAAAAGCTCAATGCCTGTACCAAGGTGCTGGGATATTGGATGTCTATTTGCTCCAGAGGGAGCAGTGCCCCCTACTGGCCTGTCAACACGTCTATGAGCAACTCTGCTTTTCCATCCAAATGCTATCCAAGCTCAAACCTGCCAAGTCTCAAAAGTTTGATAGAAGAAGTGTTTGTGGTGATATTTCTGCCGGTAAAAGCTATCACAACTTCAGTAGAGTGCCCTCCTCGTGTGTTGTTGCTTTGTCAGTCATTTTGGTATATGTAAATAGAATATGAGAATATGTGGACCTTCCCTTTGAGACTGAATACATTAGAATGCAGGCCAAAGTATACCAAGTTTTTTCCAGATGTCACATAGATGGAGATTTGACAGCAGAGCTGTTGATGAGTGATGTTGGCATGTGGCCAATTAGAAAACCACATCCATTGAACATTGGATGATTAACCTCACACACATTTGGTGACATCATAGTCATTGCCTTTTATTGTAACTGTACTGTATTGTGTCAGCAAGGCAGTATTGGCGCTGGGTTGGAAATCCACTTGAGAGATTTGTGGAACAACTAAAATGAGGGAAAGATTGTACCTTATTGAACTCACGTGGAGAACACAATGGTACACCAGGTTATGGATATAATCATTTACTAGTCCAGAGTTGGACTTAAATTGAGATTAGGAGACGCTAGAGTACTGCCCCACAATATGTTATTTATGGGTAGTTGGCCAACAGTCATGCAGAGAAAATATGCTGAAAAGAAAAATGTTGATGTTAAAAGTGATTTTTTTTATGCTTTTGGGATGTGGTAAAAGTAAATGTCTAACAGTCCTTGGCATGGCCAAATTAACTGTTTCAGAGAACAGAGGAGAAGAGTGAAGCAGAAGAAACCAGTGATGCCAACAAGTCGGAGATAAGCCTTGTGTACGAGATCGCACTCAAAAGGAACCTGCCGGTCGGTTTTGAGGTAACAATTTAAAGGATCAGTTAACAGGGATTGGATTGTGGAAGTTTGACAATGGTGGAAAAGGAAAACTTCCTCAGAATGTGTTCCTGTATAAAAATAGACTTTTATTTTTGTTGTTTCCTCATTGATGCTAAGTGGTCTGAGATGTGTAAAGGCTCGTTCCAGATATTTTAACCTCATATGTCTTCAGGGAAAAATTGTTAAGCATGCTCAGTGATCTGTTGTAAGAGAAGACTGTAGCAGATCTATAGTAAGAGAAAAGTGTAGCAGATCTGTGTTAAGAGAACAGAATTCACACTCTGGCTTTTGTGTGTGCGGTAAGAGCACTCAGAGGTGGGTGTTTGGCTTCTTCCTCACATACTTGGTTTTTTTTCCTATCACATGATGAAAGTCCCTAGATTAACTGGCTTTTAGGAGAGCAGGTGCTTTCTGTTCAAACACTTGTTCATCTTACATTTCTGCATTGGTTGCACACAAAGGACAATTGGCATCACAGCACATCTTTTGTTTTCCGGTTATCTTAAAGCTTTGCTGTTTTCAGGATTTTTTTATGTTTTACTGGAAAAGTTGAAAGGGGAATTATTCTCAGGTTGTTCAGTGTTTCCATTACAAAATGTTTTTTTTTTTTTTTTTTTTTTTCAGCAAGTTAAAGTCTGAGGTTTGGACAGTGATAAGCCATTTTTAACCTTTCTCCTTTACAAGTGTTCCTCAGAATAAATGTATTATTGAGGGTAAAATGTCAGATGTCACGATTCCTGATCATTTTTGATAGATTTTTTGTTTCACCACTCAATTTACATTTGATCTCCAACTACTGACTATGTCTGTCTTATACAATCCTTAATCATCTTTACAATATGTGACCTGTTGATGGTCCATCTACATGCAGGTAAGCAAATGGGTACCTGTCTGCCAGTTAGTCATACTACATTAATTGGATATTGCCTTAAATTGATATCCATGCAGTTTTCTGTATTTCAGATTAAACACTGTTTAAAATTTCTGTTCATTTCATATGTAGTATTTGCCTTTCCACCAAAGACTGCCACGTACTGTATACTAAGTATTGTATATTTAGTCAAGCAGAGCAGTATGATTCAATGCTTCTGTTCTACTCATTCTCTTTTGTGTGCTACTTTCTTGATGGAAATTTGAAAAAGAATTCATTAAGATAAAAGCGATGAAGCAGTGTTTCCATAGTTGTAATTACATTGATTAAATAATCATTTTAAGGGGAGCTGCATATGTTGGAGCTTGACTTTGATGACATGAGTGAGTGAATGAATGATGAGTCTCAATAAGGGTGTATTAACTACTGCATTTTGAGCAAATATTGAAATGCTTTAAGTTATTTGTTTTGGTAATTTTAAACCTCACACATTCATGTTTATTGAGTTGTTGTATGTGTAATTTTCCACTTTTTTTAATTCTGCTGCCTTCCAGCAGTTGTGAGTTGTGAGGAAGGGGAATATGTTTATTTATCTCTCTGCTGTCTACAGTATCATGATCAAACAGCCTTCACTGCACACAAACACTGATATACAAAGATAAATGAAGTAATCCTCCATCAAGGACCCACCCTCATTCACTCAATTCCTTTCTCCAGACTCCTGACGCACATTCAGGGAGGGTGTTGTCTCCTTGCATGCAACCTGTGTGCAGAGACTGTACGTCTGGCTTCCAAAAGCTGTTTGTGCAAAACATATCCAGTCCACACTCAACATTTCATTCACCTGTGACAGCACTGGCTTGTCTTCATCCATGTGGAAGTCCTTGCCCTTATGCACAGGGAAAACTGGCTACATTTTATACTCCAAGTCACGGCAGGGTAGTATAGGTCACATTTGCATTCATGGCGCAAAGAAGCTCAACATTTTGATGTTACTATGACAGTATTTTAATTAATCATATGTGTGGGAGCAAATTTTTCTTTCCTCATTTCAATGAGGAAGACATCCCACCAGCTTTAAATGCATATTCAGATTCAATTTTGCCTGGTGATATCAAACATATAGATGCACACACACACATACACTGTCTCTCTCACACATATACACATGGTACACACAACAATAGAAACACCAAATGAAAAGAGAAATGGCTTAATTGCATCACAAAAATAAGGATGGACATGTTTCATATTAATGTTAATAATAATAACCACTATGTTACTGGAAAAAAATCACCAAGGCAAATAAGTAAAATACAAAACCTGTTGAAATTAGCACAAAATCTGGACCTTTGAGCAGTGCAAGGAAGTAATATGTTTGAGTTGTGCATTTTTTCCTACATCTGGTCACAGGTGTGTTTAGAGGAAAGCCAAAAGCAGCCTTCAAGCCCACATTGCCTCTTCCCAACTGTTAAACATGGTTGTGGATCTGTTATTTTTTGGGGAGCTATCTTGTGCTATCCGACATGGGCAATTATTACTCTGCATAGTAGAATTATGGCCATATAATTCAAAGTCATTTTAGGTCACCAGGTGCACATGCTGGTGCAAACATTGTTTCCTCAAGATATTCCCGTATTCCAAGATAATAGTGCCCCCTTACACACTAAACAGATTCAACTTCAAAGATTACAGATTGAACTGCATTTTTTCCTGTAGCTCCACAGCCGGGGAGCAGGTTAATGCTTTGACCCTCTAAGAAGTAAATTACCTTTCTATTGTGTGCATGGACTTCATCTAAGCTGTGTATGTCTGGAGTGGTGACATTCGACTGATGTCTGATTGTGATTTTGAAATTCTTTTAGATGCTTTTGAACTTCAAAAAAAAAAAAAAAAAGAAAACATGAATATTTTTAAAGTTTGTTTCATTTTGTTAGTTGGATGATCACACACTAGAAACATTAATTTTACTACCTAACAGTGGCTTGTGTAGAACAGCTGGCATGCTTGGTTAGTGTCCTCATCTCTCCAATGCATTTCAACAGCCCCTCACAGCAAATTCTTACCAGGCCAAAGGCTATAGCCATGGATATGCATCCATACACTGTAGCCTCAGGGATTTCAGCATTTTCTGTGAAACAAACTATGCCCTGATGAGTCTAATAGTCTCCTACAGTTTATACAATGTGACTTACTGCAGTTAATGTTGACTTGGGTGTTTTTGTATTTTCAAGTAACTTGAAGGTTCTCTTTTGCTCTTGGAAATAAATATCCATAATTGCACAGTGGCTAAGAATGCAATGACTTCATGGTCAATCATGTGCTCAACTTTTGACTGTTGAGTAATCATTATGTATTTTAGAATTGACCATAAGCAAGTGTTTGTATTCCTTGTTATGCTCTTAGCAGTCTATGGACCATGAACAATTAATTTCATTGTTGGCATTTCATTTGTTTATTTATTTATCCATTTATTGCCAAAAATGAACTGATCTTTTGCCCCTACACAGGGGTTCATATGAAATAATAACTGTAAAGAAAATCGGTCTCGGACGCAAGTATATGCATCAGTACGTGTCTAGATAATTGTTTCCCTCAGACCTCAGATCGTAGAGAAGGTGCCCTCAGCCAAGAACCACCCATCATGCACACAAGTACCTGCCTTCAGGGCAAGGGCATCTCGACAATGTACAAAAGAACCTTTCTTTAGCCAATCAGTTGGGCCTGATATTCTCTCTCTTTCCTCCAAGCTAAAGCTGCTTGGGCCTTGCACATCTAACTCCATTCCTCACCGAAAATGCTCCTCACATGCGCGAGAGATGAAAGATCAACATCGAGTTACAATGCGCTTTCCCCTTTACAACATGATCCGTGTTGTTAGGTGCACGAGACAAGAGGACAGACAGAGAGCTGGCCGGTATCAGATGTGGGGGGGAGAGAGTGGGAGGGAGAGAATTAAACTGATCACTGAAACCCCATCGCCCGGTGCAGGATTCTGTGTCGTCTGTGGACGCTGACTGCAGCTAGTCAGTCTGCCGCCATAAAACAACAAATGCCTCCGCCAAGACGCACCCCACACCCCGCCTCCCCCCACCTGCACAGAGGTGTCTGGTGAATCTGCAGAAGGGATTACCAGCAGCCCTGGGGCAGTCCAGGACCCACCCTGGAGAAGCTCCTTCTCCGGCACTGTGATTTGCTAGCCAGCCTACAGACTCATTCTTGTCTGGCTGAAAGTTTCACCTCCTCGTTTCCTTCCAGTCTTGTCTTTGCCGCCATTGTTAAATGCCTGATAAAGTTACTGCGAACCTCCTTTCTGGAGCCAAACTCCTACAATAAAATAAAATGATACACAGGTAGAGGGAAAGCAAAGCCAAATTTACATCAGGCCTTCTGGCTGGATTTTCTAGTGAAGCTCTCAGCAAGTGGAATTGGTAGAAAGAACAAATTCCCAGTTAGCTAACTCATTCTAAATAAAGCTGATCTGCATGTTTATATTTTGTAATCACATACTATACAGAGAATTGTGGTATTTTACTGAAAGCAATGTAGCAAAAGAGATGTCACATTGAATTTCCTTGCTGAAGCACACCAATTGGAATGTGCAGATATCATGTGATTATGACTGGATTTGACAAAGAGGGCTTGCATCATCTGACCATTCTCATGCTACAGAGTAACATACTTTTTCACCAGAGGGATGCTATAATGTATAGGCAGTTTGTAGGTTCAACAGATCCTCAAACCCTGCATTTTTTTTCCACAGGGGTGATTAATTATTAAGCAAATAATAGTACACCAAGACAATGATGTTACTGAAAAAGTATGCTACTTTGAAAAGAATCCGTCCTGTGATGTAACTCTGAAAAGTTAACAAAAGGTCCGCTTCATCAAGGCTTAGTAAATATTGTGGTGTCCCTTGTGTCCCACCAAGTGTGAGGGGTTTTACACAAAGCTCTTTTGTACTCCACAGAACCATCAACATAGGCTGGTTCTCAGCAGCTTGAGGACGATGGGTTGTTGTTTTTTTTTTTTTTTTTTTTTTTTTTTTTTTTTTTGCCATAACCAAGGCCATCCAAAAGCCTTATATTAATGTTAATCAAAAATATTCATTATCAGAAATAACCCAACTTCAAACAGCACAATACAATGTGTTTAGAAAATGTTGTTTAAACAAGAGTTTTTATTTTTATTCTCATCCAGAAACTGAGCTGTGCTCATTTTTACATTGTTATAAGACCAAATATTGGTATATAAAATAGGTAACCAGATTGTTTTCCTCAGTATGATTTATAGTTTAATCATTTAATTAAACCTCTAAATCAGGGGTTTACAGTAGCAGTTTCTCACTTTTTCCTCATCCGTTTATTCTGTAGAAACCTAAAACTAAGCTTGTGTCAAAACCCTGACCTGACTGCAACATTCCATTCAATAGACCTTGGGTTTTTCAAGATGGGAAAGGCTAGGCGAACAATAGAACTTTCCACCAGCACATTTTCTGATTAGCACAGTTTGGCCTGAGTGTAAGACTGGTTCCAAATGGGGGACATGAAGCAGAGTCACATGTTCATTTGGTTGCCAGGTTTGTCATAAAGAAAGCGGACTGGAAGCTGGAAACACTCTGCAGATAGATTGCTCTCAGCTCTGATTTGAGCAAGGAAAGGGTAAAGACCCCTGTAATAGTAACTGGCAGTGAACCACACATAAAGAACGCATGGGAAACACAATCTCCCAGGTGGACCTCTTAGGCTTCAGAAGATCTCACCTGCTAGTGGGGTGACAAGCTGGTGTAGTCATAGGAAGTCTACATGATTGCAGACGCATGACATCACCCCAAGACAGATTGCGCTTATTTATTTTAATTCTCCCAGCTGACTTGGGGACCCGGGGCATTTGTGCGGAAATAAAGCTGAGATCGCAGAAGACCATCACTCAGGAATTTTTAAACTGTTTTACACCCATTGCAGGCAAGGTTTGCTGTTAACAGCACCAGGTGTTCTGCAAATCACACAATTTCAGTTCTGGCACTCTCTCAGCATATCCAAGACCTGCTGGGTATGTTTTTGCAGCCTTTGTGTTACAGTGTTAAAACAACAATGGGTTAGGTTATAGTTAGAAACTCTATGGTAATTACTTTACATTTTATATTTATGCACATGCTTTATTTTCGTGTTACAACTTCTTAATATATGTACATATTTGAAACTGAAAATGTGTATTTGACCTTGGGTGGGAAATTTTCAATAATTGGATAATGTGGTCTTTTTTGTATGTCAAACCTTTAAGCTTAATTGAGCTGATTAATTTTTATGTTTGCTCTCATTTATTCTGCATTATATTTGGCTAAATTTATGATGCTTGACAGTTTTCATTTAATGCTATCTCCAAGCTGCAATGTGTGAAATAATAGTCAGGAATTATTCTAAAATATCCTCAACATGATCTGGTTTGGAACTGCCCTATTTGACTGGGTACACCTTCTGCATTTTAAGCAGTCTTTAATTGGATGGTTTGTGCATTGTTCAAATAATGTTCATATTGATCTGATAATATGGCATAGATTTTGTCATATTTTATGTGATTGTACCCATCTGCTAAAGGTAGAGGTCCTTGATACAACTAAAGGTATTTAGAGGAAATATCATATGTCTGCTTCAGATTTACTCAGACATGTGAAGATTAAGCTTTTCATTTTAAAAATGTTTACTGGCAGAATTTTTTAAAGTAATGCTTTTGAATGTCTTAAGGCAGAGTGGAACAGGTGGGTGAGACTCTGAGATCCCATCTGGTTCACAACTGGAGGGTAGCATAGTTTTCATGTCATTCCAAAATGGCTGACTGCAACTCTGTAAGCAAACATCATTGATGGTTTAGGGAGCATGTTGAGAACATGTGCGTCCATCACTGGCCAGGTGCTGAAGGAGAGTGGGCCCCCACACATGAAGAGCTTTCTCACGCGGGTTACCGTGGGCGACTTCTCGGCAGAGGGAGAGGGGAACAGCAAGAAACTCTCCAAAAAGCGGGCTGCCCTCTCCGTCTTGCAGGAGCTGAAGAAACTGCCATTCCTCCCAGTGGTGGAGAAGCCCAAGCTTCACTACAAGAAACGTCCCAAGACTATTTTAAAGGTAATCTGGAACCATTAAGAATCTGTGAATTTAGGTGCATTCCATTGTAATTATATTGTAATCCCCCACCAACATCTGTTTTCCCACTAATACGATATAGACTTTGATGCTAATATTGCTGCTGACGAATTTGTATTTCATGGAATTAAATCACACTGGAGTTCCAGTGAATTAAGATGGAAAAGACAGAATTACAGTATATTTGTGTTGGCTAACAGGAGTGCTTATGAAACCTGCAAGGGATTTGAAAGTACAAACCTTCAAAGTAGAAACCTGCATGGGATTGAAAATTAGTGGATTCAAATTAAGTTCCTGAATCAGTACTGTCCAAAATATGTTGATTTGCTGAAATCCAGCACTCACTTTTTAATCTAGCAAATGGGTCCTCTTGTGGAGGTAAGTGATGAGAGGTGTCTGCCCAGTTTATTGGATGTCACCAACGTTGTGGCTGTTTGGTGCTGTGCTCTGCTGACAGACCGGGCCAGAGTATGGACAGGGCATGAACCCCATCAGCCGTCTGGCCCAGATCCAGCAGGCTAAGAAGGAGAAGGAGCCAGAGTATGTGCTGTTGTCGGAGAGAGGGATGCCTCGCCGCAGGGAGTTCATCATGCAGGTAATGGATATGCTGGGGAGGGGGAGGCCTTGTGCAAACACGGGCACCATCAGCGCTTCATACATCTTCATCAATGGCACTGTCACCTCCACTACCTGGCTGCTCATTAACATCTGCCACACAAATCAGTGCCCTTCCTGCAATTCAGAGGAGGCGCAGAATTTGCCTAACTGTCTGTTATTAATTGACGCTTAATACCTGTCTGTGGTTTATTGGGATAAAGGTTGATTGTGAGAATTATTGAAGAGGCACATACACTGTGCAGAGTAGTGTTGTGGAGAGGCTTTTGCTACCTTAAGGTTGGTTTGTGTAAACGAAGGGATCATGATTTCTTTTGAAATCTGGGTCATCTGAAAGTGGATGAAAGAAGGAAGATGCCCCTGTTTGTTGAGCCAGTGGAGTGAGAAATGTAGAGAGAGGATACTGAGAGGAGTTAATGAACCGTGGTGTTGACGCCAGAGCATTGCATCTCAGACTAGCTGGGTGATTCAAAAAAAGCCCTCTCAGTAACCAGGTCAGACTGCCAGACATTTCCCACAATCTGACCCTCAAAAATGGGAAATCATCTTGATCATCTAAGAGTTAAAACCACTCCAACTTGGCCTGATGTGCTTGCTCATGTTAAGTGCAAGTGATTTGGCCAGTGTTTATTTATACTGAGTTTTACAGCAGAAATTGTAGACAGTCTAATTTCCACTAAAGTAAGGCATTGACTTTGTAGTATAAAAATGATCTACATGAATGTTTTTGTTTTTACCATTTTTGAGGAGTTCACAGACATTTTGTCTCATCTTGGCCAACCTTCAGCTACTACATTGTGTACTTGTAATAGAGGGCTTTCCCAGTGTCATGGCAGGAAGTTCATATTTTAACACATTTAATTTGCAGGTTCTTCCATGCTGGGCTTTTCTTGTGTCACTCTTCAATTCTGGAAGAGATGGAATTTTCACATTTGGAGATTAAGGGATTATTAATCAAACATAACGTCATTCAGTGGGCTGTGCTATATTTCTAGAACAGTGCCTCACAAATCATGCTGAAAGCATTTTGTGTGGTTTACTTCCTTGTCTCCTGCCCAGTAATCCTCCCCTTTCAGTGAGATGGTACGTTTCTGAGGGCAGAGTAATACTGGCTCAAACCGATTCTTCATGCTTCTTTCAAAGAGGCATTAGGCCCCTGGTTTTGTGTGTTTCTTTTGTAAGTCCTTGATGCTTCTAAAATTTCAACATTGTTCTTGCTCAGGTTGTATGTATTAACAAGTTTTTTGTTCTTATGTTATTTAATGTAGTGTGTGATAAAAATCAGTACCTATGTTCAAATGTAATAATCTGTAGATGATGTCCTATCTTTCATGAAATCTATGATTTTTTTTTTTAATTTATAGACACAGGTGGTTGTGTTTTCTCAAAAACTGAGTAATTTTTGTTACTGAAGAAATGAATTTTATTCATTTTTTCAGCACGCTTTCCATAGTTTACCTTTCTAACACTGGCGTATTTCTTTTTTTTGTTATTATGCTCTTTAGTTATATTTTGGTTATTGTGTAACATTTAGTGTGTGTTCACCTTGGCAAGGAAAGATCCAATTATGCATTGAAATAAACAAACAGAAATAAACAACAGCACTGAATTAAACTGATCTGTTTGTAAGATTCAAGAAAAAAAGGTTAAATGTTGAAGTACTTTCATGTACTTTCTCTACATAAACACACACACACACACACATTAAATGTCCTGTGTCGTCCGTATGACTTTCCACAGGTAAAAGTCGCCAGCGAGGTTGCCACAGGAACAGGGCCCAATAAGAAAGTGTCCAAGCGGAACGCAGCTGAGGCCATGCTGCTACAGCTGGGATACAAAGCCTCCACCCCAGCACAGACTCCCCCAGAGAAGGTCAGTCTGAGTCTCAACACGTCTCCCATATGAGTCTGTCTCTCATAACCAACCAAGCTGTTGTGGTATAGTTAGTTATGATTAGTTAGTAATTAAAAGTTACTAGTATTAACTATATTCATTTACTCAACAAACAGCCTTGTCAAAGCTCAAAGAGGACTCATTATTTGACTCTCTTGCTTTAAAAGCAACAGCCTTTCCACAGGTTGTGTGGCTCTTTAGCAGCTCTTACTCAAGTAGACCCATCTTTGTTAAAGTTGGAGAGATCTCAGAGCAGGAGATAAGCAGAACAGTAAAGAGGAACTGTTTTGAAACGGATGAAAAGGAGGTACTTAAAGCGCGTCTTTTGCATTTCTAGTGACACATCCCCAATTTTCCTCTCTTCCCCACTTTTTTTATTAAATACGCTGCAGATGGACAACAAAGGCTGGAACGGACAAAAGGCCACTTTTCCTGAAGCAACAAGTAACAGTGAGTGCCTCTTCTCTTATGTTGATGTTCTGTCAGGTGGCGCATTGTGGATGACGTCCACCCGTTTAATCTGTCTGACTGGTAAATGGGGTGCTGACTGTCAGCTCAAGAGCCCGCCCGCAAAATGTGGGCCATTGAACCGGTCTTACGCAGAGCCCACTGGCACGTCAGTGCCATCCCGGGGGGTTTGGTGTCTCAATAAATGCTGACCCCCAGTTTCCCAGTGCCTGGCTGCTGCTTGTCACTCAGGATTAGGAGACACAGACGCAGTTAAGGAGAGCCAGGGGAGGAGATGTGGAGTTTCCCATGTATGTGAAATGCGCTCAGATTTTAATGAATTGCACACTGAGGCCTTAATTAATGACAAAGATCACCATGAATGAAAATAATTTAAAAAAACACTTACTTTGATCTACTAAATGCAAAACCGCAGTGTTTGCTGAGAGGGCAGATTTTTACCCTTGGAAGATTTGCACAACATCCCATCTCCTCAACTTTGACAGATGCTGTGTTCCAAGAATAGTCAGTTGAACACAAAACAGACAAAATGATTTGTAACAATTAGATATTTTTGTTTTTGTGTTTATTTGCATGTAGCAAACTGTGACACAGTCCTTGGCTCTTGTTAGCCCTCTCCTTATATACTGTTGAAATGATCTTACTATCAGATTTTGGCAAAAATTACAATGTTCTTGACAGATAGCGGCATAGTTAAAATGTGGAAACTGATAGTGATTATGATGGATGCCCTATTTTCGGTATGCACGCACCATCGCGAACAGGAGTAGAGATGTGCCTCTGTTTTCTTGGCATCGATTCTCTGTTTACTGGCTTCTTTCACTTCCTGGAAAAAGCGTCACTTTTCAGCCATAGTTTATCTCATTCTCAGCTGGAGTCCAAATTTTTGCTCATTAGCTCTCTGAACTCCTCAAACAGGAAAATGCTGTTTTTTTTTCCTTAAACACAGTATATCCAAAATTTTAAACAGAACAGCTAGCACCAGAGAACAAACATGTATTGGCACAATCCCTGGATTGGCACAGAACCAGGAGAATGGTTCTGTCAATCACTGTTAGATCCCTGATGCCATGACTTACATGTCATTTTTTTGGGGGTACACAACATTGCCTCCTTGTCAATCACCCCTTCACTCTCAATCCCACAAAACTGTGTCCGTCTAACTCTGATGTCCAGGCAGGACCAGCTTTGGCCACTTATTTGATATGTGAAATGGAAGAAAATGGCTAACTGTTATTGACCTCCCAAGGGAAAGGCAAAAGGCGTATGGTAAACAACCGTAACATCGAACATGACAAGGATGAGGAAAGCGAGAAAGAGTAGACCTTTTGTATCCATTGAAAGAGATGGCTACGTCAGATCCATGTGTTGTAAGGGTATATAACCAGCCTACTGTATATTGAATAGAGCAAGACAGTGTCTCACAGGCTATCCATCAATTCCTGGCTATTTTATCCCGTGTTCTGCTTTTAAAACCAACATCAAACGTAAAAGCATAATGTTACAATGAGCCTTTTAAAATATCATTAAATAACCCACAGTACCTTAGTGTGCAAAGAATAAACCATGAGACATCTGCTTGGGTTACATTGTTCGCCCATTACTTATGCACACCATAATAATCTGATGAAGAAGAATCCTAGTCTAATAATACACTGTGCCCTGGAAAGGCAACCTGTATTGTAATTGAGTTTTCATCCTGATTGAGATTAGGTTATGATGGAGCATGCAGAAGTGATTATGGCTTTGTCGCCAAAAAACATTCTCTTCTCTCCCCCTGAGAGCAATGCAGCAGGGATTTGTCAGTTCAGTTGCCATATTTCATTTCCTGATATGTTTTTTTTTTTTTGTTATTGTAGTTAGTATCTCAGTGTCTTGCTTCATAGTTTTGATTTACAGTTTAGACTTTAATGGTTATCTGTTTTAAATCAAGCGCAGGTCCTCGATCTGGCCCTCCTCCTGAATGTGCTGTTTCAAGGAGAAGCCCATTATTTTGGGTGGGACACCAAAAACAGTGAAAAGTGCCCAGGGAATCATGGGATTGTATGTGTTATTTTGAGTACATTGGATTGCACCATTCATCCTGTCTTGGCTATCACTGATTTTGGTTTCACCCTCCCCTCCTCAATATCTTTGTAAAATGCATTAGTCATTTACACCACTAATTTCACTAGTGTTTGGATGAAAGATGCCTTGTCTTTGGATGTGGTAAGTGAGCTCCTACTGTTTTAGTGCAGCCATGATGTTGGTCATATAAAGTGTTTAAAGAGCCTGACCTGTTTTTCATTAAACAGTTAAAAAGTGCTGTTTTTGTGTTCTGTTAATAGGTATCCATGTGTGTATGTAGGTCAGGCTATACATGGAAATAAAAAGGGAATGTACTGCTGAAAGTAAAACCAAAAAAATATTTTTAAAACTTTAAGAATGTAAAACCAGGCAGATGCAAGATGATATTCTCTTGAGTAGCCATTCTCAGGTAGTTTCTTATCTGGGGGGAAAAAAGTTGTTTTTTTGTGAAAAGATATTTAACTGTGATTTAAGATGAATTTATTTGTCCATACAGAAATTTGCTTGATCCAGAATGTAGATGTCATTGTTAGATAGCACCCTTTGCCTTTGTGTGCTTTTAAGTATGGCTTGTTGGAGCTTGAATTATATTCCCCTCATATACACTATCAAAGCATCTTTGAATTGGTGCTTTGGGTAGCTCATGTGGCTGAATGAGAGGATTGTAATCCCAGGTAGAATAAAGAGGAATGTTCTGGCTGCTCATTAGACCTGCTTTGTGTAACAAACACAAACAGGAAGCAACAAGTTACTCTTGACTGACCGTAATGGCAGTGACCAGCTGCGCTCTTCATAACAGCTGTCCGCCCCCCACCCCCTCCCCCATCTCCAGTGATCCCGTCTGGAGTTTAAGGTTGCATGCATTTCCGTTACAAATGCAAAAATTAGAGAAGCCCAAAAAGAAAACTTCACCTTTAAGAGTCATGTTAGGGTGCACAGAGTAAACACAGCAGGACTTTCTGTGAAGCGTGTTCTATTTTGTCCCGAAGGCAACATTATTGGCGTTCAGTGTTTTCTGACCTAAACTGACCTGGCTATGGCTGTGTTCAGCATTGGCCGGTTGTAGACAGAGCGTTGCATTGTTCATTCACCTGTTTTTTGTAAAGACCATAGAGTAGCGTTCTTTAATGGTAAATTTAGGTAAGCTGAGCATTGTTTCATAAATTCAAGCAAAATTATATATCTTTTAATTATTCTCCTCACAACATTTGCCATTTACCAACTGTATAAATTATTAATCTGACATATGACACTTTCCATAGATGTCTACCTGGAACTCATCAGGCTCTTGACGATGTATGTGGTTGCCCTCGTGAAGCAAGACAGGTGTACATTTCATGTAATAACTGTGCATTTATCTAATTAAAAAATTGATATGATATAAAAACCAGACATACCTCTGGCTCTCTAGAACCAAGGTTGCCGCCTATGTCTGCTCTAGCATTATATTTTATAGTGGTTTGGACATTTGTAACCACTCAGTTGCAGATTTAAATCACAAGTGGCTGACTGCTGTTTTTACAGCTCAAGCAAGGAAATGTTCTCTGATGAGTTTGAGTGAATATCCAGCTGTATAGTGATAATATGTACAATGTAAACTGTTCAAGTCACCTTTGATAAGGGCATTTTGTATTAGCAAATATAATTAAGTAATGCTAGAGTAAATATGTCCAGATGCAGAAATCTGTTGAACCATAGGAGCCTGTATATGCTTGTTAAGTTATACAAAATTATTGTCCCAGATTTCATAACCAAATACTGTTTTTTCTTGAGGCCTTACATTTCACTTACCACTTGGCTATCTTAAAAAATTCAAATACTCAAAAACTGATCAGACTTTTGGGGGGCCAGTTTGAGCTGTAAAGCAGCTGCTGGATAGGTGGCCTGCCAGAGTGAGTAAAACGAGTGTCCCTCGCTGGCGGTGCGACTGTGTTCCACACCGGGAGCCAAAACGATCAGCAGTGCATTGAAGTCTCTTTTGGCACTGAGTGACAGCAGCGGGCGTGTGTAAATCATTTTCGCTGGGTAACGACGTGAGCAGTAACAGGCCCCCCTTTCCCCGATCTCTCTGCATCCGCCCTCAGCTCAGAAGGGAATTCTCCATCTGTCCCCCGACGTCTATCAGGAGATGGAGGCCAGCAGGAACAAGGCCGGCCCCGGAGCCCCAGTAAACTACCTGACTCCCAATAACGACATCTGCCAAGGCCCCGGCCCTTACTACAACAGCAGCACCAGCAACACTGCAGCCATCGCCAGGGAACTGCTGCTTAACGGAACCTCTCCAACAGCAGAAGCCATGGGCCTGAAAGGGAAAGCACCTGCTTTGCCCTGTGCGTCTGTACAGCCGTCGCAGCAGCTGGAGTACTTGGCTCGCATTCAAGGCTTTCAGGTATGGAAAAAATGAAGCTGTTTAGCAGAACTCCCAAGACTACTAGGAATGAGCTAGTCAAATTTCATAACCCAGTGTTCAAGTTTATTTCCCTATACAGAAATACGGAGCAGAATATTGTATGTTGTTGTGCGTTTGTTACTTAAGTGTAGTTAGCAAATGCTACTCAGAGGAATGAATCAAAATGATTTTGTGCTCACACTGTTAGAAACCAGACGTTGCCACCTGTGCCATCCTCCTAGGTCTAATAGTAGATACCCTGTGTCTGTGTGTCTTTGTCTGTGTTTCTGTCTCTCTCCCTCTGTACTGCTGTGCATGTGTCTGAGAGAGCCAAACTGCCATTGTAAAAACAATAAGAGAACCTGCAGATGACTGCACTGTGCTGCTAGCTCACCCACTTACCTGCCTATTAATTTAGCAGCAGATGCTTTTCATAATCTGGAGGAAAAAAACTTTATCTTAACCTGTGGAGGTTTCCTTTGAAAAACCCTTTTGTTATTGCTTTGAGCCTTCCTGTTCTCTGAAACCTGATGAAGCAGTGTGGAACGGCCAAACATAAACATGGAGACCATGAGGTTTTGGTTAAAGAGGCAGCTGCAGTGGATGATATAGCAAGACCTGAACCTCCAGTGAATCATTCACGATCAAGTTTATTTCTCAGTCCCCAGTTGTATGCATGGCTAAGGGATGTTCAGACTGACCTGTGCTTGTTGATTGGAATGTATTTAACAAGTTCTCACCTCAGCCTTCAAATGGAAGACTGGAGTTACCATTTGTAATATAGTAGAACCACAGATATATGAATGCACCAGGAATAGAGGTTGTATGGTTGTTGAGTTTATATTATACTACATAGTAAATTACACCAGTTCTAGTCATTTGAATTATAATGCGATTCAAATCAGTCCATTTCTGTGTACTTCTTAAATGGGAAACTGTCAGTTTGGTAATTATTAATGCTTCCAGTTTCCTAATACATTCAACTGACTGGTCTGAATTATCTGACTGCTGTTTGAATTATGTTTGCGTATCTTAGGTTCCACTGTACTTTCCTACAGTTTTTAGCATTTATGCAAAAGAATCATAATAGTGTAGCATTCTATACATTATCCTCACTCTTCACACTCTTATATACACACTCTTCAGAACACCTTTCAATGTCACTCCTCATCTAAAAGTACCTGAAATTCAGCATGTTGTTTTGTTCACTGGTCTGATATAATTCTTCTCAATTTGTTAATGGAGAATTTGGACATTTAACAGGATTTCACCAAAGTGATCAGAGAACTGAGGTAGCACGTTGAAGGTAAAATTGAACATGTGAAGAAGGACATGATTATGATTTTATTTTTTTTACTGTTTAATCCTTTCCTTGTTGACTATTGCACAGACACCCGGCATTTCACAGACTGCATAGTGAGAGTGTTTGATTTTCTGAGGACACGATTTGGAGAAGGACTGTGGAATACCAAGACAGTGAGACTGACGGAGGAACCTTTGAAGACAAATCAATTGAAAAATGATCCATTTCATCAAGCAGTCCTTCATTTGTGTAGTTCAGCTTCGCATAAGTGAGAAATGGGGATTGTGACCAAAAGTATTTCTAAATCCCTCCTGCCCCCATTTAACTTTAGTCTTTAAATGTATTCATCATTTTAAGACTTCAAATGTCAAAAAAAATCTTTAAAAATAATGTCCTTTAGAGATGCAATGGAGAAAATCAGTGCCACTTAACTCATTTTCTTTAGTATCTTCAAAAAATAATGAGGCTGTAGTTTAACATACAAAAATATCACCACTGGTTTATCCTGGCCATTTTCTGCACAGCTGTAGTGGTGTGCATAATGTGGGAGTGTAAAGGCATTGTGCAAAATTCCTCCTAGCCGAGCTCTGAATTTGTGGTGTAGTGCTCTCCTAGGAACGAAGTAAAATTATACAACAGAAAAGAGTTTGTTTAGAAATACCCCATACAAAGGAAGGGAGTGTTTATGAATTGAAATGTTTTATGATTCGCCTGTAAATCCACAGAAGGCAAGTTCCCATCATATTTGCTGCTCATACAGCATGGATCTCTGCCCTGATGAATCCCTGCACACTTCTCGGGGTCGCTACGTGCAAAACCTTACCTCCTAAGAGAGAAACCTGTCCATGGAGCTCTGTCTGGGGGCTTGGCTTTTATGATTACCTAGGATTTTGGCAAATGTCTGTTGGCGAGCATGGCCTTTGAGCAGAGAGTGTCCTTCCAGTTATTTTTACATTCCCACATTATTATTTTTACAGTCCATATCAGGGAGGAAACTAGGGCAGGAATAATGGGAAAGCAAAAATAACATAGAATACATGCAGTCCTTCTGGCTGCCATGACGGTGTGGGATACTGTCAGCCCAGGCTGGGCTGCCTCAGCATGGACTCCCCGGTCCCACTGCCTGCTAGGGTCTCTGAACAGCGGGACCCGCATCCGGTTCAGGGTGCTCACAAATCAGCCGGCTGCTGCTCAGGACCCCAGCCAAGGCAGGAGGACAGGAGGGGAGAGGAGAGAGGTGGAGCAGAGAAGGGAATCTCTGTGGGAACTCTAAACAGTGTGACGGGCGCAGATCGCATGAGGCCTCTGAAGAGCCCTTTGTGCTGCTCACCAGGTAGAGTCAATATGAGAATTAGCCATTCATCCTCCCTGGCTCTCAGCTCATTCCCAGTGGCAGGGTTTTTCTGCAGAACCCTGCGTGTGAAAGTTGCATCAGAGTTTTAGATGCATTTTTTAACATTTTGAAGGGGACGTCAGGGTTACCATTCATGTTTGTTCTGATAGGTTGCACTTTATACAGCCTTTCTGATACATTGGGATTTTAGCCTTCAATACCATCTTGTCAGTGAAAAGGTTAATTGTGCCCCCTGTGTAGGCAAGCCAATAAGCTCTCAAGATAAACGAATCAATATCCATTCATATTTTTATCACAAGGTGTTGTGGAGTCAAAATTTTCCCCAGTTTACATTCCCTCTGTGTAGAGTTAAAAGAATTTTATTTAAATATATGAAATGAATGTTTGGCTGAAGGTGCTGTCATCAGGTAAGGAACAGAAGTAGTGGTGTTGGATATACTGATTGATATGCAGTGTATGCAGTGGAGCTGGAAATGGTCATGGCCCTGTGAGAAGGCCCTGTGTTACACAGACTATTGATCTGGCCTCAGTATATTACACATCCCCATACTAGCTCTTCTGCCATCAACTCATTAATCAGCTTCCTCTGTCAGGCTGGATATTACTGTTATATACATCATAGAAAGCACCCAAGCCAGTGTAAACCTCCACCCCTCTCCTCCCGGTCCTAAGAAAAAAAAGTTCAATTAATTTTCGTTTAGCCACTTCAATGAGCTGCCATTTGATAGCACTGATTCCTGTGACGTTATCTGTCCCCCCTCGCTTGGTATCCTAGCTACAAGCCAGGCCCCTCGGCTGCTCCCCAGCAGGCTCCATCTGCCGCTTTTCATCTCACGCACAGCCGCCTTTGTGCTCCTGGTAACTCAATACGCCAAACATGATAGAAAAGCATCGATTGATGATTGCCTTGATGCAGAAAATATGAAGAGATGAAAACTGGCTCTGAGGTCTTTATTAATTTGGCTGGGAGTCAGCACTGCCAAGATATCCTGCAGTGAAGCCCTGTGGTTTAAGAGGTAGTTCAGCTGCATCTCAGAAACCTCTACTGGCGGGCTACAGATGTAGTGTGTCATTGCAGCTAGTTCTGCACAGACTTCATCGGTAATTCATTTGCCTCATGCATTTCTGTCGGCATTTTGCAAGTCTCATCAATCAGTCTTTTTCAACATTGCTTGATCATCATATTCAATTTAGCTTTATAGTAGTATATTTCTGTCTACATTATCCATGTCCCCAATGCCAGTTATTTTTCATCACAGTGTTTTACCATCAGGCTGACTTTAATTCAGCTGTAGATACATAATGTTTTATTTTATGCCCTGTAAACCTATCATTTGGCAGATGGCATACCTGCCATTCCAATTTTACAAACCTATTGTTGAAAATGTTGCTAGTAATCAAGTGATCTTCGTTCAGTAACTAGCCTCCAGGAATTGTATTTGGCTGTTTAGATGGTGATTGCAAGGAAGATTGTTTTTAGATGTAGTAAAGTCATTTGTGGAGGACAGAATAAAAATGATAATATAGTGAGTTCACATATTTCATACCTACCCATGTCATATTATAAGGCATCCAGTTTTGTTCGCTCCGTGTAACCCAGGAAAAGGCTTTGGTTACATACAGAAAATAAAGTGGGCCAGTTGCAAGAGGTTTGCCAAGCAGTTTCATCTTTAAATAAATAACAAACCAACCTAACCTGATATAACATTAATTTCAAAGTAATGTTATATCATGTAATTTCTAATAATTAGTTGTGTGATAAACAGTAATACTTTTCAGTGTCGTCTGGCCCTTACAATTGACAGTTGCTACTGTAAAAGTTGTAGGCATTTTGGTGCCTTTGAAATGTGAGCGCAACATGCTTGTACAGTAAGTGCCTTAAAAGGGCATAGTCTTGTTTATTCCATTTTTCCAATGGATTTCAAGCAGCAGTGTATATAGTTTTCAGACTACAAAATGAGCCAGTAAGTCTGTTTAAAATCAGATTTATTAAGCAGCACATGCCACTAATAGGTATGTCATTGTGCCTTCACAGTTGTAAGAGCACATGCACAGCATCAATCTAATTTTATCTCTCATACCAATCTTTGAAAGCCATGTGTGATAACATCGGAAAGAGAATTCCATGGCGTTCTGTGGATTTTGCAAAGGGGAGTTGGGGTTCAGTTTCAGATGATATTAATAAACTTTTGGCTGCTGTGATGGAAACCACACATTAATGCAATAACAAGCTGAGTAGACTGATGATTACTTATAATATTAGCACTGTGAGTTGTCTGTGCTTTAGCCTTTGTTGTCTTTCATATTTTTTATTTTATTTCATGTTTATTCATTTAATGTCCCATTTGTGTTCTCCATGCTGTGCCTGTGTGGAACTTGCTTCCAAATGCCATGATCCAAAAGGACTTGGCAACACATGCCTCAAATATTGGATGGATTTCAGTATGGCTTATTCTAGACTTTCTTCATGCATACTGTATCAACATCAAAAGTGTACTCCATCAGATGTTCCCAGAACAGGGCTGTTTGTTTTCCTGGTTTCCATCCTTTTGTCGTCCTCCTGTTCCTAACTCCAGTGTTTACATGGGGATTTGCATTGTAGAATACATTTCATAAGTGATAATCCCTCCGTTTTTAATTGTCTTTCGTTATGATGATGGCCAGCTGTGTGATCTATGACAACAACTGGCTCATCTGATATTTCACTAGCCCGTTGCACCATAACGACCCTTCACACAGTACAGCCTCAGAGTTACAAAAGGCCGGGCTAACGAAGCCAAGAGAAAATAAATCTCCCCAACATCCCCAAGCTAAATCTTCCCCTCCATAACTTGTGTATGCATAAGTGAATTGAAAACCACTAGGCCTGGAATAATGCAACATAAACAGTAGTACTCATGCTTGTGACAAAAATCACACATTTTAATGTGTTTTTAATACATTAGAAGATGCTTTTATCAATGAATGGTGCTTGAAGCAGTAAATAATGAGCCATTTTGTCAGAAACTGCCTCTCTATCCTTCATTGTTCCTCCCCTTTTCAAGGTGCCCTTGTAGATGGTTTGTCATTTATGACACTGCAAGAAGGATCTCTAATTGGCTTTGGACCATACTTCCATCTACTGCTCTGAAATACATACACATAGGGTATTTTTTGCAGTTTCAACTTACTGTTTAAATTATTTTTTTACAAACTAATAGGGATAGAAATGTAGAATCATATTTAATGATAATTTTTGCAGGCAAATAAATTGATATTGGTGATGACATGCATAATGATTGGTCCAAATCTTTGAATCAGTATACAGTGGATTGCTGAAACCTCACTCCCCTGACAATGAACTGGTATGGCCAATTTCACACTGTCGCACCTGGAAAGGAACGTCATGGAAAAGAGCTACGAACATTATATGGGGTAAACCTGGAATAAATACTAAAATAGTACGTCCAAGACGATGAGAATGTGTGCATTTAATCTTTTATTTTCCTGCAGCTGTTTCCTTCCTTGAAAAGTTTGGGTGGGCGGGACACATTGATGCAGTCACATTCATGAACCACAGCCCTGACTGGCCAACAGTACTATGATTGCCCAATTCACTCAGCCCCTAAAAACATAAACTGCGTTCCAAGGCACAAGTTGCAGAACCAAACAGCTGTAACTCACACGAATGTCTGTGCAAGCTGACGAGGTCAGTCATTGGGGAGGTATATGCAAATTAAGCCCAGCTGTGATGTCACAACTGGACCACATTTCCAGAGTTTGTAAATCTGCCTGGACTTTCCCGACTTCACCCTTGCATCACAAGACTGATTTCACACTTGAAACTCCAGCTGTGTTCAATTAATACCTCCAAAAAGTGCAGATAAATACTATTTTGACCAGAGGGATGCCTTTAAAAGATTTGCACATAACAGTCAAGAGGACACTCAACTATGTAATGCAATAAGACATGGTAAATCCACTCAAAAAATCCCATCTTTCTCTGCAAAATTGGGCAAAAATTATTGCACCTGATGTGCTGTAATGCCATTCTGAATAAGCTCTGACACAGGATTCAATTAACGGATAATGATCCGAATCACCAGACACCCCGATATTGATGCAAATGAAGGATCTGAGCTGTTCTTGCCAGTTTGTTTAACTGTTTGAGTTGTCATAATTGACATTCAAAAGAAAGATAAAATGGTCTTCTAGCTACTATAACAACGAGAAAGTAAAGACATTCTTGAGTGTGGTAGGAATTGCCTATGTAGCAGTGCTTGAAACACGTCTCAGTATAAATGTTTGCTGGGGGAAACTGAATCTTGCTCGCTCAGAGTCCTTTATGAATCATACTGAAACACTGCTATAATTAACACTGAGCAATGAATCATCAAGGTCAGTCAAAATCTGGGATTCTGCAATAATTTTAGTAATGAATGGAGACATAATGGAACTGTTATAAATCAATTATATTAAGAGAATGATATAATTGCCCTTGCAGTTACAATTATGGGTGTGAATCCAAAAAAAACCCAATGACACGTTGCACAGTTATAACTGTAATGGATTCCAGCTGGGACACAGAGTTGGTAAATTCCACTGCTGTATCCTTGATTTCTGAATAAATCTAATGTGCTCACACACTTATTCAGAGGAGCAGTTGATGCTATTAAAGCTTTTTCTGGTAGTTCTGGTGCATTGAAAAGGGGGAGATGAACAGATGGGGATAATGGCTGTGTGTGTGTGTGTGTTTGTGTGTGTGTGTCTGTGTCTGTGAACATGGAATAAGTAAACCAACCTATTAGTCCTAATGGGACTAACAAAATCTGAATGATACATACTGTTTATTCTGCTGCCTGTTTGTACATAGAAAACATGGGTCAGTTCCATCTGGTTAGGGTTGTTAGCGACACATCTGTTGATATATTTTGGAAGGCTGTCAGATTCCTATGCAGTGAGCCCCACACTTTTGCTAAAGCAGTCCATCTCCAGAGTCCTGTTTAGCAGATGTAACGGTATACTTAAAAATGCACTTTAACCCATTTTGAAGTAGTTTAATGTGCATTAAATATGCTAGTACAAGTCTTGATTACTGTTCGTAAGCAATGGCGTTATGGGTTTAAATGATTATGTGTTAAAGGATGATCTATAAAGTAGAACAGAGTGTGAAGGACTGCAATTATGCTGAGGCTTTTGAGTATTTGCTACAGTCTGCTATCCCTTGTTCATACATGTAATATTAAATATGAGTTTTTTAAAGTTTCATATCACAGCCGTCCAAGTTCCATACTTGCAAAAGTTCTAAAAGTAAAAATAATGCATTGAGAGAAAGCCTATTTTGCAGGAAATTGGAATCAGGAGACCTTGAAGAAGAGCTTAGCGTCAGTTGTTGGGGTGTCAAAGGTCATTCAAGGTTAGTGAACCAAATCATTTGAGCCCCATGGATGATCTTTACTTCCTCTTTAACCTGGGAAGAGAAAGTAGTCACTAAAATTGATACATTTTAAATCATGAAGAGTTTGAACTTGTGGAATTGTGTGAACTGAAAACAAGTATTGTTGATGGATTTTAGTGGGTGAACAAACATCCGGAAAGATCAGGACATTCAGGGAGATGACCAGCAGAAAATAAATCACATTTTAACAATGTATTTTCTGATTAACCTCTGGTATTTCATCTTGCATGATTTCTGAAGGCGAGGACATGCACAATTTGAAAATAATTCCCCAGCAACTGAGTTATGTTAGTGTAATGAAAACGACTGCTGGTCTGTGGAAAACAAGTTGCTAAACTAAAAGGTTGTCCTATATTAAAAGATGTGTGAATATGCAGGACAAAATACTCATGATGGGAAATGTGAAATACCAGCCGTTAGGTATGTCTTTCAGCCTCTGTGTTGTGTAATTGACCTTTTAATGCTGTGATTCCTCATTGACTGATAATGGTGGGCCCTAGAAATGGTCACTTTCCATGATAGGTCCTCCAAAAACTGGAAGGCCCATTCTCGTTGGCTGGCAGCTGTTTATTCTGACACTTAGTGGTTAGTAAAAAAAAAAAAATAAAAAAAAGACTTCACCCACTGCTGTGCACCAGGCAGAGCGATTAATGAACCAGAGGCCTGGTAATCAGGCATATGTTTTCTTGACACAATGATTGTGCAATACATCACATAGAAGTGTATGTGCCTTTATCCTTCCTTAATGACCTAGCAAGCAGCCCTTTTCACATTACGGGCGATTTCCATGCTCTTCTTGTGGCCTGTCGGCAGGAGGGGGCCAGTGGAGCCGTCTGATAACTGGCCCCCCCAGCTGACATTGGTAAAATACGACGCTCCGCGATCCCACACAGATCAAGGAGCTGCCGCTTTGCTGGAAACAGCAGAGAACTGCACTTTTTCCCCAGAGAATCCACGTTATTGTGCCCAGACACACTTTCCCCCCTTTTTCTATTTGACTTTAAAACCAAATCTTAAAGTTTTGCAGGGTGGTGCTTTTTGTTTGATTTATAGATGTGTAGATGGAATAGATCCTTAATACTGTATTTTATATAAATTTTGCTTTTGTAAAGCCTCCTCTACACTTGAAAGTGGACAGCTTGGTGGAGGAATTAATCAATCTATATTTTTATTATTTATGATTAGGTTTGTCTCACAGTGATATTCAAGCATGTATTGAGGGATTTTATGTTGCAGTTCAGGAAAATGAACACATTTTAAAGACACAGTGTCAGTCTTTCATGTCTTCAATTGATAACCTGTGGTTATTTATCCTTAATGACAGAGAGCAAACAGAGCTACGACCTTTGAACAGGTGTCTGGTTTCATTCAGGGGATTGTATATTTTGCAGGGATGCTGTAGACCACGCCTGGTCTCCCGGGTGGTGCGTTTGAAATGGAAGGGTCAGTAGGTTTAGCCTCCTCTCCACACTACATTGTATTGTGCGCGCTACTGGTGTGTCTGAGGCTTTATTACCCAGTTTACATCTGTCTGGCAGCCTACCGGCCCCTGCTGCTTCTTTAAATATGAACATAATTCACCCGACCACAGCTCTCTCCCTCCGCCTTCCCTGGAAACTGTCAGTCACAGATCATATACATCTGTCACAATGACCCATCAGCCCACATAGGATTTGACAGACAGTCTCTCAGGTTTTAATTCCTAGTCATTATTTAAAATAATTCTTGGTTTCCTCCAAATTTTTTTTACCCCTTTTATAAAATAAATAGCTGACGGCTAGTTCTTAATTATTTTTTTCAACTCAAATCTTGTGCAGCAGATGTGACTCTCAGGGGGCCAAACATTTCTTTTGCAACTTAACAGTAACAGCCACAATTCCTTCTTTAACTTTCCTGTCATATGCTTGTCTGGTTGAAGTTTTTTGGCTGTAAAAAGGGACTGATCTGGTCATTCTGTGGGGTGATTCCAAATCTGCAGAATTATGTTTTGCCATGTACGAAACCGTTACCAGATGACAGTGTAATGTGACTAAATTTCTGAATTAATGTTCTGTTCTTTCTTCCCTGCAAGAACAATGCCTTGACATCACAGTGTTCTGAAATTGTACTCTGTCGTCCATGGAAACCCCTAGGTTTACTCACACAGGGCGTTTGTGTTGTTTTTGAATGCAGCTGAACAGGGAGACATGCCTCCAGCTGTCCCGACGATAAGCGTGGCACAGAGACAGCACTGCGCTGCTCCACATATTAGGACATGATACTCCCTCAGGAATGTCACCTCACAAAAGCCCTCCTTCGATTGTTTAAAAGTATTTACAGCTCTCTCCCTCTAACCTCGCGGAATCAAATGGCACATGGTTTTAATGAGAAAGCCCGGCTGTCGGAAGAGTGGAATAGATAGACTCAGGCTTTGAAGAAATTCGATCAAGTGGATCCACAGTGACAAATGTCTTTTTGGTTGAAGCCAGTGCCAACAACTGCAGTGTTTTGGTCATTAAGATGTTTCCCTGATTTTCACAGCTGTGCTAATTCTCTCTCAGACAATAAACTAATTTAACTTCATTTATGTCTTTTGTTTCACTGTTGTTTTACTCCTGCCGTCATAAATGGCAGCAACCAGACAGGTTGTGATTTCATGCCGGCTCGGTAATGTCTTCATGCAGGTGCTGTATAATGATGGACAAAGTGGCAAAGATTTCATCACCTACCTGACTCTGTCCCCTGTGCAGATGGCTTTCCATGGCATTGGGAACTCCATTGAGGCTAGCCATGACCAGGTACAGTGCTCTCCTCACTCTTTCCATGGGCAGATGTAGACTTAAGCAATAGGGGGAGTGGTCCTGTTTGGTTTCTGAACAGTATTATTGAATTCAGTAACATTAATAAGTGGAGCTAAATATCCAAATAGTAACTGTTCTATAAACAAGACCGTGTATGTTCCTGCTGTTGCACCAAAGCACTCACTTCCTTCTGCACGGTGGTAATTGCTATTGCTGTGATGGTTCCCCCTTCCCTTGAATTTGACCAAAATCCCTAAAAAAATACCCTTTCTTCAATACCTTTTCTTCAGTGTGTCTTTTCTGAAGCAGTCTATATTTTGTTAGATTATTGTGTGATTATGATTTTGACATAATAGTCTATGTAACCAATGGGTTTACACTACCAATCAAAAGCCTCATTATCAAATTTGCCACCTCATTTAATATGTTATCATCAGTTAAAATTAAACACACTCGGTGAGTGTGTTTCATCTGAAGAAATCAAAATCTGTTTTGCCATGTTCCACCGTGTTAATGGTAAAGATCTTTTATCAGCATTTGTCCTAGGCCAGACAGAGATGGAATTTTTTTCTTATTCCTAAATTAATTATGGTGAAGTATCCTTAAGATCTGCTCGTTTTCATCTAAGCATTTATTCAGGAGGTGCCTCATTGTGTTGCGTCGTCCAAGCAGAAAACACGTTGCTTACGTTATCTAATCTAAACATAGGAAGATCTTTTGTTCTAGCCTTCAAAGCTCCCTCTCTAATAAAGCTTGTTCTATAACCAGTAATAGGGTTTCTGTTATGAGGACAGTGCCGCAAAAATGAAAATGAAGGCAATATAGGGCACAGCCTTGTTGTTGCCAAGAGCAGTGGTGCATGACCGTCTGTTAGAATTCTTTCTTCTCAAAATTCCGCAGTACAGTGCCGATCGACCCACAAAAGAAAGCGAACAATGGCAAGCAAGTGTCTCAGCCCTTCTGCACTTACACACAAGTCGCACAAGTGCATCTGGGGGCATGAATTTTAATGAAAAGTGAAAACGTTACACTCGCTTTCCCTTCACGCGCCAGGAGAGCAGACACACCGGCCATCCAGAATCGTTTATTTTCACAATTTAACCATGTCCGAGTGGTTCCGAACTTAATTAGGTTTAACACGAGCAGTGTAGGACCTTCACACTTCTGTAACATATTAACAGACTGCATTTCATTTCATCATAAAGGACCCAGAACAGATTAACCTGTTTATCATGTGCAAAACTGCACCAACAACAAAGCTCTAAAAACAAAGTTCGAAGTGTTTGCACATGGTCTTCCCCACGTGTGGAGAAAAGTACCATAATTGACTGATACTGTATCTTATCTCAAAGTAAACATTGTTAATGTTCTGATCAGGTTCCTGATAAATGTTTCCTGGAGCTTGGTGCACCGAGCAGTGTTAAATTAGAGAAGCTACTGTCATCTTTAGAATTTACCATGGATTGTCGTTTGGCCCTTAAGTTCCTCTTACTCAAGCACCGTAGAGCATAGAATGATGTATGGAAGGCTGTGTTTGATGCAGCCTTCTATTTCTGTGTTTGTGTGTGAGCGAGCATCATTAATATTGCTTACCATACAATAGGAATACATCTTTTACATTAGTAAAGGTAGCAGAAAGGGTGAATGGGGCTGTGTTCATGTTGACCGGGTCCAGACCCATGGTGTGCCAGATGAGCACTGGATTGATCGTGCCCTGTGGTGGTGTGTGCATTAGGGCTCCTCGCACTGTGCCTGGCTCCCAGAGCGCCTGTCACAATCTGCCTTTCCTCACTGTTAAAGTAGGACCCCAGGCCCAGCAGTTGCCACTCTACTTGACATGATCTCTAGCCCACCGCAGACATTCCAGGAGGCTCGGAGCATGCTAGATATACAGCTGCAGGCCCCTGTCGACCTCATGCCAGCTCCTCACAGCCATCTGCCAAACACATGTGCAGATTAAAAAAAAAAAAACTTACATTACACAGATTTTTTCTTGACCTTGTACTCCCTCTGAAGATGAGGCAGTATGTCTGTGGAATATGGTAGTCCTGCTCCAGGCTGGTGTACCTTCATCTCTTGCAGAAGTGTTGATGTCATACTTAGATGCACATGGACTTCTAAGTGGTCACCTAAGACCAAAGTGAGAGCATGTCTCTTTGGACTCATGAATAGCAGAGACTTTAGTTTTCCTTTTTACGCTTTCACTTCAATGGCAAGCTTTCAGAAGTTATCTTCAATGGGGTGGACGCAAAAGCTTACTAGATTAATTAAAACCATAGAATCCAAACACTTTGGATGGACAATGGACTCATTGCATACAGTTATATGTGTAAATTAGATTTTTTGCACCATTTGGAATATTTGTGCATTATCGTGATGAAATCTTTTGAAATGTGTTTTTTTGAAGTCATGTCCACATGTAGTTTGCACATCTGTAATTATCTTCCAGTTGCTGACTTAACAGCAAGGTGAGAATCTTCACCTTCTGTTGCTAAGAGCGTGCTGTACCACTCGAAAGTGCACCAAAAATACTAGAACTAGAACTTAATTACTAGAAGTAATTTCTGCTAATGCACTCGATTGTCTTGATTGACACATCCATACAATGTACTGGCTGTAAATCCAGGTACAGAATAAGTAAAGGTGTACTTTTACCCAGTTAACCATTTTTATACATTTAAGGGCAGGACTCTATGCCCTGTAAGGTCAACCCATAATCCCGAAGGAAGACCACCTTTCGTTCAGAGTTACCTCTGACATGTCCTTTCACGTGTAAAGCACAGTTGTATTTATGCACATGCAATCAATTTCATTTGAATTCTGGCCAGACAGAGCAAAACCATCCATACCCTCCTTCTTAAAAAAAAAAAAATAAAATAAAATAAAAAAGAAGCAAGTTTTACCACAGAAATCCACAAACGTGTCACTGAAGCGCCAGTGGGCCAGCATCTGAGGTGTTGCTCATCAAATGTGGCAGCCTTGAAATGGGAGGTGACAGGCGAATGTGGCTGCCGATGAACCCTTTAGTGCAATTCTGAGCTCAACTGGCCAATGTTTTTCCCATTATGATCAGTGGCAGGGCATTGACCCAAGGTCTAGAAATGCTCATTGAGGCTCCATGTGTTATAAATCACATTATGAGGGAAACACTGAGATGTATTCATATTTCCCTATATATATAATTCACTGAACAAATACAGTGGGCTTGTATCGCAGATGAACAAGGAGGAAACTCACGTTAGTCTTCTGGTGAGTGAAACAATTTCCTGTATGATATACACACTGGTGTATTGGATTGGATTCCTGGTAATGCCGCCTATCGATATGATACTAATATAGTATACTATATAGTACATAGTATAGTATAATATAGTATAGTAACACAGCCTGAAATAAATTGAACCTTATATTACATTACAACGAGAAAAGAAACCCTAAATTCATAATTAGGGGAATACATTCTAAAGAATCTGGAAAATAATTAGCTGAATTATTTCCACAGCCCAATGTTGTCATGAGGGAAGAAATGAAAACATTGATAAAGCAAGCAAATGCTGAGCAGACTGTCTAAGCCAATTCATACATATCATGTAGTGTTTGGGTTATTCATACCAAAGTGATTTTCTCTTATAAAAGGAAAGTCTTCAGAAAAACGCAAAGCTGACTGATAGTGCTTTCATCCTTACAAGTTCTTTTGAAAAATTGCCAGTGTTTACACAATTAGCCACAGTGCTCTGCAGAGCAAATTACCCAGTCTGTGGACCAAATTGCCTCTTTCTGTGTTAGTCAGTATGGAGGTATGTGTTGTGTTTGTATATGAATAAGTCTCATGGTAGTTACTTCCTTCAGATATTCTTGTGCTGTTTTTAAATGTCTGAAATGCATCAGAGGGATACTCCTGCAGCCAACGTGATTACATTTCCCTTGATCCTGTTTTGCAGCTGCCCTCACAAAAACAAAGTGTGCCTCTGGGTATCGCTGAAAAAAGATATACTTTCATAAATAAAATCACGCAAGCACTCCCTGAGAGCTGAAATATCATTTGCCTGGGGATAATTAATTGGGCGTCTGACCTTGCCTTCCTCAGCAGTGCTTTACTGCCCATAAGGGGGGTGGGGAGATGGCGGGAAGGGGGCGTTTTTTTAGTGCACCCACATTCCTGCCGTCGGAAGAGGAGCCGCTCATTATGACAGGCCGGGTGAAATTGATTGTGCTGACGATGGAGACACCTGTTGAGAAAATGGGCAGCTATTGGCAGGCCTGATTCATGATGGAGTGACTGCTGGGTTTGTCTTCAGAAGATCCCCGCCGGGCCCCCACCGGCCACCTACAGACCCCAGGCTGTTTGAAGTCTCCTCTAGAGCAGATTCTGAAGACGCTGGGTACAGCAGGCCGCCTCTGTCGGGGGTCACAGTGTTACTCAATCGGCAGCTGTTGAAATCTTCACCATTGTGTCACAGAACGCTTGCGTAACGTCTCTGTCGCCTCCGACAGCACCTGTAGCAAATCCATTTGTGTGAAAACAGACCCCCCCCACTCACACACACATTTTAATCTCCAGTGGGTGAGAGGCTTATGCTTTTTTCCTCAGGGATTTCAATCAACTGCTGGAGCATCACTGGAGACCAATGATGTTTAATTCTTTTTCCAATTAAATCAAGCACAATAGTCAATCTGATGAGATGGTGTAGTTTTAAATGTGTATGCAATTGGTACTTATTGTCCAAGGACCATAATGTAGCGAACCACTCAGGCTCAGCAAAGTTCAGTCTCAAACAATCTGTTTGGTTTCATGTTTGTAAAGTAATGGTTGTATTCAAATATTTTATTAACCAGATGACACAGCTGTTTGGTAGGAGGTATTTGTATGCTCAGCATTGTCTATCTGTGATATGTCCATACCATACATATGTCCATTGTCATGAATCAAGTTATTGTTGGATCTGTTGATTGGTCCATTTGGCCTGGATTTGCTTAATTAGGATAGATATTTCTAAACAATGATACAAAAATCAAGACTAGCGCAACACTGGTATAGCAGAGATATAATGAAATGAAATTTTTATTATAAAATGAAAATTTAAAAATCATCAATTTGCGCTGAAGCTTGATCACTTTGTGTCCCTTTCTAGACAGCTTTAAGTGTGGATAAACTGTGCTGTTCATGTTTGTGGTTCATGGTAGCCACAGGCCAAAAACAAATTTGCTGCAGATGCATGTAACTCAGGTCAGAGTGCTTTGCAGTTAGATTTAATCAGTGGAGCTGCAGGATGCAGAGCTATACTGTCTATTTGGTGTGCATTCTATTTTAGTTTGGAACCATGGTAGAGCCCTTTTCTCCCGGGTTTTGTGCTGGTACGAAAGACTCATTAAAAAAATCAAATCCTGGCATTCTCTGCTCAGCCCATCACCTCACACATGCAAATTCCTAGAGCTGTGTCATGATTTGGGCCAACGGCCACGGCCAACAAGAGTCTCATTATTCCTGGTAGAGCTTTCTTTCCTTCAGGGAATCAGTGGAGCATTTATAAATATGGATAAAAATGGAAAAATATAAATAACTCATTACACAAATGCAGAGAATGACAGAGCTCAGTAATTATCGCTCAATTTGCTGGTCAGTTGCAATTGGTCTTCTCCTTGCAAAACTTTCCTCACTCACTAATGAAGAGGAGTGATTTGTTGCGTCTTGTTTAATCGTAAAACTCTTGACTGTCGCACGCGTTATGTGGAGCCATCCATTAAGTGGGGTAGAATGGCCAAGATCTGTTTGAAAAGGCACAATTAGTGCAGTGCAGAAACCAAAGTCAGGTAAAATTAAATGAATATCTTTGGTTATTTTTACTCTAATTTTAAGTTGACCTTTTCGTCGTTACCTTGAGAAACGTGAGCAACTGTCTTGTAAAACATTGGCAATCTGCTGATTAATGAGTCTGTTGGCAATATTTAACTGTAAATCACAGCACTCTTCCTTGGATTGTATTTCATGACCATCATTATTGGTTAAGCACTTAATGAGAGTAATGATCAAAATGTTTCACAGCAGCATCACATTTAGCATTTAGACTTTTACTTTTTAACCCCTCCCACTAACACCCCCCTAACCCCCCCCCCCCCCCCAAGCATAATTTGTGCTCCCTGGGTCTCCAGGGACCAGTGCAGAAATTGGGGGGGGGGGATTTCAGCAGGAGGTACAGGGTAGCACAGCACCCATTTGTCAAGAGGTCCACGCTGCAGTGAGATCACATTAGCCTGTCTTTGAACAGTGCTCAAAACGCTCCACAAGGTCCTCCTTGCTGTCATCCACACTAACAGCCAGCCTTCATGAGAAAACAAAGCGATGCCACAATGTTATCACTCACCCGGCCTGTCTGTCATCTGTTTTCCTTAGGAAGCGACTTTCAAGTCAGGAGATTAGAATGTTGGAAATTAAAACGTAGGGCCGGGAGGGGGTGGGGGAGTGCCGGGCTCGGGGTGGGAGGTTGAGGGGTGGGGGTTCCACACTCATCAGACTCTGAGGCCTGTTTCATATTGGCCAACCAAAAGAAGTGTTTTTCAGTAGAATAATATAAGCATGAACTTGCACATTCGTGAACTTGTTGATAGTTAAAGAGCCCTCTTGAAATGAGAACAGTTGACAATAAAAGAATATTATTCTTTCTTTTGTCTCCCCTGGACTGTCTTGACACAAGGTTAACTAGCTTAATTGGGTCTGTCAGTGCTCCCCAGTCAGTCCTCTTCCATATCTCTGCTGTGGTGTCCACTGTCTAGCCAAATCCTGCTTCATATCTTGTAGTAACATGGTCTATTTTCTAAACTTCCCTTGCTTGCCATTGGCTTTTCTTTCTTTGCTGAAATATTTTTATAATGTAGGTGATAAAAGGCTGCCTGGGTGTTGTGTTGTGTTGTGTTCAGATTTACATAATATTTGAGTCCAGTTGTATGAATTACCATTTAAATGGGTTTCACTGACTCTAGAAGCATACGCACCCTGATATCATGGTGATCCCACCAAGCCAGAATTGGACATGTCATTCGCTTTTGAGGCCATGTTGACAATAGTGATTGAACGTGATATCGTCACCGGTTTGGGGCAGAAGGCTGAACACAGGACATGATTTACTTCTCCAACAACACCAACCCCCGCCAATAATGGTAAAGACAAATGATGTGAGTGCCTAGAGGGGAGATGTATATGTGTGTTTACACTACATGTGGTATTTTTTTAAAATATCACACCCTGGGAAACGATTTTGGTTTCAGCCATTGTCCACAGTCTTGAACCACACACTCGTGAACAATTCCCTTTAAACACACATGGGCACTGAAGAACACAATGTTTGGTTTTTCACACGAACAAACACATGCAAATCACTGTGTAAGTACTTTACATCCCCAGCTCCTCAGTGTTTCATCTAATTATGTGGATTAAGAGGAGAGTGTGAATCTACCAGTCATTGCCGTGTTGGCAGGTTTTAAAAGGTTGACGCTCATGACCCATTTACACCTTTGGCCATTCATCAACAGTCAGCGAATCCACATTCCAGGTAGTTGGTGGACATTGGTTGGGCATGTGCTTCTGACACAAATTTAAATGCACGGACACATTTACCCACTCAAAAGATCCTAAGCCTCTATGGTGAAAAAATAGTACTTAAATATCAACTAGCTACTCTAAAATATTGTTCAGTTTTCCAGCAAGCAGTATTGACATGGCATGGTTTTATTTCTCTGTGTCTGTTCTCTCTTCTCTTATGTAAAGTTTTCGTTTTGTAGAGACTGGAGAGTAACGTAGCACACTTCTGTAC
Organism: Albula goreensis; assembly: GCA_022829145.1. Classification (NCBI taxonomy): domain Eukaryota; kingdom Metazoa; phylum Chordata; class Actinopteri; order Albuliformes; family Albulidae; genus Albula; species Albula goreensis. The sequence continues at coordinate 16,230,262 of CM040756.1, forward strand.
ATCAGAGTTATGCTTCAGTTTCTTCAGGTGTGGTCAACGAGTGTGCTTGTATCTAAAGGCTGCTGTAGATATTCATTTTATACCAGCATGCATCTCCTCTGTGTTTTAGTATATTTTCACAGTCGATTTATGGTTTCATTATTTCAGTCATGTCACACATTGTTGCGTGAATAATATAAATGCATGTTTTAGACCAGTACACACATTCTTGTAAACTGTTTCATACCATCCAAGTCGATGGCTTTAAACAGTTTCATTTGAAATGTACAAGGTCTTCAATATCCAGGAAAGTCATCAGAGCACGGTTGACCATGACATTGTCTACTTGCAACTCCCCCTCAGTTAGATGCAAAGATGAGAGGACATATAATTATAACTAACTCAGAAAAGGGCATCATGAGCAAAGGGGATCAGACTCAGATAGTGGGTTGCAGCTGTTCAACTCATGTATGTACTATCCATGTACAATATGACAGTTGTCAAGATCATTGGTTTACATACATTTTCAGTAATTGCTAACTGTAAGCACTGTATTGTATGTGAGCATGTATATGTGCTAGTGATTACATTAGAGTTTATTGCTTTGGCTCACAACGACATTAGCATGATGCTTTTTACCAGAGTTACTAATGTAGTTTACATTTATTGTGGAGCAGAATGTTTATTGAACCATTTCAAGTTAAAGTTATTTGATCAAGGCATAGTTCTGTAAACAATGGCATGTTTAAGGACTGGTCACTAATCTGGCTCCCTTACATGTATCTCTCATCTGCCAGAGCAGATGTGTCTGATACCGCTCTGTACATCCATTTTATTACAAGTCTTTATTGGAGATTTCATTTTGCACAGTTATTTGTAGATTAATTTTAAACCTTCTCTGAGACTACTATTCCCCAGTTCTCTGTGCAGGGCGAGGAGCTGTGAGATGAGGAAGCGAACATTGGCAGAGCTGGATTTATACTTCAGAACAATGAATGTCCTTTGTCTGAGTTTTCGGTCGTACCCAAAGGAATAACTTGGGATTGAAAATAGCCCTTAACTTGATATGTGACACACGTCTTGCCTTTCTCTCTGTGTGTCTTGTGGTTAAGAGCTTTTCAGCATTAATCATTGCAGAGTGCTTCACCAAAGAGTAACTTACTGTCAGTAATTGTAGGCTCACACAGACAATGAATCCCATTGTTTGTAATTATTAACCGCTGTCGCCCATTTTCAGAGTTGAGAAATACTCTCCCAAGATGCTTAGATTTATTCATTTACAAACATTGCTTTATTTCCTTTCAGACACTATTTAATTATAGGATTTATTTTTTTAAGTACAGTCTTAACTGATTTCTGTGGCTGAATCGCATTAATGCTTTATGGTGTAAGGGAGTGTTTTTCAAAAGCAGTTTAGGCCTGTGGCAATGTTTTTCTTTTCTCATCTAAAACAAATTACGCTTTGGTGGTAGGTCCTTGACAGGGGGTTCTTTTTACAGGGATCAATGATAGCAGTGTTACTCTCTCAATTTATGTAAATAAGGCCATGTTTTATTTTGAAACTAAACCTATATAGATGACCTGATAGTCCCGCTCATCTTCATGTACCTGTATGTTTATGTATAGGTCTCTGGCCCAGGCTTCCCTCAGAGAGTTGCGCTCATAGCAGACTCTAGGAGTTGATGCGGATTATGGCAATGGTGCATCTCCCTCCTGCTGCTGGGGCAAATAGAGCTTTTGTTAGTGTGCCCACTGCATCACAGCAAGGTCCAGATTACGCCTGTAGGAAAGGTGTGAGCGTCTTGGATTTCCCTCAGAAAATGAGCCAAGGGAACATTGTCGCTATCTCGCGAAACATCCGTTTCCAAACGGTTCCCTCCTGCTGGCTGGATTTTCACTTTTGCATCTCAAAGAAGTAAATACAGAGCGAAGGAAAAAACAAAGAACCAAATGCCTGAAATGGGTCTGAAATGCAATATGATACTGTAGAGTGTAACAGGAAATCCAGTGCTGGCTTTTATGTCATATTTACTGACCTCTGCTACTGATAATCAGTGATGTTTTCAGAAAGATCATGTTGCTTTTGCACTTTATTTTGATTGTACTGTGATTAGGAACCACTTAAGGCATAAATCAAACTCTAGATTATTTTTTCTGGTGAAGAATGGGCCAGTGCTGCATGAAATTTATGGTAATTACCTAAAAATGTTATGTCCAGAAACATCAGAATTCAGCATAACAGCACAATTGAAAAAGGATTTTTATGACCTGTGTACATACATTTTCTGTACAACCAAAGACGGCTCAAACTATCTAATGAAAAACCATATGTGCCTAAGAGGATAGTCAAACTGAGTACTTCTGTAAGTAGACACACCCTAGGGATTACCCTTGTTGTTATTTTACTCCTACCTTTTTTAATGGTAAGATATTGTTTTATAGTTCAGAGTAATATTTAATCATTTGTGCTTACATTTGCTTGTACAAAGCTTGAGGTTTGAGCATCCTATTTTTTAAGAATGTGTTACTTAACAGGTATTGTGGTAAAGAAGGACAACTAGAGAAGAATTTCAAAGAATTTAAAATGGTTTGCTATACAAATCTTACATCTGCAGAACATGGCAAATCTACAGTTAATTGCCACTGACAGTCCAATGATGAGGAACTGGAAATAGTTCTGATTGGAAATTTCATATTTTATGAAAATCAATCAGATATAATCACTTTGTCCTGACATATGCTGCCTGTAAAATATTATTCTTAATTCTTCAATGGGCTTGCAATCCTGACTATCACTTCTGTGAATGATGAGATGTTTCATGCTTTTCAAATTCCAGTATTAACTGAACCAGTCTTGATGGAATGTAATTCGACAATTACGCACTCGTTTCAAATCGAGGGCAGCCGAAGCCTACGGCTTCCACACTGTGTTCAACAGCAGTTCAGTATTTGTGTGTGTGTGTGTGTGTGTGTGCGCGCGCGTGTGTGTGTGCGTGTTTAGCATTGCAGCCAGAAAGTAAATGTGTAACCGTGTGAGCGTTGGAAGGCGAGGCGGGAGAGGACTTTGAAATGAGACGTGCTTTGGACATCACAGAGAAAACCCAGCACAGTGAAAGAGTAGAATTGATTTATAAGAAGGCTGGGAGAGAGAATGTTTTCTAAAGCTGAAGGAGGGCAGAAGGTCCTCCATTAGTACCCTGACCTCTGATGGTGGGAGCAGCCCCTGTACTGGAGAAGAGGGCTGGGGAGTGAGGGGCTGGCTGGGGGTTGGGGGGGATCCCCCTGAAATTTGCACTCTCCATTTTACCGAGTGAGAATGTGGACGCGCAGTCCCAGCTCCCTGACTGCTGCTCAGGCACACTCCTTTTGTTCCACTCCATACAGCCTTCAGACCTGTTTGGCAACTTAACTGTTCTTCCTGTGGCTTTACTGTCCAAAATGTAATTAGCTCCATCCTAATCATGCACTGAAGCAGGGGTCCTGGTGTTTACTGTCTGTGGGCCGTGCAGTAAAACGTGCAAGACAGCCTGTGAAACCGGACCCAAGTCAGTTCATCGCCTGCCACCCAGACATGCAGGAGAGAAGGAGCAGACAGTCTCAGCTTGTCATTTGATGCACATCAGTCCTTATGCAGGATCAAGTAGATTTGTGCACCTCATGTTGATCACAAGATTTAGATGGGAGTCTTGAGAGTATGCACCATCTGTGAGGTGTCCATATATCTGGATAAAGATGATAAATATTATGGTATTTGCTGAATCAATTATGAAACCTGGTCACCTGTCGCAATGACATTGATTGACCTTTAAGATAATGTGTTCCATAAACTGCTGTTTGCTCATGAAACCCATTCTTTGACTTTGTGGTCACTATGTAAATTTGCTGATATTTTATACTTCCTAATTCGTTCAGCAAGTGAAATGCCAATTCTGTTTAGTGCTAAGCGTTGGAGTTTGAAATTTCAACAGCCCCAGAGCACTTATAAACCAAACTCTGTTTCCGATCTGTGAAAGGGGAGGGCATAAACCCAGATCATGTTAATGCATAAAATACAAAACACTGCTTTGTTCAGTAAAATTGTTTATGAATCGTATGCAATGTGTGTACAGCGGTTAAACTAACAGTATAATCAACCACATATTCAGGAGAGTTTTCATCCTTGGGCATCACATTACGTAGTCGTAACATGAAGGAGGCTCTTGTGGTTTCTAATGTCGTACATGTCAAGCTCTGTTGAAGTTTTGCACATTTCAGGACCTGGAACATCCTAAGTCATTTATCAAACCTATACTTCAGACTATAGGCCGACAAAAAATCTCTGGGTTACTGATGCTTTATTCAAGTGCAATGGAATTTATTGTTTTAGGTAAACATATCCTATTGATGACCTATTTTGAGATTACACGGCAGATAACTATGGCAACGCCATCGAATTTTCCAACATAGTGAAAAACATTTGTGTGGCTCTGTGGCTGTTTTGCAATCGGCACTCCTTGAGTGCAAAGGCAGGCTCAGTGGCAGTTTCTGGGAACTTGGCAAGCAGGCCAGAATGGGTCTACAGTCAGCGCATGCTTGAGTAATTAAGATTATCACAGGTCTTTAGGGACACCCCCTCTCATTATACAACACATCTGACTGTTTTATTGGCATTTCCCGCGTGTACGTGAAGTGGTTAAGTCCCCCTCCCCACGGCTCAGGGGGCCGAGGGTCCAAGTAGAGGACCGAGTGTAAAACGCTGTCTGACTGCAGGCCTTCTCCAGTTACAGGATCGGGTTACAGTCCATCCTCCAGTGTCTCTGACACCCCTCAGTTGGGGAGTAAAGAGTATGGTGATATGCAGCCCAGGATCTGCCCCAGTATTTTCACAGGATGGCAGTACTTCTCATAGTCAGGGGTATATTTACCTAGGCCCAAGGTACTTGCATCATGAACATGCATGAACATTTCAGACTTTTATAAATGTGGGAATGAAGTTAGAGAACAAACCAATAATTGTTGATGAAAAAGCCTAAAGAAATATACATTTCAGAATGACATTAAATGGCTGAAAAACATATTGTGAAATATGTATAAGTACAGCTCCATTAAGATGATAATGCTGACATTGTTGATGGTATTGGTAAAGGAATGGCTATATGTCAAGCAGATGGATTGTAAAGTGGGATGGTATCAGTCTTGATTTTAAATGTGAAGTGGGCACTGAAGAAAACCAGAAATGGAATGTTTTGAGGCACTTGTTGGTGTTATACTCTTGCTCTGAAGAACAGGCATACATAATGGTCTGTAATGACATTTTATGAATTCCACTCACAACTGTTTTGATGGAATTACCCAGATTACCCCCTTTTGTCAAGAGCATCTACTGCCCCCAATGCCTCTCTTTACCACCCAACCTTGATAATTATAAAATCTTATGCACTTTTTATTCTGCATCTCATAAAAATTTAAGCTATTGTTGCCAACACTCACTTTGTCTTGGGTTTGGGTACTTACTGTAGACTGGCAGCACTTGGGTTTCTCTCTGAAACTGCAAATATATTTAACAAAGTCCTTAACTTTTTTGAGACCATCATGGTGGCTTAACACTGCTTATCATTTTTATTGATTATCATTTTGTGTCTCTCATGTCATATCTTCTTTAGTGAAGAAACGATGCATCGCTTTGCTTAGGGATCAGCACAATGTGCATCAGGTGTTATTACGTTGGGATAAGGACTAGAATAAAAGTAGTGGAATAAAGACCTTCTCTTACTTTTCAGAGCCCCAGATAAAATGCTAGCCCAGAATATTCATGACAGCTAATGACAGGCCTGTAATGATACACATGCTTCTGACTATTGATTTAGACAAAGCAATCTTGATTTTCAGTTTATTATTCTTTTAAATACCAGGAACGTATTCTGTTCCGGCTCAGGCCTAAGATCGCAGCAAGAGTTAAGTTGTGACATAAAGGTCTCTCCATTGTCTTCCCATAGCGACGTGACAGCCAGTTGTTGATAATTGGGGCCCCATTTGCATCCTTACACTTCCACACTTATCTTGGCAAAAACGCCCCCTCTCTTCGCAAAACGCCCACTCCTCCATTCATTAACACACCGCCTTCATTTTTTGCGTCTGCAGACTTTCCAATCTGCTTCATTTAAATGTGATCTTTAGATTACTGAGGGTTTGGTTGTGTGGAGAAGAGGGAAACCCTGTGGGATGGAGGGTGGGGGTGGCAGGAAGATGAGTAGAACAGATAGACTGATGCCAGGTTACACACACACTTCCATCCCGCTCGGCCTCTGTCTGTTTTGAAAAGCAAAGGATGCACTCTAGCGGAAGGGTCTTGTTCCCCCCCAGATTTAGTAGATGGAAAAGCTCAAAAGAAACAAACCAACCGCCTCATGATGCGCCCAGTCCTCTGCACCCATTGGCACCTTTGAATATTATCAGGTTTAAATCAGATAATGCTAATCCAAATCCAAATTCTTAAACGATATCAGTGATTTTTGTCCACAGGAAATAGCGGTTGGAAAGCCGACGATGACTCTTCCAAAGCATTAACCAATAATTGCTCACTGCACCTTTGTTGTTTACTGCAGAGGAATTGATTACAGATACACTCAATATAATAGGAAACTAAGTATTTCTGATAATTAAAATGTCTTCCAGTGGATCATATTCTACATTGGCCTTAAAATGCTCTTAGACTAAAGGAATACAGCCATTGTACATTTTTGTGTTTAAGTTGTTTACTCCCAGTCAGCAAGAGTAAATGTCTTTCTTCCTTAATCATCAATCATTGTTAGTTTCACTCTTGAAAGGGATTTTGGTTAAACATTCACTCAGCCGCTATCTGAGTAATAATGCTGGAGCTAACTCAATTTGCTTGAGGTGCAGAAAGTGACAGAGCTGTGATAAGATGGTGCTTGGTCCATTGAGATGCATGTATTCTCTTACAGTTCTCTCTTGCTGTGAACAGATTGAATTTGGCTTTGTTCATGTCAGTCTTGTCGGTGAGTCAAATTCTGAATGAGGTTAGTTTTCTGAGAGATGTCAGTTCCAATATCTCTTGAGGCAGTAGTCATGCATTTTTCATAGAGCATGTCATACACATTTTGTCTTTGATGTATTTATTTGTCTCTGCTTACCCTAAAACTGTAGAATGTATCAATGAACTGAAAGCATTTCCTTTTTACCCTGTATACTGGATAATGTCCCACTTGGATGAATGAATAAATAGCCTCATTCCCTTCAGGCACTTTGGCTTTGATTACCTTATTATTGACAGAGCAGTTTTCATTTACTCTTGCCTATTCTCTGGAAGTTTCAGTTTGTCACTGCATGTTGTTTCCATCTCTTGAGGAAAATATTGACAATTAATGAAACATGACTGAAACAGTAGGCTATATTTCAAAATCATCTTTACATAGAATTAGTGACTGCTGGATACAAGCAAATACGTACTAAATCCGGTTAGTTGGATGATAAAAAATAAATTTGGATAAAAAAATGTTTTATAATCCTGTGCAAAGCACGTGTCGTTCTAGTAGTTCGCTATCAAAAGGTATGCTATTGGTTTTAGAGGATAGCATGTCTGTGGAGGATGGAAGGACATAATTTTCAGTAAACTGGTGTGCTGCATTTACCAATTTACATAATGGTGACATCAGTTGACATTTTCTATCTTGAATGTGTCCTTCATAAAATAGTAATCTCATTTAGTGTCACAGGTGAGTGACATTGTTCAGTGGGAATGATATATTAAAGTTTTGTAGGGCTTCTTATTTACCCTTGATTAATTGATATTGATAGCATCATCTTGCTATTTCAGAGACACTTTTGAATGTAATTAACTTTGTGTTGCTTGGCTTTATAACACTTTGACATTGATTTCTGTGTTTGACTACTTCAACGTTACAATTCACTGAAAGTCGGCTGGGAAGCCTAGCTTTTAATAAACAGAAGTACAGTATCTATAAATTCAGTGTGCACCATGTTAACCTAACTTTATTCTTGTCATTAATAATACATTGTTTATTGGCCTGCAATGAATGGGTGGCATGGGTAGTGTGATTTCACTTATAGAGCAAACCACAGTTTGCTAGTGTGGAAGGCTCAAACAGATCACAAAGAAATGATTGCCTGGCTCCCTTCAGGCAGGATTAAAATGGTATTCCATCATTATCATTGTTATTATCGATGTGCTGTAAGAACTGTCAACTTAATCCTCCTTGATATGAATCTGACAGTGGAGTATGTTGGGCCTGCAATGTTTCCCATGGGAGGTGTTTAGACATGGGAGGTGCCATCCACAATGTTGGAATGGCAGGAGGATAGAGCAGACCTCTCTGGTCTAAATGATGCATGACATGCCCCTGCATTTCGTGCTGTAATTTATGTCTTCCTATGCTGCAAACTCCTTTTCCTTTGGGGGGAAAAAAGACAAGCCCATTATTGACTTTAAATTCTGGACCTCATCCATGTGAAGGCTGTATCTTGTGTTTTGTGAAGGGGCTTTGTATTTTCATTACAAAATATGCATGACCATTGTGAATGCCTTTTAGAGGTTTTGGTCTGTAGTTAAATAAAAATGTGTGCCTCTGAAAATGCCTTTAACTTTTAAATAACAGTGAGTTTCTTTATGTTGTATGGACATGGGTTATCCTGAGTGGGAGCAGAGTCAAATGCCATTTTGACACTTGGCTGGATCAGAAAATTATTGAAAATGTAATTTAAATTCAGTTTTCTTATTTGCAAGAGTTCACAAAGTCTTGTGTGATTTGGGACCTTTCCAAAGCTGAACTGGTAGGTCAGCCAATCAGGTCAGTGCCCTTAGGGAGTGGTCAACGCCCTTAATTTGATGCTCAAACAGAAGTGTGAGATGACCCAGGCTGAGTCCTTTTTAAAAACAAAATCAGGAGTTTTATGCTTTTTTGCACAATTAAATATCAACGGATTTTTTCACTTTATTTGTAGAACTATGGCCCTTTAAAAATCCATGCAACTACTCACTTTTTAAGGGATAGGACCCTTAAATTTCAGAGGGCTGTAGCACAAAAACAAAGCAATGTTTTAGGGTCACATTTTCAGGATTTCTGTTCCATTTATCATTACCTACCACCATACAGGAAATTAACAGAAATTAAGAGATGCTATGGTGCACTTCATTCGAGTTGATATGGAATTGCCCAGATTTATTTTAATTGATTATGAATCCAACTTTTAGTAGTCTGTGTAATTATACAAATTACTCTGTGATCTTAAATGTCATTTATAGCCCATGTATTTCTATCCTGGTGTTACCCACTCCCTATGAATCTCTTGAGGTAATGAAAAATCAGCAAAAACAAGTGTGTTTTTTTAGCTTTTCAGAAAGGGTAATATAATCTCTTCATAATCACAGTGCCATTTCTGTGAAGTGATGTATTGAACAAGAGATGAAGACTAATTAAATGTTTTTCTCATAATGGAATTGATAATGAATGCAAATCATTTCTCCTTTAAAGACATAAATTGCATTCAGCAACTCACAGAATAACCCCTTGCAACTGTTGAATGTGTTCATTGAAATCTCATCAGTGCTAAAATGGATTTCACATGAATGAAATGTGCCGTACTTAAGAGAATTCCAGTTTGCAACAGTTGTTATACACCTGTATGCAGAATACAATAAAGCTTTTGTGATGGTGGTTGCTGGACTCTAAAAAGAACCCCAGTGATGTTTGTTGTTAAGGTGTAAATTGGGGAAATACACAGCTGATAGGAATGAATGGCATTCTGCTCTCGAAGGAGTACAGTCCTTTCGGAATCACGGAATCATTGCACAGTATTTAATTTGACAGGTCGTATAAATACTCTAATACATCCATGTGATTAAACCTTACATAGCATATTATTTTCTTACATTTTACAGATATAACTGAATATTGTTCTCAAATGTAAAGCACTGTGTGGTAACTGCACAGGATTTAATTATATCAAAAGGGATTTTTTTCCTCATGAATATAATTGCTGGCTTAGGGCTCTGTTGGATGGAAATAGGGTCTTGGCATAGTTTCTGTCAAAATAATTTTTACTGTGTTGTTATGGTGTGAAAGCTGTTACACAAACCATCATTGGCTTCATTGATCTAACCAGCCATGTTTATGCCTTTACTGAAATTGTTGCCTGTCAAACATGTACCTCCCCAAGCACCCCCTTAATGACGAAGACTGAAAAATCGGTTTGTAGGGAAAGCTAGCAATGAAAGTGAAATAATTGCTTCCCTCTTAGCAACAAGCTCTATCTCTGCATCTTCTCTGCCTCCTGGAGGAAAGCATCCATGTAATTTGCTCACCCTACAACAATGACATAAAATGTTCTTGCAGCAAAAAACATTGATCATTTTATTTTGGTGTATGAAGACAGCAAATGCTTTTTGGTGAATTAGGTGCCCTTTTTACTTTAAGTGTAGAAAAAGGGACAAAAGGTTTAAGGTAGAAATTGATTTTTTGGTAGGATAATGAACTCGGCAAGATAGATCACTTGAATTTGTCTGTATAAAAACCCACCACAGCTGAATAAAAACGGTTGGCAGTTATGTAGGTCGAGGAAAATTTCTGTGTGAATTAGGAGGTCCAGGCTCACAAAATAGAAACATTTACCTACGCACAACATCTGACCCAAGATATCAGAAGTGGTCTGGCAGCCTGTTCCTGGCCCAAGCCAGGACCATTGTTGAGATGTGTTCAGTAAACAGCTGTATGCCAGCACCCATGTGACCCCGTTATTATTAAAGCAATTTCTCACCTGAGACTCCTGCGCCATAATTGGTTGCCAGCTGGGAGTTGTCAGGGCAGCTGTGGGATACAATCCCTGTATTCAAACACTTCAAAGTACATTCAGTGCACTTGGATTTCTGTCTCACCTGCTCATTTAAATAATCTGCTTTTAACAAGAAGGATGCAGGAGCCAGGGAGCTGTGAGCACCCCGGGAACACTCCCTGTTACATAACGGATTACGTTAAAGTGCGCTCCTTGGCCCTGTTTTTTAAAAAAGTAATGTGCAGTCAACATGATTTTTTGAGGGGCTGGCAACACAGGGGGAACACGATTAACACAGAGTTCCAACTCGCAGTGTTAGAACAGTGTGGAATGTGGAGTCTGAGAGCTGGAAAAGCTTGTTAATGCAGCAGCATGGATTGTGCATACATCTTGTATTTGTGTGCCCATCACACTGTCATACCATTATCTGAAGTATTCCACTGCTGCACCGTGCATCATATATACCCAGCTATCAGCATTAGCACTCTGTGCCGATACTGTAGTGTTGATGAATTAATTATCTGAATATGCTGGCTCTTAATCCACGTTTCCTTATTTCAGCTGTAGACCAATATCTTCACGGACATCAGTCTGCAGCTGAATGTCATGGATTCAGAAACCTTCCCCAACCTCTAAACCCCATGTGATTTGTGCTTTTTTGCTCTGACAGTCTGTAAATGGTTTTAGAAAAAAAAAGTGTAAGTTGGAGCAGATAAGCAGCTGAAATTCCACGTCTCCCTCCTATCGGGTTTGTTCCTTTGGTGTAATTTCACATCCCATTGAGCCGCGGGCCTCTGGTATGTCCTGTCTCCAGGTCCTCTCCGGGATCGTCCTAATCTCCAGCGCCTCCACTGCCGGCAAACCGCGTCTCCCTGAAGCTCACACACTTTATGGATGTAAAATATTGGTAGTGGGGGCCTGGGAGCCCCTCCCGTTCAGGCCCCTCTGCGAGATGCTGCAGGGTCCCGGCAGAGGCACAGGAATGTTACTATCAGTCTGCTCCAGAGCTTTGATGTGGGGAAGAATTGTCAGGTTTATGGGATTCTCTTTCCAGTCTAATCTCATATTACCGTAGCACAACCGGAGAGGCAGCGGCGGCTCCGTTTTATATGTCCTTTTGAAAGTGGAACAACTCTCCACCAAACAATAACATTATCCAGGACCCATGTCTGATTAAAGAAAGCCAGGCAGCTTCAGGGTGACATTTTCACTGATTTTGGTGTCCATAAAGTAATGTTTTCTTAATAATTAGGCAGCTGTTTCTGATTAAGGGTCTTAGATGGAAATCCTTAGATAAGACATGAGTTTTTACGCTTATAAAACCAGTAATGCAGCAAAAACAGTTTGATAACTTTTTATCAGTGGGGTGCTTTTGCTTGAGGTTGCCAAAGAGAAGCCTCTAATGACTACAAAATTTTGTAATGCAAATTGCTGAACTCTCACCATGTTCCTAGCCTTTATAACAGTTTTTGAAAGCTGAATGACAAGTCTGTCTGTTCAGATTATTTTTGATACATGCATTGTTATCACCAGTAAAATAATAATTGGTGGGGGGAAGCTAAGAATGGTTAAAGAGCCAATTTAAAGAGGATGTTTTCGGGGCACCTGCATACTGTTTGCTTGAATTTCTGATCAATGGTTTTTTTTTTTTTTTTTTGCCCTGCCAAAGATGCAAGCGAGAATCTCATCTACAATTCATGATGCAGGGAAATGGTCTCTTTCCCAGCTTTGTTCTCTGGGCTGAGGTGGCAACAGCAACAAATGATGTATTACTGATCAGGCAGAAACAGGAGGCAGAAAACCTTCAGCAAGAGATTTGGATGGGCTTTTGGGTGCTGTGGAGCAGAACTCTGACGACAAAAGGAAATCACTTCCTTAGCTGAATGTTCTAGATGAGTTAAGGCTTGAATACTAACCTCAGTGGAATGAGCGTAGAGAACAAACATGAGAAAGTATGGTGATGAGAACAGGGCATTCGTTCCTGGCTCATCCTATCTGTGGTGATCTATCACTGCGTCCAGCTCAGGTTTGATGGATCCCAGAGTCTCCTGACTCTACTGCAAATCCCACCGAAGTTGCTCAGTGATGTATGACCCAACAATGATTTATATGTATGTGTGTGATGAAGTGCTTTCTACTGTCAGTGCAACATGTACTCCTAACTAATTTCCACCTGCACCCTCTGGTTCCGTTCACCAAACTTGGCTCAAAATAGCTTCTTTCCTCTGCCTTAATTCATTTAAAAATTGTTCAATAATTAAGTGGAATCCCCCACTGCCTCTTTATTGAATTTGTGATAGGTAAGTCAGTGAGCAGTCCTAAAAGACACCGATAAGCTACACTGAGTATCTAATATAGTTGTGGAGAATTATTGAAGGATTTGTTGGTGAGGTTTACTGATATGGAGGCCCCTTTGCCATAAGCTGGTTTGACTGTGGTCTTTTCTCACACTGGCAGTTGAAGCTATTGGAGATGTCCTTGTTGGATATCGATGATGTATGGCGCTCTTTAAGCATTGTGCCAGTCTCCACCCTGTGAATGCAGGGAATGGAGGGGATCTCAGCCAAGGCTATCCATCACCACCCCTCACCCCCCATTGGCCAACCAGACTGTCATGCGTGGGCCACGACTCTTAAGGGAGCATCTGCTATTTAGCCGAGCCAGTCAAGGAAATGAAAATATAATCAGGAAGGCCATTAAGAGCTCACCAGGCATGACTGATGGTCATCCTTTGACAAATCTTCCCCCTCTCGCCTTCCAGAGGAAACTAATTTTTGTCAGAATTCCACCATGTTTTTTCATCCTTTGAACTGTGGCTGAATCGATTAATAAAAGTACAGAGCACTTTTAAGCATTTTAATTTTGCCGGTCGATGCCTTTGGTGAATACTGGTTTGTTATCTAAAGGGGGTAGGGGAGACGACAGGGGGACAGGACAGCTTCATTAAGTGCAGTCTTTAAAAGAAGTCCAGGGTCCAGCTCAGCCCCTGCATGGTTTTGTTTTCTCAGTGACAGAGATGGACCACTTCCAGGTCTGTCCGCTAGACTAAACATATTTCAGCGTGTTGATATCTCAGGCAATCCCACTTCAATGGCCACTTTATCTCATTAAAAAAATAATGATGTAATTGCCTGATGTTACAATAGATAGCAGTGTATTTATCTTAGCCCATGCTGTTTAGTGATGTGTTGCCAGTGGTTTATCAAGAGCCTGTCCCATGCTTGATTAATGATGTTTATCTGTGCTGCAAGGAGCAGATGTATGGCAGTTATTTATTTAGAGACTCTTATTGCATATACACAACACTGGTAATCATCCCTTTGATTACAGTTAACAGAACACGAGAAGACAAATGATAATGTCCTTGATATTGTGACTTCCGCAGCATTATCTGAGTTGAGTTTTATTGGACAGTGGACACTGAAACCTAAATTAATGGTATTCCACCTTCAGTGTGACATGTAGAGTTAATTTGATATTTATTAGCTCAAGCACGTACCTGAAGCAGAAATACATCGTGTTTCTAAGGCAGGATGCTAAAAATACTGTCTTGGCTGAGGATAGATAAAACATGTAACATGAAAGCTGCCTTCTTATGAATGCTTGGATTCCTGTGACTTTGGAATGCAAGCATTAAATCTAGGGAGGATTTTGAGAAGCTAACTCATCTTCTATGAATCATCTTTTTCTCAAACATGATGAACCAATATGCCTCTTTAAAACCTGAATTACAGGGAAATATATGTCTGGTAACAATATACTGCATACCAGAAATGATTAAATATTTACACAACTAAGATCTGTCTGTGACTGTACAGAGCAATGGTAAAAGCTGGTTTACAACTGGTGTTGCTTTTAAGGATTTAAATGGATTTTTTGTTTGCTTTCTATGCATTCCTCAGCCTTAAATATATCACAGAATATGCCATATTTCTTTATCATTTAATATTATTTCCTGCATATTGTCATAACTATAAATATGTTATTCTGTGAAAACATGTAGTGTTACAGCTTTTTACAAGTACAAGCTGTGTTCAGCATGGAGATATATGTTTTAGATACATTATTCAAAGAATGAAGTTAATAGAAGTTAACTAATTCAAATGACCATATTTCTCACTCAGTTTAAATGGTGAGTCAAACCTAGCATGTAATTATTCTTTTTGAAAAGGTGCTTGTGCTCCCTCTATGATTTGGGTCAGTGGTGGTTTGACTTTGCTATTGCTGGGTGGCAATAATTAATGTGACTAATGCATCTCATCACTGGGGTTCTAACACAGTGCAATCTCTTGCCTCACGTTCCGCTGAAAACAGGAGGGAAATTACGTCCTGTCCTCCTCTTGAGTGTGGAGGTAATTGTCTATTATGCTTTATTTTTTATTTATATTTGAGAAAGCCAGAGAGCATATGCAACCTTAAACAGTTTTGTTACACAAATGTTACACAGGTTGCATTGTATAGGCTAGGTGTTACATTCTAGCAAAGTGCCTTTGATTTGGCTGTTTCCTTTTCCCGGTTTTTTCCGTTTAGAACTTATGTGACAATGCTTTTCTGTTTACATTCAGCACCTTGCCTGAAAGGTTATCTCCAGCCATTGGGCTTGGCATTTGACAATGCAAGCCACTCGTTGACTGAGAAACAGCCTTTGTTTACGGACCCACTTCCCTACAGTTTTGTGCTCATTAGTATTGTTTTAGGTGCAGTGAATTGCCAGGGATGTGATAGAGTGGGGCTGGGAGATGGAAGGTGGGAATGAAGAGGAGCATAGAGTGAAAGCCCCCTCATATCTCCCACAGCTGGAAAACTCCACACCAGCAGTGTCTGTAGTTGGGACTGATGCTAATTCCTGATTAACTCAGGCCAAGAATGCGCACATCTGTCTTGGTATCTGCGGCCCTCCCTGGCTTTCTGCTAGTCCTCTGCGAGTGGGCTCATTTTTGAGGGGGGAGCAGGAGATGGGGGGGGGGCAGCTCGGCGGGACCTCCCGTCAGCTGCGAGATTTATGTCATCTCCCCTCCATCCTGAGGAGCGCATGGGCCGCCCCACCACATCTGGACTCAATCGGCAGGATGTGGGGAGAGTGTGCGTGTCAGAGGCGGTGTCAGTCCCGCTCGTCTCGGCCCAGGCCCAGGCTGGTGCAGGACCCAGGTGTCTCTGCCCCTACAGTCAGCCCATCTCTCTCACACACCGCCATGGGTCGCACAAATCATCTTTATGCACTGGGATTCACATCCTGCCAGAACCAGATCGGACACTCAGCCAAAGAAATATTGCCTTCCTCTTACCCTTAAATGGCGAAATAATAGCAAATGCATGTTAGCAAGAACCAGTGTGCACTGCCACATATTTCTGTCATGGGATCTTTATCTTTGTGCTAGTTAAAAATATATATTTTTGCCATTGAAGAGGTGGTGCCCAATGTACATAAAAGTCAGATTATACACAACTACATAATCTGTATATAATGGATGCATAAACTAAACTTAATTTTACCTAATAAAATAGACTATACCTGTCTCTATGAAAAACAATATGGTATTTGAAGTAATACCAAATTGCTTTTCATTCCATGCATATGTTTATATAGCACAATAAATGAACTGAACAGACTTTGAAGTGATTTGATCACACACAGAGTTTATAAACAAGTCATATTACCAGATTGTTACTGTTGAAACTGAGAACTTGGCAATGAGCTGTGAGGAGTACAGCTGCAAACGTTTTTGCACATTTTCCATTTTCAGTTCAAACTTAAGCAATAGTCTTTATTATAGATGGGACTGATCCTTTGGATTTTTATTCATTGGTTCATTAAATAACTTCAGGTGTTACTGAATGTAAAAGTGCATGCTAGTCTTCAGCCTTACTGTCTGAACCTTTCTTTCAGTAGCCATGTATGTTCAAAATCATTTATCACTATCTGCAGCTAAAACTATTTCTATTGGATGGTTTTGAGAGACAGTGCCAGCCAGCTTATGTATCTCATATCAATATCTTCAGGTACCTATGGAGCATTTTTCTGTACATTTTTCACCTGTCCCAGTGTTATCAGAACACTGTTTTGTAAAGGCCATCTTAGTTTCAAAGTACAAGGTATGTGTGTCATCAAATGTCCAGGAGTTTAATTTTTGATCAATGTCCCTTGTGTGTATCTAGTCCCCTTTTGAGTGAATTTGTTGCTGTTGGTTTTGCATAGCAGAACATATTTGGGTGGATTCAAAACATGGTTTTCTGTTACAATATGAGATTGACTTTACCATGCATGGATTCCTTAACTTGATGATGGCATGACTGTTGTGAAATCATTGCATTGGGAAAAACAATAAACGGCTTTTAATGAGAATCCGTTTATACTTTCTTCCAAATCTATTGCAGTCGGCTCACCACGAACAGAAATAGTTGTGAGAGATTTGTGGCTTGTTTATTAATGAGGAGTGTGTGATATCAAGTAAGCCTCTGTTACCGTTATTCTTGATGGATGGTGCACGTCTGCGTCAAGATAAACTAAAGAACCGCCACTCGCAAAAATCATGTTAGGAAACCTTTCCTCCCTGTGGAGAAATCTGAGTCATTTGGCCCTTTTACAACGTCATGTATTCTGTGATTACTGCCTGCTCAAAACACAGCCCCAGCATAAAATGGCAGTGTTTACTCAAAAACGACACAGCAACATATTTAAAGGAAGCGGGCCAAAGAAAACACTGACGCTGAAGAGTGTCCTGTTGGCATCGGGTTTCTGATAGTGTTATTTGAAAAGCAGCTGATGTCTAACATCCACTCTCCGTCTGTTTCTCTTCCCTGCAGGCTGCTTTAAGTGCCTTGAAACAGCTGTCAGAACAAGGACTGGACCCGGTGGATGGACCAATCAAAGTAGAAAACGGATCACGTGAAAAATACGCACAGGCAGAAGTGTAAGTATTGCTTGTAAGACAAGTTGAAATCAAACAGAATGAATGACGTTTTGAATATTTAGGATATTTCAAGGTAGGATATTTCACTGGCAGTGGTAAGTGGTGACAATTTGAATCTTATTTGAAATCTGATACTATGCCCTTTCAGAATTGGTATGCCTCCTCTGTCCACCCACACCTCCCACCCCTACCCCTCCCCAAATTTGCCTATTATTATATCTTGAGAAGAAACAGCAATCATGATATTATTGCATTAGTTAATTGTTTAGTTACTCTTCAGCTATTTATACACATTCAATGACAGCCATTTCATATAGTGTCACTTATATATAAATTTGCCCAGCATTTCTCTTTAACCCATGTATTTTTTCAGTGATATTGGTATTGTGTAGTAGGGACTGCAGTTACACCAAGCCACCCAACAGGTACTGCTCTCAGCCACCATTGCACCCCGAATGCAGGTGTAATTTGTCCTTTAAATGTCACAGGGGCGTGTCTGGTCATTCCACAGCTGCAGTTCTGCATGAGGGCCAAGCTGCCGCTCAGACAGTAGAGGGTGCATGGCAGGGCTTGGGTGGGGTGTTAATCTGTAAAGCTGTGGAGGCCGTGCCCACCCAGTGCCTGTCGTCATGCTTTTTGACACAGACATTTCTGTCAGGGCCACTTCCTGTAGTGGAAACCTACACAGTAGCCCTTTAGATGGGGGTATTCCGCTCTGTTTCGACCACGCACTTTGCATGATTTTAATCAGGGCCTTCACTCAAAGGCTGCCGTGGGAAAAGATTGATTCCTCCCACTGGCCACTCTGCTGCTGCAACCTTTTGACTATCTCTTCCTTGAAGAGAAGGGTGCAGATGAACAAAAACGTGAGAGTGGAAATCATGGGCCGGCAAAAGGAAGTCACTGCAGCGATTCAAGAATATTTTCATAGTAGGTGTGCCTGGAAAAGGTTACAAAGCTGTTTTCTTACATGGATGTCACCCTGAGTCAAGAGAAGATCTCTCAAGAGCAAAAAAGGGCAGAAACCAGTTCATAGAGTATCCTACACTGGTGCAGGCACAGGGAGAATTTATATTTTTCACTGTTGATCTTCCAGTAATGCCACACTTTGGCGGAATGTTGTTTGATTTAATTCCTGTGTTATCTGAATGTAAATATTGTTTCATTTTTAAAAAGCCATCTGTGGTGATGACCCTTGATCCCAAGGTGGTATTTGTGTATAAACATGTCCATTTCAGATGTGGTGCACTGGCACTCAATACAACTCTCAAATATATTCATCTTTCAGACAAGTGAAACATCTGGGAGAGAGGATGGACAATAAACAGACTAACTCAGGCACCACCGCTCAGGACTGCAAGGATTCAAAGGCCGTCGTCTAGGAGCTCTACCCCCCCCCCCCACCCACCCCCCACCCAGCCTCATGCGCCCACGGCGGCCACTGCATCCTTATAAACCTGTCAACACGCAATAGGGTGGATGTGTACCAGGAAACAACTGACTAAATACCATTATCTGAGTCTATGTGAAGACAACACTATCCTAACACATTACATTTATTGAATAATTTATGAAGAATTCTGGTAATTTATCTATGAAAACAATCAGTGAATGAATTAATGCATGGTACTGTTATAAAAAAAATAAGGGAAGTTGAACAGAAAATACTTAGAATTTTCCCTTTTGATAGCTATTTTCTTTCAGCTTGTTGCCCAGTGGTATGGTTAAAAAAATTATGAAAAGTACATCATGCCATTGATACAAAACAAAACGTTATAGTGAGGAAGAACAAACTAGCACAGCTTATTTTTGTGGTTTTCATTTCTTTTTTTATTACTCTATGAATAACAATGCTTGAGTATTTAAAGATTAACCAATGGCAGTGCTGTGAAAGTTGTAGTTGTTGTCTTCATATATAGTCATCCAGCTTACCTTTTATGCTGACATTAAACATTCATATATCTATATGGATATGTATGACTCACAGAATGCCATATGCAAAACAACACTGATTAAAAAATTAAGAAATGTATTGACAAACAAAACTAAAATTGCTCATGAAGTTCATGAACTGATGTTAGAAGTATGCAATAGAGGTGCTTTCTCCTGGAGTTTGGTTTGTTGATCTGGGTGATGTTGGGCTCAGCAAGGAGCAGCCTGACCCCTAACGTGGTCGCCCCTAGAAATAGAATTACTAGAGTGGTTCTCCTTATACAGCTAAGAAGGGAATGCTAAAGCTAGGTGGCCATATTGGATAGAATTTCATTTAACTTTTTCTCTGATTAAAATGTCTCTCTTCTGCAATAGAAGCTGCTATGAATCAAGAATGTCACCTTGTGCGTATATCCTTTCAAGATGGGATAAGGTAGTTGTAAGCTAATTAAATAGAGCATTTGACTGGTCTAGTAAATCTATATCTACGGTTCTTCCCCTCTCCACCCAGTTTTGTCAAACACATCTACACCCATTTTGTGTGTTGTATCAACCCGCCAGTGCATCAACTGAGTGTTTTTAATAACTGCATTCTGACCCAAAACCACAGAAAGGAGAAGCATATTGGACATTCACAATGACCTTTCGCTTGGAAATCCTGACAAAAATGCCTGGAGAAAAAGAATTCTTAACTTTTATGAGCTCAGTGATGAACAGGATCTCTTCTGACTATGGATGCATTGTGTAATTACAAACTGTCTGTTACTGAAATGGCCAAATGCAGTAAAACCACCTCAGTTCATGTTGAAATCTTGTGCTGTGATTTATTTTGCTATCAGTACAGTGTTTACCACATAAAATGTATAAAGCACTCAGTGTACTTTAAACAGATCTTTTTGATTACAATTTTAATATACAAAGGTAATTTATTTCATCAATAAAACATGTTTTTTGTTGCATGTTAGGTTATGCAGTGATTAAGTGACCCGAAGGAATCCCTAGACAGACTCCTTATGATGGAGTAGTGAAGATTTGGTTACTGTGGTCACTGTTCAAAGTATGTTTTTTAAAAATACTAATGGGAGAATTCTGTGGCACCTCTAAAAATGCTTGAGTGTTACTCTTTACTGAATGAAATCCCCAGTATTACTGATCATGTATACAAATGATTTTTACAGTAACAAATAGTCATATGGAACTCATCCCTCAGTGACCACAGCATTAGAAACTATATCATTATGAGATTACTTTCTTCTCTAGCATAACCTGAAACACCCACCACTTCAGCAGTTTGGTTCTAGAGGACTGTTGTCCAAAAGCAGCTGTAGCTATGCAACACTACAACAGACCTTGTCGTTGGTTACAGATTTGCACAACCTTCGTGTAGTGGGATATTTTTTCATTTGCTCGAAGTTGAATATCTGTGATGGACAATTTCTGCACATACATAAGGAGGCTACAGTATTATGTCAGTTGCTACCTTGCTTGACAGCCTGGCTTCCTCTTTTCAAACCAGATTGTTTCATCTTTTGTCCTTACCCAAGTCTACGATGTGTGGTATCCTGGCAGTCATGCATTCACATTACCTACTGTGAGCCTTTTGTGATGTTTTTTTTTCCTCTTAACAAAGGTGACTTGTTAGTTGTGTCCAACCCTGATGTAGTCAGATAACAATGAAAGATGTCAGGGTATTTGTTATTGAATAGAGACATGCCCAAATTTGGTGAATATTTAGACCACATGAAAACATTGAGGTTATATGATGATTATTATTTTTACTTTCTGTTTATTTCTTTTAAAAAGGACACTTCATAATGCCCCTTCAGAGCTTTTTGATGACAGTAAAATTCCATAAGGAAATGTAATCTTCCCCTCTGCTCCCTTTCAGTCTGAATGAACGATGAAAGTGTGAATGCCACTGGAAATGCTTGTACATTGTGTAAGGGATTTTTGACATTTTCCCTTTATTGTAGAAGTGCGGTATGTACTATTCAATACATGCCGGCAAACACTTTCACTCAAAATTCCCCCTGTGAGCAACTGTAAAATTCCACTTGTTTCATGGACAACAGTATACAAAGAATGAATCATACTCCCTTAAGCTCTTTTCTACACCTGAACACTACAATCTGGGGGGTTTTGGCCAAGACAAATGCAGTCAGTATGTCTGTAAGGTGAAGCATCAACGGAGACAAATGTTTTCTGTTTTTGACAGTGTCATGGTTTTGTAAGCTTATATATGTGGAATGCTGTGTGTAGCATGTATCACAACTCCTCTTCAGTGCTGGAGAGACAAACACCATACAGATGCAAGGAATTTCTTTTGGGTTTGCAGAGAATCTGGGGACTGTGCAGGTTTTCTGCAGCATGAGTTACTTACTGGGTTTATGGCAGTGCACACCCTCTCCAACATCACTCACAAAAGTATTGAGCTCCAGAGCAATACTGCACCGATAACAAGCTGCACGGAGAACCTCAGATGACAAGAAATTGTGTCCTTTTGAGATTGTAAGTATCTGTAAATTGCTGCATAAAAAGCTTTTCACACCTCATATGCTAAACTGAATGCTCATCTTCCCACTGGGAGGCCCATAGAATGTTTGTGGTGGATCTCAGTGCACCCAACAAGTATTGATCCAGTATGGGGGATGAGGATTCACAGCATCAGCAGATTGAGCCCTTTGTTAGGGACAAATGTGCTGGGAATGGAAGCATTACATGCAAGCCTGATATCACATAGTTCTGGATCAATTGTTTGCATTGTATTCCTATATTTAAATGGAGAATGTAATCCCTGAAAAGAGAGAAGGAAATCAATGCAGTTGAAGGGCAGATTAAGTACAAAGGCCATCAGAATTGATTTTGCCACCTAAATTGTGTTATCGACTGATTTTATTAATATAAATTATTGAGGGAAATAGAAGTGACCAAGAAGTACTGAAAACAGAGTGGACATTTGGAGCCCGGAAGAACCATCATCCTGACACATGATAATGCTCTGTTCATTTAAAAATCTCAATTCTCCCAGCAATGAATTTGAGCAATTTGTTTCCTGTCTCCATGGGACATTTAGTTTTCATGTTCCTTGCTGTTCTAATGAGAGTCATATAAGTCTTTCCTGTGCACACTGCAGCCAGCTGCTTGCTGGTGGTCAGTGACTACTGAAAGATTTTAAGCCTTCATGACAGCTCTCTCCCCTTGCATTAAAACTAATCCTCCCACCAGACCACTTCATCCTCCTGATTAGTCATGCTTCAGGAAATCTCCAGGGCTGGAGGCAAAATTATTGACACCACAGAGCAGTAAGCTTACTGGTTCAAGGATTCAATAGAGAGACAGACTCAAAAACCACTATTTTGCTAATGCCTATAGCCACCCAGGGAATTGGTATGCTCTTTGCCAGAGAACAGGAGTAGAAACCACAAAATGTATGAGTAGGCCTATACAGTGTATATGTGAAATACTGGAATATGGTAGCGATAGGAATTATTTTTTGGAAACGTCTTGCCAGTCATTCTTAGTACTAAATGCCCAAAAAGATATCCCCCTCCTTATCCCACACTCATACCCCTGTGAGACCATTCCTTATCAAGTTGTGATGATTTCCACATTTTTCATTTCATTGCAAAGACACAAGAGCATTGCTGTCACTGAAAAAATGGCAATTAACAGAGAGAAACAGTCCCTCTGCTTTACACCCATGGCCCTGGAAATGTCTCATTTCCCAATGAGTTATGACTCTGACACCACCAATCACAACAAAATGAATGAAGAGGAAGAGGGTGGTGTTACTCCACTGAACTAAACATGTGAAATGGGAACAATTTCCTCTCCTCCCTTCTGCATGGAACCTAGAAACACCCAGTTTAGGACTCAGGTCAGGTCAATTTCTTATGTTTGTTTAGAATGAACCAAGGTGCTTATTGACTTTTGTTCACAAGAGTATTGCTTTAAAGTAAAAAATACCCATGAGACAGACCCACCCTCCTCTATGCAACACTATGCTCAGCCACACAATGGCTACGTGTGATCCACCCTCAGTTTCAGCCTGGACTGTCATACATTTGGCAGGTAGTGTAAAGAACACTTTGTGATAACCCAGGAAGCATAATTTAGCTCAGTATGTGTTGTGATGAGGCCAAGCTCCACAAACCTTGAACATGCCCATCATTACAAAAGAAACAAACTGAAGTGCAAAGCAAATACAACATTTAATAATCTAAATCACTTTATTAATTTAAGTTAGGTAGAGACACTAAACATCAGGACCACATATAACCTGCTCCTCTAAAGAGCAGTCTTGAAAGAAAATGACAAAAAGAGGCTTATGTCATACTGTCAACAAATGGCAAAAAATTAAGAGAGGTAGAGATTTTAGGCTCATAACTGTCAATGAATAAATGCCTATTGGAATGTTGTTTAAATTCACAAGGTCTGTATTCCTAAAGCATACAAAATATCCAAATATTTTACAATGGAGAGTTTTTTTTTCCAATGGAATTTTGGGTACTCACAACAGTTAAACATTAGCATTTAATTTAAAATAGAACGGTTTCATGAATGCAATACTTCCATTCTTCAGAGTGATTTCCTTTTATGATAGTACTGTGTAGACCATGAAACTTTTGATCATTCCACTGATCAACAGTCTTATGACAGACAGATGGCTTATGTGATTGCATGTTTAAAAAAAAAAAAAAAAAAACCCAGCTTTAATCCTCCCAATATTCCGGTTTCTAGAACTATTTTTAAAAGTAGCTCAATGCCTTCCTGGTTTCACAAAGAATGTAAAAAAAAAATGGGACAGTTCATTCTAATGCATAAACCAGGGAAAACATATTGCTGATGTTTTAGTACATTAAAGTACTTTCACAAAAATGATTACAAAAATAAATCCAACTATACAATCAAGACTTGCACCACATGAAGCCTTTTTTTTTTCCTCTTTTCAACAATGTGAAAACGATTGATGTGCGCTGCCAAACAAATACGGCTTGGTTCAACGCGAGTTGTTGACCTCTGACCTATTGAATTCATTTCTCTCATCAGCTGAACAGCACAAACAGAGACATTCGGACAGTCCAGGGCTTTGACACCATGATTGTAGAGTAACTGAGGAACAAACATCCTTGTACTGACCATTTCATTAAGGATTGAAAAAGACCATACTGCTATACATCCAACTGATGCTAAAGACAAGGGAAGAAATGAATACATTATTACATGGCAGTGCATTTAATGACCTTCAGCCAGGATCAGTCCAACATGGGTAAGGATTTGGTCAATTTTTGTCCCCCTAATAGTGGGGTGCCACCTACAGATAGAGCCTCTGTGGTTGTTGACCTCGCAGTGTTGGGAACGGAAGTAGTGAAATACTATGCTGTGGAACTGTTCTACACAAATAGTGTTGGCAGTGTGGAGAAATTATGTAATTACAGTGCATGTCTACAAAAAAACAAAGTGACAAGATTTACTGTTCATACAGTAACATACTGTATTTTTCCACAAAGATGCTAAATAATGCTGGTGACTACATAACGTAAATAGTTAATTATTGAATACGTTTTGTATGATTTCAAAACTATTGTCAACACAGTATATAGACAGTTGGTTTCTTTAAACAAACCTTAAACAAATACAAATAAATCCTTAGTGTAGTACACAGCTTTCTTTGTTCCAGAGGAACAATATGGTAAACCTTTGCATCTGCTCAATGCAAGTGCACCAGTCGAGATTCAGTCTCTTTTTTTCCCCCAATTCTCCTTCAGTGGTCTTATCCTCCTTATACTTAGGAAATGTGCCGTTGTACAACTTGGAAACAGCGCCCTCTAGATCCCATTCTTTGCCTCATTGTTGTTCATGGCCTGCTTCCTCTGAGCCAGGAATGGGTACATGCACTTATCTGCACCGAGAAACCGATACATGCACACAATGGCCTCGAAGGGCAAAATGCTGCAAGAGAAAGAGGAGGAGGAAATGAGTCAGCATTCAGCATGTAAAAAGCACCGCCCATATATCAATTTCCAACAAGGAAAAAGTCCTTGATTGTAAACACTGAAATAATGGGTCAAGGTTATTGCTACTACAAAATGATCAGAATACCAGTGCAGATATTCCTGTTCAACTGCAACTGTCACAGTTTGGGAACACACACCTTTTCATGAAGTTGACCATGTAGACGATGCGAGGTGTGCAGATCATGGGCTGGTCAGTCAGGATGGCCCTCATGGCCTGTTTCACACAGAACTCTGGCTTCAGTGGGGGGAGGAACGGCTCAATCTCTTTCCTGAGTGCAAAAAAAAAAAAAAAAAAAAATGGGCCACTTTTCAAAACCGCTGCATCTGGTATGAGCAACGATACCTTTCGCGGTCTTTTGAAAATTACTGTTGTAAAGGGCTTTCTGCAATATCAGGCACAGAGTGACTGAGGGCATTTTGAAATGCATCCAAGGTACGACTGTTCCACAGTCAAACAGGCAGACACACATCTGAATTGTGAAAGAGCAGAAACTCAAATAGGTCACATTGCGCAACTTTAAAAATGTAACTTGACAAACCAAAACAAATTTACCTCGTGTTGCAAAAAAAAAAAAAAATGAATAAATACATTTATCTGAAAATGGTCAAAATATAAAACAAAAAAACTATAGGTGATGACAGCTTATCAGAATTGAGATGGTAAATCAGTAATAAAAATTGTTATCAATTGTACTTAACTGTTTTATATCAACATTTAATTAATTTATATCAACTATGTGACCAACCTTAAGCCTTTCATTTAAGGTCTGTTTTATTTAGCACCAAACTACTTCTCACCTAATTCTGCAGCCCCGGAACATGCCGGTGTCCACCAGGTAGGGGCACACCAGTGTCATTTTTATTCCATCTTTCTCAGCAGCCTTCAGCTCATGGCTGAGGGACTCATGGAAGCCTATCGCACCAAACTTGCTCGCACAGTAGTCCTGGAAAATCAAATGAAAGAGAGATACACTCGTTAAAGGTCCATGCTAATGACAGCCATTAGCGACCATTCTTCCTTCCTTTATGACATCACAAATTCTGTTCTTCAGTTTCATTAGCTTTATTCTTTTTTTCTGTGGCAAAAGAGGCATTAGCTTCACAGGAATGTTTTGATGTGGTTCAGTGTGGAAGTAATCTTCAAAAGGGCCTTGGTAAACACAGATGCACGTAGATAAACACTAATGGACAAAGGACCTGACCATACCCACATTGTAAAACTGGTAGCTTCAGTCACAAAATTAACGCACAGCCATAAAATCACTTTCAATGCATTTCTGAGAAGTATAATAACAGGTTAAAAAGGAAGAAAAAAACTATGTGCTGAGGTTTCTTTGAAGTCACACTAATCGTCATGGATGAATGCTTGTAAAATGAAAGCCAACTCACAGCTATGAAAACAAAAGGCAGTACAGTAAATATCACACAAGCTGGAAGGAAAATTTGACACCGGTATGGGCTCAGACCTCGAGTGAAAGCAAAACATTGTAAACTCATTGGAATATTAAATGAGCTCATCTTCCGGGCACTATACATTTTCACTGCTTCTGGTACCACTGGTCTACAAAACAGTCTGGAAATGAAGAATACTTTTAAATTTCAATAGTATCCCACTCAAAATAAAGAGAAATGATTTTATAGCCTACAAGCAAGTATGAATGGCTGGACAGAATAGAGAAGGGACCAAGCTTTCACTTCCCAGAGCTGAGATAGAGACATCCAGCGCTACAACCACAAAGACAACCCTCAGCTGGGCCCCTGCACCCCCCGCAGGTAAAGACAGAGCACCCCCTAAAATCAGGATTCCCAAGTGAATCATGTTCCTTAATTGGCAAAAACAAAACAAAGATTCGTTAACAAAGCTGAATTACCACGCAGTAGTGGGTCAGTATATTGGACTTCTCTAAACAGACTGTCCTTTTTTCCGGGCTGCCAATAGATTTATTTGGGAGATGCAGCATACAAACCTCCACACCAGCTGTGCTGAATAATCCCAGTGAGCTGGCAACTGTCACAATGTGTCCATGGTTCATCTCCAGCATCTTGGGAAGAAACGCCTTGGTGGTCTGGAAGCAGAAAAAAAGAAGAGTTACTTTACTCATGCAGTCTTTGAGAAAAAAACAAAAACCATGATCAAAGGCCTTTGGCAACCAGTTACAAATGAGACCACAGCCAAGAATGGGTCCTCTCCTCTCCATGCCTATATTGAGAACAGAGCCGTCAACAACGGAATGAAAACTTCATAACTGCCTTTAAAAAACAGATCGAAGTAATTGGGCCACTACTGTGTAAAGAGAGAATAGGACAACTTAGATGTGTAAACACATAAATAGTATTAATTTCAAGGTATTATCCTATAAAACTTCCAAGTATAAACTCACTTAAAGTGTTACTTGCCATATTTCAGCATGGAGAAAAGATACATTTTTAACTGTAAGGGGACAGAGATCTGGATGTGTAATGTGCCTTTTGCCTGGTTAAGCCCTTTTCCCACACAGATCCAGTGCCCTGCCAAAAAGCACAGTGTAAAGAGGTGCAGAAAGAACACACCTCCAACTGCCACTCACTCAGCACATTAAACAATTGAGTTCAAACCTCTTCAATCCACAAGCTTCAATGCTGCTAACCTGCTAGTGACCAAGTACAAAAGTGGAGGGAACATGATTTAAAAGTGAAACAAAAGCAGGGGCGTGCACACTCAGGTGAGAATGTATAAGGAACAGCAGTTGATCCCAAGTATAGTTTGTGGTTTGTATGGTTGACGAAATAATCCTTTTCATTAATTAACAATGCTAATGTTTATCATGTGACCACCCCACCCCCCACCCTTGTAGTGTTTTTACACTGAATCTTGTTGAAGACTCAAAACTGAACACAAGGCATGCCATGGAGAGCATACAAATGCCAAAAACAACACAGAGCAGTCTGGCACCCATGATATCACCATTTATAAACATGTGCTGTGAAAGTGAACTAGCCCATTTCTGAAAGAGTGGTACCAACTTGTACAGCTACGCACATAAGAGAGGAATTTATGTCAAGAGGCTTGAATGTGAATATCTGTCAGGCAGCTGGTTTCATGGATATGAATCTCGCTTCTTGGGGGGTTTTGTAAGGCTTTTTTCCATTACTGGCATTCGGCTATTCCAAGAAATCAAGCACTTAAGTCCTCCAACCAGTTTTTATAGATGATATGTGTCTGACAAGATATGCTATGCTAAACCAAACTTTCCTTAAAAATAATTACTGCCAGTATGCGTGTCTCATCAGTGGAGGACAAGCAATTCTGATATGCAAGAGCCAAACATCTGTACTGCTCTAGACTATTCTGGGACATTAAATATTTAAAAGCGCTCCAGGAAAACTTTCCGTTTACTTGGTGATGAGGTCCATCTGAGGTAGAACATCCTGACTGGGCAAAAGTTTAGCGCAAGTTCTTTATGCCAAAATGGTGGTCAGCAGGTATGCGTGCAAATGAAGCATTACTTCAGATGTGCCCAAACTGCGCCTGAGCCAGCTGCTTCGAAACACCGCGCTGCATGAAACAGCCACGGGATCGGGCCCTCCCAGAGCTTACAGTCAACCAGCCTGCCAAACAGATACAGACAGCCTTCCTGAGGAGACATTAACTCCCACATTACCAAGTCCTGATATTTCTGCAAACTTTATTTAACATTAGTTAAAACACAGCCTCTCAACATGTGGAGATACATGTCTATCAGTAGAGGCTCTATCAGTAGAAAGATAATTTGTTACAGGTGAGGATCAAAATATCAAGGGCTAAAAAGGAGCCAATTGCTGAGGCCAATGCTTCTCATGGCAGCTCCAGTATGTCGGCATGGCCCCCACTGACCTCTTGGACACGAAATGTGTGAAACCAAACAGGAGTTTGTGTCTTACTTCATAGCTTTCATAATTGGTTCTCAACGCCTGCGTTTACGCTAAATTAACTCCCAACAGCACAGATCTTCCTTGACCGTGCGGTGGTTCCATGCCTGTTGCGCCCCTTAATTGAGATGAACTCGAGTGCATTTCTCAGTACAAAGCACCATACAGCTGCAGTGTCACCCTAAATTAGAGCAACTGTACTTCCAACAGGAATACTCACAAATATTGTGCAGAGGGGACACCAGATGGCTACTAATTAGTCACCCCTCCACGGGCGAATATAGTTTGTCCATGGTAAATTGTAATGGGGGCACTTTTGTTTTGCTTTCAGCACTGACAGTCATGAATGAACATAATTGTGGTTTCCTGCTACTTTTATTCCCAGCAGTGTAACTAGGCATCAACCTCCGTAATAGAGCATGTGCGCCAGTCAACTAAAACACTTATTGATCTGGGATTAATTTAACTACGCTGACATTGGTCAATAAATTAATCCTTGCTGTTTCCACTGAAGTTCACAAAGTACACAAAACCAGGGCCATGGAAAAACTCATAAAATGGTTTAGGCCTATGTGAATGCTGAAATTGTGAGGATTCTTAAAATAAACAAGTAAATTTGTCTTTCCAATCATGTTAGTGTGGGGTGTTTTAAACAACAGCTAATGTACAAGTTCACTCACAGCTATCAGAGACATAAATCTGATAGCTGCCATTAAGAGAGTCTACTGCTTAATTGATGTTTTTTTAAATTAATAATTCAAATTCATTAAAATTTCTTTGGGTTTGTAAAAATCTTCAATTCAAGAATTAAATGTTGATTTTATGATAAAAAAATAGACACAACTGCATGAGGCTGAAAGAAATCAGACATAGGGCAGCTAAATGAACATGCACGGATGAACAAAGCCAACCACATGACTCACCCCACTGGAGCTCAAATACATGAGCAGCATCAAGTCAAGTAACAGCTAGACTACAGGTGCAGAGCTCCCAGGACCATATAAAACTACTCAAGTAAGACTCTTCTGCCTGGCTGCTCCCTTTCTCCTGGCCGAACAGGAATGTAGCTTGGAGAACTTGGCTCCTGTCGCTTGGCATCTTGTCAAGCTGATCCCAAGACAAGAAACCAATTGTCAGATAAGTGGGTCAGGCAGCGGTTCCCTATTACCGACTCGGCTGTGTACAAGAGCAGCCTCCCCCGAAGCTTTTCTCCAGGGAGCTCCTCCTGGGCTCTTCGTTTCCACAGAACCCCCCTGCTTGTCTGTCACCCATGCGAGTGGGGGCACCCTGCCCAGTGCCATCCACTCCACTGCTCAGCTCATTCCCATTCTGCATACTTTGCCCTGGCCCTTGTTGCATAGGTACATTTCATGAGGTGACAGAAACAGGCCCTGTAATTACTTACTTTATAAATGCACCAGAGCCCCCTCCCCCCACATATTCAAAATACAACACATTTTCCTTTCCCCCTACATCAGAAACCAGACTTTCTCCTGTGCCTCCAACACTTTTACAAGAAGTGAATTAAATACTGGAATTTACAGTATAAGGTTCAGCAATGGTCAAATGGCTCTGTATTTACATATTTACATATAAAAAAGACAAGTAGCATTTGTAGCTTCTCTTCTCAAAGGAAAAGAAAAAGAAGGGAAGACTTCAGACAGCAGAGGCGGTCATGATGGGCCAAGTGGTCAGCACTAGCCCCATGTGCAGCTGTGGACCCCTCCCCATGAAACCTGCTGGAAAACGAGGGGGGGCTCAGTGGAGTCCAAGGAGCCTGGCAGAAAACCATGCTTAGATAATCATTTCACTTCCTGCTAGCTTTTGCATCCGAGCGGCATTCCCACCATTTAATCCAAAAACTGTCGTCCATCTGGAACAGTGCACCCCCCTCCCATCTCATCCCCCAACCTCCATTTGTAACTGTGATGACATTAATAGAATTCATCTCAACAAATTCAAACAAATGGAGAAGAATGCTGTGGACAGACTGCAGAGTACTGTGAAACCTTGCAATAGCACAACAGGAGTAGATGCTTTGCTGTTACAATCATAGAGCAAAGCTGATTGCCCTTAAAATAAGCAAGTCAGTAAAGGCCTGACAAGTAAAAATAAATAAATAAATACAAAACCCACATGCTCTACTGGCCTTTCTGAATATCTTGGTTTCCTTCAGTAAGTCAGCTGGACTTCTGCAGGAGCGAGAATGTGCTGCAGGGTATTTTGAAATGTGGCATACTGTAATGAAACACTTAAGAATCATGCCACTAGAGAGACTGAATCAAGCCTCTGTAAACCGACACAACTAACAAGGAGTACTGCAACCTTTTAAGGACATATTTTAAACCCTGCCAAAAAAAGGATGTCCCCGCATTTCTAATCTCTGACTGTAGTAAACATCTTTGCCTTCTTATGCAATCACTTTCCAGACAAAATGAAATCAATACAAACAAACACAAGACCCAAAAAGAACAGTCTGTGTACAGAAAGGAAAAACACATGTACGTTCCCCTAAGAAAGTGGATTAGCATTGATTTGGGTTCTTGTTATTGAGAAAATTGCCTAATAATTAAATATATTATTGTATTATTTTATAAATATATATATCATACAATAAAGAGACTGAGTTCATTATGCAAACATGTTAACTTGAAAAAGGATGTCATGTAAGGTGTTCATAGCTCCAATGTCACACTGCAGGGTGGGTGTGGTGATTGTGCAGGGATGACTGAAAAGCCATATGGAGCAGACACTCGCGCGCACACACCAGAGGGTTTTCTTTTCATTCAGGTTTGCAGTTATGAAACTGCACTGCTTGTGTATGCACAGCATGTCTGGATAGACTGCACAAGAATACATGTGCAGAGGACAGGAGAGAGATGGAGCTGCATTAATGTCCTTAATAGACCGTCTTTTAGAACCATCTTATGAAAACAATGTGAATTTTCCATGAGGAAACAGCAGCAACAACAATTAAATGCAACATGCAAATTGTTCTTAAGGGACATCCTCACCATGAAAATGTTTAAGATTTAGGTATCTGCTTATGGTAATATCCCCTCTGCATACTGTGTGGAATTATGATTTCATGTTATTACATGTGTTCGTGTCAAAATTCACTTTTGGTTTTGGTCTATTCAGCTGGTCTTTGGCTACTAATGAACCACATCCTCCATTCTGCGGCAGTCGCCTGTCCCCATTCATTAAGACTGCCTTTCATCTGTTCCCTAAAAGAAACCATGGTCTGCATTAAACAAAAGAAAACATGACGAAAAGCTTAATGAGTATGCCCACTTGCCTTGGCTATACAACCACCAGTCTGAGGGGCTGAGGGGACAGCAGGCAACTAAGTGGGAAATCACAGAGAGAAAATGTAGGTCTTACTGTGCGTATGAGTAGTCCTTATACCCATTCAAACAATGTCTTTTATCGGTTTAGAATTTCATTAATAGTTTCTCTGTTACATTTACAGAATTTGTCAACAATACAGTTTTATTTAAGACACTAACATAGGTAATCTAGAACATAAACTGTTGGGGCCTCATGTTTTTTTTTTTTTTTTTTTTATTTTAAATGCACCAAGATGAAAGTGGCTCTATTTTCTCAAACAAGCCATGCCACCTTTCAGTCCATTCACAAGAACTAAGAACTACATTGAGTTGAATCCATTTGCTTCTCAAATTGTCACATTGATAAATGGCTTATAATCAAGGCTGGGAGTCAAATGCAAAAGCAGCAAAACAACACTGTTTACGGCATGACTCCGCTCTAAGCAAATACCCAGCCACTGAGCTGCTCACAACCAGGGTGGTCCTCCTGAAACAAGATTGGCCACAAACCTCAATGTTTACTCATTTACTAACATGAGGTTAATTAGAGGGACGCAAAGTGAGAATGGTTTAACACAAATGGCATGTCGCAGAGCAGGATGTGGTCCCCAACAGGCTTTCATTCCTGGTGTGCTGATCAACCCCACTGCTAGCCTTAATGAGGCGTATTTATGTTCCAAATATTCATGCACTTTAGAGCAGGCCCTTCTGAAACTTCAGTTCAGTTCATCATTGTGACAAAGCCTGTAGAGTTCTACATTACCAGCAGATCCAGTCTCCATGATAAATATTCATTTTGGCAGACATTTGCAAAGCCAGAATCAAAACAAATGGAAAATGCAGACTTTAAACAGATGCCAAGGCTTCACCGCTCACAAATGCCCCACAGAGGTCTGCTATATTTATTAAAACCAGGAACGGTCAAAGCTTCCACCTCTCAGGGCGGAAGTAACAGTACTGTTAACAAGCACAAGACAATAATAAGGGGGAGTTCACATGCTGAGGGGATGACTCTGGACTGGGCCTGCCAAACTATTGTCTTCAAAGACATGACTAAACCCAGGGTTCAGATGCTCAGAAATGTGCATGTTCACTGGTGTTTGAAGGTGGGGAGTTTTGTTTTAAGGAGAATCATTTTATTTTCCTGTCCCACCTCAACTAATGTAAATTTGGCAGGCTTTCAGACAAGACCGGAAAAAAAGAGAGAATCATTAAGGTATTCCATTCTTCGAAAGTGACTCAAATGCAATGCTAGGAGGTGGAGTGATCACAGACTGGCTGACATAACAAACTCATGTGAAATTAACTGTCAACTTAACCTGCTTAAGAGTGGATTACCAGTGTCACAAGTGCCAAGTAATTAATTTTCAATTGTTCAAATGAATAAAGAATAACTACATTTGTCAAAGTGACAACGGTTTGATTGCAAAAAACAGAACCAACAGTTTACGATCACATCCAGAGTGGATGGTATGCCAATGAAACGTCACAGTATTTCCCGTTATAGCTGCTTAGGAGTTTTAAAAGACCAGTTGGGTGTATCAATGAAATTTAACGTTATGCACATACCCTCCAAGTCAGTAGTCCGCATCGGTGTATCAAGTCGTGGGAACGTGTAAAACATCATTCTGGCTTTTGGTTGGGCACGACTCCAATGGAGGTGGGGGAACTCACCCAAAAGTGCGCATGGCAGTTAACCATCATGGTCCTCTCGATGAGCTCGTCTGGACACTCCAGGAGGTGGTGGCCGGATACCACGCCAGCGTTGTTGATCAGCAAGTCGATGTCCCCGACCTCCTGTCGCACTTTCTCCGCCGTGGAGTACACGCTCTCGCGCTTGCCCACGTCGCAGACATAGGTGTACACCTGTGGCTGGAATGGCGGGACTTCCTCTACCCCGCCAACAGCTCCTTGCAAAAAAAAAAAAAAAAAAAAAAAGGCGGAGACAATCACTAATGGGTACAGCTTGAAATCAGCGCCATACTCATGATATAGCCTAACCAACAGTTATTTCAGTTACAAAACAGAAAAATGTCACCAGTGCATCAGGCTGTCTGATTTCTGTAGCCTGCATGCCACACATTTTAACGTTTGCGGAGGAGATTTCTACAATGATTTTAGCCGAAACTGCTTGTTTTATGGGTCAAGAAATTTGAGTACGATCCAACAATTCAAATGCATGATATTACATTAATAACTTGGCGCATCATCGCAGGCTCCTGTTTTCTTGTCTGGCAGAAAATACAGAACAGCACTAGTGTCATTGTGCATTTCAAGTATAAATCAGTTCACCCATTTTCAGCGACATCCACATGTTTAGGCTGACAACCACCACAACATCCTTGGCGTAGTTTTCAGCCAGCTGCCTAAGACAGCTATGAGCGCGACATAAGACTACGGAAGATGTTGCCGTAAGAAACTACCAAATATCGCCATGATCTCTAAAATGGGACAATTTCATATAACATTTGAGGATTTCAAAAGTAGCGATGTGACAGAAGAGATGCATTTGTACACTCCAGTGTAACGTAGCTCATCCCTAGCCATCCAGTAGATCAGCGGGCCACTACAGTAACGGCAACTTCTGTACATACCTTGCTAGATACCTGGTTAGTGGCACCGCTGTCATTTAGTTTGTGACAGGCAAATGAGTCAGATGAATAAACTGAACGTGCTATAGCAAGTACCACTAGATTTCTAACAGTGATCACTCATAATTTGATACATACATCTTTTCAACATATTAAAGGAATAATTCAAATCAGCAAGCCAGAAACATATAGCTACCATCTTTGGTCACTGGGCTGTCCAGTTCACGGTAGATTTGTCGCACCATCTCCGCAGTCTCCTCGTTGCTTTGGCTGTTGATGTCCCAAAGTACCAACACTGCCCGTCGTCGGGCAAACTCCTTGGCAAAGAGTCGGCCGAGTCCGCTCCCCGCACCGGTGATCACACACACCTGCCCCGCAACACTTTTCTCCTTTGGACGTACAAGCCATTTCAGCCCAGCCATCACAAAAGCCCAGAGTACTTTTAAAATGACCACGAAAAACTCCGCAACAATATTCATTGTGACCACTGTATCGAGTAGGAGGCAGAAATATACGTGATTGTGATGTAGGGTTTTTTTAAACACAACCTACCTAAAATGGAAACGAAGAGTAACTCAGAGTGAATGAACAGAACACCCGTTCGCCTCCCTGAATGATAGAGCGACACAGGCTGAGTTGTTTCGTTGAACTACGATTACAACCCGGAGCGCAAGTTACTGTCAACTTTTTTCTCACTAATCGGCAAGATATCGTGATCTGTCGTTTAATCCAACTGAAGTTAGTCAGTCCGATAAACACGTACGATACTTTAAAAGCGTGCCAACAAGCAATAATAATATTAGTTACAATAATTTCAGCCAGTAAGTTAACTGTGGTAAATGCATTGAAGCCTACGTAGAGAGCCAACACGCTACGTATGCATGTCTGCCTCACTAATTAAATATTTGTTAAAATATGTCTACTTAACAAACATCTGTGTTAATAACTTTTTTACACCAACCAATTCACGTTACGCTCGTCAAAGCTTGCTAAAATTCGCTGCCAAATATCAAATTATTTAGAATGTGATTAAACTAAATGTTACGACAGCTAATCCTGGAATGAAAACAACAGAAAGTAATTGCAACTATTCACTTAGCTACCTAAGTCAATATGCGCCTCAGTCAAGTACCCTGCAGCCAATGATGTACATACACAATCAGTTACAAGCAAATAGCGGTGACTCTAATGCCCCCTTCCGTAACAGTGACAACTCCTGACTGCTCTCGTAACATTTTTCGTGCTCACGCTCTTTTTAAAC
Organism: Albula goreensis; assembly: GCA_022829145.1. Classification (NCBI taxonomy): domain Eukaryota; kingdom Metazoa; phylum Chordata; class Actinopteri; order Albuliformes; family Albulidae; genus Albula; species Albula goreensis. Next base: position 16,266,958 of record CM040756.1, read on the forward strand.
CAGCCCAGTCCTGTCAAAAGGACCCCTTATGAAAGACTGACGACTTAAGTGCCTGTAACAAATACAACAAATACATATTTCATTTGGCAGTACTGCTTTAATAATTCATTGGATAATATCTATAGTCGTTTTTGATGTTTGTTAGTAAGTTAGCGAATAATGAAGCTACTGCGCAATTATCAGGCAAGAGATAGTCATCTATAAACGCTTATTGTCTCATGCATCGCTCTTGCCTGAAATGATGTACATCGGTGCTATGTTACTACAAGTAGTGGCAAAATCCTAATGCAATCTTAATGAGTATATTTTGATTCATTGGTCTTCACAAAGTTACCGTGGCCTCCACACTAAATCAAATAACCTCGGCTGTAAGTGGACATTGCGTTTGCGCCTATTTCTCGTTACGGAGGCATGATGGAGAGTGAGAAGTAAATGCAAGTCTGCAGCTGGTGTTTAATCTTAGTCCAGCAGTAACGTTGGCTTTCACCGACATAGGAACAACTTCGCACAAAAAAAAAAAAACACAGACAACTGTCTAGTACCATTCATAGTTAAGACATTAAAGAAGCAATGTCATCATTAATTCACCTTTGTTGAGCCTAATAGTCTTAGTAGAGTTGCACACGATAGTGTTCCGATGGCACTTAAGGTTTATCTCCTTGTTGTCCTCCTGATCTTTCAAATAGCTTTTTAGTTTTTCATAACCGTTTGTTATGAACAATTGGTCCATTGCTTGGACCCGCATCTTTGAGTTATATTATAATGACTGAACAGACTACAATGCTAACATGTTTTTTTTTTGGAAGACGTGCATACCTATATAGCTCATCTTACTTGATAAATATTTTCAGTTATTGTCAGCATTGGATATTAGGTGGTATTTACTCTGCAGATTCACATACAGTGCAGCATTTCTCTTCCATCTATAGGGAGTGCATGCTACCTGCTGTCCCATGTATCTTATAATTTCAGACCTCATGTTCCACTCGGTAATTATGAGAATTTAATTGTAACCTAGGATTTGCTAGATTTTATTGTTGGTTAAAAAGATTTCACTGCAAATTAAATGAGTGTCAATGAGCCAACAATCTCTGAAATTACAGTATATGTGAATTGATTAATGGGTAGTCACTGGACAATATGCAAACTTGCGTGTGTGTCCTCCTTTTAGCCTCAGCTGCGTTAGTCCTAAATTGCGGAAAGTATTGCAGCTTCATCGTCTTCGTCAGATCTTTAATGGTGTTTTGTCAAGATGAATAAGGCCTCCATCGACATGCCTAGGATCGCAGAACCTTTCATTACATCGGGATAAGACAGCTTTTTTTTATTATGTTAGTAGTTTCTTGGTTGTAGGGTTTGGGGTGGGACGCATTCTGCTGCTGTCATACTGGGACAGGTTGGTGTGCTCCTAACCACCTTCAGATTGAAATTTAGAAATTCTTATTGAGATTACAGACCTAGCTGCCTTGGGATCCATATCAACAAAATATGCACATGGTTTTGCTTGAGACAGATCTTATGAATTTCTGTAAAATCTGTGCTGTGATCAGCAGAACTGACAGCACAAGATTGTTTTACCTTCTGCATGCCTACTTTTACAGGCCTGTAATCTAATGGTAGTAATCCAGGAGTCTAATTCTGCTCCATCACCAGCTTTGTTGCACAGCCTTTGACATTCAGTAGTAATTACCTGTAAAATATTCCTGGTCTTATCAGTTTGATAGTAGACTGCTTTAAATGTCTGTCTGAATTTTACTGAGTGAAAAGGCCAAAATGTGACAACACTCATCTACCTTGAATTTTTGTTATAAATGTTGAGGTTTGTTTTAGACACTGGAGCTTTACTGATGGATGGGGTAAATATGTTGGTAATATTCCCTCAGATACCCAAATCTTAAATCTGTGTGTGAACTGATCTACAAACATGGTTATGGGAAGATTAATAAACAATGTATTGCTCTGACAGACAACACGCTTGTCAAGAAAAACATTGGTAAGTATTCACTTGAGTGACATTGTGTAATTTGACATTTATTTTGGGGGGTTGACTTGATCCTCCAGTATGGTTGTTGGTGCAAGTTAATTTCAAGTGAAGGTTGGATTTGTAATGTGAAAGATAGTACAGAATTGGCTCTTCATTTACTTCCCCAAGTACAAGGTACCTTCCTTTTTCTACAGGAAAGCATGGAGTTATCTGTGTTGATGACCTGATCCATGAAATCTACACTGTTGGAAAGAACTTCAAGACTGCAGATAACTTTCTGTGGCCCTCAAAGCTGTCTTCCCCTCATGGGGGTATGAATAAGAACACAACTCATTTTCTTGAGGGAGGCAATGCTGGCAACAGGGAGGACCACATAAACAGACTCACCAGGAGGATGAACTGAATGTAGATGGTGAAAGTGCAACATGTTCTGCAGCATGCTGTCATATGCAGGACCCATTGGGATTTGATTGGAATTTTTTGAATTTGAAAGGGATGAACAAGGTGGACTACCAAATTATATGTGGTTTACTTCTGCTGTCTGAATTTAGAACAATTCTGTTCTAAACAGAATTTCTGGGAATTATTTATAGGTGAGTTTCAGCAAAGGTATCAAGAAAAAAATCTGACAGTTAACATTCTGACAAGGGTGGTTTCAATACATAATATGATCATGATCAGTCCTTGAATAAACACAGCAAGCAATTTTTTATCGGGGAAAACTGTTTTATTTTTCACCTGTGTGTTGTATAAGAAATGTGCCTTTAAATAAATACATTATAGTTATTAAAAATATTATAGGTTGAAAATGTTTGGTATATTTTCATCAAAACTAGCTATAATGGATAACAGTAGTGGGGTTTTTTATCCACTGAAAAAAACATAACATACCACAACTAGGATAAGGGCTGTTTGAAAATTGAAAATTTAGGTCAAATTTGGAGTATCAGAGTCTGGTACTTCACCCTCCATAAGCTCCTGCAGGATATTTTTATTATTATTTATTTATTGCATTGCACATGCTACAAATGTAGTCATTGTAACCTCTTCTATCGGTCCTGGTTGTATCATTTTAAAAAATGTGCTCCACAGACAAAATCTGCAAAATACTGGCTCTTGTAAAGTGAATGTTGTCTGTCCATCTCAGTGGAATGGCACACTGATAACTTCCTGAACAATTTGAAAAATAAAAATGGTTATTAAATAATTAACTTATCACTTGGCTGTAATTTTTGTCAAGGTGTATATCTGAAAAAAAAACAATGTTCATTGTATTTATTTGTACTTTAAACCTCTCTTCTTTTGCAGGCATTTCTTGGGATGTTTGATATGTGTGACTGGAAAATAAAATATCAAAAACAAACACTGGTTTGAATTCATTTGTTTTGTATATGTTCTGCACATTCATATCATGAATTCATCCCATTGCAGTATTATTTTCTAGTGCAAGGCTTTGATTGCTGTTTAAATGATTATGTAGTTACTTAAAATGTTTTTCGGTTTAGGCAATGACCTGGACTGTCTTAAAAATTTTAAATGATGCTATCTCCACCTAGTGGATATCAGAGGTAGCCCACTTGTATTCCATGACAAATTCCGTAATCCTGTCATTCTCAAACTTGGTCCTACTTAGTTAACATAGTGGGTCTTAGGTCTTGCCTTTTGCTGTATCATTGAACTCTCCACTTTACACAAATGGTTTTGTTTCAGTTTCTAGGTTTATACACTCTGCCAATCCCTTGTTTTTGGGATTCTCTAAAGATATGACTGAATTGAATTTTTGTGTAAAGCCGTTAGATGATTATCATTTTCTGACATTGCTATTGCTGCTTGGTGTGATTATATTTGTCATGGAGTGATGATATAAACCAAAACTGAAGTATGTTTAGTTTTCCAGTAATGGTGGAAAAAACACGAGAGCAAAACATCCATTGTGATTGGTCATACACAATTTGCATGGGCAGGAGTCAGAATATGATCAGATTTTCAGATTTCAAATACACACAGTAGTGGTCCAAGTGATTCCATGTGACTATTTGTTGTGTAGACCTCAGGAAAAAGAGTGGAGGTGGGGAAAAATCTGATTTGAGTCTTACCAAGATTGGATATTGGAACATGGCCTAATTTAATCGAGTAAAGATAGTATAAAAGTCTGTTGGCTCATCTAAAAATGATTTCCCACATGCTTCAATGCTCTTACATTGCTAAGCTAGTAAGGGGCGTTACTTTTACAAATGGTTCCATCAGCCCCTGCATCAGCATACTCTTCTGTTTTATCAGTATTTCTTAGGGTTGATTCAGAAGGTACGTTTTGTGTCTTTTAGCTGGTAAATTATCCTTCAGCTAACTTAAAAAGTATCTAATAATGAGAAATTAACATCTTGTTACTATTCAGGTCATTAGTACGGCATAATGGCGGTTGGAATTGAACCTAAAATAGACAACAGTTCTCCAGGACTGAATTAGAGGAATACTGCCCAAATCCACTGAGACTCTAGGGGGAGTGGGTCCAAATACAGTATCAGTATATTGATTGACGACTACAAAAAGTCAATTAATTCAGGTGCCTCAGTGCTTGGCTACAACAAACGACACTCACCAACTCTTCTCATAATATCTGACACCCCTAAATTAGAGGACTAACGAAAGCATACCTGACAGAAATGTACATCATGGTTTACAAAATTAGCATTCATAGTGTTTTAATAAATTGCAACTTTTAAAAGGTGAAATTATATTCTTCCATGCCTTTGCTTTAACCAAAAACCATTCTTGATTATCTGTCACTGTCTATGTGTTCATCACTACTCATTTCCATTTTGGTGCTTATCTGACTTTTTTGAGCAGGTGACCTGTATCCAAAGGCATTACAGTTTTTTTTCTTTTATTAGTGTGAAGTTCCGGGATGGTCAATGATGTGTTGCCATCTTGGTCTTGTAAAATATCTTTGATGCAATGCTCGTACAGTTGCACGGCAACAGGTAGATAGCTAACGAATGTCACTGCAGCTGGACCTGCGTGGTCCATTTTAGAGCGGCATCGCAGACCAGTGCAATTAAGGAAATAAAAGACAGATTGTAAACAAGCTGATGAAGCACAACAGTGCAGAACGCGCTGAATTCCTGATCACCAGATGCAGCTGAGACTTAGCACCGTGTCTGGCCTTTATTTCCAGCCGCCTATCTAGGTAGCGAAATAACTTACAATTAGCTAGCTAGCATTATGCTAGCTACATGCTAATAATGATTTGCTTGATACAACGTATCTGGCGTCATTTAGCCAGAATAGCTTGTCATCTAGCTAGGTAATTGACATTGTAGTTAATGTCGGTTATTTGCATGGAAGAGCGTAGCGATACTGATTTACTGAATAGGCATAATGGCAAGTCCTAAATTAGTGCCACGCACCGACAGTGGTGACTGTAGGTCTAACGACATCCAGCTGCTAACAAGTGTGGAGCTTGGTTCTGGATCAGTCATGAGCTGTACGAATTTTAGAGTTACTATGGGGAAGTTTTCTGGGGCACCCAAAATAACGCATGCCCTCGCAGGGAGAAGAAGAAATCCTGGAACGCGATACATACAGGACAGTAAGTGCAAAGACGCCTAAATAAATAGCCTAGGTCATATAACTGAATTAAATTAACTTATCCAACCAGCTTGGTTTACGCAGTAACAACGGTGGATGTACCGGACACTAGTTTCAGTTTTTGAGTTCGCAAGTGTTGGCTTTCTGCACCAATGGCTTCATGTGTTCTATGTGAAATAATAGTTGCAGAGTATGGATTGTTTTAGTGACCGTTGAGTTAAGATGTAGCAATAGCTAGACTGTGTACCTAGATAGCTACGTAGAGAATGTACCCAGGATCTTTGAACTTTCGTGCAATATCTGTTTGTCATTTAGAGTTAAAAGAAGTCAAGGGATTGGAGCGCAGTTGTATTTTAGGAAGGTGAGTAATCATTTTTGTTACTGTAGCTAACGTTACACATAACATCCCACCACGAGCACATTTAGCTAGGTACGGGCACAGTAACTTAAGCTACTTAACATGACATAGCCTTCCAAAAAAAAAAAAAAAAAAGGTATGTGCCTTCGTCCAATGTTGCTGTGATTTTGGCTAGTCGTCATGTAACATTATACCCTTGATTGATATAGCATATTTTGTAATGTAGCCTACTGTATTTTTGACACCACAGGTCGACATGCTCCTCTTTCATGTCAACAGATGAACCGAAAATGACCAGACTGGGTACTGGGCTCAATATTCCAGACATAGATGTCTGTGGGAGGCATTTTTTATTTGACAAGAAGTGCTCGAATGAAGGGCGGACAGATTTAAAATATTTCAGAGGTATTTTTCCTGAGTCTTTGTAATAGTGGTTACTGACAATATGTTCTGTTCTTTAATAGAGGTCCATTATTTAAATTTACATACCATGTAAATTACGCAATTCATTGCCAGCAGAGGGCACTTTAAGCATTTTTATCCGTAAAAATGTGCTTCTGAAGTGAAAGAAATAAAATCTACTGAAAATGATCAAACTTGTGGATGAAATATGATGTGTAGACTACATACAGAACAGCTAATGAATCGTATCAGACTTAACACCATGGATTGTTTGCATATTTTACTGTTTTGAGTACTGTTGTACAAATGATAGTAACTATGTAAAATGTCCACCCTTTGTCTGTTTACTTTGTTCTTTGCATTGCACCATTCAGAGAACATCCATCACTGTTTGGCCAAGTGCTGGCTTCACCTTGGTCCGTAATGCAGTCTGTTACACAATTTTGTGCTGTTGTGGAAAAGGACAGTGATATACCATAAAGATTTATCCTTATAAACTGATTAATGGCTTGGTTGATTGCTCCTGCTAACTTTGTGAAAGTGCTGATTTATGTACACTTGATATTTAATATGATTGACTATTACTGTAACTGTTGTTTACATGTTCTATTTATGTATCCTTCAAATGTCTGTTCACAGAGAAAAGGTTACCCAAACCAAATTCTTTCATACCACCACTTCCTCAGGATTACCAGGGTCACAGTTCCAACCAAATAAATAGATTTACGTTAGAGAAAGAACTTTCCCACAGTCCTTCCAAGCCATTTGACCTGGGGTAAGAAGCTTATTTTAAATATTTGAACAATCTAATTAGTCATTTTAATTCCTTGTATTATCTAAACTAGGACTCCTATAAGTCCTACCAGAAATTTTATTCCATTAGATAAAATTTATGGAAGGACTTCTGGAAGTATTTTATGCTCTAAATACATTAGAAAAGCAGTGAGGATTCTCGCATATACAATTAAGAGGTCAAATGAGGAATGAACTCAAGAGTGATTAAACATCTACTCTATAATGTCACATGTATAAAAGTAACACATATTTCATGACATTTAAATTTCACATACATATTTTTAATATCTATATTTTACCTATGCTCTCTCAACTGTTATGTGTGTATTAATGTATTGATTTTCATTTCACATATTTTAGCTCATATGAAAGATATGATCTTACTTCTGTACCAGCAATTATGATACCTCTTACTGCCCAGTCGCTAGGTGGAAAGCCAGTTTTTTCAGCTGATGTTCAGATAAACAGGTACCTGCCTCATTTTTGTTCATTGTAACATTGCAATTATAAATAATTTACATTTGGTAATGACCAGGTGTGTAGTATTGATAAATACCGTACAGAGATATGTATGTTGGTGATACATACCAAAATTGTTAAAATGAAATGGCCATTTCATTTTGGTAGCACTTAAAGTGTCTTCATGAACAAGCTAGATTCATTTTCAGTTTGCCCTTTTTTCCCTCACAAACCAAATCTTGTTCTGGTTCATTTAGGCCCCATCTTAACATTTTTCATGAAACACTGAGGATGTACATCTACAATATATACAGATCCCATTCACATGGAACTTGATAATATTGGGTTTTCCCCATGCACTTTTTGTATGTTTTTTTTATTATTATTTTTTAAATTGAGGAATTGTTGATAAGGTTTTATGCATTTTTATAATGAATGTGTAGCTTGGGTGGCTATTTCCTTGTCAGCAACATTAACACACTCCAAAACATTAATGAACTAATCTAGTAGTGGGTATATATACATGCATACAGAATGAAAAATACCATATAATGAGCATTGAGGTAAGGAAACTAACAACTTAAGTGTGCCACAGTGAAATTCTCCTTTATCTTTGTCTTTTTTCTATCAATGGTGGAATTTATCAGTTATCATAAGTTAATTGTATATAAGTGTCAATTTTGGAACCTGGTGGAACCTGGACACATTTCATATATAATGTATATAAATTTATAAATTAATATGTAATACACTTGTGGTTTTTTACTTTCAGTTCAGCTATACCTTTTTATCTCTCCTAGGCCAAGAGTAAACAATCAAACATATGGTCCATTCCAAAACAGTCAAAATAAGAAATGTAAGTATAATATCTAGGTTGTGTTTTTGCTTTAGTAAGTGTTTTTAATGCTTTCATTACAAGTCTCAAGATTTTCTGTAAGCATTCTCACCTAAATCATTCCCCAATGATTGGAATATGGCTTTCATTTACAAGGTTCATAAATATACATGGTTAACTGGGATCCTCACTTATTGTGTTTTTGTTTGGAAAGTGGTATCATGGAATTGTAATGGAAGTGGTGGTATTTTAAAATGATATATATGGCTTTGATATAGTATTTCTTTCTAATGAAATGCCGGCCTTGTTCCACTGCACAGTATTGTTTCTCTGCTCAGTCCATCACCTCTCTGAACTCCACAGAACAATAGGCTTTGTGCAGAGAAAGGATGCTGTCAGGAGCAGGTTGCTCTCTGACAAACTGTCAGCTCAGCCTGCTACAGTAGATACCTGTTTACCCTGCCTTGTGCACTGCTGTCTGTGGTTGGATTGGTAATATGCCCCGTCTGTTCCTCAGCATCTACGTACATTGATCCTGTCTGTGGGGCATCTGCCTCCTTTGTACAGAGACTATCAGAGATGGCTTCCCTGGAGGGGGAAACGATGCGACATGAGAACCTAAAGAAGCTTAAGAAAACCAAAAGGCTGGAATCGTAACCGCTCAGTTTTATCAGCTGAAAAGCAGCGAGAAATGTGCATAAAATTCCTGCAGGGTCAAAATGAAACGTGGTCCGTAAAAAATTGGAAATAATTTATTTTTGATAACAGTGTATACATTTTAATTACATTTGTGTATATAACATTTTGCCAATTTTTTTAGTTTTCATTATTGAGAGTACATATATCTGATGTGTAAATAAATCAGTATTTTGGTGTAGAGATGAATTGTCTCTGTGTACTTGTTTGAAAGTAATATTTTGTCTACTCTTGTATACAGTATTGCTTGTGGAAGTGCAATATTACCAGTAGCCCCAAAACGTAATTGCCATGTAAAAAGGACCATATTGTGTATTTTATGAGTCACATGGCCGAAGCTTAAACAGTTTAACAAAGATTCTCTGGGGCCTCCGGGTGGCTGAGAGGAAATGTACACATTTGTAGTGCAGCTATGAGACAAGCCCGGGTTTCTCAGTCCCAGTTGTGCCATTACTGGCCATGGTTGGAGGTCCACATTGGTAACATCCCTGGCAACAGTTTCAGCTTCATCAGGGAAGAAGGGGTTAACGTGGTTAAAGTCATCATCATCATTAAAATCATGGTCACAACAAAGTCTAGCAGCCAGCTGGGCACCTGCAAGCATGTGAACTGAGTATATGCTGACTTCATATTCCTCTGACAGCTGAGGGGATATGTAATTAGTGATGCGTCTGCATTGCAAAAATTAGCCAGCTTGAACCCACATGAGCTAGAAGTCATGAGGTTGGCTCCCTCATCCTGAGTCTGTAGCAGAAGGGTCCTGCAGAGGTGCTGATAAGTTTGCTTCTGTTTGGAAAAATTGAGGAGAAAACAATAAGATCCTCTTGAGTCAAACTGATGATAACAGCATGATACTACTACATCAGTGTTGGAGGCCTGAAATTTCTATCTATGTCCCCTTAATCAATCATTAACAAAAATTAGCACCCCACCCACTTGGTACAGAGAAGAAAATCAATAGACTTACTCTATGGAAAAGGGAACACAAAATATGTTTACTGTCCCATATAATTGATTAAAGGGGACAAACTGAACCATTGTGTGAAGCATGGTTGAATAGACCAGCAGAGAACAGAGCTGCCACAGCCAGACCACATTGTATCTTTTATCTGCAATTAATGCTCATAAAATCTTGTATCACAAAGTTTACGAAATATGTACAGCAGTGCCAGAAAATTCCTTTTATTCTCTAATATCATGCGTGCTATTGTAACTGAGGCATCTGAGTAAGCTAGTGACCCAAACATTATGTGGAATGCTATGAACTTTCCTGGACAAAAGATAAATAGGACACATTCATAGAACACCTTTTTGTCATCCAAGATAAATATTCTCCTGTTACATACTGCACGTTTTGACAATTAGTTTTCACCACTTTCACTTGAACATTTTTTTTTATGTTTCAGACACAAACACCATGTGGGTGTGGAAAAGTTTGAATATTATTTAAAAAGGGCTGTTCAGCTTGCAATGGCAAGTCTCCAGTCTCACAAAGCACCCATATAATCAGTGTGGTGATAAACACAATTTGAAAGAACATCAAACAACACTTTTTTCTTTTGATTAGACAGGCATGGCATGATCCGTGATGATGTGATTTTATACTCTCTTGAAATAATATTGTAACTGCCACTCATTGTCTGTGATGTTGCACTCCTTGACTATGATTTTCTGAGGCCTCTTTGGCTTGTGTGTCAGTTTAAATGTTAAATGTTTAAATGTTGTAATTATGTGTCCTGAGATCTCTTTAGATGCATCTATCAAAATTATGTTTGTCCCATAACCCCCAGGTATCTGTTCTACATACTGTTTCCAGCTCACATGTGGCCTTTGATTTATGTAAAGTAGTATTAGGGACTATACTATGAATGCTGTCAGCACAAATTATAAGTGGACAGAATGATTTATGTCCTAATTGCTGTTCTGAATTAGCCTGGAAGCACATAATGCATATCAGGGCACATATCTGTGATATAAATATGTGTGTGCTTTGTTTTTTTTTTTTTTTAAACAAATGATTATAAAATAAATGATTCTGCATTTAATGATTAGATTTAAAATACAAAAGTTGCAGAGATTTACATGGTTTGCTTGCTTTTGTTTTCATCTTATGTTCTGCAACAGTCCAGACCCAAAAACCCAGGTGAAGATACTAGCACAATTATCAATTTACTGTCGAGTTATGAGAAAAATCAGTATACCCTGTGGTTATCTAGGATGAGAACTGAAGGCCACTGCCTAAGACTATATGTCAAATGAACCCAAGCTGTTTGAACTTCTAAGGAGCTGTTTGACAGCACAAATCAATGTAGCTGAAACCAAGATATTTGGATCAATATCATAAATAACATGATGCAGTAAGATTCTTGAAAATAATTCTCAGTGAAGTAATATTGCACAGCAAACTGCTGCCAAGATCCATAAATTATGTCAATGGAATTGCAAACATTGCCTGAGGAGATTAAAATGCTGCTGTATATTCTACACTAACTTTCGATAAAATATTGTAATTCCATATTATATAAAATATTATGGAACAGAGGCAATAACTGCATTCGATTTTCTTAGTTTCCCAAATTTTCTGCTTTATCTCAATGACAACTTTCATTTTGTCATTTTTTCATAGGAGAATGGGTGGAGTCAAAAATGCAATTTTGACTTATCACAATTGAAGAAAGGTTGTGTTGAATTGGCTTCACATTATTAAAATGAATAGACTCATTTTTAAAAGATATATAACAAGGTTGTATGTATTGTTGAATAAAACAGGTTTCATCGTCAAAATGTACGGACATGATCCTGTAAATAGAACAATGAAGATTTTATAGGAAATAACAAGAAACTGTCCTATGTATTCCTTTGGTATTTAAAATTATGAGGCCGCATTAAACCTAAATAAGTGGCATTCTTTAATACTACTGTACTCAAATCAGTAAACCAAAGTTAATCACAGAAATGCTTTCCTGATCAGCTTTTATCTTAAATGTTGAAAAGTGATTTAAGAATGATATAGTACTATTATTTTCTTTATATACTAAAAATGCAGCTCCAGATAACCGACAAATCTAAAATCAGGATTCGGCATTAGTGTGTAAGAGCTTGTCTGCTGTATACCGCTTTGTATTTTTATATGTAACTGTGTAATCTGATAGCTCTAAATATTGCATGGAAACTGTGTTTGAAAGCTGTAAATATTGAATGAAAGGTGTTGGATCAAAACAAGCTGCAAGATTAAAGAGTATCTCCTCCCATTCGTATCCAGTTATAACATGGTTTGATTCCTCCCAAATCCTTCTAACACAGCATCCATTGAAAATAGACTCTTGTGTGCTTGCCAGTTTTCTGCTTTCCCAGATTGTATCCTTCAGGCATGTCCCTTTGTCTAATCTTGATAGAATTTTGTGTTTTTATCAACAGACAGTAAGACAGAAAGCATGGTGGTTTAATGCAGGCCGTTCAATCGGACCTTCAGGTGATTGATATTTCTATAGGTCTGAAGTTCTACAGTAAAGAAGTGCTTTCATGCAGCTGAGCTCATTTTCTTGATGCATTTGTGTATTTAATGTGTTTTTTTAAAGGAAGTTCTTTGTTGCTTTAAGAGTGCTTATATTCTATCTTAATGTGTCACACATTAGTCAGACAGAGTGGAATAGTGAGTAGCCATGCTGAGAGCTATATAAATAGTCTTGAGTGGCGTAAGGAAATAATGAGTTTCCTCTTACACTGGACAAAGGTTAACAATAAAGAATATCAAGAGCCATGTTTCTTTAACGATGAAATGTGAGTGTCTGCTTTAGGAGAAAAAAATCTGCCTTGTATTGCGGTGTATATGCGGGGATGAGTCAATCAATGCAGAATAGTGATTCATTTTTATACTTTCATGCTTTCTGCTGACATTATTGCTCTTGGCATTGTTACAAATGAAACATAATTATGATGGTGTCAATGGATTAATCCATTTTGCATTTTCTGAATTTGAGAAAAGACTATTTACAGTTAGGTAATGATGCTCAGTGTATTCCAGGGCAAAAACAAGTTGAGTTTTGCATCTGTCTCAGAATTTGGTGTTGACACTTAAAGAAATGAAAAAATGTATTACAAGAATTAAACAAGTTGTGACAGGTTTTACTGAGTGCAGAAATTGCCAATGATAAATGCAATGATAAGCAGTTTGCCATAAGGCAAGAACGTAACCCAGGTTAATCGCTATATGCAAAACAGTGTCATTATTATAAGGACATCCTTATCTTATCTATTGAAGACACGTACTGTAAGTAAGAGATTGATTGTCAGGGGAGTACTGTCATGACCCCCTGCAATGCTCACATGGACAGAGAAAGCCCAGGCTTTGTAAAGCACAGCCAGCCATCAGTCTACAGTCATATCTCCCATTTCAACCGTCTCTCTACAGCTTTGGCCAGCTAATGCAATGTTTTCATAATAAGAAGTCCTGCATGTTCTACTTGGATAGAAATCAATTCGCCTCAGTGAAAGTCCCACAAAGGATTATTGTTAGATCTCTTGTCGATGCCATCTGACTGGACCCTCTGACCTTTACTTTGTGTGAGCTCTCTGACAAAGTCATTCTCCCCTCCTCCCCCGCTCTCTTACAATTAAAACTGAACGTCCCAAATGGCGCAAAAATGCCCGCGTGATAAGCCATTCAGTTAGACAGGGTGGCTGAACAAACGCCCACGTAAGTGCCTTTGGAGCAAATGAGCTGAATACAAAAGATTGAAGCTGTTACGCTTTTCGCAAATCCTGAGATTGGCTTCATGCATCAACGTCAAACTTGACAGAATGAAAGTGAAGGATACACTTAGTGGAGAGAGTGAATCAGTTGGTTAGCTACATCTTGATACAGTGTTTAGCTGTCATGGACATGGTGTTCTGTCCTTGAGAGATTGGAACTGGATACTTTGATACAGGCTGCTTGTTATGTGGTAGGTGGTGAGCTATGGAACGGTAAGGTTGTTCAGATCATCCCTCTTTGAACTCAGATGGTTAAGAGGTAAGAGCAATTGGTTATCATGAGTTTCACAAGAGATTGTGACTGGGGAATACAGCACGGCTAAGCAGAGAGGGAACACACATGGTGTACACACAATTACCATGCAGAAGTACAGGTATGTGCTGCATAATGTCTGTTTGGGAAATTTCAGACCACATAAACATCCGTGGTCCCATAAGGTTGTAATAGAGCTCAGGAATCCTAATTGGAGAATGGGACACAGCGGACACAACATATTTAAACCATAAATTACCTTGCCAGATACATTAGCTGAAATACAGTACTGAATGTGTACAGTTTCTTGACTATTTTGTCAATTCAGGTACACTACAGTATCCCATATAGCTTTGATAATATGGTGTTCGCACAACATCCAAATCACATAACATCCTATTTCACAGAACGTATTGTGAACGTTAAGCGATGTATACCTGTAATAATATTTATGGGTTTGTTTTATGGTAGGAAACTAAAAATATTTTGTCATGAGCAACATTTGAACAACTATGTCATACAAACCTTAACTGATCACATGTGTGACTGAGGTATTGAGGGAACAGCAGACAGTGGTGCTCAGTGAGCAGGGTGGGTTAACCAGCAGGCACATTCTCTCTCGATAGGTGTGTGTTACAGCCATTTGCAGTGACCTAGAAACATCTCCTTATTCACAACAAGTGAAGGGCCTGTATTCATGTCTCCACTGGCAGCCTCAGGTTTAGGCTTTGCCCTGCCTTTCATGTTTAGTCAAACAAAATGACCTGAAACAAACAGTAAACAAAGAGGCCTTTAATAAAGGCCTGTTGTAAGACCTGCCCACAAGTGGTTTATCATTTCAGGTCTGCCCGTCTCAACAGGGGGCCCTCAACGCCTCAGCACGGCAGCAAAGGGAATGGAATTAAAGTATAAACAAATACTTCTGTGACTGCATTTCCAGCCATAATTGGATTTAAGGAAAAATACTCTTGCACAATAAGTCTCTTCAAATCAGGATAGTAGTAATTTGGCTACAAAACTATTTTATTGATTTGCAGGAAAAATCCTTTTGAAACAAGATGCAAAGGAACGAAATAGATCAAACTGGTGCAACGCAGAATATAGCCAGGAAAATGGCACACCTACTGACATGATGTGCACCACTGCTGTGTGAATGATATCAAAGTGCTTCAAGGGCAATAAATACACAGATCACTTTCAAAGTACAACAGGGCAGGAATATCGGGGAAAATACCTTACATAACTGCATGACTGCTCTCCACAATTCTGTATTTCAGTTGTCCAGCAGGCAGCGGTTATAAGAGCGTTCAGTTTGTATGACATTTCTTACCCCTCATGCAGCCTCAACCAACCAGATACTGCTCTGATTTTTACCCTCCAAACTGACCGCGGGAAGTTAATAGCCATAATATACTTCAATGGTTGAGATATTCGGCTGGAAACATTCATTTTCTGTCTATCTGCATGAATCTGAGAATGCATGCTGTCCCACTGCCAAACCAGAACGTTTGCCAAAAACACAAATCAAAAGACACCGACGCTGCCAATGGAATTGAGGTGGGCTTAAAAGGACAGTACCACTTTAGGCTAAGCCAGTGTTCTAGATGAATTTCCTTTAACTCCCAACAACTGCAGCATCTCTTCAGTAACTTCTACATCGTGGTGAAAACGTACAAAGAACAAAGGTGATTATTTACAGTTATACATAAACATTCCTATAATTATGGCATTGTTTGGCTGATGGCTGACATTTGATATGGAATTCATTTACTTGGAAAGGTAAAACTGTTATATGTCAATTATTTTTACCATTGTTGGCATAGAAAATATGAGGCTTCTGGAAAGACCTAAATGTACAGATGTTGTTTCTGTCTAGGCTTCTCATGAGAACCATGCCTCATACAGCAGATTTTAAAAAGGGTACTGGTGGAGGAATAATACAGGAAAGCATTTTAATAATAGGAAAGCATTTTAAGTGCCATCAAAAAGAAGTGGCCTTTTATGCCATGCTGCAGAGACTCAGACTTTATCATCCAGGATTTTCCTGTAAGTGCAAAATCTGCTAATGAATAGTTATCATCATTACTGCAATAAACGTCCTATCCAGATTTGAGCCTCTACATTAGTGATGTATAGTAAAATACAGCTGTATTGTTTCAGCCAATCAGAAAGGATAAACAACAACATTTTTTTTTACATCAAGTCCTTTATGGGCTATGGTATTGAAATTCAGTTTTTTTCCCACATGGTCCACATAAAATATATTATGAGACAAAATAGTGTTCATACAGGCCTTGCTTTATAATGTGGCCCTATATGTCATTACAATGGTAGCATAGGCTGGTGGTGGTCTGGTTGATTTCTACATTTTTCAGATTCCTAATTTAGGAATCACTGATTTGTCTGCATAAATACACATTGCTGAGGACATCCAGAGAAAAAGTTTTCAGTTAAACAGAAAACACATCTTAAGTACCACCATGGCTGTGCATCATTCAGTCTATTAATGAGTTTAAATCAATTACCACCAATTACTGTTATGTATTACAAATGGGTACACCTTCACTTACTGAAGGGTGCCCGTCATGGAAGAAAAATCTTGTGACTCTGCCAGCAAATTCTGAACACATAGCCTAACTGAAATGAGTGCCTGCCCACTACCTTCAGGGATGTTCCATCTTCTGCCATGCAGTTTTTCTTCAAAATTGACAAGCATGGCAGTTGACATGGCATGTAAATCACTCATGCATCGGTTCAGCCTGTTCTTAGACACACGAGCGGACCTAAAGCACACACAGCTCTCTACCCTCTGAGGCCAGCTATGGCCAATTCATGGATAGAAAAAGATGGAGGTAACCTCAGTATTTAATTAAAGAAAATGTAGAAATCCATCACTTCTCCTAAATCATGTAACAGAGAAGCAGGAGGCATTAGCTGGGCTGTATTTCATGTGACCTGAGACGTTTTCCCAGCAAGAACAAGAGGATGTCAGTGGTTCAATAAAAGGGGAAACTTGACAACATGCTTGTGTGGCTGAATTAATCTATCACATGGAAGCCTTTCATTTAACTTGTGAGGCTTATTATTGGATGCCATTTGAACAGTTCAGTATGTCTATTCCCCCAGGTGGTGCAAGGTTAGACAGGATGAGATTGAGTAAAAAATGAAGCAAATGTGGAATTCTTTGTACAATTCTTTGTGGAACTATTGCTTTTATGATCAACCCCCACACCATAAAGCAAATTCACCTTTAATTTAAACCTAGAAGCCATGCTTAATAATCCAGTCAAAACATAGTTTGCTCTCCTGCAAGTCAACTGTATTCTAAGAGGTCTGTTATGTAAAGAAATCATAAATCATCTACAGTTGAATCATAAATCATTAAACTACATCTGCTGTTTTATGGATCAGCTGTTCTCATTAGACAAACAGATATATTTATGTATGCTTCCTTGCTGTGTGTTGAGATATAGTTACCCAGGATATTAAAACAGAATCCGCTGTAGAGTACAAAATTAAAGCTAGAACACAAGTGCAACCTCAGTTTTCCCGAAGCTGATTGAAGCTTCAGAATCAGTTTATTAATCCACTTGGCAAACAATACATAGCAATAATTTACCAGGACATCTGAAGCTTTAAATCATTTATTTACTACACAGATCAATTGAAATGGCATTACTGGAAATAGACAATATCAGCAGCCAGTTACTCAGTTACTTGCTTTATTTTTTCCACTAGTGGGTTTATATTTCTGAGGACTTGATACCTGATGTCTCAGGATTTATGGGTTGGCCTCTGTATTCTTGCAAACAGCCTTATCTGAAGCCAAGAAACATCTACTTTTGATGCGTTATTATTCCGGTCAGAATGCAGAACGTTATAAATTCGGCTTCACTGTTGCAATACAAATTTACATATTGTTGACCGTTAGGAGGACCGCTGAGTTATACAACAGTCATTACACCAAGTCAGTGCCTTGACAAACAGTTTGACGAACACACACATGCTCACATGCACAGTTACATATAGTAACAGACAGCTTTAATCATTGTCAAAAAAAGTCTAGAAATAGCTTCAAATTCCAATTGAGGAATTCAAGTCTGGACATGGAGATCAAATACTGTATCCATTATATACATTTGTACGTATGGTACTGTTGAAAATATAATGTAAATATTGTGTATATATTTAGGAAGACATTATTTTGAAGTTAAGTCACATTACTTGAATAGGTGGAAGTAATGTGGTTTGTGGTCCAAGCTAAACAAAAAAATTTGTCCTTAATTTTTAGGTTTTAAATCTTATTACTACTTATCATGCTTGACTAAACACTGAGAAGGTACAATGACAAACTATATCAGATATACTACACACACTTTATATTCAATGACAGTACAGTGAGCCTTTGACTCCAGACTGGATGAACATATCCATCATCACTGTCCTGGGAAGTTGCCACACTGAATCGCCTGAACTGAAACAGCAATATTAACACTTCAGTGTAAGATTGAATAAATACATATAGCTGGAAAGTATATTAAGTATAATATTGCACTCTACTTCTACTGTAAATATTTTCTTCCTGGTATATAAATTGGATCTTTCCTATTCCCGGGGTGGGGGGACGTATATAAACTGTTATGAAATTATAAAGAAAAAGATTTTAATTAAGTATCCTAGTGTAGGTAATAATGTCAGTTTTAAACTGAAGAGCTGGGTTATACAGCATGTAATTTTTATGGATCATTAGGACAGAGTGCATTTTTGTCGCTCCACCAAATTATATCCCATAATATTATTATACACAGCAATGCTGACTATTAGCAAGCATTCAGTAATGCCAGCTTGCAAGCACCAGAATTGGGCTGGCACTCTCAGAGCCTTCTCAGTTTGAGAACACTGTTTCTAGCTTGCTTATCATACCTTTTTAGAAAACTGTTACTTAACGAGGGATGTTTTAAGTTGATACCAAAGTACCGGTAATAGGAAGCTTCCTTGGAAAAGCAAGAGTTAAAAATATCAGCAAACAAGGAGATTTGTTTAATCAGGACATGTAAAGATTCATGCTTTCTATTAAAAGTGTATACATTTGCCTGACAAAAACAAAATCTGAAGGTATATCATTTCCTATACAATCTTTCACTATGTAATTGGTTTTGTCATGAAAAAATAATGAAGAATTGATTTCAACTAGTCTTTCTTTCTCTGCCCAAAAGAAAGCAATTCCCCAACAATGTAAATGTGGCAAGGGTGAGTTGAATTGCAGCCTGTAAATGTGATATTGATCTTGAGATAAAGATTGATTCATTTAGACACTGAGAGCGTGGTGGCTGAGAACTCGGAAATGGTATGGTAAAAAGAAGTCACTTTCACACACACGCATGCTCCAGTAACTCAGGATAGCTGTAAGCAGAGCAGTAAGCTCAGATCAATCATTGCTACATTCCCTCATTCTAGGTCCATCAGAGCTGGCCTGACATAGCTTTGATGAGGCATCACACACATAGTCAAGAGTATCATTCTTGCCTCTGCCTGGAATCTGAGGAGCTGTCAAAAAATGTAAATTAGTCACTCTCTAACTGTCCTACTGTGTGTAATCTTTTTTTTTTTACCTTCTAATACAACCATTCGATTTTCAGCTCCCTGATTTTTATACATTCAGTCATAAAATTCCACATGTTATTGTCAAGCTCTAACTCAAAAGCTTAGAAGACCCCCAACAAAAACAGATAAACACACAAACGTGCACATTATGAGAAAGCATTTGGACGAGACAGTAAAAATGAAATAAATGCTGAAATGAAATAAATTGCTAAATAAATGCTGAATCTTCAGTGGGGGCAGCATATTAAATTTTTACCTGTAGAGAAGCAACAGACATTATACAAAGCTCTATAAAGTTTTTTTTTACATGCCTAATTTTAATTAGTCATAGTAATTATTAATATTATCTTTTATAAAAAGCTGATGGATCATTGCACCTTATTCTGTTAAATGATGAGCACCCAAGACTGCCACAACCAAAAAGACATGTGGATGTCAGTGACTCTTCCCTGGGAGTGACCGGACACATCAACACCGTGCAGTGACAGGCTTAGAAAATGTTGAGGGGGGTGGGTACTGTGGCTTTAGTCCGGTGAGACATACAGTACATCCATGTGAAAATATTGGGATAACATTGTGCTGTTTACAGCCTTGAACTAAATTATTGTGAAAATAAGGGATGCTTCTTCCAGTGTTCAGACTGCCAGGAACTTGATCAATTTTACTAAGAACATTGGCAGCTTGTTTCTTAGGGCAGGAGTTGCCAGGAGATGTTGAAGGCTGTATAAAAGAAGAGATAATGTTGCTTTTACAAATTGCGAGGCCCCATGCTACGACAATTTGGCTTGATTAAGACCATAAAATTACACCAAACATTACCTGTGCTTTAAGATAAGAACAGGTTATCTTGGCAGCCTCCCAGAACTGGCACTGTGGAATTGCATCACGTTAGGAAGCAGTTTCATGGCCGCAGTAGCTCTTACAGACACTGAACCTTTGTAATGAGTGTAATGCCTGTAGAATAATCCAGACTTGGGCGGGGGTGAGTGAAGTTGCCATTAACACAGTGCCCTACCCGTCTCCATAACAAGCTGTCTGCTGGTGTGTCACACCCACACTCGGTCAGTGGCACAGCTCACTCTGTAACCATGGAGCCGTTTTGCTGAGGAGTGCAACTGTTTGGTTTCCCAACAGCAGTTAGGTGTCATTAGTGACGGCCTTCCTCTGTCTCCAGGACAGCCAGCTCTGGGGCTTGTGGTATTCCAGCATCTACTCAACCTCCGCACACAGCAAAGCCCCACCCCTCTCTCTCTCTCTCTCTCTCTCACACACACACACATACACACACACTCAAACACTCACATCTGGACCAGGCAAACACTCTCCCCTCCAAGCTTAAAAACCATATTAATAACACAAACAGGCACAAACACATCTGTACCAGACACTCCTCTCTTTCCTGAGCACCTAAAACCAACAGCCTGCAATGCTGTTATAAAAACTGCTGAGTACTATTTTAAAACCTGCAGCAATGTAATTTACAAAAACATTTTGCATCAAGTGCACAAAACAGTTCTTAAAAAAAAAAAAAAACAGTGACAAGACTTACTGCTGTTTTTTTTTTCATGTATTAGGTGACATTTAGAAGCATTGTGTTGTTTGGAGGTTGCCACACAGCAAGCAGAATTTTTGTAATGCCATTAAAAGGTCCAGTGATCTTAATGAGGCTGTTCTGGCACATCCCAGCATCCCAGTGGTTTAGCAAACATTCTCCTTGACACATCTTGTGTCAGGCATAATGTATCTGTGCTCCAGCACTGCCCAGCTTGAACCCCATTTTAAATACCAACAAGGAAAGTGCATGGATTCCTTTGCTCCACAGTTTAGTTATCCTTACCCACAAGCCTGACCACAACAGCAGTAAGTATATTCTGTGTTAATAGTCAATATACATTGAGGCAAACCTGTGCAAGGGCTGTTTTGACCCCGAGGTGTTTAGTTTCTTGTTATCAGAGGCCTATTTGCAGCTGCAGTTGAGTCTACCCTGTTACGGCTGGAAGATTATCACCAGTAGGTAATGGCCATGAGACAGTGATGAGCAGGGCCCTGTTGCTTTGCAGACATGATATCTCATGACACAGTGGAAAAACAAGCACACCATCACAGTATGTGTTCTCAACCTAAAACCTAATTCAGGAGATGTCATGTTGCAAGCCTGTGTACCAAGCCTCTCTGTTCAATCCAGATGAAAAAAGAGCTTTGGAAAAAGGGGAATTACAGACTGGAGCCTGATCCGTTTTGACAAGGGCAAGACATGCAGGGCTAAGCGCTCCTCAAACTTAAACTGTGTGACCTCCCATGTACATTTCCCACATTTGTGTACCTCCCTTTATAGTCAAAGGAAGCACTTTTCACCTCATAGGAAATCCTTTTGGAAACATTCAGTATTGTTCACCCCAAAGACATGGTTCTGAAATGTTTTGAGCATATTTATTTTGAACTATATTGGTGCCTTTTTTAGGATTTTCTCAGCCATTTCTTACAATAGAAAAGCCAACAGTGTTGGCTCTTTGCATTTCAAATATTTAGAGCTCAGAGCAAATATTTGGTAATTCAGTGTAGTATATACCAAAAAAGAAAAATAAACTGCTTCTGAACAAAAAGATTAAAATTGTACTGTTTAACCACTTATGCTACTGCAGTGTGATGAATACCAGAGAGAGAAAAACAAAATTCACTTGCTTCTCTACATTTAGATCGACACATCTGACAAATAAAGTACCCATAAATATACTTAAGTCATCTCTGAACACAAATATTGGTAAGACCTGTGGCTATTATATGTAAGCCTCAGTCAATTCTTTGCAGTTTTTCAGCTGAAAACCAATGAGTGGCCTGGACCTTTGCTTGAGTGAGCATGAGCATATGCACTATCCAAAGTGGAAAGATCTCTCCTCTGAGGATGATGTTGATAGCTGTTATTGTTGCTTGACCTGCCTGCTCCATGACACAGAGAAAAATCAAAGGCGAGCAGAGACCGTTAGTTGTTCCTTGAGTCTGATTTTCACCTAATTCGGTAATATCTCTACCCCGACACCCCTTCCCCCTCTTTTTTTCCACCAGCTCTCATTCCTCTATGGATTGTTTTCCACCTCCCGTGGAGGGCTCAATTATTTCGACATGCCTGGCAAAGACGTTGGGCCATTTGGAACGAAGAGAATTCCGAAGGCCTCTGACAGTCCTCATTGCACAATCTTGTCCAACAAATGTATAGCACTCAAGGGTTATGGCTGTATGGTACATTCTGAAACACTGAAGCTATTACCCTTACCTGTCACCATTTTATAGATCAAAGAACCAGGCAACCACATTCCGGGATAACTCAGTACTCCAAAACTGAAAGGACTCTCAGCAAGAGTCCTCTGTATAATAGCAAGCATCATATATCACAGTTTCATAGGGAAAAGACAAACATTAAGGGAAAAAGTGAAATGCAGATCCACAATCATTGAAATTCAGAACACAAATAATCTTTTAATTTAATCTAAAAAATATGGAGGAATATGGAACACCTTTTTATGTGAATGTTTTCCTCACTGGTTCAGGTATCGGAGGAACACCGAACGCCCACCTCATGTCCAAGCAAGAGGGCTCTTTGTGTAAAAGCACTGTGCTGAGAAGCTATCTATGCTGTTTGTGTTCAGGGGTGGGGTGAGGTGTGTGGGGGGGAGGGGGTTGTAGGCTGGATCATTAACAGGAGAAATGATATGACAACTAAAGGGTTGATTTACATACCTTAGGGCTCTTTAATCTGGAGCCCAGCCAAGGGCTTGCATTCCTGCGTGCGTGGTTAGAGCCCGGTGTGAAGCAAAAGCTGGGCATGGCGCTCAGATCTGACGGGTTAGCACCGCGCCAGGGCAGAGCAGCCAAAGGACGAGTGGAGAGAGTGAGAGAGAGGGAGGAGAAAAAACATGGAAAAAAGTTTTCTTTCGCTCTGAGTCTTCCGCACTCCACTCTGCTGAGGGGACAGTGTGGGTGAGTGTGGCCCCTGGAGAAACCACTCCGGCTCAGCAAGAGAAGACACAATTCTCTCGCTGTGTTGGTCGAGCAAGAATGGCCCTTTTCTTCGCTTGGAGCACTCTGTGAGCTTGTTTTCTGCGCACACAGAGGGACTGCGCAGAGAGGAATTCCAGGTCACAAGGATTCCAGCGCCGGGGGCGTCGGGGTGGGGTGGGGTGAGGGTAGCCTCGTCAGGGCACTGCTGCGGGACTGCCTCCTCACAGCTGACAGAATGGGAGCTGCACACGCACAGGAGGGCCAGTAACAGTGAAGAGGGACCGGGCTCCCAACCGAAAAGCTGCACACTTCTTCACCTTCGCACGACAGCTTAAGTGTGGCCTGGGGGTTTGGAGGGGGGGAGGGGAGAAAGGGGGGTAGCCTAGGGAGTTGTGGGTGCATTCCCCCCAGGGCCCTGGGTTTTTGGCAAACCATGAGGGGATTATCGGTGGGGCGAATTTGCCTGGCGCTTGTGGTGGCTCTGCTGGGTATATGCCACTTGGCTGCGGGAGGGTGCCAGGAGAAATGCTGCCGGGGCACGGACCGCGCGTGCACGGCCACAGACTGGAGGATGGACCGTGTCTATGGGACCTGTTACTGCGACGACACTTGCCAGAGGACCAAGGACTGCTGCTTCGACTATCCCACCGTGTGCCCAGGTACAAACACATGCACCCAATCCAGTGCAGGAGGTGGTGCGGAAGGGGAGCAAGAGGGCTGATACATTAGCATAGCCCCCGTCATTACCTACACCTAATGCTGAGATGCAGAAAACATCAGTGAATTTATATTATTTTTGAGGGAAACTTGGAGAAAGTCATTAAAAATGTTATGTGGTTCTCATTTTGCTTCCCTAACCACACCAAAGTGAAAAAGCTAAGCTAAACACATGAAGTCAAGTATCTGGATAATTACTCAATTACTAAGAAATGAAGTTTAATGCATTTGCATAAGTATGTGTCTCCATTTTAACCATTGGTGAAAAAGTAATACTGATATACCAATATTTAAAAACTCATATTGAACAAACATCAAAATATGAGATTTAAATGCAAATACATGTAGGTCCGTACTTGTCATAGACTATGCTAGGTAGCACTGCACTACATTGGGAGTATCAGAAATGCTAAGAATCATAATGGAAATAGACCCATTGTAACTGCATTGTGCAACAAACATGCATGTAAGGCATTACATGAAGCTACTGTGCATTAAAGCTATCAACCAGTTCAGAAGCATTTTGTGGTAAAATAATTATCTTCAGAAGTAATGCAATCAACATGGAAAAGTTCCAACTATCAGATGCATGCTGAAACCTTACTGACCCACATGGCAATAATCAATGCATATTACAAATACATTCCAAAACACAGCATTACTTAATCTGTCTCAGGAATCATATGGAAAAGAACCTACAATACTACAAAATGCACAATGAAAATAAATGTATAAGGATCTAATATCAGCAAAGATTAACTTGTATGATGACAAAAAATCATTTGTAAGTAAAAAAAACTACTATCAGTTGTAAAAGTGGTTGCTGCATTCTCTTGAAGTAAGCCTGAGCTTTTCAATATATTAAAAAATGAACCTTAAGTAGATAAATATGAAATGATTTTACAATCTGAACACATTGAAGGTAATTTGCTATCTTGGCATATCTTTCCCACATTTGTTCCTCATCATTGAACAATTTACTTAGAATGAATAGAGTATCTACCCATCTCATTGAAAAAATTTTCACATTTAATTCTGAATGCATTTTATGGTTTTATCTATTGTAACTAGAGCCCGACCGATACTGGATTTTTGGGGGCAATGCCGATACAGATATTAGGGAGTAAAAAAAAATTCTATATCGATATATCGGCTGATATTCACACACACACACACACACACACACACACACACACACACACACACACACACACACACACACACACACACACACACACACACACACACACACACACACAGAATATATACATAAACACACATTTTTTGCAATGATCCCACAAATGTGATTATCAAACACTTGTGACAAAAATATGTAATGGAGGCAGGAGATTTTACAGTTTAACAATAAACTTTATGATCTTGAATTAAGAAAATAAATATTAAATGCTGCCTATATAACTTTAAAAAATACAAAAAATAAAAACAAGGGAACTGTGAAGGGCAAGCAAGCTACTGTCAATCCAACAGGGGCAGGTTTATGCAAGAAGCACAGCTTTTCCACATTGTAAACATCTTTAAAATAATAATAAAATAAAAATAAACTTTAGCTGCAAAGAATCTAAATGACCCCAAGCATCTTTTTCTGCATAATATGTTCTGTAAAATAAGTTTTCATATCGGTGCATATTGGAAAACATAATCCGATACCGATATATCTGTGATAGACCCATATCGGCCGTTAAAATCGGCCAATCGATATATCTGTTGGGCTCTAATTGTAACTATTGTCTACTGTAACTTCAGAAAATCCCTAACTGATAACGTAGTACATATTGATGTTGACAAATAAAAAATAAATTTTAAGAATACATGTGTAAGAATTTAAAATATACAAACTCCTTTTTGACATGAATCATCCATTTCTGAAGGTTTGTTAAAGCATACAGTATACAAGCATAGTATTAGGAAATTGATTTCCTGTTAATTTCCTGTAAAACATAGAGACAATACTCAACACACACACACACAAACATTTTTTCATTCTTTGTGAAAAACAATATTCCCTCCCACACAGGTAGAAGAAATGCCATTGGAGTAAAATAACCAGAATTCTTGCCTCAGGTTGAAAAGAAAGCCGATATATACATTTCTGTGTGTGATCGCAGCTCAGTCCTGTGTGGTGAGCCAGTGGAGCTACTGGAGTGGCTGCGTCCAACAGTGCAGACCAGCTATCCGTGTGCGCCGGCGACAGGTTGAGCTGGAGCCCCAGAACAGTGGCGATGCCTGCCCCCCATTGGAGGAACGGGCTGGCTGCATGGACTACATGAGCCACCAGGGGGAGCACTGCGCACATACACAAGGTATTGTATACATACTGAATGCATCCATTAATAGCTTACATCAGCCCTATTTTAAACCAAAGTGCAGCTTCTGAATGAATCATCTTGTCAGCATTGATATTCGTAAGCCTAAAAGCAAATCTAAAATGGTTCAGTTTATTTATTTATTTTTAACACTAATCAGCCTTGAGTTTTCAGAAACTAAAAGGTAGAGAGATCATCATCCATTGACTTGCAAATCAGCCGTATTCACAGCATCAAACCTTCTCTGAGTATGTCCATTATGATATTTTCCACAGTGTGTGATGTGCCTTGTAAATCCTTTCAAATGTATTCAAATCTATGCAGGCTGTGTGGCTCCTTGTGAGTCCTTCTGATACCTTCAGCTGAAGTTCATTAAAAGTGAAACCATCAGGGGACATTATAATGCTTCTGCTCTAGGTACTGCTTTGATAACTGCAGCAGAGTATGGCAGAGGAAGACCTAAACGTGATCTGTATGGAGATCCATTGGACCCTGGGTAATGTTTTACTGCATATTTAACCATATGAAATGTCAAAGTAGGCTCTTTCATAAAATTACTTTTAAGATATATGAATTTAACAGATATCACTGAGACATAACAAGCATGGCTATGCATGCAGTGTCTTCATGAAAATAAATTCTTTGAGTAACTATTCTTCACTGCCTTTGGAACAGCTTGAAGCAGGTCTAATATGTGAGGGGGCCAAAGTTGTACATGAATAATCCAATGTTATGATCCACAAAGTAGAGTACAACATCTATATTTATTCTCCAAAAAGGCAAAAAAAATTAATTTATGACTAGTTAAGATTTACTTTCAAGGGTAAAAGCCAGGGTAAGGAGATGCACATTTAGATGAACATTCAAACCTGACAGCCATGAAGCTGTCATCACTGTAAACACAGCTGAGGCCTTTCAAGCCAGTTAAGAACAGTCTAAATAAACAGTCTGAGTTTACTGAGGCATGCGGCTCCTTTCATGAGCACATATATCACCCCCCTCTCCTGAGGGCAATGGGACTGTCTGTCTCACAGCAAATGTACTTTGGATATCACATCTTGTCCCCATGTAATGTAAGGAAAGGAAGTTTGGGTGGAGGCCGATGAAGAAGCATCTCAAATGCAGTTTTGAATAGAGAATCGGATAACTTTATTAACTTCAGCAGGGTAGGTTTACTCATTTCCCTCCAATCTGTCTGGTGTCAGCAATTTCAGATTTTGGAATTGATTGGCTTAAACAGATTGCCAATTCATACACTCAATCCACAATGAGATTGGTTTAAACTGTTATCAATGACCATTCGTTTTCTAGTAAAACACATCCAAAGAGGCTGGACAGTCACACCATATCAGTAAGAATTTTGCAAGTATAATAGATGTATTAGATGTATCTATTTTTAAATGTATCTATTAAGATGTATCTATTTTTAAATAAATGGATGAATATGGATAGAGGATTAGAGGCCATGCTGTGATTGACTTGACTGTTGTTCTCATCAGGTATTGTGTGGAGTTCAAGATGGAGTCACTGTCCCCTCACTGTACCGTTGAAAATCGCCCCCATACGCGGTGGATGCAGTACCTGAGGGAGGGGTACACCGTCTGTGTGGCCTGCCAGCCCCCAGCCATCCACAACCATAGCCACGGCTGCCAGGGAGACGGCACCGCCTCAGACAGGTAGACGGCTGACACACCATGCACAATTCCACCCCTCCCAGTCTCGCTGATCACAAGGAGGGATCCTGCTCCTCTGTAATGAGACACCAACCTCTACACCGTTTCAGGTCCCAGCAGAGTAGTGGTATAAGCTTTCTAAAGCCAAGAGATTCTTTAATATTTAAAAATATGAAACATGCATATGTGAAAACAAAGGTCACTCAAAGGGGATCATGGATTAAACAGCCTGCTCTTTGTCTGATAGTGCCCAGGATGCCTTACCACCCTCCTGTTAGAATGACTTTTGCCCCTTCTTACAAGCAGCCTTTGAATCTGGGTCACTTCCTCCAACTCTCACCTCATACATTCAGACAGATGTTCCTTCTCAGTTTAGATCTACACAGAACAGGTCGCCATGTGCAAGAGGAACGGATACAGTAGATATTGTTATAAAAAGAGGGTACAGTGAATCCCCGATTTAATGCAAATTTGGATATTACACGATGAGTCATTGGACCTTTTCTTTTTCTAGCAGTCTAGATTTCACTTGATCACTTTTGTAAGAAATAAACTGCAAATGGATGTTAGGTCAATACAATGTCAGTTTGAGCGCTGATTTTCTTGCACCCTGATTTAGCGTGACCCTGCTTTTTTCACCATTACATTTTATGGACCTCAACAATCACGTTATAATGGGACCACACTGTATTTACACAGACAGTCCATTTCATTCTGAAGAGATCCACCCATGAACAATCACCTGAATATCTGATAATGCTGTGCAGATCTAGAATAATGTTCCTGTCAACCTCACTTGGTTTGCAGTTATGTACTCTCCTTACGTGAGCTGCTATCGGTACAGTCCCAAGCAGTAGATACAATTGTTTTTGGTTTGCTGTGCATATCAATAATAGTAATAGTAATAATGTGTTACCTGCTCACATGTCACTTATGGTTCTTTTCAGGCTCAGGCAGTAGTGGAGGATTAGCCAAACCTTTATCCATCTTAAGTGAAGTACTGAAATAAAGGCTGGGCTTGTCTCTGCTCACTGCTGTGAAGACTATATTGTGATCCCTCATAGATCACTTTAGTGGATGTAGGGATGACAGAACTGGACAAGCAATATAGATGATGAAAGAGTAGTGAATCTACAAAGCTTTACTCATTTAAAAAAATGGGAAATTATGCCAGGTCTGAATACAAAACAAAACCTTGGTTTACATGTTGAAAAACAAAAAATCCAGAATCTGGATCCGGTTACCTTACATGGCTTTGTATTCCTTGGCTGTACCTCTACTAAGCAAAGTAGTAATTAGACTCAATAACTCCCACAAGATAGATGTCAACACATAACAGGTACACTACTTAACAGTTTGTAACAGCATGTAATGAGGGTTGAACTTGAAGGCTATCTTTAACCAGTCATCTTTTTAAGAGAAAAATACTGGTCATTAATATTGATAATAATATTAAATGTGTAGACACCTTTCATTTTGATTTAGTTACTCAATATGTACCATTTGAGACTATTTTTCTACCCTCTGTATATAACACACGATATGTTACATGAATAAGGTTTGTTTATCAGTTCTGAAGCCTGAAGCCCAATGGTTGCTAGGGAACACAGATCTGGAAATAGAAAGCTGGAAGGTGAGAATTTGGAGCCCTGTGCTGAGCCCTGTCCCCCTATCTGTGTTGTAGGGATACGCTGCTGTTCTGGCAGGCAGTGGGGAACCCACGCTGCAGGGGTACCTGGAGGAAGGTGCAGAGGAAAGAGCAGTGTGTCTGTCCACAGGTGCACAGCTTTGTCTTTATCTGAGGCTTCAGATCCGTGTGCGAGACAACACGCTTTACATTAAATGCAAACATTCCAAGCTCAAGATTCAACATGTATGTCCTTTAATACAGCCTCCCTTTTACTGCCATCTTCCCCTGCAAACTGATAAATCAAATGAGACCGAATGAAAATATATAAATTAAAAAAAATATATATATATATAAATGTACATAAAAATGTCTTCATCTATCACAAAATATCAGCTCTACATACCAACAGTGAGCATTCTTTTAGCTGAGGATATCAATGAAATGTGTTCCATGGTCTGAACGTTGTGTTAATTAAAAGGTAAATGTACTTAAAAAATTTTAAGTGAAATGGCTTTTCTATTTGCATAGCTTCACTGTGGCTGATTAAAAAAAAACAGTAATATGAGCAAAATGAATATGAATTCCAATAAAATGAATGATGTGTACTTACAGGGAACAGCTCTCAGTTAAAGTAATGCCAGAGCTGCATTACACTTCTTTTGAGCATTTTTATATGCAAAAGTCATTCTGTTCACAGCCTGTTCTTTGTGATACTTTTAATTTCAATAAAGTTACACTGGAAAAGAGTGACTCAACTGCAACTTTCTAAAGCTTTTTCAGAGTGCCCTCTGTTGGCAACCTAATGTAATGCTTTTCAACAGTAACGAATACAGTAATTTCATCCCTATCACTTTAGTGGCACTACAAAATCCAGATTTCATTACTTAGACAACTTTATGAAAATTATTTATTTTCTCTACCTACCACACCAATGTTATAACTCTGAAAATGGCCATCTGAAAGAAATGAGATGAGAATTGAAGACTTCAAATGACACGATATGATCCAAAAAATGGCAATTTATAAACAACTTCATAACAAAATAGCAACAAGACATCTACAGCATATTCTTTTTAACATGTGTAAGAAAAATAAGGAGCCGTCTTGGTTTTGTTCAGTTCCTCACCTAATATTTCTGGTCCCCGGCACAGAAAAAGCAATATAAATACTTAATGACAATATGAATTCCTTCAACAGAAATACTGTAAAAATACAAAAAACACTTCCATGCTTTCCTTTTCTTCCTGTTGTTAGATACAGTGTGAGCATGTGACGTCTATATTGCCCTCCTCGGGTTTATGACGGCACATTTCTGTATCCCAGTATACAGGAGGGAATCATGGGATGAGTTTCCCCCCCCCCAAGCAGATCATGTGACTTCTGACCTACATGAGGCACACAAGCAAAGCCAGCAGCTTACATGGCATCTCCTAAAAGCAGGAAGTGTTCAGGTGGAAAATTGAGATAATAACCACGTTCTACAGGGACATGAGCTAGAGTCTAAAGCACAGTCTGGACACACAGGAGCCATAAATAAAAACCCACAGAGAAATGCTTCTAGCACTGAAGCAGCTGCAAACACATTCCCACCTGTGCTCTCTAGAGCCTCTAGCACTGCCAGACCCACACATACCCATGTGGCATTCTAAGCATCAGGCACAGAAAAACACTACCCCCCTTTAACCCCATCGACTTTTACAAAATCAGGGGCAACAGTCAAACATTACTTATGGAAGCACACTGCAACCAAGACAAAAATACTCTAAATTGAAATATAAAAAAAGAATATTCAAGATTTATACAGGTTTGTACTCCTTGGCATCTATGTTAGATCAAGCACACCAAAATAAGGACATAAATGCTAATTAAAATGGAGTGTTTCTTTTATTTATATAAATAATCTGAATAATGAAAGTAACTTTCAAACTGTTTTTGTTTTACAATTTACATTTTGGCAGGTGTCTGTGTCCATAATTACTCAGTCAGTTATTTGCATAAAAATCGAAAGCTGAGAGACTTGGATGCTACGTGAAATGTGTTTAGGTAGGTAACTCATGTGGCCTGGCAACCTTCTCCCGCTTCTTTTTTAAAGTTCTCCAGCGGTCCTTCAGCATGACAGCAGTGCGGTTCTGGAAGTCAAACTCCTGCAGGATTTTGGACCATTTCCCCTCACCATGTCGCAGGACTCCTCTCCTGAGGTTTTTGTCCTCCTCAAAGAGCCATTTCGTCTGAAGGAGACAGAATATTATTCAATTCATTTAATCTTAACACCTCTAAGTTACTGTCATTAGGTTTTCTAGTTTGAAATGTAAAACTATATTCTGCATTGCTATTCCAACAATTATAGTCATTTATTTTCTGTAAAATCATTCAAAATAATAATGCAGGACTTGAATGGTAATATCCCGATAATTTTTCCTCATAGCCTACTAAAGAAGAGAATACTCAGATTAAAGAGTAGAGATACCAAAAGGGAAGACAATTCACAAATCAAAGTGATCTCAATACCTACCCTTTCTTTACGTGTTGTCACTGTACTTTCACTGGAAAACGTGGTTGAACTTGTTACTGCAAAATAAAAATTTTAATTTTATGCAAGTCATCAACCATGATCTTGATCTACAACAGTTGTCAACTGTTCTTCAATCTGAAAATGCAGGCTGAAAATTCATGATTGTCACTCCAAGGTTCAAGTTTTTGATTCCTCAGCACAAAATAACCCTTGATTCACTGCTGTGTTCAAGCAAGGCATTCATTTAAAACAGACATTTCTCACATACAAAATAATCAGATTCAAACAAATGACTATACAACCCCGAAAAGACACATACGAGATTATTTCTTGTTTAGGCTTAATGCACTGTCATAAGCATTCTTACCTCTTATGCCAGAATTTCTGCCAATGGTTTCTCCAGAGGGCTTTTTGCAAGATAAAGGTTTCCACAGGCTAGCGTCATTTGGCAGGATTCTTTCTTCTGCCTAGAATGAATAATATAAATACACATGATGAAATACATCTATTTTGCATTCATTTTGCATAGCTGACCGTAATTCACTTTCTTATTGTAGTTCTCCATTTTACAGGCTGTATAATAAAGCTCTCAGACTTCATCAAACAGCAATTTGTTATTCTGAGTGCCTTTGGTAATTAACACTTCTAGCTACTCCCTTCACTGACCATTTGAGTCCTTTTTTTTTTTTTTTTTTAAAACATTTCCCCTCTTGGTAGCTTGACTAGGAAAAAAGAATATTGTATAGTGTTTTTTTTTTTTTAATATGTATATTTGCTTTATTAGCACATTGGTAACAAAGGTGTAAACGAATGGCACATTGGGGGCGGGGGACAAAAAAAAAAAAAAAAAAACCTCTGCGACTTCTTTCCCTTGGCATGCGTGCAACAATAAGTACAATCAAAACGAGTAAATGGAAATGCTAATTGGAATCGTTTGTGTTTTATATGGCTTAAGCAATGTGGCAAGGACAGCCCATTTCAAACCACTGCATTCTCTTTTTCCAGCTTCCATTTTGGCAGGTGTCTGCGTTCATAATTACGCAGTCAATTATTTACACTGAAATCAATACAGTTCTTTGAGAAAGCTGAGAGACTCAGAAGGTAATAAGCTGAAATGTGTTTAGGAAAGTAACTCATAATGTGGTCAGTCAACCTTCTCCTGCTTCTTTTTTAAAGTTCTCCAGCGGTCCTTCAGCATGACAGCGGTGCGGCTCTGGAAGTCAAACTCCTGCAGGATTTTGGACCATTTCCCCTCACCATGTCGCAGGACTCCTCTTCTGAGGTTTTTGTCCTCCTCAAAGAGCCATTTTGTCTGAGGGAGACAATTATTCAATTCATTTAATCTTGACACCTCTAGGTTACTGTAATTAGGTTTGCAAGGATTTTGATAGGTTTCCAGTTTGAAATATAAAACTTTCTTCAATCAAGATTCAGAGTGGACTTAATACCCACCTTTTCTTTACGCGTTCTTACTGTATTTTCAGAGCTTGCCAGAATTTTCAGATTTTTCAATGGAGTGGACCACCTGATTGAGTGTATTACTGCAAGATAAAATGTTAATTTTATGTGACTCATCAATCATAGTCTTGATCTACACTGTTGTATACTGTTCTTTCTGCAAAGAATTTTGACAGCTCTGTGAGTTCATGATTGTCACATCGAGGTTCAAGTTTTTGATTCCTCAGCACAAAATGAAGGCATTGGTTTAAAAAGCACATTTCTAACATACAAAATTTGACTCTATTCAACCAAGAAAATGCACATGAGATTATGAGTTTTTAATGCACTGTCATAAGAATGCTTACCTCTTATGTCAGAATTTCCACCCAAGACTTTCCCAGATGGCTTTTTGCTAGATTCAGGTTTCCACAGGCTAGCATGATTTGGTAGTAATCGTTTTTTTTTCTGCCTGAAAAAATATATGAAGAAATATACACCTATTTTTTATTCATTTGGCACAGCTGACCATAATGCACTTTCTTATTCTATGCCTTTTAGCTGCTGCTTTCACTTTCCATCTGAGATACTCTTCATTTTTACATTTCCCCTCTTGCCATGCTACACTTTGGTGGCTGGGAAAAAAAAAAAAAAAAAAAACAAAAAGGGAAATATAACACTGACATATATTTAAAAAATTATGTTCCCTGTGGACAGCAAACAGAACTTCAAAGGCCACGGATCACATATGTATTCACACCATTTATACTTATATGTACATATTCTGGTAAACAAATGACAATTCTTTCTTTTGATGGGTTAGAATGGCACTCGATCTCATTAGAAGAGCTATGATTGGACAGTGCATAACAGTCTCTATTGATAGGCTAGCTATGGACAGTACAGAGAAACATCTACCTTGTGGCCATGTCAGTACATGCAGAAACTTTATGCATACTGTTGGGAACGTATGGGGGAAGAATGAATACAAATCGTGGCCAGAGGCTTTTAGACCAAAATCAAACCAATGAACAACCAATGAAAACATATTTGTACACAAATGCTGATTTTAATTATTTGTGTCTTCAGAAGCACTATTTTCACATCTTATTCACCTTCACTTATGCTGTAAATAAATTCAGTATAGGGTCAAAATAGCACTAAGCAATTTATATCAAGTTACCAAGATCAAAATAAGATAAAAACTGTCAGGTAAATAACCCCATTATACAAAAATGTGCATGCTTAAAAAACAGCATACCTTTTCAAACCTTCTCCATTTAGGATATCTGATTCTGACACATCCTGATCTTCCTTGCTTTCCTCCATGCCTGCCTCCTGACATGTCAGTACCACTTTAGAGGCAGCCTGAAAGTCAAAGGAAGTCTCTATGCAGGTAACACATAACACAATTTGCAGCTGTGATTCTTAGGATTTGAAAGTCTACAAATATAAACCTTTTGTTTAGTTGACTCTTCTTATGTTAGATAAGACCCAATGTTTAAATTGTTTTTAAGCCCAGGCAGTCATCTCACTAGTGCTTTTATATCAAAATATAAACGAGTCCCAGTTTTTTTATGGCACCATCTGTGAATGGTGAAATTTTTCACCATTTGCTCACCATGTTCAATACATACATTATGTGACAATATTATATGGCATAGAAGTATGCCAACTTGTTAGAGTCTTTGCCCTAAGCAATGCACAGCTATTACTTGGAGCATTTTTATTACACAGGCTTCCACTACTGCAATAAAAATTAGGGCTTTTATTTGGTCTTGGGTTCCAATAAACTCCATTTTTCTCCTTCAATACACCGGTTTCTAACATAGATGATAAGAAAAATGACTAAGCCAAATCATATAGTTACTGCACACCTTCAGATGCTTTCATATATACTTAATTGTACAAAGGTACTTATCGAAAGGAATATTTTTTTATTTGCTGTGCAAATAAAAAATAATCAAGAACTGTTGAGAGGCATATAAATATATTCAAAGAGCCCAACACATTTATCATACCGTGAGTAGGAAATCTGATGGATGAACCTCGAGGAAGGAATCTAGGAATGCCTTGACACTCTCCACAAGATGATTAAAACTGAATTGGACAAGGAATGGGTGGTAGGCATCCTTCTTATTCACAATTACAGACAGCTTCATTTTTAGGTTCTGTGGAAGGGGACAGGGAAGCAGGAACAATATTTTAAAGAAATAAAAATCCCATCAATAATAAAAATCAACATCATACATTTTACATTCTATAAATAAATGTAATTTAATTAACTAAGCTTTCACCATACTGGATGCATACCACACATTTCCAATCAAATATCAGATAATCTACAAGGTTATGAAAAAACCACCAATTCTCTATCACCAATTTCTAGATTATTGTAATATTTAATTTTAAAGTATATTAATATATTAACTACCTTATGAATTTTTGCCCAGTCTAAATTGTGAATTCTGTGCTCAGGAATATCCCATTGTGTTGTTTTCACTGTGTCAGAAATATTCCTTTTCTGCTGTTACATAAAAGAGGATGGTGGGCTGTTCAACACATGGCCATCTTCTGCGAGAGAGCGTGTGTGGGTGCTTTTGATAACATTCACACCACAGGACATGTGCACTGTATTACAATAACAGTGTAAAAGAAAACACCAACACCTCACATTTTTTTCTCCTATAGCTCAACATATTTATTTAACCCCTTAGCCACAGAGAACACTTACAATTTGTCATTCTAGTTGATAAATGGAATAGGCAGTGAGGGGAGAAAGCTGAACATCTTGTGTTGAAAAGGCCCAACAATTGCTATGACAATATACAATGCAGTTGTAAATGCTTGATAAATGACAATGATACATAATACTGCATTGTTAATCAATGTAAGTACATATTAATTACATTGTTATGGAGGTGGCCAAAGTCCAAAACTCCCCATATTACAATATATGCTGATAAAAGGGTATATTTAAAACAGCAAGAGTCCTGTTTGTACTGTCTTAGAGATTCAAAACCCTGGTGCCTCCAGAAAAGCAACAATGACAATATCTTCTGAGGAGGTATAATGTCATTGTTAAAGCTTTCAAACGTTTCAAATTCTGTATGACAGTTCGTATTGGCAAAGTTATTCCTAGTTTTTTCTACAGTACTACAACTCAAAAGGGGAGCAAGGAGGTGTCTGTCATGGACAAGATTGGTAGTATAAGCAAGTAGAAAAGGTAAAACAAATGCAATTTTCACTTTTTCATTTTCTTTTTTGTTTTTATTTATTTGCTAGCCTTTTATTTCTATAACCACAACAATTAAAAACAATTATTTGCAACATTTCTCCTACTTTTATAACTACGGACTGACAAGATAATAGAGGTGGAAACCAATACATATCAAATACACCATGATGCTGCACTCTTTTCCCATTACCTAGTAACAAGTAGACCCCTCGAACTGGTGCAACATGTATAGACCAGATATGGAACAGGAAGTCTACAGTACCATTGCTAGCCTGAAAATCATATAGGTACCTCTGTTATCTGACATTCGTCCATCAGCCATTTCAGGACCCACGAGGCCATTGTATCACTTCCTTGCTGAAGACAAACTCCTATGGACTGACATAACAGTACAGTAATATACAAGTGCCGTGCAACTTCAATGCAAACCTTTATATACACACAACAAACATGTTGAGCATAATTCACTGGCAAGACCGGTTTAACATGGACAGCATTAAGAAGTGTGTCATTTGGTGAGGTAAAAATCCTGCATTTTAACATACCTGGTAACTCATCATTAAATGCTAGGAAATAAAGGCAAGCATGACCACACTAACCTGGATAAACAGGAGATTCTTTATTTTTTCATAGGTGTCTTTATCAATCAACACATCACTGATGGATTCCCAGATGGACAAAGCAGACATCAGTGGTGTAACCTGCTTATTATGCTCAAACTGGACAGCTGTGAGGAACGGATAAAACAGACACTGAAAAACATACAGCATACAACACCCCCACATTAAAATCTTGAAATTGCTACTGTTTTAAAGAAAAACATCCAATGTTTTAAGGTATCACTCAGCCCATTGGGAACCACTTCCAAGACTAATACCTCAAACGTTACTATACTTGATTCACACTATTACATTTATTAGATAGCGGAGAAGCCTAACGTGCATGGGAATCGGACAAAAGTATGCAATGCATTTCTTAAGTTTTGCAAAATTGAGAGATGGAAGAAACGTTACTTGGTTACACAGCATGGTAAATCCAGTATAAATGATTCTGACATAATAAACAACTACTAGCCAGTTCCAATGACATGCTACTGAAATGACACGGTGGTGTGGACAACATAAACAAAAATGTGACATTTACCAAGTTTCTTGCCATTTACAATACGTGAAAGGAAGCCACAAAGTTCAATCTTTGTTTTCTCGTCTTTGCCTATCTTCTGAGATCCCTCAATCATCGCTGGGACAGAATGAGACAAAAGTTAGAATGTGTATAATTGAAATGAACAACGATTTGATTTTGTTAAAATTTTCTGTTAAACCAGAGGCACTTTTCTACAAAAGACATGTTTAGTGACCACATTCAGCGACGAATCACTAATAAACCTTAATGAGGATTACAGAAAACTTTTAAGAATGCGAATTACACACTTCTGTGGCTATATCGCTATAGTTAACATTATTAGTGTTAGCCAGATAATTACAACAATGTAGCGTTAACGTCAGCTGTTTTAAACTAGTTAGCTAGATAGCTGATTCTATCTTAGCTTTTCATTTATTTATGTAACCTACTGATATGCCACTATTACGCAAGAAATCTAACGTTAGTTAGCCTTGGGTCGTACCTAGCCATGCATCGATACTCTGAGCGAGTGCTAGCCCATTACAACGGATATTAAACTTGAAGTCATGACTGTTAGTCTTAATAATTTGGAACAAGGTAGCTAACATAGTAGCTATATGTAAAATATATCAAATTACCTTGTAAGCTATAAATGGTTATAAAACATCTCGCTAGTTAGGATGGCTAGGAAATAGCGTTACCTTCTAAAGACTTCAACGATTGAGTGAACTCCAAATATTTCTCTTCCTTAAACAAACGACAGACAGAAATGAATAAAAAGTCTATCATCCAACGTCTGGCCACCTTTTCAACCTCTGAAAAAGCAACACTGCCATCTGTATTCCTTGTAGTCCCACACTCCTCCGGAGTATCACTCTCCATTTGTTTTCGATGGCTAACACAACTAACTTTTTCAAAAATCGCGCCGTTTTTTTATATAAAACAATTACTGTGCTTCGTATCAATAGCGACATCTGTCGTCTTGGAGTAACATCACATGCCATGACCCAAACAAGGGGTAAACAAAACAATAGA
The DNA here is from genome assembly GCA_022829145.1 of Albula goreensis. Lineage (NCBI taxonomy): Eukaryota > Metazoa > Chordata > Actinopteri > Albuliformes > Albulidae > Albula > Albula goreensis. The sequence goes on from CM040756.1 coordinate 16,306,368, forward strand.
CTGTCACAATATACAGATATTTGATAATTTATTAAACAATAATAACTTTATTAAAGCCACAAAATATTAGTGACATTGGGACACACTTTAGGGAAGCGTAAAAAAGGCTCAGGTAGTAAACGGCATGAACCATGAACCTTGGCTAGACCTTACACATGGTGCTTCAGGCCAGTGCCATTCCATTCACAGAAGATGGTCAAGAATCTGCAGAAGCAAAATACAACTGCCATTACCTAACCAAGGGTAATGTGTGTGTGTCAGTCATTGCATTCTGTTGTATTAGGTCCTCCCATCTATGCAACCAGGCACTCATCAGCAGTCATTAGTCACACACACTGTATAATTCTGTTCTGACTGGCCCTAGCTCTCCCTTAGGACTGTGTTGTCTGTAGTATGTAAAATGGTCACTGGCTTGTCGGGAATTGAATCTTCAGCCACAGTAGAATGTAATGGGCACAAGCCTTGCTTTATAAAGCCAACCATTAATTTCTCGTGTATTATTAAAGTTTTTACTCCATTACCTTTCCCATACAATTATTAGACTTCCCAGACAATTAACTGTATTTGCTTTTTGTTTTTTCCTCCTTTGTAACCATTTGGCCGTGAGTACATGGACTCCTCACTATTTCCGTTACCTCCTGAGTCCCTCTTAGTACAAGCTGCTCATCCCCTTAGTGCAAGCTGCTCGTCCCCTTAGTGCAAGCTGCTCGTCCCCTTAGTACAAACTGCTCATCCCCTAAGTACAAACTGCTCATCCCCTTAGTGCAAGCTGCTCATCCTTTTAGTACAAGCTGCTCATCCCCTTAGTACAAGCTGCTCATTCTCTTAGTACAAGCTGCTCATCCCCTTAGTACAAGCTGCTCATTCTCTTAGTACAAGCTGCTCGTCCCCTTAGTACAAGCTGCTCATCCCCTTAGTACAAGCTGCTCATTCTCTTAGTACAAGCTGCTCGTCCCCTTAGTACAAGCTGCTCATCCCCTTAGTACAAGCTGCTCATTCTCTTAGTACAAGCTGCTCGTCCCCTTAGTACAAACTGCTCATCCCCTTAGTGCAAGCTGCTCATCCTCTTAGTACAAGCTGCTCATCCCCTTAGTGCAAGCTGCTCGTCCCCTTAGTACAAACTGCTCATCCCCTAAGTACAAACTGCTCATCCCCTTAGTGCAAGCTGCTCATCCTCTTAGTACAAGCTGCTCATCCCCTTAGTACAAGCTGCTCATTCTCTTAGTACAAGCTGCTCATCCCCTTAGTGCAAGCTGCTCGTCCCCTTAGTACAAGCTGCTCATCCCCTTAGTAGAAGCTGCTGAGAGCTGCTCATCCTGGTTTTGGTAAGGTGAATTTTTAATTTTCATTTTGTTAACTATTAATCTTATTCTTATTCAGTCTGTAACTAGTACATGAAAGATCCAAGGACAGTATTCTGGGAATATTTCAATACTATTGACTTGTAAATGTTGACAAAATTTTGGGTATGATGGGTAAAATCAATTGCATCCAGTTGTGCTTGTGGAGTTTTTGTTCAGAGTACCCAAGGTAAGGTTGTCAAAGTACATAATGTATACATTCCAAATACTTGTATTGCTATAAGCTATAATTACTTTTTTTTTTACACCGGTATGAATTCTTTGACCAGTTCTATCACAAGATCAGTTACTGTTCATAAATATGATCACGTTGATACTAAAAATCTGTATGAAAGGAATTAACTTCCATGTTATCCCAGTAACAAGGGTATACACTGCTGTAGACAGTATATTCTTTACATTTAACTGCTACTTTGCTGTTGGTAGTAAACCCTGTTTTGAAGTCAACATAAATGAACAGAGACATCCAGAGCATTGTGTGGTGAGTGACATATAATGTGATGTGTCCACGACACAACAATTATACAGAAAACCTGTGACAATCGGGAAGTTCTAATCATCACTGAAATCAAATCTGCACTATAAATCATAATCAAACTTCTAATCTGCTCAAATAAAAATTAAAATAGAGCATATAGAAAACATCTTGGAATACAGGAAAACACATGTCTGGATTTAAAAAGGCAGTGTAGACCAGAGCATTTTTTGCTTTGGTAGAAGTCTTAACATGAGTTGAACAAAAATATTATATGGCCTACTTACTAGGATGTACCTGGGCTGCTTTCTTCTAAAATTCAAACTGTGTTTTTGTCTTAATGTCAGGCAGACTGGCATCTTTATAATGTGGATTTCAATGAAGAAACAGTCTTAGTAATTGTGGACATGCATACACTGAACTGTAATGTAATGCCATGTAATGTAAGTGGTCCTTTTCACCTAGAGCTGAATATGATGAAGTACCACACAGAGACATGATAGATGTGGAGAGGACACTGCACACAGTTGAGATATATACACATTTATTTGTTATCCTGCATATGCTAATTGACTTAATTGGGAACAATGCTGTTTATCTTTACAGAAATGTTGACATACATGTACCATAACAAAGTCTCCTGTGGTCACATAATCGAACAGACTACTACATGCATAAAAAGATGCTGATTTGTACAGAAACAGTCTGCAGCTCAGAAGTATCTATGGATACCCAGTTACATGATAGAATCCTTTAAAAAAGAAAAAAAAATAGGCAGGATAAATGAGGACATGGGAACATACAGTATACTGTAACAGGTATGCATCTGAGGGCTGACTGTAATTCTTGGGTGACACAAACACGGTGAAGTGAGATTTTTAAATAAACATGAAAACACTCTGAATGATTTAAGGTTTCACAAATAACTTCTGATAGTCCTGTGAGATTACAACATTGCTGCACAGGCATTTTGAAGTGAACTCACAGAGACAATTTCATCATTCACTTCCTTTAAAAAGAACAAACCATTCAGAAGTGGATTCTCTGTATTCTTATCAATCAAATTAAATAAGTTCCAATGTTGATGTGGAGACTAGTGTAAAAACTGAACACAACAAACTAAAATACAACCTTAAGAGCAAATAATAAATCTCAAGGGAGACATTTTCATGGAAGTCAACAGAGTAAAAAACCCTCTATCAGCGGTCATTTGTTAATCCTTTTCTTTTACATTTGTCATCAGATTGTGAGAGATGTTAAAAAGCCAGCCCTTTGAAACTTGAAGTGGCATGAACCTTTTCATCCTCTTGCTCAGTGTTCAGCACAATGAAACATTCATGTTTCAGGGGTCGTTTCATCATACTGACATTAAATTGCAGGGAAACTGGTGATAAAATGATACAAATAATACAAATGAACAATTCCAACAATTTGGAGGTGTATGATCTTGAGTAATGTTGACTAGGGTTTAAGTGTAAAATGAAAACACAACACTTAGCAGGGCTTTGGTTTGGGTGGGGGATATACTTATAATCACATTTATATGTAAGTATTGTCCTACTAGTTACTGAGCCACAGTCTTCATCCATTCAGTCCCCACGTTGGCAACCATAGCCGTCTGTGATATAGAGTGAGGGAAGGTCAGAAGGGCATTAGATCCCTTACTCTGTGTTCCGTGATGAGATACAATCCCATTTACACATCCTGTATTTGTACACCCACCCTATTGGCCCTGGCTTGTGTGCACATGCTCAGTCAAAAGGGAAAAAGACAGGTGGTTTGCCATTTTGTCTGCAAATCAGATTTACCCTCTGGTAATGATTGAACTTTCTCAGTTCCACCTCAAACTGTGCAAAGTATCCAAAGGGACCATGTGCCCAGCACCCTGACAGAAAAAGTGTTCATTATTTTCCTGGTAGAGTGTGACAGGCGAAAGGGTGTGTGTTTATGTGCAATATTCAGGAGTTACACGGTACCTCTGCAACCCAGATTGCCCTGATATTAATATATCGCTGACAGAACTTTTAAAAAACATGAGCTAGTTGACATTGCCTGTAAACCAAAAATGAAACTATACTATTAGAACTTCTGCGAGTTATACAAAACCTGAGAACTCAACAATATTACTATTACCTAAAATCCTGATTTCTTCCTATAAAAAATTAAAATTTTCTGTACAGTGCTATATGAACAAAGCCAAATGACTCTTAGCCTTCTCATAAATTCCTGTTTATGAAAAGGCACACGAAATTTCAACCACCACATGGTAGGAAATTGTGGTCGTGCTTGATTTTGGTTTAGAAAAAATAGAATAATTTTTAATATTAGTTCATTCACAAAAGTAAAATACTTTATTAATGTGTGGCATTATATTCAATGATGAAGTACTTGATTTTCTGAGGATTTATAAAAGCACCTCACAGTCGTGATAAATTCCTAAATTCCTTAGCAAAATCTGACTTGAGGTGTACTGTTATCCGATAGCTGAGTGACTTATGATAGCCACCCAGTATTGAAAAGTAAAATCATCTATTGAACATATTCACTGTGAGAAGGAGGGGTAACACTATTGGTTCATTCAATATTAAAGATAAATTTTCAGAAAAATACAAGTGCTGTTTATACCTATACACTTACAAATCCACTGGACTGTAATTAAAGTGCCACGATTCTTGGCCTGCATAGACTGCAGTATACTGTATTGCACTTTCCATTTCGGTACAACTGGGCGAAAGAATAAAATGAATCCTCTTCACATCAGTCTTAGCCAGGATTTTGCTGCTTTCTTGAACACATCACTGTGTTTTAACACTCAGCCAACTGTCATGCCAATGCAAGATGCATTTTCCAGCAGTTTTGGAAGAAAAGGCAACATAAAACATTTTTTTTTTCAAAAGAGCTACAAAGTAAAACTTTGGGTTTAAGTTCAAAATTGGTTTAGTCCACAGAATAACCCTAAAATTTACATTCCAAGACACAAAAGCAATACAAAAAAAACAAAACAAAAACAGGAAAACAAACAAACAAAACACTCAGCAGGATTAGACACAATTTCAGTTGAACAGACAGCTAATATGATTTGTATATCTGAGAGCAGCAGGTATGATGCTGTTACAGTCTGAGAAGAAAATAAAAACAACTCAACACTCATGCCATTTACTCAATGCTATCAATGTGCTTAAACAGTTACGCTTTACAGATGAATGCTTGAAGATAAGAGCATGATGATACGCTTCGTTTGGTCCTCTGCCATTACAAAGTATATTATCTGGCTATGTGATAAGGTAGAACACTGAGTAGTCAACAGATCTATGAAGCATGTGTAAGAATTAATGACCAGACATATTTAAGTAATTAGGAGGTTAAAATGTACTGGAACATCACAGTTCTACTTGCAAGCCTCTATATTTCTAGTTTACATACTTTTGTCTGTGATTAATATAACTGTAAGAAGAAATACACATCCGATATCTGTGCATCATTAAAAATCAAAACGTCTCTGGTGACATTTTATTGAAATGGAAGCATGTTTTCAAACAGCTTTCTTCACTTAGTCCTCCCTTTTGCAACCATATCTAAATACAGGTAACAACAATAGATATAATATGACATTTATTAGACTTATTGATGGTATTTGGCAACTATATAAGAAATTGGGTATGCGAGTAAGAGTATTCCTATTCATGATAACATACATTTCTGGTCATTAAGTCTAAGTTTTATGATCATGAACCAATTGGAAAGCCTAACCATAATGCAAACCAAAGATAATATGTTACTGTCAATACATAAATATTAAAATCAACAAAATCATTACATCATATTAATGGGACAAATTGCATTTCCACAGAGAGTAATGATATGTTTCCATAGGTTGCTACTTTGCAACATTTTCTGCAGCCTCATGAGAAAAAATCTCTCCCACTCATTGTTATTTCTTTTGTCATTCTGTGTGTTGTCATTACCTAGGCCACCACCATATTTACAATGATACGCTTTCAGCAAACTAAGCACCTTTGAATTACATTTTTAAATGCATGCTTTTAAAGATTTGTCCCTCTTTGTGCATTTCTTACAGTAGCTAGAAAAGGTTTAACTGTACAGATTCATTAAAAATGTCTTTATACTGTGATATTTATTTATATATATATTTATATATGCGCTCTTAATTGAGCTGTCTTTTGAACCCACTGTTTTCAAGTCTTGTCTGCATTGGCAGCAGTCTTGTTTAGTTGTTTTTCTTGACTAACAGTGACACAATCAAAAGGGACTTATCATGCCATGCAAAAATATCTCTTTCTCTACATCAGTATGTCCTTTTTCCAAGAGACTGAGGCTTTCAGCAGGTCTGCAGTTCACACCATCATACTCCACAGTCACATGCTAGTTTCACATGTGGGGGATAAGCTGCCGTCCCCTGGCCTTATATGGATCTCTGGTGTAAACATGTGGTTTTCAACTTTGTGTCCACTTTGGTTACTGTCAGTCTTCCCTTCCCCTACAGCACAGACCGCACCTTGGGTGCAGTTCTGGGAGGTTGGCTCTAGGGAGGTGGGGCTGATGGCAGCACTGGCTTCCTCCGTGTGGTTCTTCCCCTTGTGGTTTTCGCTGGAAGGCCTGTGCCCCTCCTGGCCCTCTTCCCCCTCTTCCTTGGCTTGACCCTCTGGAATTAGAGCCCTTTCCTCCCCATCTGGAGCATCATTACTGGGAGACTGAGGTGGCTCTTCCTGAAGAACTTGCCCTGGGGTGTCCGAATCTGGGCTGGTGCTGGAGGAGGCCTGCTCCTCTTGAGGGGAGTCATCCTCCAGCAAAACAGTGCCGATGTGCTCGGGTGACGAGGGCGTAGCATCTGTGGTTAGGGGGCTGGAGGTGCTGGGCGGTGTGGGTGGGGCCTCTTCAAGAGGTTCTATGAAGTTGACTTTGAGACTTTTTATTCTTTCTGGATTGTTGACCCTCAAAGAGCTCCTGATGGTTTCCACCGCCATGTTAAAATTATGTGCACCTTCTATTGGTGAGCATGCGCCACTGTCCGGACTGTAGGGGACAAACTGGAACAGGTCACCTTGGAGGCTGGTGCCTGAGCCGCCCTTCTCATTGGAAGGGCCTGGCTGGCTGAGATCCAGAGGGGGAGGGGGCTTTGGATGTCTCACTTGTGCCTGTGTCACTGTCACCTGTTTTGCCTCAGGGAAATCATTTGCACAGATTGAAAAGGTGTCACTGGTCAACGTGCTTTTAACATCGGTGATGGCCCTCTCATTTAGCAGTGGTTCTGAGGCCAACGGGACCTCTTTCATTTCCAGTTCCACTTCCTGTTTGGGAGCCTGTTCAGGCTGTGTCCCCACCATAGTGTTAAGATTTGTGAAGGACTGAGATTTAGTCATCTGGTTGTACATTTCCTCCAGTTTCCGAGCGTTCAAGTGCTGTGGGCTGCCACCAGGATTTCCAATATGTTCTTGAGATCCCAACTGAACAACTTCCTGATATTTTTTGTCAAAAGACTTCAAGCTGGCATCAGACAGTGTACGCATAGGCATACCCCATCGAGCTGGAGAAAGGTGGTTGTCAAGGGAGCGCTTGTCTTCACCTTTGTCCACTACGACATCCATTAACTCCATACTCCGAGCAAATGCATCCTTCAAGTTCATAGATACAATGCTTCCGTTCCTCTTTGCACGCTCCAAGGCCTCCCGCCTCTTGATGGCTTTCTCCTGCCGTTTCTGCTCCTTGTAGAACTCAGAGAAGTTGTTCACAATGATGGGGATAGGCAAGGCTATCACCAACACACCTGCAATACAGCAAAGCCCACCGACTATCTTGCCCAGCAGTGTTTGTGGATAAATATCACCATACCCTACTGTTGTCATAGTGATGGTAGCCCACCAGAAAGAAGCAGGGATACTGGTAAATTTTGTGGCATCCTCATCTTTTTCAGCAAAAAATACCAAGCTTGAGAATATCATGATTCCCATGGCCAGGAACAATATTAGCAGACCTAATTCATTGTAGCTCCGGCGAAGTGTAAACCCTAGAGATTGCAGTCCTGTGGAATGTCTGGCCAGTTTAAGGATCCTCAATATTCTCATGATTCTGAATATCTGGACCACGCGTCTCACATTCTGGAACTGGAGAACGCTCTTGTTCGACTCAGTCAGAAATATGGTAACATAGTATGGCAATATAGCCAACAAGTCAATGACATTCAGAGGACCTTTGAAAAACTTCCACTTGTTGGGTGAGGATAGGAAGCGTAGGAGGTACTCCATAGTGAACCAGGCGATACACACAGCTTCAACGTGTGCTAGCTGGGGATTGTCGTTGGCCTGGCCGAACTCATCAGTCACTTGCAATTCAGGCAAAGTGTTCAATGACAATGCTATCGTTGACAGCACGATGAACAGAATGGATATGATGGCCAACACCTGCAAGAAACAAGAATTATGTTAGCCTCATGGCACTACATTTGTTTCACTGCATTAGACATGCTAAATATACACCAATAAAAGAGTTTTAAAATTCAAATCATCTTACACAATCCATTAGACATTCCATTTACAAAAGTAACAGTTTAAGAGTTTTTCTGTTCATACATCCCCATACTATATTCTTTTTACTGAACTTTTACTCTCATATACAATGGCATTCAGCCACACCAACAAATACACAAGTGTGTGCTCCTTTCTGTACCATTTTTGTCAGTAATAAATGCAGCAAATACAGTATTTTAGAAAGAATATTCATAAACAGCAAATCGTAAAAAAGTGTTTTAATGAATCGTCTTGGGATTTTATATTTAGCTATTTAACACTGTTTTTTGAAATAAAGACATTAAGGCAACTATATGTGTGCTTTATCAATTTGACATTCTCCAACTGCTGAACTCGTCATATTGTGTTGGCATCAAAGTTACACTGTCTTCAAATTCTGAACCATAATGATCTCTTTTAATATCCAGTGGACTTTCAAAGTATATTATTATTGCCAATGACAATATTTTGATTGTCATTGGCATTTGGCTGTTTACACCACTGACATTTCCATGCAGAAACCAGCTGCCCATGATACATGTTTTGATAATCTTGGGTGGAGATTAGGGGCATTTAAATCAAGATTTACTTTATGTGAACTGTCAAAGTAAACCTCAGCTGCTCTGACGATGTAAGGAAAATAAATAAATAAGTAAGTAAAGCCAGTGCTGAGAATAACACGTACAATTCCTTTGATTCCCTGTGTTGCATGGACTGTGAATGAATAAGGTTGCACTCCATGTGCATTACAAGCAAGAGGCTGAATGAGGTGACAGGAAGAGCAGGGGATTACAGGATGACAGAAAATGAACGTGTGGGCGGAATGGGTGGGTGGAGGGTTAGTGGCCTTTTAGAACCTATTGACCGGATGCCACTGATGCTTATCCTCTTTTTACAGGTCAAAGACAAGATCTCCTGCATCTGCTTACCCAGATCTGAGAGTGGGATGACTCCACAGAGCGCACAGACACAGCAGTATGATCATAGGAGAGAGGGAAAATTCTCAGCCAAGACCAAGGGCGACACAGTTGTGTAAGGATGTCAACAAAAAAGATGTTAAGAATATGAGGTATATTTACATAAGCTCTTTTTTTGCATACGTTTCCTCTGTAGCAACGCAAAATTCCAGTCCACTATCATTGAAAGTTGGCTGATCTATAATTCAATGGTCCTCGTCACATGGACATAGCATCTGCCTCTCTGCTTAAATTCATCTCTGTATCTATGTCTACTCCAGACCATAATCCTGCCGAACAATGATTATCAGAGCTCCAATTTTTCCACATGGTTGCATTTGAAGTATGACAGAGGTAGAGGACAGATTGACAGAGGCAATGTCAAAAATATTAAGAATGAAACTAAGGATTAAGGGCCCATCATCAACAAGCACTATAGACTTTGTTTGTATTCATTTCTGCGCTGTACTTTTCTGAACATATAACACATCCAGCAAGTGATGCAATATAGATCCAGGTAGCCTCTTTTGTTATATTACAAGTTAATCTGTACTGTAAATATGTAATTAACAAGTAGGGTGATAACCACTGCACATTGTGTAATCTTTGCACTGCCACTACGGACAAATTTACACTCTTCTGAATAGGAAGACATTACAGTTATGGCTGGGATAAAAGCATTACTATGACCTATAATGTGAACTATTTAGATATTCATCAGTTGCCACATCATTTTGATATAATAATTATAACCATAATCAACCATGGATGATTTGTTAATCATTTCAGCATCATGCAATGGTGGACATAAACATTAGCAGTGTTAACTGCTTATACCCATGAACAATGAGACAAGTCACTCTCCACTAGGCAGAGCAGGAGTAATGACATAATCCTGAGAGCAACCAGTAACTGATGTGCTGTGAGTGTTGGCTTTTTAGTCTCAGATAGACAGATATCTTTATGTTCATGCTGTTCCCTCTGAAACAAAGTGGAATGGAAACTCAATTAATCTGCCAGGGTCAAAATGCCATTGGCTGGGTAAGGCCTTACTCTGACTAGGCAGGAACAATACAGAAAAATCTCAGGTGAATATTGACATAAATTTAGCAAACTTGAAGTGACAGGACCACCACATGCCCCATCCACCACCAACATCACACCCCAATCAATCATGAATTAGACCTGAGCTAGGGCTGATGCAGAGAAAGCAGAGAAAGTTTTCAGCTAAGTGGTGTGGTATGATTTTAGAGAGTTTGGTGTGCTTCTGACCTTGGCAGTAACAAGCTGCTCACCCTTCCCCTCTAACTGCTGCTTAGAGCTACCTTGATTCCTAATCGCATTTGCAACATTTCCACAACCCAGAGATTTCATCAAGTTGAGGAAACCAACACTGTTTCTGTGACGCATACCTGCCATGCTGAGAAATCTGATGTTACACTTACTGCATGTTCAAGAGCTAACAGCTCAAAGTGTTTAATTAGAGAGGAATTTAATCAAGCTCGAGTGAACCTATACTGTGCAGTACAATTAACCTCAACGACTCCTGCAGTAGTGGTTGTCTTGTGTTACTCGTATCTTACATAAAACAAGTTATAAAACATATATTTATGCGCATATGTATTTCATTACTTCAAACACCACAGATACATTTCAGTTTTACTGCATTGCCCAATGGCTAACTGCAGTATACTTCATTAACATATCCAGATAAGTTATTCCATACACATCAAGGAAAAACCCCATGTACCAAATTCTGAACTGGACTACAGTATGTAATCTTTCCCTTAGAAGCAGCACACCCACGCTCCCCATGCTTCAGAGAGATGTAGCCGTAAGTAAGTACAATAATGTTCACTGCTTAGCGTAAACCCATTAGCAGCTCGGCCACCCGGGCCAGTATGGGAGTGCAGGAGGAAACTGTCGCGATGATCTGAGGACACTGCAGTGTCACCATTGACCCTCAGTCTCACCCTCCAGCAAACACTGTGACAAATGTCATGTCCTTCTCATTTCAAATTCAGCTTCCATTCAATGCCATTTTTTGTCATTTTTTTACAGAGAGATCAAATACATAGACAGACATGTAAATTGAAACACACTCATCACACACATGCTACGTTATACACATGTACTTATCACTCACACATGCACAAGCAAAGAAACACACGCACGCACACACGCACGCACGCACGCACACACACACACCTAATACTAACAAATGATTTTTTGTCTATGACATTCACCTTGTTTCCATGAACTATTTAGGGGTGGCTTGTATTAACCTTCTTTAATTAACTGAGAGTTGGTAAGAGGATCAGTTACGGAGGATGGCTCTCCTTGCACATGATCTGCATCCATGTCAAAGCTTTCAATACTGTGTGCTCTCAGTGCTGTTCCTAATCTCCCAGGGAAACAATATACCCAGAAACTGACCTGGGATCAGCCCGCCAGGACATTTCTCAGACGACTCAATAATGCTAATGCCTCTGAACAGCAACACTTCAATAGCCTCAGCACTCATTACACAGCCTGTAAGTCAGCGCCATTCTCATAATGGCATCTGCATTACGTTGGCATGTGGCAGGTTTTGGATCACCACGGAACACTACAACAATGTCAACTATAAGGATGAAAAATATAGAGTGACAACAATGCCAAGCCACTAAAAAAGAATAAAAATACTAATCAAAGACAGGGATAAGAGGTACATGGCCATCTTTGCCAAAGTTAATGTATAGTCCTCTAAAATTGTCATGTATTCTGCTTGTGTCACTTTTGTCACCGGTAGTCAAACTAGCTTAACAAAGAAGCTATGAAAATAAATCACAAAACACTCTGAATGATAACATTTACCACATTAACCTTCTGTGCAGAACTGACAGCACTCTGCTTTAATGGCCCAGTGGTTTTTTTACTTGGCCTGTCTTTATAAAGTCAGAGTTGTCAGCAGAGGGTGAGGGCAGATTGGTTGAGACAGAGAGATAATGACTTGTTAACAGTAGTTCTGATGAGCTGCTACATGCTCTTAGAGTCAAAAGCCATTCCATGTCTGTTTGACACAGCAATGCAGAGCGTCACTGCACATATTGGAAGACGTATCAGATGTTTTCTTAAACAAATACCATGGTGTTACTAAAGACATACATATTATAAGATAATAGAGGGTTTGTAAAGGAATATCAGGGAGGCAGATTACAAGCAAAAAGTTTTTTTCATCTGCCTGCTTGTGCCTGGAATGCACTTCTACCACAGAAAGTTTTAGTCACAATACTGGGTAAAAACGGAACAAAAATATGGAATAATTATTCCTAGACAAAAAGGATTATGTTGAATTGAAACGCAAAATAGATACTAGTTTTCTATACACCAGGTAAACCTTTGTAATTCCCCAGCTTTATAATCACCCAGAGTAAATTTTTGTAACCTCTCAGACTTGCTTCTTCACCAGTGGGGTGCTAACCTCGATCTAACTGCTTGTCAGGGCAGACAGGCCTGAAGGTGCTGCGGGTTTCTCCTTTGGTGAATCAGTGTGGCCCCATCCAGAGGAAAATGACTTGTACCACACCGGCGCCTGTCTATCAGCCTGGGGAGGCTATTGATTGTGTACACATCACATTACGGACACTGCCAGGAGTAAGCACTGCCAAGCACATATTGATCAGCCACTTTGTACATTTATGGGCTTGATGCACCTTGAAGTTATCCACTTCGCCACCCCTCCCAACGTCATCAAATTGTGGCTGGATAAATTGAACTATTTCTCAGGTATGGTAATTTTCTGCTGCGGGATCAATTCCCATGATTACAGCTATGCTAATGGGAATTGATCACCTGCTGCAGCCTCCCTTTCTCTGACCGAAACAGATTGGATGTGATGATGCATCCTACGTGGGTTCGGAAATCACACCGTGCCAATTTGGACTCTGCATTTCCTCTTGATGTTTTGCCTCTGTGCAGCTCCACATCACCCTCTCTGGTGTTGTCACATTTTCTCTTCTCTTTTTTGCCCAGGACAGTGAGACACACATTTGTCCCTCTGTCCCACATCAGTTTCACCTGTGAGTTTTATATACAACTTAAAAAACAGAGGTATAAATTTAGGCTATGAGCCAGGCAAATCTTGTTATTCATGAACAACTGCCCTCAGAAACAAAATGTGGCTCTGACTAATTTTATTCTGGCAGACAAATGTGCCAGGAATGTACAACTACATTATGCTGCGGTGTCCACCACTGTCTGGAGCCACACTATCTTTTTGTTTCAACATAGCTTTACCAACTATCCTTTACCATGTATTATTCCGTCCATTAGCGTGTGAGGTGGGTTAGGGTTAGGTTATTTTAATAACATTGCCAAACTCAGTTGGGGCTAAATTTGATCTTTATTTGCAATAATACTAATTAAATTTTCACTTCACACATACTGTATGTTTCTTACTATGAATGTCTGCTGAAATATTATTAAATCAATCCTAGTTATTATGAATAATAATTATACAGAATAATTTAATAAAAATCAGACTTTTTCAGTTTGCTCTACTTTGTAAAATTGAAAAAAAGCCACATGCAGTACAATAGTTGTAGCATCCAACATTATCTTAATCTCATTATATAAATTAAGCCTGTTAATTATTATACCAGAGCCAACAAGCTGTTCATTTTATTTTGGCAACACCTAATTTAATCAATAATTACAGTGGATCCACCTCATTTATCTTGGTATTGGAGTGCATTTCCTTGTTACTGTATGGGCTGAAAAGAGTGACACTTGCTGTGGAATTTGTGACAGCTCTATCAGTCATAGTTGCTGTAATATAATACACACTAAAGACTTGTGGTTTTTTCCCCCTGCTGTGTAATACTGCAGAAAGCTGCATGGTACTGAAACATTATATGTATTGTCTTTTTTCTCAAATAGATATCACAGTGCTAATTGAGATATAATACCATGAAGAATATTCAAAAGTCCAACAGTAATGCTACAAAGTCTCCAGGTGATTACCTTTCCTCCATAAATACACTGTACCTGGGGAGGAAGCTTGTTCCAAAAGCTTATCATACAGCACCATTTGCCATAAAATTACATTAATTATGCCTCAAATTGATTCAGAAAAACCATTCCCTTCATGAGTTTATATTACAGATAAGAATGAGTGCATGCAAGAGATTCAAGGAACCTGTTAAATCTGTCACAGTGGGTGTAATGATTCTCTGTATCTAAATCAAATTGGCAGAGGGGGCAGGGCTGTCTTTTATCGCCAGGATGGACTAAGGCCCTCAGGCACCACATGAAGAAACCACGCACATGCACTTACGCAGCTTTCCCCCTTTACTGTTCAGCTGCTTCTCTACTAAAACCACACCTGGAAGGGACTGCAAAGATTATTTAATGACAAAAAAACAAACTGTATAAAAGTGCTTGGCGGAAAGCACCAAGCATTTAGCCATATAAGGATCAGAGTATGTCCTCAGCTTTCATTTGTCATGATTTTGTGTGCATTATTTTGACAGAATTGTTCAGGATTTCACCACAGAATTGTTGAATATATAACTCCAAACATACATTAACGCTGAATAATGATTTTTTTGTGGTCAGATTCAATATTTTAACTGCCCTGGATGACCCTGAAACAAATATTTATGTGATTCTACAGATATCGAGTCTCTGGTGGCAGGAGCCGTATCACTGCTAATGTTTTTCTCTTAAACCATTTGGGCATCAGGTCTCTGCCCCTGCAGTTCAGAGTTACTGTTGAACACGTTCTAGTTCACTTGTTCTGCTACAGTACGCAGCCATAACATTTTCTTTTAAAGTGCATTGGCAAATCCATTGTGTATTGCAGATGTGAGGCATGAATTGTATTTCTGCAACACCCTGAAAGGTTAAAGCAATGGCAGGCAATGTTCTCTCTGCGTGTTGCATGAAGACAAATGTTGCAGGTACGCGTCAGCAGGCTGCAGGAACATCATGCATGAGAATGGGAGAATACCACAATGCATTTGGCAATCATGGCCCAGCAGATGTGATTTCCACTCAGCATGCAGTCAATGTTTAATGGATAAAACAAACAATAACCACTGCAGTGGAAAAAGCCTGTTTTTTCAGGAGTTTTTTTTTTCAGGAAATAAGGCTGTCTGTGGGAATTCTCTCTGAAATTTCCAGTCTGCTGGTGACTGGGGAACAGAGCTGAGTGACTCCATGAATAGATGATGGCTGCTGTCTAATTGTGATTTCTTTTTAGGGGCCTCAATTCACACTTAGCCTGGAAACTGAATGCTGTGGAGTTGGACATGAGCAGCATTACGTTATGGGAATAGATGGCTTGAGGTTTTTTTTCTCAAGTTTCTCAGTTTGTATGCTGCTTTACAAATGATGAAACACATCATTTCCCTTAATTAGTATACAAACTGTCCAAAACAAAACAAACTAGTTATTACTATGGACAATACTATTAACTACAACAAAATGTTTGGGAAAGAGCTGTGTTCCTACATTCTTTCTATTACCAACACTTTCTCTACCTTCAGACAGGAGGCACGGTTCATGACACCATCTCCAGCTGTGTGGGCTGATGGGAAATGAAAGGAATCTTGATGAATAACAAATTCACACCCACTCCTGGTGGTGGCTTCCTCTTTAATTTGCTGGTAGAATATTCCATTCTACTGCAAGTATCTTAGTTTGTACTGGCATTCCATCTTGGAAAGGAAACAGTGTACATGCCATGGGGCCTTCAGAATGTCACAGCAGTCTCTGGGAGTCTGTGCAAAGCTCATGTATAAAGGTGCCTTAGTCTTGGTAAGGGACAGCCTGAGGTAGGAAGAGATGCTAGGCCTCTAAATCACTGACATTGCTTGCTGTCCACTATGGGTGTTTCCCATTTTAAGGAAATGAAAAACTCTTAAATTAAGTGTGATCTGTGTTTCCCACCATCTGCTCTCAGAGCTTGCTCAATCTATTTCAAGCCTGGACTACATTTGGGGGATACTGACTTTTTTGAAGGGAGAGTGGGTGAAGAAAGTGGAATTGTATAAAATATTTACCAAGTACACGATTGTGAATGCTTTTCCCCAAATATACTCTAACAGAATAAGCCACTGAATGTCTGTGTATGCTGTACAAAACTGTGGTGCAAAGTCTTCAGATAGTGCACTCCCACTTGCATTGGGGAGAAATGTTAAAAAAAATGGATACATTTTTTATTATTGGAAAGATGTCACTCCTAATCCTAATTTAGTAGATATAAAAAGGTGAAATAAAGTAAAACTCTCGAAACACCTCTTATGTCTCTTATGGACTCATGTATTTAAAAAAAAATGCAATATGTTTCTGAATGGAAACATATTGCCATGCTTGGAAAGCCACACCATTCAAGTGTCTTTTGGAGCTTGTGTGATTGTCACTGGTTCACCTAACACTGCAGGAGAGGCTGTGACACAGCTCTGGCTGTGGGGAGCATGACAAAGACAACCTTGAAAGGAAGGGAGCAGTGCAGGTCTAACAATAGACACCTTGTAGATATTTTTACACTGATTTAGAAAAGATCTGCACAGCTGGATGAGTCACACAAAACAAACAGGAGCTGCACAATCTTCAATGTCACGCATGAGCAATTCATTTCAGTCTGTAACTTTAACCTTGATGAAAATTAAATAGCTCCCCCCTTCCAATCAAGAATATTGATGTGGGTTTATTTTTAGGCTCAGCCAGGAGCCTTGGCTGCACGAAGACCAAATTAGAAATCCCTGTGCCTGTACTGTATACTGTAACATAGCCTGATCGTTGGACAGTGGATCTCTTTGCTTAGGGTAAATAAAACTACAAAAACCCAGTCTGTATGAAATTCCAAAACAGAAATAGTATCTATTTTGCTAAAACATATCAATTAATGTGACACTATTAAATATTAAGTGACAGTATGGATTTGAGATAGCTGTGGAGATTCAGCAGTTTCTGTAGTTTGGAGCAGGGAGCACCCGGAGCAGCCTGCACAGAGCCAATTCAGGGGACTGCCTCACTTTGTGATAGCCTCGAACATGCAGTTATGGTGTGGAAATTTCTGGAAATGAGATGATTGGGAGTAATGAGACCAGACTGGGAATGAGTCTTCCCATTGTCATTCCCATGTCTCAATTGCTTCAGAAACAGGGATTGCCTGTCTTCTCTGTCCAATCACTGGTTTAAAAGCCATTCCATGATGTTTATGACACAGATATTTCAGTGAGAGAAACAGAGCAGGTTTTATTGTGTCCTTCTAATGTGTCCTTTAGCTTGTATTGGGGGTGGGGAATCTCTACAGGGGATAAAGCAACTGCAGTACACCAGAAATCAGGAACAGGAACCTTGTATTTTCCTCAATTTCTAGTAAAATTTAAACTGATGCAGAATGGTTAATGTTTACAGCTTTTATTTATCCAGGTACATTGGATTCACTGTGTAACTTAGATTTAGAGCGTTACCAGGAATTAATTCGGCATTACTGGTATGTTGATCATTCATAGTACTCTGCATTTTTGGTGCTGCATATTGATTCATTCTCATTTCTATTGATGGTTGATTTACAACATTTGGCCTGAGTGTACATTACTGATCTGAATTAAGACATATTGCTGGTAAATCTATAAAAAGGATAGGAGAGTGCACCTTTTGTGCTGATTGCAAGGTAAACTAAGAATGCCTATT
Organism: Albula goreensis; assembly: GCA_022829145.1. NCBI lineage: Eukaryota > Metazoa > Chordata > Actinopteri > Albuliformes > Albulidae > Albula > Albula goreensis. The sequence goes on from CM040756.1 coordinate 16,324,369, forward strand.
TATTCTGGTTTCTAACTGCAATTCCTCTGGTGTGGTTTTCCGTGTTACTGGCTGACATGCAGGAAGCTCTATTCATCTCCCAGTGATGAAGCCGAGCTTCCCGAAACGCAAACAAAAACAAACACAGTGCTAGGTGTTAATATTCATGAGGAATCTCACAAATCACTCCACTGCTGAGCACTCTGCTCTGCCTCTTCAATTCAGACACGCACACACACACACACACACAGACACACATACACACACAAAGGAAGATCAACTACAAAAGGATTCCTCTCCAATGTGGCTCTGAAGATCATATCTAGAGCAATATCCTCACAGAAAGTTGTGCTGGAAACATTAAAAGTGAATTAATATTTTCTTTTTGCAATTGCTGATTGCCTTCAGAAAAGAAAGGCAGATACAGAGATGATATTTATGCACATTACGCATGCTGTTTCAGAGGCACATCCACAGACAAACATGAACTCCCATCTCACAGCCTCCCTCCCATCCTCAGCTGAGTACCATGTTACCCAGCCATTTTATGTAACCATGGATATGGTTAACCCCTGCCTGGATAAGAAACGCCACTGAATTTTGCTTTTAACACAGTTTACTAGTGGCAGAATTTGGGACGTCTGACAGAGGCATGTGCTGAGGTGTAATCTAAAGAGTGAATTGGAAAGGCATGTGTCTTTCTGGGCTCAGCAGTGTCGCCCCCAGCACAGAAGGGGGTTCACTTTCAAACACTGAGCAGAGGCTTTCTTGTGTGAATTGGGCTTGTTTTCAGATCACTGCAATGCGACCATCTTTTGAAAATATGACTCTTGTTTGCACTGCAGGCCAGTATGCTGTCTGTCAGCCTGCTGCTGTCAGAGTTGTATAGGAAGACAACACACAGCCCCCACCTGTGCACACACACACACACACACACACACACACACACACACAGCCATGGCACCAGAAAATACGATCGAGTAAAGCCAAGCCCCCGAGTTGTGGAACACAGTATATCACACCTCTCACCAAGCATCCCCCCTGCCGTTATAAAACAAGTGCAACGTTTGAAGAATAACCAGCTGAAATGTGTCTTATAGCTTATGACAGGCAGTTGCACAAATTTACCGCCTCTTTCTAAAAAGGCAAAAATGGGAAAATGAAATACTTCATCCCGATTAGTGCAGAAACTCCTTCTAGAGAGCTTATGTAATACACTTTGTTTTCCCACTCACAGTAATGTACACAAAATAAAGAATTTCAAATGAAACTTGTTTATTGTTCATACAAAGAATCTTAGCATAAGTACAAAAACTTCATTGTCCATCATTTCTGTTGTTCTGATGTCTAAGTTTGTGAAGTGACAATTAATAGAATTATCCCTGAAAAGTAATTGATAAGAACATCACCCAGATGGAGTTGAAATAATGAATGGAAGTGGCAGTTATGTTACATAACTTCAAAGCTTGATGTCATTATTTCACAGCTCTGCATACCGTGACACACAAGGTTTCTGCTGGAAGCTAAATATTGGATCGTGAGACTCCAGAGCCCAAATGTGCTCTCAGAGTTGTCAGATATCTCAGAGTTGGTCCTAAGACCAGTAAAGCTATCCTCCAAAGAACTGTCAAGCAAAGCAAATAGGGGAGCACTTTGTGAAGGAAAGGTGATCTGCAGTGATCCTGGAGCATATTCATCTACTGGGTGTAGTCATGTTGGATGTGTGTGTTCCTGCGTATGCGTGTGTGTGTGTACACAGGGAGAGGTGATGATTGGAAGGGAAGACTCACTCTGTGCTTCGATCGACTCTTTAAAGACGCTCATTTGAATGCTGCCGATGGGTTTTTCGGAGTGTGTGGGAGGGCAAGATTAACTGTCTTGGATCCTGTTCCCCTGTAATTTTCTCCGCAGCTCTGTGGTGTGAAGTGCTGGGATGGGAACCACCAGGACTTTCATTAGCTCCTTATAATACTGCATGTAGAACAGCTCTTCCTTCCAGCAAGGCTGAAGCCTGCCAAGACAACTGGTAGTGATGTGGGAGTTAAGTGACAGTGCTTCTCCTAAAAACACTCACTTTATAAATGGTGGGTGCTAATAGCCTATTACGATGTGAACTGCATATACATTAATGCAGGGTCAGTTGATTATTTAACACATTATCAAATGTAGGCAATTGACATTTGATGTAAGCTACTGCAGGAGCCACTGTTATTTCAAGAATAACTTTAATGTATGGGTCGCACATTACAAAGCAACCACTCCAATTGGGAATCTTTCCAATTAATAACACAATAAGCCTAATTCAGACCTTGGGGGAAAAAATGGTTTACAGTCATGCTAAGGCATCCAGTAGAAAACACATTATTTTTATATGGATATCCAACCCTTAACTGATGCTTACTCTAACAGCATTCCACTGAAACATCAGGTGTATGTTCCTCTCTCTTCCAGGAGAGGGAGCTCTACATCTCACATGCCTATGGGTTTAGCTCTCAGAATGGCTGAGGGCCCTTCCTAACATCACCCTTGGCTGGACCTGTCTCTCGTGCTCTGTTGTTCCATGCGCAGTATCTGCTTTCAGCACAACATGCACTTAATCGCAGATACAGGTGAAATACTGTTACCTCTGGTTCAAGGACACAGATTTTCTTAATCTTGTCTTGTCTTCAAGACACCAGTTAAAGGAGCACTGGGTGAATTATTACTTCTGAGTAAGGGAATGAATAAGAGCAGTTAAGGCACAAACCTATTTTTCAGACACATGCATTTAAGAAATCTCTAAAGGTTGAGTGGTATTTTACATTTGTATGAACAAAACAGTGAATACATGATTAGAGCCAGCCCAAGGAGCTGTTGTGGCAGCTGGGTGAAAAACATGATAGCTCAACATGGTGTTAGAAAAGCAGAAGCATTTCTCTGGGGAAACTTGGTTTGGGACCCAGAGATAAAGAACCTCTCTCTAAATCCTCTGTTGTATCTGAAGTTCCTCTTGACTCAGCCTGTTAACTCTAGCCATGAGCTATGAAGGGGAACCACAGGGACTGCCGCATCCGTGCATCGAAATGCTGGTGTACACGCAGTATCCATGGCAACCAATCCAACGGATTCCCCATTCATGAGCATGCAGAAGATTGATGTTGGCTGTACATAGTACAGAAATGATGGGAGGTGGTGGTAGTTCTGATCGTACAAAGAGGCTTATGGTATAACTGCAGCTTAGTATAAACATGACTGAATGAATCCTTTAAAATGAATCTGAGAAATAAGCAGAGGCATCAGATGTAAGATGGCCCATTGTAATTGAAATATCTGCTTTTATAAAGCAACTGACACATTCCTTTTTGATTGTGCTACTTAATTTGTGTGCAATCTGACTTGACTATGTCTTTCTTTTGTTATTGGCTTTTGAAAATGTTGTTTTTAAAAATTCAGCACTCTAGGACATCTTGGTACGAAGAATGCTATACAACAATAAATCTGATTTGAACTTAACTAAATATACATTAACATAATCAGTTTGCCTTATTGTCTGTTATCAGTTAACCTGGCAGACACCGATTTGAAAGCATTCCAAAAAAAAGAAGAAGTATGTCCGTAGACCTCCGTTAGAATCTAACAAAGAAAGATACGTATAGTCAATATACACATTTGGTCAATCATAAAGGAGTGGATGAAAAAAAATAATTTAACATGTATTAAAAGAGAGTATAAAGAAACTCACAAGCAGACATTACAAAAAATAAAATGAAAAAAATAACTTGAACAAAAGAGCAGTCCACCTAAAGGACTGTTGCATAACCATGGGGTGAAACAGAATTCTCAGTGGGAACTTTAATGGCATTGTTCCTGCAGGAAAAAAGAGTGTGAAAGTCAATCCAAGCAGGAGCAGAGGCAGACGATTGCTGCCAGGGTTTACAGAGGTATTGATGGGCCGTCCGTCCTTGTGGAACAAAGGTTGTGGTGTCCTTTCACTTCATGGGAGATTTCCCTTTAATTAACCTAAATGAGTATGAATGCACCAGAGGGCTTATGAACCGAAGGACTATTATTTTGTTTTGTTTATAATGGGGAGGAAAGTTGTCGATTATGAAGAAAAAAAAAACACTGCGCCGACCTGCAGTCTCCACCACAAAACAAAGTAGCGTTTCACCTCATTTGCCCAGTTATCTGTGTGCAAATAAGAAAGCCATATTTGCATTCCTGATGAACCTGAGAAAAAAACTCATGGAGGGTGGGGTGGGGTGGGTACTGAAATGTTCTGTGAGAAAGTATCAGATTATTTGATGATTCTTCCTGTGGGAAAGAATGAGTAACCACTTATAACCTCTTTATATCCTCGCTATAGATAGAAACCAAATCCTATTAGAATTATCCTGAAATGTCCTCACAGTCAGAGCAGACAGGGGGAAGGATTCCTCAAGTGCCCCTGTCTCTCCCACTTGAATGGCAGCAGGTGTGAGGCACTATGCCCTTAGACAACTGTGCAGTGGACATTCAAATGTATTTATCTATTTATTTATTTTTAATTTCAGCGAGGTGGCAACACTGTACTGTTTGGAGTGAATGCTGTGGTAACCAGTTAGCATTAGCCTGTGCTGTCCGGTGCAGCCTGCCCAGGTCACCTGGTGTGACTCATGGGCTAACGTGCTAAGGGGCGGAAGTTGGAAAAGATGGCCAGGGACTGGCAGCTGGTGATAGGCGGACATGTGAGTGACTCGCAGCACACTGTGCTCTTTGCCAGCTACTCAGGAGATCTGTAAGACAGATGAGGATTTTACTAATTCTGCAGGACAAATGAGCAGCTATTGAATGAAGAGGAAAAAAGCCTTTCAAGAAGTCATGCCTTTTGCTCCAAATGACCTCTGGTATCTGCATTTCCTTTTAAATCTGTCTTAAAATGGCTGGATTCCTTGCTCAAAACAAAGCAAAAATAAAAATCTCGATGAAGGCGGACGACTTTCTAAAAATCCACAATTCAGGCACATGCCAACCTCTGAATTTTGCAGAGGTTTACTTTCCCTCTTAATAGCCAATTGGCTGGGATTTAGCAAAAGATGAAATATAAATGCAATATTGCTTCAGAGAAGTAAATGTCCTTAGGCAAAACAAAACTCAGGCTAAACCCACAGCATAACACAAAATAGGTTGATTTATTAGCATTATTATTCAGGCACACAGAAGTTAATAGTCCGACCCTCCTTTTGCCATGCTGCATTTTTCTGCTGCTCATAAAAAAAGAAAATGACTTGCGTTGTACAGAGACCGGTGAGTTGTGTATGCAGTGTCCCCTGAAAGTGTAAACATTCACATAAGGAAGGCAGCAGATGGGGTGTTCCCTCTAGATGTGATTAGTGGAATGGTGTCTTACTTTCACCGATCGGAGAGAGAAGTGGCTGTTATTGGGATGGACTGCTAGGTTCCATACCCACCTCCCATCCTGGAAAACACAATCACACCCATGAGGCAGGGTTGGGTTTCACCTTTAAGTGCACATTCCTCTGCAAACTATTTTCTGTTATATTCCCCTGGTACTGCCTTTCTATCTCCCAGTTATGAAACAGCTTCCACCACTACTACTGGGCCGCAGCGATACTAGTGCTGGTCACATAATACGTGTTGCCATATGCCAAACTCTTTTGGTCTCCTCTCTGAACATTAACCCATTTGATCAAACCCAGTCATGGATTCCAGGATGGAAAGGGGATCTTAATTTCCGTTCTGATCCGGTTGTGGTTGAAGTGAGAAATGGCAGTGGCTTAGAAGGGAGACATGAATCAGATGCACATTCTCATGGTGCCCTTCCCTGCTCTTTACACATGACAGCAGGCAAACAGGATCCCCAGTGTCACTTACACATCCTAAGACAAATAAGATGAACATAACATTGTGATAAACATGGATTGCACCCTAAAAATAAACCCACAAAAACCGAACACTTCCGACTGGACTGGAAAAATAGATGAGTGAGATTATGTTTAAGGCTGAATTTAAATCAAGCTTTTTGATTAAGTAATATTTCAGGTACATTTTGTACAAGTAATCTGCTAAATAAACTGTTGTATTTAAATCTTTTAAAAAAAATGTACCCATAAACCCATAATCATTAATCATAATGCTGTTTTGTGACTAAATGCCGGTAAGCTATCTGCATACTGTTAACGCCTAAATTAATACCAGAATATTATTGACAAACACTACAATCTGTATTAATCATGTGGCTTTTAAAGCTAGGCCCATTATATGGAATTTCTAATGAGCAGAATTAGCAGACTTTTACCTTACTCATGACCTCTTGGAAAGCCCAAAATCAATTATGGGCATAGATTTTTGTCATTAAGAAAAAACAAACACATATTGAACTACATTAGTATCAATTGAGCTTTCTTTAACAAGAGAAAGATGAAGAACAGTTGTGAGGTCACTTTCTTACAAATGGTTGACAGGAAATACACAGCTTTTGGTGTGACCCAAAGATTCATGCCAACATTGATGCGTCATGCATTCATCTATGGCTGAGTGTGTCAGCAAGGGGCAGCACTCCCCTGCACAGGCGCTGTAAAAAGACCCTGCTGTCATGAGAAGTGAGGAGGAGAACGGGATTATCCTTGGCTGCGGACGCTGCATGCTGCAGGGATTGTCCCAGGCATGCTGGAACGACAGTCTCGTCTGGCCGTGTCCATGTGTGGTGGGGGGTTGGAGGAGAGGAGGCCCCAGGGTGCCTGTTCTGTGAGAGCAGGAGCAGACTGGGAGTAATCGCCATGGCCCCGACGAGAGCCGCCTCACGCTCCAACGAGGGAGGACAGGGGCCGTCACGTCTCATCGAATCGCTGACTGATAATTCCATCCCGGGCAAGCTGGGAAGCACCCCCCCAACTCCACCCCCATCGGAATATTCACTGGGCGGCACACTCTCGACACTTCAGCCAAGATATAGAACTGGCACTGGGACTGAGAGCTGCACTTTGTTGACATGAGAAGTCCCATAACAGTTGTCACATGAACAGCAGTAGCTTTAACCTTGGCACACCCATTAGATTCCGTTCCAATGCCGTTCCTATTCCATCACACACAACGAAAACAAGAGCCTGTTTGTAGGACGTACTTGTCTATCCTACACCACAAGGAAATATCACACATAACAAAGACTTAGGATGGTCACATTTAATGTCATGCCTAAATTTAATGTAGCAAGACAGCAGGTGCCTTTTTTGGAAAACATACAGAGCACTTTTATACATAAAAGGGAAAAACTTTCAAAAACAATTTGAGTCACACCAATTTTGGCAAATGAACATAGGAATAATTACAACATATTGTTCTGTACCTTGAATGACATATGCCTTAATAGCCTCTAGAGAGCATACAACACACACACACTGCTGCCTGTACATGCACACACACACACACACACACACACACACACACACACACATAATATAAAATATAATATAAAATACACCTCCAAAGGCACGCTTGATGGGAGTTTTTCTTTGTGTAGGGTGGGTATACACAGTGCTCCTGCTGAGAGGCCACACAAATGTTGAGAAATAAGCCATTGATTATGGGGAACAAATGACCAATTAAAGAGGAAAACATGTGACGAAAACTGGGAACAGTTTCTAATTGTCTGACGATCAATTTCTCTCAATTATTTATTTCACGGGATACTGCAAGCACTTCTCTCCTGTGAGCCATTACTTTCTATTGTTAATGAATATGCGCCTTTTTATGTTACAGAGGCAAGGTGTAGGCAAACAAATGGAATCATCAAAACTATGTCCTATAATTAATCAGGACACTGATATAACTGTAATGATGCTGAATACTGTATCACGGTTTGTTCAGCCATCCCAGGCTCCGGAGTGAAAATATGTTGTTCCATACCATTAAAGGATGCACATAAATGAAATACGATTCAATTTATTCATTTTGCATTCTGTCATTTCCCCACAGACCCTTCATTTTTCATAGGTTGGTAATTTATGCATAGGGAAAACAGGCGCATGTAGACATCCGCTGTTTCCCAGGGGAGGTAACTGCAGCATGGTTGTTTAGAAGGGCTGACAGTCAGGTGTGTTTTGAAGGGAATACAGACACAGGGAACAAAGTATATGAGAACAGCGCAGAAATGGCATCCCCCCAACCTTCATTAGTCAGGGAGTAGAAAAGCCGTCCGGCTCACAGAGACCACACACCATCCCACAACTGCAGAGGCTTCTGCACTTAGTCACTTCATTATCACCTGCACCCCCTTCCCCCACACACACCAGATGCTACCTGTACAAACAGGTGTTGGTGTGTGCACCTGCATGTTTGAGATACCTCACATTTCCCCTGCATTAAATATCTGTCTGATACCATACCACCAACACCCACCCCTCCCATCTAGGGGGGAGTTCACCCCCTTCTCTAAGAGTTCAGTGCTTATTCATGCTATGGATTTCCCAGATTGATGTGATAAACCATGGACATAAGTTTAACTTTAGCTGAATTTGAAAAGCACACATTTCAGCTTGAGATGAGAAATATTTCAATTGGAAGCTTATGGCCTGAATAATGTATGTATCAGTAAGTAGTAGTAGGCAAATATGCCTGAGGAGTGGATTAAACACCAGGGTGAGAGGGTTTTTTAAACTCTCAAGTACACTGACAACAATTTATATAAACAAAGTACATTTGGTGCAAAGAACAATCTGTTCACCACAATAAAACATATATTCATTTAATCTGAATGGGAAGGAAATAAATTGTTCAAATGATACCATGCTGATTTGATTACTTTCCAACTACACAAACACAGGAGCAGCAGTGAGCAAAATATTACAATCCAGCTCACAGTGACCTTACAAAGTCGTTTTACCACTGCAATGTCATTGTTTCTTTTAATGTGCAGCACACTTTAAATATGAAAAATCTGTCTTCTTAAGGGGAGGGCAGCAATATAATAAATTTGGTAAAATTAATAAAATAAAAAAGGGATCTAAGCTATTCACTACAAAAGTTTCCATCAAAGGAAGATGAGGGCAGCCATTAATTTGTGCCTCCTAGCTTTACTCTTTGAAACTCTGTTGTCTTCCAGGTATTTTCATGGAGAAACTCACCACAAAATACTAAAAAGGCAAGAGAGAGAACTGTGGGTTTGACCTTTCCTCTTATGATGGTATGTGCCGGAACAAAAGATATTTTTGTGTGTGTGGGCAGCAGGGGTGTTAAACTGCCAGAGATGTTTTCGCTTAAATCCCACTCGGAAAAATGTCATTTATGCCCTCTTCAGGGTTTTCGCTCGTGCGAATATGCTTTGGGTCTATGTTAAAGAATAGAGCCAAAGACATCCATTCAAGGTCAGTCAAAATTACCTCTCTCTTCAAAGAAGATTAAAGCCAAACAGTTGGTGCACATACAGGGCAACATTGGCTTGTGGCCACAGCACAGTCTGGCTAGAGTTTTGAGAGACAAGAAAAACCACAAAAATGATCCTTCGACAATAACAGACACCCGTTCCTTGTGAAAATTCTGTGGTGACTGACCCACTCCTGCCCACTCGAGGGTGGTTGTGTTAACAAGCCATTCAGGTGAGAGAGTGAAGACAGACTTGCTGATTTTCCTTGTGCAGTAAATCAATGACTATACCAACCAAGGCTGCAATATTTATAACAAGGCAACCAAAAAACCTTTAGTTCCTGAGGCTAAGGGAATTGAAAGAAGTAAAAAAGGTAGGAAAGAGAAAATTCCAGAGGCGGAGTACAAGAAGGGAATGGAAAGGAAGAAGAAGAGAGCAAGTAGAAAAAATTGAATGAATAAGGTTGAGGATATCATACAAATCTTGCAAGAAACAAGCAAGAAAGATGGAGGGAGAGATGGTGAATTAAAAGACAGAGAGGGAAAGGAAGGAAGAAGAGATTAGATTGCTATCCTTATCTTTGGATCTGTACAAATGCAGTTACATGAGCAGTGATCTGGACTTGCAGAGATTTCCAGTGCCCTCTGTCAACACAAACTAGAGCATTGCTGCCACATGGTTCCACAAGAAATGGCACAGGAAGTTGATGAGGACTCATTACATGACCAATCCTGAGACTACTAGTCTTTCAAGTCATGTTAAAGGAAGTCACTTTGCATAGCTGGCAAAAACATCAAAGGTTTTACCCCACTTTTATCTCTGAACATTCACCTCCATTCATTTGAGCTGACAGCAGAGGCTTCACCAAATATTGATATTCATGTCATTTAACTCTCAGCTCATTGCAAACTTTTTGATTTTTAGAAAAGTACATTTTTATATCTATTCAATGATGACTTCACTTAAAAAAAACCTATGACTACTCCTTCTGAAGTGATCTAATACAGACAGAGAAAGCCAAGCTCTTGTTATGTTATCACTGCACTTTCACAGAATGGAGCTTTTGTCTGACGAATAATAAATAAAACACCAGGACCTCCTACCAGGTATTACAAAATATTTTAGTTCTATGGTAGTCGCCTAAGTTGCTGTGCTGCATCTTGATGAAATATATCAAGGTGCCTCACTTGTGAGCCATAGATTGCCAGGATTTGATGATAATTTGTACGGCCCGACCGATAACAGATTTTTGTCACCAATATGGATAAATAGGATCTGTGATTGCTGATAACAATAAATAACCAAACAGTGTTTTTTTCATGACCCTAAATGGCTTTAAAACATATTAAATTAAATATAAGCATATGGGAAAACCATAGCCCACATAAAGATTGAGTTATGATTAAATAATTTTGATGAAAAATTGATTAAATATTATTTCGGTACCCAAAGAATGGTATGTTGAAAAAATTGGGGATAAATGCTACTGAATCTGAACGATAGATTCATGCCAAATGGACTCTTTGTACCCAGCAGCTGAAAAAGCAGGTGGTGGAGAAATGAAGTCATCTCTGCAATGCCACTGTTTTTCAGCTGAGGAGAAACAAATGGTGAGGCGTGGTACAAAAAAACAAAAAACGCACAAGGGTCACCATCGCAACAGGGTGCACACAAATGGGGTTCCCGCATCTATGGACACATCGACATCTTACATTTTCCCGGATGTGTCCATGGACACTCGGGGACTGCATCCTTATCACTCGCCACTAATAATGAACAGAATAATCCCACGTCCCTCTGACATGCACCCTTTAGCCACACAAAGAGCATTGTGTGCTCTTGCCATAGCTCAAATTATGTAATGCTTCCACCATGAGTAGATTGCAGCCTTTCATTTGTCTTGCTGCATGGTTTCCTGGGAAGAGGTAATTAGTGTCAAGAACAAATTTGTTGTTGCTAACGAGCCTGGAAACCGCAGTAGTAAGGATGGAAAAATGAGGAAAAAAGCAGATACTCACTTGCTGGCAAGCACAGATAACAAGATAGCCTACATATTTTTTATCATGAATCAATATACAATACATTGGGTCTTTCACTGGGATATGTTCACATAGCCCATGATACACCAAAATCTCCCCTGTCTGTGAAATTCAAATGGTTTACCACCTATGTGAAGCTCAAAATCCACAGCTTTTACTCAGACTGGGTCATGGAGGTACAGATTAGATTCAAATGTCATGGTTGAGGGTATTGCTTTAAGCCACAGTGTCACTGAGCCTCAACTTCCAACCACTTTTCCTCTTGCCTGATGCAGATTTTCCTTGTTTTAACATATACCATTATTTTTGACACTGGGAAAACTATTTTGCCATTTCTGTGGATGCTGAACATTCATGTACAAATACACATATTCTGTATATAACAAACTCGACCTAAACTTCACTTTATCAGAGACATTCCCTCCAAATGCCCTGTGAAAATTCTTAAGCCGAATTCTTAAGATGAAGCCGAATTCTTAAGCCAAAACCCTATGATGTTTGCCATGCATTGATGAATGCAACAATGAAAGTTCCCTTCTGCGCTATCTATTTAGATACTCATGTATTTTTCCATTGTCTAAATTTGAAGCTTGTCAATAACATACAATTAAGATTTTGAAATGATGAAAATTAATGATGCCTTCAACCTGAATATGAAGATTCATGACTGAATTAGCAGTTGCAAAGGTAGACAGAAAGGGTAGAATTGAAGTGTTCTTGCAGACAACTAGCAATCAATGAAAATGCGCTCATCAAATGTCTATTATAGTCCTTTGAGGACAAAAACAGAGGTTTGAGGCAAGAGGGTTTTTAGTAGCCAGGAGAAATCCAGCTGAAAAAGCCAATTAAATAATAACTTCACATACAACAAGGTTTAGTTTTGGAACAAATATCCAAACACACACTCAACAAACGTTTAATGAAACTATACCTCATACAATCTGATGACCATCATCTGAACATCAGAGCAGAACAATCATGTCTATTTATAAACGACATACAGAGAGGTTTACATTGGTATCAGATTTTATGACAACACCACTAACTGAAATAAGATCACATCCAATTTGTTAGGTCACAAAGTCCAGTATAGTTCAGATTTAAGTACCAGGGACAGATAGCCTTTTTGTGCAATGACATGTAAATTCAGGATTAAATAAATAAACAAACAGATAGACCTTTTCAAAAACCTGTGTTCCCTAAGACAAGACCCATGAAAAAAACAATACAATCCACATGACAAGAGGTATTTCCACTCGCCTAATTTACAGAAAATTTTTATATCTATATTTTGTATATTTTCAATATATGCATGTACGGAGCCAACAACCTGCACAGTAAACCAACTATGTTTCCTTCAGATAAGCCAAACAGAACAAATCAAAATTATTGCTTGTGTTATGCTACAGATTTATTTGTGATCTACAAATGCAAATCATTTATGCTTTATTCTGGCTGAATACTTAAATGGTGGTTGTTTGCTCAGAACTGAAATGTAACAAAGACAAAGAGGAGCTGGTGGCCTGAACTAACTCATATGACATTTGAAAGTTCTGTTTTGGGTGTCACATGAAATGTATTGCTTGTGTTGGGAACCTGTGTGTGAATGTGACCCTGTGATCCTCTCTAGATATGGAGCTGTATTGATGGCTGGTGGATGGTGTAGAGAGGGTAGGTGGGGGGCACCGTGCCTGTGACCCATGCTACAGCAGGCACAGTCCTAGGAACATCTGCCTACAGGGAGGTAATAGATTAATTGTAAGATCTGGATTTCTCTCATTTAGCTGCACTGGCTGCGTGATTCTGCTTGTGTCCCTGAATGGCTCCATCCCAATGAGTATGCAGATGATGCAAAATCAATGACAGTGTGCAGTCCTCTGACACCATGGTCCCATTCGCAGAATTTTTCCCAGAGAAGTTTGTATTTACTGTTACTGCTCAGGGGGGAAAACATGTTGGTTGAAAATGATGGAAACGTAGCTCAGTAAGCCAAACAAAAACCTTCCGGCTCACAAATCACTTTCGGTGAACACTGTGAATGGAATGAAAACAAGCTAAGAACTGCCTAATGACTTTCCACAGTGCCTTTTCCCCAGACAAATGCCTCAGATACTTTTATGGGTGTACCATTATTGCAATAACCCCGATTAAAAAAAAAGAACAAAAAACAAACTTATGTGCAACAATGATAAATTCTATACAATACAATTCTTCACTAATTCATTGAACCAACCAACTGACTTGCCTTTATGTTTTCCAGTGATGTACATGGCCTTTTCACTCTCTCTCTAAAATACCCCCCATGCCAAACGTAATTTGTGGATATCTTTGCTGCGTGAATGGTGACAGGCCATTGCAGGTGGAACAAAAGGGAAAGAAACTGGGTGGAACCAGAGGCAATGGATCAAAAATTCAAACCTGAATTTCTGATCCTGTTGATCTATTCTTTTTAAGCTTTGAATGATTTCCCTCCAACATGAATATAGTCTCATGCATCACAGAGGAAAAGCAGTGAAAAAACTGCATTCAGTTCACATGTACCAAACCACCAGTCAAATATAACAGGCAACCTTGTCCAGTTCTTAGACATACCCTTCCACATGGCAAATATAATGGCAAGATCATGTTACAGTATGTATAATTCTACTCTAAATAAAAAGACATGGTCTATATTATTATTTTTAAACACTTCACCTACAGATGGATTTTTCATTTTACTGTAGTCACCCTCTTTACCACCCTTCATGAACCTTATTCTAGTTTCTTTACAAAGTAGCGATGACTTTAACAAAGAAAATATTTGCTGCTGCTGGTTTTGAAGAGTCGGAAACAGAAATTGGAAGCGACACTGCCTTAAGTATAGGAAGGTAATTACCAAAAGTTCAATCCAATTTCACTTCTTTGAAAATGAGCACACACATAAGCAATACATACACATGCACACACAAACAAGCACACACACACACACACACACACACTCATGCACGTGTGTACACGCACATACAATGTAATGAGATTGGTTGATCTATTGATCAGTTGTAGGTTGCTGAGAGCTCTTTGGAGAGCAAACCATCCCATAAAAGACAACATTAAAGCTTATCAGTCCCAGAGTACACAAGGTCACCTTAGCTTTACGGTGTTTCACACTGGCCGGCCACAATTAGGTGGATTGGCAGATGAAGGTTCCTGCATGTCAGACGTGGCTTCGGTATACAGGCTCCTGATTTAACACCTATAGCTGGATTTGCACAGACCCCAGCGTGACTGGGGAGACCAGTGGAAGGATTTCAAAACTCATCACCTTAACCCTGCTGAAGTCTCAGCTGGGCCTCACGAAAATAACAGCGTGGTAACGACGTGGTGAATAAATGAGTAGTGTACATTTCACAAACCCTGACACTAGAGCTCTCTTCCCACATGGTTTTACTCTTGTACAGGACATGCAGTGTGATTCTACCTCAGAGTGCTCTATTCATCCAGGCACAGCTGATCATGGCCCTTTCATGTCTAACGCAAATACATTTAAGGTCAAGCAGAGTAGGAAATGCATCAGTGCCTCTTCCATGCTTAGCTTACCCAGCTGCAAGCACAGTTAAGTGGTAAAATTCAGGACATATGATAACTGGCACTGAACAGAATGCCATTTCAACTACAGGTATACCTATTCACATAAAATGTTACATGCCTGGGTACATTAATTTCAAGGCAAGCTCAGCTAAGGTATCTGGGGGCACCAATACTGTGCCATGGACAGAAATGCAAGCACTCCAGCAGATTTGGCCCTGCTCTTCTACCAGGTCATCCTGTCCACTTCTTGATTGTAAAGGGGCAGGGCATTACCTCATTCTCCTTGATGTCTGGTCAAAGGTGGTTTGTTACAAACCCAGCTACATTACTGCTCCAAGTGAGATAGGGGATCCGGAAATCAGACTCCTGTGAACAGTGCCAGGTATGTGCTTTCAACAGTCAATTCCATCGTTGCTTCCTGGAGAAGGTCTGCATTGCGGCCCATTAACATGGGTCTATTCAGTCACCAGTTTTTTTAAGCTCTGTGAACTGAGAGACACCCCAGAGAGCATTCCTTTGCTGTCTTCTATATGGATTTTCTATGACATACTCTTTTTTATTACTGATAGCCTTATCCAACTCTACCCAACTGCTAGCTTTTTTCTTTGGGAGTGTAAATACATATACTTATACCTAGGAATTTGAAATTTAGATTAAATGACGCATACATTGTTGGAAGGCAAGCAACAAAATACTTGCAAACCCACACTTAAGCATCATGAAAACATTTTATGTTATTAAAAATGCAGTCAGCACAGCATGACTTTGGTAATCAGAAGAAACTAGTAAACAAGGCAGATGGAAAAAAGGTTCACCTCTACAAACAGTAACCAGCGGGAAAGAGAAAATATAATCAATAAACAAGCACATTCAATATGGCGCAGAGTGGAGTTACTCGTGGAAACGCACAGTGTCATGGCTGCGGGATGAAAACATGGCCCATCCATCATCTACTTCACTGGCAATATGATAGCCTTTATCAGGCCCACCTCAGGCCACTTGCTCCTGAGGTTTATAATTAGACAATCAGATGGGGAAGATGAAGGTTAAATTATTTCTGGAAAACACTGCTTTCATTTTGCCCTCAGAGGAGGAGATGAGCTGAGCTCAGAAACCAAAGAGCATCTTGATCAATACTGGGAGGATATTTATAGATCAATGACATGGGAGATATTGGATTTTCCAGTCGGTTTTATGGGGATGACTTATTTAGAAGGAAACCCACCACATTGCTCAAGGAACGCTTTGCTGAGTAAGGGACACTCAATGCTGCAAGTCACAGTCATTGGTTTGCATATCCAGACAAACAGCACTACAGTATTTTAAAGAGCTCACAATGGTCCCCTTTCCCCAGAGCATGAACAATAGGCAAAAGTATGGCTTTATGCAAAAATAAGCAATTATCAACGTATGATGTTATACACATTATAGCATGAGCTACCCAAATTGAAATTCTGCTTGTCAGTGTTGAAAGGAGGGACCCATTAATTCTGAGGTGAAATCATTTTTGTGTCTTAGGGTCCTTGAGCTGAAAAATGAATACCTCAGTACAGTACTTGCTTGAAACTGTGCCGGGTCTCATCATTGATTATACAGCACATACAGCACGGCAAAAGATATTCTCCCAGCAAAAATGACAGCTTCCTCTCCCTGGACCCAACAATGAGGGGCCAATTTTTCAGAATGATAGAGAGACAGACCAATAGTAATTTACCTTCCACTCATGTCGGGCGCAATACATTACTGTTTAATTTGAACGCAATGGAACAATAACCAAGACAAACTGTTAAAAAATAACGACACTGTCTAAGAAGTGTACTTGCCAGCATCAATTTATATTTTTGGATTAAACAAAGCTCAGCAGACCTCTGAGATAAGTGTGTGAACTCCATCCTGCCTAATTAAAAACCTTGGCAACATCTGCAGTGGCTGGACCCAGGAGGGCTGTTAAGAGCCTCGGGTGGAGGACAGAGCGTGCTCCCTCAAACAACCAGGAAGGACGGATGTGTCCCTGAGTCTAATACAGCACAGAAACCCAAGGGACAATTATCACAGTACTCTTCGCTGAGAGCTCTACGAGAGTCACCTGTGTGCTCTGGGACGAACCGAAATAGATGCCCGAATCTGGGACCTGGTAATTCAACTCAACTGCAATGGCAATGGGAAGGAAGGGGGGTAGTGGGAGGTAAGTAACACTGCGGTGGAACACCCTGGCAGTCCTGAATGGTCGAGGTGAGGAACACGGTGAGCAAGGAGGACTCGCTGGCTGGGAAGGACAGAGGGGTGGAAGAGGAGGAAACTCGAAGGGAGGCAGCCCCTCCCTCCATTTCCCCTGCTCCATGTGCACATGCTGCTGCAGTCCTCTAAGACCCACTCAGGGCCAGAGCCTTCTGTGTGCATCTATGCGTGGGAGGAATCCTCTGCATTCACAACTTCAACCCGTACACCTAATGCCCCTGAAAGAGCTGGAGGGCCTCCCGCAATTCCACATTACCACAGGCCTAAAGTTACTGTGCAGCGACCACGCTCTGCTGTTGCTATGGACCCCACTGCTATAGTAACAGCATTTATCATTTATTTATGAACAAATTTTTCTGTTTTTAACCAATTTTAATTTCAGCTTTTTCTCAATTTGTAAAGAACAGTTATAGCAATGTTCCCTATTTTGGGAGAAGACAAATATGAATATTGTCCTTCAGCCACTGTTCCTTTTCACTCTGCAGTGAATATACTGAGCTGCGCAGTGACTGCACTGAGGAACGGACTTTCATGTGCAGCTTACACCGGCAGACTGCAGGTGGCCGATCAGTTGCAACAGGTGCTCTTACCCAGTGAGACTGGGACAACTCAGCCATTTGAATTCCTCCCTCCCTGTGTCATGCTTCGGTCCTGTGGGGATGGCAACAACAGCTGGCAGTGTTAGAGTCAGGAGCTGATACCAGACTGTGGGGAGAGTCTTACAAAGAGAACCAGTGTTTTACCAATACAAGTTACTTGATACACCTGATTGCCTGATTATTTCAATAATTCATCCTGGAAAGTCCATTAAGAACAATTTCTTATTCACAATGGTGCCCTGGTCTATAGGGTTAAAGGCCCACAGATTGTAATTACACAGAGAATCAGTTACTAGATTAACAAAGACCAATGTTAAAAAATCCAATTGAAATGCACAACTCCTCCAACAAATTGATCTACAATATTAATTTCATAGAAACACAACATACGACAATTGTTGAAGAATGATTAGAAAAGTGAAAATTTGAAAACATTACATGGTAGTAGTACTGGTTGAATGGAAATCAAATTGTTGTGTGCAGCAAACTGTAACTATTTTTAAGAACACAAGTATCTATCTTCATTATTTTGCAGTGATAGTAGCTAGCAATCATTTAGATTTTCTGCAATCAATAATGCCCCCCCCGCCTAAAAAAAAGAGCAAAATATTTTAGATGGGTCACATGACAGTATACAGTAATGGAGTGGTCCAGTCCATATTTCTCACAGCTTCATTGCCTCTGTGCTAGTGATCAAGCCTCCTTATGTTCAAGTGAACAGAGAAATCACTATAATTATGGTGCTTAGTCAATAATACCCACCGGCTCACTGAGTATGCTTATCAGTTAGGCCCAAGCCTGGTAGTTAAGGCAACAAGCCTAAGTGCAATACATCCCAGTGTCCCTGCTGGGGCAGCTGAACCTGACTGTGGGTTGGGGAATTCCTATTCAAATGCAGCATGTGAGCCAACATCAGCCCTGCCCCATTGAGCTCTATTTATAACCACCATAAAGAAAAAATCTGGGAGAAATAAAGAAAGCTGTTAAACTGCCAATAAAAAAACTCCTGTTCTAATCATGACCCGGATCAATAAACCCACAGTATTTTAAATTCACTTAGTGCCATGGGCCCTAAATAAACATTAGAACAGATCAAATACTCAAGCAAGAGAGAGTGATATGATAATGAATCAATTATTTGAATAACAGAAGAAATAAATTATGATATATATTACCTATTGCATAAGCGATTAAGGACAATCTGTGGTTCTCTGAGATCTGTGAGACAATCACAAGAAGGTAAAAACTAATTTTGAAATGACAAGCAGCAGTTAAATGGTCAGCACATGGGTGAGGTTTAAATATGGCTTCTAATCATGTGGTGCCTGATCCTGACATAGCACAGCCTAGATGTAATATTTGTGTGAGCTATAACATTACCAGTTGGCTAATGTAAATATAATCCTAAAATCAGCTGAAAATACCCTTTAATTAGAGCTCAAAAGGAGTGGGATGGCTCAGATTTACTTTCAAAACAAACAGAACTACCATGAGAAGCCCACTGTTATCACGCTCCCCTGCAGGACCTGATCACAGGAGGACAGGGAGTTCAGAGGTGCACATTTGTAAGATGTATCCTGCTGTCACGTTACCATACGTCCTGTGTGGGGGTCACTTTCCCATCTAAAGGTGTTAAATCTCAACAGAGAGATTTAGTTTCTGACAGACGGGTTCAGCTCTGCAAGCAGAACAATCAGAAGTCTTTTCAGGCACAGACGTCACTCCTGCTGACAGATCACGTTCCCAAATTGACATCTGAAGGCTGGAGCTGTAATTAATCTATTTTCCTTTCCACAATAACATAACCCCACGCCCCTCACCTAGACAAATCCAACACACACACACACACACACACACACACACACACACACATGCTCTCACTTCTATATTCCCCCTGGGTTAAAGCAATCATCTTGATGAGAGACTGCGCTTCATCCACAGCAAATCGAACAGAAGGCCAGACAAGTCCACGCCCCCAGAGCAGGAGGAGTGACCTACAAGGAGCCTCTCCACTCATTTATAGAATTACTTTAAAACACACAAAACACATGAAACCTATAGTAAGAAACTGAATTTTTTCCCAGTTTCTTATGCTTCATATTTAACTGTAAACATTTTTTACTACAAATATATTGTGTTCAAATATCTTTTACGTACATGTGTAGCAAAATGCTGCTACAGACAGATTTTAACTTGTCATTTTATTCATTAAAATAAGAAATCAAGTAGACCACACACTCAGCCCATATTAGTCCCTATTTTGCCCCTCAAGTGCTTTTTATGGAAAATGTGCAAAAAAAAGTAATTCCTCAGTCCAATCAAGCGAGTGCTGGTGAGTTTGTACATAAATCCATTTGATTGAATTGACCTCCTTCACATCAGTTGCTCTTTCCTTTTATTATCAGTCTCAGACTGGACTCAGTTTATATCATGTTTTGATGTCACCATTCCACAATTCTCTGCTGGATTCTGTTGCTCATTGGCTACTCATGTTATGCAACCATACAATCGCTTACAAAATGAAAATCTGGCTCCACTTCAAGGTCTCCCCTCTCTCCACATATAAGGCATGCTTAACATCATAAAAATAGTGGTGAATTAGTTGGTCTGGCTCTGTGTGTGATACATTTTTATGCACAAATGCTGAATATTACTGAATACAAGTGGTGTTTGCTGACGCCCAGTCATGAAAATGGTCTTTTAACACATTCAACCCTTAGAAAATACACATGTGCGGATATGATGTCAAAAAATAAATATTTATATTTATACCTAATTACCTAATTCCTCGCCTCTTCCTTAATACTGGATATATGAGGCAATATTAAGAGGATAAAAAAGCATCCTCACAGTTAAAACCTTAACAATTTGTTTTAGTCCTTAACCAGCCTATCAACATCCTGTGCTTGTACATGAATGATTTTATGAACAATAAAATAAAACAGCATATTTTGTTGGGACTTCCAAGTGCACTCTATTTTGGACTGGCGCACACTTTTTAGAAAAATGAACAATGCCAGCTCAATTACCAGCAGAATTAGCAATTGTGTAGGAAACTTCTCTTGAATTAAAAATCACTTACTGCAATACAAGTCAAAGAGATGAATACAGAATTGTTTACAATCCTGTTAACACTCGTTAAGTAAGTCTAATTTAAAGGTTTAAAATAATATGGGTATAGGTGGGGTTCCTGTCTGTGACATGACTCTAAAGGCAAATTATGATGTTTCAAGAAATAAATCTTGAAAGAGCGACTTTGTCTCATCAGGCAACAGGGTGCATCTTTTACTGGCTTAATCAATGTGGCCATATCAATGCGAGTAGGACTTTCCCTCAAATATGGGTAAAGAATGGAAGTCAATGTTGAATGCAGAATTTTGAAAGGATGTTTGTTTCAAAATGAATATGGGAATTACTTATGGGTATTTATGGTGTGAGAAAGCAGTTTTGATTTGACATTTCATCACTGACCAACACAGAAATAATGAACAATGCTACAAATGCCTTGGTCTTATCAAGAACCCTTCCTCTATCTACTCAGTTAATCCACTGAATAGTAAAGGACATGCATGTTGTTGCTAACCACAAATTGACAGCTAATCCGACTCTTGCGTTTTCTTCAAAACACAACGGCTGCCTCATGGGTCACACATTTTCTTCAAGGGCTTACATTTCTTGTGTTTTTGTACACTGTAAAGGTGAGATGTAATGGTTTCTCAGCAGGACTGATTCAGTGTATTCAGTGGATTAATAACAGAACCAGAAAGACTATGGGCAACAGAGATGGCTATTGTTATTCAGCTGCCACAGCATAGACTGGAGAAAGGATTGCTGCTCTTCCCCTACTGTTTTCAGCTGTGTGCAAAAGACTGTGAGTGTAGATTAAACAGGGGATAAAAAAATTGAACATCGAAGCCTTTCATCTCCCAGTATCCGGGTTCAAATGCAGTCTAAACCACCAGAGAAATGATAGTGGTGGTCTGATGGGTGCATCATGTTATCAGGAGTCAACTGACCTAAATCAATATGCATTTGCAAGTGTCAGCTAGGACGGTTTGAAAGCGGCTCTGAAGGCTGCAATAGTATCATCAGTGGCTTGAGTCAGTCATCTTTTCTATCTGGGAAGCATGCAGAGACCATAAATACAGGAGATGAAAAGTCAGAAAGTTATTATTTTGAATGAAATATGTAATGTGTGTGTGTGTGTGTGTGTGTGTGTGTGTGTGTGTGTGTGTGTGTGTGTATATATATATATGTATATATATATATATATACATACATACATACATACACACACACACACACACATACATTTATTTTTCTAAATGTAATTCTCAGTACTTAGAAATTACAAAGGAAAATGTGTACTTAAAATTCCTGTAAGTATAATCAAAGCTGTAAGCAGCTTATGGTATTGTTCCATTGCCATGCCATGATACAGCTATCTCTCCACTCTGGGATGCTGACTTGTTTTTCTAATCTAATATATAAGTATCAGCTAAACAGCTGCCCATACCATAGCTCACATACAGAGCATGTTGGGGCTGCACCCTCTAAACCTGCGCACACACATGCACATGGACACACACACACACACACACAAGCCTGTGCACATACAAAAATGCACTGACACAAAAATGCAGACATACACACATTCACAAATATGTATGCACTGATATAAGCACACACATATATGCAATCTATATGTGTGTGCTTATCTGTTATCATTTATTTAATCTTCCATTATCATTTACTTAAAGGCAAGGCACACCTTTCATTACACCATTGAGAAAATATTGAGTAGGTGTTTCCTCATGCTCTGGTTTTTCACAATGGATATTTCACAATTTTATGTATTATTGAAGGCACAGGCTAACTGTGTCAGCTGTTCAAGAGAATTGTACTGTTTCGTTCTTCGCCTTGTCTGAAAGCAATCATCCACCATGTCCTTTTCTGTAATCCCTTTCTGTGTGTCTGTGTGAAATGCTTGCCCACCAAAGACGCATCATGCCACAAAGCGTATCTATGGATAAGTATGCATGGCAACTGTTGCCTGGAGCTACCATGGCTAAGAATAACTGCACAGAGCAGAGGGCACAGAAAATCATTCATAAGAATCTTTCCAGTGCGGTTAATGACTTTTCTGTAATAGGACCTGTATTAAATTACATGGAACCTTCAGAATTTACATAATGATTATATTATAAAACAATTCATAACAATACTGCATTGCACTGAATTAATCACGATTCCTTTTATGATTAGACAACAGTTAACTTTACCATAATTAATGTCTATTCCTATTTATTCATATCATTATCATAGGTAAAGAAATACATAAATAATCCTGAGAAAAAAATTAAATATATCAACACCTGCATATGCTTTAATAGTATAGAAAAACATGTTTTACTCTCACATGTTCTGTCTTGCTTTCTCTTCCCCCTTCTCTTCCTCTCTTGCTCTTATAAAATCTACAGTATATTCTTTATTTAAACAATTCCTACAACATAACATATCCATCTTCAACCATCCTAAAGAGCTCCTGTTCAATTTGCTAAGTGATGTGCCTTAATTTGAATTTTTTCTCCTTATGTCTCTCTAATTCACAAAAATGCACTGCCACTAAGTTGAAGTAAGGTCATGAAAATAAACAAACATAGTAATGTCCAAATGCCAGTGTATAAGCATAACATGTTTTACCCAGTGGGGCCATAAAATAGTGACTGTAAATGTCAGGATTTATATAAAGAAGGACATTTCAAAGGAGTTACTTGGGGAAAGAAAAGAAAAGAATAACCAACCAGGCTTATATTATTAAAGGATGCTCTTTTTCAAATGTAAAGGAGAGGATAGACTTGGAAGTGCGTCATTAGTGCAATGCTTCAAGGCAAAAAACCCCTCAACTATTTCAATTCGCCTTAGGTTTGTATAAGGTATGTGACCATGGAGAAGACAACATAGAACCACTGACTGACACTACTACTACATTAGGTCTGGCACAAATTTTAATGTGGGCACTGTGTGTTTATCCATACTAATTTAGATACTATACTATCATCATATTGTTGAGTATTAAGTGACACATTGTATTAATTTTTTGGCCTGTGGATGCATTTTCAAGTTTAAGGGCTTATTTGTACGTATCATATGTAGTTTTCATTGCCTTTAAATCTGACATTTAGTTACACTTCAGGGTTCAGGACACTTGCACATGAACCCCAAGTACATCAATACAATGTTCAGCATGACTATTCATCATTATATAGTGTTCAGCAAACCTGTGTAGCAGAGTGCAGAATGCCCATACAGTGCTCAACATTTTCTTTTCTCCCACCACTCAGCGTAGTCACTTAACCTGTGGTACACTGAATGGAGTCTGTGCTGCTGGTAGAGGAGGTCCCTGTTATTCTCACTATGTAACCTTCCATCCCCTATCCCAGAAGGAGGATAACTTGTGTCCATTTGACCGCAGTACAAAGTTGCCTTTGGAACCCCCTTTACATTAAGTACCTCATTCCTCACTCAGCAGGTATAGTCACCTGGGACCTGCCAGGGCACCTGGACTGCTATCAATAGATGCTGCCCTCATGGTGTAATTGAAATGGTTTCTCCCTCTGCTAACTCACCTGGGTGGTACAATTAGTAGTTTATTAGTTCAGCTTTGTGATCTTGGCACCTCTGTCAGTGGGGGAGCAGGGACGTACGGCATCCTTCCATGCCTTGAATGTCAAGCAACAAGTAACTACTGCAAGGCTTTAGTGTTCTTTAAACACTTCATTTATACTTAAGTAAAACTTCAGTCTTAAAGATGGCTTCAAATACATCATGCTATTGGCTCTGGCCTATAATTATGTTATTTAGAAAATATACATTGATATTTACTTCCTTAACTAAACAGATTGTTTTTTTTAAAGTTGTATGGATAAATAGGAAAGAACAAATACATTGTGAGCTTCATTGCTTGTTTTAAAGCAGCACCACCAGTGTTGAAAGTGTCAGAGGAGGTGGGATGTCACTAATACCCTTTAAGAACTACCATAAGTGAATCTGCCATTTATTGAAAAGCTTACATGATCCTAAGTGAAAAAACAGTTATTGACTTTAAATTAGAACACCATTATTTAGGAGACAAGTTCATTTGAAGCTCCTTGGGCTTTCTACCAAAGCGATTTGGGCAGGATGTACTGATAAGCTTATCAAAAGATAATTAAAAGTGGATACTGTGTTGCGTAGCTGTCCTCTTTGCCTTTGCAGGCTGTGTTCAGGCCTATCCTGCCTCTCACAATACTGTATCTCAGGTATTATTACTACATCAAATCATGGCCATGGAGAGGACTGCCATTACACACCCTGACCCCCCCGCCCCCTTGCCCTTCCTCTGCATCAGCCAGCGTACCCAAGGGATATCCTGCTTGCCAGAGTTATTAATGGCCTCATATCTAAAGGCATCTTGATTAAGATTCTATGAAGGCTTTATTACGGCACCCAGCAGTTTAAAAATGTGCTTACCTGTGCTATTTATGCATCATCCAAAGTCATATATCACAATACCTTACTTACCATACATTAAGGAGACAGCTACTTGTTTACCTACAGAGGGGCACTGTTTGTTATACTTCATCGTATCTGGACAGTTATGTTGCATGTGAGACTCTTCTCCCCCACCTTGCAGAGGAAGGACCCTGTATCCATCATTCTCGGCTCTAAACATCGCTCATGTCAGCGGTGAGCATGCACATCTCACAGCAGCCCTATCCCATGTTTGCCAGCTATCTGGAGCAGAGTGCCATCATGGAAATAATAAGCACACATATTTTACTGTCTTTAATGTTCCAGATTAGAGGCAGATCCTTTTAGCATCCCCGGACCTGATCTTGGGCTGATTATTAGGCATTAGGAAAGATTCTCCAGTGCTGGAGTTCTGCCAGGGGACTGGACAGAGGCTGCCATTGGCTGCTCTCCGCCCACTTTTCCGCCTCTTCATTTGCATGCCCACTCCACATTAAGTGCTCAAATTGCAGCTTCAATCCAGAAAAACTACAGAGGTTTATGTAAGCGCCAACATGCAAGCTTTTGGATCATTCTCCATAAGAACAAACACACAAAAGCTAAACTAAACTAAACTAAAAAATGCACCACTGAATACACATGACTTATTACCTTAGGACTGCTTTAACTAGACACATTTTGGCCACTGAAGCAGCTATATTCAGAGTGTTATTTTTATATATTATTGTTGACAGATGGTACTAATACCACCAAAGTTCTATGGCAATGCTTATTTAATGTTTCATGATGCTGAAAAAATAATACACTACACAGTAGTGAGAGGTTAAACAAACCATATCATCTGGCCCATCATAGTTCATCACCATAGTAACTCTTCATCTGCCTCTTTTCAATTTTTGTGGGAGTGATCCCACTCACTCAAGTTTCCTTTACTCAGATCATACTGCACAGATTGTCTGCAATGAACATGCATTTTTAATTAAATTATAAAACTGAATTAATTCAATTGTTTTGTACAAGGAATCGGTGCTGTTGAAGAGAAGCCCTTTGAAAAGTCCTACACTGTTTAGAGGGCTTTGGAGAAGACTGTTTGTGTGGTGTTTCATTGTGGCACAGAGCATGGGGAGATGGACACACCACAGCATTGTGGGTCTCATAACTTGTCATTTACCTTTTATGTTGTTGACAGAGGCTCATCTTCTTTAAGTGCCAACATCACAGCATAAATACTCTGCTGAATGACACGTATCAGCTTCCATTGTGTTTCTTACTTGCTGTTATCTGTTATGACTTTACAGGAGGTGAAATGTTCAATTCTCTTTGTATGCAATTATAATTCCAATTATAATTACATTTACTAAAACCCTATCCAATTTTCAAAGGGAACTTGATAAAAACCCTAATCAAGATCTAGCAATTTTTTCTTTCACAAAGTGTTGAATGAAAGGGTCCAGTAATTGCATTTCTCAAAAGGACTTTGCTTATTGGCAGTTAAAGGGTGGAGAAAGTTTGACTTTGAGCTGCTATCTACTGATCATTTAATCACAATGGGAGAATTTGCTAAATAAAGCACCTGCTTGTCAATAAACCAGCATTGGCAGGGAGCTGTAAGTAGCAAAAGCATTCATTTTACCTTGTAATACGGTAAATACTGTGAAATCCTGTGACTGCATTACTGGAAAGCAGCAATGTGATTTTAGGGTAAACACTATTTCAGATTTCAGATGATCCCTGTGGAACACAAGATTATCCCTTTTAAGAAAAGACTGAAAGAGCCCAAGCTTTAATTCTTTTCAATAAGGAAATGGAAGTCTTTTCCATGCTTTCTATCCTCATCTCATCCTCATTAGAGCCCACATTCACTAGACTCTGGCATGAAATGCATTTCAGAAACATCACCAGTATCGCTGTCTTTTGCCTGATTCTGTGTAGCCATGTGCTGTGTCTACAGTATATTTCTCCTTTTAATGAGGGAAAGTTTGTCTTTTGCACATGCGTCACAGAGCAGAATGCAGCAAACAGCAGTTCACACAGACTCTGATCACAGCACTCTCCAGTCTTGTTCATGCAAAGTAAACGAGGGTGTTCTCAGAATGATCTACAGAACAAAAAATCATTTTCACCCTCCACATAGATGAGCCAGCTAGTGTGACATATTTCAGGCAGCACTTCCTGTTCCGACGTGATGAAGCAAAGTTTTCCTCATCCCCCCCTCCTTCCTGACACCAATCAAAAGGGAGGATACTCAACATGTAATGATGTCATGAATTATGTATGTATTGCAGCAGTCTAACTAATGGCAGAGGTGCACAGTGGGTAATGCAGCAAGGGCTGATTGATATTATTCTGGTGCGGTCTCCTTGTTCCCACTTTGAAGAGCAGGGAAAAGTTTTATGTGTGTATCCAGAAGGAAGAAAAACTTGTCCTTTCTTATACCTTAGTAATTAAGACTAAGGGACCAAGACAAATCATTTTCTGCCTGTCACTGTTTACACTGTTACTGAGAGGTTCTGGTTCCGAAAAAGTAAAGGGGGGTTATGTGAGAGATCCATCTTTACTCTGAAAAGTGTGGCCCTTAATGTGTCAAGAAAGAAGATATCATTTCTTGTTAGGGAGCAAATCTTTATTCTGACAGAGAAATCAGAAGCATTTTCTAACCCTGGTGCACAAATACAAATAACTACACTTTTCTTGAACTGACCTTTCCACTTATAATTTCACATTTACAAATATGTTGTGATTAATTTAATGTATGTGGGCCATTTACCGGAATGTTTTAAAATGAGCAATCGAAAATTTAGAAAGCGTGGATTTGGTAAAAATCCTTACTAATTATTGGCAGATTATTTTGAAACATTTCAAATGTATTCCTTCCACAGCATTCAAAACATATACTGTATTAATGTTCAACATGTGCATTATTGCTAAATTTATGCAATTTTAACAGTCAGCTACTATAACTAAGCAACTCTTGCACATTAGCATATGAATAACATTATATTATATTAAATTAACAGACTGAAAAGGTTACTGGAAGACTTGCATCTAGTTTTTTAATTTGTTGTACAATCACTGCACGTATGGAGGGGAATGGATAGATGTGTTATGGAAATGTAACATATGTAACATCTAACATCTCAGTGGGTGCTTGAGAAATATGCTGCCAGAGTTCTATAGATACAGAATGGAATTAGTCTCAATTGCTGTTGATTTATGGGGCAAAATGAAACCACTCAGCAAAATGACAAGAATTTTAAATAGATACTGAGTGATAAAAGCCTCTAAGCAATCATTTCTTAAAAGAAAAAAAGCCATGGCAAAGCAGTTCAGAAAATCATTTAGTTTGTTAAGTGTTCTAAAATGGCATGCATTGTTTATTTTTGCTCTGCTGAAAAAAAAAAATTATAATTGTGAGAAAGCTGCAACTTGTTTAACCACACTATGGACAGACAATTCCTCAGTTTGGTTAAAAAAATCAACACTGAACTGAAAACACATTACACATGATGTATATTTAATATACAAAGCATACATATTTAATTTGCTTTGCACCACACCGCTACTGTACAGTAAGCAATTTTTATCTTTGAGAAGTCACCTGGTATTGGACAGGCATAAATCATGTTCTGTTTTGAATATCCTCCACTGAGTCTCAGGATGGATTATGAAGTGAGAGACTGTTCAAAGCACTCAAGCTGTTCCATGATTTGAAAAGTGTAGGTCCTCCCTCTGCATCTTCCGAGCAATTTAACCAGTGAAGATGCACACGCTTGATGATCTGCACTTCTCAACAGATCAACAAATCTTATAATGTGAAAATCAAGTTCCTGACAGACTGCAGGCCCTTCTGGGTGTAATGCTGGACCACATAAATTGCCCATTTGAAATTTTACAGCATTTGGTCCAGGGGCTCTGAATGCAGTCTCAATTTCTCCTATAGTCCTTCTCGTTAGACACAGTGCTGGTTTAAAATGGTTTTAAAGGTTTGCTCAGGAATTACAGAGCAGGTCATGAGCTGCGGTTGAGATAGCATGTGCAATATTCCCAAAACTGCACAATGCCGTCACCCATTTTCACAATGCTTATGCTTCCAGAAATGTCTTTTTCTCCTCTAGAAATGTAACTTCAATCGGCCGGTTTTAAATGTAATCTGACAATCAGACCACAGACATCTGTCAGCTCAAGAAGTTGTTTGAGATCTGCCAGCCAAAGTGACAGCAGCTCTCTCACCCCCACAATCGCCGGCATAAATCAGAGGAGCTGGGGGTATTATGTGTCATTGGTAAGGAGGAAAAAACACATAACTCATGCAGGACACAGGTGTCTGTGTCAAATGCTGGGGAGAGTAGTGAAATACTGGAAAAAATGGAACACGTGTGCTCGACAAAAAGTGTCCATTAATCACCTCTGGTCTTCCACGCCTGGCTTGATGAATGAAAGATGAAAAATGATTGTTCCCAGGAAAGAAAAGTCAGGTCAGCCCACGCTGAGCTCCCATCTTCATTCAATGATGCAAAATTAATACGGGTTAAGGTTTGATCGCAAAGAGGTAATTACTTACAATGCCCGGCGCAGCTCATCTCAAAGGTTATTTTTAAAGGACGTGATCATGCACTGCATGCCTGTAGCACTGTCACAGACACTAATATGCCCTCGCTGCTTTGTGGATTCATTAGTGCAAACTACTGCAAGCACTTTTGTTGAACAGTGATTGCATTCCCTCCAAAGAGAAAATAATTGGCTGAGATTATTGATCATGCAGAATTGTGTGTGGTGGCAAGCAATTGTTTCGAAATCCCTCGACCTTTGCCACAGGTGCGATGATAATTTAAGGGGGAAATCTTCATCCCTTGCCATTAATAGAGCTCTAATTTTCTCTTTGGGGAAAAAAGAGCCTATTTTTCACACGTAGAGATGACAGGAGCTGATGCACAGAAAAGAAGAGGGCGTATGTGCAAGTGTATATATTCATGGAAATGACCATATCTTGGCTGATTTACCTTTACTGGGTGACTCATTTTCAGCTGCAGCACAGCTCGTAAATCATTCACTGATATACATTTTACCAGATATGGAGAGGAAGGGGCCTGTCACACTTTAAATCTGACTGGTGCTACTTTAGCATTCTGATTTGCAACATGGATGGAGCTTAAGTAAAATCTTACTGTATAAACTTTCACCATTTGTTATTTTATCTTCATTATTTATGTCCCCCAACCTAATGGGAACTGTAATGCCATTGTATTGTCTGCTTTTACTGTAGTTTGGTTTTGCATTGGGACTGCCTGCAGAGAGTGGTAATTCAACTCACTTCAGGCCTACGCAGTGGAGCACAGCTGCTGCCTGAGTCCGGGGTTAAAAAAATAAACACTTAAATGGCAACGCGCATCTGAAGGGAGTGGTGGGAGAGAAAGGGAAGAATTCCCTGCCATTTATATTCATAGGCAATGGGATATTGCCCTGACACTGAGTTCATACTGTTGCCAGCCAGGAGTTCGAGAGGAAATGTCAGAGAGATATGAAATCCAAACCTCATGATGAGGTATCATACAGTGGGAGGGTTGGGGGGGACAGCAGGTGAGATTCAGCTGGGGTCAGGTCATGGTAATATAAAAACTGTATTGTTCTCTGTATAGGGAATAAAAGAGAGGAATGCCATCTCAAAGGCTACTCACATTGCGAGTGTACCAAAACAACCAGACTATGTGAACACCAGCACACACAGACAGCTTTCATGGTTTCTTATCAAACTAAGACCGGGGCCCTTGGGATTCTGCACACAGGATGTGTTGCACTGTGAGGCTAGACCATGCCTGCATCAAAGCAGAACAGACATAAAGCATCTCAAATGCTGTGTCCACTCACCAAGCTCAAAGAAATTGCCTGTTTGAACAATTCCAATGTAAAAGGTACCAACTTCTAAAAACGGAAACATTTCAGAGCTTAAAACGTTACTAGCTTACTTAATAGCCAGCAAAGGGTAATTTAAATGATACAACTTAGTTTTAATTAAGGTCATTGTTATTTTTTCTTAAAAAAAGAAAATAGCTATTTTTCATTTGGCATGTTTGACACTGCTGTTGTCAGCCAGACAACAATCAGCCAGAACCACTTATTTAAAATGTGCTTCAGTGACATGAAAGGGTCATAACAGCCCATCGCAGACACATCTTCAAACAACACAAATGCATAACATAAATTATGGATAAAGTACAAACTGGAGCTAGGGTTTGCTGGGTTTTAAATGGGTTTTGGGATAAATTAAAAAGGGAGTTTAAATGGCCTCTATGTAAGTCTCCCTTTGACTGCAACTATGTGTGTTTCTATCGTGTCCAATCAGAAACATTACACCCTATGCCACATCATAACCCTCCTGTGTCTTCATTTCAGCTGCAGGAAGGGGCTCTGCCTACCCTATGAAACACATGTTCATTAACTCACTTAGCTCAAGGCAATGTTTACATGTACTAATGATCCTTGGAGTTTTGAATTTATGAAAAATTTATGGCAGCACCACATCTAGGTCTTACATACAGATAAATAAACTAAAGATCAAACCAGTTCTTGTTTTAGTAGAAAATCTTGCTTTAATACAAACTCTGTATATTATAAATGTTTATGTATAATATAAAAATATGTATATATAATATTAAAACATATGAATATGTTGTTTCTTGCTAAGATTAACTAAGTCTACCATGAACTACTGACTGAGAACTCTGCTGTAAAATGAACGTGCTTGAAAAACACAAGACAGCTGCTCTGATTTAAATAAACTGACATGCCAGACTTAAGTCAAACCTTCAGTACTGTTATAGGCCATGCTGCAGCTGAACGCCTTGATAAACGGAATAAGCAATGCTCAAGTACAAAGTGCTGTCCAAAGCTTCTGATTTCAGTCTTGAGATACATGGTGGAAAAAAGACAGCGAGAGCAAATGTCTGTAAAAACCTCCACATCAAACTGTCCCTCTTGCCGACTTTATTTAAGTTCTTAACTCCACAGCCATACAAGAAGACCTCCTATTAACATAAATACAAGACTGACTGATTCATCAAACCAGGAAGGGCGTTAAACCTCATTGTTCAGGAATATCTTTCATTTCACCCTTTTTCCTCTGTTAAGGGGAGTGTGTGACCTGGACAGAGCATTTTAATTGTGGTGATTTAGTGCCTCATGTAGAATAACGGTGCATTGGATGTGGTCTGACAGAGGTCATTGCGAGATTAGGAAATGAAGTGCTGTATTATGGGATGCATCACAGGGACTCATCCAACCTTTGGTTTCCTCTCATATACTGGTGAGAACAGGAGACTGGGTTGACCTATGACAGCTACACTGTAGCCATTGAAGGGATAGTAATACTTTGCATGATGCAATACAAAAGTGTTTGAAAAGAACAGATCTAATATGCAGGGCATAACAGACAACACATTTATATACTTATCATCTGTCTATATATACACATTTATATATAGACAGATGAACAGATAATATCACCAGAAATGCTGCTCACCGGCTCTGACACAAGCATCAGCTTTTGCCACCACAACTATTATCATTACCAAATTCATGAATATTACCCTCCACTAATACCACAATTATTACAATTGCTTTTGCAATTGCAGCTACATAACTATTGGAAATTTAGACACAATATGAGAACACCCAAAGTAGTGACTGAGTTAACAGCAATTGAAAACGTGAACAGCACCTTCTTAACCAAGGTGATCACCACTGTTAGTCAAATACCAGGTGGAGCTGATGTCAATGAGGCTGAAACAGAAATCAGTCATCTCTGCTCTCTCCTAAAGACATGAACAACAACAACAATGCTTTCAATGCAAAAAAGAAAAAAAAAGAAATCCAAATCAGTAATATGAATGTATGAGTTGATTCGCTGTAGTTACACAATGCGTTTGAACATAATAAGGTGGATTGTGTAACTCAGATTCAAATGAAGGCAACTCTTCTGAATTGTCAAAGACAACAGGTTGCAATCAATTATGCTAAAATACGCCAGGTGCCCTCTAATAAAAGGGCTGCAAATTGATCAGAAAAATCTATGAAAAGTAACACATGTAAACCTCAGCTGGGCAGAGGGCCAACACACAGCTGCACATTTGCCACAACTTATTTGGGCCCTGCACTTTCCATATTGCACTCTCCAAGACACAGATAATCTGCCAAGTTCTGTTTTAATTGACTACTTACTCCTTGGGTGAAATGACTTATTTGTTTCCTTTCCTAAGTTCCTCCAGCAGGTTACACAATGGCCACATAGTTTTTTCTCTCTGTTCGGTTCATTAGCTGGTTGCCTCACTCATCTTTTAATGACAGCACATCAGACAGATTCTTCATTGTCAATCCAACATTTCAGAGTCCAGCCAATGGAATCCCAACCATCATAAGCACATGAAACGGAAGTTAGTAGTTAGACTTGGTTCATTATTTCATATATCATGGAAGAGCTATATATACCTTCCCCTTAACGGAGTAATTATGCTGCATGACTCCATCTAGCTCAATGACAACCTAAGTGATAGAACAAAACCCACAGGGGAGTCTGGCTGTCCTCTCCTTGAGCACAGAGACAAGGGAAAAGGAGAGGGACTTTATAACAAGAAAGTACAGTATCTAAATGCTGGTGCAGGAATTACAAGGACTGTGCCAAATGTATTGGAGAATTCCAAAAACTCCTAATTTATCATCACTGTTGTCTTTGCTACAGCTGCTTTTGTCATTTATGTATATAGACATGTGTATCAAACTCAAATATAAATATGTACATGAACTCAAAATTGAATATTTGGAAATATTATAGAAAGGGGCCTCACTGTCTAGCAAAATGTTACTAAAAATATTTAAATTTGAAAAATGCCATGTTATATAAATATTATATCTATGAAACTAACACTGGGACAGAGATACACTGAACTATTATTGGAAATATTTCACAAACTCCAGACTTGGAACATGAAGTATATGGACTTGAACTATTACAACAAAACTATTAGGCTGCACTGCATTTCCATGATCCATCTCATCTTACATTACAATTAATACTTGTAAAAGTATTAAATATATTTTATATTGATATTATCTTATAAATAAGGACCATAAAAAACATTTTGCAATGTAAGTAGCACTGTGTGTTTAACTACTGAAGAGTTACATTTTATTGAGGTGAATGTTTATGGGAGGTGCGCAGTAAGGAGTAGGTTATGTCTATAGGTGCGTATTTTGCCCCACACTGAGACTGAAATGTTCATGGATATTCAGCTTGGGAAATCTGAGTAAGAATTTAAATTATTCAGTGTAGACCTGCTGTTTATATAACTTTGACATACATACACACATGCATACAATTCAGATATTATATGATGTCAGTCAAATATTATTTTATGTCAGACTTTTTTTCTTGTTAGTCTTGCACATTACAAATACTCAGAAGAGTGTGTGATGTTTTCACAGATTAAAACCACTGACATTTGTGTCATTTTGGTATGGTCTACAGATCGTAGTGTTTTATGACTCATCTGGCAAGTATGCAAATGAAGGCTTATTTGACATCATGGGGATGAATGTTCTGCTGTTTTCCTCTCCAGCAGGGTGCTGTGAATTCTGTGTGGACCTCCACATTATGTAAGTACCCACAACCTGTTCTTTTCAAAATTCATAATCCAGTAACTGTAGAAATGATCATAATAAAAGATCATGTCAGTTATAAAGAATATGTTAAATGAACAGCAGAATCAAAAACAAATGCTAATTGAAGCAATCAGAGCTGATCCATTGTGATGTAATTTATGCTGTTGGCACAGCATGGATTTTCAGATTCAACAACAGGCTATGCATAGTAAATATGTGGTCCCCAGAGAAATCAGTCTTCCTAAAATACAGCAGTGCCTGAGTCGCAGCTGGACAGGCAGCACAAGTCTGAGCCAGCAGCACCCAAACAGACCAACCTTCACTGAGCTACACTGTTAACACGGAGACTCACTCAACCCATACTGAGATACTGATATTAAGCTATAGATGCAGATTTAGTTACCAACATCTCAGTGCCAAGTGCTGAATACATTTACAGTGGAGAAAATTATGCACCACTTTTTTCTTATTTTTACCCGCTGGTAAGCACTTGGCTAAAGAAAGTGTGTTGTCTTTTTTGCTTATGATTAGGGTGAATGGGCAGATATCCTGAAACACACTGAGCAGGATATCCTGTGATACATATTGATATGTTTATATCCCACTCACATACAATACTGCCTTAACCATGACCATAAGAATGACATCATCCCCACATCCACCTCCATTGCTCAGGGCACTCCCACCAATGAACATCAGAAATAAATAATAAATTTTAGTTTTGAAGTCCTTGTGCTTTAATTTTATTTGCAATATTGAACTGTGGCTTGCAAAAAAGGTGATCTAATTTGCAGGATAAATGCATAAAAAATAACTGTGAAATATGACCTGCAATTCTGCCTGTCTGAAGCACAGGCTTGACGTGGGCGTTGCCATCCTCACAATACTCCTCAGTAATACTTGCTTTGTGGGTGGGCTGAGGGAATGTCCAACATACTGATCTCTCCTCTTACAAAGGCATGGAGTTATGTAAGTTGGGGGAAATGTTTGCACCTCTGATGTGCAATTTTGAGAATAATGTCTCGCTTCTGGAGTCTAACACCTACCTAACACCAACAAGTCTCTTGATGGGCATAGTGACTTCTCACAATGAAAAATGTATTCATAATAAAGAAAATACAAAACGCACGCATTTATCTTTTCCCAGGTAGGCAATTAATGCAAACACTGACTTAAAATCAAATGTGCTCTATAATATAATATATACAATGTACATTAAATAGTCTTTTATTGTAGTTGTATGAGATTAGATTGCCAGAGATGTAAGGCAATGTGGTTGCTTAGCCTTTATCAGAGATCCTGTGATACATTGTGGACATTCACCATTCATGATGATATATGATTCTCTTTAGTATTCTAGTGAGACGTAACATATTCAAATAATAGGTGTTTTATGGAATTCCTGGGCAAGTATTAATGGTGCTGAAGTGCAGGTGCAGTGATAATGGAGTACCTGCAACATTTTTATGGCTTACACCACAGCATCAAACATTTACGTCACATTAAACAGCGCATTTCATCATACGCCCACGACTGTATGCACGTTTATGAGTGCAGAGTGGCCTTGCCCCCATCCCTTCCTCTGAACAGTCGATTGAGTCAATCTTATCTTGTATCCCTCAGCTATCTCCCCTGATGTCACTCTCTTTAACTTTATTTAATTGAATTCAAATGACCGAGGCAGGGCGTCTTTCCTGCACAAAAAGCAGATAGTGGACTGATAGGAGTCTGATTAAGCAACACATTGTCACTAAAATCCTTCAATGACCTGTCTGCTATTTTTTACTCTTAAGCCATTTGCAAATGGCTTTGAGCAGTCACAGCAGGTGCCATTCCAGCTGACGCACACAAATCGACATGGAGCGGGGCTGGCACATTCCTATCCTCACAATGTGCTCGCAGGTTTGGTGAGTCCTGATCTTTACAACGCCTCAACATAAACGGCAGCATTAACAGCGGCCATGCAAGTGCACATCGGCTGCACCCTGGCAGGAAAGGGACAGTGTAGACAATTTCCATCAGTGCTCCTGAGATGATGCTGCCCTCCCCTCCCTGGTTACGTGATGTCACCAGAAGGATACGCTGCACTGGGCGAATAATGGACTCGGTTTACCGCTGCATCCAGGCAATTCCACATAGCATTACACCTTGAAGGACACATTAAAATCCACCTTCCTGGAATCATTGCCACTAAATTGCTTCGGTTTTTTTTTTTTTTTTTTGCAAGTGTCCCACTGTGCTTTCACAGTGCTTTCCCCCAATACATGCTACATAAGCACTCTTAGGAAAATAACTTACAGGTATATATGTTCACATGAAAAGATACAATGACACACACTTAATAGTTTTTCTAGGAAACAAATTCCTGAATAAAATGAAATATGGCTATAGCTACCTCTGACATTCCACTCATACCATGACATATCACTTATTTAAGATGAATCTAAATAGTTCAGACTCACTGGCACATGTTATGAAATGCCATTATTAAAATGGTTCAAAAACTATCCATTGTAATGACTAATGTAGAATATGCTTTTTTATGTTGTCCCCTAGGCACAGTCTATCACATATTCCTCTAATAGTCACCCTCTTAAGTTCACCCTTGACATCAGCATTGTCTCGTTCAAAACTCATAATTCTCATAATTATTTGCAGCTAGGGGAGACGCTCAGAAATAAACCCCTGAATGTGTGTTTCCGTTCATTGATTCCATTTTTGTTTTGATGTGATTATGCAGAGGGCTTAAGTTATTAGGATGATAAAGTTATAGCGGTATGCTATATTATTCAAACTTTGACATGTTTCAGTGGAAACAGAACTCAAAATAGCCCGCTATGTTTATGAGGGATTACAGCAGGCACACTACTCACTAGCTCATTTCCCTAAGACGTCTTAAGCGTGGCGTCACATGAAGTGCTATGACTTGCACTCTCCAGCACAATGTGCCTTCCATTCAGAGTTCACTGAGGTAAAGGAGTAGGCTGAGGCAGTGCACAGAGGCCACCCAACCAGACAGAGAAAATGGACCAAGAGAGAAAGAAAGATACTGTCATATAAAATTTACACTAATATATGACAATTATTATTACTATTAGTGTTTTAATAATACATTGAATCGATATGTATAGTATTAATATATTTAATCAGTATGTATTTTAACATATTTTATGTTGCATATTTAAATTGCAAAAAGAGAGAGAGTGGAGGACGAGGAGAAGGAGGAGAGAGTAACAGAGATATGGAGGAACAGAAAGTTAAATAAAATGGGGATAGACAAACACCAAAATGATACGAGGGCAGGAGATATGAGAGAAAAAGGCAGTAATGGGGGACAGAGGGAAGGAAAGATAGAAGTCTTGGGTTGGGTGGAAAAGTAAATCCACGCCTATGATAATGAATGCAAATGACAACAATATCATCTCAGAATTTTTAAAATGAATAATTATGAAACGCTTCTACCAAGGATACTATAACCAATGTGGTATGTGCTTCAAATAAAATAAGATGTTAAGATGATATTTCAAGCCAAAATCAATTTTAACTGAAACACTGGCGGGGAAAACTGATTATATAAATGTAGCAATGTAGCAGTTTTGCTTTGGTACAACAATTTATATATATATACTCACACACACACACACACACAAAAAAAACCTAAGCCCTGCAAAGTCACCTTGTCGTACCTCGCAGGGCAAAGAAATATGGCATTGTCACTCCATTTTTCTTAGGAAGGCCTATCTTGCAGCCCATCTGTGGAGGGCTTGGATGACGCCTATGAAAAGTGTCCCATTCTGAGCGGCGTGGCTGATAACAGGGCTTTTCTGCTCAGTCAGCTGAAAGCAGGAGCTCAATAGAAGATGTCTCTGGTCCTCGTGGCCATGGCAGGCTTACGTCCTGGGCTGAGTCAGTCGGGCCCAAGGATCAAAAACGTGACCTTCAAATCCAAAGGTGCTTATGCTTGCCTCGCGCTGCCTGCAAAGCTTTTAACGTTGCTGCGGAAGGCCAGCGGAAGCAGGGCGGGGGTGGGCAGGGATGTGGGTGCAGGGTGTGTAAGCTCTGTGATTCGCCAGCTTGTGAAACATAACCACGTTCATGCAACGTTTGCCAATTTCTTTCACCTGCTCTCTCTTAAAACTTCTATTTACAACACTTGCAGTTGTTTTCTTTGAACCCATTAAAGCAAATAAAGGTACAGGGTAAAAACCAATATGAACATTGACATTTCCTATGCCCACAGAATCAGACAGAAGATGGTTGCTAGTGTTCACCATAGAATAATTGACTACTACTACCAGCTAGCCTATATGCCCAGCAACCTTTCTGCAACTAGACTTGCTAACAAGCCTCTCTCCCCCTCTTCTTCCTTTGTTTGATATGACTTTGTTGTACTTCAGTTTGAGCTGCCCTTTCCATTTTTATCCAGAACTTCAACTTCTGTCTGGTAGAAACACTTTGTTGTGATTCAGGAAAATGTCCCAGTCATCAATATTTTATCGGAGAATACTTCTCTATTTTTCTGACTCTTCCCCTGGAAAAGCCCTGGCATGCCTTGACATCCACATCACTTTTGTCTGCCAGTGAAACTGATTTAATGGTTATAATCTAAAATTAATTATTCTATCTGTAACACTGATTAAAGAAGCCACAATAAGTTTTGAAATGTGTGTATAGAAATTAATTTAAATATCTTAATTTTTGTTAAGGTTTTGTTACTTGAAACAACTGAGAAACAAATGTGGTTTAATGATGATATAAGATCATATGCAAGCTGTTTCTGGGATAATTGGATATTTCAGACTGTATAGGGGAATTAATTATAGTAAGAAATATAAAAGTAAAATACGGAGAGATCCAAGTTTTGAATCAAGAACAAGCCGAACAGTAGACTCTACTTACGTAGCGAATAAAAATGGCATATTGCATCTAAACAACTTTGGAGTGTACTGTTCTTCTCTCTGTCTTACTCTTTGTTCCTTCCCATGGGAAAATGGAGGATAAGCTCTTAAATGCAGCGAACGACCGCAGTGCGTTTTTTCATCGAAGAAAGCATTGACTGAAATTGCATGGGCCATCCATTAAGCTTTTGCATGAAAAGCACGGGTGGGGAAGGGGGGGAGTGGGGGTAGGATATAAAAAACCCGCTTGATACCCTTTCTCATATCCAACACCAGCCTCCGACATTCAGCAAACCATTTTATCTGTACTTTTTCCAACTTCAAGAAGAATTCACATTGTTTCACATGGACAAACTCTGGCTATTCACTGTGCAATTCAACCAAATTAAGACTCCTTCGGTCTGTGATCCTTTGTAAGGAATTCAAAGGCAACTAATCAGATAGATAGGCAAGTTTAGTGTTAATCTGTGCATGGAAATGCTGTAATTGATTAGCAGCCGTTCATCACATGTGAGGCCAGGACATCGAAGCAAGTAACAGGCCAAACAACTTGGGCCAGTGGCCACTACCAACTCTGTCTATTTGTGGAGACAGACTTGGTAACACCATCAAAGGAGATTAAATGTCACTCAGTGGCTGTCTCTGTCCAGCTCAGACTGAGGAAGCTGAGATTCCTGAAAAATTCACATTTAAGAATACTCTCCCACCCTCCTCCTCAGTGTTCTCCTCCACACCTACTAATGTTCTGACACACTCCCCATCATTTGTAGTACATATTACTCATTGTTGAACAAACCAAGTGCTTGCTTTCCGTTTGAATCTCTTTTCCAGCTTGACGCGAGCAACTGCTGAAATCCTAGAGCGTTTTTTTTTTCATAGAGGATCACAGACATGCTAAACCCTCAGCAGCAATGTGCTTCCTAAATTCCATGGCAATTTGTTTTGACGCAAGTCAGTGCATCACTGTGTCAAAGAAAGGAAACCAGGGCTAAAAAAAGAATAAATGCCCCCATCTATGATCAGAAAGTAAATTCAAATTGTGCAAATCCATTTTAGGATAGTACAACATCGACAAAACCTGAATTCCAAACAATATAAACACATGTCGTCTGCAATTACCGAAAACGAGATAAGGGCAAAATACTGTTTATGGCTGGCAATGAAGCAGAAGTATAATCACAAAAATATCAGAGGTGGACGAAAGCGAGGAGATATGTGGTGTACTGCTTGGCTTTCATCTATTCTGAAGCAATGCGTCAACCACACACTGTGTAACCAAATGCAAGTTACTGAAAAAAATCACCATTTGCCATAGAGAGGCAAGAGAACAGACCACACAGTAAGGTCACCTCTAGATCTCTGTCACATTGTTCAAGCCAGATTCACTGCAGATTAAACTATTCTTTATCAGACAGGCCAGGAAACTGAATGACTACAGAACAGATTAATGATAAAGAAAGAATAAAGGAGATGATTCTTCGTTATTACATTATGATGCTAAAAACGTGATCCATATTCTACTACTGCAATTCTGCAGGAGTATACATTTAGAATTTTTACTGTAGGTCTCTCTGAAAAGTTGTAGCTTGGATCTTAAAAATACTGAAGCATTTGAAATATTATAGGCAAAGTGGTATTTTTGAAGTCTGTCATATGGTGCATTTATTTAATAAAAATTATTTTTACATAAGCAGTATTGATTAATGGACAAAAACCGAGTAAAATACTTTGAGTCAGAGAACGTACACATTTCGAATGACCAGTACTCCAAAAGAAATCTACAATTATATTTTAACATGACTTATGCTGCTGGAAGGAAAACCTTGTGAAGATCTTTAAAGATTATATAAATTAAGAATAATCTCACACCACTTCATAGGAAATTTATTGCAAGTTCAGTTTGCTTTAAAAATCTTTATCAGGACAAAAGCCAGCGACAATGGCCAATACCACTAAGTCAACCTGACAGCAAAAGCAATATGTGAGCTTCCACTGAGCTTAGATGCACCTTATGGCATCACACACAGCAAATTAGCTGAAAAATTAGGTGGAAAGCTCCCATAAATGTTCATTAGCCGTGCATGAGCAATCCTGGCACCTCCAGGGGGGCGGGAGTGATAGAGTATGGAGGGGCAACAAGGGGAAGCAACATGGTTCCAGGAAACGGATTGTGCGTGAGATTCACAGTCGGAGGCAAAAGGCTGAAACCCCCGGCAACCCTATTCAGTCAGATGACAGGCAGCTTGACTGTGGTCACCTGAGCTACTTGCTGCGCTGAGACTTGCCACAGGCTCCCACAGGACAATACATGCAGGAGAGGTCACATGCCACAAAGTGCCACTGCCGCAGGTGAATATCAGAAAAGTTCAATTGGTGGACATTTCCTCAAATGCTCCATGCCAGTTAATTGCACTAAACTACTACTACCAAAGTTCATTTCTATTGGCTGTTTCTTAAGCAGTCAGTGTGTTTACAGGATCCTTTTTGGATTGCCATGCATTATTCTCTGTTGCAAGCTTTATGACAAGGGGATGAGAACATAGTGTATGTTGCCCAAACATGAAGTCCCTGTCACAGGGTACAGACAAGCAACCTAATATCCCTTTTCCAGATTAGTATAGCCAGGTCTCCTCATTCTTTTGTGATGAGTATTTTTGTAAAATATCTTTAAAAATGTGATAGGGAATAATCACAGGGAACAAAACAGCTTGAATATTTATCGATGTAAAAACCCATTTTAAATTTTATTTCAATGTTTTGAGAACTATTAAAAAATAGATATCATTTTACAGACGTTTTCAGATGTCATCAAAAAATGAACAGGGGTTGTGTAAACCTTTAACTGGGAATTCATTTATTTCAGTTGAAACACATCAACAGGGACGGACATTTGACCTCCAGCCGTGACCTCCGCATTACTTGTACACAGACACTAATTAACAAACCCCACCTTCCGCTCATGATACATTGCCCTGGGATGTGACCTTCTAATCTGATTAGCCCAGTGCACCATATGGTCCAGATCAGAGGCCCTGTGTAAAGCGTGCTCACAGGCCTTCCTTGTCCCATGGAAAACCTGGGCGTTTACACTCATGTCCAGAGTGGGCTGGGCTTACCCCTCAGTCACACCAAAGGTGATGTTTGCAGCAGCCTGCCATTGCTTGAGAAATGGCCTCTTTATTATTGGAGTATTACTCAAAATGGAGTATTGGCCTATTATAAGATTTCTTTCCAGACTGGCAGAACTACTACCTTAGGCACTTCTTTCTGCTGAAAATCAATGACTTTCCCCCCTCCACTGTATTGCTTTCGGTTTGACCATAAGGATCTATGTGGCTGCTGAGGCACACAGCAGCTGGTGATATTTCGTGTCATTTCCTGAGGTGTGCTGAGGCCTCAAACAGCTGGTGAAGCAGGCGTGGGTGCCAGCAGTGCGGCTGGAAGGGGCTCCGTTCTGAGACCACACTCCATGGCGGGAACCGCTTGGCAGGCATGGCTTCAGCTGGCCTTTGCACCATTTGCTCTCTCTTTTTCTCCTCCCGTAAATTTCCCCTGAGCCTTTTTGACTCCACTCCGTTTAATCAGCTCCCTCTGTCACATCTCACACTTCCTTTCTGCTCTTTTACGGGAGCTGCAAATTGGGGTGGGAGATCTCATAATCATTCGGTTACACACTGCTCACAGTTATCTACGATCGGCTTTGCCAAAGAGGTGGGAGGATGGATCACTCAGGGTGCAGAATTGTACTGGCATGGTGGCACCAAGCTGACAGGGAGGGGGGTAAGGCAGGCATTGCCATTTGCTTCTCTCTGTGCAGTTTTAAGGTAACGCCACCTTACATGAAGTTATCTGTGCAAAAATGGTCCATCTATGGTCCAAAAAAAGATTGCTTCATGTGCAACTGACCTGGGGAATGGAGCAAATGAATCAATCATACCAATACAATCATACCAAAACAAACGCAAAAGAGTTCCCCTCAAATTTCAGCTTCTCTTGGCCTCACAGTGCATTTGCTATAGTACAGTATATACATTCATTTTAGCTGCAGGCAAGTTATGCATGGCTACTTGAGTCTTTATACAGACTGAGGTACTCTCTGGGGAGCACCAAAGTTCATTCTGTTGTTTAGTGGTAACTAAAAAAAAAAGAAGGTAGCAACTAGCCTCTGAGAAATGGACTATTTGCCAGGGAACGTGTAAGGTTTATGAGCTAATGAACTAATGAACAAGAAGAAAACTTGGCAGTTCTGTCACTCTACTGTCTGCTAAATAAATCCATCAAGAATTCAGAATTCAAAAGAGTGAATGCAAATGACAATGGCATTTCACCTCAATTCGATTACACTTGTCTACAGCGTACATGGGGTTATCTTTCAAAGTAAGCTTAAGGTGTGTGGTCTTCTGCTTCAGATGAACATGGTATCCTTCCATCTTAATTTTGCAGTATTAAGCCAAAATTAGAGCTTTCCATTTGTAGCCAGTCGCTATGGTAACTCTCAACACACTGTGTCTTCCAAGATGAGGATGAAGACTAAGAAAATGAAAGAACATGAAGACAAACATTCTCAGAAATTTGTCCATGCAATCCTTGGCTTCAGAATTTGCTGACACCCAAACACTGCTCAAACCTAAAACACCATTGCATACTTTTTGAATTTTATTTGTTTATTTTTTTTTCAATTTTAACGAAGCAATTGGATGTGATCAGTCATTTACACATGGATGACACTGAACTGCACAGCTGAACAAAGATCACCCCAGAGTCTGCATACCTTTCCCCACAATTCCTCTCAGTGACAGATAATGGCATGGTATAAAAGAGACACCTGAGGAAACGTAGTGGCATTGTACTGAATCATGAAGGCATGATTGACTGTGGGCTGAATATAGTAGCGTTGCAGCTAGTGCCAATAAAAAGCTATGCCACTGCCTGAGAGATGGGACT
Source organism: Albula goreensis (assembly GCA_022829145.1). Classification (NCBI taxonomy): domain Eukaryota; kingdom Metazoa; phylum Chordata; class Actinopteri; order Albuliformes; family Albulidae; genus Albula; species Albula goreensis. The sequence continues at coordinate 16,369,136 of CM040756.1, forward strand.
GGGACAGGGTTCTCATATCACCCTTCACATCAAGGATGAAGAGAGAGGAAGTGGACCTTTTTCCCCCCTGACAATGTTGTTCTATGTGCATGCCACAGAAACGACAACGGCAAGAAATTATTGGTGGCATTTTATTAAAAATGTGTATAAAGCCATGGAGGCGTAAAGGTCTGTCTTGTTTTCCAAGGGCTCAGTGGCAGGTTAGTGATGCAGCTAATGGGGACCTGGCATTTGGAGAGCTGAGCCAGGCCCTCTCTGTCTCTCCCCATCTGCCTGTCACACCAGCCTCCAGAGGACACACAGCTAGCTCAGCCTCCTCATTGACTGTCCTCTCCCTCTCCTGACACACCCATGCTGAGCCCCACCCTGTCACTCAGACTAACAAATCTCCCTTTGTTAGCTTCACTGCTTGGAATGCAATGCCAAATTTGAACAGAGGAGGGAATATTGCATTGTAGATACATAGATAGAAGACTTAAAATATTAGTTATATAGCTTTCCTTTTGAAATGTTTACAATGAGTTAGCTATTATTCTAACAAGAAAATAATGACTGTATTTCTGTGCTACAATAAAAAGGCAAGTACTACCCAGAATGGTGCAACTGCAGTTTTAAGACCTATTCAGATAAATCCATGATTAGAGAAAACACCATATATTGACCAGAAAGAACATCTGAAGCATAAGTGTGATTTGGAGGTACTGTCTCACAATGCTTAAATAGATGGCTACACCTCATGAAATATTGACCAAATCTTCCTTTAACGTATCCATCTTCCTGACAGTTTTGATGCAATACAATTACGCAGTTCACTAACCATGGCCTTGATCTGCTTGTAACCTGACCGGCCCCTGATAGGCAGTAGGGCCATATTTTGACAGATCTTGCTCTTGCTTGGCTCAGCAAGAGGCATGACATTAAAAATGGGCTGAACTACACCTTGGGCCAGCAAGATTTTACTGAAAGAAGGTTTTTATATGCATACAGAGAATATTTATTATTCTGGATCATTCTAATTAAATGCCTGTTCTTTCCCCAAGATCATAGAGAAGCAGTAATTAGAATTACAAACAAAGGGGACTGGCTAGCTCCATTCATAAGGCTGAAGTGATATGCATTAGCTTCATCAATGCAGTGATGAATGAATTCAGAATCCATACATCCTCGGATCTAAGCAGAGACCAAGCATAACTTGTAAATAACAAAAAGGAAGGAGGCACATGGCTTGCTGTTCAGGAGAGTGAGAGAGCAGAAACAAAGATCTACAAGTGGTACCATCTCTTATCCTGTTCCTGGCATTACCAGTAATTAACTTACAGCCACGCCTGAATTTCCCTCCTAGACATTTCTCTCCCACTCAGCAGTGCTTGTGTAGGCTGGTCAGATGCACTTTCCATATTTCCTGACGGAAAGTAGGACAGGTAATGAATATGAACCATCTGAATAATTTCAGACCACATATTCCATGTAATCCTTCAAATACAATGTCATTTTTGTAAAGGGAATCTTACCTCAAACCAACACCTTTGTTACTGAGGTGATAAAGAATTAGTTGCAGGAGAACCATTTTACTTCTAAATAATTAAATAATTTGAATCCACCAATTTGATGCAATGTGGTGACTGGAACTGTGCTCTTGAAGTGAAATTTGTTAAATCTGTGAAATTTCAAGGTGAAACACAAAAGCTATTTAGCTATGATTACATTACAATTTTGCCTAAGACTTTGTCAGTGTCAGGGCTTATTAGTGTCATTTCTTATTAACAAGTTTTCACTCTAGGTAACCTTTATGTTTTCATCCTAACACTACCTAGCTTTAGTCCTTCTCTAACTTTGTAATATTACTGAGGCATCTTAACACAATTTTGAGTTATTGGTTGACTGCGTATTTGCATTTGCCTTGGAGGTTTTGCCACAGTATGAGAATTTCATTTAATTTTTTCAACACCACTGGGGAAAAATATATTATATATAATAATATAACTTGATTATATTATGGAATATGATGCATAAAATCACCACCACCATCACCCCCTGAAAGATAGAACAAACCAAACACACTTAGTCATTAATGACAGATAACACATGCCTTTTTTCCAAGGGTGGACACAGTGTATCATTAGGACTACAGTTGCTGTTGGGAAATGAGCTGAAGCTCTTCAGCACTCATTTATCTGTGCATCAGACAGCTTTGTACACAGTATACACAATAAGCCTGCGAGTTCATAATCTTGAACCTTAGAAAATGTAAATAACACTCAATGCCATATACATTTCTGTTGAGAATAACGATACTGATGGGTTTATGAGGTACAATACCCTTTCTCACATCCTACATTAGTTAAATAATTTACAGCTACACATTAATGTACATGAGTTTGCTATTGCAGTCCAAAGCTTACATTTACACCTACCACATCTACTTTCAAAACCCTCTGGAATGTGGTCGTTATGAAGTAGAGCATCCTCATGCCATGAACTGTGAATGGTTTTAATCCATCCATTTGTTCTTTGTAAAGACTAATCTATAAAATGACTGCATGAAATGCATCCATTCTCATAACTCTGACTCCTCTGTCAATCGACTCTAATACTACAGCACTTTGTGGGACTATTATAATAATCACATTTAAACCAGAGCAGACTGGAAAGAATCCAGAGCACATTCATTATGATATGGATATCCTTTCATGTGACTATTGGATTTCCTTGATTTTTTTACTGAGGGTCACATGTAACAATACAGGTCTACCGATAGATAAAACTACTTGGGTATCTGCAGATGTCCAAAGCAGATATACAGAAGCATACAAAGCCATAAAAACCCATATCAGCAATAACAGATAGTATTTAGGATGTGATGCCTAAATGCTACCCAGCACTGACGATGTCTCTCTGGAAAGTCTTATGTAACTGGAATACTGCAGCGGGGGAAAATGTGGCTAACTCATAATTGACAACAGTTTCATTCATGGAAAGGTGCAGGATATTCACAGATTCCAGTAGATATGCAATCGGATGGTAAAACAGAAATATAGAGGGTGAACAGAACACACTACTCAAATTTCATGTAAAAACAAATAATCTTTACTACCACTGGATTTGAGACAATATCCATGTAGATTTGTTTATTTGAACATACAGAATTACGAAAGTAATTTCTACTGCAGCAAGACTTGAACCATATATGTGTAATAACATAATGTTAACTTAATAATGACAAAAGCGAGGATGTAAATATTTTTATTACAGAGGACCAAATCACCCAAAATGCGCAATAGTGAATGCAGGCAATGGTCCTGTCTTTTTCCGTGAAATAAGCTGAAGCAAAGCAAAAATCCATTAAGCAAACTAGCCAAAAACATTTGTTCAAAAAATGCCAATGTCTATTGATTTCCTTTTCTGAGAGTGGACCACAATTCATGCGGAGATGAAAGGAAAAGGTCTGTAATGAAAAGCTGGATGCACTTGCTGTTTGTTGCCAAAGACAGTGCTGTAATGGTGCTGCATTGACTTGCTGACTGAAGGCGACTCAAAACAGAAGCCTTTACCACAACACATATCCGTCACCAGTCAGAACTGGAGCCTCAGTCTCCATGGATAAGATACAAATTGCCTTGGTCTAATCTAACCCAAATGTATGAGTACATTTGAATAATTTATCATGAGGAGTGGATTCTTCATTCCTGAGGACCAATTAGACCAAATAGTCCCATGTATGAATTTAGCAAACATAGACAGTTTTTCCTGCATTATTTCAGTTATAGTGTATGAATATGTAATAGTTTCATAGATCATGTCTGCACATTTTTACATTTTTCAATTGTATTCCACAAGAGGCTCATTTTAAAAATTCTGGCGCATATAAGGTATCTATCTAGAAGATATGATGTGCTAATGAAGTGGCTTTGACATTCACTTCTGTTACTTCTTGGCTAAGGACAGGGAGGGAGAACACTGTTGAGCTGCACAGAGCCTGTGTCAAGTCTTGGCATAACCATTTAGGAAAGTTTTATATTAGATAAAACAGAGAGGAACTACTCCACCCAGCCGTTCAGCACAACCACAGCCAAAATATGCCACAATCAGGTATTTTTCACTAAAAATGTCTGAATGTAATGCATGACAGCTAAAATTTCCCTCCTGAGTAAGGATTCCATCCTGATTAAAATGTTGAGAACACTGTGCCATCTATGTGAGCTCTCTTAGGAAGTTGGTGGGAAAGTTTTTGGAGAAAATAATCTGAATGGAGCGAAAGTGAAAATGACAGGTAGTCACAATTAACCATCAAGATGCAGGAAATTATACAGTATTTTGATATTGTATATTAAATGTCAGCACTATTTCTCCTGCACTCTCAAACACAGTGACAAGGTTTGGAGGTCAAGTCACAACTATTGATTACAACCACAATTTCCATATGCATCTAATTTGGCAAGGACTGAATTCAATTTCATTCAAATGTTTTAATTGCATTACTGAAGGCATTTTAAAAGGGTGACAAAATGACAACTGTGATTTACAATTTGGTGGATTTTAATACATTTAATACAATAGGAGCTGTATTCAGCCTTTCTTCCTGAATTACATCAATGGTGATGAATTTTTGTTCTTGGTTTGCTGAACTGTATTAAAATGCACTTTTTGTTATGTACTATGTACACAGGCTTTTCCATACCAAGAGATGAGCAAGCTCATATTTCAACTAATTTAAACTCATCACGGCACTTTGATTTTGTAGGATACTAAAACAATGATGACATCAGTTACTCAAACTTAAGGACACTTCACATTATTGTTAGTGACATAGAGCGGAAATCAGTATCACATCTAAAAATATAACATTTACCCTGAACAACACACATACACTCTTGCTCATTAATACATGCTCCCATGACTTTGGAAAGATTTAAGTATGCCTTAAAGCAGATATATCAAACTCCAGTCCTGGAGGGCCATTGTATCTGTTAATTGTTGTGTTTCAATACTTAAGGTGATGATTTGAAAGGCTAAAGAGCCCACACACGTTGATTCCCATACCTTGATTGTCTACTCGGAGAAAGGAGGCAGACACTGCAGGCCTCCATGACCTGAGTAAAACAATCCTGCCCTAAGATAACACTGCATATTGTAGGGTGATGTTTTGGTTGCAGCACACAGACCAGAGTGCATCATCACTGTCAGATTCACAGCACACAGACAAATGAGGACCTGCCACCCCAGTTCTTGTATGAATACACAATGATGCAATTACTTGTGCCATCAAGCCCTGGAAATATAACCTCCTCCTATCTATAAGCCCACAAAGTAATTCCTTAAACAAATGCATTCCATTCCATTTGTTGTTATGGAATAAGGCAAGTACAATTTTGTGATAAAATATCTAAATATATCTATATGGCATAGAGTATAAATCTTACCAAGAAAAGTAGTCTTGTAAATTAAGTATATTACCTGCTTATGCTCTCATGTAGGAGCAGGTGTTCTATGTTCAATAAAGCTGATGTAGAAGGTATCAAAAAAGGCTTGGGGTATCAAATAAAGAACAACACAGCTTTTAAAGTTATGAGCTCCACAGTTATCAACTATATTTTTTATATACCACTTTAAATGTGTGTATATACTTTTTTATATCGCACAATGAATATGACATAAAAAAAATTCGTTTAAATGAATTTTCCATTAGTGTTTGAATGTCATTGATGTCATATTTTAATAAAGCTTCTTATACAGGGGGTCCTCGGGTTACGACGGTCTCGACTTACGACGTTTCGTGGTTACGACGCACTCCCATAAATTATTTAAAAAACCTAGTTTCGACCTAAGCGTTTTTTTTCGTAAATACAACCACAGAAATAAAGATAAGAAATTGTTCTCTCTTTTTTTTACTACTGTTTCATTTAATTACTGTATTTTATATGTCCTTCATGTGTTGTGTGGACAGTGTGAGTGACTTATGGTGTTAACTTAGGTATAATTTAGGTATAAATTCCGACTTACGTCGAAAATCGACTTACGACAAGTCGTAGGGACGGAACCTGCTCGTATGTCAAGGACCCCCTGTATTACACCACAGATAGCTGTCAGAACATACTCACAACCTATACAGTATGCCAATGCTGATCCACTATATTTCTGTATCAAACATAATGTTATGTAACAGTAATTTGCATAAAGTATTTTAATTAAATAATCATTGAGCTTTTAACTGACATTGAAAATTGAATGTTCTGAGAGGTGTTTTGAAGTATTATTTTCTTTCCTAGAACTTGTATCTGACAGGGTGTTGCTATGACATTGATGATATACATTGATGTCTGCAGATGTGATACACAACGCATCTACATATTATCTACTTATTCCTTTTCATGCAGCAATGAAATAAGGCCCCTGGAAAAGTTGCAGTCCTGAAAGTTGCAGTCCCTTCGGCCAGCATTATTTTACCTGCACCTATGGCTGCTGTTGTATTAAGAGGTTAACTATTTATAGAGAATCACAGCGTGCCAAGGTACCGCCATCTCCAATGATTCACTCTCTTCTGTGAATGTTAACTGTGCTCAGTGCAACAGAGTACAGCACAAAAAGCAGAGCGTTTCTGTCTGCTGGTGACCATTACATCTATTATTTATGACAAATGTTTGAAAAAAGGTCCAGTAGAGTGTTAGCGGGCATCACTTAGACTACTCTGTCATTTGTTGTTGTCAAGCACAGTCCCCCCCTCCCACACCCACAAACCCCCGCGCACCCTCCCAACAACCCTCTCTCTCTGCATAAGCCTGGAATTCTACTCTTGTTGAACCTGCTGCGTGCAAATGTCAGCCACCCCAAATTTAACCTCAGTTCAAGGCAGGAGGTGTCATAAACCTGTGTCCAATGTCGTCATGTTTGGACATATTCGCAGAAAGCTCCTATGAGGTAACACGATAGGCCATTTGAGTGGCTTCAACAAAGGTTCAGCTTGCATCATAAACACTGTTTCAAACCAACCGCACACATTTACAGCCAGAGGGGTGCCATTCTCCCGGGCATGACATCCCAAAAAGGCCTTCCTGAGCTCGAAGTGGCTTTTAACACATTAGGATTCATGTTCACATGGACACATGTCTTTGACCAGTGTTTTTTTAACATCCCCAACAAAATGTAACACCCCATGCTTACAAAACTAAGTAACTCAAAATGCTGATGTATGTATAAAAACATGGCTCTAATTTAATTTGATTCATGAATTCACGGTACTGCTGATGGTATTGCTATGTGCAACATACAAATGCAGTTACAAGACTCAAAAGATTTACTGAGAGATGCAAATCACTACTTCATAAGGACACATAGCAGAATGTTGCCAACCTAGCAGAATTAATCAAGATGAAATGACACCTTTCAAGCGGTACAAAACACAGAGGTGTTCACAGCAGAGCCTTTTAAATTATTGTCCATTGCACCGTGCATATTCCCGAAATGCCATATATTCAGCCTGATTACAATGGTTTTGATATTTTGACTCTCAACCTCCAGGTCATAAATTAAGTGGGAAATGGAGCTGAAATTGAATCACATGTGAGTCCTGCAGCGACTGTAGAAATGTGCTACAAAAACAGATGACGATGCATTTCAAGAAAATGTATCCCAACTTCCCATTCTGCAGTGCCTTAAATGTAAATACAGCTGTCTTGCTTGACTGCAGTAGTTCTTCACATACTAAAAAGGGCCTCCCAATCTATCATGAGAGGATGCTTTCTTGATGCACTCCCAAAGCATGAAATGTAATCCCCCTGGTTAAAGCAGTAACCCAGGGACTCATCATAAATTATCACTGATCGAACTTCATCAACATTCCTCAGCAAATGGATGACTTATGGTATGTGGAGCAAAGTTTAGGAAACATTGCATTTACTTTGGACGAGACTATGAGATACCCTCATAAGGAGGACAGTGGAGGTACCAAGTGTTTTGGGAAGGAGGGAGGGAGAGGGTCCATTCCGAAATGGGTCGTGTTATATTGCATTTGATGGGTTAACCTTCAAATTCAACCATTGCAGTGACAATAATAATAAAACACATGCTGCACCATGCTGCTGATCTCCATCATTCTACACTGGAAATACAGGCATCATAATGCATATCATCATACATAATCACTTTGACAATTATATGAACACAAACCTGTGTGAATACAAATGCTTCAGGCCTCTGTCAAATACCTTTGCTCCTTGTAGTCAACAGTAATTTTGCTTGAAAACCTTGTTTCATCTTTCATCATGTGTTTTCTCTGCTTATTTATGAGAGGCTGTGTTTGCAATGTGCTTTTTTGTTGACATATGTATCACCTCAGTGCTCAATCATTGTTTCTGCACTGTGTGTTTGCCTGACACAAACCCCTTTAGTGTGTGCCTTTTAGCTTGTCTTTCCTCATACTCCACCATACTTAACATGCAGTGTTAGCCAGAAGAATACTGCCAGGGATTCCTTTGGAACAATACGAGTTGTCCTTCTCTCATTACCATCATAAAATAATCTGCTTTGTTTTCGAACAGTGATTTAGTTAGATGCCCCATTTTTTGGTTCAGAACGCATGTCTCTCCTGATAAACCTCCTGTTACCACAGAGGGTTACAGGCTGACAATCCCAAGGGACCTGAACATCTAAGATGCCACAACCTTTCACCTTACCTTGGCAGCGACAGAGGAGCTGGGCTTCTCCAGGAGGTCCCACAGCTTTTTCCTCTTGTCTGGGCAGCAGGTGTTATCAAACTCCCCTTCCCCCTCCCTCTCTCGGAGAGTTTCGGCCTCCCTCCTCAGCTCCTCGTTCATCTGCTCCTTTTTCTGGTGATACCTGGCCTGGCAACAGGACTCCAGGTAGATCTCATCGATGCCCCAGTAATCGAGCTCCTGGCCAAAAGAGAGCGCGCACATTTCCTCCATCATGTGCAGCTTCCCCGTTCGGTAGAAATTCAAGATGGAAGTGAAAGCCCCTGGGTGCCTGTCGAAGAAATACTCATTCTCATTTAGGCTGTAGTCATCACAGACCTCCATTAAGGACTCGTGGGTGTTGCAGTCTCTGAGTTTCCCCAGCCTGGTCCGTGGGAGCCGGTCCAGGGTCCGCCACAGCACCTCATGGTTCAGCCCGCCCACATTGATGCGGACTCTTCTGGAGCGGGCTTTGGTACGGATGATCTCAATGGGCTCCGGTGGAAGGGAGCCTGGGGCCCTGGGGGCACTCTTTGACGCTCCGGTGGCAGCTTTCTCGGCCATGACCGCAAGGTAAAAGTGCCTCGCCTACCAGCAACAGAAGAAGTTAAATAAAACAAACAACAAAACAAAAAGGCTTGGCAAAACAGTGATGACTTATGTTGGATCCTCTTCAGACAAGTCCCTCCATGGCTGAAAAAAAGCAAGAAAATGTTTGATTATTTTAGGGAGATATTAAATCCTTTCAACATTATAGTGACTTCATATTGATAAAATCCATTATAAAATGAATTAATTAAAATATTCATGAAAAGACAGAGATCCATATTGTATTGTCACAATGAAACTGTACTCTTACCTAGGAATACACTTTTTAAAATGAAAAGTGATTGAGTTTGTACTATATCAAATGTTGGTGGAAATTAAGCTAATGAGCCGAGTACAGCTGAAAAGTGTGGCTCTTATATCCCTTATATTATTTTTTATAGCACTGGTACTGTATTCCAGATACATCCATTTATTAAGTGTAACTTAGGTTGACCTTTTCGTCCATGTTTTGTTAAAATGAATAATAAATAAACAGATCATATTATCAGATCTGTTCAGAAGCGCAAATGCTAGCTCTCCTACGCACTGCCACACACATTAACAGAAAATATATTATTTCACTACATATCGTTGTTATGAAAAAAGTTTCATCACTGCCCACTCCAAAGATGGGAAGCTAAAAATTGGCTGTATATTTAGCAGTCCAGCAAGTAAATCCCAGAGCGAAGTATTTAGCTGGTTTATATTTACTGCACTTACGGGACTTTGTAATAGCTGTGCTATTTAAAACTCCCATCCAGAAGTTACTGCTTACGTTTGATAGTAATACAACGCGCAGTGGGTAGACCCCGTTTAATGAAAACAATTCCTCATTCCACTCCACACACATTTACCTGCAATTTAGCCTGAACAGGCATTAGCTCCCCGCCACGTTCAATATATATCATTCGGATAGCGTTTTATCTTCTCAAGGTTACGGGTAGAGAAGTATAATACAAGCCAAACTCTAGATATAGATGAACCGAGCAACTGTGAAAAACTTTTGATGATGGACATTTAATTGTTTATCGGTTAATAAACAGATGAGCGCACGTGCAGCGGGTATGCCGATTATATCTATACTAACATGGAGCAATATTCTAAGTATTCCCTTTGCTGTTTATATGCTGTATAATTACATATCTGTATAATTTCCACTCGTATATAATGTATGTCTTATGTATTGTTCCATAAGTGCACTGAACATGCAGCGCGTTATGTATACAGCCATTCCTTCTGTGTAGCGCATGCTGGCAACGTACTACCAGACTGAAACTGCGAAGATGCAACAGTTTTTACAGCCCGTGCTGTCGCATGTGTTAGTGACCTAATATGAAAATGGAGGTTTTGTGGAAATGCCTGCAAACTGGATTAAAATGTCCAAGGTATTTTATTTTGTTTTCTAAACTTTGTTTAGATTGTATTCCTGCAATGTAATTAGAACTGCATAAGAATGCAAAATACTGACTATTGCCGCTTTTAATTCGGAATAGTAATGATCATTTCATCATTTCGAACCTGTCAAACTTATCAAAACTGCTCTCCCTCAAGCTAATACGTTTGCACTTTTGGGTTCAACATCATTTCTGAAATATATTTTTCTTGCTACTCCCTATGCTACAGAATACATGTTTTCTTGTAACTACATAAATCCAAACACTGTAAAATGCGATTACACACATTTTAGAAAAATACATCCATTTTGCACAACGGCGCAACAGTAAAACATTTACTTCTACACCACTACAAAGTAACGAGTACTGATTAGTACAACGCCACTGTGATGCATTTTTGAATCTAATTATTGACATTTAGAATAAATATCTTACCTTGCCGAAATAGACCACCTTTTGCATAAAAACACCTCTTTTAACAAGGAGGAAGAAAAAAGAACGGGCTCGGGATTCCCTTCGCCAGGCAGCTAAGATTCCAAGCCTTCTGTAAAAGCTTCGCTCACAGGATATGTGTTCCACATTTTGTTTATAAAATAAAAAAGGAAATACAAAAGAACAAGATTTGCACCTCAAAATTCACAAACTACTAAGAACTGCCGTTACAGAAGTGAGAAAAGACTGTAGGGCAGAGAATTCCGTCCATAGGTTGTTGATATGGTAGGATGGGATGTCTGCGGATATCGAGCGTGGGATAAGCACACCATGGAGTGAACTGCAGAGCGGCATACACAGCATAGAGAGAACGGCGAAGCTGGAGCCTCTTGAGCTGCATCACAGCCTAGAGGTGAAACCTAATTGGATTGGACTGTACATCACCAAGGACAGCAGCAGATCAAGTAGACCAAGAAGACTTCTCTCACTCGAGGTGGGAATCATCACACGGACGATCTCCTGTAATGAATGCATTTTTCACATTTTTTTCTGACTTATTTCTCGGCTCGGTATAACGTCACAACTCTGATACTGGCTGAAAAGTTTAAGATATGGTGCTCTGTTGGAGTCAGTCTGAAAACCTGTACCGCCTGAAATGTTCACCAAATTTCAACACTGAACATATTTGACTTATCATTATTTACCACAAAGACCATCCAGCTGTCGTTTTCGTGAATGAAATATCCGTTGCCATGTGAGCATGACAGCCTAAGGGAAATCAGTCACCAGTTTTCGCCGTGCTGTCGGATGCAGAAGGCCAATTATTTGCAGAGTAATATAATGCATTACGAATATCCAGTGGTTATGCTAACGTTGTAGCTGCTTATGATATATCTGTGATATTGTGCAGCTACCGAAACATAATCTTGTTTCAGCATGCTTTTTCTTGAAACCGTTTTCTTGTTTTCTGAAAAAGAATCATGTGCACATTCGCCAACAGTGTACTGTATAAATCTCGTAAATGCCAGTGCACATGGCTGGTTCAATGGAATGTAAATACAAAATGTCGACTAGCATAATAATGTAAGAAGAGGATAATGTCAAGAGCCCAAATTAATGTGAACACTGCCAACAAATATTCCTTTTGCAGAGAGGAAGCAATTCTCATGCATACAATGAGATTTACAATGCAGACTGCCATGTGTTCAGCTTTAAGTTTGAACATTAAAGCCTTTTGGCAACTCACAGACAATTCTGAGGTTTGTATTTTGGATTTATGGAATTAAAATGAATGTTGACTTAGGGTAACAATACTGGAGAAGCAGTGCCAACTTCTGACTGATCTTCCTCTTCTCTGTCTGGCATGGGACGTAATTTTAAATGATACAATCCATGGTGGAAAGTATCATTTAAATGTGGGGTACTAATGAAGCAATAAAAACAGTAGAATAATTAATGTTGGTAATAAAGGTGTATGACATTGGCACTGTAATGTGAACTAGCCTACATATGAGGGACATAATGTCTGAGGGAGGGTGTGTAGTGCAGGCGCTGTAGAGCTTGACTAACCATGAGTCATGCAAATCATCATAAGACTATTACTTGTATAAGCATATTTAATTATGCTGTTCTTACTAAGTCAATTTGATTTCTTTAGGCCCAATGAAATAGAAATGTGTGCAGTTTTACATTATCATATCAGTGCAATTTTTTGATAGACGAATTCAGTTAAACAAGTGGATGAGATATTGCTTTACAGATGTTATGACTTGTGTTTTCTAAATCACTGTTCACCCCTGATTTTACCTTTATCCCAATTTCAAATGCCATATTGTCTCAGTCTGGAAAGATTTCCTCCACTAAAGATACAGTGTGTTCTTCAGAGAGATTTTGGGAGGGGTGCTCTGAATCGATGTTTGTCTGAGATTCAGTCATATGTAGACACGCAGGGCCCAAGGGTGGGTGCAGGTGGGCCACAGAAAGTCAGGGGGGCTCAGACCATGTGAATTGTATTGTCTGGCCTGTCTTATTGGCGCTGTAATCCTTGTGCAAACAAACATATGCTGTGCTCCAAAGAACATTCTGCCAGCTGCCACATCTTCACCGTCCACCATCTAACCCAATCAAAGTAAGCTTCTAACACTTCTTGAATATCTAATGCAGTATGGTGTTTGCATGAGCCTGTGACTGGGTGTATGAGTCTGATTCTCACCATGCCTGGCTGTGGCCAGAGGTCTGCATTGGAGAGGCAACAACAAGCCCAGCTTCACTGGGAAAGACGGGTTAAGCTGGTTAAATTTGTCACATCACTCTATAGTGGTGATTACTGGTTGGCCAGTCAACTGTGGAGGTAGAAACTGAGTGTATGCTTACTTCCTTTAAATGTGGGTTCATCTGACTCTTTTTTAACTTATTCATACCAGATCAAGCCATTTATTTGCCACATATCTTCACAACATTTCTGAAATCCCAAACAAGCACCTGGAGTTTACCTGTGCAGGCCCAAGGTGGAAGTTTCCTTCATTGCATTTAGGATGCTCTGATTACAGTTTCTTTGTCTTCTGCGGCTAAAGACCTTTTCAAGTAGTCACTGCACAAAAGGCTTAAGGGAGGCATTAATTAGCAAATCAACCATCCGTGCACTTAAAGTGCCACATTATAATAACAAGAGGAACACAAGCTGTGTTGTAGCTGTCTTTTGTAAAGGTCACACAGGCCATGGTGTTGTAAACATGTGCTTCTCCTGATTAATCAGAAGTACCTGATTAATATGTGTATACATATTAATAAAATATGACAAGAGCACTCATGTAAAAATGACAATATATCGGGCCAAATAAAGCAGATACTACTCTTTGTGTTTAATGTTCAAAAGTAAATAAAAAATAAAGTTGTTGAAAAATAACAATAATGCAGCCAGACAACTTTGTGTGAAGATCTTTCAAATTGGTAAGAGTGAATTGGGTAGAATTGTTCTTATTTTGCAAATATCATGATGATCACTTTTTACCAATGAATGGAAGTCATTTTCAAAGGCAGTTAGGTCTAGTTAATCATATTTAGCTGGGAAAAATGGTAAACAGAATGCATTATTTTGATTATGTTTGAAGAAAATAACTATGAATTTAACATGAGTCCTGAATTTAACATAAATGTGCTTTGAAGTGTCACAAACAGTCTCAATAGTACATTCATACCTCTGAACTTAAAAAAAGATTATATATGTTAATTTAAAGGCCTAATGTAATCTCCATACAAAGGAGAATGTCCTTAGCCTACAAATACAAAGCAAAGAATGTTATTATGTAGAATAGCTTACACTACATTTACATTGTATTGCAAAGAAACAAAACTAATGTTAGTTTGAAACATTTAGTGTTGAGTGTAAGGGCCTATCCCTGCCTTGAACTATGCTGGATGACAGCTGAAGGACATCAAACTGGTTATAAAAACAAATAGCTTGTTTTATATGAGCAATCTCCTGTGAATTTTACTTTGTGTGGCAGACTGTAAGATCATTTCACAGCATATTGCAAACTAAAGTCAGGTGTCCCATGATGTAATTTGTAACTTGCCATAGCTGTGTTCAACAGAGCAGGTCAGCAGGAAAACCCCTTCACCATTGCTTAGTCCTGTAGTACAGTAGTTGTGATGTGCAAAATTAGAAGAAGCAGTTGTTACAAACTCTAGAATATCATACCTGACAATGCTTTTTATACAGATATTTTCCATAGGTTAATTTTGAAACTGATTTAGCAAAAATATATAGATGATCTATGGGTGTTAGGATTTGTATAAAATGGAGATCTGGTAAATGTAATGCATGTGGATCCATTTTAATCTCACGATTTAAGGACAAAGTATATGTCCTGTGATGGCTTTGAATCTTGTTTATTCATTTATTTAATAAATTATGCTTATACATTTTTAAATTCACTAATTTGGCACATATTATAAGTAACACACTTAACATACATAAATACAGAACAGCTTGTAATATATAATGTATGTGTTCTAAAAATACACTGAGGTTACTCATATTTCATATAGCTTATTTTTCATTTTAAGATATATCCCCTTAGGTAAGAATTTTTTAAACTTGATATTGATAATGTATATGTGATTGATCCACCTACCATGTTCCTTCCTCAAATGACAATTGATCAAAAATGCTGTATTGATCGAATGTACCAACTGGAACTGCTGTACAAACTCTTAATAACCATTGATATACATACAACGATATATAATGACAGAAATAATACCTAAAATAACATTTGCTCTATGCAAACTCCCACAATGATCCAAAAATGTATGTAGTAACATTTCATAATAAAGATTTAATGTAGAGGATGGTATGCCTGAGGTGGAATGACTGTGTTTTGTTGGTACTTCAAGGAATACCATAAGGACATGACCAAAACTATACGTATGAATTATTAAATGAGTATTACTTTATCACTAATGGTATGTGCAAGCAGTTGACATATACTGAACAAAACCTTTTATCAAATATTGAACCAAAGTGTGTTCTGGCTGTATGGATATTTTACAAACTACCCTCAGATAAAAAGAAACTTGCAGTTGACCACAGGGTTCATATAGCATGGTACAATAACTTCCCTGTATTTTAGGATGTAATTGTGTGGCAGGTTTTCCTCAGCCCAGTCACCTCTGACTTCTTTGCTGGGGACAGTGTGTGATTCCTTCATACGTACAGCTTCAAATTGGATCTAACTAGGCTACTTAAACTAGTGTAGGCTTTCCAAATTTGCCTGCACTGCAGAACCCTAAGCTTGAACTAACTTGACTATTTAAACCAATTGAACTTTCTGGATACATAAGTTCAATTACTTTGAATTTTTACTGTGAACTTGGAATTATTTTGACTCTTACTGAAAATGAAATACACATCATGTGTTCTCATGCTTTTTGGATGATTGAGTTGAAAACTATAAATTGAAAATTATAAATTATAATTCATGTATCCATTGCGAATGTACATTTTGCCTCTAGGATTTACATGTAACATAAAGTATTGTAACAATGTTTTTTTGTTGGTAATGGAACTTATCAACTGCAACATTAAGTATGTTTGGGTATTTTTAGAGGAAAAGCAAGCAACTTTCCACAAAAAGTACTGTGCTGTCCCACATGTTTGGTCTATTCGCTCAAAAAGCATCACATGGGAACATCCTTAGATGTCCAAAATTCTGTCATCTGCTATGTTTCATGCCACTGCCATTTCTCATGATGAAAGTGACAAATTGGCCCTGGCAGAGAAGTGACAGAATAAGGCAAAACATTAAATGTCCCATTTTAGAACTGTATTGTATGATGGTGCAACGTTATATTTGGATTTTTACAGAACAGATGAGGTTAGAGGGTGCACATGATGGTGTTTGTAAAGATTTGGTTATTTTTTCCCCTTAGAATCAAAATCCCAAAGGTGTCAAAATCTTTATGTGGAATAGATATTATTTAAATTCAACAACATAGTATCTGAGGTTCTGATAACCACATGATTTCCAATATTTTGTCAAGTTAAGAAAGTACGTTTTTTTCTTTGTGAAACAAATTCATACAATGTTACAAAGTTTTTAAGTGCTTTCCACCTATGCTATCCATTAAGACCCCTCTGAATTGCAGTGAATGATATTCTGCCCTGAAAATACTTCACTGCACTTTGTTAGATCAAGGATGCAAATGAAACAAGGTAGACAGTAGATTTCTGTAAGAAGATTAACTGGCAGACTTCCGTGTCTCAGTGACCTGAATAATAATGGGAATCACCTGACATGCAATCCTTTTCTGCAACATTTATCTTACTAGAAAAAGTGATTGCTTTTCACATTATATGATCTCGGTGGATGTACAAATTCAGTATTTATAGAATGTTTAATAATTATTTACATTTTGTATATCTGTAATTAATTTTGGTTCATGTCCTCGGATTATATTTATGTGAAGCCTGATCCTGTTACATAAAAGCAGTAAGAAAAGCTATATTCTTTGACCTTATATTAAACTGGACATAGCCCGTTGTACAATTTAGCTATTATACAGAAACTGTTTGTGAGAAAAAGTATGCAGTACATTAATGGTACTTACAAACCTACTGAATGCAGGGTAGACAACTACAGGAACACTAACTGTAGGGTGTATAAAAGTATTCAGAAAACTTTTCATTTCTGTGATATAAAGATATTCTTTTTGAATTATGAAGTCTGAGTTGAAACTGAAGATGTATGTAAAGTGTTCACTTCACACATGTGCAACAGCAGTTGGAACAGTAATTACATTTCAGTTATCACATCAGGTCATGTGAAGTCAAACTGGAATCTTTGAACATTTATTACATATCTATTAAGCTTCTCCTTGTTAAGAACATGTGAAATCCCATAAGTAGTTGATTAGCATTCATTCAGCATCATGGAGGTTAATCTGAGAAGGGGAACCTGTTTAAAGTTTTTCACTCAATTAACAGGGCCATGTAATGGAAACTGGAATGTCCTTCATGTGTAGGTCCCCATTGTACTAGTGCTTAAAGCTCGCCACAACTGCCACTTTAGTGAACTGGCATGTCTCCTTAAGAACACAATTTTTTTTTTAAAACTGCCGCATTCACCTGTTTCACCATTTATGTCATTGTTAAAATGTATGAATGGTTGTCTCTGTCCAAATTGTTGTATGCATTTTTGTATGTCCGAACATTAGCTTTATAAAGCAACAATTAGCTTTATAATTGCAGAACCGCATGCTTAGCACCTGCAGCTTCTTGGATTGGGATGTCTTCTAAATAAATACTGAATACAGAATATGCCCAGCACACTCTATTTGTACAGCAACTGTTGTCCTCAACATTCACACTGACTGTCTGATACAGCTAAAAGCTGTCTCGGCTTACAGCTGCACCTCATCCAACTTACAGTGCTGTTCTCTCTTCAACAACACTTTCATACACTTAGGCATATTTTAGCCTATTTTTTGTTTAGGTAATGGTGACTCTGTTTCCATAGTGCTCTGTGTGCTAGATGTGCAGCCTCAGTAGAAAGGACATACACCCACCACCTACTCTGATCCTCTTCTTTTTCCCACTGTATTTTCATACAGTTTCCCAGTTTAAAAATTGAAAAATGTTAAAAAAGTTTAAAAATCCTTCAAAACGCATATCATTATATGATCTATTCTTCTGACAATACACCTGAAGTGAGTATTTATTTATTCATCGTTCCTTCTGTGTCTTTGTTGTAATTCTGAATAACAAGAACATGGAATTAGACACAAATTTCATTATTCTTGTGCAGCATCTGCTGCTATATGGACATCGACATCAGTGACAGAAGATGACATTTCATTACTACTGTATTGGCTCCATGTTATGCTTAAACCAAACCTGTGGGGCAGCCACATCTGTGGAACCAGAGCCCAGTACGGTCAGCAGAGTCAGCCAAGTGTAACTCCAGTCTCCATTTACAGTTTAGGTTTACTAGATTACCATATTGCCACCTGAGTAGTCTGTAAAATGTCTTACCCAGGTAATTAGCACTTCTGACATTTGACAGTGACCAAAATTGGATTACTGAATTTTATAATGTCTATTGATTGACATGTGAAACCTCTCTTTTATATACCTGAACCAGTGAAGTGCTCAAGGTGACTTGTCAGGTCAGTAAAACTTAAACAGAGACCTGTGCCCCACCCCCAAATGGTGTATTTAGCATATTCAATGCTAAAAGCTAAAAGTCATTTTTATTCAGAGAGTTTATGAATCTTTAATTTGTAGTTATTAACATTGTCATTGAATGGTTTCTCCTGCCCAGCTCCCCTTACCATCTTTTGTTTAGCTGCAAGTAATTTACATAATTTGTATTACCTTTTACCTCATGAACTGAATTCCCTGAATGTCAATGGCAATCAGCATAGTTTACTTAAATGTAAAGTTCAGCGGAGCTAAGCACATGCTGAAAGAAAAAATATTGTGAATGTTGCATTATACTGACTAGCAAAACTAAATGGTGAACAATGATATAAAGTTTACATACATTAACAATTACAAATAAATGAATGAATAAATAAATTAAAAAAATACCTTATAGTGATTTTTAATTTAAAAACTGTAAGGAATATCCCCAAATCATTCTTTATTTCTAATCTAACAATCTATAATGTAGTCCAATTATTTAAACAATGCACACTGATATCCCTGACATTATGAATATTACACAGTTTATATAAATGATTTCTGATCTGAAATGAATTTTCCCAATAAAGGTGGTCATATTCTGTTACAACACTGTAATATTTGACTGCCTTCAGTTAATTTATCCTTTGATAATCATTCTGTATGATTTTATGTTTTTGTTGTGGTAGGAACATATAGACATTGGCCTCCTGAAACTAATGAGGTACAAACACTGGATATGCTATACAGATACAAGAGCCAAAGGCCTGCATGAGAATACAAGAAACTGTAAAATGGAAATAAATAGAGAAAATCCTGGGAACTGTTTTTAAACTCTCAATGTGCCACTTTAAGGATAATATTCTATAAGAAAGTGGATGGTGCATAATACTACATTACCATGTTATGTGTCAGTAATCTATGCACTAGGGCACAGTGTAGGTGTAGCACTACAGATATAACTAAAGCCTCCTTCAGCAATTACTTTGGACATACATTCTGTTGAGAACAGTTTTGAGTTACCAAGACTACAAAACATTATTTTTGGAGGATAATGCATGCTAAATACCCAGTCATCATGTAGGCTTGTATCTGTGTGTAGGCAGTTGCCATAGAAACCCCAATTGTTGCATCATGCAGAAGTAACACTTTGGCATAATAAACAGAATCTGCCTAAAAGGGTATTTTAGTTGTGAGAAAAAACAAACAACACTTTTGGAACCAATTGTCTGTTGTGCATTGTCAATGTCCTTCAAGATGAGATATGTGAAGCGTGGGATGTGATTGGATGCTGTCCTTTCTTGACCTGCAGCGTGTGACCAGTCTTGGTTGTGAGTGGTTTACTCACAGCCTCATGGCACATGATTGACTGTGCTGGCAATCTCTTTCACATGCCTTTGTCCACTGCTGTTACTATTCCTTCTCCCATTTGCAATAAAGTGTGTCTACTGAAAGGCCTCTACAATTTCCATCCTTTGCTTAATAAATTACTTGACATGACCTGCTAGATTTTCATGATGGGAGGCTTTCCTGATTTGGAAGTTAGGTAATGTGTTACCATACAAACAAATGCCAACACTAATGGGCACCAATTTATTTTTATCAAGGCACTATGATTGAGTTTCCTTTATTTCATCTCAGGGGACTGTAAGACTGTTTCTTACATCGTACGAAAACGTATGTTGATTTGCATGTTAATGACGTTAACCCAATAGGATATAGTCATCTGATTGCTGGGGCATGGGAGCGGAGGACAGCCATAATTTAACCGAGCGCAAGCGGGAGGGTGAAGCAGGCGGAACCACTCTGTTAAATTATTATAATAAGCATTCAATCGATGCCTGACGCCTTTCTAAAAATAGCTGCTGCACCAGAAATTAAGTCTAGGAACAGGGAGGAGGGGGAGGACTGGTAACAAGCATGCACATGAACTCGCCATCAGATTCGGATCGCTGGCTTTATCTTTCGGGGCCCTTGGAACATGGGCCTGTGCAGCTCTGCTGTACACAAGACCCTCTCTTTGTACTGAAGGTGCATTAGGGTGGAGGAAAAGCACATGGAGAGTAGCAGTGGAAGCTGTAGGGTAGCTGAAATGGACGTCATGCTTCACCGTGACGACAGTGGGGCCCTAGGTCTGAGAGCGTAATAAATTAAGCAGGAAATCCAGAGTGATGTACTTTTCAAAGCTGTGATTTATGGGTCTTTCAAGCACAAGGCTGAAAGAATACATTAGTGCAGCAGCCATCGGGGCTACTAGGCCCGGACTAGTCAGAGGGGGGCTGCTGTCAATTGCAAGGAGGGAAAAAGGGCAGGGAACCCATTTTTTTTTCTATTTCTAGTTACGGTCACATCAAGGTTCTTACGAATCACCACAACAAACGCCAGTGTCCTTCAGTAAGCCGCTTCACTTTGACTAGCTGTTTCATGCTCTCATCAACAACACTTACTCTCCTTGATCACAACTGTCAACAGCATATGGTGGATAAACATGTCTCTATGAAGCTAAATGGATATCCAACACTTTTACAATCTAGTTGTGCTGGTCCATGCTGAACTGAATCTTCAACTGACTTAAAATCCATCAGAGAACCTTGAAGAAATTGGCAGTTTTAATATTGAGGGAGTGCATATGTATAGTATAATAATGCAAATCCAAAGGTAGTTCACTGTTGCAACGTAAATGTTTTTTTAAACATAAATATTGTGGTTATTAAAATGCATGTCCATTTATTTTTAACGGAGATCATAGTAATGCATTATATTATTCCTTCAATTTATCTTGAAGTTAGTGCTGCTTTTACTGTAACGTAAATGTAGGAAGGTAATGTAATACTAAAATACATCTATCTAAGTTGTGTGAAAGTGTTCTAACAATGTGTTGCATCATCTACTCCCTCAAACTGAATTCTCCTGTAATATCAGATGTCGACTTTATAATCATTGAGTCCTACTTTAACCCCATCAGCATGTGTACAGTGATCTGTCGTTGTGATGTCCATCACATGACCATGGAATACTAATTTGTATTACTTTTGGTTTGGAGGTTAGCTGTGATAGATTCATATTTTTGCTCTATATCTTTGTGAGTGCCCAGTATGGAGAGATTACAAAAATGCTACACAGATTTAAATTAAATTACTTGTTGTGGAGAATATGAAACTGTCTCTCCAACTGAAAGCATGCAAGTCAGTATCACAGACAGAATACAAACAGTTGACAGAAAGAACTGAAATCTCACAGTGTATCTTTTCTGTTTTAGGTCATCCTTATACCTCATTCATTTCTAATCAACTCTCATTCATTTTTCCGTATTGTACTTAACCTTGTTATCAAGTGTATTTTCCCTGTTTCCCATTGTAATTTCCTCAGATATCATTCACTTTCATTGTCAGGGACTGCTGCTGTATTAACTCTTAACTCATTAGATTTGTCATCCTTCTTCTCCCTTCTTCATCCTTCTATTCATGACTCATTTTTCCTGTGCCTCCCTTATGATGTTGCACAATGAAATTAGTTTCAATGAATTTAAATTCATCTGAAAAATTACATATCACTGTAGTGCATGGCTCATTTGAAGTTGTGTGAAGCCATTCCATAAGCCATTCCATATTTTTTTTAGACAGAAGGCATTAAAGATCAGCTAATAACTAGTAGCTAACTAGTGATTTGACATATTACCATTATTATATGATTAAGGATGCAATTTGTTAATGTTATGTCATTTGCTAGTTATATTTTACACACTATGAAATGAGTGGAATTTGGGCAAATGTTTATCCAGATGAATTGATTTAACAAAAATTTATTGCACTGCCCTTTTTCAGTTTGCTTAAATACATTGCTTTGATAGATTGGATTCAAATCAAGTGAGGTGTTAGAAAATATATTTGTGACCTCTAACAATAAAATCAACTGAGGAGTTCATATTACTCATTCAATATTCATTATTCATCAATTCACATTATACAGAAGGTCAAACCTACCCCTTGCTCGCTCATTGGTAGGCTGTTAAAAACCTCCTGACATTTT
Source organism: Albula goreensis (assembly GCA_022829145.1). Classification (NCBI taxonomy): domain Eukaryota; kingdom Metazoa; phylum Chordata; class Actinopteri; order Albuliformes; family Albulidae; genus Albula; species Albula goreensis. Next base: position 16,391,950 of record CM040756.1, read on the forward strand.
TTGCTATGGTTATGTTTTTTCTTAGTGTCAAACATTTTTGATTGGAGACCATATGGTATCTCCTCCTATACTGTATGAAGATACTGATCATTTCAAAACACAAAAAAGTTCTTGATTAAGTTTAAAAATCAGGAATCAGAAGCAGAGGCATGTATGATTTAGAATAAAATAAAGTAGAATTGGATAAAAATCAAATATCAGACTATGATACATTTGACAATTAACTATAATGTTGTTTGTATACTGACTCTTCTTTGCTTTTTAATAAGGTTCTACAGACCACTAAGAATATCATCTCTGTATTATTAGCTTTAGAACTACTCACCATGAAGCAGGACCATTGCAATTCTACAAATCTTCTGATGCATCAAGGCCAGCACTGCAGCAGTCAACACCCTGAACCTTATCACTGCATAGGGAAATCCTATTACAAACTGAAAACTGTCATGAAAAACCAGTGAAGATGCAACATGCAAGAGTGTAGAGACTGTATGAGTTCTAACTTCCTGCGGAGACATTTTAACTCCATGTTACTATTTAAGTACAATAAAGTCCATGTCCTTCATGCAATCAATATTTACATTCATGATTAATATAATAATTATAAACATTATCTCATAAATATCATCTTTTACTCATTACAAATGTTATTTTTCTGTTTCATTGATGGGAGGTTCTTTGAATAATGCAGTTAACTTGTGAAACTTCTGCAGGATTGTGTTTCTTTTTATTTTCAATTATTAATTTTATTCAATAATTTATTTTATTTTCAATATGATTTTTACAGTTTTATCTTATACATACACATACAACCAGATTTATTTGCTCTAGAAATCAGGAATTCACATAGGAAATTGAGTACATTAAGCTTAAAATCAAATATTATTTTCACACCGCTAGAAATACGTTGTGCAACACATTACAACAAGACTGTTGACCAAGTTAAATGATCAGGGATTCTTCAAATGCAAATTAGTTGGCAGAGGGCTGTAGGTAATTAAACAAAACAATTACAATGCAAATAACTTCCCAACAGAGTACCTGATTTGCTATTTACAAGACCTCCCACACTTCTAACACATTACTATGTTTAAGAGGTTTCGCGAGACTCACAGATGATGAATGCATTTCTGTTGCCTTACAGTACCTCTAATGGCTTTCCTGGCATGGAACAACAACTACAGGACTCCAAGTATCCACTCGGAAACCCGGAGCCTCCACCCCATCTGTTCTGAGGTTAATGAAAGAGACCAAATAGCAATACCAAGGCTCCAGCTTTCAAGTTTTCTGTTAGCTTTTATGTTTATTAACTGACTTTATGTACAGTATGACTGCCCATTTTACTCTTAGGGGGGCAGTTAAGTCATCTGCATTAAGTTGATTGTTCAGGAGGCCTCCTTGGACTCTCTTCTAAGTACATTATTTTCTAATTAATTTTACATCTGTGTAGATGGAGTATATTCTGCTTCTATAGGTTTGTTGGAATGTCAAAGAGGGTGAGAGAGGTATGCCAAAATATAGAATGAAAGAATTATGCATTTGCTCTTTCAGATTCATCTCCCTCAGTGCTTAACTGTCTTGTCAGGTCATGCCAGGCCAAGCACGCTCAATGTCCAACATGGCTACACGATCCGGTTTCTCTTACCAAGGTCTTGTTATTTACCTGTTTACTTTGGATCAGTGTCGTTTCAAAGTATAAAGCTACAACCAGAGTGGCATTACAGGCTGGCCTTTGTCTTGTCACCCAATACTGGGGTTTGTAGACTCCTCTAAAGGTCGAATGGGGACCTTCCTGATTTACACTGCCATTGTGCTTGTAACACAGCCATTAAAACTCCAAACTGTCCTTGATGAGTAGCAAAAGGAAAACTGGTTCACCTCATGCACTCATTAAAATATGTGACCTGCAGATTACACATACAGTATTGACTGGAGACTTCAGTTTAGGAGCTGCTTTTAACTTTCACAGTGTAGGGAATTTTTCATTGAGCTCATCCTAGGCTATAAAGAATTTTGTCTTTCAGCCATATAATATACTCACACATACAAAAAGAGAGAGACTGAGAGAGATTGAGAGAGAGAGACAGAGGGAGAGAGAGTCAAAGAGACAATGTGATAGAGAGAAAGACAAAGAGAGCGAGACAGTGAGAGACAGTGATAGAGATAGAGAGACAGAGCAGCTTTATCCTGTTACCTCTGATCTAAGAGATGAGTTGGAGATAGGCCTCATTACTTATTAATATCCCAAGTGCTATTTATTTTTTAAAGTCATGACAGAAAGAGTAACTAAAGTCAACAATTAGGATTAAGTGGTCAGTGCCATCTGAGATAAGATAAATACATTAGCCAGTAACTGTCCAACTTTCCAAAATCAAATGGAACTGATACACAATGAATGTGTATGAATGTGAAAAGACAATGAATGAGCAAGATTTTTCATTTGAAATGGCATATCTTTTCTTTTTGCAATGTTACTGAAATGTAATTTAATTCAATATAGAGCAATGTGTCTTGATGAGCACATCTACCATACAAGTTTCCTTTTCTCCCTCTTTTTCCCCACCCAAACTAAATCATATAATTAGTCTTGCTGTGCAGACTCGTGATTAAACAGCTGCACATGTGACTCTTCTAATTCACATGGCAGCTAACCTTCATCACTTTTCACTCTGACCATGCAATACTGGTCATATTTTGCATATGTGTTGGAAAAGAAGAGTTAACAGCCTGCTATCTGACAGGATCACTTGTTGCTATGGTTACATTTTTTCCAAGTGTCAAACATTTTTCAGACCATACATTATCTCCTCCTATAGCTTATTAATATATTGATCATTTTGAGGAAACCCCAAAAAATCTTGATTAAGTGTAAAAATCAGGAATCAGCAGAAGCATGTATGATTTGGATTAAATTATAAATAAAACATTGCAAGATGTGCAGCCGTTTACAAGTTCAGTTAAGAAACTGTAGGCACCTGGCTGGACAAGGGAGGTCACTTGAGAGGGATGAATCTGGGTTTAACTGGCCTAACCACGATTTCACTCTGGTAGGACTGAGCCAATCTCTGTGTGCCCCTGGTGATAGTCTGTAATGGCACAGCTGGGACCTGCACTCCCAGTTGTGGGTCACACACCTGCATCATAGACATGTGCTTTTACTCTGTGAGTCACCTGAACACCCAGTGCATGGATATTCTGAAACAGTATTTCAGCTTATTTAATATAGCAAGTTTTTTTGTGTAACTTTAGAAAATACCCACATCCAGGGAAGACATTTGGCTCTATAGAGCAGTCTGTAAATCATGCATGCCTGTGGGTAAGTACACAATCATAAGTAGGATCAGTGCTTTTTGGAGAGTGTTCAGAAGCTGGAAAAAGGTTGGTGACACTAATAATTCAAATGAAGTGCTGGCAGAATACTCTGTCCCAGTGTGTATCAGAGATCTATTTCTCATCTACTCCAAAAATTAGACAAGGATCCTGATCTTGCAAATCCCTGCTGACAAGCCTGTCTCTAAAGGCCTGACATCCCGATCCTTGTCCCCTCATACATCACCTCTGTCTGGCGACAAGTCACTTTTTTTTACATTATCTGATGCGTGGCTTAATGTTTCAGCATGAGAGGCCCAATAACAGGAGATGAGATGAGATGTTTTCACTAATGTGAAGGTGATCTCCTTCTAGGGCAGACAGTTTCATGCCCTGATGGCTGCACACTAATGGGCTGCACACTAACCATTGTATAGCCACCTTTTTGAATTGAGACAGGTAGAGGTGTTCGCTGAGACCCAAGGTTTGAACTGAATGGAGAGACTAGAGATTGAAATGGACAGACTGCTCTGTATTATAAGCAGGCTCCAATCTCCGATAGAGTTTCCACAATACAAAACAATCCAGAGCTCATTTTTGGCATAGTGTTGCAACAAGTTGATTGGTCCTCTCTGATTTCAGAGATTTGGTCGACCCAGAGGTTTGTCCAAGTCTATTATTTATTGCTGGAGAATGACCAGGGAATTTTCCAGCTCATCGGAACAACCTCATCAAATGATTCACCAGAAGCAGTAACTGGTTGGTTTATTAGCAATGATTATCCCTGACATTGTGAGGCATTATGCTACACTGGAGACAGTAGTTTGTTAGGCTCATAGTTATGATCCTGAGGTGTTAAGCAGGCCAGTGGTGAATGTTACAATCTGCTCTGTGCTATGATTGGACCTGAGCTGTAATTGGATCGTACACACGTAACCCATACCACCTTGGGTGATCTCAGCCCCATGCCTCTCCATTACTCATCAAATCTAACAGAAGCAGAGGTAATTAATGTAACACAGTTTAATCACATTAAGTACATTTCACTAAATGTTTAATTGTGTGTTTACTGTTGCACTCAGTAGCGTCTGTGTGATACATTATGTAAACTGCAGCAGGCACCATAGTTGTCTGATGTTTAATAACCGCAATTAGTAATGCAAACAAGAAATGAATCAGTAGCACCTTGAAATTCTATGTCTGTGTGACTTTGACAAATTAATCTGCAAATATAGTTGCCTACAAAGTTGGTTGAATCAATGTTTCAATAAAATGATGTCAATAGCAGTTCATAATATTACAGGAAATAATACAACAGGAATAATATAACAGGACATTTGTGTTATTAAATAAATAAATCTCTGTTGCACAGAGAGACAGACTATTCCGCCAGCACTTTATTTAAATTTTACATCTCTCTTGCCTTGTTTGAAAAGGATTCATGAGACAAAACTATAAATAAATGAAATACCATTTCTCATCATACTGTAAATACAACATCCAGCTCAGAAACCAAAAATGTACGAAAGATGTTGTTAACATTCAAACTACAGCACATAATCCATCACTTATGACTTAATGCTGCAATGAACACCAGATTAAACAAAGTGCACTTGTACGTTTGATGTATCCTAAGAAGTTGATTACTTCTATCCTGATGCCCATAAATGGTGTTTCACAGACTGTGTATACAGCAGGAATACTAAAACTGTCTGCAGCACATAAAAGCTCTAGATACAGCAGATTGATTGGTGTATTACATCACTGCTGCATCTCTGAGTAAAAGAGTAACACTCAAAAACCAGAAGTGGGGAATATAGTTTTGTTAGTACAGCGACCATGCAGCCCCAGGGCTTTGTGTGCCACCCCCTTAACCACATGACCCAGCAGAAAGCCAGGGCCTCCTCACAGCACATCCCTTTAAGGGTTAAAACCATGACTTTATCAGCGCTGGGCCTGGTGAGTACCCACATGGGCTACCTCCTATGAAAACTGAGTTGCTATTGTATGTGATGCAGGCTGTAAAAAGGTAAGCTGCTTCACTGAATAAATGCTTACTAATGCTGTCCAAAGACCTGTAATCAATGCCCCTTTTGCTGATATTTATTCTTAATATGTTACCTATATTATATAGGTATACTATTTATATATATATATACCTCTTGTTCATGCATTGGGTGCCCTATTATGAGGGAGGCAGTTAATCTGGACTGCTTGAGCATCTGTGAGTATACCTTGATTCAGATATAATTTTTGGTTTTGTTTAGTTACGTTTACCCAACTTTGCTTCTCCTGAGAATAAACTTAATGTCCTTACTTATTTAAGATATGACAATTTTTTAAGGTATTTCTCCCTTAAATTATTAATGTGAAATGCTGGTATTGCCTTCCAAGGTAAAACAAGTGTTGATTTTCAAAGTGAGCGAACTTTTGAGTTTGTGAAGACCTTAAGCTTTAGTGGTCTCCAGGGGAAGTAAAACTGAGGTAATCTCTGACAGCAAAAAAGAGGTATGAAAAAAGAAAACAAACAAAAAGAAAGTAAGAACTGCAATATAGGTTTATAGGAGAACACTGTGATTGATTATCTTTCTTACAAAGAATCACCAAATAACATTAACATACTGGATACATATTTAAACACTTTCTGAAGTAAAATAAATCACATATGCAGTTTAATATTATATTATAATGCCCCTTTTAATCCCCAGATTAATTATTTCAAGTAGAGAGGTAGGGTACATGTATTTAATTGAGGTAAGTGTACAAGCAAACTACAGTGGAGGAGAGGATGCTATTTACTGCAAATTTAATGTGATATACATGTTCATGACTAAAGAAAATGTGTATAGAGAAATCGATAGGTCACAAAGGTGTGGAGGAATAATGTGAGAGAACCAAGCTACAGGCTCTGTATTTTTCCATTTTTCACCAAGATGTGAAAAAATTGCCTGTGATAAGAAAATGAATAAATTATCACAAGTTTCACTGCCAGGTCATCTGGGTGCAATGCCATCTCCCATGGCATGCACACCCACGCGCCAACGCAGATACCCACATGCGGGTCAACACGTTTCACCGGCATCCACTCACAGACTTGCTGCTTAGAAATGCAGCAATATAACTCCTAATGCAGCTCTGAATATTGTGCTGACAGTAGCTGCAGCATCAATACTCAAATCACACAAATACTGTATGCATACCACTTCTATTGCAATGAAATCGCAGCTGTTGCTCAGTCCTGATACCCAGATTTCTGTCCTCACCTGCTTTGGAATGAGCATAAAAATAATATTCCATGTTGAAGGCTGTTTTCTTGGACATTTTATGCTATATTGAAATATAGAGAAACATGCAATATGCATGCAGTTGGAACAGACAAACCAGAGGAAAAATCCCAGGAGAAATATCTTCTTTCTCACAAGGAAAAAAATATCACAGTCTCAATGGGAAAATTCATATTTTCTCATTTCAAATACTGGTGATTTATATACCCACAGAAAGGTAAAATGAGGTAATGTTCAAAAATGTGTAGGACGGGCCACTGGTACTGGTACATAAATAAATTTAAAAAAGATAAATGCAATGGGTGATTAAAGTTTTAGTGTTATTTACAACATGCTGAGCACACATTGGGCAGGGGGGATGGTTATTTATCAGTGAAAAGTCACAAGCATTTATGAGTCTGTTTCTGCATCTTGCTCTAAATAAGGCCTCATAAATCCACAGATATATATATATAGTCACTATGAACCTGACAGTGAGTATGTCTTCCAGCCAGGATTGGTTTTTAATTTCTCCAGCCCTCACTCTTTGCTGTCATGGATCTCATTGCCTTTCATCACTTTGGTAAGTACAGAACTGTGCACCTATAAAAACCTGCCATAAATTACTGAATCAGACCTAATGACTGCGAAGGGGTTAGGTAAACATTTTTACATGGCGATGGTCAGTGAGACATACAAATATGAATAAGATAATATATTTTGTTACATTACTGAGAAATATGGTATGGTCCTTTACTCAGTGACCAGGATGTCAATGTGTTTACTATCTCCACAAGGTGGAGACTTGTGCTTCCCCTGCCCATTTTCTTGGTTCAAACATTCAAATATTCAGTTTGATGGAAATCTACTGCTGTTAAACAAGTGGCCAGTTTATATCCTGAAATGAATGGCCTGTCAGCCAATCTCCTTGAAAGGGTGCTCTTAAAGTCAATATAAAATTAGAATAGAGTGAATGTACACTATTATAATCATGTTGCCTTGTCTTTCCTGTTAAGACCGCTATATTTTATTTTATGATTTATATTATTACATTGTGTCATTACAAAGCAGAACTTTCTGATGTATGATTAATTCTGATAATATATGGACATTAAGAACTCCTACTTATTTTAATTTTCAATCAAAATCTAATTCTTGAATTTATAATAACTAAGTTATACTTGAGCAAAACTTTTAAAGCTTGTCATTGAGGACACTCTTTAAATATATTACCATAACTGGACATTTGGTGTCTAAAATCATCAATGACAGGAGATAAATCAGAATTTTCTTATTTGAAGTAAGCGAGGTGAAACCTTTGCTGAAATATTTATCATGCAGCACTGAAACAAATCACTCTTCTGAGTGTCAGTGAGACCTTTGGTCTTGTCCTTCAGGAGTATGCTTGTCTAAAGAGAGGATGCGGCTTGGAGCGGAGTGCACTTGCCTGGAAACTGCCCTGTGCCTGGGGCGTGGTATTTGGTCTGTGCCCTGCCTAACAAGGTCAACACGTCAGAGAGTCCTGATCGACGCTCTATCTTGCTCAATATTTCTTTGCACAGTATTCACAACTACTGTTGTTGGAAAAAGTCTCCCACAATGTGTAAAATGATCTTATTCAAATAAAATCATTAGTAGTCCCTAACAGGCTGATTAGTAGAGTTGATTGGTTATGAATTATATTGAACAGTATCTCAGTGAAAATAGCTCATAGGCTGTTCTGAGGATTCTTGCATGTATTGACATCTTGACTCCAGGTATAGGTGAGGCAGCAATCTTTTTTGGCTGGGACTAAACAGGTCTTGAAATAACAGTGTATCTGACTGACTGGCTCAGCAGGTCCATGGGGTAATGACAGTTCCTTTCTTTCACCACTGGGTGGCAAAATAAAATTAAAGAGGTTCTAAGTAATGACACAAATGCACCAGAATATCTATTTCCCCAAGCGTTTGTGATACTGAAAGCACCAACAGCCAAAAACTACAGTCTTGCAGATAGCATTTTTAAAATCATGTCCCCATTTTATGAATCCCTTTTATAAAATGCTGAAATATTGAAGGCAGTATTTATGATTGATCCTGAATATCTATGCAGAAAGGTGCTTAATATATGTCATGCACGAATTAAGGCATACAGGATGTTTGTGAAATGCATTCTGTCATTTCATATAGAAAAGCAAACGTCAAGCAGCAACACAAAATGACCTTTATTGCCTGAGTGTGAAATGCATGTTCCTACTTGAGGTACGTATTTTATCAGCTGGTATTGTCAGCAGTTTTGTAAATTTTGTGTTAACCTGAGAGTGTAGAAGCTCAATATTTCAAAGATGCTGAAAATCTTGCATTTACTTTTTCGCTGCTTAACATGCATTTGTTAAGTGTTGTTAGCTATTCTGGGGCTGGGGATCCATTGGCAGGGTATCAGCTGACAGATGGTAGCGTATTTGCAGATAAGACCATGAGCTCCACCAGCAGGTCACCTGTGCATGGCAGGGTGACCAGTTACAGGATGTTCAGCAGACTCTGGGGAGGGACAGGCATCATCAAGAGAGGCAATTTAAAAGCGCCCTAAAATGGTCTGCACCTGTGCCTTGTTTTCTGTCTTTATTGTCTAAGGATAATAAATTCATCTGAGAAATATAGGCAGTGGTATTCTCTTGATAATGTTTTAAGCTTTGAAAAGCAAACAATACAGACAAGACAAGCAAAAGCCATGTCACATAAATCATAGGAATATGGAGCATGAAAAAATAAAATAAACCACAATTAGGTGTGAAAAGCTGAGCAGATGGCTCAGTAACAGCAACGAAAAAGAGACACTGCACTGTGAATTATACGTTTGACCCGAGTAATGTCTCAGTTGTGCGCTTAGTCCTTCACTACATGTTCCCACAGTCAGGCTAACATTCATGGATGAGGGGTGGGGGCTGTGGGAGGAGAGTGTCTGTGGTTTAAGTCTCAAGGTGCCATCACATAGAATGTACACGCACAGTACAAACAGAGCAGCCTGTATTTGACCAAGGATGGAGCCTTCATGCCACAGGGAAGACAAGCACTGTCTGTCTGAGGATGAGATTTTCTGCAGATCAGAGCAGAAACAGAAGGGAAATACAAACAACATGGAGTTTGTGTCTGTGCTGTGTGTGCAGGGGAAGGGGTTCTATTCACAAAAATTCCCAGCCTTACTCGATTAACTATATTTATTCTTTCAATTAAACATGATCCCAGCATACAATACCACCATGCATAGCCAGATAAGCATCTCTGGCACAAACAGAGGACGCATATATCCACTGTATTGTTTCTAACGAGGTACACTGGGATATGGCACAAGAGTGCCCTGCTGTTTTAGACCCCAGTTAAACAGATGCACCAATGGTAATAGCACAGAAATGAGTCACAGGAGATTCTCCTCTTACAATGAAATCTGAAGTAATCTCTCCACAGTTAATGATGATGTGAATGGAGATAATTATACCACTTAAATAAGGATTCACTTATCCAGTGTGTGATTCATTTACACTTTACAATCACAGGGAAGGAAAGAACTGAAGCACAAACATCTTTAGATTAAAAAAGGAGATCATATGGTCAAAAATAATGGACTATCCACTGTCAGTTCATTTTATGTCGGTTTGAAGCATGTCTGAATTCAGAGTAGTTCATCTCTTTTCACCAAACAGCCCATTTTTAAGAAAACCATACCATATCTTTTCAGAATGCTCTCATGCATCTAACCATATCATGGCCATACAACAGCATGCAGAAACATCCTGCAGCGGAGTCACTGTGTCTTGGAAAACTGAAATAATTAATGAATCCATTGTCATAGACAGTCTTCACCTGAAAAGTGCTGGGGAATATCCTTAGGTGAGTAGTATCCTCACAGAATAAAATGTATCTCTCTGGGGTGTAGGGTGACAGTATAGCATTCATGTAAGCTGTGCTGTCAGGTGGAACATGCGTAATGTGCAGTACATATTGAGGTATACTTTTCATTGTTGTAAATCTAAGGTTGGCCAGATTAAGTGCCTTTAGAAAATGAATAAGAGGTTTGAGGCTCTTCAGCTTTTCAGCGAAGGGTGCTTTGACAAAGTAATGTTTGGTATGACTAAAGCCATTTTATTTAATTATATGCCATTACCAGTAAAATAACAACTGTATGTTTAAATGGTTTAAAAATAGTTCATTTAGGCAAATTAAAACTAATAAAACATTTCTTTGAGTAAACATAGCTGAAGTTGATCATCATATTGACAATGGTGTTGTTAGAATGTATCATTGAAAAATCTTAATCACTCAGTCTAAAACCCTTATTCCTTGCACTTTTATACTTTCATTCACTGTATTAGTGTATAATCATGCATGTGTGGGCTGCTGTCTTGTTGTATTTGTTCTTCTTGTTTGTCTGATTGTTTCCACCAACACCCACCCTTCTCTAAAAAAATAAAAATAATCTCCAGTGGCTCAGGTGGTAAAAGTGCTGGTCACAGGAAGGGTGCTGCAGCTGAGTCATCACAGGTGTGAGCTTCCCTATGCCATTAGTGGACAGTAACTTAGAAACAGAGCCCTTAGTGCTGGGACACTGACACCCTGTCTTGGTGTTGAGTTTCTGTCGTTCTCCTCTATTGTCACCTGTATTGCGTGAAACAGGCACAGCATGCATATGTCAGGTGCAGTGGAAAAAGTAGCAACTCAAATGGCACCATTGGCAATTCCAAACTGAGGAGAAAAAATTTGGTGAAATGATTTTAGGTTATAAGTAGACATGCACATAAAAGAATCACAGTGTAATATTATGAAATATTTTTTCAGAGTACAGCCAGAGGAACACTCTAAAATATCTAGAGGGAAAAATAAAGTGTCCATATTTGAGCGATATTCCTTAAGTACATACTGTACTTGCCAGATTTATTTTTCAGCAGTGCTCATAATTATAAAATATTGTCATTAATAAGTAATTGGCTGTAGCTCTTTTGGGGAATATGTGTGGTGTACTTTAGATATTGGCTCGACTCCCTGAAGGACATGTGCACTCAGAACAGCCAGTGTACATTTTATTGGCAGGGTCATGTTTAATGTCCTCCACTTGTCATCTGCATCTCTTTAACAAAACATTTTCTCTTCAGCCATTTCTTTTTACAACAAAGGTAGCTCTTCGAAGACCTTGTTATTCTTTGGTCTCAATGAAATTGCTTATATCCGTCATAAGTACTTCAATGATCTTGACAATTGCTTGCAAGAGAATGTGATGAAGAACAATATGTAGCAGGACTGCAGCTGTGTTTGAGACATTGTAAGCTTTGAATTCACTTTCTCAGTCAGCTTGTGGCTATTCCAGAGTAATAAAAAATAGATACAGTACATTGATGGCAGTGAAAAAAACATATACCACTGGTATGTAAATGGTGCATTAATGCCATATATTTTTGTGATATTAAAATTTAATCAAGGTTTGGACAAGACCTTGAAACTCACATAAAAGTGAACATTTTTATGGATATAATTAGGGCTGGGCACAACATGCATAATGCACATGAATACATAATGCAAAACCTTGCAGTACCTTCCATAACCAGTGATAAACTAGATTATTAAGTTGGGTATTCTGCACCACCGACAAGTGGGATTCATTCAGATTTCCCTTTTTGTCCTGTAATTACAGTGCATATTATGAGTGGACTCTATCAGCTGCCACTTTAAGTGTGAAATTCCAGGCTCTTGTTTTGAAAAGTAAGCCATTGTTTCAATTTGACATTAAGGCAAAATTTGTATGCAATGCTTACAATAACTGTAGTGATTTTCATACATTAAGGATGGATTTTAGAGACATGGTTGTTATACGGTAATCTGTGCTGTACAGCATGGCCTATATGGATTTTAGGAACAGTCCTTACAAATGTTTAGTTCTCCTAAGGCAACATAATATTCTTGTTTAAATTGGATGCTTATTTTAAACTTCAGAGGAAAAACTAATTATATATGCTCAGGAAAACATCCAAAGGAATATCTTCCTTCCTGTGTTCAAGGAACCAATGCTCTCATGGGTAGTTCCACATCATTGCCTTACTGGTAACCTGATGTCAGAAATGACATGCAGTGGAAAAGTATGATGCCTCCTGCTGGTAAATCTGGTTGGCAGGTAAAATTACGCACTGTGCATACACAGGCTTTATCATAAATTCTACCTTATCAAATACTTCATTTTACATCAAGGAAACCACTGCCACCATGGATGATGGGTAATGCCAGTGTTGAAGTAGATCTGCATGAGTAGTTTAACCAATGTGCCTGAAAACGGAAGACTGACAGCAACAGGAACAAATGATCAATCCTCATAGCATTAATCAGCATAACATGAACATGAGAGCCCTATGCATTGAACAAACACCTGTAAGTAATAAGCTTTGCTTGTCCAATTACCCATTTCACAAATACTTGTCTGTTTAGTAGCAATATGTCAGCAAACCTTCCCACAGATTTCTTCTATGAGTTTCTTCTATGAGCATATTGATGTCATAAAAGTACAGGATGACCAAACAGCATGTGTGCAAGGGCAATAGTGGGACACAATACCTCTGCAAATATTTGTTAATAGAATTATTGGCCACAGGGGAAGCAGGTGCATATGCGAGGAGATTAGCAAAGACAATAGGAGATTACATTTTGTGACCTTGTGATGCTTTGGATGATGAACTGACAAAGGGTGTAAGTAAATGTAAGCATGGAAAAATACAACTGCACATTGCACAATAAAATAACAAAGATGTGTGACATTAAACTTGGATTGGATTTCATGGATGTTTTGGTTATTTGGTGGTATTTAATTACAAGGATCCAAAAAGTTATGGATGCTATGCAACATGTGCATAACTAGTCAGCTATACAAACCCAGTATTACACATAAAAATGGTCTGAGACAAAGAATCTACATCACAAATAAAGGTTTACCATGAAAAACCACCCAGAGTTGCATTGTATTCACATTGCATTATTTATAATCAATCTCCAAACAATTCATCCAATGAAAAATTTTATCAGTTATTAGGGTTATTAGTCAGCTCTCAGTACTGATAATATAACTACAACCCACCATTTATCATGGATTTAATTTTGCCCTTCATACATGATGGCAATAAAAGATAAGAATTGCAAACACCTTAATTTCAAAACTTTTTAAATTTAATTTTGCTGGGCTTTGCAGATACTCTAGCTAACTTCAGATTTAGACACTCTTGGACAATGAAAATGCAGATATAACATTTGGTCCATCAACCATTATTATTTATTCATGCAACTTCAGCAAAACAAACAAAAAACAGTTTCCTGGATTTACTCTGAGACAGCGAGCACACAGAGAGCTGTGGTTTTCTGGAAGTAAGTGGCTATTGACTGTTCTGGTCAGTGGGAGGAAGCACTCAGTACGTTGCAGTATGTGGAATTGAGGTCACAATTGAATGAGAACACAGACAAGAGTCTACAGACAGGAGAAAAGAACTGGCTGCATTCCTGTCCTTTTTATCCTTACTTGCAGGTATGGTGATTTATTTGACAGTTCATTTATTTAAAATGTACACATTTAAAAAGTTTGAGATGACTTGCAATCAGGGTTATCACAATTGCTTTGCAATTATAAGAGCATATTAAACAGGTGAACATATTCTCAAGATTACATTTATATAACTTGGAAACTTTGATAGGAATTCAAAGCAACCCATAATTAATGTTACTAATTAATAGGTACTAAATTCTTTCCTGGTAGGCTGTTTGCAACTCCACTCATTAGGTCAGTTTATCTGCACCTTGATCAACTTGGTTATAAATGTTTGATGAGAACAGTAAGACAGACATAAATGTGATAATAACAATAAAAGGAGGGATTCAACATCAAATATCTCATCATGCTCAAATCATACCATGTCTCTGAGCATTCTCCTCAGCTGACTTCATGCATCTGGAAACTCTGACTTGAGCCCTTTTATCTTTTGATCAGTGAAGTTACATATAGGGGTTGGAAAAAAACAGGAAAAAAAAAAATATGTAAGTATCAAGTAAATAGGGTCATCCTTTGCTTGCTGAACATCTTTCTTAGAAAACTGTCATATAAGTTCTGGTGTGAGTGGCGAGATATTGGACTATTCTTCAAGAGGGTAGCCTCTAGTTTGTTGTAAAAGTTCAGGTGGAAATCTATTTTGCTCTTCATGCTCCAAAACTCCCAAAAAAGACGAATAATGTTTATATCTGATGATTGTGGATGTCATGTAAGCCATGTGACTCCATCCTGGAGCCATGAAACTAGGAATTTGTTTAGCATTCTGTATTATATATCTTGGAGCATGGGAAATTTTGAGAGAACAGTGTTAGACATAGAACACTCCTGGTCTCGTACAATGGCTTCATATCCCTTGGCTGTTATCAACCAAGCAGAGAAATCATTGGACCCAATGACCCCCATGAGATGGCTGCCCATACCAATACAGATCCACCACCATTTTTAACAACTGGCAAAAGGCATTGGGGCTGGAAGCATCTATTAGCTTTAGTCCATCCAGATGCAGGAAAAAGAGCAGAAGACTCTTCAGACCTTACTTTTTGCATTGCTCAGAGGTCTAAGTTTTGTTCACCTTTCACCAGGTTATGCACCTTTGTGTATTAGCCTTGACCCTGCCAAGGTTGTCCTGTCATAAATACCATCTTTCTGAGGCTCACAATGTTCAATGTCCAGTTTTTCAAACTGGATTTCAAAGGTATTGATTCAATCCAATGGTAAGTCCCATGACAATTTTTGAGGCCATGGTATTGTGGTGTTTAGCAACTATCCTGTTAAAAGACTAAGAATCACTGTTCCTCTGTGTAGATGCAGTTTGTTTGTGTTTGCTGTGCATTGTCATTATTTTCGACACTGTTCCACATTAAATCATTTTGTAGTTTTTGTGACCAATGCATCTGCAGTTCCAGCAGTGACTATAGTCGCTGTAATTTGCCCCATGTTTCTTTTGAAACTCACAAATGAACCTCCCTTCTTTTAAGAAATAGAATGAGGGTAGAGGATAAACAGAATCTCCACAAAATGTTTTGACAAATTTAATTTGACAAGAGACAAAATTGACAATATGCTGAAAATCAGACTTTTCCCTATGCATTTTAATACGCTACACAGAGCACAATAAGAACATGAGAGAGAGTGATAACAGAATGCTAATCAATGTTTTATGTTTCACAGAAAATTATACATATATACTAATGTAATTAGAAGAGGAAAAGGAAGTATCATAAAAACTGAGAAAGGTAAAAACCATTTCCAGAAATGTACTATAATGCCATATTATTTAATATTTACAACCCACAAAGTGGCAATCAGTATAGCTTCACTCGACTGAGAACCATCCCTTGTGTGTATAACATGTAGTTAATAACATTCTGTGATAGGATCATAAGCCAAATTACTATAATTTGGGTTTTGAATTCCCATCAGAGAAAGACTTCTTTTGTCAGAAGTAGTCTCACCGCCATGCCCCTGACTAAAAGCCACTGTAATTGGATATCTGGGACCTCTGTTTGTACAGTACTCGTATATAAACTCCGTCTTAATGAGGAAGAGCACTCCTAAGGCAGTACTCGGCATGCAGCATAGGTAAGAATTGCTGATTTATTTTCCTGTGCAATGTTTTCTACATTGTACTTTTGAACATTTTAATTTACTATGAAATTCAATAGTGCATGTACAGTTAGCTTTTTGATTGTTCTTAATTTCCACAGCTGATGTAAATTCATTAATGATAGAGCCTGAATAATGTAAATTAGGGATGAAAATTTAATTGCTTATATGTATTTTTTTTCCCGCATACTTCTCACAATGCTTTATATGAAACTGATTATAGTCTATACACACATAAAGGACAACGCATCTGGAACCATATTTACTTTTACCACAAGCAAAATTTCAAGAGATAATAGATCAATACATAATCACAGCTTTATTCTAAAAATCAATGGTCTTTCCAGTTTTATTTGCACTTTCCTAAATATCCTCCTTCATATCAATTCAATGATTTTAATATGATCAATAATGACCAGAGATGGAATTGTGAAATAATTATCTAATTGGCTGAGCTGTGATGTAATGATGATTAGTGAAATAGTATGCAGATAGTACTGTCCTTCAAATGTATTTAATTGGAATTAATTCTGATTATGATTTTTGAATTCAATTAAATTATTAATGCACTATTCATGCAGACAAATTCATTTAAATGTTTAAATTTTTAGCAAATATGATTACTACTTGAGACTGAACATAAAATCAATCACATAATAAAAAGAGTCAGGTAAAATCTTAAGTTAACAACTGAAAACCCTATGCACATTACGTTCATACAAATTTAAAATTGTATTTGTACATCAGATTTTAAGAAATTACATTCAAATAGATATAAACATTAACAACATTAAACAGGAATAAAATAAAATATTATTTTGGAGCATAAGGTGTAGTCTGAACCAAATTCCTAAGACTATTGAATGTATGGAATAAATACCCTTAATATTTTTACAGGTCATGATTATTTTATAGAGTGATATTAAAAATGAAGTGATTTGCACAATATTGGAGAAAGCCCATGACCCTGACTCTCTCTTTCCTGCACATTAAATGGAATGCTAAAACATTCTTCTTTCTCTCTGTGCAGCAGCTAGACTGTTTGAGAATTATGTGGAGCATAGATCTACTCTTACACATTCTTTATCCCAGGATCTCAGACACAATTAAAACTGAATACCTGTCTCAATCGGAATGCATAGCCATGTTCACAGCACAATTACCAGAAATGGGAATGGCACACATGCTCATTTTTATGTAACATAAGTAAAACTCATCATGTGCAGGAATCAATGAAGCTGTGCATTCTGAGTGATGTACAGGAGGTCAGGGTGGTGTGTCTGTGTCACAGCTCTCACTCCTTTCCCTTGTAATGTTTGTTTGTGGATCTTAGCAACACCACTGTACAAATAAAACCATGCCAGCTGCTGCTTGTGGAAAATGATAAGACTCAATGATACAACATCACAAAGCAAAGCCAAAGAAAGGGCTATTTCTAATTACATTTTGTAAGAAATATGGAATGGCTGAACATATGGAATGAATGACATAAATATGAGTTTGATAGCTTTCTTTAAGTGACAAAGCGCTTTCATTTTATTTCAGAAATGGAAATAAGCACACATACATGACATGAATAAAATGATGATTTATTGATTTCTTAGGAGGGAAATTGTTCAAATAAAGAATGCGGCCTCCCAAGTGCTTGAACAAATACATGCCAAATTAGCCAACTTTGGCTTAGAGTACAATACTGTAGAACATTTCAACAACTTGATTTCAGTCAGCCAAGGGAAGGCTGAGTTCAGGTTTTACACTACTTGGACCATTGGTACAGCAGTCCTTCTCAACATGGGTGGTTCTGGGCTGTGGCATGCAATTTGATTCTAAAAAACTGCTTTAAACAAAATAAATAAAAACAAACAGTGTGAAATACAGAGATCCTCTGCACCATATTCAAATCTCTTATAAAAATTAGAATGGGTACCCACTGATTTTAATTTTAAGAGCAAACATTTCCCCAGTAGCATTACCTTTGGAAACTAGGATACAAGTCTATGAAGATGGCCCCCTGCTATGATTACTTAATTGGTTTTCTCAACAGAGAGGTTTTAACCTTAAAACACTCATTAGACTTTAATGAGTCCTTTGCTATAGATGTCTGTGCTGTTGTCTGATAATTCGTTTTTCTGTGGTTTTGAGTTTGTTTTTCTTTGACTGTTTTTGTTTTTTCCCTGGTCCACGTGCTTTTGTTGTCATTGGCCTTCTGTGTCTGCCCCACCTCCTTGTTACCTTGTTCCCTTAATACCTTTTAGTTTCACCTGCCCTCTTGTACACCTGCATCTGATTTGCTTGTTTGTATATATTTATACCTCATTTGTTCTTGTGTTCAGTGCCAGTTTTTCTCAGTGAGGTTTTCATGTTTTGCTACCAGCTTTGTTTTCTGTTTATCTGCCTGCCTTCCTGTTTTGACTCTGCCTGTTTTTTGACATCATTTTCTGGATTGTAATTTGTACATCTGCTGAGCCTGCTTGTGTTTTGACTTTTGCCTGCCTTCTGGTTTTTTTGCCCTGGAATTGTGTTTTTGGTACTTTTGCGGTGACTTCCCGGTTTTTTTATCCTGCCTGTCCCCAACCTTGCTTTCTTTCCTTTGGCTGCTTAATAAACTCACGTTCATATTATCTGTCTGCGTTTGAGTCCTGCCTGATTTGTGACAGTATGAACTGGCCAACCATGGACCCAGCAGACAGTAGTGAGTGGTGCTGGATCTCCAAGCAGTCATGCTCAGCAGACACCAGAGTCAACTGGAGTCCGTCCACAAGACTTTGGCAACTTTTGGCACGAGCATGAACAACTTATCTGTCCAAGTCTAACAGCTCCAGTTGGCCCAAGATGCTTCTGTCTCAGCTCCGACTTATCCCTCAGCTTCTGCCTCTCATTCCTCTCCCAGGGCTCACTGGTGTTCAAGCTCAAGCCGAGAGAGAGAGGGGTCCCATTGCCATCACTATTGCCTGCCGCTAGTCAGGTTCATGCACTTCACTCCACCGGTGACCGTCACCGGTAATCATCGGGAGGATTTAGTACTCTACATCCTTGACACCCCTCAAGCACCTCTAGTGTTGGGACACACATGGCTCAGCAAACATACTCCTTGGATTGATTGGGAGGCAAAAAAAATCTTGGAGTGGAGCTCTTTTTGCCTGAGAGGTCCCTGTTTCCCCAGTGTCGATGGAGTTCCCGGTCAGCTATTCTTCTTGAGTACATGGACCTCAAAGGGGTCTACAGAAAATCCTGTGCAGCCTCTTTGCCTCCTCACCGCCCTTATGCCTATTGACCTTCTGCCCAGTACCTCTCCTCGTAGTCATCTGTTGCCACCTCAGACCGAGGCTATGAATGCTTACATCCAGGAGTCATTAGTGGCCGGCATCATATGCCCCTCATCCTCACCTGCAGGGGCTGGCTTCTTCTTTGTGTCCATGAAGGGTGGCTTGTGGTGCCAGTGCATTGACTACTGGGAGCTCAACAACATCACAGTAAAGAAATGGTATCCCTTTCCACTATGCTATCTGCCTTTGAATCTCTACAGAAGCCTCTGTCTTTACTAAACTGGACCCCCGCAATGGCTATCACCTGGTGTGCATCAGAGAGGAGGACGAGTGGTAGACAGCCTTCAACACGCTCACGGGGAACTACGAATATCTGGTCATGCCCCTTAGTCTTACTAGTGCTCCCTCTGTCTTCCAGAATCTCATTAATGATGTGCTCAGGGATATGGTTGGCTACTTTGTCTATGTATTCCTTGATGATATCCTAGTTTTTTTGCATTCCCCCTCTGAACTCACCATGTCTGTCAGGTCCTTAGTGGCTCCTGAAGAACCAACTCTGTGTCAAGGCAGAGAATTTCATTAGGACAATGTTTACTCTCTGGGGTATGTCATTTTTGACGGAGGGGTGCAGATGGATGGGTGCAAGGTGTAAGTGGTGAAGGAGTGGCCCCAACCCACATCTCGGTGTGAGCTGCAGCAGTTCTTGGGGTTCGCTAATTTCTGTAGATGGTTCCTTTGTAACCATAGTACTGTTGCTGCACTACTTACCTCTCTTACTTCCCCTGCCAGATGGTTCTCCTGGTGGCTGAAGTGGCTTTTTAGGAGCTCAAGCATTGTGTCTCCACAGCTCTGCTTCTCGTCCAGCATGACCCTGCTTACCAGTTTGTGGTTAAAGTGGACGCCTCTGATGTTGGGGCTGGGGCTATCTTCTCGCAAGTGTCGGTGTAGGACAATAAACTCCATCTCTGTGCTTTCTTTTCCCGCTGCTTATTGTCCTTCAAATGCAATTCTGACATCAGTGACCAGGAGCTTCTGGTGGTCAAGCTGGCTTTGGAGAAATAGCAGCATTAGCTGGAGGGGGTGAGCACTCCACTCCTGGTCTGGACCGACTATAAGAACCTGGAGTACCTGTGCATGGCTAAATGCCCAATAGTTCCCTGTTTTTTTTTTTTTTTTTTGGCAAGATTTCATTTTATTCTGTTTTATCATCCAGGGTCTAAGAACGAGAAACCGGACACCCAATCCAGGCAGTCACCCTCCCCAGAGGTGAGGTCTGAACCAGGCATCATTATTCCTGCCTGCTCTTGGTTGTTTTCAGTGTGGTTGGACATAAAATCCCTGGTCAAGTCAGCTTGACGGGGTGACATGGTCCCAGTGCTTGCCCTACTGTATCTTTGTCCTTGAGTCTGCTTGCTCCCAGGTCCTGGAGTGAGGGCTGGCTTGTCACCCTGGAATTCGATGCACCTTGGCTCTCATCAAGCAATGTTTTTGGTGGCCCACTATGGCAGGGGATGTCCACAGCTTCATCTCAGCCTGCTCAGTCTGCACACAGAATAAGCCTTCCAACTCTCCTGCTGCTGGTCTGTTACGCCCTCTGCCGGTTCCTGGGAGGCCCTGGCCCGACATTGCTTTGGACTTTGTCACTGGTCTCCCTCCATCAGATGGTAACTTCACCATACTCATGGTCATTGACCGGTTTT
Organism: Albula goreensis; assembly: GCA_022829145.1. Classification (NCBI taxonomy): domain Eukaryota; kingdom Metazoa; phylum Chordata; class Actinopteri; order Albuliformes; family Albulidae; genus Albula; species Albula goreensis. Next base: position 16,413,145 of record CM040756.1, read on the forward strand.
ACAAAGCTGTTCATCTCATTGCTCTGCCTAAACTACCCTCTGCCAAAGAGACTGTTGAACTCTTGTTTAACTATGTTCTGAAGTTACACACCATCCCAGTGGATGTTGTTTCAGATAGAGGGCCCCAGTTTTCATCCCATTTCTGGAAGACCTTTTTTAAATTGTTTGGCTGTCTGCTAGCCTCTCTTCAGACATTCATCCCCACACTACTGGCCAGACTGAGTGGGCGAATCAACAGTTGGAGACGGTTTTGCAGTGCCTCAAATCATGGGATCCCAGTTTCTGGAGCCGTACGTTACCTTGGGTCGAATACTCTATCAACTCTCTCCCCTCTCCATTCATCAGTATGTCCCCCTTCCAGTGTTGCCTGGGATACCAACCTAAGCTGTTCCCAACCCAAGAGGAGTCAAACATCGGTGTCTGTGGATCTGTAGGCTCACCTGCTCTACTTTGCTGTGTGCCTCTGCTCGTACCAAGTGGGTGGCTGACCGCCCCCACTCCAAGGCTCCCCACTACATCCAGGGACAGAGGGCCTGGCTCTCCACCCGCGATCTGCCTCTCAAAGTGGATTCCCACAAGCTGTCTCCCCACTTTATCGGCTAATGCTGCAGGAATGTGATGAACCCTGGCTGACTTAAAACAACCGTACTCCTGGTGGGACATAGCCACATGAAAAAGGAAACATTATGGAATATTGGGCATGTAAACTGCTAAGGTTCCAGTTAAACATAAAAAAAATAAACAGGGATGTTTTGGAATAATAACTTCACCACAGTTGCCAAAGTAATGTATGCCAAACCTCAATGAAAAGTCTTTGCTCCTTTGGGTTATTGTTCAGAGGTAACCTTCTATGTCGGGTAACCTATTAGCAACCATATTGTAAATTAAATGAAATCTTGCAAAACAGAAGACACAAGATATGGATTAGATTAAACAAAATGCTATTCAAATTTCATGTAGAGATTGTGCAGGTTGGAGTTGTGAGACACCCTGTTGTACAGCAGATTGTCAGGCCAGATGGATCACTGAATGCAACAACTAGAGGAAATGTCTTTTGATTCTAAACACATGGAATTGAATTTGAAACACTAAATAATTGTCAGTATTCCTGACTGATCTGTTTATTGTTTCTGTTTTTCTCTGTCAGTTTGGTTTTTTCTGTGTTTTGGTTTGTTACCTGTCCATGTGCTTTTGTTTTCATTTTGTGTTGCTCCGCCACCTTGTTACCTGCCCTGTAATTACCAATTTGTTCCACCTGCCCTGTTGTGCACCTGTGTCTTGTTAGCTTGTTAGTTCTGTGTATTTAAACCCTGCCTTGTCTCTTGTTTGTTGCGAGTTCGTCTCAGTTACTTCTGTTCCTGTGTGCGCTACGAGCCTTTTGTTCCTGTTCTGCCTGCCTGTTGTTACCCTGTCCGTTTTTGGTTTTGATTTATTGCCTAGTGTTTTTGTACCGTTGCCGTGTCTACTGGTTTTGAATTTCTGCCTGACTTTTTGACTATTCTTGTGGATTGTGTTTTTGTGCTTTTGCTGTGCCTTATCGGACATGACCATTGCCTGTTTTTCGATTACGATTCTGGATTTCGGACTTTGGCTTCTAATAATAAACCTCTTACGAATTACGTCCGCATCTGAGTCCTTCCTGAGCCCTGACAGTACGAACTCGCCAGTCATGGACTCAGCGGACGACAGCCTGTTGCGTACCATGCTGAACCAGCAGGATTTGCATCTCTACCGACAACAGAACCAGCTTGAATCGGTAAAGCGGGTGTTGGAATCTTTTGCGGCCAGCATGACCAGTCTTTCAGCCCAGTTCCAACAACTCCAGCAGGAACGAGAAAAGACGGCTGTCTCCCCTGATCCTTCTGCCCAGGCAACATCCACTTCAGTTGGAGTAGAGCCACGCCTTCCCTCTCCGGAACCCTATGCCGGGGACCCATGCACCTGCCGCTCATTCCTGTCTCAGTGCGCCCTGGTTTTAGAACTGCAGCCCGCCACCTTCCCTTCTGACCGAGCCAAGGTGGCATATGTCATCACACTCCTCACCGGCCGAGCCAGGGAGTGGGGCACAGCAGTATGGGAAGCCCAGTCTCCAGTCTGCTCTACCCTGGCAGCCTTCAGGGAGAGGAGATGAAGAGGGTTTTCGACCGCTCTCACTACGGAAGGGAGGCCGCCCGGGGAGATGCTACAGATGCGACAGGGCAATAAGACGGTCTCTGACTATGCTATAGACTTTCGCACACTGGCTGCTACCAGTGGATGGAACCAGGATGCCCAGTTTGACGTCTTCCTCCATGGGCTTTCAGATGATATTAAGGACAAGCTGATAATCCACGACCTGCCGGACAGCTTCGACACCCTTGTAGAGATGGCTATTCGCATCGACCAGCGCCTGTCCATTAATCGCCGGGAGAGACTGGAGAGAAGGCGCCCCAGCTACAGATTCTCAGAGGCCAGAGCTTCCGAGCTGAGGCAGAAGGACCGCACCCGACTGACCCCCGCTGAACGCCAGCGTCGCATCAGATCCGGTGCATGCCTCTACTGTGGGAGACTTGGTCATTACCTCACCACCTGCCCACTAAGAAACCAGCGCTCACGAGTAGCTGGGGGATTACAGGTGGGCGTTACCCCAATTCAGTCTGCTAACTCCCGGCCTGTGCTGTCTGCTTCTCTCCTTATCAACGGTGATTCTCGGGTCGTCTCTGTCCTTGTGGATTCGGGAGCGGAAGGAAACTTCATGGACACCCAGTTTGCCGCTCGTCTCCAGTTACCCAGTACACCTCTCAAGACCCCCCTGGAGGTCCTCGCCATCACTGGCGCCTCTCTGGTCCGCATCACCCATGTCACTCCCCGCTGAGCCTGTTGCTGTCTGGAAATCATCGAGAAGAGGTAGTATTTTCCTTATTGACTCTCCTCAAGCTTGTGTGGTTTTGGGACACCCCTGGCTTGCTAAGCACAATCCTGGGTGGACTGGGCTACTAATCGCATTTTGGAATGGAGTCCCTATTGTATGTCACACTGTCTTCGAGATGCCCAGGTACCCATGTCGCCAACCAGACCCGCTGCAGAGGAGACCACTGACCTGTCTGCAGTTCCGCCTGAGTATCTGGACCTGAGAGAGGTATTCAGTAAGACCCGCGCCACTTCCCTGCCACCTCACCGACCTTATGACTGTGCCATCAATCTCCTGCCAGGTACGTCGCCTCCCAGGGGCCGCCTGTTCTCTCTCTCACGTCCGGAAACTGAGGCGATGAATAAGTATATCCAGGAATCGCTGGCTGCGGGAATCATCAGGCCCTCCACGTCTCCTGCCGGTGCTGGCTTCTTCTTCGTGGCCAAGAAGGACGGCGGGTTGCGTCCCTGCATCGACTATCGGGGACTCAATGCAATCACAGTAAAGAATCGCTACCCTCTGCCACTAATGTGTTCTGCTTTTGAGTCCCTGCAGGGTGCAGCCATTTTTACCAAATTGGATCTCATAACGCTTACCATCTGGTCGAATACAGGAAGGAGATGAGTGGAAGACGGCGTTTAACACCCCAACAGGCCATTATGAATATTTGGTTATGCCGTTTGGACTTACTAATGCCCCAGGGTCTTCCAGGCTCTAGTCAATGATGTGTTGCGGATATGATCGGCCAGTTTGTCTATGTTTACCTGGACGATATCTTGATTTTCTCCCGTTCCAGTACCGAGCACGCCCAACACGTACGACGTGTGCTCCAGAGACTCCTTGAGAATCAGCTGTTTGTCAAGGCGGAGAAATGTGAGTTCCATTGCAAGTCTGTCTCTTTTTGGGGTTCGTTGTTTCCGCAGAGGGCGTCCTGATGGATCAACGGAAGGTACGGGCAGTGGTGGAGTGGCCGAAACCTGACTCTAGACGAGAGTTACAGCGGTTCCTGGGGTTCGCGAACTTTTACAGACGCTTCATTCGGAACTATGGTTCTGTAGCCGCTCCTCTCACCGCGCTAACATCAGCCACCCGAAGATTCGTCTGGACATCCGATGCGGAGCAAGCCTTCCGGGATCTCAAGGTGCGTTTCTCCTCTGCTCCTGTCCTGATCCAGCCGGATCCGTCGCGGCAGTTTGTGGTGGAGGTCGATGCCTCCGATGTGGGAGTGGGGGCTGTCCTCTCAAGTCTCTGCAGTCGATGGCAAGTTGCACCCTTGCGCTTTCTTCTCTCACTGCCTTACCCCTACAGAGCGGAATTACGACATCGGAGACAGGGAGCTGTTGGCAGTTAAGTTAGCGCTCGAGGAATGGAGGCACTGGTTGGAGGGTGCAGAGGTTCCGTTCCTGGTATGGACTGACCACAAAAACCTGGAGTACTTGCGGGCGGCTAAACGCCTCAACCCTCGTCAAGCCCGCTGGTCCTTGTTTTTCGCCCGTTTTAATTTTGTCCTCTCTTTTCGTCCTGGCTCTAAGAACGGGAAACCTGATGCCTTGTCCAGGCAGTTTGCAGCCGCGGAGGAGCCCACTGAGGGGGATTCTATCCTGCCATCCCGCTGCTGGCTGGCGGCGGCACTGTGGGACATTGAAGCAGTGGTGCGCGCTGCCCATCGGGTAGGTCCTGCACCCAGTGCCTGTCCTGATAACTTGCTCTTTGTTCCACAGTCTGTTCGCTCGCAGGTCTTGCAGTGGGGGCACTCCTCCCGGTTAGCGTGCCACCCGGGAGCCCGTCGCACAAAGGCTTTCATTAGCCAGAGATTCTGGTGGCCTTCCATGGATGAGGATGTCCGGGACTTTGTGGCTGCCTGCTCTGTCTGCGCCCGGAACAAACCCTCCACTGCTCCTCCTGCTGGTTTGCTGCGCCCTCTGCCGATTCCCAGGAGGCCCTGGTCACACATCGCACTGGATTTTGTGACAGGATTACCCCAGTCTGACGGTAACACAACCATCCTCACTATTGTCGACAGGTTTTCCAAGGCTGTTCACCTCCTGGCCTTACCCAAGCTACCCTCGGCGAAGGAGACTGCTGAACTTCTTATCCAGCATGTTTTTAAATTACACGGATTACCTGTTGATGTGGTGTCAGATCGAGGACCTCAGTTTACGTCCCATTTCTGGGGGGCTTTTTGTAAATTGCTTGGTGCTTCTGTTAGCCTCTCTTCAGGTTTTCACCCTCAATCCAATGGACAGACGGAGAGGGCCAATCAGCAGATGGAGACCGTCCTGCGGTGTCTCACCTCGCAGGAGCCGGGGTCCTGGAGCCGCCAGCTGCCTTGGGTAGAGTACTCCATCAACTCCCTGCCTTCCTCCTCCACCGGACTGTCCCCATTCCAGTGCTGCTTGGGGTATCAACCTCCGTTGTTCCCCGCTCAGGAGGAGGAGGTGGGGGTACCCTCGGCAGTGGCGTTTGTCCGACGCTGTTGCCGCACCTGGAGGCGCACCAGATCAGCGTTGATACGCGCTTCACGCAGGATCAAGAGGGCGGCGGATGGTCGTCGTTCCAAGGCTCCTCGCTACCTGCAGGGGCAAAGAGTATGGCTCTCCACCAAGGATATTCCTCTGAGGGTCGAGTCTCGTAAGTTGGCTCCTCGCTTCATCGGTCCCTTCCCTATCACTAAAGTCATCAGCCCCGCTGCTGTCCGGCTCAACTTCCCCACTCCCTCCGTCGCATTCACCCTACCTTCCATGTGTCCCGAGTCAAGCCTGTCCGTCGCAGCCCACTGTGCCCCTGTCCAAGGCTCCTCCACCCCCCCGCCTCATCGACGGTACAGAAGCTTATACTGTTCGCCGTCTGCTGGGGGTTCGTCGTCGGGGCCGTGGCTTCCAGTACCTGGTGGACTGGGAGGGCTACGGACCGGAGGAACGCTGCTGGGTCCCGGCTCGGGACATTTTGGACCCTTCCCTCATCTCAGACTTTAACAAACGACATCCTGGGATGACAGTTAGAACGCCTGGTGGCGTCCCTAGAGGGGGGGGTACTGTCAGTATTCCTGACTGATCTGTTTATTGTTTCTGTTTTTCTCTGTCAGTTTGGTTTTTTCTGTGTTTTGGTTTGTTACCTGTCCATGTGCTTTTGTTTTCATTTTGTGTTGCTCCGCCCACCTTGTTACCTGCCCTGTAATTACCAATTTGTTCCACCTGCCCTGTTGTGCACCTGTGTCTTGTTAGCTTGTTAGTTCTGTGTATTTAAACCCTGCCTTGTCTCTTGTTTGTTGCGAGTTCGTCTCAGTTACTTCTGTTCCTGTGTGCGCTACGAGCCTTTTGTTCCTGTTCTGCCTGCCTGTTGTTACCCTGTCCGTTTTTTGGTTTTTGATTTATTGCCTAGTGTTTTTGTACCGTTGCCGTGTCTACTGGTTTTTGAATTTCTGCCTGACTTTTTGACTATTCTTGTGGATTGTGTTTTTGTGCTTTTGCTGTGCCTTATCGGACATGACCATTGCCTGTTTTTCGATTACGATTCTGGATTTCGGACTTTGGCTTCTAATAATAAACCTCTTACGAATTACGTCCGCATCTGAGTCCTTCCTGAGCCCTGACAATAATAGTATATATAGCCAACCAAATGTACCAGATACACTAAAATCCAATTCTCCTCAATATCAGATATGAATATAAAAAGGTCCTACATGTTTTGTATGCATATGTAAATTCTCAGTGTATTTTTTTCATTTCATTTGTTCCTTTAGGAATTGAAGGAATCAACATCAGACAAAATTTGACTGACATAATGATAAAGCAAAACAGCTGCTATAAATGTGTAATAGATGAGGATGACACAACCCAGGCATCCCGAAATGTCTTTGAAGTAAGTACACTTCTTCTGTTTTGCTGTTTGTTTCACTGTGAGCAAACATGGTACAGAATTAAGAATGTCAGAGAAGAAAAAATAAACCTTTACAAACATTTACCAAAAAAGGTTACACACTTTTTGTAAAGAGGCATGTGATGGTTGAAAGCTGGAATATTCACAGGGGACAGGATACAATGTGTGTTTCGGCTGACTGTGATATTTATTGTGACTTCGTTTTTATGGTGCATGCTGTGTGGCACGATTGTGGTGTGGGTTTTCTGACTGCTGTGTGTGCAGTGGGCTCAGCAGGGGGAGACTGTGTTGCTGGAGAAGCTCCTAAGTAAGCACCCAGAATACCTGAGCATCCGGGATGACTCGAGTGCCAGCCCCCTGCACTATGCTGCAGCTGGAGGGAGCGCCCAAGTCATGCGGTTGATCATGAACATGGCAGGGCCTAAAGGTAAGCCCCATGCCTTCATATGACCATACGTTAGAGTCCAGACACCTGGGCTGAAATGCAGATAGCATGTCAAAGTCACCACGTTTGGTAAGCTTTCCTTTACTTTGCATGATCATTAAATACTAATAGAGTGCTCCAGAACATTTGCATAATGCAGTAGGGCCCATGTGTCATCCCTCCAATTTCTGAGGAAAGCCCCATGCACATTAATGCAGAAATCTAGCACACAGATGTGGAGGCACATATGAAAACAGCATGGCATTACTATTTCATGATAAAAAAAGAAGTCAGATCAGCAAGGTCATGCACTTTATGTTTTATTTGTGATGTGCAGTAGTCTTAATGTACACTTTAAAGGTATATGCTGAAAGCTGATGTACTAGAAAGAAAAGCAAAAGATGAAAAGTTGTGGAGAGTATAAATATCTTGGTTTACAGAGACTGAAATATGTTTCAGTTACCCATTCCAGTCATATCATACAATAGATCTTCCCAGTCACATATAACTAGAAGTAATAAATAACCGTGAGAAACATGGCCATTCTCTTGTTTAAGAACTGTACATATTTGACAAGGTTTCAACCAACTGGAGTGTGTTGTTGATTAGTAAGGACAGTCAAAAGGTACATGAAAAGGTATAATGGAGACTAGTGATTTTTCATTGACTGCAACATCATTCCCAGAACTGAACGCCACTGATGACCAGGGCAACACTCCCCTTCACTGGTCGGTTCAGAGGAACCACACAGAGAGCTGCATGACCCTTCTGGATCTGGGAGCAGACCCCAACATCCTGAACAGATCCATCATGTCTCCTTTGCACCTGGCTATCAGTCTCCATCACAACAGCCTTGTCGACGTGAGTCACCTCCAGTAACAAGCCCAGTCCACTCTACTGTCATACCCAGCTATGACAGCAAAGCTCTCATATAGTGGGGGAGAATGGGGTAAAGGAGCCACTTTTTATATTTCATGATCGTATGGCAATGCATAAGTGAATTTATTTCAAACAACACTCTTAAACTTGTATACTTAAACTTGTTGTCCATAAAGATATTAAAACATTGCTTCTAACTAATGCAGCTTTAGAGGTTTTAGCCATCAAAAAAATGGTCCTTTGGCACAACTTACCCCCAGGCAGGCATAAATTTAACATGGGGATGGGGTAAGTTTAGCACTGTGTGGTAAGTGCCACACCTAATTAATTGCATATTGAAACACACAAAGTCATTTTTGAAAAATAATACACTTCTTTAATTTCAACAATGGAACAAAGGTTTTCTGTGCTTGGGGATGCATATGTGTTCCACTGTCACATGTTCATATTATTACCACATTTGACGAATTCTCTGTGTATGCTGCTGCTGTGTGTGCATATGTGTGTGAGAGTGTTAGTTGGTGAGTATTTGTGCCCAGTAGAGTCACTGTGCTGTGCTTGTGTGTGGCTATAAGAAAGAAGCAACCCAAGTGGAAGTATTATTATTGTGTTTTACCTTCATGTTTTGGCACTATGACTCACTTTACATTCCACTTTTCAAGTGTGCCCTATGCTTGGTAAGCCAACTTTCACACTCAAACCTATGGATGAAGGATTCTTCCCCAAAAAAACTGCCAAATCCTCTAACAGGCAGTGGAACAGCAGAAAGAGAACATCACTTTTTTGTCCCATGCAGTCTTGAAAAGTGGAATGTGGAGTGAGCCATTGGCTTAATTTGCCCCATGGTTTACACACTTATGCTAATTCTCTTTTATGCTAAGTTTATGACCTCAATTTGTATCTTATACAGTGAGGACGCAATACTCAATAATATCCCAAACTAATTTATTTCTGTTAAAATGCAAGATTCATTTTATTTTCTTGATCATGTTTTTGGTCCTGGTTTGCTTACCACTTTTTCCACACACTCATCTCTATCACAGCCTGGGTGGAATGAAGTGCTCTTCCTTAATCTTTGATCACATGGTTAGTTTTGTGTATACGTACCTAGATACCAGGGAATGGCTCATTTTACCCAATTGCATGATTTACCCTGTTCTCCCCTACCTGTGTATGGCTTACTGTCCAAAAGAGGAGTGAGACAGTGTTGAATGGTAAATACACTAACCTGATTGTGTAGCTGAGGTGTTCAAATCCCAGGTGGGGAACTGCCATTGTATACTCGAGCAAGATTCCTGATCTTCCATTAGTGTACTATCAGCAGTGCAAATGGATAGTATGTATACATGTTGGAGATGTTAGTCACTATGTAAATAAATACAGTGCTCCCCCTGTGTTATATCCGTTTCCTGTGCATTATCACTCCTGTCTACTGCCAGCTACTCTGCATGCACTAACATCTTCCCACAGAGAACTGCCTGCTATCTCTCTGCCCTACTATCTTACATTGGTAGCCATTGCATAGCTGGCCCTGCTGTCCACTGTCAAATACCTCCCTGAGTAAAGGAAAAGGATAAATACATTTCATGACATTAAAAAATATATATTTTATGTCCATGTTTAAGCTTCCAATAACAACATCTGCAATATTTACCCATTAAAAGCTACTGCATTTGTTACAAGCAATAGGAGTACTGATTGTAATAATAACAACAACAATGATAATAATTTGTGTGTATAGCCAGCCAGGATACTCATTACATTTTAGAGCCATCCATATGTTACCATGCTGATGTGTAAATAAAGCATCTCTAGTTAGTTTTATGCTGTTTGGCACAGGTCTTGCTGTCAGACATCCGAACAGATGCAAACTTGGAGGGTGACCTTGGGAATACTCCTGTGATGTTGGCATGTTCCATTGATAACTGTGAAGCACTTAGCAAACTGGTAAGCATACTGCACACATACGTTTGGATTTCTGTAAAGAAGCAGGAGTGGGCAATTTTCCTTCCCATTGCTTCTGTGAAAGAAAAAATGAAAAATTGTCACTATACACAAGTTATACTGTTAGTACATTTACATTTCCACTATTTTGCAATGCATGTATTTATTATTCAGTCAGTGGTAATAAGATGAGAATTCTTTGTGCTTGATTTCACACACTGAACAATGGCAAATGCATGGCTGACCAGTCCCTTGAAAGAGAAGTGTAAAATGTCAGAAATGCATCCGGAGCCTGCTCTTTTACAGCTGAAGCATGGCGGGAAGATGTGTCATCAGAACAAGCTGGGGCACTTCGCCATCCACGCAGCTGCGTTTGCAGGTGCAAAGAGAGCCACCGAGGTCATACTGAAGAAGGGTGAGTCAGCCAGGCCTCTCACATCACACTGCGGTCTGTGTTTACTGCCGCCCGTGAGGTCTGCAGCTTAAAACGCTGCTGTGCTTCAAATATTCTGCTACTTGACAAATATTTACACAGTGTCTACAGCCCCACTTCTGCCTTTAAACAAAATGGAAAAATGCTTGTTTTTGACAGAGTGACTCACATGGAAAGACTCAGTCAACTGTATTTATGAAATCAATCACAGACACGCAATTAGCCAGATGTTTTTGACACAGCATGACTGTGAGTCAGTGACATCTTTTTTCTCTGCACCTCTAATTATAATCCCCTATAAAAATTAAATAAAATGTTTAAGAGGAGGAGAAACGGAGACAGTTCATTTGTAGAATCGTACCTCCTGAGTTCTTGGTCTCTCAAAGCCTAAGGACGAAGGAAGAGGAGTGAACAATGACCAAAAAAGTATTACTGGGCATACAATTCAGCCAAGTTGCTATGGAACAGGCTACCAGTTGTGTCTTTGATTGGAATCATGATTCATGAATAAAGAGTATTATTTCAACTCAAGTATTTGGCTCAAGTATTTGGTCATGGTCATTAGCATATGCCACCATGTTTTTGGTGGAAGGCTCTCCTTTTCAGGGTGCTCCCTATCAAAGAAGTAAATCAGTTACTTGAATAAATTAAATGACTGGCAGGGAGAAATACTCTGTCAGATCCCGCATAATGACAGATGTAAAAGCAGAACAAAGACAGTGGAGGCTGGGGGTAGGATGGCAAACAAAAAAACAAAGAGAACAAAGAGAGATGTTGATTAGCATGACCTGGCATTTAAATAGACTACTATATGCATTATCACAATCTGATTGATTTAAAATTCCCTGATGCTGATTCCCAGGTGATGTAGACTAAATCAGCTTTCATCTTTTCTTCTTTTCTGTAATGAAGGGGAGGAGTATGGTCATGCAATTGAGACACACATCAATTACCTGGACAAGTCCAAAAGCAGTCCTCTTCATCTGGCTGTCCGAGGAGGAAATATAGAAATGATCAAATTCTGCATTTCAAAGGGTGCAAAAATTGATCAAAAACAGGTACATCACTATTTTCATGGCTACAGTTGCAGTGCAAATGTAAGATACTAACAGTAAGATTAGCCCATTGTTAAACTAGTCTATATAATAACCTATATACAGAAGAGAAATTAAAGCACAAATATAAGTGAGAAAAATGGTTTTGTTCAACACAGCACACACATATCCTAAAGTGAATATTTCCCTCTTCCTTTGTCAAGAGGGAAGATTGGTATGTGGAGTGATAGCTCTAGATCACTAAATTGATACAAATTACATCCACTTATGAGCTGGACCTGACTGGAACACTGATTCTAATGGGGAAAGACCACTTGCCATGCCGCACGCAGCTCCAATCGCTCACGCTTATTGCATTAACGGTTTATGTTACTCTTCTTGAGAGGAGAAATTGCCCTCCTCAGATTACACCAATGGATTTCCTGGCTTTCTCTGTTGTTCTCTTTTACATAAAGAAACATATTCATCTAAAGCAACAGCAGTTGTTTTGATAATTTTATCTAAACTATTTTTCTGATTAATAAAAAAATGTGTATTTGTGATATAACAGGTTGACAAATCCACGGCCCTCCACTTCGCTTGTACTCAAGGGGCAATCGAGGCAGTCAAACTGATGATTTCAGCTTACAACACAGTGGAGGACATCATCAACATCCCTGACGGCGCTAACCAGACCCCTCTTCATAAGTAAGTTTCCTTTCAATTGTGGAAAATATACAATGCAGCTGGGCAGGTCCTGTGGCAAAATGCAATACCACCAAGGGAAAGAGTTTAGTTAGCCTTACAGTGGCCGTTGGTTCTTTATGCAGTTGACTGAATGTTTTCGATGAGAAACCTGCTTATTGACAATTATCAGTGAATAAATTACACAGACCTGTTTGAAAGGGAGCTATATCATACTGTAAGCTGAATATAACACTGTGTTCAATTCCAATGTGATATTTGGCCACTCTTGGGACTGGATTCCAATTTATCTTTAACTCTTACAAAAAATTAGAAATCAAATCATCATACCCATCAAATGTTCAGAAAACCCACAGTTCAGATATCAATGACTTTGATCAATACATGTGTGCAAAATGTTGTGTAAGTAACAATAATGGTTGGTCTAATCTGCAATTGTGTGAAGTGAAAGCATTGAGCAAGTGCTCTACAACACTGCTGTCATGACAACAGAATCAGAGAAAAAGAACTGTGGAAAGACAGCATAAACATGTTATAAATTAACATTGGCATTGAGAGTGCTTTATATTTGCAGAAATGCTAATCATAAAAATTATCTTTTCACATCAGGTGTGGTACAGCCTATAAAATGCTTTAAATGGAAAATGCACCAATATTTTGCTTGACAGGAGTACAGTGTTTATTTTGATTAATGATTACAAATCAGTGATTAATGGTTATGCATTTTACACAGTTCCATTTTATCCTAAAAATATCATAAAAGTCATCAACTCCAGAATTGCAAACATTACACAGTTCAAATGTATTCTAATAGAACTGCCATTATTAATAGCTTTCACTTTTCAGAGAGATTATTAAAAATAACAGTTTTTTCTGAATGCGTATATGCACACATACACATGCACAAAGCTATAAGTGGATATATGGTTATGGCTGACTACCTGTGCCAACCAGAGAAAGAATGCTTTAGATTAAAAACATAAAAATGTGAAGTCATGAGAGGACTGGCTAATGTCAGTACCAAAGTTTTATCATGACTATTCTGATGCTAGGATATGGTGTAATATAAACTGAGGAATTATTCCCTGGTCATTTACCGCTGACCTTTAGTAAGCTTTTGCATAACTCTGTACAGGATTAGCAGCTTCTAGACTGCATGTATGTACTAAGGAAGAAAATTCTAATCCTTTCCATCCATGTCACTCTATCCATTCAGATGAACATGTATGTTCTTGTTTTGTATCTCTTTTTATTATGCAGGGCAACAATATTTGATCATGTTGAATTGGCTGAATACCTCATTGAAAAGGTAAATATGCCATGCACAGCTGAAACTAATGCATTGATAGATGTGATAAGGATATGCATTTGTGTCTAATGATTGATTAAACCACCAGATTGGGTTATAATCCAGAAATACAAGTTGATGAAAAGATGTACTGTACTTTATAGAAAAGATGGTAGCTCCTGCAAGATATTTTCTTTGTAAATATTTTATTTTGTCTGAAACAAACACAACTATTCTTTTTGTCATTTCAGCCTAGATTGTAAAATTTTGTGATTTTTGAGATCTCAAGATGTAAAGTAGTGTTTTTACTTTAGCTAACAAAAGACTCTAGTCATTCTTACAGCAATGGCAGACATTAATTGCATCAATGACTCCTCAGTTTTTGTGCATAATGCTAAATTTGGAACCAATCTCATAAGATCCATTAATCCAAATATACAAGTTATTAGGAAGGCAAGCTTTTGAGGAGAAGGTACATTTTGTTCTTCTCTCATTTTAGCTCCAAGTATGTATACTGTATTTAAACAAGCTTGACTGATAGGAATGGCAATCACTGTCTATGAATTTGTGTTTTGAAAGGGCGCAGATATTGACAGCATTGACTGTAAAGGTCATTCCCCACTGCTACTTGCTACAAGGTGTGGATCATGGAGAACTGTGGAACTTCTACTATCAAAAGGTGACTTGTTCACAGGCAGTGAATATATAGACGAAATCAGTGTTAATAAGTTAATTTTGTTGCAAAATTATCTGCAGATTTCTGATGTTATTATGTATTTGTAGTTGTTTATGTGTGTGTCTCTGTGTTTATCCGTGTGTCTGTATATACATATCTGTGTGCCCACGCATGCCCATGTATTTATTTCAGGGGCAAATGTGAAGATTAAGGATAAAGATGATTGCAATTTCCTTCATCTTGCAATTCTGCAGCCCAAAGGCCTGAAAAATCTGCCTGAGAATATCCTAGAGGTATTGTCCAAACTTCTGTAAAAGTGGTCTAATTTGGTTAGTACTGGATCTAAACTAGTAATGACAGCAACTTGAACACTCGTTCAAAGAACTTTACATTGTAGTTAACAGGGTGATATCCCAATACATTTTGTTTGTTTCTGTTTGAAAATCCTGGCTTCCTCTCAAAAGAATAGGACTGTTTATGAATTAGAGGTGGCTAATTTCCATTTTAAGTGTCATCTTTGATTTTAATTCTGGGAAACAGGATCAGCAGGAGATCAGTCTTTGAGTAACATTTAAAGACACATATTGATTGAAAGCAGACCTTGATTTAATGTCAATAAAGTCCAACATTTACATTTGCAGAATATGTCACCATATATCAGTTAGTGAATCTCCATTATGGGTACTGTATTTTCAGTCACATGACAGAAACCATGAAATCTTCAACTTTTTCCAGGCATTGAATAACCTGTGCGAAATAATTCTGGTGTGAAAAGTATCCAAGTAAACCAGAATTAATCTGCTTTAAGAGAGAAAGTGACAACTCATCAACTCGTAACAAGAGACTGGCCTTTAATGGAACACTACTGAGGGTCTGGAGTAATAATGCTCCAGTCCTGGGCCTCCTGTCTGAGACAGTGATGGCCATACCCCAGAGGAGGCTGTCACATGTGTCCTGTGTTTTTGTAACAGCTGGACAGTGTGAGGGAACTTCTCAGTGATGAGGACAGTGACGGCTGCACCCCGCTGCACTATGCCTGTAGATTGGGGAGCCCTGAATCCGTACAGAACATGCTCGGCCTCAGAGTTTGTCCAGGCCGAAAATCCAAGGATAAGAAATCTGCCCTCCATTTCGCAGCTGAGTGAGTGAAAAATTATTCTGAAGATGTGCAATAACTGTCTTTTCATACATTTTTGCTTTCAACATTGGGAATATACTGTACATAATGAAATCCCAGGAGTAGAATACAAAATAAGGACACACATGAGACAGAACATACTTCAGATGGAGCAAGTCATGTTTCATGGTTTTGAAAGGGTCATATAATCCTGACTTGTATCAAATATTTCACACAGCATTTGATCTGCATCTGTACAATCACATAACCAGTCTCCAAAGGTCTGTTAAAATATTGAGTGTAGCTTTTAGAAGATGGTACCTCACCAGAACTGTCAACAGTGCATCAACACTGCTTCATTATCAGTTCACCTTAGTGTAACTGTGTCAAATTTGCTTTACATCATATTTTCTAAAAGCCCAAGTATTACGATATGTAAATATTCCATACTACGAAAGTTGAACGGTCCATAAGATGAGTATATGCATAAACAAATAAGCAAGATACCTAAGGGGATAGTTTGAACTATGTCAGTTGTGATGTTGTAGACTATACTTTAAACATAAACCATGCTACCGTACTCAATAACGTTCAGGCTCAACCACAGCTGTACCTGTCGGTCAGTTTGATTGACAGTGTGCTCTCCTCCCTCTCTGTTCTTTTTTGGGAAGATTTGGGCGGATAAACACATGCCACAGGTTGCTGGAGACAGTGATGGACTCAAGGCTGCTGAATGAGGGTGATGAGAACGGGCTCACCCCTCTGCACCTGGCCTCCCGTGGAGGGCACACAAAAGTGGTGGAGCTGCTGCTCAAGAAAGGAGCCCTATTTAACAGGTAAGACCCAGGATGCATCCAAAATATATACACATATATCCTCCTTTCCTTCATTAGTTTCATTGACAATACACAGCATATTAGCTGCACCAGAGTATGTGAGGCAGCACTTTATAATGTATAAAGTACTGATATGTGAAAACAGTAGCAAGGACCTCATTGAGTCAATCAGTTGTCACTCTAGTTTAATGCAAAAATAAAAGCAGGAAAGGTGGGAAGATTATTTTTTAGAATGCACACTTTCTGGTCCTTCACTTAGGTAAATAAATCAACATACATATGAAAATGAAATGTATCTTAAGTCAACAGTGCTGCTTGAACACAGTCTGGAATACTGCAGCATTAGTGGCATTGGTGCAGGGACCTAAAAATAGCTATGGGAATATATAATGTGGGCATGCCTATGTAAATATTCTGTGAAAGGCATCAATGAATTTTATCTTGTTTCCTTGTGTCTGTAATCGTTAGTGATTACAAAGGCCGGTCAAGTTTGCATCATGCTGCTGCTGAAGGATATACTCAGACCATGAAAATCCTCTTGGCAGCAAATATAAAGTTACTGGACAAAACTGATGAAGAAGGGGTATGTCAATGATTTTTCCTGTTACTTGTTCTCACTATAAAGCACAGATCTAACGAATTCACATCTTTTTCATAATTGTGATATTAATTGTATGCATATCTCTGCCATATTCCTTCCTTGATATTATATGTGCAGTGCTGTGCATTTTGAGTTATGATCATGTAACATCTGATGTGATGCACTGACATGATGGTAAACGTGAGTGTGTTAATGTGCTTTGTCCATGGGGTAATTGGAACAGAACACAGCTCTACATGTGGCTGCGAAAGAGGGGCATGTGGCTGCGGTCAGACTCTTAATGAGCAAGGGAGCAGAGTTCACACTCAACAACAATGATGCGTCCTTCCTCCATGAGGCAGTGCTTCATGGGAAACAGGATGTGGCTAATGTCATTATCGAGAGTGAAAGGTTCGTGGATTTGAGTAATACATTACAGTATCAGAGGTTTTTTTAAAGAATGATAGAGCATGATAAAATTGATACTATTCTTTCTAATTTTGAGTGCTGTATGCCCTGTGTTACTCATAGAGAACTCTCTGTAAACCCCACACCCCATCTGGTTCTGTTGGCTTGCTCATACTGCTGAAACTGCCAGGCTTCTCCTTTACTTTAATAAATATATTTTGTGCATCCTGGTTGGATGCCTAACTCAGCAACCTCACTCACCATGTCTACAGTACAGCTCTTGCTTACACTGGTGGTACACAATAACTAGATAGCGGCAATGGATGACAATGAGACAGCTGATGTAAAAACAAAGCTAGATATTTTTGTAAGTATTGCTCCACTTGAAAGTCTCCCTTATTTTCACTACCCAATGGTGGCAGGTACGATCGGTGTCAGACAATGTGGGGTGATGCTAAAAACTTGGAGTGTCAGCACCACCTTTGCAGAAAATACTGCTTGTCAGTGAGAGTTCCCCTAGCTGCATTACAATACACAAACTCCACATACGGTGGTTTTGAGCTTGTTGTTTGTTGCAGATGCTCTGAAGCCATGAAAACATTCAAATTCAACTGCGCAATGCGTTTTGTTGTTATGGACCTGATTGAATTTCTTCCAGAATCATTCAAGGTTTGTCATATTTTCTGAGGCTTACACAAATTCACACACACACACACACACACACACACACACACGTGCACATGCGCGTACCCAAACATGCACGCACACACAAACACACACAAACTGGCA
Source organism: Albula goreensis (assembly GCA_022829145.1). NCBI lineage: Eukaryota > Metazoa > Chordata > Actinopteri > Albuliformes > Albulidae > Albula > Albula goreensis. Next base: position 16,431,027 of record CM040756.1, read on the forward strand.
CATTCATTTCATAATATTCATTGAGCATAATTTGAATCTTCCTTGGATTGTTAAGTATAAAAATCTGTGATTCTGCAAATCCTGTTCTGTTTCCCAACAGTGTCTTTTGGATCAGTGTGTAAAAGAATCAGATCATGATGCCAATAGTCACGACTACTGTGTATGTTCATGTTACTTGTTATAATATCAATAATCTATCTATTACCTCAATTAAGTTCAATTCAATGGAAAGAGGTATTTTGCTTTTTTGACTATGTAGGTTGAATATGATTTCCAGTGGCTCCAGGCTCCAGTCAGATTAAAAAAAAAGGCTGAAAAAGACAAGACTGTGAAGATCCAGCCTCTTGCAGCACTGAATGTAGGTGCAACTGTCACTTTGGTTTTTAGAAAATATTTCAGACCTGGAAACCAAAATCGCACCATGATGAGCAGCATTGGCAGTCACCAGATAACCTTTTAAACAAATGTTTAAAAATGGGATGTACTGTCTTTGTGTAGTCTAGAATGACCAAGTGCACAGGGGTCAGGTTATAGACACTGCCTGAAGAAGTATACAAAAACAGGGTAAAGATCAGTAAATATGAAACAAACCATCAACCTACAACAATTAAAATGCTATTTCATCAGAAGTGTTGTGTATGAACACATGAAATTCTGAAGCAGAATAAAGATACCACTTTTTGTTGACTGTCTGTATGCTGCCTGAACTCTTTGACTTGGAGAGCAGTGCCTTTCTTTTTTCCCTTTTAGGCCATGGTGAAGTATAACCGCATTGAGCTTTTGACTCACCCAGTCTGCAAGAAATATTTGGAGATGAAATGGCAAGTATACAACATTACTGTTGTTTTCTTTTGCAGCATGAAAACAATATCTGCTTCAACTGCGATAAAAAGTAACACCAGTAACAGTGCATAGAAGCACAGTCAATGCAATACATGTTTAAATGCTAAATTGTTCTGCTGATGCAATTGGTGTGAATGAGATATTGCACAAACATGACAGAGACCAGTCATTCCAAATACATGGGTCAGGAACCTTTGTTGTGTATAAAAGAGCTTGAGGTTGGTTGTGAGATATGTATGGGAAGCAAAGGAATTCTTTATTACTTTAATAGCATGTGGAAGAACAGGTTTGGAATAGAAGGCACAAAATGAGGTTACACTGTCATTCTTGATCAATCCATTTGCCTAAGCAAGTACATTGAACTGAGGCATTGATCTCTTGCAGGAATGCTTATGGGAGCAAAGCTCACCTCCTAAACTTGGGGATCTACACACTCAGCTTGTTGCCCCTGTCCTACCTCATCGTGAACTTGAGATCCAGTGCCACTCTAAACTCAACAGCCAACGGCACACATGTCAGCTTGGGGTCTACAGCCTTGGACAAGGTGCAATACCTCAAACTGCCAATCAACGAGAATCCAAGAGACGGATTCCTTCAGAACCACACAGCTCCAGCTAATACACGCTACATTTAAAGCCTCAGATGCTTCCATAATAATTTGATGTTTTTCAGGAATTTATGTTTTGCATAAATCAATAGCGTGAGGATTTGTAATTTTGCCTTTGAAGGAAATTCTCAGTGTAGTATGATCTTGGCATTTACACAGATCAACTTTTAGTCATTTCATTTGCTTAACAAAGAATTCTTTGAGCTGTCAGTGTGAATGCTGTAATGTGTAATATTAATGTCTGTATTGTTCTACCAAGCTCATGTCCTATTAATGATAATGTTTTTGATCATGGTGACTTATCCAGTCCCTGGGAATAACCTTGGACAGGTCTCAGTGCCTAATTTACTCAATTTATTATAAACTGTGCAATTCACTCAGGCTAATTGTGCCAGTACTCGGTCAGAATTCTGTATCACCAATGCATTTTATTTTATATGCCAAAAGAACATAAACATCTTTTGATATCATTATGTTTTTTCCCAAAACAAAATTACATAATATTGTGTCACTAATTTTCAGCAAATCTGTTAGCATACATTTGCTAAATACATTATACCTAAATCAGGAATTGAATAAATGTTTCACAGTTTTGCCATTTTACTTATTCCAAATTAATTAACAATATGTAACATTTTGTTTAGAACAAGCTAACTGTGATATCATGGACTTTCTGATTTGTATTTATCTATTTTTTTTTTACAGCAAAGCTATTTTCTCACAGTCTGCATGTTCCTGGTCTTGGTCTTGAATCTGTATGCAATTGGAAAGGAGGTTATGCAGATAGTGCAGCAGGTGCTGTAATATTTTCCATACATACATTTTTTTTCCAAAGGTAATAGTCTTAATACTTTAGATGGCCATTTACAGCATGAGGCTGGTCATGTCTGACCAGTTGTTATCCAGGATGTCTCCATAATCAGTTGCTGTGTGACGTTTAGATCTCTGAAGAGGGCATGGCTGAGCGACCATCGCCCCAAGAATTTACCCACAGGCACTGTAAATAGCTGTCCATGGGTCTGAAAGTCGCATGAAGCTGTATTGAGCATGTTACAAATAATCCTCATCTAGATGAGCTTTTGACACATTTGAACGACACAACATTGATGTATGACAGCGGGGCCATATTGCACCACTGATTTTTCTTTGTCCTTTTTCTTTTCATTAAAGCGCTCAAATTACTTCCGGGACATCGCCAATGGTTTGGACTGGGCCACCGCAATATCATCCATTATGTTTGTGGTCCCTCTGTTGTTGAATTCGGATGGTACCTGGCACTGGCAGGCTGGTGCTTATGCAGTGTTTGTCTCTTGGTTCAACTTTCTTCTCTACCTACAAAGGTCTGCATAGTTGTTGTTGTTGTAAGGATTGTGGAATAAAAAAATGTGTAGCAAATTTGGTTGATTCCCGTTTTGAAAGTGTCCCATGTCTTTGGTTTTCATAAGGTTTGAGCACTTTGGGATTTATGTGGTAATGTTTGGGGAGATCATGCGGACCCTCTTCAGCATCATCATGCTTTTCTTCTTCCTAATGCTGGCGTTTGGTTTGAGCTTCTACGCGCTCATGATTGGCCAGGTGCGGGAGACATTTGATAAATAATTTCAACAAAAGAACATATTTATGAGATCAAGTTGTGGTGATGAAGGCTCTATATAAAACTCATAATCAGAGCATAGGGAGAACTGGGCCAGTCAATGAGAAACCTTTAAAAGTTTGTTGTTTTTTCTCTTCCAGAAACATTTTGAAGGACTGGACATCTCATTGTTGCAGACATTTGTCATGATGGCGGGAGAAATAAATTACCAAGAGAATTTCCTCAATCCTTATCTGAATAACCACCTTCCTTTCCCTTTCATGACATACTTGGTTTTTGATGCCTTTATCCTTTTTATGCCAATCCTCCTCATGAATTTGCTGGTAAGGCTTCATCCCAAAAACACTTGTGCTTGCTGAAACACTCTGTATTCATTACAGTCCTGTTGACTTTTGTATTATATTTATTTTTTGTGTTTTAGATTGGCTTAGCTGTTGGTGATATTGCAGAGGTGCAGAAGAATGCTACTTTAAAGCGAATTGCAATGCAGGTTTGTAAGTTATTCCTCTGTTGGTACGTTATTTGGGAAGCAGCTTTATATAAGCCAGCAACGGTATACACTATATTTAACAGGGAATACTGATGAACACTGTTTCGCACAGATTGACCTTCATACTGGCTTGGAAGAAAAGCTGCCATACTGGTTTATGAAACGGGTGGACCAGCCCAAGGTCACAGTGTACCCAAACAGAAAATGCAAAACAAAGGTTTGTTGGTAACATATAACACAGATAAACAAGCTACATTTAAATATATATAATATACAAATCTTTGGAAAGGATGTAAGAAAATGTTTGACATATACCTTTCCATAGTTAGTTATGTTCTTTAATTAAGTGTGGGGCTGCATTCAATAAATATTTATCTTTAGCTTTACAAATGATGTTTTTTAAAAAAAAAAAAAAAAAAAGACTTGTTGTTCACAGAACTAGTTAAATTGTGAAGGAAAAAACTCTTACATTAATTTATGCATCTTAGTCAAACACCAATGTTGATGGGATTCAGGCTTTACACTTTGCCACCATGTCAATGTTGTCAGCATGGTTTACTTACTTTGTAAGAATGTATGTACAGACATATCTGAATATGGGTGGCATCTGTCCAAACAGGCTAACCTGCTCTATTTATTTCTTGGACTGGATGAAAAGCGTGAGGTCCACACTCGTCTAAACACCAATTCCCATCAGCTCACCCCAGTGGAACATGAACTACAGAAACAGAAGTACCGGTAAGGATGGAGAGGTTTTGATATCTGGTCACTATCAGTATCTCTGTCATTGTCTGTATAGGTGATGGGTAGAAATATTACTTGTATCAGTGTAGGATCTCTTACTGAATATAATTCATTTTTCCTGGTATATTTGGGTATGGATATTTGAAATAGATACATATACATATGCCATACAAAAGGTGACATAAAATATGACAAATAATGCATATGATTCTGTATGGTTTCTCCTTGTTTCCAGTATTAAACCTTAATAGCTAGGCTGCACATATATGTTGAATGCTTACTGGTCAGTGTTTGAGCAACCTCTAGTGTTCACCCAAAAAATGACATGTTACCCATTTCCAGTCTGTAGTGCTGAATGTGATAACCTGATATTGACTCTGCTCCCTGTTGATCTTTAGCCTCTGTGAGAACTCAATACTTTTGACCAATAAGGTCTCAAACCATTCCAAAGGATTCCCCACACTCAAGGCATGAACTCAATCCACGTTGTCTCAGCATTGATTAGAGCTATTTTTGAGCAGTTTTACATGGTATTCTTCTAATTAATGGTGACCACTGAACTCACACAGCTATGCGAATAATGAGAGTTGCTCTAACATCAGACTTAAGGACAACTGTTAATTGAATCTAGGCCTAAAGCTGTAGTACACAGTACTTACTCATTAAAATATTTGTATCCCCTCTCTTTGTTACTTTGCAGGTTAAAGGAAATGGGGAGTGTTTTAGAGAAGCAGCACAACCTGCTGAAGCTGATCATTCAGAAAATGGAGATTGCCTCTGAGGCAGAGGATCCCGATGGTCCAGACCCGTTCCGGGGTGGCGTCGGAAGGCAGCGGCTCAACAGGAAAAGCAAGTGGCTTCCATTGGTAAAGGCTATGAAGGCAGGGGGTAATGTCAACACACACTGCTAATGCACTCAAAGAGTAAGGTCAAAATACCTTTTTTTGACTGCATATACTGCAGCCTGCTTAGTCCTTTACTCCATGGGACCCAGGTCACAAGTTCCCCTATAGGTAATGTTTGTCAATATGGCATCTGTCAGTTTATTTTGAGAAAATTTATTTATTTTTAGCATTTGCACTGTGCTGCCACATTTCAGCTTAACATATTCTGAGCTCATTTGTGGTTACTAAGGCCAAGACATGTCAGAGTTGAATCTGAGAGCACATATACCATACCAGAACCTGTAAGTTGTAGAACTCAAGACACTGAAAATCTAGTTTAAAGTGACTGCAATGTGCTTTGTTCTTGAGGAAGAATTTTTCATTACACAACATTTCAGTTACTGCTGAACAAATAATGCAGTCACAAAAAAGCTTTCCAATGTGAACAACAAAGCACAAAGCAGGGCACTGCGTGGAGATCTGAAGGCACATTTAGATTCTCACCTCAATATTTACAGGTTCTGTCATTATTCTTTCTGTAGAAACAGCACTTTCTGTAGAAACAGCAGTATTTGCTAAACATATACTTATAGGTTTACAATGTGACATGCTCCACATGATAATGAGAGAATACAATTCTATGACATAAGTAACAAACACTTCAATCACCCCCCTTTAGCCACCCAAAGAAATGGAAAAATGCCAAGAGAAGTAAATTATGGGACCTTTATGTGCTGTGGTTGATGTGGTTGAGTCAGGGCTGTGAGTATTTCTAGGGCTGTTTCCTTCTCTCAGAACTGAAGGGTTGTGCTGTCACCTTGTAAATGCACCAACAAATGCAAGGTAACTATTATATAAATCACTTGCACTTCAGATTAAGTGGGGTTTAATGACAGAAAAATAACTGTAAACAGTACACAGACCTAAAAACATTTTAAATGCTAGTCAACATAAATGTAGAACCAGAACAACTCATCTTGATATTTTACTGGAACGTGGACATGGAACGTGCTTTCAGTTTTGATGATTTTGGAATTCTGAAATAAAACACACACACACACTCACAATTCAACCAGTTTGAGCTGCTGTTGATACCTGTTGTTGTTATTTTATAACACCTGCATAAATTATGTATTTTTATGTTAACAATCAATGTACTGTTTTACCACAGCATCTGTTTTATGCCATATTTATTTAAAATGTTTTAAAATAAAAGAGAATAGTTTCCCAAATGTTTAAACATACAATACGACTCATAATCTCTTTTCATTCCACTATAGCTAACCATATTAGTTATAGTTTATGTGACTATACATATTTCCTCCATCATAAAATTAATTTCTTAGTATGATGTTAATTTTTTTGTCATCTGGGTGACAGGATCTGCATTGGAGTGCACATTAATAAAGTATGGACATTAAAGGCTGTGTGAAAGGCCACTTTTTGACTTATGAACAGATAAGCCCTTTCAAGACAGATTCAAAGACTTCACTTAATGCTATGCGAACCACCACAGAAACAAATTTACAAGAACAATAACTCAGGATGGTTTCTGTGTGAGTAAAAGAATTAGCATGTAAATTCCTACTGGCTTCCAGCCCAGACCTCATATCCCTTTAAGGCTTTGTCACAGCAAATGGTAAATTCATGCTTCTCCTACTGGAAAGGGGAGCAAGCATAATTCTAATTTATTACAGTGTCCACATTATTCAGCCCTTATTTTGAAACACTGGGAAACACCGAAATGAAATTCCCATGAAGAGGACATTAGATTAAATAAGCTCGTTGATCAGACTTAATGGCAATTTCACAGTGCATACAGAGGCATTCTCTAAGAGAGTATAAAATGTCAGGCTTTGCACCTGCAGAACAAACTCAGAACTTGGCCCTATGATTGAATGTGAATCTGAATTATTTGTTCTTTAGGTGAAGAGTTCAGTTTCACCATCACCATTGTTATGACAGTGAAGCTACTTCCAGAGCTGTCCTATTAATCACAAAATAAGCATTGTGATAATCTGGACTGGTGTTAACCAATTACTCCCTTTCCCATTTCAGCTATTCCCCTTTTTTTCTTTTTAACAATGTTCAGATATTCAGATCAATATTTCTCTTTGCTTTGTCCTTTTGTTGTGCGGTGCACTTTGTTTATATGTCGCTACAACCAAAGTGCAAACACACTGAACACTCAACTGATGCACTGTATGAGTTCGCTTTTTAACCAACACTTTTCATTGGCCCAGTTCTGGTCTAGTTATGTGTTGTTTGTGGTTTGTTTGTTGTTGTGCAAGCACACACACCCACACACACTCCATGTCTATAAACATTTCTTAAAGATTGACTAGTTGTGATACTGTTCAAGCAGGCTCTTGAATCCTTCCTCATGCTGTAGGCCTATCTCTTGTAAATGTCTTTTAAATGTTGTCTCTCTGCCCTGCCATTATTCCCACGACATTAAACTCTTGGCATAAGACCTGTAGATGAACTGCTTTTCAACACTGGCTTTTGAAGCAAATGATGTGAAAAGGGGGAAAAAGCCCTCAACCCACATCTGTCTGAGATCAGTACAGGCATCACGGATTGCAGTATTACATGCCTCCCTGCTCCAAAACACAGCACTCAATTTTCCCCTGAGTAAAGAGCACCAATACCAGGCAAGTCTCTGTTACATCAACCACCCTTCACCCTTCACACACTCCTGTAGGCTGACAAAACCTTCATAGTGATTCAGTGCCAGTCTGGTGCCCTTAAATTATTAAATAGTTGCATTTCATACTGTTTTACTTCGACTTTACATGCATAAAACTAAAATACTGCATGAGTAAGCTGCTTCAAAGATGCCCGACTTGAGCATGACCAAAACAATCATATAACACAGTTAACCAGCTGTGAATCAGTTTTAAATATGAAAAAACTGTACAAAATGAATTGCTGCCTAAATAGCTTAAATTAGCTGGAACTCATTAGCTTACTAGTCAAGCGGCTGTGAGCGTGTGAAGGGGGAGTGGATGAGTCAGAGCTGGTCTCAGTCTATGGCGAGGGGTGAGAGTGTTTGGTGAAGGAGGGGTTGTTCCTGCAAGAGGTCGGCAAGGCGACCACCTGTTCAGGGTCCCAGCAGCCCATGAGTCATGGGGTAATGAGCGTCTAGCTTAGACACTGTTTAATGAGGACCTTCACTGCTCCAAACAGGCCGTGACTGAAGAGCACTTTGGAATTTGATATGAGGTCCTGAGACCCTGGCTTTAACACAAATTTGTGTTTTGTTTGTCTCACATATGAATTATGAAATAAAGCTCCTTTGTTTTGGGGAAAAAAATTCAATGATGCACATATTTCAGAAATGCTCTCTCTGCCCAACTCTTTAACTGTATTTGTTAACTTCTTTAATTTATTTCAAGGCTTTGAAAAACTACAGCACTCGCTTTGCTCAACGGAGCAGTGTGGGAGTATAAAAGATTACATGTTCTCCTCCATCTGCCAACAGTGGGAGCCATCTGTTGCTAATGAAATATGTGATAAACACATATAGATTTGTGATAGCTTGTATTCTTTATGATAGATCAAGTAATATTTTATTTTGCACCATCAATGAATGGTATGAAGAGCCCTTTTCAAAACAGGTAAAGCTGTTTTTAATATGGTTGACTGTGGTGAATTCAGTCACAATGCTCCAAATTGGTATTTTGCTAATAGCCATTGTGTTGCAGTTACACACCATTTGTTTAACACTGCAGCTGTGAAGCTGTGGTGTCCATGGTAACTGAGTGCCATGGAAAACATAGATCGTTTCTGATGTCATTGCTTTGCACCTGTCTTAGCTCAAACACACAACAGAGAGGGAGAAGAAAAGCAAGGAGTGGGCTCTTCAAGATGTTTACAAAGGGACAAATGGAGAGCATACTAATTAACTGCAGATTCATGTATCCTTCTGGTACTGCAGTTACAATGATAGGAAGAGAAATTAATAAAGCAAATTCTTCAAGAGTAAATAATAACAGCTTCTTGTTTTCAAGAGAGCACCCAATGACTTCTTTAAAAATACTGCTTCACTATTCATCATTTCTGTTCTAACTATAGGAAAATATGTTGACACTCTTTGCAGAATTCAAAATGTACTTCTATCCTCAACAGACAAAGTGGTAAAAATGTTAACATAGATAGGTTTGGCACATAGCAGGGTTATAAGCAGTATCAAATGCACAGAAGAATTGCATGGTAGTATGTGTTTACCTTTTTGGCTGTCTAGCATGTTTTTGTGTGATCACCACCAAATCCTGAACATGAACTGAAACAGCGGAAGGGCCACCGTGTCCAGACCACATAATGTGGGTGCTGGAACCCTATACCACAACAGATGACAAGTTCAAGGATGATCCTATGTCACTGAAGTCCAGCTGATGAGGGGGTTTTCATGTGAAAAAAAGAGAACTGCAGGATTAATAGAAGGCTGGGAATGTGTCCTTGGATTATGGAGCATTCCTGTGGACTGAGAAGCAGAGAAATGTGAGAGATACGCACTGAAAGAAGCCCAACACTGCCCTTCCCCTCTGTAAGAATGATACGGCTCCATTTGCAGTGAATATGAAGAGTGCCACAATATGGAAAATTTGTTTTGAGGTGATAGCTCACCCTGAAAATGAAGGAGGTTATTTGTTCATGTTCTAACCTTTAGAATGTCTTTAGGCCAGCAATGACAGTTCTCTGTTCTCTTTCAGCAGATGTAATTATTCCCTCTGTAAAGTTCCACAAGGCCTAATTTAAAAATGAATACAACAGAGGCAACAGAAATAATAAAAAGCAAAAGCCATTGATGACTGACTTAAGAGGGATGCATCTGCTGTCACTGCTACACCTGTTAACATATAGCCTCTTAAATTTTCTTTTGTATTGAAAAACCCACAACAAATTAGCATGGGTTTGGGGTAGCAGTAGTTTCGTATCCCTCTGCTTTTCTGTGCTTACCTTTCAAAATGTATTGCTGCAAAGTGGACACATAACATATTTGTAGCTGGCTAGGGTAGGTCCATGGAACCGTTTGGCTGATAGATGGTGCCATTGGGCACAGAAAATCGATTACAGCACCTATTGATTCAAATGTTGTGGCCAATATCACAATGATTTTATATGCTGTTTAAACAAGGCAAAAAAGCATTATTGTTGTATGGCGCCAAGTAAATAGCAGGGCAACAGTCTGGCAGTAAATTGTTTTTTTTTACATTTTGTGTTGGCCTCCTACTTGTACACTATTTTTTGTTGTCACCTTTAACAGAATGAAACAGAAAAGTAGCCAACTCAGAGACAGCAGTCAGACCTAAGCAGAGCTTGGTGATTGAACACAGCCAGTGCTAACCTTTTCAAGAATAAAAAATTTATTTTTTGTTCATTGGTATGAACCATTGCCCCTTACATTCAATATTTCCCCCTTTGCAACAAATATTGTAAAAGCTACTCTGCCTTCAAGACTTGACATTAGGTGTTGCAAAGCAATCCATGACCAAAATTTCATTTCAGAGAAGTACGAATATTTTGGCTTGCATTTTTTTGTTTTCTTACTTCCTGCAAAAACAAGATCCCATGTGCCATCACATTGTATAGACATGATATAGGTATACTGTTCTTATATGTCCTGTTAATGGAGCAACTTAGAGGATGATACTTTTCTAGCTATTTCAATGAACTACTACATCACCACTAATTGCTTCTGCTTTTTGGACATACTTTTCCCAAGTCAAATAGGACTTTAATTGGACTGAAGGGGGCTATTTGCCAGCCTTTCGCTTGGGTGGGGGGTCTTACCTTCCCATGACCAGGACCACTGAATCAGTCTCCAAAGCAACTGAAAAACAGCACAACCAGCCCCATAAGTAACATTTGGTTGTATTGGCCCACTTCACTTTTGCTGTAAGTCAGCTGTGCCTGCAGGAAGCCTTTCCACAGCCATCTGACCTGATCAGATTGTGCTGGCCAACCAGAGCCATGATATTGCAGGACATTGGTCATAAGACCAGCTGAGTCAAGTGGGAATAGGCATGGCTATCTGGGGAAATAACACACCCAAAGTTTTATGCTTCTAACAAGGTACAATGGTTGTGTTCACCTGTCACCAATAGTAGCTCATCAAAAATATATATCAGTTCTCATTGTAAATGTTTGATTTCCATACAGTTAGCCATTGTCATCATGTTTTTTCCTTAATTTGCTCCAACACAACATATAAAACCACATCATTAGCCTGTGACAAATTTCAACAGTAAGCTAACTCAAACAAATTCACTGTTGATAAGCTTATTATACACTATATAAAAGCTAAACTCACAAAAAACAGTTGCACTCTAAGAAAATGCATTCTTAAATCAGCATCATTTTGGCAGTATGCAAAAACTGGAGTGCAGAAAATGTACAATGCACACAAACAGCAAATATGGATACGCAAAAAGCCCCACACTTCGGATTTTAACAGTAGATCTCTAACAGGAGAGAAGCAGTCCGAAAGTGCCTCTTGGGCAAAAGATACATAGACATGAAAATATTATTCTCAGACTGGATGGAGTGCCTGCCATTTTGTGCATGCACACACAGTTTCACAGACCATTTTTTTGCAACATTATTGCAAATATATCTACATATATTTCTACTAGTTTCCAATCCATGTGGTTCTATTGTAAGCACACATTGTGGAAGTAAAAAGGAAATTTAATTGTATGTTAAGTGCTTACAAGGGGGATGAAACAAATTACAACAGTTTAAATTCCTTTTACTAATTACCACTGAATTCAGCTTATGTTTTCTAAATCATAACAGATTATCTGACAACATTAAGGTACAGAAATTCTGTTATTAGATTAGATTTAGATTTGACTGAAAACCCAACCAAGTCCCTCTTTGTGACTGAGGAGGAGAAGAGAGTGGTTACAAACTGTCCCCTTTAACTTTCCCCATTGAGCTGGCATGGCTTCACACTAAAATGCAGCGTGCATCTCAGCTGTGCTATTGGATAATTTTTGGCTGGAAGTCACCATTGTAAAAGGAATTATAATTTCATGGTGATTACAGCGGAATGACAGCTCATAGCTATCAAGTTAGGTGGGAATATATAGTGGGAAATTCCCTGATGTTTGTAATCCCAAAAAATGATTGAGATAGAAATATCAATGAATAGAATCTTCCAATAACTTACTCAAACTCCTGACATACAAAGCCAGGGTAGAATCACAAAGTACAGAGAAGAAAAAGAAAGAATGTTATGTTTTTAAGTCTCACATATAATTATAATTTATGTATTATTTCCAACATTGTTTTATTTAAGTCCAATATTAACCAACCCTTCAATATTCAGTTTTTTTCTGTGAGTATCTTAGAATGAATCAAACATAGTTGATGGATACTGACACTTTGCCTCAGTAAAAAGTCTTACAAAGCTGTATGCATGTGGAAAATAGCAATCATCAAAACAATTATGCACTGGAACTAGGTTACCTCCCCACTAATTTGTGAGATTGAACTTTTCTCCCCTTTTCGTCTCTTCAGTCAAACTGCTCTCAAGCCCAAGTGGCTGACTGACAAAGTAAGCAGAATCATAGTTTTAGCACCATAGGGTATGTGCAACATGAGAACTTTCTTCTGGCGCCAAGACCTGTTTAAAAAAGCAGTTTGTTGCACTATATCATGGGGGATCTGGCTGTGTAAAAGGCCTACCTGAAAAGCACAACTTGCATTTTGCTCCTAGGAGAGTGATGAAACGAAACAATGCAAAGCAACTCCTTGTTCCCAGGGGTTCTGGAAGATCAAACATTCAGAACAAAAATCTGGGCAGGAATAGTCCTGCTAAATTATTTAGAGAGGAAATGGTTGAACGGAGAGTCCCTATTTTCCCCTAGTGCTGTTTGTTAACATATATGCAAATGATTTTGCTCTGTAGGTGTGATAAAGGTGAATACATTTAATGAGGTTAATGAATTCATGTGCGGCTAATGTCTTATAGCTGTCCTACATATGATGAACACATGCATTACATTTTGTTTTAATTTATTTGCACTGTCATTAAAAAGCTATAGTGGTGTTTAGCAGGAAAACTGTCACTCTGGATAAGATCACCTACTGTATGCCTGTAACGCAATGTAATACTGCTTTTCAATGCACTTAAATATACATATTCTCCCAACCTAATGAAAAAATTGCAATGAAAAAGGCATGACACTTACATTTGCTGTAGCTGGTATTCAATCACCTTTTGTCTGTGAATTAGACTTACAATTAAATAACAGCATCTTGTTTTTTTCTGTACAAGAAAATTTCAGCAAGCTAATTTTCATGGGTTAGGAACTAACCAAACTATGTTTCTAAAGAAAAGGAAGATTTGCATTTAATTGTCAGTTAAAATTAAGGTCAAATGTTGTCTCAATTCCAGTATGTATGTTTACTTCCGAACAGAACTGATATTATTGAATGTGTCCAAAAATGTCCAACCTGAGTGACTGGGAGTGTACGGAATAAAGTCAGTTCGCCATATGTAGCTATCACTTACATTAAGTATTGTTAGACAATAGTAAATTCATATTGTTCATTAGGAATCACACACAATTAAATCTAAATAAGTCACCAAAATAAAGTTGCTCACTTTGGGCATATAATCCTGCAATCAATAAAGAGCAATTGTGTTTGGGTAGAAATGCAAGTTTTTCCACATTAGAAACCCATTTCCTTTCATTCAGTTAGGAGATTGGTGTCTTGCCAAACTGTGTTTGTGAAGAAATAAATATAACACTTATCTGAGTCAAAGTTAGTGACATCCTACCTGAAGCAGTTCTGGTGAATGCAGGACCTCATTAATGAGTAAGCCCCAAAGTCCAGCATTCACAAACACCACTTCAGATATGATGATTTACCATATGTCCACATATGGTAAACAGGACCACTGATACTGTTTGTTGATGACAAAGGGTTTGATGCACAAGAGAAACCCTGTGAAGCTGGTGACCCTGGCATATCTCCTATAATATACATGCCAGATCTCCAGATGTAATGGGAACTGCTGACAGCTGTGGCCAATGCACAACGGCCTTGTGTGAAACGGCTCTACATGTGGAGAAACTCTATATCTCTGTGAAAAGCTCTGGGGATTAGGCCTTTTTGATAGGATATTGTGACATTTCTATTGCATACAAACGAAATCTGTTGTTTGAATCATCCCTTCACTTTATTTGGATGTGAGCACGAGGAAAACTAAAGACAGAATTATCCGGCCCAAATTAGGATGATTACAGAGCTAAACTAAAACAAATGCAAATGAATTAACGAATGAAATCAATTTTACTTTAAAGGCAACACATAAAAATATGAACTTTTGAACTGACACATTGATAAGATGACATATGCACATTGAATTTAACCAGTAAAAAAATCTACAAAGCTGCCTGCCATTACTCATTCATTTACTTTTTGGAGAGACATCTTAGATATCAGGGTACATCTTTTAGAGAGGCAACTCATTTCCTAAGAAGATGATTAAGTACACAATATATGTATATATGTCTGATATTTTATTTTTTATGAAATGGAATTCATCAAAACTAGTTTAACTAACCATAGCTGAAGACATTAAGATACGACACACCAAAGCCAATGCAAGGCCCAACCTCCAGTGTTAAAAGGGAGACGTTTGAAATGGCAAGGGGTGGGGAAAAGGACATCAGCTCACCGAAAACGTTGATGGAAAAAAAAACTGAACACCTGCCAAAACTGGAACAGTTAAATTTGCAGAGAGTGTTTCCACGTTTAAGTTTGCCTCAGAAGATAGCTCCTCAGTCGAACAAAAGGTAGTAGACTATTGCTTAAAAGGTTAAAAACCGATACAGATATCGCATACGATTTGTGGCTATGTATTAAATATCAAAATGCAGCTTTGGTGTATGATGTATTTAAGTAAATAAATGAACGTAGTTCAACAAATTTGTTTGTGAAAAACAAATCCAGTTAAATTAAAATAATTTGTACAAGAATAGTGCCGGCTTACATTAGTTTCACTTACAGACGTATACTTTATCCCACAGATTCCAGTTGAGGTGCAACTGAGATGTCCACAGGGTCAGTAAGTGATGCTGAAGACATTCAGGAGCTGGCTGTGCAGCGACTAGACCTCCAGTACGGAAGGTCCAAGAGGAATGTCATGACGGACCTGCTGTACAATTCTGCGGAGAACTCAGACGACGAATCCGCCAACGACGACTACAACGACCTTAAGAAAAAACGCGTCAGGACTGGACCCATCAACAAACAGCTGCTGAAAGCACACAAGGACGGTAAGCAGTCACAGAGAAACGCTGCAAACGCCAGGGAGAGGGCGAGGATGAGAGTGCTGAGCAAAGCTTTCTCCAGACTGAAAACCAGTCTGCCTTGGGTACCAGCGGACACTAAACTGTCTAAACTGGACACGCTGCGACTTGCCTCAAGCTACATCTCGCACCTCCGACAGCTCCTGCAAGAAGACAGATACGAAAGCTGTTTTGTACACCCTGTAAACTTGGTATGACACATGTACTTCTGTCTCTCTTTTCCTTATGATATGGAAATGAATATCTGTAATTTGGTATGACGATGGAATTACTGACTGACTTTGTGACGTTTGTATTGCTTGTAGCATATACAGTCAAGAAACAGAAACAAGGGCACTTACTGTGGTTATTTTGCTATGGTTATACAATTTCATGATTTTAGGTATTTTGTATTATATGCATTTAAATTTGTAAGGTTTATGTTGGTTATGAGTGTGTCACATACAATATAGCCTGTATATGTTTGTACATATAATTTCAGTATAAATCCTGACTCTTTGATTTCTTTAACTTTTTGTTGGTGATGTTAATGTACTTTCATTGATAATGTATAATGACTATTAATGGCCATGCGACTCATGATAAACTAATTCAGATAATCTGAAGTAACCAGAGTATGCGCAGGTCATTTCTCTTGCACCAATACTGTAACAGGTCTCTTAAATTTGTGTTTACAGACATGGCCGTTTGTGGTCTCTGGGAGACCAGAGGAAACCAAGGAGATTTCAGCAGCATCTCGACTGTGTGGAGCTACAGCATAGACATCATTGCTCTATTACGCTCTTATTTATAGATTATACTGTCCTGCTATCTTCCTTAGCTACAGCACTAGTCTTTTATCTTTTTATATAGAAATATTTCAAGTACTTCCTTTGAAATTTAATACAACAGACGTTTATGCACTAAGGAACATGTTCATTATCATACTGTAAATTCAAAGATTACCATCTTCTGCAGAATTGCTTTCCTGAAAGAAAATGCAACCAGGAAACAGATGGGACTTTCAATTCCAGATAATGAAGCATCACTTTTTATATAAATATTTAAATACACTAAATAAATGGTTTTCTGGTTTGAATGTTTTATGACAACTTAAAGGGCTTTTTAATTGCTTGTGTACAGTTTATGTCATGTCATTTATATGGACTGTAAATAGTGTTACCCATGATTTTACACTGGGTTAAATATATTCTATATCTCTATTGGAAGATGGCATGCTTTTTGGGTAACAATAAACAGTTATCGAAATACTAAGATCTCAATGTTCCAGTTCACCAGTAAATTGAAAATCTGTCAGTTAGCACATTTCTTTTTACATAGTGAAAATTTACTGGTATGAGCTGCTGGATTAAAAAAATCAGGGGCAACTGCTATTGTATTGGGAGATGTAGCATTGCTATCTGATCACATTTCTACCAAACATGTATAGGAATTGTTACATGGATCACTGGACATATGTTTTAAAAAAATAATAAAACATTAAAAACAGCACAATTATGTTGTTTGCTTCTCAGTCTAATATCCTAAAAACATCTTTTATATTTTTGCATTTTTCATCTTTGTTCTGATTGTCTGTAATAGTGTTGTACCCTAGTTGGAGCTTTAATTTGACACTTCTGACAGCATTAAAAAACTGTCAGGTAGTTCTCATGTACAGTATGTGTCAATAAACAATCCCTATTTCATATATATTTCATACTTTTTCTTCTAACTTTTTATCGTCTTGTGCCTGAATGGATTTGCTGTAAGTAATCTGTGTTACCATAGCAGTTTTCATCTATAAAAATAGTACTTTTTAAAACTGAATTTCAAAAATTTCTCACACTGATTTTCTTTCACATAAATTGCTCTCTGATTACTTAACAAATATGGCATCATGCATTTAGAATTCCAAAAATATATAAACCTGATTATGCCCTTGAGGTTATGTTCACTGCCATGCATATCACCGCCTATTGAATAAAAGTTGACATTCCTATAATGCTGTGGTATTATAGCTGCACCTGTGTCAACCGGCAGACTCTGATTGAGAGCTGAAGAGGTGTAAGTCATAAGTGGCTTCCCACTCTGCAGGGACAGCTGCTCATTTTTAATTTGATCCATTTAAGGGATATTGTTCTGCTATTTCACTTTCAGGCACAACTTCAAATCTGCTCTGGTTTTTCTATAGATATCTGGGCTATGACAATGAGTCACTAAGTAGTCCCTGTAGATCTTTGCTGGGATACCATGAACGTGCCCTAATGAATCTCACATTTTAGACAAAACATGGTGCTTGATGAAATGCTTTGAACCCTACGCTATATCTTCTTTTTGACACTGAAGCAACCTCATGTGAAAAGCACTATCAGGGTTTGCCAGCAGTCTTTTGATGTATGACCAGTTGTTTTTTTCCCATGCTGTGCTGCTCATAAAGGCAGTTTAAGAAAACTGTATGAAAGCACTGGCAATTAAAAGTTCTGGAGATTGAAGAAGCTTACTTTTCATCAAGATCTTAGGACAGTGCAGCTGTTGTGCTGTTCCTTTCCCAGAGCACTGGGCTGCTCTCCTGGGAGGGAGGAAACACTTTGTCATGCAAGGGCAGCCACTGATCGCAGTTTTTGAGATTTTTTTTCTGTGATTGTTTGCAACTTTTTATGATATAACCAATTCAGTCAAACATTTAATTTTTAAAAGGAGTTTTGTGAAGTCACATTTTCATCTTTAATATTAATATGTGATAAAGTTTTTGCTGATGTTGCGTTCAATATAACAATACAAGAATCTGTGTATTATTTTTTTACCCTGAGACTAAATTAAGAATTGTCATCTTATTAAAACTAACAAGAGTCGGCAATGATCCAGTTTTACTGAGAATATAGTTGGTATATTGGTATATGGCATATGTATTAGCATTTCAAAGTGATGTATTAACATTCATCTGACCTTTTCACATTCACTAGAAGCATTGTTTTACCAATAATTGGAATATATTTAAGATATAAGTAAAAAACATTAATTAATCGTATTAACTTAATTATCATCTGTATGTAACTGACCTGTAGATTCTTTTCACCAAGGACAAATTTGGGTTTAAAAAGGACTTAACTGTGGATTCAATGACATCCCTTTGGTGGAGAACATATCACACCACAAAAAAACCCACCACCTAGTGGTGAGAATGTAGAATAGCCGCTGAAACCTAAAATCCTAGCCTGCAGATTTTCTTCATCAAATCAACATTACAATCCAGCATCTGACTGCACATCAGTTACAAAGTCAGATGGGTCAATGATCCCACCATTAATATGTCTAAATGAACACGGGATGAAAGATTTACCAAACCTATGACAACATTAAAATTAACTCTGCAAGATGGTTTATGAACATTTATGGTGAATGTATCGACTGGGTAAATACCAATCCATGAAACTAATTTCATGCTAAGATTAAAATCTAACAAAGTTTATCAAGTTTCACTTACTGATCTGGACAATTGTCTTGAATTTATATCCAATTAGCATCCACAAATAATACATTCAAAGTAATTTCAAATAACTAATTTTGGAAACACATATATTTATTTAAACATATAATATTTTTGTTAATTTGTCATGTGTATTGAATTCCATGAAACTATTAAATTCAAGTAATCTACCCACCATAACTCCATTGTTTTGGTAATGTTGTTTAATGGCCAGCAGAGGTCAGTATTGCTATATCCTAGCACAGATAGTATCTTCTAATATGCTGAGAGAAGCATTCCCTGTTCCTTCCATATGTTCCACTGTAATAACTCATATTGGAAGTTTTGAGAAAATATAAATTAAACAGTCCTCAAACAGTATTCAATCATAATTTCTACAGTAAAAGATGTTCACTTTTTTCAACAGAAAAGGACATCCTAAAAGACAGTGCCTTCACACACAAATTATATAGCAGTTTGGTTACTTTTTATTCTTTGAAGGACTTTTCAATACCTCAACAGGGAGGTGACAAATTAAAAGCAGAGGTCCACTAGAGTATTGTCAATATAAAAGGCTATCTGGTATATTTGTACTTCATTCCTTTGTAGGATTGACTACCCTTGCATCTCCTCTTTTGTATTATTTATTTTATTTTTTTATCAGTATTTAACCTTTGTGCAGCAATCAGGCCGTTCAGCAATTCAGTATCTCTTTGTCCAGCATGCCTTTCCTTTGCTCAGAGCTACAGTCCTGCAATAACTGCACAAAGGATAAGAAAATGCTGAACAGTCAGAGAAGTGATGGTGCAGCTACTCATTTCGAAGGAATACTTATAGTGGGATCATAAACCTATATTTTATTTACATTGTAAAATGTACATATTAATGTGGAACCACCAAAGAACACAGAACACAGATTGTTTCACATACTAAAGCAGGTTTAAGGCTTGGGTAGGTGTGCACTCTGAGCACAGGTGGTTTGCCCTCTTTGCAGGTTTCATCATCACCTGCCATCAACTGTCATCAGCCAATTATAAGCGGAAATCCCAGGGCACAACTGGTCACATCCCATCAGCGGGAGCATGGCTTCTGCTCAGTCAGGGCTCCTCTGGGCACTGCCTCATTACTGAATCCCAGCCATGCCCCTGCACCTACAGGCCACCAGCTGATGACTGTCTGTCCATTATTGGTGCTGTCTGTAATATTCACCTGTTGTGTGGACAGCTGCCTCTGGCGCTCACTGCACTCTCTACATAGGTGGGTGAATTGTGGAATCTAGAAATGCCCAACTGCCAATGCCAGACTGTGGAGAAAAAAAAATTACAAACAAGAAAAATAATGAAACCTCTAATGTCATATAAATAGTCACATTATTTTTGTCAAACTAAATTATAAAAGTATGTTTTCCATGGCCAACCAGCAAGACTAATTTTGAGAGAGCATTTGTGGGTGTATATAACAATTTAAAATCTATAACAAAAAAGATGGTGGCAAAAAAATATCAGGGGGAGTCAATGCGTAAACATCTCTTCCAAACAGAAGAGAACGCATGTAAGAAAAGACAATGCTGAACCTGTCTGCTGTGATGTACTTTGTTCTGTTTATGATGATCTACTCTGTTTCTGTTATAGAACAGTGGTGATTATAGGACTCAAAATGTTGCTAACATGATGCCAAGTCCAGTTATGCCCAGTCACTGAGACTGAGGTAACCATGACTGAAAGTTTTTTTTTTTTTTTTTGCCGCGTGTTGAAGGTCATTTTGAATATGACTGCCCGTCTGATAAAGCTTGCGGGAGACTTCCTGCTGCTCTGGGGAGATGACACAGTTCTCAGTCAGGCAGATGATAGAATTACGGGCCTGGAGGTGCACTCTCTGGAGAGAGAAAGGGGGCCTTTTGTGGCTTGTTGCGATGTGATGGGAAGGTCAGCCCAGAGGATGTAGATTGGTGCAAAATCCAGCAAATGTGAAAACTGGCCACTAGGGGAACACCTTGTGCTGGGGCACAAAACCTTTGCTTGTTGGCACAGCTCAGCTGTGGATGTTGCATGGCTGAAGGAACAGATATTTTCTCACCAAGCATGCATACCTCTCTTCTCTGTTTACAAGCAGGGAGTGGGAGCTGGTGCTGCTTGAGGTGGTGTCCCATTGCTACAGTGTCAGGCTCGTTGGCATCAATCCGTAATTTTCTCAGCAAAACCTCTCCTGTTCCTTTCACAGTCGATTTACATGATGTGCAGAGCTCTACAGCTCTTTTTGCATGATAATTAGTTCTTCATGAGGTGCTGGTACAGCATACATTTGGACATGAGGGAGCTATTAACTTCTGCCATCTTTATGGCATTTTATGACTTTGGCATGTCTAGAAAATCTTAGCTGTCTGGCTGACACATTCAAGAACTCAACACATTGTGATTCAAAGTAGCAATTAGTACTGATTTTTTTTTAATTGGAATACTAATGTTCATACAATACAATCCTGAACTAAATTTAGTTGTTCCAATGCAAACACAAATTGTTTTCAGTGGCTGAATAGTGCAACACAAGTATAATCATATTTCTATAGCTACATTTCAAAACCTATTAAAATGTATTTCAATGTTATATTACTACGGCATCATACCACACAGATTTTCTTAAAAAATGAATCATAGTTAATAATCAGATCAGGCATGAGCACAAATGTGATGCTATCTGCTTTGCTCCATTTATTGTAATCAAACCTTTTTAAATCAGGGAGCCTTACCAATAGAAAAGAACAACAGTTGTAAAGGAATTCAACTATTGCTGTCAAATACAGCACCAGACATGATAATTACAGTATTCTGCATACTAAATGTGTGGATGAATTGCAGATCCATATGATTTTAAAATACATGTATTTAAGTATTCAAATAATACATATTAAAGAGGGAGAGGTGTAGCCCTGATTTTTTGGTTTTGCATCTGGATCACATAGCTCTGAATTATGTGCAAACCTGCCAGAATGGTGGTGGCCAAGCTTGATCCTCTAAAGACGCTCTAAGAATCCAGGACAATGGCACCTTCATGAACAGTATCTTTACAAGTACTGAGATCTATGAGGGTTGCAGAAAATGTATCAGAAATGTATTCTTCCTTTCCAAACTTAACTGTAGTAGTCTGAAAAGGGTTCACACACCTGCTACAATCTACATGTTTCCCCAGTTGCAGAGTTCCCCATTTATCATCTGATTTTATAATGACGGCAGCAGTTTAACAATGGAGATTGTATTTTCAGGCATAGGTACATAAGTCTCCCCACCATGCTTACTTTCAACCCAGCCTTTTGGGCATGTTTCAGTAGTCAGATGCTATAAATACTTACCTCTTTGTTTGGTTTTCCTCATCACTGTCAGACAGAGAGAGGAACTGAGCCACCACATTGCTTAAGGCCCAACCTGTCAGTGATCCAAGGGGATTAGGTAGTCACGGCAGCCATATTGTTTCTGCTGGCTACAATAAGCATAAGGAGCTGTCCCTTTTCAGTGACTCAGGCGTGAACCTTGGTGGAGTTACAAAAGTGTGACACACCTGTAACCATGACTGATGCTGCCCCCATACAGGGCCCCTGGCAGTGTCTGTCACATCTAATAGAGGCCTCTCAGAGTTTTTTTTTGCCTAAAACCCTGATCTGAAGACTTACAGTACTCAAGTGACAAACAGAGACACATTTGATATTTTGTTCTGGGGCTCAGCAGCCCTGGTCCTGGAGCACGAGAAATGTTTTTGATTTTTGTTCCATCTGAGCTTGATTGCCCGGTTTAATCAAGCATTACATCCGAGCCTGGATATTCAGAATCTGAGGGTCCAGTGACACTCCAGCACATGGCCACCTGGGTTCATCACTCCTAATATTTCATCCAGTCATTCAGTTTGAAATGTCTCAAAATCCAGAAACATCTCTCAAGCCTCAGGATATGGGTTGCCTACTTTATTCTATTTTACTTTTGAGGACTTTTTTACTCATTAATCATCATGAATAATTGCTAACATCAAAAAGGATACATTTGCTTGGATATACATGTGCATGACACTTGAGAAGTTAATGGCTGAAGAGTATTAAAGCAGTTGTATTAATTGAATAAATACAGGATACTGACACAGAGTTCAATTTAGACTTTGGATCAATCTGGGCTAGCTGCAGTACATGCTGACTGAAGCAAACAGTATTGTTTTTGGTAAAATTGTTTTTAAAACTTTGAGATAAATTATTTAGCTTTCTGATTGTTTTTCTCCAAAAAATATGACCTCCTTGCAACCTTGCTGAAAAGTGTAAAGATAGGCTATCATGATGTGTAGATGAAGTTTCATGTAGCTGAGACAATAAAAGGAGTCATGGTTCTCAGTGAATTTCATGGTTATTGTGCTGGACGTGATGTCTGGGCACAATCGTGCACTGTTAAGAGAGGTTACATCTATAGGATGCCATTCTTGATGGATCTCTGGTTTTACTCTATTTGTTTTTTCACTCTTTTTTTTTTTGGGGGGAGGTGTTAAAAGGGACCTTCACTCTCATCAGACCCCCTGAAACACTGGCAAGAACAAAGAGACAGCCTAAACACTCTTAAGTCTGACACAGTGTGAGTCCAGGCAGTATTTACCACGCTCTCACAGCAGAGATTAACTAAATCAGTCTGGACATTTACATGGTGCCGCTTCCTTTGTAACTCCAGCTTCATCATGAGTCATGACCAGCTATGATCTGTGAATTTATTAAAAATAATATGGTAAGATTCAGTGTTGCCATTATAAAATCAGCTGTGTTGTATTGGTAAATTTTTTCACCATTTCCTGTCTAGTGTAATAATGAAAGCCATTTTGAATCCTATTATCCAGTCAAAAATTATATGCATGTATATGAATGGTGAATGGCAAAATTAATGAATAATCTGTGGTTTATAGGACCAATCTCCAATGAAATACCCTGAGCTACTACCCAAAACATACGAATGTACAACATCAGTGATACTTGGTGCCACTTACTGCTAACATTTCCTGTAAAAATGTACACCAGCCCTTAGAGTATCAAGAGGATATGATGAAAACAACATCCAATGCTTATGATGGCACAGGACTGACAATTAGTGAACATTACCAAAATTGCCATAGGCATTTTATTTTCACTACTTAAATTTAGCTCCTACTGCAGAGACAAAGGAACACAGGACCTACCTGCGCAGGCATGTATGTGAAGTTGATGTACATCACTAACTTGGGGATCAGTTAACCACGACCATATCGGATACAGATAAGACATGATGCATATTTTATTTACACAGTTCCATAAATAAGTGATGAGCACAATGCATAGGGTACATGACTCATGAATCAGGAAGAACATCTCCAGTGGGTTTAAAGAAGGCACCAAGGACCCGGAAGAATGAGACAAAGACTTTCATTCTGATAGAGCTCTCCATGACGCAAAGGGTAATGAGAGGGGTGTAAGGAGGGTGGGGGGGCTGGATCTTAATGTAAGAAACTGTTGACAGAGCAACCGGTTAGCACCAGTGATAGATTATCTGCGCGCCTGCGTCCGACCTCGCCCTAGAGAACCACTTCAGCTGATAGTGTATCAGATGGCTTGTTAATTATACCGACTTCAAAGGAGGGGTAGGCGGTGATGTCTCTGAGGTGGTCTGCAGTGTCCAGCCTGATGAGGCAGACTGTCAATGAGAGGCGTGAAATGGAGGGACCCACATGGAAACAATTGGGATTATCCTGATTACCTTTTAATAAGCCTGCAGGCCCGGGAGCGCTGTCTTCCCATTGTGACACTGCAAAAGGCGGCTTGGCTCGAGGTGTAAGTGGAGCACAAAGCGAGGATGACACATACTCTAACATACAGTTCCCCATATATTTTCAAAATGCCTGTCAGATCCACCCTGGGGATATTATTTGTGTGACTGTAGATTATTACACAATACAAATAAAAAAAAAGACTTTTTGTTTTTGGTTCAAAACCTTTTAAATCTCATGTTATTTCTTCTTTAGCTGAGTATTTTTGTGTGTGTTTTTCAGAATTTTCTTTCAAAAGTGATTGGAGATGTCTTGATCCAACATAATTCTGAATACTCCTGTGAGGACATGCATGTATTCAGAATCAACAAATGTAATCAAACCAAATGAATCCCAGTACCAGTGACATGCAAAGAAACCACTGGGCAGAGCACTCAGAGACAATACTTGTCTTGTTGATCATGAAAGTAATCAATCAGAAACGTATCTGTCTGTGTTGGGGGAAGGCAGTAGCATGTCCACACTAATGGACGTGACCTGGCTTGAGCAGGATGGTCGGAGCCCCCCTGACTCCAGCTCAGACCCTGCACATCAAAGCCTTTTCTCTCAGATGAGTGAAGGATGGCCCATGTGAGCCAGCAAGTGCTGGGCCAAGCCTATAGGGAAGTGCTGGTGTGGACAGAAACAAATAAGTATCTCTGTTGATACTGAGACTTTAATTTAGGTAAAACTATTTTACGACAGTTTTAATATTGTACTTGTATGTGATACATTGGTTTATATGGTACATGGTTGGACTCACAACAGTCATATTTTAGATGACTTTGTTGAATATAAATGTTCACAGTGTGCTTTCATGAGAAGCAAACTTCCTGATAAACCAGTATAGGTATAAGAAATACTAGATTGTTATCAATTCTGTATCCCTGTCTCAGAATGCCCTCATTTTGCTTTATTGGCCAGAAATACATACAAGTGGTATAATGTTTAAAATATGTAATTCCACAATATGCGTTTGAATTATATCGAGATATTTACATTAGAGTAAGCCAATGCATTGCTAGATTAGGTTTTAGGCTATAACTATACTATGAGTGTCAATGAATAATGTTATTGTTATGCCAAGTGGCATTACCACTGGACTATTCAGTAAATACATTTATATGGTCAGACTTCAGCCTTGTAATTTATTACATTGACTTGACTCTGCTGAAAAATTAACTGCCAAAATGCTTGAGGAATTATTGCTCCATCCTCCAGTCCATATTCCTTTGGAGGTAACAAATGGACTATTTTCCCCCATCCATACAGCTCATGATGGTTTACTCTCTTTGTTTCAGTTTACAAGGTGACAAAATTCTGCTGCTGTCTCAGTGCAGCTGGCATCCCTGTAAGTTGTGCTTCCCCAATGATCTATATTCAGTATTCATATGATCTCCGCCGGGGGCAGTTAAAAAATATGCCTTTTCCACATGTCTTACAACAGTTTAATTACTCTTTTCAGCTGTGCCTCCATCCCACGTCTTTCTTTCATTGTGTGGGAAAGAATAGAGAGCTTCGTCTCCCTCACTGAATCAGTGGGACCGAGCTCCATAATCTTTCCATCTGACGTCTCATAAGATCTGATCTGTAGGTGTGTTCGGCCATGCTCTGCCTCCGCATCGTCCAGTGCAGGCCCAGTTTGTGATCGTTCCAGCAGTGGCAGCCATCATCATGCACAAATATTTGCTGTAGGTGCAGCTGTCTGCATTTTGACACTATATTCTCAAGAAGGAAGTGCTGTTTGCTGATGAGAGATATTAAGAAACATTAGATGCATGCCATATGAGGTGAGTTTGTGATCAGTTACAACCATAGATCCATTTGTCTACATTGAATAAATAATAAGAAACACACACACAAGTAGAAACGCCCACACAAACACAAAAAAGGTGTACACTGCAAGCGTTCCAGCCAATAGATTAAATATCTGCCGTAACTAGGAAGTTGAGAAGGTACCATGACCAGTTGCTGCAAGGGAAAATGATACGTTTAGGTACGCACATCTGTCTTGGTTCCTTTGAGTTTAATCTGGTGAAATTTTTGTGTTTATTTTGTTCATTCCTACATCTCATTGTACGAGAGAGTGAGGCTCGCAGACTGCAATTACTCTCCCTCTGAGTTTGCTGTCTTTCTGAATGCTCCAGGTTCCTCTCCTGCTAAATCCATCACTGGGTGGCACCCAAGAGCCAGCCATTGTGTATATTGAACTGGAGACACATCGAGAGCTCACATGTTTTAACAATTTCCTCTGTCGTCCATGAAATTATGCTAATATTTTAGTTGTGTTTCCTTGAGTCTGGAACTCCAATTAAGACTGTCTGTTTCACTTTTATGATAGCAGTTGAAGTTGCTTGCAGACAGGCTTCATTGGAAGTGAAGATTTATACTTGCACCGTCACAGAGGTGAAAGTAATCCGGAGGAAGAGGAGACCCTCTTTGGATGACCAGTGTTTCCCCGCTGTAGTAAAGTTTACAGTGCTGGTGGGTGGGTTGGCAGGTGGGAGTGGGGCAGAAATGAAATAGGTCAGCAAATCAGTGTTAATTTCATTGAAGATGTCCTTCATCTTTATCATGTAATAACATCGAATTTGAATATGGTGTGTCAAGTTCTAACCTACACGGTTTGAATATTCATTGAATTTATATATTTAATTAATATATTTTATCATTTATTTTATTTCATATCATCTCATGAAAAAACATTTTTATATGCATTTTATTTCTTTCTCTACTTGAACCTGACCCTACCATGACACTAATATACCTTATGAAGTACAGATCGATTATCTCACACCCACAGTAAAAAAATGTTAAAACTGAACCACACTTGTTACTAGGAAGGTTTTCCGGTCCTGGAAATCCCATTAGAATATTACTACTGCACTCTGTTCTTTTGTTTTGGTCCAGCTACTGCTGCAAATTGACACATGGAAAAGTGGGCAGTTTAGAAAGCAGTGAAATTGCCATCAACATTCACGAAGCACAGCTCAGCTATAAAAAAGATCTGCTGGCTCCAACGTTCCTCATCCAGTCAAGAAAGTTGATCCAGGGATTGAGCTGTCTGAATCAAAGTTCAGCGGGATTTAAAGGCGAAATGGATGGGGTCATTACAGAAGGCATCCCTTCAGTTCAAAGGGAGATAGAAATGTGTGTTTATGGTGGAAATTAATCTCCATCATGCCCAAACCTTTTGAAAGAGGGGCATGTAATCAGAATTGGAGGCGTAACGATTCAGTTAATTGCTAATTTATGTTCTTCCAAAATATTGCCAATGGGGGGTCATATACTAAAGGAACAAGATCAATTTTTCTGATATTTGAAACTTTCATGGGACAGATTTTACTACTGGTAATGAAAATTCAGAAGCCTTTTGTAAGCCACAATTTAATCAGTGGGGACAATACACTGCCAGCCAAAAGATAATGGTTTCTGTTTATATTTGATATTCTAATGCTTGTAGCTAGCTACTGCTATAATGGATATTCGTCACATTCTCACCAAATCTCCAGCTCCAGAGATGAAGCCATTGGAGGCTGCTGATTGGATGGAGCTGCTACCACTGACATAGGTCAAATGAAATATTTTTCCAATGCGTCCAAAAACATTTGATTGTTTTGTTATATGTTCCCATTCTCTGCTCTTAAGCACTCAACACATCAAGCCAGCAGATGTTGGTTATGAAGCATCACTGTTTATTCTTCCAAACACATTTTCATTTTTTCCCTAGAAGATACATTCTTGTAAAATGAGCAATACTGGCAATGGGTAACATTTCTGAGTCCACCTGCAGTTTGCACCAGGAACTTAGAACAAACACTGTGGAGGGCAGTGAAGCTGCTTTCTTTCTCTCTTTTCACAATCAGGGAGAATTTCTTAAAAAGGTTTATGCCTAATTGTGTGCTCTTCACATACAAAGCATAGTGACTATAGAGGGAGAAAGATCTGCCTATAATTTATACAATTACCTGAAATCAGTTTAAGTGTATAGTGTCCCATGGTACAGTACTCTGGCTTCAGACATATCCTTAGTATACTTAAGCAAATTTCAAAAGGTTCTACACATTGGAATACTTCTCCGAGACCAGGAAAGAGGTCACAGCATGCCAAGGTATATGACAGCATAGCTCTTGATCTAAGCTGTACTTCACATCACTAGCTTCTTGTTTCTGAATCGTGTCACAATGGCTGTGAAAACGTTAGCCGGCAGGCCTAAGGATGAGCCATGATGTCCTCCTGGGCTGTCGCTCTGTCGGGAGAGTTCAAAGGCATCACTGGACTCTTGGTTGGTTTCCAGGTGGTCTGCAGCCACCTGTGTTTTCTTTGTGCCTCTGTCATTTATCTAAGGCCGGCTTTGTGAGGTTGCCAGTGTGAGGATAAACGCCGCGCACATTGATGATGGAGTCACTGTGGATTTTTTGTTTTTTTTCCAGTGGAGCTCAAAGCTTCAGCAGTGATGCATATATTTGTTGATGAATAATACACAAAAATGTATTATGCAACATACAATACAAAAATTACACAATGTGCATAATACATAGTACACAAACATTTCTTGTAAACATGCTAATCTCTTTCTTTTACTCCCTCCCCTATCAATTACTGTAAGATCACTATTATTACTAGTATAAACATGCCTATAAAGATTCTGAGCTGATTAGCAGTCATGATTATGACTATGTGGTCCCTGATTAAAAAAGACACAAGCCATTATGAAAGACACAAACCATTAGATCCTCCTGTTCGATGTGTATTTGGAAATAGATGATCTCAGTTTTCCTCTTGGTTTTAGTTCTTCCTTTTATCTGAATAATTAATAGGGATTTGTTTGCTCAGACCTGACAAGAGAAGATGCAGGACCACTCTCAGAATATGAACCACTGCTTGGAAATTTATGAAATCTAGCTAAGTGTATAAAACAGGGGTTATCAGGTAAATCTTTCTTCAGTGGTTTTTAAAGTACTTCTACTCTTTACATTCTTCCTGGCTCATCTGCATCTCCTCAGGATCCAACATCAGCCATTTTATCATTGCCATCTCACCAAGACACAAGAGCATTTTTCAGGAGCTCAAGAGGAGCATGAGAGTCAAACCTCAAACACATCAAAGCCTAATCTCTGGAGCTGCTGAGAAAGAGCTCATCAAGGTAAACCTGAATCAGGGCATGGGGGTGTAACCCGATTCAGACTGGTGTCAATGCTCTGAGAAAGTTCATCACTCTTGACATGGCACCCTAAAGAGTGGCTCAAGACCCAATGCCATTTTTTATTCAGCTGAGCTGTGAACTTGAAGGAGCTTATCTGTTGACCCTTGCCTCTGATGAGCTGGGTCCAGAGCAGAACCTGAGGCACTACTGCTGTCATACAGGAGCTGAGACAATGGAGTGGGGGGGAGGGTGAGGGGGCAGAGAGGGTGATGGGGGTGAGGGGGGGCTCCACTGCAAAAGACACACAGCAAGGAAAGGTCAGATAGATCAAAACCAACACATGGTCCAAAGGCCATTTCAAATGTTTATAGGATTTCTTCCCCTCTCCCAGCCTCTTTTTTCTATCCCTGGAGAATTTTGGCAATGTTAAAATATCAATATGTCGTCAAGCCGTCATCAATTTTACATTATGGCAATTGGTCAGAAACAGATGTCCTTGTTAGGGTACCTAAAACCCTTCTCAACAAGAGATGGTCTCAGATCAACTGGGAATGCTATTCAAAACCAGTCACCAGACATGTTATTAATATAGACACTGTTTATAAAAATCTAAATAACTGCTTCGATATTATATAATTTGGGGGGGTATTTATTTTTAAAGCAAAATATTTGTTTTTTCCATTAATATGAATTATAATGTTTCTTTTATAAAAACATTTGAAAACCATGACTTTAAATGTGGATTCCTAAAGCAACATGAGATCTAAAACATTTTGATGAAGGTCAGATATTCTGCAGTGCAAGTGCACCAGTCACAGAAACAACAACATTATGAATCAAAGTAGTATATATTAAACAAGGAAAAAACCGCACCAGAAAACAGGAAAAGTTATCACAATTCAAATCACACTGACAGAAACAGATGAACACTTACAATAATTGTTAAAAAAAACAGCATCGAAAATGACCAAAGAACTTCATCTACACCCCTGTCACTCAATCTCAACAAACTGTACATAGGATGAAAGCAATAAGGTCCGATGAGCCATCTTTTACTCCTTACATCGGGAATATTGCCAAGGAACATAAAGCCATTTTAGGCAACCTGGCGCACCCTATGTTGCAAGCATTGCTTCTTCAAGTGGCTCCCATATTCCAACATTATAATGCTCTTAGGCTGACTGTGAAACAGATTTCAGATCTCCCTAATATACCCTATATACACACATGTAGATCTATATGTGCCTGTGTTAGTGTGTGCTGGTGCATTTTTCTTAAATTAAAATGAGCTTTTAATGATTTGAGGTTTCAAACGTCTGCGCAAAACTGGTAACTGAAGATTAGGTCAGATCCTGACTGGCTTTGTTAGCAGCAGACACAGACAGAGCTTGCCTTACAGGTAGCATGTGGGGTCACATGTCATGTTGTGGCTAGAATGGTGGACTGTGGACTTGAGGGTCATGAGTTCAGAATGCAGGTGGGATGATTCTGTTTAGGTTTCATCACTCCATTAACAACATACAGGTTTCTTCACTTTAATAAACAATGTTTTTTTCTCCCAGTCATATCAATTAATTTTATATTTATTAAACTGGAACATAAACTACTCTTACAGAACTAAAATATTCTATTTGGTATAATGAATATAACATACAAATTTTAGTAATGCAGACCACACATTTCCTGTAAAATTAGTTATTTTGCAACAGGTTACATACCATTACACACGCTTTTTGAGACTTTTTTGGTAGGTGTTCCAATCTCATGGGCGATGAAGGGGAACAATCATGAGTATCTCATTAACAGAGATTTACTGATAAAATCTGGGGAGAAGACGCCTTGAGGATGCATAAAGCATAAATTCTCTGGATGCAGACACTATTGTTTTACCCATAGGGCCTGAGCTGTATCACATTTCAGTCCCAGCACACACCTGCATCTCCACACTCCTACTCCTCCAGAGAGGGGCAGTGCAAGTGGTATGTCAGAGAAAGAAATAGACCCAGATGACGATACATATTTTAGATTGCCCTACAAAATCAGCCAGCAGTCTACAGGCGACCTCAACCTTGGATTGTGCCAGTTATGCTTCATGTGTAGTTAAGGAGTTTAAGGTCCTGCCTTCTGAAATTAGACTGCAACTGCTGTGGTGTGAACTGAGCAGTCGCTGGGAATGAAGTGCTATTCATGGACCTTCCCTGGGGCTAAACGTCTGCATACTGAACTCTTTGTCTGTCACATTCATATATCATTGTTACATTAGTTCACATATACCTGGATTTTCCCTCCTTCAACATCCAAATAGTGAATATTTCCCTACAGACAGTCAACACTGTGCTGGAAATCACACTGCCCAGAGCTGTTTGTTTACTATTATTGGGACATTTTTTTTTCCTCTTCTGGACTTCTGATGCCACGACCAGTAAAGTGATAGAATGGAAATTCATTTCGCTCTGTGTAGCAGACAGTTGATATTATATAACTGCACAGAGCATAAATGTCAAAAAGTCTGTATTTCTTAACTAAAAAATAAAACATTTAAACTGTATGGTAGAATATTTCAAGGTATTTCAATTCTTTTGCTGCGTCAACAAATCTGTGCCACAAGCAAATGGTGCAGAGGAGACTGGGGCATTGGATATCCCCACAGTGTGAATTGTGGCACTGCCCCTGAGATCCAAACGTTAATGTAACATTAAGCCACAAGGGTCACATATGCTACCTGTTCAGTCTGTTATCAGACAAGGTCTCAACCCAGTACAACAGGTTTTGAATTTCAAGAAAAATCTGCATTTTATTGTGACTTAATAAAGCATTTAAATACTTTAAATACATACAAGATAAGGGACAATAAAACAGCCTGCTTGCAGCACCAGCTGGACGAGAGACCATTTCAATGGCTCTCCAATTGTTTCAAACAACAATTAGATTTTTAGTTAGTTACCATCACTTCTTTTGGTGGAGCAATAAACAAGCTAACACGTGAAACTTGGAAATTATCAAGAGAAAAACTTTTCTTTATGAAGACAAAGTTTTCAACCAGAGGCCAGGAGCTAAAATTTAGAATGCATTTCTTTTTTCTTTTACTTGATATTTGCTACAAAAACAGAGTTTTATCCTCATCTTGATATTTCGGTGTTGTGTGCAGTGAGTACTGAAGTAAAACCAGTGTAAAATAGTACAATACAATACAAACATTTTGGCTGGGGGGGTTTGATGGATAGGATGGAGGTGAGCAAATGGAGAAAGTTCTTCCACATATCTCAAATAAAGACGAAAGAGAATAAATTATTTATTGTTCATTTATTATTATTTAAATTTAAAAACAAGAAATTCAGAAATTACACAATGAACATATACATTGTTAAAAATAACTATCAAATGCAAAACCTGAGTTGAATATGAATAATGTATTAATGTTAAATATATTGTATTTGCCAGTTTCTCTTGTAATCTGTACTGTCACAAAAAAGGGCTAATGTCCCACACTGATCAGATATCAGATTTAATCACTACATAAATACAGAGCTGTCTGATGGTAAGTCACAATGCTACAAATGAAATGAAAGTTATAAGTATAGAAATGAAATAAAAATTAAGTCTTTTAAAATAATAAATATCCTATAAATATCCTGCATGTTTAAAGCTTATTTTCCAGGACTTCAAGCATCTGTTTACATTAAGATTTTCAAAACCTTTTTTGACAGGTTATTAAAAGAGCATTTTGAGTCTGTAACTATAAGTCACAATACTTGCCCTTAAGTGTTCACATGTATACATACTACTGTGTATGTGGTGAACTGCTTCAAGATACAGACAGCCAAATGAATTGCACTACGAATATTATGTATATAGCCTGCTCTACTTGGGCTGTAGGTTTCAGCTACTCAGACCCTCAGAGGTGGAAGTAGAAGATAAACATGTTCCCAGCGCAGTGGGCATACAGACACACACGTTTCCTGCCGGGCCGGATGAACTCCTGCATGCATTTTTCTTCATCTCCACTTGAGGGAAACATAAGGCAGCCGTGGCAGCTATTTATTGTGCCGAGGGGAAAAGCCACAAAGAATACATTTGCTCCCAGAATAAAGTAATTATGTGTCCTCCCAGATATGCTCAACATCACAGACTTAACCCCCCAAATATGTACTTTTATTTACTCTACATCCGGAGTATAAATGTGTTGATAAATGACGACAGGGTGCCCGGGGACTCTCCCGTTAAGGACCGGCTCACAATTTATGAGCGTGCTCTCCGAGACTTCATAATGATTAATACAGCTAGCCCTGCAAAGATCCAGAGCCGCCGCGGCTCTGTGGAGAACGCTGCATTCATGTTTGGATAAGCCGATAACATCAAAGACGCCTGCTGCTTGTGTTAAGAAAATACTGAATTCTGGGTCAGCGCAAATTAATCCTCAAGGACCAAGAAATACTTTTTAATGACAATCTGATCTGTATATTATCACTTTTGCACAGCTTTAAGTGGAGGGGCATTTAATGACATTTGCAAATGGCTTTGTTCTCGGCCTTTTGCTTCCCCGCTGACAGTAATGATGATTTCTCTAAAGTTTATGGATGTGCTGTGAACTTTGAGGACACACATTACATTCTGAGAGCTGCAATAAAAAACAATGTCTTATGGCTTGGACTGTCAAATAATGGGGAAAAAACTAAAATGGGATTAATTTCTCAATTTTCTGTGATTTTTAAAAACAAAATTAAATAAAGCTTTATTGGAATATACTGTTTGCTTAAAGCCTCACCATAAATAATATTAATGATATTATAATTATGACTGACTTTAAAATATGACACACAAAAGCAAGTTTAAATACAGTATAAGGTACATATGATAATTAAATATGTATCAAAATCATATCAAACCAGTGGTGAAAATCAACACTGGAACAAAAAAACAGCAGTTTTCAGAGCTAAAATGTTGTCTTATAAACATTGTTTTTCAAACAGTTGCCTTCCATAGCTTAGGGGTTCAATTTATTTCAGCAAGAGATTTTATATTTTTGTATACGTTTTAGGGAATAGTACTGTCTCTGTTACTAGTTTCCAAAAATGAGAAATCCTGTAAATGGTGTTAGGAGTTTTCTTTTTTTTCCGCTGTGTCAGCCATGTTTTCTACCTATACGTGTTTTCTTGTAAGGGTCTACAATGTTGATATGTGGCTCTCCCTGAGATTTTACCACACATCACAAGATCACAAGAAAGGTCAGAGGATCAAAAAAGGATGGCTATGGTTTCATATAGAAAACAACTTTGCAGACAGCAGGAAAACTGCAAAGTGAAAAGCGATGGCTGTAAACTTACTCTGTCCTGGCACTTACATTACAGTTTTGAAGTTCTTTATTATTTATGATAAAATATAGGCAAGTTGATTATTTCAATCAATGATACATTAATAATAAATCCAGATTTTTTTTTTTGTATCAAGCACTATTTATCTATCAAGAGTAGGATGCATCTACTATTTTTGCTCACTGGGTACTGTAAGTCACTGTAACTGAATTCCTTTATGACTGTTTGTTAATTAATCATTCAGATTTTTAAAATTTTCTATGTCAGGGACATGCACTTCCATCATGACTTTACCTTCAACGGCCATATTTTTTACTCTGTAGTGTCTTTTTGCTGATACATCTGCATTTTCTTACCACTGCTGCCAACCATGATAAACGTCATTTGACCGGGGATGCAATGCTTCTTTTTCTTTGCCACATTTACTGGTGGGTCACAAACCCAACAAAGACACTGGAAAGAAACGCACACAATGATGACAGATATGCACTTCCCTAATAACAACAACACCAGCTGTTGCCTGACCCGTAAGTGAAACAAAGTGGCAAGCGGAAGCACTTGGCAAGAGCCACTCTGTGACCCTGAGTCACATTTTTTTTCACAAGTTCCTGAAAAATGAATAATTTTTCATTTTTATACCAGTTTTAGTCTTACAATAACAGCACACCACTAACAAAATGAAAACAGGCAGAAATAAAGTAGAAAGGCTCAGAATAATCCGCATTAACTAAAATGAATTACAGAAGATGCACATAGGTGGGAAGAGTTATGCACTGACTGATCACCCAGCCTAGCATATTACTGATGTAAAAAAGTAAGCAGTAAATTAAATGAGCCACAATTTTCATAAATAAATGAATACAATATAGCACTTAACTTACTATAATAGTTAAGCAAAGGACTGTTTCATAGCACTATTCCTAAAAATGCAACATGGGAAACTCTCTACTGTTTGATATAGGGGAGGGAAAAAATCATATCAGTTCACAAAAGGCAGCAGGTCACTTGGATGTACTGTTCAGCATGCTAACCCATATAAAAATGATAAATGTTCTCATTAAATCCTCACTAATGTCAGATTCAACTGAAGCTTATAGCTCAAATACTATAGTCTATTTTAAAAACAAGGCTACATACATTTAAATAAAAAGTAAAGAAATGGATTTCTTTTGGTGGTATCAAATCATTTCATTTCATTGTTACAATTATGTCTATTGTTATATAAATAGTATCTAATGACCTACTGCTCTGATTTCTAACTATAACTAACTATAGATAAGTTTGTAATGTAAATATGCTCAGCTTTACAAGCAGTTTTCTTACCACAAATTCCTACCACAAAATTCAGTAATTCCGTAGGGCTGAAAGAAGAATCAGCTGGAATTGCCTTCCCTATCATACAATCATCTGTCCGGCGGACAAAGCGCTTGTTGTGCAGGACAGGAAGAAAAGCTCTGAGAGGGACCATCAAAGGCTTGTTTACTCAGGACATGGAGTGACAGAGCCATCTCCACACTGTGCTGTGACCCTACCGTCAACTGACGCCAGCAGACAGTCACTTCCTGGAGTCACTGCCATGGTCTTTCTGCCAAGCCTCCTCTTATTATTTTATGCTCAAGGCAGCCAAACTCCTGTGATCAAATGCTTATGGAAATCAGACTTCAATGTATTTATTATGTGCACACATCCAAAAATACAAGCTTGCACATATTCACTCACAAACACACACACACACACACACACACACACACACACACACACACACACACACACACACACACACACACACACACACACACACACACAAAGAGAAACTCTGACATCCATTGGTAATAGTATATCGAATACTTCCACCCACAAACACATTCTCTCTTAAACAGTGCACACTTATACATGTTAGTACATGCACACAATATCACTCATCGCCATGCCCTTGATACTTCCATCAGCAAATGTACTATTTCTTACACACAAATTAACAAACATGCTATACATTTCTGAAAATTTTATCAAAAGGCGCTGCAGTAATATATTTGTTTTTCCTCGATGCACTATTCAATACAATTTCCAGTGGGCTTGAATCAAGACCTTTTCTTGTGGTAAAAGTTCACAGTACAGTGCAACAACTTTTTTTCTCACGAAACCATGGTACATCTTAGAATGTAACACATGCTCATAGCAAATGTGCCCTAAAGGAGACTTTTAATTTGTACCCGGTACCACTTAAATCTGCCCCGCAGTTTGCCAATTGACTTGAATTCATTAAAAGCGCAGCTCTCTGTTACCTGCTCGCTGATGTAGAACTGTGCTGGTGGTTGCCCTTTCTCATGCTTCCTACCGGAGACCTTTGCTGCCTGCAGACAGAGAGAACACCTGTTTTCTAAGCATGGCGGGCCAGCACCTGAAATCTTAGCAATGGCCTTGCTATTGAGAGAGAGCTGCACGATAAGGCTGCCTCTGTGACGGGCAGCGGAAACTCGATAATGAAAGGAGATGCCTAATAGATGAATCTGGTGCAATTTGCCAAAACACACTGGCTTTTCTGGAAGATTATCCACACTCGCAATAGGAAAGCCTTTGTCTTGTGAAAGTTCCCACTTATCTTTGTATTTTTTATCTTAATACACAACATAATGGCTTGCTTGTATACATGGTGGGTGGATATTTGTTGCACCCCCACTCCCACTCCACCAACAGTCAGATTATTAATTTAGACGTGGGGAGCAGTATGGTCCGCCGAATGTTCTTAGCTGTCACTGATAGAAATGGATGCAGACAATGAGAAAACTCTTCTGAAAAAATGTTGAACAAATTTGGGTTATTTCACAAAAATTCATTCATCTGACATCTATTAAATACTCTCAATATGATGTTAAGTAAATCATCCAATATAAAAGGCAAAGTTGATAAGCAATTGCAAGCTTATTTAAACAATAAAATATACATTTCAAAGACATCCTATATGCATAGAAAATAGTAGAAGAAAACTGGAATTATTTTAAAATGGAATTGCATTAATCTAATTACCAACATCACATTTTAACACATTTGCCTAGGATACACCATATGAATCCATTGTTGAGGAAAACAAAAAAAATTGTTAACCGTATGAAAAGTATGCTTAATGCCTGTTGAAATGTCTTGGAATAATAGTAATAATAATAATAATAATAATAATAATAATAATAATAAAAATAGTCTGCTTATCAAAAAGACCATGCACAGCACTCAGAGTGCAAGGAAATGCAGTTAAAACCCTATCCCCTCATATTGTCTCTGTACCCTTCCCCCCATTTTTCTTTCCTGTCCCCCATCCACCTCTCCTCAGGGGTGATGACCTTCCCCATACCACTTTTGATGTTCATGTGATGTTGAGCGTCTCCTCTGTGTAAGCACCATGGAGCTGCCTCTGTGGGGACTGCCTCCCATCAGGCCGCATTGCCAAACTCAGTCCAAGATTTTCAGGGCAACTTTTACAGTCCCTGCTCACATCCGTTATTGTAACATCTGAAAGTGCACCCTAGCCGATAGTTGAGTAAATTACAATAGGAAACGTCCCCGCCTCCAGGATCAAGCTTTTGATCCGTTCCGCCATCTTGAAGGGCTCATGGTGATTCTGAGAAGTATGGCTGCATGGGGGCCCATCATTCATACACAGTGCGGTTCAGGTGCTGGTCTTTCTAATCACCTGTGCCAGAATGTTCCCAGCCTCTATTCTCTCATACTTTATTGCAGCTTGTTCTCTCCTTCAAAGATGAACTATTTTAAAAAGTCAATGATAGGACTTCATGGTATGCATATCAAAGATGAAAAGCATTTTCAGTAAAGATATGCATAAATCAGTTGCACAGTCTTTGGTGGTGTTGCATGTTAAGCTGTTTTTAATTGTAATAAGGGAGAATTATTTTGATGTGGCAGATGCATGATAGACTCCTTCGGTCAATATGTTTAAATTCTTTGTTATCTGCATCTGTCATAGACATGCAGATATTTCTTCACCAACACTTCTCAGCAATTTAATGGCTTGAGCATAGGGAAGGAGATATTTACAAGGCTAAAGAATATCTAAAGAATTTGGGTATCTTCCATATTTTTTCTAATATAATCTTAAGAGCACATTCATCAACTTTTTTCAGATGGCAATCTGTACCATTCAACTAATGCAAAGCCTTTTTGTTGGCTATGGAGAAATATTTAAATGTTATGGATGAGTTAGCATGAAAGTCAGATTGAGCCTAAATCAAATTAAAACAAAGCCATTCAAATTCCAATGGGCCTACCATGATGTAAGCGGAAAGTTATGTGCTTAAAAACATTGTGCCCCAAGTCATTAAGAGATTTCTCTCTATGCCTTTGCAGAAAAAAGTGTGGAAGAGTTATTGCAAGAATAACTCACTGTTTTGGCACATAGGCCATAGATGTGTTGCAAGAAAGCCCTTATTGTGATGCTGGAAGATGACAGATTAATGTTTGCTGGTTATTTATTTCACCCCCCAAAAAATCTGTTTGGGGTTTTCTTTGGGAGGAAAAAGGGTTTGGGAGAGTTGTTTGGGAGTACCAGTTAAACTGTCTGCACCTTTGCACATGGCCTGTGTTTCGTATAAACATTGTCCAAAAAACTCTTTCTTACAGGACTGCAGCTGTGATTTATGACACTGTGGGTTAAAGGAGAAATTTAAGGGCACATGCTGAGCATTATTGATCTTGAGAATCAATCAGACAGGGAGAGAAAGCCATTAGCCTTCAACCTTGCCTGCAGACACGGGGGCCTGATGGGCACTCTCAAGAAGTATACTGAATGGCTTAACAGGATAACTCCCTAGTCCCCATGGGGTCATTTTAAGATCCTATCAGTTTGTACAGACATCTTCATCAAAAAAGCTGCCACAGAGTCGCAGGCCACAGGCTTGCATTCCACATTAGGGCATTCAGAAAGGGTGGGCCAGTCCTGATTTCTGATAATGTGTGTGATTTGTATTGCTTTTAAAGTATAATTTATATTCAAACGCTATTAATTTGTCTAATAATTTGACTTTCATTGCAAGCCAATAGAGAGCAGAGGGTGTTTGGTACAAGCTATCTCTCACTGTTGACCAAACCCTGAAAATATTGTGGGACAATGCCTTATCTTTAGGGTTGTTATTTCTAATTTTTGCTATTGTATAAACATTACAGTAGCCCTGGGGTCTTGACAAGTCAAATATCTAGTGCCTTAATGTAAAAAAAAAATATTATTATTAAAGTCCAAATAACCAGGTAAGGTGATCTCATGGCTATACGATTATATAATGGAGATTATGTTATTTTAATTGTAATTGAATGAATGCGCTTCATTTTTTTTTACTTGTTTTGAACACATGTATGCTGAATTGTAATATACTTTTTAATATTAAGCATTTGATCAGCTGATACAAAGCTAAAAATGGATTGCATTCAAGCTAAAAAACTTTAAAAAAGAAAGAGGAGATGTTCATTTAGGATGACAGTTGCAACAACTATCAGGATTTATGGCCTACGATAGCTAAGAGGAACTTTTCAAAATCTTACTTGGAGTCCCACTCACTGTACCAGGAAAACACTGATGATTCATACTATACCCATACCTTCAAACTAGCATATATCCCAGCCAGCTTTATTTTACCACATAACTTGGACCAGCGTCTTGAACTTAGCACACTGTACATAAATTGTATACAGCACATTGGTGTCTCCAGATTCCATGAGTGGATAACCATATGCTGTCACATAAGACCAATGGTGCTTCTTGTATAGAGAGTTTTGTTGATCTGGGAGTTGTGTGGGAGGGATTGTGGGGTGACAGAGGTACAAATCAAGGACTTAACTATACTCCTGCCCCTGATATTTACCCTCCGTGTGTAAGTGTGTGAGAAGTGAGTTTCGTACCCAGACCGTTCTAACCTTTATTGGGTCACTTTTTAAATCAATGGCATATGCTCTGCCCAACCAATCCCCACAGCTGTCAGCATTCATGCTTTTCACTTTCCAACTGGCAGCTCCCTGCAAACAGCCACCGACAGGAAACCAAACCCAGCAATGAGTAAACAAGCAACTTCCATAAACTTCACGAGCATCAAGAAAGAAACAACAGACAGCTGTTTTAAGACCTCGAAGAGGGAACCCTCTGACTTGGAACCAAGATGAAGATCAAGAGGAAAAAACACAAGGTCATGGTAAATCCTTCAGGTGTTTGGGCTTAACTTTTGAAAACCTATTGACAATCTCCTTCTTCATTTTGTAAGATCGTGTATTTCTATTTTTTTTCAAATGTAATATATTCAGTTATCAAATTAACTATTAAGCTGGAAGCTGAATATCAGTGAAACACAGGAAAGACTCTATTGAAACAGTATATTTTGCTTCATAATAAGTATTAATTGATGTTTTACCAATTCTTGAGTAAATAGACAATGTAGGACTACTAAGTCATACAAACCTATGCCCATAAAATATTACAAATACTTTGTTTTAATGCCATTCTGTTCAATGGTTTTGCAATATTATTTTTTGCAAACTTTCATTTTTCATTGTTACCCAGGATGACTACCAGTAGGCAACCAGAATACTTACAGAGGGATGCAGAAGGATACCCTATATATTTTAACAGCATAAATTAAACAGCAGTTTTCTTGTTGTTATAATGACCTCCTGAATTCTAGCAAACATTGCCTTTGTGCGCCTTGGATATTCAGGTTCGACTGTCCAAATGGTGTCCAATTAGTTCCACCAGGCGTTCTCAGATGGATAGGCCTCTAGCCTGATTACAGTGAATGGTGGGTATTTCCTGTGTTTAAGCTCACATATGGATCGAGTAAGGCAGTGGCAGAGACTACTGTTTCTCTCCTCTACATCTTCATTTCTTTTTTTCAGAGGCAAAACTTTTTTGTTTTTTCTGGCTCCGCTGTCAAAATAGTCAGTCAGGTTTTGGCTCAGGGCATTGTAGCACATGGCCAAAGAATATCCCAGGAGACAAGTGCGGCTAAATGTGGTGTAATCCATATGATCACCAGCCGTCCGAGTGCAGAACCACACCTACTGACCCACTGCTACAAGGCAAACCCATTTCTGTGTTGTTATTTTTTGTTTTCTTTCTTGTCTCCTCATTGGAACAAATGTTTATTAAACACAAAAGGAAATTGTTTTAAAGCCCACATGCAGCTAGAAGTGTTATAATCAAGTCAGTTCCACCACATGTCTTCCAACAAAGCTTTATTGCAGGGTTTGTAAGAACCAATGAAAAACTATGAAGGACATTTAGGGAAATACCTATCCTACCAAATGATAGATAAATTATGCCAGGTGATTTTCGTCAGACAACATAAACCACAGCACAGAATTTGATACTCTGAAACAATGTACACCTTTCCATGTTTTCTCTCCATTTAATTATTAGGGCATGTTTGCCATAAATGAAAACTTCTTTTTATATGAAATCTACACTGATAACATACAGTATATGCTGATAAGATTTAATGAAGGTGCAAAGAGGGTGCCTTAGCAGGTACAGGTTTGCAGAAGCAGATTACATAATGTCACCTTTGTAAACAACATTGTCTTTATTTCACTTATAATACTATCATAATTTGTCTTGGAAAATTGGAAAGTAAAGGTCCATCTGACATTAGTCACATTCAAATAATGATGACATCTGAATCTATGCATTACACTAATGGTCGGGTTTTGGAGGTGTATTAACCTCTAATAAGTGCCATGTTGCAATGCTTACTATTCTTTGGATAAAACATCTCTCCTGGAATTGTGTTAAGGAAACTAGTGGTGTAATTGAAGAGTTTGCTTAACCTCTTAACTCAATTGCTGTTGGCGACCCAATGGCTACATATTTCAGCAGAAGTGAAGTGGTCAACCCTTGTAATGTTTTGAGACTTCAAGGAACAATGTCCCAGCACTCAGTTGAAGGATATAATGAATATGTATGAAATTAAACCTAAATTATCGAACTTACATCACAATTTACATTTAACAAAAATGATTTTTTTTCATTTTGAATCATTTGTAACAATAATGTACTTGATGTCTTCCTTTCATCTGGGCATGCATGTCTTTTAGTGTGTCCATTACAACTTTAACAGTATGTACAATCAATGTGCTTTCAGGTCTAACATGGAAATTTCAGTGCCTTAAGCTCATCATTTAAAAGAATCAAATATCAGAAATCACATATTTTGAGCTGAAGTTGCTGGGAGAGGAAAGCAAACTGTGAACGGATCAAAATGCAGAAGAATTAATCATCTTTAATCTAAAAATTGTTTGTAAAAACAATATAAAAATATGAAATGTAATTATTTTCCTGATATTCATTACGTGTCAAGTGCAATATATGTTATGTAAGAAAATTAGTGCTTTGGAGGACAATGTCTAAAAATATTCACAGTTGGTCTGCCATGGCCTCTGGAATGTACCCCATGAGATTCTTGTTGGCCCAGCTAACAGTTCAGGCTCTCACCCTCTCAAGTTTCATGGCTAAAAGTTACCTGGACCACTCTGCAGGTATTATCAATCCTACAGTCTGATTAAAAAAACTTACTATAAAAGTAAAACTTCAAGAAAACAATTTGCCTCTTCATTTCA
Organism: Albula goreensis; assembly: GCA_022829145.1. Taxonomy (NCBI): domain Eukaryota; kingdom Metazoa; phylum Chordata; class Actinopteri; order Albuliformes; family Albulidae; genus Albula; species Albula goreensis. Next base: position 16,474,826 of record CM040756.1, read on the forward strand.
GAAAATAAAGAAAAACATACCATACTTACCAGGTGCAAGTTATTTTGCATCACAAGTAATTTGATCGGACACTAATGTAAAACACCTGTATCAAAAAAGCAGCATAAAATGGTATAAGTATGTTTGTCTTTTTCGTTATGGTGATTGGTCCATTTAGCCACAATAAGCAGAGTTTCAGCCTTACAAAAATCTAAATAAACTCACAAAAACAGATGTGGGTTTAGTTTCCTCAAAGCTAAATGAAAAATGCATGCTATGGAGCAAGATATCAGCAGTACCGGTTGTTAACAGTGCATGAGAATTTCAGAACATGAAAAACATGAGAGCATTGTTATATTTTACTGCGCAGGATAAATCAAATGTTATAGAAGTGCTGAGAATAAAAGTGGTGTTTGACATTTTTTGCATGTCAGACCTGCAGTTCCTGGTTTAGAGGTGGCTTGAGCATTGCATGATATGCAGAGACCTCCTTCTGTCAGGCCCACTTCCATGCAGACTGTTCCCCTGGTGGTGACCTGATCCAGCTGTAGGAAGGAACCAGGGCGGGAGAGATTGGATCAGCTCAGGGAAAACAATTAACCAAAAAGTCTCAGGCCTGCTTCTTCACTGCTTTACTTGAGTCTTTGCATCTAGCGCTCTGTACCTTGCTTCCATCAAAATTAGGCCTTTGTCTACTTTAGAACCAAGGTTGTTTTCTTTTTTTCTAATAATTCACTAGTGGTGGTGTGCTGTCTCCCGGATAGGTCCGTAACTGGATCCTTTCTACATTGCTATGAACATGAAAACACGAAACAAAGATATTGATCACAGAATTCACCATAGGAAAGAAATCAAACACCTTCTCTGGTTTGTTTGAAGTTAAAAATGTTTACAGCCATGCTTATCAGAAGCTATTTTGGATTCCCTTCATGGCCATCTAAAACATACATGGGAGAGAAGTGTTATTTGTATTGTTAAATTTACATTAGGTCCATCTTAATTGCATCAGCTGCACAATAGATCTCACAATAATGGCCTTTACAGAGAAAATTGCAATCATCTTTGGAAGGCTGCAGTATAATGGATAAACCTAATTAATTTAATCTTGTTGTGTTCCATTATGGCTGCACTTTATCATTTCCACAGATGGAGCATGAAGAAATTAAGAATGCGCTTCTTGCCAAGTGCCTCTCACTCAGTCATATTTTCTTTTGAGGAATTAGTCCTTGGACATAATGGCTGGATCTCTGCACGTTTGAATTAGTGTCTTAAAGTAAACTGTACAGCAGTTGAAGATTTAGTCCAGAATATTTATATTATATCTTCCCAAACAGTTATTTTTTTCTAGAATATTGAATTGTGGAGTCAATGTTCTCTGCTAATACAATAGCTGAAAATGAATAACAGCTGTCTGTATTGCACACATTTAGGTCATAATAGAAAGAATTTTCTTTTTAAAAAATCAATGCTTACACATTGTCCACATGTAGAAATAGCTATTATATATTTACTATGAATTTGGAAATCAACAATAAGACTCACACCATAGCAGATCTAACGAATTTCATTTCCAAATAAAAATCGTTTACTCCCATGTGGTTTTACAAAGAAATTGGCAACCAATTTATTGTGCATATTATCACTAGGTCCCATTCATAAATGTGTCACTAAAGGAGACTAGAAAAGCACTTAGAGATTGAATTCACAGTGAATATATTAACTGTGAAATTGCATTCATGTCCATTGTCGCCTAGACCCATGCACAAAATACATAAGTGGTCACTTTACAGTGCCTGAATGAGAGATAGGAACCTACTTTATCAATTAACAGACTAATGTAAATTTCTCCACAGTAATTGTATAATGTAAATGGGAATATCAAATCAACCTTATTGCACTTTTATTATATTTGTTTGATTATTCAATTAGATAGAATATGCAATACAGCAAGATTACTTACAATTAAAGCTGTTTAAAAAAAATCACAGCCAAGGTACAGCCATCTGCAGTTGTCCAAGCAATGAATTATAGAACTGCATCACCTGTAAATATACGTATTTGTAAAGCTTTTCATGAGTGCTTTTCCCCGTTTTGTTAAGAGAAATGTATTTTCAATATATAACCTGCAGGGGGCGTATTGCATACTGTACAATCTATATGCAAAGAAGCACAAATAAACTGTAAAACATATGTTCAAAAAGTAAACCCGAGCATCTGCACAATAATAATAATAATAATAATAATAACAATAAGAAGAAGAAGATGAAGACAACGAGAATCAACAAGTACTGAACAACATATTGCTACAATAAATGTCATTACCTTGTCACATGCCTGTAATGGTAAAAGTTAAGCTTTTTACAGTACTTCATGTGAACTACTTTCGATAAATAGAGTTGTATTTTGATAACATCTAAGGTATGTTTTTAGGCAGCACAGTGATTGTAACTACCTCACACTGATATAATTTTAAGTAAAGTTATATTTTACATGTAATTAATACGCCTGCGTGTCTCTATCGTGATGAAATATACTTTCGATGCAGTGACGTATACTTTTACTTGTTAATTATTACATTAATTTTGTTGCTTGGAGACGTTTAGAATAAAAATGTAGCTGTACATTTAGTGAGTAGAAAGATAATTATTTTTAATGGGTAATGCTAGCTGTTGTTTTCATAAACATGCGCAAAAAACTTCGGTGTGACATATCCAATTACTGTAGCTCCCAAAATTCCCCTAAGATGTAAGCATAACGTCCATATTAAAACACACACGCACACACACATTATTTATAGGTAATTTCAGTTAATTAAAAGTAAGGTAGATATGGAAGTGTTAAAAGAAGTCAGCCGGGTAAACTTTTGTCATGGTAATGTCACGTCCTTCGTAGAAGAATCATGAGAATCACGTGCTATATATATATATTGTGATGAGCAGCTGCTGGGGATGGAAGAGTACAAATTTGGAGATTATAACCTCAAGCACTTCACCATGTTTCTATAATCAAGGTAAATGCTCGAATAAGATCCATCCACAATTAATAATATTTCTGACACTGCTTGCAAACATACAATACATTCTTGATATACACCGATAAAGCGACCTGAGTATGTTCTTTGTAATGCTGAAGTCAAAGTTATCACATCGACATCTTCTTCGACCTCTTAAGCTCATCGCTTGCAGGTGTTGGAAAAGATACTGAGGTCTTGAGGACTTGTTCGGGGGCAGGAAACACTCATCAGTGCGCGCGCGCACCGAAAGCGCCGTTGGTAGAGGCTAGCGCATTTCAACACTCTCCCACCTAATCTCGAGACACCACATTCAAAATGTCATACTGCCTTGCATGTAGGCTATATGTTTTTTAAACGAAGTGTCTTTAGACAGGGAGGAAAACAATTGACAGTCTAACTTTTTTAGGCTTGGAGGAAGCATCCTACACAAATATTCAGGAAACAGTAAGTATTACTTTCATTGAAATTTCACTAGAGCTAGCGATAGTTTCACAGTATGAGAGGTAAAGGATTCGAGACTTTTTTTCTTGGGTTCAAATACTTTTGATATTACTGAGAGAATTTCATAGCCAATAAATAACACACGAATTCACAGTTATTAGAGCTTCACCAAAAAACTAAACTTCAAGTACAGGTTGTAAAATTATGTGTATTCAATAAGGAGCGTGTTATTCTTGACTACTGTACATAACTCTTTAGAACAGTTACCTCAAAAAGCCACAGCCATGAACGACTTTCTTCCGCAGCTAGACGTTTAGACTTCACAGATAATATGTATTTGCACATGTCACATTCGCACGGCCGAGACAGGGGCGGAGACATGATGATTCCCTAGAACAGTTGTTTTCAAACAGTCATGTTACTGCGGACCATTTAAAATGTTAAAATAAGCTAAGATAGTCATATTGACCGTTTGCAACAGCAATGCATTTATTGTAATGAACAACGACTACTAAATAATAAAAATGTCCACCGCATATGGTTTAAGTACATTTTGACTGTATTAGTCCACATACAGATTCCCTTTGTCATACACAGTGAGATTGAAGATGGATAGAGTATTTTTTTGTCTTTGACTGATTATTATAACAGATAACAGAAATTAGGTCATATGCTATATTCCACAGAATAATCTTTCTGGAGTAGTTTGAGTTTTTGTAACAGAAATAGTCATTATTGAGGTGGTACATCTGTATGGTATCAAAATCATTGGTACAGTGGGTTGTTATCTTACGCAGTATCACCTCTTATGCAGTTTGATGCAATGTCATCACTCTCTTGAATCATTTGTAAACAAACTGTTTATATATTTCCTCTCATGGACTTAGGGTTTTTGTTTCAAAATTGTTTGCGGTAGCTGCTGGAATCTGTAGTGTTCAGTTCCATTTAGAATGAAGGTCAATCTTTGGTCCAGAGAGAGAAAAAAAGCAAGTTATTTGACAACCATATTACCCTAACATCTTTCACCTCAGCAAAAATATCTTCTGTCAAAATGAGTGAGCATGAATTCACCCAAAAGTTCATTTGCACTTGTAGGCAGCACAATTCAGTGGATTTTGCCAAGTGGCATGTGTTTCAGGCCTCAAAGACCTTCAGTAAAATAACATCCTTAGTCAAAGAGTAACTCAGTGAACGTTTTTGGAATTAATTTTTACTTTTATCCTGTCCCAGCTTGCAATCATATTTCTTTCATATTATTTCAGTTCTAAACATTTGGCAGTGATGAATCACATGCTAGAAATGGACGTTTATCTTCATGTGCATGTTACTTTTCCATTGGCTGCAGTATTTTAGAATGTAATGATACAGTAGTATGCGGCGGTATTCCCTTGGTATTGCCCCAGTAATGCTGCTGAAGAGTATTTTTCTCCTGCAGCCAAATCATCTTGTTTTGAAGGCTTTGCTGAAAATAGGACAGTTCTGATCATGAAGATACACCATGATGCAAAAAAAAATTATAAAATTATACAGATTTTTTTAAATGAGCCTGAAAAAAGTATTGCTCTTCCACACCACCAAAATGGCAAGGAGAAAAAAACAAAGTGAATTTGTTCTTCAGAGATGTATTTTCAGGGCATGTTTCAAACCCCAGAGATTTCTTTAAGTGTAATGAGAGCCATATCCTGGTAATCCCACTACTATGGGCACCTACTGTACTTCTAAACCCCACATGTTTAATGACTTTACACTGTGGTTGTGATGTGCACTGCGTATGTATACATATTGTGTGTACACACATTTTTTGGTAATGGGTTAGATAATGAGGGTGTTTTACTTGATCCATGGCAGCCCCCTTTTGTGGTAGCCATGCTTTCCATGGCTCCATCTGCTGAAAGATACAACTAAGTCACTTGATTTCCAGTGGCATCAGGCATGTTGCAAGATCAGTATTATAAGTGAGGATTTGCAGCACCTGTTTGATTTTACCTTAACCCCAATGCTAACAAATTTTTCTCTCTTGATACAGCTCTTTTGTGTGGGACCTTGTGGCTTATTGAGATTTCAATTCATTAACAGGTGAGAGCTGTGGAGGTAGTTTTGGCTTTGTTGATATATAACAAGGCAATGGACCAGTGTTACATGTTACGACACTCACATGTAGCCTGCACATACATGCATAGTTTTTATTTTAATGCAGGTCATTTGCTCTTCCAGTTCGGGATGTGAAACAGGTGACTTAAGCTTATGAGGGTGAAACGAAAGGGGGAAAGGTGACAACAAGAGTGGGAGTTTATGAGAGGGAATGGGAGGTGGTGAAGTCTGTCTATAGTGGGTGTAGGTTTTTTTTTACATTTGGTTGGTTAAAAAAAAACTGCTCCTAAAATTGAGACAAAAGAACCAGTTCCTGGCCAGTGGAGGTGGCCTCAATAAGATGCTGATCTGACCCAGATTAAAGCTTCCAGCAGCTATGGTGAAACACCTGTTCCCTGCTCGAATTTTGTAAGTTGCCATGACCCTGTCTTTATCTCTCTGGTCCTTTCCCACTACACACACAGCACTATGAAACTATTATGGCACACACACCTTGGGGTCTAAGGGGCTGGGTCATAACACTAATGTGTCTGGCCTGTATGTCAGATTCCAGCAGGAGCCTATAAGTACAGTAGTGGTACATATGTGTATGCTTGTAGATTGTGAGAGAGCATCAGATTTCAATTTTATATGGTGAACCATGGCATGAAGTGCTGCAAAATAAGAGCAGTTGCTTCATGAAAGGGAAGTAGTGATTTGTATGCTGGTTCACTCTGCAGATGTTATGGTAATACCGTTCTCATGTGCTGTCATTTTAAAATCACTCCCAGAGCTTTAAGCTTGCTATCTGATCATTTTATTCATATCATGTCACCCACAAAAGGTCCTGCATAACACAATTATTATTATTATTATTATTATTATTATTATTATTATTAATTTTCCAAAATAAAAATCCAGAATAAGACAAAATCTAGAGCTTCTAGATTTTACCAATAACTCACTGATTTAATCCAGTTATTGTGTTCAGATGAGTGATTCTTCACTCATATTGACCTGTGACTGACAGCAATTTGTAGCTCTACCTATTTTTAATGTCATTATACCTCATTCACCCATCAGTAGCTAGACCTGACATGAAGAGAGACACATTTCTTAATGATTAAGTTTGGTTATCTGGATACACTTGGTGTTTTGGGTGTATTTACTGTAGGGGGTTTGGGGGCAGTCCCCATGAAAGAAAATATTTGGTCAAATACATTTTAAACAGTTCTGGTGATGTTTTGGGGTATAATTTGGATATAATTTGATTTAATCCATTTAGTTTGGCAACACATGCAATATTGTACATGCTGTGAAGTGTTAACAATTCAGATGCAATTTAATTAGCCAACTTAGTTTGCATAAAAACAATATTGGCACAGGACAGTATTGGTACACCATGAATGCAGGAAGCAGACGTGAGGTATATGTTCGCTTTCCTCTTTCCTCAAATACAAACAGCATGGTGAAAGAATGATCTCAAATTTCTCTCTCCATTCTTCAAACTTGTTTATGCTCTATAGTAGCCCTCTTGTTTGGAGAGCTCATTGTATGTTGCTCGGTTTTTTTTTTTTTTTTTTGGGGGTGGCGGTAAACGTATGCTTAACAATTGATGCCTAGGCTATAGGGTTCAGCTTATGCTTGAAGTAAGTGACTTACACTTAGTGAGTACAGACCCACTTAAGGGCCATTTATTATATAAGTTTTGGTGAATTTACAAATGTTAAAGCATCTTTCAAACTATATGGATTGTTTCTTATTTCTATCTCTCTGTTGTTACTCATGAGGACATCAGAATGGAAGGGGGGTGTTCATGTGGTAACAGGAAAGTGATCAGTAATGGGGAAACATTCTGTGCTCAGGTGTAATTCAAAAGATTCTTGTCTTTGCAATCTCAGATTTTTTTTCATCTGTTTCAGAATTTTTATTTTACTGTGTAATCATATTTTTGCTTTGGAGGTATGGTTCTTTCTAGAATTTCTGTTTATTTTCCTTTTGTGGTACTTCTTGATTGCTTCCCTGTTGATTTTGGTAGACCTTGTTTCCATGATTTAACTGCAGTAATTTAATTTTTTTGTCTTGCTCAGCTGGTGTGCTTTACTTAATTTCAGAATGATGTATGTTTGATAAATTATGAGTCTTAAGTGTTTCTATGCAGTGTTTATAAAGTTATAAAACTAGATTCCCATACAGTAGTCAAGTGAGAGAAATCAGTACTTTCATTGGGGGCTGATTATTTTAAGGGAAATGAGCTGTGGTTTGGTAAAAGCAAAAAAGGAAAGTTCTGTAAATATCCACAATATCCACAACGTACAATGAAAGCTATTGATGAAATGTAGTTATGAGTCCCTGTTTTTGCCAAATTGTAGTTCCTTAATTCATATATACAACAGAGACTACATTCTTTCCCCTTTTTCTTTGTCCCCGGTGGTCAGTTGTATCCTTGATGATATTACAGTCTCAAACTAGCAATAAAATTACCAGAAAGATACCAATGCAACAGCGCAACTGACACCAACATGCCACAGGGCTGTTCATAGAATTATGTCATAATCAGCCATTAATAATTATCCTATAATTCTTTGGTAATTTAGTTAAATTATTGTGACATTGATTGACCATTCATGCTGAGTATGCCCACAGGACAACCACGTACTGTAGACATAAAAAACAAGCATGGTAGTTGTTTTATATGTGAAAACAATTATACAAAGGCATACATGAGAATAGTTTGTTCTTTGTCCTGTTTATCATGTATATTTCTTATTGTGTCTGTCAAAGTAGAAGTATTGCAGACAGCTTAGGTTTCTGTCTGAAAGACAGCTTGGTTATTTGCTGTGTAGAAACATTGTACTCTGAAATATGTATTTCAGAATGTTTTCATTCATCAAATTTTTATCATGAGTGAGGAAACAGTGTGAAATTAATAGTCATCCAACTGTAGTTGTGATCATTAATGTGCAATTGCTGCAAAGGTTTATAGTTTATACTTCAAGTGATTTTGTATGGTTTTTTACATGGAAAGCATATGATCAAATCTCACAACATAAAGTGAAATCACATTAATCACAAGGTTAAATATTGTGAACTGTGTTTATGATATGTATTGCAATAAAGGGAGCTGTTGTGCTTTTGGTACATGTAAGCCAGTATAGTGCAACATCCTTACTGATGATGAAGTTGCCCACTGCCTCGTCATGACTTCTATCTTAATTCAGTTCAGCTGAAAATAAGACAACTTAACTAGATAAATGATAGATAAAGTGATTTGGACAGCTAACTGCATCAATGAAGTCACAGACAAAGTATGCACCTACACAGGTAAAGGGGTACAGATGTATCCCTTCTTCAATACTATATGTACATCATGTAATTTACTTTTCAAATGCCATTATCTGAGGGACTGAAAATACATGCATCTTACACCCTCTGTAACCTATTCTTACATGCAGACTTATTGCAGGAAAGTACCTTGCCTGAGGCTGTGACAGCATGTCCCACCTGGCTATCAGACTCACTGCCCTCAAGTCAGTCTGTTCAACTCCATATGTGGAATTCACAAATATGATTATCCTTGGCGCTAAAAGGTAAAGTGATATTTATGCCATTCAAAATCATTGTATCTCAGGTTCAACCCGATGGTACAATTGCCATCTCCCAAAGTATGTTATTATTTTTTAAAAGAAAATCTTCCTCCCTGTTTTGATTTTTTGTACTTCACTCTTACTTTTTTGAGTGTCTTCAGTGAGACTAATTTGCTGTCAGACGTGGAAGGCTTTTGCAAGCCAGGCCGACTCCAGAAATTAATTTATCCAAATAATCAAGCCCTCCTGGGCCAGCCAGGCAGGGACACTGAAATGGCCTAAGTAGGCAAAGCCCCCTTTTGAAGTCTGGAATGTTTTGACTGACTTAAAACAGGCGGCTGGAATGAAAGGATCATTTTCCCTGACCCATGGGATTTTTAACCATTTTCATATACGAGGAACAAAACAAAGAAAAAATGCTTTGGCTGATTTGCATTGACTTAACAATCAGAAATCAACCTGACTTGAGTAAAAATTTTCAGTTTAGAATGCAGATGTGGAATTATATTTGTCATCATTTTGCTTAGTGTAATGTAATTCATCTTAAAGGTAGCATTTATCACACTGCACTTTGTTTATCACCATATCATAATTCCACACATTTCCTAACATGTTATTCAGTAGCTGGGTTGTATTAATGAAATGCAGTATTTGACAGCTTGAACCATATCATTGGAGCTACATCAGTGGATCCAGTTTATTCATTTAGTGTCATTTTTCTGATAACATATTGTTTGAATTCCATTATAAGTTAAAATGTTTATGTGTGCAGATTTCAAACATGCTGTGAAAATCAGCTGAAAGAGACATAAATGTATGCAAACCACAACCTACTAAGGCATTCAGATTTATGTTTGGTAAGTTGAATTGTACAGTAATTTTGAATGTTTCCTGTTAGGCTTTGCCCTGATATATTAAGTGAGACCAGTGAATGAATGAATAGATTTGGAGGTGATATGCAGGTTGTGTATTGTAGGTGACTTATCGTGTATTGTGACTACCTGGTGTAGACTGTAATTAGTTTCACTAGATATAGCTGTAGAAACCAAAATGAATACAATATACAACTGGGATTTTACATTATGCTTTTCATGTACAAAGAAGCTTTTCTCTGCAAGTAAATGACAATAGTTACACCTATCTGCCATGTTAAACACAGAGGTATTTTTATTACAAGTAGAAATGCACCCACTCACACATCCAGTGATTAATGAGCATCCAGGCAAACCTTTTTATGTCAGACTTCCACCAACCTTTGAAATAACATCAAAGTTAAGTTATGCAGTTGATCAGCCAGAACACAAAATTGTTTTTGGAAGTGATGTAGTACACTGTCTGGATAAGTGTGACTGAGTTCCTTTTTCACATAATTCATTCCTGTTTGGGAGAGAACTATTATCACCTGTTCACCCAAAAGAGAATCACAATTCAAATGAGCTGAAATCCAATGGAAGGAATACCCAAGGAAGTCAATAGAAATGGGTTATTATGAACTATTAAAAAACGGAAAGACTATCTGTACCCAGACTTTTCTGGGGAGGGGCAATGCTAGCTATGATTGTTGTGTTGTGTTGGGGACGGGGGTGGACATTGTCTGTCCACTATGTGAAAAAAAGCCATTTGCCAAAACTATGGAACATTACATAGTTTATTACATAGTTATTTAAATTGCCTCTGTATGTTACATAGAGTGTGGCAAGCCAAATGACCATGCATGTGAAAACCTCTCTGAAAGGATGTAGTGTATGCCTTCTAGTAACCAAATTTGAAACCAGCGAAGACAAATATGCCTAAAGTATATGTATTTGTGCATTAAAATGTGTGACATGCTACATGAACGTGAATGAATGTTTGACTTCAAAAGGGGAATATATGTGCAAAGGTTCATACAGTCTTTGCAGACTGTTGTGTGAATATATATTCATATATATAATTTGTGCCTGTAAGGCTTTAATGATCTTGCAATGATGGATTGGAAATTTGGCATATAGCAACATACCTTCTGAATAAATTAGATTTGTTATCACACATTTAACTTCATGTAAATAAATATCAAATGCAAGGTCTAACATTTTAAAATATGAAATATATTAAATCCTTTAATTAGAGCATAACACATTGATGTGACGAAGCACATTACACACATAAATTACATGCTATTTGCTATATATGTCTATGGCATGGTAATATTAGACCATTACCTGATGGGACTTATTATCCAATTAAGTTGTTTTGAAGTAATGTGAATTAATTTACTTGATAGATTACAGGACAGTATAAATTAAGTAATAAACCTGAATAATGCTGTTACAAAACTAATCAGACCCACTTACCTTGCAATATTCTGAGAGGTGGAATGGGTTGATTTCCTATGCAAATTGCAAATTCCAAATACCTGTTATAAATAAATGTCAAATTAATTTTAATTTTGAATTTGACTGATGTGTAAATATATATTATACAATGAGTATTATTTTGAGATTTATATTGAGTTCCACAAGATGGAACAACTATGACCACCCATACTGCAGAAAAAAACAATTCATAATAATTCAATGCAGGTTTATGAGTACAAGAAATTATAGTTTTAATCTTGAGGGAGTTAATAAAGTAAAATAACAGAAAAGTATATTGAGCAAATAACACTATGCATATATTAAGGTTGCAAATTCAAAACATAGATTAAAGAAAGATATGGCAATTTGTTTCTTAAATCCAGGGAAATTCTCAGGAAGCTCATTATGGTATTAAATTATCACAAACATATTGAGAAATGAGTTTACAATTATTATTCATGTAGGTTTTTGAAATAATTATATATGTTACTTTGTATTTTTGCATTTTAAAGAAATACATAGCATTTTATATAAAGTGCATGCAGTTTATTTAAATATCACATATTTCTTCAGTGAATTTCCAGTATGGTATGAAGTATTTAATATAGATTCAGCCCTCTCATCTATGGGATGTTAATAACTCATTGTTCATGAAAGCCTACCATGTAAAAAATAACACTATAGATTTGTTCCTCCCTAGTCAAAGGTGATAGCACTTACTGCAAAATGCTATTTTGTTTCTGGATGTTAAAAGCTGAGTAATTACCTGGTGGCACATCAGTTTTTAGTATAAGTGAACTACCCCTGTGGTCTGGGAAGAAAATCCCGGCTGCCAATGTCTACTGTGGCCTGAAGTCCAGGAAAGTGACACAAAATTGGCAATAGAAATGCCAAGGGAAGGATTGACTACTCTGGTTGAGTGGCTGCCTACAGCTGCCTTCTCCAGCTGTACATAAAATACTGTACTCAGACACAATAACTGCAGGTTAGCTGGTGGACTGTGGAGAGGGGAGAAGGGGTGGCTGGAAGACTGTGATTCAATGGAGACCTGTACCAGGCAGCAGTCAGATGGTTTTGCAAATAGGATAGCACATTCCTCATTGGAAGAGGAGAATGATGTCTAAAAATTGGCTGAAAAACCTTGAGCAATCATTTAGATTTATTTAAACTTGTTCTAAACACTAGGGTCTTTCCTCATGTGTCTAGAGAATCATGAAGGCCTAAGCCTATCAGCTTCTTTAATTTACATTATGTTCAACGTTACAATTAAACATGGGATTCTTTTACTGTTGTTATCTCAAAGCAGTGTATAACGTTTAAAAATTTTCACTGTTAATTCACTTAATTAAGACCACATATTTTAAACAAGTCGATACTCAGAGGAAATAACATTCAGAAATGTTAAAAAAGGTTCACTGATGGACGGGCTCTTAAATTTCTACAACAATAAATAATTAACTGTTCCACTGGCCAGAGTTGCTGTGGGTTGAATCCCTAATGACAGCTTTTTATAACCTATGACTCAGCTTGCCATTATGCGCTTGACATCCGTACACTGTCTGCCTGCCCTCAGCTGGATCACTTCTGTCTCCCTGCACTTACCTCAGACAGCACATTGATGAATTACTCATTTTTTCTCTCTCACTTTCTCTCTACTAATAAGTTAACATGAGAAACACTTTGATCTGGTGTCACGCCTGTTAATGTGGTGGAATAGTCCTCATGGTAGAACTGCAGCACTGATTCAGGTCCTTCAGTGTTTATCCAGCTACTACAGTAATTGTTTTATATGTTTTATAGTTGTTGATATGATAAAAGGCATTAGTTTTCCTCATCATCAGTCTTGTAAAGGACAATATACATATTAAAATTTTTAATTAATGTGGGCCTTTGTTATCATGCCAGTAAGGTTGGGACTAAATGCCAGTAATACCCAACACAGATTAGCAGGTCATAAACTATACAATTTGAGGCCATTTAAATAAAATGAACTATCCAATCAATTTTCTTGGAGGATTGTGCCATGATCTCAAAATGGCAATTAATCATCTAAAATAACATACAACACCCAGTGGATTACCCTGTAGCTAAAATACAAATCACAGGTAAGAGACATTCAGATATTGCAGGTTTGTTTACCAGCTGAGATATTACAGTTCCTTCCACTTTGTGTGGGCTTTAATTCCTTTTATAGGTGTATGAAGGCGCTTTTTGGCAAATCAAGCACGCATAGCTTTTCTGGAGTGATTCCCCTGAGTAAGCCAAGGAAAATAAATCTGGTGACTGTGATTAAGTGTTCGACAATAGTCTTAGCGCAGTGCTGGTGCTTTATAGTAATATACCGGACAAGGATAATTAGGCCTGCCGAATTATTTACTGTATCGCTTGCAGGTGGTGGTCTGAAATGAACAGGAATCACCATGGTAACAAATAAAGCAGTTTGTGGTCTGAAGGTTATTGCTTGAAATTTATGGCAAGATAGTATTATGAGCTACCCATGAATTAAAACAATATGTTACTATGACAAAATTAAGCACATTTTAAATAAAAGAGTTATCATTTGTAATTTATGAAAGTTGTAGGCGTGTTTTTCACGTTTTCTGAAAAGGGCATGGCTACTCTTAACCTCTCACGTCATCGGTGACCTTTTTCCTTCACTGCACTCCATTAATTATGAAATACTGTAGGTCTTCCCAGTTTCACTTTATGGCTTCTTCCTGTTGAACTTGGTGTGAAGGCTGCTGTTTTTAACTAGCTTTATAAACTGAAAAGCACAGCACTCCTGTTCCAACTCATTACATCATAAGCAAATGGGTGGTGCTCACACACAATATTCAACCAAAGTAACAGAGAAGTTTTACTGAAAATTCACACTTAGTTTAGCTACACAGTGAAAGGGAATAATCTGATTCTTGGATTACAAGGAATAAACCTAAAGAGCTCAGACAAAATAATGTGTGTTCTTCATGATTCCTTAACTCAACAATGTGATGTTACACATTCAAGCATTTTACTATAAAATTGCATTCTCTTTTTTAAATAATTAAGTAGGACAGTGGGTAGGGCAGTGAAATGGAACGTCAGATGGACAATGAATTATTTTAATATTTCAGTTGAAATCAGTATTCTCAGTAATATTGTACTAATCAGGTCAGGTATAACGCTGCTTTAGTTCATTTAGGCTCCTCAATATATCACCATATAGTAAATACCTTCTCTTTTTATGAATTCAACCTATTATAGAAGATCAACCTATTATACCAGTAATTGTGGTCAATTATCTCATTAAAATGAATTGCACTTTTCAAAAGTTTCTAGTGCAGTCTTTACAAGGAGAAATATAAAGTGGCTTTTACTGGAGAACATACTGCCCCCTGTTGTTCCCCCCCAGAGGCACCCCTATATGTGTCAGTGAAGTAAACCTGTATTGTTTTCAGTAATTATGGGTATATTTCCAGAGTGTTTGAGGCTTATTGGCTTCTTGTTTGGACCACATCATTTTTCTTCTTGTCAGCACCTGTCTTGCTGTCACTTCCAGAGTTACTGACAAAGGCGTGATCCCCACTGTCAGCACCTCCAAAGTGTGTGGTTGTTTCATCAAGCATTCCTCCGGACAGCAGTGGTCATACTCAACATGACTATGTTTATGTTCATTGTCTGAGCTCGGTGTGTGGGTGTGTCATTTCTATTTGCAGATATTCAAGCAGTTATTTATGCATGTCTTGGCCAGGGTTGGATCTGTATATCAGGCAAGAATTAAATAGGTTGTGGGGATACAGTGTTGTCCATAGAGGTTCACCCCTATCAACATGTGTTCTAATATGGTGAAACTAAGGTATGATATATATATTTTATGTAGTTACAACTTAGAAGTCCTTCAGAATAAACATGACTAAGTTTATAAAGTTTTCTCAACAGCTTCTGAGGAGAGGATAAGATCACTTCTTCCAAATTGTATTTCAGCTACATATTCATCTTGCAGTGCCTCGATAATGTGAAATATATATATTTTTTTACCCTCAATAACTGTTTAATTAAGTTGTTTTGCTTCCCATATTTCAAAGCTCTTGAGCTGTCAATCTTTTTCTTGTCATATGGTCTCCTGGACCAAGCTTCCAAATGTTGGTAGTGTGCTAAAAAAGGTCACTTGGACCCAACCAGTTATTCTTTGTTTTACTTATATTAAAGGTCTACAAATGGTTCCTTGTTTTTAGTTTAAATGCATCAACATTTGGTATGTACCTTTACATCATATGTAATTAATCATATTATATATGGCTTTAGTATTATATAATAATTGTATCAGATTCACTTAGCAAAACACAAATGTATATGGATACAGGTGCAGCAGCAGGATTGGGTTTTGTTATGCTCATGCTCATACAGTTGGTGGAATTCTTGGTTGGTAGAAAAGGTTGTTTTGTGTTGAACTTCATTTTGTTCCTGTTCTTTCACTTAGAGTTTTGGAATGAGAAATGGTTGTATGTATAATTTAAATAAAAAACTGATATACACAGTGTGTACTAGTGTACAGTTGCAGGAACCACTTTATGGCTACTCATAAAATATTTCTCTTGAAGTTGATGAAATTAAGCAGTTAAGCAGT
The DNA here is from genome assembly GCA_022829145.1 of Albula goreensis. Taxonomy (NCBI): domain Eukaryota; kingdom Metazoa; phylum Chordata; class Actinopteri; order Albuliformes; family Albulidae; genus Albula; species Albula goreensis. The sequence goes on from CM040756.1 coordinate 16,490,858, forward strand.
TACTCTTGGTGTTTCTTGTGTTTTGCACTTTAGGTAAGTGGGGCTTTCATGCTCCAGGAGTCTGGGCAATGGAATTTTTAACCACTGATTTCAATTAAAAAAGCATGATCCTACATAATGTCCCTACAGGCAAACATCAAACAGCAGCTATATCTGGGCTTGATTAGATCTTGTCCAATGTCATTAAGGTATAAACAAACATTACTCAGGAGTGAAGAGTGTAATTACTTTGTTGTCACTTCCTGGAAATATCAGACTTTACCAGTGACAGATCATGCACTACTCGACATTATCATAAATAATGGTACTTCCAGAAGCTGGTCATGGATAAATTCTTCATTTATCTATCATTTATCCCCCAGTTAAGTTTAACGGGCTTTAAACCTAAATACAATGGATTTGATGTTGAACTTGACTAACTAAAGCAGTGACATTTCACTCAACATTGCAAGTTGTTAAAATGATTTAAAAAATACTCTTAGAGGAAAAAGTAAATTAATGTCAAATTTAAAATGGTTTGATTAAATATACCTCAGAGCATTGAAGTTGAGGCTGTACCCCAGTCCAAGTGGAATACCTATGAACACAACATTTTCACACTTTTGCACAGTTGGGCATACCTGTCCTTTGTAAGCATGTCCAAAACTGAAGTACTCAAAAATGCATCCTTCTAGGGTGTCTTATTTCAAATAATGGCAGCATCCCGTAAATCCTATAGGTCCTTGGTACTTTTGATTTCCATTAAAGCAGTGGTGGTTGTTGTTGCTACCTTGACAAATCAACAACTTGACATGGCACTGGCGATTAAATTGTGTTTTAATTGTGTCTAACATTTAAGTAATAATCGTAATCATAGTCATAATAATTGTATGGTTATATTGTGTCAAACAACTTATTATTATTATTTGGTTCTACCAAACAAAGTAGCTAGCTACTTTTTATAATACACAATATATTAATACACAAATGATTACACAAATAATGGTACAAAAAGTTAATAGAATAGTGCTATAACAGTTTTATTGAACGGTATTTGTGCTGAGTAAATATTCTCTCATCATGTGTATTGTTGTAGCTTTTGCAGGATAACAACACCAGCAGCTCTTAGCGAAAAATATTAGTGATTATGTGTACTCCACCAACCTTCAGAGCTGTTCTGTTGCCTGTAGATTTTATTTTACTCTCCCATAGAGGGAGCATATTTACAAAACACCTGCAGTGACACTTTCTTGAGGATAGGCATTTTGCTGTAATGAGAGCACCATTTTGCATTTCCTCCTGACAGATGAAGGATTATTGTGGTTGAGCTCAACAATTATTTCAGTGACCCAGAGTCTGTATTAATACATGACTCATTATAAATACATTTCTTTTGAGAGGTGATTATGTTTTCTATTTAAAGTGCTTACATAAGCTGGCAGTGCAGAAACCTTTACCAAATGAATGAATTGTAATTGGAGCTCATTATGAGCAATAATATTCTAAATATATAATCCTTTGTCTATATATGCACTTCCAATGGATTGAGGTAAGTTCTCCAGTTTTAATTCACATTAACTTTTAAAGCTGAAGATTGACCATTATTAACGGTCCATGTCAGTTGTGTGATATTGACTGACAAGCACAAGGCGGAATACATTTCAGCCAACCTCTTGGTCTATTCTCACAGCATTAGTGTAGCTGTTGCTATATGCTCAGTACCACTTATTCACAAATGAGAAAATAGGGGCAACAGTTCACAAGTTCACTTTCTGGAAACGTGCCGGAACTACTTAAGGGCGATGACGTTTTCAAGAACAGGTGGTCCAAGTGACATGATTTTGGCTCAACATTTAGACTCTGAGAAACCACAGTTTATTAGCTTGCCAGGAAAGTGCATAGCCAGTCAGTGCAAATGAATTCCCTGTGAATGCAAGCTTTTAACAGTATGCATATCGGAAAAGATAGGTTAATCTATAAACGATGGTTTATTTCATGGGTTTATTTATTTTGACCATGTTTTTTCTCACATATTCATACACATTTCAGCCTTGAAAATGCTTTGCTGAGAACGCTATTTATTCTCACTCACTGGTAACTACTGGCACGTATGCTTTGGACTGGAATGCCTCTCAGAATGCAGAAAATATATTTAGTTCTCACCAACAGACGCAAACGGCACCAGTGGGTCTAGCTCTGTAGGAGAACAGTTATTTTTGTCACGGTATGGACTTTCAATTAAGGTAATCTGTTGCTTAGCTCCTTCAAGACAAGTTACCAAAAATGAATGTAATCCATATTAAGACAGGTTTAACCAAATAAAACTATGTTATATAAAATCAAATGATCAATTTATTTTATATGTTTGAGTGGTCAGAATTTAGAAATAATCATCCGTACTGCTTAAGGAGAATTTACACCTTCAAGGTATAACAATACAGTGAGTGGTCAGTTTTTTAAGATTCAAAATAAGGGGTGTTATTTTGCATCTGCACCCAAAGTAGTATTTGTACATCTTATCATTTCACCCTTTATGGGTGATCAACTAGCAGCACACAGTCATATTTAAATGTGGGATTTTATGTGTTTGGAAGAGAACTTGACCTTTGTTCACTAGTATAAACCATTACACTGGATGTCTGCCAGATGTAAGACATGTGTATTAGTATCACATTAAATCACTGTAATAATGTGCATAGTGTTGCTTGTTTGATTCAAATACTAGTTAATTTAGTGTTCTGTAATACCATTTGCTTTGTGATTAAAATTAATTCATTCTTACTGTTCATGATGTATTTGCACATTTGTTTGTATTTTGAGTGGGAGAGAGAATGCACCACCTAAGTAAATCATATTATTATTTAAAGATTTAGAGTGTTTGGTTATGGATATTTCAAACTTGCTCAATCCCTGTTGAGAGTAAAAAAGGGCTATATATGTACTCTCTACAACATGTAGCCTGTCTATCTGTTGTAAATTACATAAAGATAGAACTGATGCAGAGAGGTTCAAACAATTAAACACAGTGGAACCTGTGTAGATATTTGTTTTGTACTGTTTTCAGAATTCAGTTATGTATAAGGTTAAGTCCATTTCTGGATAGGTATTTAGATTTAAGATTAGTAAGGTAAAGTCAATGTTGCAATGCCTAGTACTTGAGGATACAAAGAAATAACTTAACAAATATATAATGTAAGATCTCTCCATGGTAGAGCAGAAAACAGACATTTTTATCCAGTAAACACCTTAACAAGGTAAAACTAATCAAAACCCATAGTTTACTTTAATAGCCAATGTTTTAAGTAAAAAAGATGCCTCTGTATGATCAGCATTTCTTTGCAGATCACCAGTCAGGCTTTTGTATGTAGACGCACAGGGTAAGAAAGACTTTAAAACTTGGACTGTCAGGCTAATAAGGGAGGCACCTGAGTCCCTGCGTATGTGAAGGGGTTATGACCAGAGCTCAGAAAATCTAACAGCAAATCCAAATGGTTACACAGGGATGAAGGGAGAACAATGCCCACACAAGTGAATTACCTGCCTGTTAGAAGTACAGGAGAGTGCTTGCTGTGCAGCTAGGCAACTGGCATTGTATTGTTTGTATTCGACAACACTAAAGGCTCATAGCATTACTTGTTTAATGGCTTTGTAATTGTTTTTAAGTTGTCATATTTGCTTGTTTGCCTTGTCCATGTACAAATGGAAGTTTGAATGCCTATTCATTATTACTATTTTTTGGTGCTCTTACAAAGCATAAGTGGAATAAAAGGGCAGAAATACATCAGCTGGGCAGTTTGATTAAATTCTGATGTATTTGCCTACTTTTAGTGCTTCTGCTGTAGAGGGGGGAAAAATGAAATGGGAAACACCTGAGGGGACATGGGTCAGGGGCAGTGCAAAGACTTAAAGCTGTTTCCCAGTGATGTCAGTGTGACCAACCCTCGCAACTGTGGTACGAGGGTTTTACCTTCTCTGTGGGAACTTTCTGCTCATACAGAGCACAACACTGAGACAAAGCAATCTGAAAACAGAATCATGCATGGTTATGATGGGGAAATGTTCGGTAATGTTCAGTTCATGTAAGACTACTGGAAAAGACTGTTTTAAAACAAACATCTGGATCTAGGTTAATGAATATCTCAATCTACATTAATTTCTTTAATTTCTTCAAATATTTTTTTTTCATCACGCTGTGGATTAAAAAAAAAACTGTGAGAACAGAGTGCAACATTTTTAAATGTTTCACCAGCAAGTCTCTGGTTTAAAGAAGGAATCCATCATCACTACCTTTCACACCAGTAAAGATCAAGATTTAAATAGGTGTTCTACTTTTATCTTCCATGCAGCAAGTTCAGAGAGGCTGAGTGCTGTGCAGTGTCCCATGGAATTTTGGCATGGCATCCTGGATTCATTAAACTCATTTACATGGCAGTGGCATCAGTAGTTCTTAAGATTTTTCACACAATGTACAGAGATGTATTATTTATTTTTACTCAGTTTCCCAGAATACAACATGCTTTTGGTTTGTTGCAGGTCCAATAGACAGAATTGTGCCATGGGAGGTCTGAGCAGGAAGTTTTAGAGGAAGAAATCTTTCAGTTTTTGTTTTACCCCTGGTGAATTATCCTTACATCTGCAAAAAGAAAAATGCCACCATAGTAATACTAGCGCATAAGTTAGAGAACACAATATTAAAATTTAATTTGGGAAAATAGTATACTATACTACTGTATACCACTTTAATTATTTATGTAGTAGCTATACAACTATAAATATGTTAGCATGATAAAGTATTACTGACACACAAAGAGTGCTCAAGTTGAGAAACACCATGTTCCAATATATTTTTTCATCATTGAGAAATGTCAGAACTGGTCTTGATTCAGTCCACATTTGTAAACAATTAGTCAGTTCAGGGATGTGGGTTTTCTCATCAAGCTACAGTGCCTGAACTGATGCAGACCATACTTCACATAGGTGCCTTAGTGTGACTGAAAGGAAGAAGATCTCAATTTTATATGCTACTGGCTACAACTTTAATGCTTTTATCGATAAATCAAAGTTGAGAACAAAGCACAATGTAGTTAGACTGAATAAAGCACTCAATCACAGTTACAGGAAGAAGTAAACAAGTTTTCGCTTTAGTCTTTGGTGTAATTAGTCATTCAGAATGCATAATGTAACAATATTAAGCAATTCTGCAGCAGTAACAGAAACATTTTGCCCTGAACATATAACAACAGAATTATTTCCAAGACCATTCTTCGTATGAAAACATCAACTTTTAATTGCCTCAGAAGTGTCCTTGTTAAATCATTTTAATCCCATTCAGTTAATGATGACTTTACCTTCCAGGCAGACATTTTTTTTCTAATGACAGTAATTTGCATATGATTTATTTAGAGAACAAGAGGGTGAGCTAATTTTATTTTGAGATTTTCCTTTGTTTTAGGAGTCATTAGCAGCTCTGTCTAATCTGATTTTTACAATTTCATCAGGCCATTTTGGAAATCCTCTCTGAGCTCATCAGAAGGATGCATTTATTCCTAAGTGTGCTCTATTGCATTAGCACACAATAAAGCAGCCAGGGACTGCTACAGATGTTTATGCACAATTCAGTTAACACTCTGCCAATTTAGTTTTTATTGGGACACAATCAATTTTTATTCATTTTAAAACCAAAATGCTTTCTTTTATTGTGTGCTGTCTGTCCGCTTATTATGAGGCTAAACAAATTATTCTACTGTTTTCACTAAATGGTAATGTTTAGGTAAAAGATGAGCTTATTTTAAATGGGAGGCCATGCCTATGTGTGTATGCTAGAGAATGCATACAGCTGCTTTATTCTGCTGTTCAGTTTTGCTTGCTATAGCAGATACATTTATCTCAGTAAAACAATATTGTATGTGAAGTAATTACAACAAATATAGGCCTGTTTATAAACTGTAATTGCAAAAAGATAAAAGCAGCATGTTGCTAAATTGTTCAACTGGTAAATATGTTTAAAGTTGTTAAATACTGCTCTCAATTTATGTTTAGAGAATAGTGCCCAAATGTTGAGTTGAATTCTGTGAAATCTTGAAGTATGTCCAGTTTACAAACAGTGCAGAAAACAAATAATCCTCCCCTGATTGGATTAAGACATCAACAGTTTCTTCAAAAACTCAGCGGTACTGTTGATACCATTATTGAGTAACTGATCTCCCTTCATACCAGCTATGCCATTCTTGTTTCCATCTTGTTTTCATAAGAAGAAGATTCATGAAAAAATATCATAATCAGGAATTGACTTAGAGGATGACACAATGCCAATGGATGGACCATGGAATAAAAGGGGAATGCTTCAATGTCACTTATATATTAACAATATTTAGATATTTAATAAGTTCATGGCAGCTACTATGATTCTTTTCATGATATCCATTGTAAGAATACAAATAATTACAATTGTGATTTAGATACATTTTAGAATGTAAAATTGAATATCATTATAATAGAGCACAAATACTAAATATTAAATTGCACTTAAGCAATACGTTTATCACTTTTATTTATCAACAACAACAGTTTGTCATGTGGGAAATTTAGAGGAACGGAGTGTATTTTGCTGGGCGTTACCAGACCTGCTGAGGGAGTGAAACTCACTGCCACCAAAGGTGCTAATATTTATGACTCTCAGTTGAGCTCAGTGCTTTTGGACTCTCTGCAGGAACCAGTGATGGCCTCCTTGTTTCATTTCTTCAAATTTATTAGCATTCAGATCCATTGGAGACCCGATGAATGACTGCTGAATGTTTAAATGGAAAATAAACACCCTTAGGAAGCAGTAGAAGTGAGAACTGTATTAAGTTAGCTTGGGGAGAAGAAGGAGGGAGAGTAAAAGGGAGGGAGGAAGAGAGGGGGAAGAGGGGCAATTTGAATCTGTTTTGAGATTCACACAAAGCTTCAGGAGAAAGGCACTTTGATGTCTGAGAGTCCCATGCATGGCTTGTTGTTATATTGGAAAAGACAACCTATTGTTGAGCACAAATTAACAAAATGAGAAGTCAGGACTTTTTAATGAACAGTTGAATGCACTCAAAATGAAAACCAGATGTTCTTTGTTAACTTTACTAGCTAGAAAGTTCCCCGCCCGCCACAACCACCCCAAATGTAGAGGAGGTAAATGGCCATCTGCTACTTCGAACATATTCCAAGAAGGACGATTGGTTTGTGTAAGTGACCAAATGTTGTACAGACAATAAACTGTTCATATTTGCTTCGTGGTTGATTTTAGATCATTCATATGTTATAACCTAATTTATAAGTTATACTTTCATGATCATGGAACATGCTCTTGACATGTAAAGTCATTTTATTTATTATAAAAAGCTCCCTGCTAAGAAAGGTTGCTAATGTGTCCCAAATGACTGTGATATCAGTTTTTTTTTGGTATCAGATATACATGCAGTGCCCGTTATACGTTCCACAGAGGTACAACTGACCTAGCTATCACAGTTGGTGAGGCACAGACTTTATTTTTGTTAATATTTTTGGTCTTACCCATAGTCTTTGCAGACTAAAACTGAAATGTGTGTATTTGCAAACTGCACAAATCAGTCCGATCCTACTGACTGTGACATTGCAGTGTTTTTGAAAATGATTTTGGATCTATTTTGGTACTGGTCTGGACTGCTTTCAACACATTGACGAGATGACAAGTTATCATTGATCCGCCCTTTCATCTTACTTAGAGGGATCCATTAAATAATGTATGGACCCATGTGCATTACTGCACTCCACTGTCCTCAGACCATTAGCTGGAGGTACAAGCAGCAGCATCTTTCAGACCTCACAGGCCCTTTGGCTTTCATTTAATTAAATTATCCCATAATGAAATCTCCTATAATGAGATTAATTTTAATTATTTATCAGGAGCTGATTTGCGCTAGAGACTGTATCAATTATGTATGGTCTAGCTAAACATTTTTCAATTCATCACCTTTTCCTTTTGTAAAAGGTGCAATTTATTAAGTGCAGTGCAGCTGCCAAAGATGGTTCCAGAGATAAAAACAGGCATCCAGAGGTCACAGCAGCATAGAGGTGCTTGAGCAACATCATGTTTCTGTGCTTTTTTAAATGATCTATAACACATTTCCCCCAAATGTGCTTTAACATAGGTGAACCATTGTAGCCTTACCCAAGCATACATACAAGACCCGATTTGTCATTTAAAACAATTCCAATAGCTTGTCAGCTTAAGGAGAATATGTATTTTTGCCCCCTACAGCTTCATGTTGTAAACATATAATAAGAAGTATATTTGTTTGAAATAATCTCTTTGCTAACTGCTCATTGGAATCATTTATTTAGAAATTGTTAACTACATGATATGTCTCACTAAAAAGTTGCTACTACTACTGCTACTACTAATAATCATAATAATCATAATAATAATAATACAGGGTTAGTCTGAGATGTTTTGTGAAAAGTATTTACAGGAAAACTTGATTGTGTCACTTATTTAATTTTGTTGTTTGTAAACCAGTGTGTCTGCCAGGTCTGTATGGAAAACACCCTCACTGGAACAAATGAACAAATTTGGTGCTTGGCCAAACCAATAAAAGGAAATTGCCCAATGTCACACTGTGTGAATCTATAATTACTTGGCATGAAAGCTTGCATTATGTCTTTCCTGGCACCACAGATAGGTTAATAAGTCTTATTAGAAATTCTAGTTACTTTTTGCATAATAATAAAAAATTTCTTCACCTGTGCCTAATCAGCTCTTGCATACATGTATAAGAAGTGTGTCTGGTGGCCTGGGCAGAAGACATGAATGTCAATTGGGTACTGAGCAGTGTTCTTTTATTAGACTTCATCAATATGTAATTAATTATTCAGGTTGAGTTGGGGTTCTTCGGGACAGGATTTCAGCTAGCCTGTCGTTTCCTAAATTGCATAGTCATCATGCGAGGGGTCGTTCCTCACAATTACAAATGCTGGGTACATTCAAAAGTTCTGGAAGGAACACCTGCCTGGCTGGTATATCTGTGCCAGTGATGAATGTTTTAGCTAATTCTATGCACATTATTTCCAGTTTTGCAAAGTCAATACAGTATATGTATGTCACAAGAAAAAGTAAATGATCTGGTTTTATATTTCATATTTAAGTAGTATATTTTATTAGAGATGGTACACCTCGTAAGTGACAAGACAGTTTCATCCATGCAACCAAGTTTTTCATCCATGTTTTATTTTTTATTTTCTCACTTTAAAACATTGTATTTTTGTAAAAAACAGTTCATTGTAAATTTGTTCTGCCCACCCTTATTCAAAGTTTAGGCTAATGCTTTGTTTATTTTTAATTCAAGGAAAGGGTGGAAATAACACTGTGCTGAAAAAATTTTCAGGGATTATTTGAAGCACTGGCACTTGGACCTTGCCTTGCATTGACCCTTTAGTACACAGTGCTCTCAGAATGTACTTACTAGTAAGACATGCTTGTATAACGAGTGCATCAATAAATCAAGAGCCCAGTTCAGTGAAGTACCCAATATGAGGGAGTTACAAAGCACACTGTATGATATTGTGATTCAGTTATTTTCATTCTGCATTATTTGCTAATTTAATAAGTGGCCAAAATGTTCAGTGGCCTGTGTCTCAGGGGACTGTGTCTCATGGGGCATATTGTCCATATGAGTTTTTTTGCCAGTAATGTTGTATTAGTTACAGTAAAATCTTCATCGATGGATTAACTACAGATAAATACAGAGCTATTTTGATTATTTGTTGGTTATAGAATCCAAGTCAAGATTTTGGATTTTCTAGATCATGTATAAAACTGGAACTGACTTGTGTGTGATGTTCAGTGCAATACTTATCGTATCCCAAATCAATATTTGCCTAGAAAGCTGAGCATAGTGTAAAAGGATGTTCAGACTTCCTGTTTAAAGGTGAATGTTCCCGTCATTGTGTTCAATGAGCCCTTAACCAGGTGCAGCCAATTAGCATAACTGTCTCATCACTGTGACCAAATAAACCTACAATTACCTGGACTACTCTCTGATCGTGCTCATTCCAGTGAATGGGCCCAATAATTACTCAGACCAGCCTTACCTGCTTTACATCCAGAATCAAACTACTCTCCTGCCCTGTATCCGAGGCAACAGGAACTGTTGCTATGTGTGTGCTGGCTGGGCCTAAAAAAAGATGCAAGTAATTGAAACGTGGTTGGTAGAATTACAACGCTGGAGATGTGCTCTGTATATAGATCTACCTTTTTCAGGTACTGCTAGATAATTAACTCATTAATTATAATTCAACTACATCACTGTAATTATAATAATTATACTAAATACCTCTTGGAGGCTGCCAAATAATTAATGATCTGCTATTATGTTTACAATCTCACCAGTCGTATTTGTTTATAGAGATTAATGTCTATATTTGTAGATAACACATCCGCAATGGAAGCAAGTAGTGGAAAAGAATGTACAGGCAAGTATCCAACTGTGAAATAGGTGATGATTGATGAGCATTTTTATCTCTTCATTTGTTGTACTGTTATGCTTTTAAAATACCTATGTTTATATATGAGGTAGAGGAATTATTCTCTGTGACTGGAATGTCTTTGTTGAGGTATGGTGGTACAGTGGTGCGTACTATGGTGGTAGTGTTTAATCATTCACTCTTTGGATGTGCATGAAAGTTCAGGGCCTGGTCCTTGAGAATGCATGCATTTATACATTATGTATGGTATCTTTGTCATTTATTGGCCAAGTTCATATATTTCAGAATAATTTAAATTATTGCAATTAGACAATCAACTGTAAAATATGGAAACTATATTTGAACTATCACTGTTCTGACCTGAAATGAAATATGCATGTAGAGTGTTTAAATATGCCACCTTTGATGAAGATATGAAAAGCATTGAAAATGAAGTATTGTGCTTATTAGAAACAATTTTGATAAATTGGATGTTGAGGGCCAGCAGCCATTGAGCAACACATATGGGTGGTTTTTCAGAATGCATTTTCTGTAGTTGTTTTCCTCTATAGTAACTTTATCACATTTCAGGAATTCACCAGCCACATCCTGCTTAGAATTCCTGTCATTTACAGTTTAACTACAGGCTGTAGAATGTAATTGTAACATATTTTGTACTTCACTTTTTAAGTGCTGAGAGTGCAGTATGTTTTAATTACAGAGGTCTTTCAGGTATAAAAAATATTAGATAGCAGTAGCCAGTACATGGCACTGACCCTTTTACAACCTATGTGATTGTACAGAATATAACCAGTAGGCTGTGTGTATAGCACAGACTCTGCAGTGTGATTTCCATTTCCTCAAAGAGGAAGTCACCTTCTGAGAAAGGCCACAGCAGTGTGGAGCACATCAGAGGAAATAAACATGGAAATTTGGAGTGTCATTTTGTACTGCAGTGTCTTGCTCAAATGTCTGAATATTTCCATTCAAAACATTTGAACCAGAATGATGTGGGAAATGGTCACTGTTTTACTTTCCCGTAACTTTCTCGAAACTGTACAATGGGTGTGTGTGTGTGTGTGTGTGTGTGTGTGTGTGTGTGTGTGTGTGTGTGTGTGTGTGTGTGTGTGTGTGTGTGTGTGTGTGTGTGTGTGTGTGTGTTTGTGCGTGCTATATATCACACATCCATGCTACTATAATAGAATAATAGAAATAATACAAATGTTCAATATTTGAGCTCAACACAAGGAAAAGTAATACTCTGAATCATCAGTCCCCTCCACTTCTGCACCAGTGAGCAGTGGGTATAATAACTTTCTGGCAGGCTTTACACCAGAAAGCAGAACGTGTCACTGATAGGTGCGCAAACATGGCAAAGAGGCATTACAGAGTCTATTAGCATTCAGTTCAGCAGTCTCATACTTAGTCTTAAGCAGTTATTAACCTTTAGTTATTTTTGAACTTCTTGTCATGCCTCAAGTCATTTTATGTGACGCCAGCAAGATGGGAGGCAAGCCGCTAATAGTTCACACACTCCCCAAGACTGTGAAAAACTGTGAGGCTCAGCATCTTCCTTGGTCCTATAAAATGAACGGCATTCCCTGTTCAGATAATCCAAGTGTCTCTTTTTATATGCACATATACCAGGAGACAGAGGCAGGGAATCTCAGCTGTTAAATGTCGAACCAAGAGTTAAAAATGAACTGAGATCTGGCACCAGTTAGCAACACACCATTTTCCTCTTACACCAAATAGAGTACACAAGAAATGAGTGTTAGTTTTGATTCCGGTTAGTCTCAAGTATTACAAGCACAACTATAGAATGATTTTATTTTTATGTGACTTAAACAAGGCAGGTATTTTTGTTCGTTATAAAAATGGTCATTTAGAGAAAAGAGACTTGTTGTTACCACATGTTATAAATGTGGTACATGAGTAAGATTAACTTGTATGGTTTAAAATTTCATATTATGGTCATCTAATTTCACAGTTACACAGGAATTACAGGTATTGGACAGAATCCATTATGACAATGTATGTTGCTCTAACCAGCATTCCATGACTTTGTTTTTCCTAGTGGAGTGGATAAATGTCATGATGGTGCAGATATTAAAGTATTTACCATCACTGATCCAAAAATAGTCCAACCCATGGAACAAAGTTTTACATGCACTGTGTGTAGTCAGTTAGAAAAATGCCACTGCCTCTCTGTCAGTTGGGCTCACTGGGTCAGTGTAAATAGAGACTATGAACCAAAGTTTTCACAGTGAGTTTCATTACCTGGACCCAGGCTTTTACAAATGTCAATACAGAGACGTGTTTCTAACCTCTGTGGTTTGTACTTTTCCCCTGCTGGGATTGTGTAGGGGTGAAACTAATCCTAATGCTGGACTGTCCTCTCAACAGGGGGGACAGCCCGTCTCCTCCCCCTCCCTCTCCTGCTGTGCCTTGGTGTTCAGCAGTCTGGCCTGTCGGTGCAGCGCTGACCTGGACCCAACTGGGAGAGGCAGCTGTGGGGCCGGGGAATGCCAAATCCGTGGATGCACAGGGGCCGCCTGCAAGTAAGTGGCCGAGACAGTTGGGGTTTCTCTGACAAATGTTCCTGTGGACGTTCGGCATGCCGAGGTCAAGTCATTAGGAGGCTCCAAATTTATTGCCAAACATATCTGTATTTTAGGGTGCAGCTGATTTAAATTTAGTGCCGGGGTCCTTAAGCTTTTTCAGGAATTGCTGATTGTCAGGCGTACTTCTTCAGGCCTGGAATAGTTAAAAACATGTGAGGACTTGAAAAAGGACAGTGTGCAACACAAATTTGGAGTATAATTTGATACTCATTTAATAGTAACTTTTTGCTGTTCTGCAGATGGGTCTTGTGTTAGATATGCACATATTTTGTCTTTGTTCAAAACATTACTATATATATGTGTGCATGTTTTTTTTTTTTTCTGCATAACCCAGTGGTTATAATGGACCTCCCTGCAAGGGTCATAATGTCAGAGTTCTGTTCCCACTGGATGTCTGTCTGCCAGCCCCCCTTCTCCAATGGCTTGTGTAACCAATGTAATCAAAAGTCCGGCATTCAAAACTAAGTTCCCATGCATTATTGCACATGATATGACACTTCCCCTTTTCTAAAAATTGCTTTCCAAAGCTGTAATTATATACATTACAGAATCAAGGTCAACAAGCCTTCCACCGACGTTTATATAATATTCATAGTGCATCTGATAGACTGACCTACCAACACCATTTTCAGCAGCCTTGATTTTACTTAGTTCCCCAAAGCAAAAATGGATTAATTTCAGAAGGAGGATACCTCACATTTGTGAACGGCCAATGTAGCATGCTATATAAAATGGAGCTAACTGTAATATGTACCCACATCGTAGAACGTCAGTATTCCAGTGGCACCAGCAATCTGAAAGGAATAATCAGTACAGTTTAATTTAAATAATGTAGACTGCATTATTTAATCCATACAAAGGTGCCTTCTCATTACTACTGCTGTTATAGTTTACACTGTTTTTTGCTTATGTAACAACGGTTCCTATCTAAGGATTATAGGTCTAGAAATTGTATTTTTAAGTCACTTTCACTATTCTATAACTCACAGTAATCCAGATCACTCCTGGTCTAGAGGGATGCAGACGACTGTGGTTATACTGTATATATACCTTTAAAACCCACATCTTAATGCTTCTTATCATATGACAACTGACAGCTGTCAGAGGCTTCCACAAAAATATTACAGCCCCCCTTAAGTTGGAATAGAATGATTTGTAATAGTTTAATTAAAAAACTAAAAAATATATATACATTTGTACATCAGTGTGCTGAATATTGTGTCTCATTATGGGCTACGTTTTTAAAACCTTACTTTGGATATTCTAATATCTGAGCATTGACCTGAACATGCTTACAGTGTCACTTTACCTCATTATTATAAGAGTGATTAAGAGCTCACTTTTAGAATTGAACATTTGTGCCATTATCACAATATAATTCCTATTTGACCTATCTACATTTGCCTGTACCAACCAGCCTGCCACAATGTCAAGATTTAATTTCCTTCAGAGAAGGCAAACAACCATGTCTGCAGATTGATACACAGTAGGTTGTTGCCACCTTTGCTTGTGCCTGCTCACAGTTATTGGAAACATCACAAAGTACAAACAAAACAAAACAACACAACACAAAGTATCATTTTGATACAAAGGAAAAGGTTGCAGTGGGAAGGTGGAAATTGCTCTTATGCTAATTGGCAATGACCAAGCTGTCGCATTATTTTGTGAGAGGTGTAGCCAAGTTATCCTTTATTGCCATGTCCGCAGTGTGCATGATGCAAATACACTATGCAAATACACCCAGGTAGTATTAGACCCATTGATGATCAGATGGTGCTCATATCTTTTCAGGTGTGTCTGCTCTTTTTTCCTGTTGAATCTGTACTTTATTCTCAAAAAATGTTTTTCATACTTTAATCTCAAAGATATTTTGTTTCTGACCAGCAATTTTATTTTTTATCTCAAGCATTTAGCCAAGATGCAAGTAGAGCCTCACACTGAATTAAAACAAGTTTATACAGGGTACTTGTTGAAGAGGGGGTGGTGGGCTTCCTCTGTGTTGTACTGGTTACTCACTCTAGTATGCCATACGACTAACCACTGTGTCACCACTCTGACAAAAAAACCAAAGCTAAGCATAGCCCATATCATTTAATAATATGTGCAATGGGTCCACGACACCCGTGCTGCCAATTTACTGCTTTCCTGTCCTACGACAGGAGCCATGGTTGTAATAAAGTTAGCTAAATATGTGTTTTAGTCACCCAGCGCTCATTTTCTACTGTACATAAACATGCTTTACAGTCTAAAATCATGGAAAAGCCTTAAAAAATCTTGGTTTTAGTGACCATAAGAGTGAAAAAAAGTGAAAGTATGGGGAATATCAATAAGAGTACCTAAGCACTGTTTCTTAGCCTATGTAATGAAAAAGTGCTACTTGTGCTATATGTGGCTTCTTTTCAGAAAATGAGGAGAAAAATATGGGCCTACACAGTATATGAGCTGTATTACTGTTTTAGCTGCTGTCACTATGTGCACAATAGGCTTCAGACATGTGCTCTCCTCCTACTCCCAGCAGAGTGGTGAAACGTCTGCCTGAGCATTATTGGGGCTCACAGGCCTTCCCCAGGTGTGCTCTACTCCTCATAAAACCAACACACTTTGAACTGCATTACATATATAGGCAAAATTCCTCCTCTGTGTCTGATGAATTTTTGCTAATGGAAGACAGTTGTCTTTTTTCACAATCACTTAAACAACTTCACCTTTTTGCTTGAATGCATTTGTAAATTTTACATCACTTTTGTTTTTTGTTGTTTAATCACACTTTTGCTTGAATGTTTTTCTTAACAGTTAGAAGGAGAAGACGGTAGCAAAAATGATTAATACAAAGGTTTAAGTCCTTACTCTTTATTGATTTATTGAGTGAAATTGGAAATAACATCTATACATTTATTTGATAATCTGATCAACATGTTATATAGTCTGCAATATTTGATGTGGGTAACCTTTGACATTGCTGAAAGATCCCAATATGTTAACCCTCGGTTTCCAAGAGTTCCTGCGGCAAGAATTCTTTTTATGTATTTACATTCATCATTTAATTTACACCAAAAAAATCATCAGTTTGTTTATGAAAAGCCAGGTTTCTCTGTAACTTTCATTCACCACATGAAAGTGCCTTGGTTCCTACTAATTTATTCTGAGGATTTTAAAGTTTCTCTCTGTACTGTACTACAATTTTTTTTTGTGGTGACACCTTCTCATCATCAAAGATTGCCTTTAGAGTGCAAAGTTATATGAGTATTACATTTAGTACTCTGTGTTCTTTTGTGTATGCTAATGTCAATCAAAGCATAAGCAGAATGCCTGACTTTCTCTTAGTTGTGTACTGTAACATGTTCACATTATCTACTTTGTCTCTTGCTTGCTTAGCTTGCTGCCATTTTGTATGAAACAAACAATTATATAAATATTTCAGCTGGGATACTGCTTAAAAATGTATTAACTCTGTTTGTTTCTCATTTTACATTTTATACACATTTCAAGTGTTAGTTGCCCTTACCAACACTTTTATTGTTAAGCTCAATCTGTAAATTGGTTCAAGGATGAGGTAATTAGAAGTTAGCATAAGCTGAATGCACACAGTAACCACATATACAAATGTTTTTATATTGTGACATTTGAGAATCATTATTTGTATCATAAAGTAAGATAAACTAAAAGTGCATCAATTGATTTATGTTCTTATAAATCAATTGATGCACTTTTAGTTTATCTGGAAGAAGTTCTGAAAGAATGTCATCTACTAGCAGTGGTCTTAAAAATGCTTGCCCTTAATTTGTGTTATTGTTTCAACACACACACACACACACACACACACACTTCTGTTTTTTTCATTGTTACATTTTTACATTTGTTTACCAGAGAATTCTGACACTTCTAATGAAATCGCTCTGTGTTGCCCTAAACCAGGTATATATTTCTGACCAGAGGTGGCCAAAGGTCAGGTTGTAGGAAAAGGCATGACGTTTGGTCATGGTGAACAGCCTAAAACAATAAGGGATAATCCACACCACAGGATATGGGCAGAGCTGTTGACCCTCTAATAATGCTACAGTGAGGTGAAATGAAGCTGCAGGGAGCTCGGGCCTCACTGCTCCGCTCCATAACATGTGTCCAAGTTCAGGCAAATTATGGTTAAATGTGTGTTTGTGCAAAAATTCCATCTGAATGCATTCTCCAGCTCATCGCACCTTTGCTCCTCCTGTGTTCAAGCAGCAGACTCACAGACTTGATTATATGTAGAAATTACATTAACATGGTGGATGAGAGCTGAGGAAAAGGGCCATTTATAACAAAACAAAACATTAGGATGAATTTGCTTTGAAATTAGTCACAACTCATTCGTTGACTAAAGAGATATGTTTTGTTTGAGAAGGATAGGTATTAAACTTTTGTGCTTTAGAATTGGTGATGGTGTTATTTAAAAGACAATAATGTTAAGCCATTTCTTGGAGGCTTTCTCACATTTCAGTGCTCTTTCAGCCGTAGTCATGGAATATGCTTTGTGAACAGCCAGGGGACTACTCTTCAGGTCCATCTTATCATACACATAATATGTAATTGTGAAAAGTGTTTTTCACAGAATAGAAAAAAAGGAATGTTCTATATGAATAACTGAAGCCAACAGTATAACATGGGAAAGTTTTACTTGATATTTTCAGGATCACCAATAGCACTTTTTCCCCTCTCTCTTGGACAAGCTATTGTATTACGCAAGGGCCGTCCTTGTAGCTGGGTTATTGGGAAAGAGAAACACAGAGCGAGGGGACACAAAAAGGGAGTGCAGACTATCCAATGCCAGCTGCACGGTCACTTGACAAATTACCATTCAGCAACCTTTGGGTCCCCAGTGTGTCAGGGGACTGGGGAGAGCTGTGAGGTTTAGAAACTTTATTTTCTTCGTAGTTAATAGAAAAACACTTTGCTGGTTAAGTGTCTAGATAAATATATGAAAGGTGTTGTTTTCATTAGGGTAAGGGCCAGAGTTCAGATTTCTCATCTCTGGGGTAGGTTTGGAGAGTAATGGTCGCAGACTTGTGGCAGGAAAGCAACTTGATCCTCTGAAAGTGTGACATTGTGTAAATGTTGTAGTAGTTCTACCAAAACAAACCTGCAGAATGTGTGCATAAAAATCGCACAAGTGTGGTGCTGAGGCATTACCAAGCAGTTTTGTTTCGTCAGGCTTCTACTTCCTTCATAACTTTTGCTACCTTTGTGCAGCACTGGGCATTTATTTAATCATGGAGTGCAACAAGAACCATCCCCAGAAACACACTCACACACACACACACACACACACACACACACACACACACACACACACACACACACACACACACACATATACATACACACACACACACACACACACACATATACATACACACAAGTATTGCAGAGGACCAGCTGATTTGCTGTAGGATCCTAAAGGAAGTTGACCTGTCCTGTCATATTTCTTTGGAAGGGCCATCAAGATGGACTGTAAATGTGCTGCGAAGTATATGATGCTTGCATTATGATGGTGAAACATGTACATGTTTGTGACATTTTCTGGGTGAGTATTGGACAAGGTAGGACTCTGTAGGTCCCCATTCTATTTTAATTGTGAGCAGCTCCACCTCTCTATGCTAAGGCCATGGAGCCTCAGCAAGATAATCTTTAATAAAGAATGGCTTCACATTTAATCTTGGCCCAGTTCTCATATTTCTTACTTGATATAGTTTTTGGCAAGTAACATTTTAGCGCAGATGTCAGTCTTGCAGTACCACAACAGGTTTGTTAAGTCCAGATTAGGCAAGCTCTAAAGGCCGCAGAGCACGTTTCATTTTCTTCTACTAAGAACGGAAGGTGAAGGTGAAATTCCCTGACTGCTTTAAGCTCTAGCCTTACATATTTTCTACTTTTACATATTAAAAAATAAAATCACTGCTGAATTAACTTTTGCATACTATGATTTAAATGTAACGCCAGCCTTTGGATCATAAAGCTACTGTAGGATATGAATGAAAATAGATATAAAGCATTTACCTCTTTGATGTATTAACGTTTTGAAGATCTTAACCCATATTGTGTATGAATCAGATCCTTAGGAGATATAATGTAAGAACAAGTTCTTGCAGGTCTGAAAACGGTTTTAGGGGCAGGTTTTGCCATGGGGGAGAGAGGAGTTTCAGTTTTACAGCAATGTCAGAGAAACTCCTAAGAAATGCATTTTGCATTTTAACTATTGCAATTATATCAAACAAAAACTGCCAACTCCTCAGGCTCCAGCAATATCTAAATCTGATTCAAAACATATACTATGGCTTACTGTAGATGACTGGGCATGAAGAAAAATATGAGATAGTTTAGAGTGAGACATAAACAATTCAGTGTAATTATGCTGTGCAATTTCAAAATAACTCACTTGCAAAATTACATTGAGAGTTAATTTTATACAGCTGGTCAATGAGTGAGAGTAAATTGCAATAACTCAATAGGCATTTATACCCCTCAGCTATTACAAATAGTTACTTGAGAATCCCGGAGCATTTATTAGTCAATTGAGTTATCAAGAGCCTCTTCAAAATGTAATATACTTCATTTTCAGAATTGGAAATGTGAAACTTCTGGTTTACCTGTAGGTACATGCGTAGCAAGGGAGGGTTTATTATTTTCACAGTGTCGCAGCCTCAATATTACAGTGCACTTAGATCAGAAAATCTACAGCATGAGTCTATTTATGTCAACTTCTTCAACAGTAGTTTGCTCATGTTGACCTGGTCTCCCTTATATGGGTGGTGAATATAGCACAGTTCCGTAGCAGGCAAAATGAAATCCAAGGTGTGAGCAAAACTTCAATCTCATGTCTAGCCTACAGGCAATACATTCTCCTATTCTAATTTTTGCTCCGCTTTACTCTGGCCCTTATGAAGAAAGGGTATGCACCAATACATACATGTGCCAGCTGGATACATAATATTAGGATATCAGCTTTTGCAAGTCATGGGTCTGCCTCTTTCCTTGTGATTGTTGAAAAGGTAAGGGGACTCTGACATAAGAACACATGCATCAGGCAATACCTCCCATCCTTAATTTTATATTACCATGTATTCTGTTCTGGGATGTGGTAAACCAAATGGTGCACATGTGGTTGAATGCAAACTCATTTTCCTCATTTCCTTTATTTCAAAACAGTTATGTGCATATTTTGTGCTCTTTCAACCAACATGCTCCTTTACAGTGGCAATTCGTTTTTATATCTTTAATTCATACAACAGTGGCACTATCTATAAAAGGAGTTATCTATAAATATTAGAATTGAATTCTCTGAAAATAGTTTAAACAAATAACAATTTATATGCATTTGTTTTTCTGCTGTCTATTTAATTTTAGAGGACCTAACTTTATTAAATAGATAGTACAAGCTCTTTATGAAAACTGAAACATTACTAATGCTGTTATTCCACTTAAAGTCAACTATGTTTTAAAAGCAATCAGAATTATATAATGTAACCTACAGCAGACAGAATGCACTCATTACCTTGCAAACAGCAGTGGTGGCTACTTGTTGATGGAGGACTTCCACTAGGCTGCTGGTAAGACACGGCAGTCTGTTCCGATTATAAGAAGCTGAATCATTTACGTAATGACTTTATGTGAAAGTGTGTCTTAGAACTGCTAAGATCCTTTGTCAAATTGAAAGCAGTAAGACCAAATGAAGAGAAAAACTGCCGTTTGTGCTATAAAAACAAAAACAGCAGAGAGAGTGAGAGAGAGGGGGGGAGAGAGAGAGAGAGAGAGAGAGAGAGAGAGAGAGAAAGGGGGGAAAATTCTGTACCCTCAGGGTGTGTGAGCAGAACCACAGGATTGTGCAGACAAGCAGTGATGGTTGAAGGATCTGCCTTTTCATTGTCTTAGGATCACTGATACAATCTGGAAAAGGCTGCGTTGCTTAAAGCTGAGTGAATGACATACGGAGGGCCGGTGCAGAATGAACTCCCCAGTGCCTCCTCCAGTCTAAAGTCTTCCTGTGAAACTGCGCGGGGCAGCTTTCTGCTGTTTCAAATAGCAGCTTCCCCTCTCTCTCTTCCCCCTTCTTCCTTAGACACTCGCTAGTCACAGCCTGCAGCAGTGATCGGACAGCTCTCCTTCTTGCTCGGCTTCAGCCCTCTGAGATACGGCACGGGGCTCTCTGTGGGTTTTCACACCTAAAATGAAAAAGAAAAAAGTTGGCTTATCCGTAATATGTGTTTGAGCCTACCACAAGCAAAGACTCTTTGAAACACTTGGTGGTATTTCTGAAGTGGAGAGAGAGAGACTTTGTGGAAGACAACTTAGAAAAGGGTGGAGAGAAGGAAAAGTAAAAGAGGATCCAGCCGTAATTGTAATTGTGAGTATGGTTTTAAATTTGAATTGAATTTTACCTGTGTATGTAATTTTTAGTTCCCTTTTTGTAACTGGAGTCTGCAGTGTGTTAATTTCCTGTCTGACTGCATTTTTAAGTTTCTAATAGGAAAGTATTGAATGAAGGGGGATTTTATTTTCCAGACTTAGCTGCAATGTTTTTACCTGATGGAAAAGAGCGATATGTATGTATATGCGTCAATCAGCATCAACAAATTATCATGTCAAATGTCTAATGTGTTAGAAATTTAGGTAAAATTATATTTTCTGGCATTTTGTGGCAAGAAGTAGGTTTGTAATGTTAATTAAAATAATAAACTGGGAATGATTCACTTTGATACTGTACACACTGCACTGGTAATTTAGAAGAGAGCTTGTTGTTTCAGGGAAACAAATGTATGTATAATTTTTCAATTAAGTAATTCTTAGTGTACTTTCTAAAATTTAGCAATTGTCAAAGCAATGTTTTTAAGCTAATATTCTCATAGAAAAAAAGAATACTTTGGGAAACTGATACGTTCAGACAGGAGTAAGAAAAAATAAGTGTATTGATTTAACGTATTCAATTCATGGAAAATTTAAGAAAATTAAGTAGGCGGTTTCTTACAGTGTATTTTTATATGTCTGAAATGATAGATTATTAATATATCCATTGTCAATGACTGCACCTAAATTTCACATTATAGATCAGAACATTATTTAAGTAAATATCAGAAGTGTGTCAACAGTACAAGACATATCTCTCACTGTGGGTTTGTTTTGTTTGCTGTAACCCTCATTTCTGTTTTTCTTACAATAGAACAATTGGCACAGGCCTAGGAGCAAACATTACTTGGTAACCTGGCGTCCTAGGCTCCTTCGTTTCTGCACATGCTTATGAAACTCATTAAAAAAATTAAACCAGCTTATCAAGGTCTGCATCAGGAAAAATACACAAAACAGGTGTATTGAGCCTGTCCTTTGGAAAAAAAAGATACATTTGTAAGTATTTGACAGTGTTTTGTAGTGAAGAATATCCCATCACCCAATAAGTTTACATTTTCCATGTACAAGCAAAACACAGTGGTCCCCACTGGAGACCCTTTTCGGCAGGCAGAATAAACAAAACCAACACAGTGAAAGCGGTTGACATCCAATGACATCTGCTACAGAGAGGAATGTACTGGAGAGTCACAGAACACAGACGCTCAGCTCGTCCCTGGCCAACACATTATGAAATAATAGCCTAACGTCCTCACAAAATAATTTTACTACTGAGCGTAACAGTTTAAGTAAATAGTAATAGACAAAAATGTTTAAAATTTGTAATAGGAGTTACTTAAAAATCTTATCAATTTTTGATAAAATTGAATTATATGAACTCTAAATTATAATTCTTACAGTTATGGTGGGAAATTTATATATATACTGGGAGGGATAAAGGAAAACATTTTCAAAGCCCGTGAGAAAAATTAAAGAAAAGATATAAAGAAAGTGAAGTGTCCGTTTACAGGCTCCTCTTCCTTCCTGCGCTCATGCAGTGCAGGGCCGCAGTTTTTCTGCATCCATTCTTTTTTTTCACAATAAGCCTGTTTATCTAATTAACTGATAATGAGTTGCCTGGTTTAGATTGTTTACTCACTGTATTTGTTTTAATAAGGCTTCATTTGAGTGAATTAAGCTCTCCTTGATAAGCTGCCATGCAGGCAGCCCCCCTCGCCGCTGTGTTGTTTGCAGAAGGCCCAATGCTTTCCGTATGTGTGTGCGGCCGAGGTCTTTCAAAGCTGGAAATTGTGTGCGGTGAAAGACACAGAGGGCTAATTGATACTGCCTAACTCTGCTGTTTATTAGAAAGAGACATAGGAAATGGAACCCCAAAGCCCATTCTGAGTGATTAGCGAGGTGAGTTGTTTACTAAATACGGAGGGTGTTATTCTGTTAACACGCCGCTGTTTGTCTCTGGAATATGTTGCAGAAAGAGGAGGAAATGAGGGCTGAGCTTTTTCACATAATCTTTGCAGTCCCCGCTCAGGGACACTTATTTACCTGTTTGTGGGTAATTGATCATTTATTTGACTTTTAAATAGGCTAATGAGAAAGCTGTTGAGCTGACACCACAGGACAGAATTGCAGTTGACATTAAATTTAACACATCTCAAGTTAATAATGATCATCTGTGTTGTATTTGTGGTGCAGTGAATAATAATACAATTAAATTAACACTATAAAATTTTGCTTTGAAACTTTTTCATGTCTGCATCTACATTTAGTTGACCAGTCTAGCTTTTAAAGTAAAATGCCACTATTGATCTTTTCTGTGGTCATGGAAACCGCTTTACACTATTAATGATATAATTAAGATGTGTTTCAATGCACTTGCACAATACATGGTAAAGATACTGTGTTAGTGTGGCATTATGGTGTTATTTAATATTTAATATACAATGGCCTATTTTATGTATAATATTTTACAAGAGACAACATTTTCTTGTAAACCTGGAGTTGTCTGACTATTGCATTGCAAATTTTTATGCTACAAAACCATATATCCACACAAGGCAGGAAAGTTGTTTTTGTAGTTTAATATGTTATTTGTTGCTTAATTTCTCCTATTTCAATGAGTGGCTCTGCGGTAGGGAGAATGTGATAAAATGTGTACCTTAAATCTTGTTTGATGGGCCCTCAAAGTGAGCTTGCCTTCTGGAAATAATTTTGAGGGTTGAAGAGCACAGTATTAACAGATTTAATGTAGCTATTCAGTGGATTGCTGGAGCACCATGTCAGATTTAACAAAATGAGAGAGACAAATTGCACATCAACAAACCTCACATCTGTGAAAAATTACACTTTTAATTAAAGAAAAGTGAAAATTTGAAACTGCTGTCCTCTTTTCTCTGTTTCGTTTATATCAGTTTTAATTGAACTATATGTTAGAAGAATGGGGTTTTGCTGAGGACTGTTTGAAATTTCACACAAAATGCTTAATGCTAGCTATTTGTATAAATAAAGGGAATTCCAAATTTGTGTTAATAAATATGTGAAAAGGGAGGCAGCAGAGATGCATATTCAGTATAATGTAGATATAAGCACTTTAATCTACTTCTAATGAATTTGGCTGATTTTTTTTCTCAACAAATGGTTCGGTCGTAATGTAACATGACCCACGCGAGAAATCAGAAACACAGAGAGGCATTCGTATTTCTGTCATACGCCCATTGTGCTGTGTGGAGAAAGAAAAGTCATCAGTACGGTTTTTGTTGTTCATTTGGATCTCCACGTAACAGAGACACGAGTGAAGTGTAGCGTTTTGTAAACTGCGACCGATTCCTCTCACATCTGTGTCCAATTGTTGTCTGCATTCACATTCTTTGTGAGTAGATTTATTTTTCCTGGGCCACCATGTGGACTCAGCTGACCAGCTTAAGTGGGGATTAGTTGTTTTAAAGTTATTTTGATTAAAGCATTGTTTTTTAAACTTAGTAACATACAGCACATGGCTTGCATGATCTATAAAACTCAGAGGAATATGTGCTGTATGCCCTATAAAATTACAATGCCATAAACCATGGGTGAAGGAGACTAGTAGAGGGTGGAAGCTGAGCTATTACAAATTTCTTTGAAAGATACACTTGCTGTGTTCATCTTTGTGCAATTCATTCTGGTCATGTCTGAATTGTTAATTTTTCATATCATTTATTGGTTATGAAAGATCCTATAAGTATTTATAAGCAACATAGTGCTCTAAAGAAAATTAATACATTTCAGTAAAGCAAGGAAGATGTAAAAAAGTCATACACACATGTATATGCTGAGAAAAAAAATATGTAGATCTTCATTAATTGGTATACCTCAAACATGTTTCATGATTAATCTCAGGTATGCTTTGTTTTAAAAATAAAAATGATCATACAGGTAAATAACTGCTCTCGGCCATCAGTCTGAAGGCTTGTAGACTACCAGCATACTGAGCTCATAAATGTTAAAAGCCTGGCTGAGTTTTCTAACGGAGATGTGCACTTCTTAGAATAAGTAAAGCGAAACAATGAGCAAGTAGGAGCGAGTGAAGAGTGTTTTGCTTCCCTCCTGATGACACTTTGAATGCTTCATCTCACCTGGCTTTGTTCTGCCACCATCAAAGAGCTGAGCTGGTTCAGGTTGAATAGAAATGCACATCAAAGATGCTGAATGCAGTTTTTTCAAACAATAAATATTTAGTAGTGCAGAAGAAAGGGCTTGTTTTTTTGCTTTTAAATCCAATATTCAACAAGGTATGTATCACCTTCGGGTTGCTTGTGGAAAGACCAAAACATTTGCAGTTTTCAATTCACAGGCTGTCATTGCTGGGCACAGTGTATGCTGAGCAGCAAACGGCACTGTCACGCTTTCCTTTAATGTGACAGTGCAAAATATGCATCCACTACTTTAATAGGTTATGTGTGTATTTTGCATTTATTGTAACCCTCCAAAAAATGTACATGTACAGTAGTTTTAAAAGAATATCAATTGTTTGTATGTTTTTAAACAATGACATGTACTATACATAGGAACTCTGTACAGAAAATAAATAGGAAAAATTGTATGTTAAGATGGCTATGGGTAGATGAGGGAGTAAGAATGGATTAATCGTTTTTTCTGAGGTCTTCACAATATTCATGAAGGCTTTACCGTGGTGCAAAGTGCAGAACCTTCAAAAAAAACCCCACATAAGACCAAATGTCTCATGTTACCTAGGAGCCAGAAACAATTAAAAATTCATGCAGGGATTTGCAGACTTTTGAAAATGTTTGGTGAACAGGGCTCTTGTGAAAATCATTTCTTTCTTAAAGTGTTGTGTTTGTGTGTCAGTGTGTATTGTTTTAGTAAATTGTTGGTGTTGTAATAATTTTCCTTAGAATGTGAACTAATCGGCATCAGAAGTGATGCACAGATCGGGGCTGGACAGCAAAACAGTAACTGTCAGGTGAAAAGAGTAATAGCGGCATTTGTGCCATCATAAGAACCATATGTGGTTCCATATGTTTACCGTGTTCTCATTTCCATTCTCTCTTATAGTCAGGGATGCTCTTGCCGCTCACTTGGGTCTGTAAGCTGGCTGTCTCCAGATGCGCCCTCTCTTTCCTCTCAGACCCCACTGGCGTCCTTTAAGCTGCCCCCCTCATATCCCCAGGCTAACACAGGCCTGTGGGACACTGCACCCGCCATCATTTAGAGACTGTCAGTGCACTGGGATTGGGGGGAGAAGTGAGCGGAGATATATTTCAGATAGCGTCAACCCGTGGATGAAAGATCCGCCCGAAGACGCTGGGGGTGTCATGCTCGACTCCCTTCTGTTCAACAAGTTCATTTTCCAGCAGCTAGCTACCTTCACCAGGCACCCCCTTTACCGCCACCATTACCACCACCACCTCCCCCTTTCCTGCTTACCTTGGCTAAGCCGCTTTGCATGTTGATTGGGGGAGGGCTAATCCAGTTTGCAGCTGTCGTAGGCCAATGATGAATCACCTTCCCGTCATTTGGCTGCTCTCCCCTCACTCGGGGAGGAGGGAAGACCTGAAGGAGGAAACAACAGTGGAGGGTTTAACCCAGAGACAATGTGCCTCTCTGTTCCCCAGGTCTCCCCTCTCTTCATTCTGCTAGGGGAACAACAATAATGTTTTCTCAGACAATGTCTATTGTGTCACGGATGGGTCTGGACAGTGACACCGAGCTGAAATAACAAGGAGTAATATTGTTTTCTGCTTGGCAGGTGAAAAAAAGCACAGACTGATTCAGATGATTCTGGTCCACCCAGTTCCAGGTAAGGGAGCTTCGTCTGGTGTACTGCCAGTAGCATCGTTCAGATGCAAGAGTGTCATTCAGCAACATGAACTGTGATTGCTTAGTGTTAGTCACCTGCACTCAGTTCAGACATGGAACCAAAGGGAAACAAAACAGTGGCTTTGCTAGACTTAATGTCATTGTAGTAAATTACCTTGTGCTAGGGGTAACTGCTGTAATTTACAGTTATATTTCAGTTTCACAGATGATACTACATTTATCCTGGAATTTGGAAAAAAATATTTGGCAAAAAGTTAGAAAACACTTCCTCAGGATGAATATTGTGAAAATAAGCTGTAAAAATCTGTAGTTAAACTTGATGACTATAGGTGAGATTTCAGTTTTTCTCTCTGCTTAAGTCAAATCTGTGAGAGTATGGAGACTTGCAGAGTTTTGTAAGTCCAAACTGAATTTAATTTAAGAAAGTATGTTTTGACATTTGATACTGCAGATTAACTTTGGAGTGTCCAGTTAGCCGTATCATAGCACAGCAAAAAAAAAAAAAAAAAAGATTTATTTTTTTTATCTGATCTGACTGTGTTTCTTCATAAAGAAAAATATAATATTTACTCTAAAATGCTTTTTTAAACACTTTACTTAATTGATAACAGAAAAGGTTTGACTTTTTCCATCTAATTGAAACAGCAAGCATGATAATGCACAGAACTGCATTTTCTCCTTATTTCATTAGCACAATAATGCACGTAGGGCTGTAACAATGACAAATGTGTGTTTGAATTTGTGGGTCTGCCTTCAGTATACATTGGCCTGATCTCTTTTCCATTTGCTATGCATAATAAAATCCAGAAAGCACACTATGAGAAGATAAAATAATGTTTTCAATGGAGTGGGCTTCAGTATAAACAGAGAAACAATTAAGGAGGTTGCCAGTGCAAACAAATGCCTTGTGAATTCCTCATTCCTCGTTACTGAAGCATGAGCTCTGACAATTACATCAGTCTCTCTGTTTTTAACAGCCACACTGCAATCCTGATTTCAATACCAAACAAGCAAGGATTTCAATTTAGCTGAAAGATTTTTGATGATAAATATAGAGTGGTTTGCATGACAAATTTGACACCTTTGAGTTTCTAATTTAACCCCTGATATTAATGTATCACAGAAATTGTTTCATTTTCAGTGTTTCTTGTTTTTATGTGTTAAATATAAAACCCAGCTTCCTAAATAAACTGGTGGAAATGGCATCAAACCTGGACATGCAATACTTTGTACACTGGATTTTATTACATCTGGAAAGTTATCAGGCACTAAGGGTTTTATGATTACTTTATTGTGTTACTTTCACCCTCTCTGGAATGGTGTAACCTTTTTTACACATACTTCAGAGCAAATAGTTTTTCTTGTTTTTCTTTGAACACTGCTGTTTTAGTTTATTTTTTAACCCTCCAATTTCAGTGATTTATTCTCCTGTGTGTACCCTGCATGCTGTTTCTTTATATTGCCTAGTGGTTCTAAATGCCAAAGGTGCCATTAAAATAGCACAAATGCTACTGTTGCCTATTAGTTGTCTGTATTACCTTTGTATCAAAGTGCAGATAATGTTCCCCCTCCCCGCTCCTCCCTTAATGGTTTTGAAGAGAAATGTGAAATTGTCTGTACTTTACATCAGGTCTATGGAAATGCAGGATCTAGCCAGTCCGCACAGCCGAGTAAGTGGAAGCAGCGAATCCCCGAATGGTCCAAACCTTGACAACTCACATATCAATAACAATTCCATGACACCAAATGGCACTGAAGGTACGTCTTCCTGGGCATTCTTTCTCATCTGTTTTAATTATCATTTGAAATATATATGTGGTGGTCTGATTTATTTTAAATCAGCAGTTTGTGTAGTTTTTGGTGCAACATAAATTTAAACTCATTTGTGCTGTTGTCAAATATTTAATCATAAAGAAACAGTCAGTGCTACATTTATCTAAGTTTTTTTTCATAGG
This sequence comes from Albula goreensis, assembly GCA_022829145.1. Classification (NCBI taxonomy): domain Eukaryota; kingdom Metazoa; phylum Chordata; class Actinopteri; order Albuliformes; family Albulidae; genus Albula; species Albula goreensis. The sequence continues at coordinate 16,520,073 of CM040756.1, forward strand.
AAAAATGAGCAATTTGCAGAAATGAAGATCAAGTTAGTTTAGCTAAAACATTTCACCCTTGATCCACAGAGATTTTTTGTCTTAACTGTGAAAGATTTCGAAAGTTTATAAAAGTAACTAGTGGAATTACACATTTGAAATTTTAAAAACACATTTCAGATGAGACACATTTACACATTGTTTATTAAACCAGCTATGGGGATTTCTGAGGTGCTTGTAGTCCTAAAAATGTAACCTGAATATGTTTTTTCTCCCAAATATATATTTGGCATGTAACATTAACTTGAGCAGTCTGATATAACGTATTCGTTAGGTAAAAAAAAATTGAAACAGTAAACTAATGGTGCAGATTGTCATTCTCCTTTGCCATTCTTTTTTCCTTTAGGTGATAACATCACTATGCTTACCACAGCTGACTGGTTGTTAAGTTCTAGTTCACAGACCGCTGCAGGTTTGTGCAGTTCTGGTGATACAATGAAAGGACAATACTTGGTGTTTTTTATTATTATTATTATTATTATTACTGAGAGGTTTTATGTCAAACAGTAGACAATTTCCAAAAAAAGGATTTGAATGAGAATTTAGCACACATTTTCTTTTTTAAATACATGTACTTGGCATATTATATATAAATAAAATGAATCAGTTTTTCCCAAATAATACTTTTTCTGATTATTTGTCCTGTATATGTTTATGGAATTACAATGAATTCCTTTTTTAATCAGTGACAACAAAATTGCTTCAACTATTGTGCCTTTCATTATAAGGATATTATTTTGCCATTAATTGTTGTGTGATGTTGAATATGTGAAAGCATGGTTTGAGATTGGTTGGCAGCGACTCCATTGTCAATGAATGATTCAGATGTGGGCACGCGTATGTGCTTTCAGATTTGATGTATTGCTGTATCTTGAAGTCACATTGGGTATTTGTGGTATGCAGACTTGAGAGCTCTAGTTTGTGCATGTTCTGTACCACTGTATTCCTGATCTAGTCAAAGAGAAATGTTGGTGTGTTTTCAAAAGTTTGACTACATTGCTTTTTACATCAACATGTGTTTCTCAGCACAGTGAGCAGAGTAGAAACATGTTAAACATGACAGCGAATGGCTTCTTCTACCATGAGGGATTTCAATGGGCATGACTCCATACCCACATTGTGAATTTGTTCTCAGACAGATCCCTCTCCTGAGGTGAAATGGATTTATTTCAAAGATACCAAGTTGTCAGACAGCTGTAAACATGTCTCTGTCCTTTCATCCTTTTAGTTCCAGCAGCCATGGCTTACTGTAAAAAAACTGACGTGTGGTGTACACTGTTGTAGCAGTTTAATTGTGTTGCAAATTAATGCACACATTGAGACATCTTTTAAATGATTCTGACCCTTTTTACCTATTTTTTCCTGATGCTACCTATAAACCTGCGGTAAGCAATCAAATAATAACACTTATTAGTTTTAATGAAATGTGATTGGGAAATAATGCGGTAATGTCGCCATTTACATAAGTCAAATGCCTTGAGGCAATGGGTTTAGCTAAATTGTTATTCCTGTTATTTCATTTGTGCATTGAAACAATGTTCACACGTTGGAAACAAATCTGTCAAACAAGTTTTATCCCATAATTTATGTTTGTAATCGTTATCTCATTGTAGATGAACAGACTTATAAGAGACAAACACACAAGAGCTGAAAAGGGAGGATTTCCATCACCACTTCAGTGTTCTAAAAATGCATAAAATATTAATGCAAGAATTTTTTTGTATATGGATTTTATATATGGATACAGGAATAAAATAATAGAGTACTGGTAATACTAAGTATGTTCTCAGCTAAGCAATTAATCTTTTACATTTCCTCTCAATTTACCCATATGTGCTGCTTGAGACGAATCCTTCATTGCTTAAAATTCTTGTACTGGTGTTCGTAACTGATTTTCAGAGTAAACTCACTGAAGTAAATTTATGATGTGGCATTATCCCTCCATTGTTCTAATACATGCATTATATGTGTGCAATGATTACATTTCATCTGTAAAAATTTGGGGAAACTTTTTTGAAATAGGAATAAAATGTGAAAAAGCCAATTAAAGCACTCACTTTGTGATGGCGGGTGAGTGTTTGGGTATGTTGGTGACGATGTGGCCTCTTTTTGTTTGTAGTTAAAACAGAGCCAATGAGCAGCAGTGAGATAGCCACCTCGGCAGCCGACGGGTCTCTAGACAGCTTCTCAGGATCAGGTGAGGGGGGAGGGGCCCCACGCCGCTTCTCACAGCTGCAGAATTGATTAGCAGGAGATGGGCTCAGAGATCCTGCACTGATAAGCAGGGGCCCAGGAAGTGTCCCTGTAGCTAAAGCACCAATAGAGAGAGAGGGAGAGAGAAAAGGAGAGAGAGAGTGCAAGAGAAGAAGAAGAGACACTCTCTCTGTTCCCATGCCAACTCGGCTGAATTATGATCTGAAATAATATGAGACAGGTCTCACCGGTCCAGTGACATGGCATCCCCCTAGCCTTCACACTGTATTTTTTGAGTGTGCGTGTTTTTGTGATTCTTACAAAAGATTACCCAGCTTTCCGACCACACCTCTGAAATACAAAAAAATGTAAAAGCAGATGACAGGATTTAATGCTTCTTTTGAAAATAGTGTAATAATCACCAATGAGTATAGTTATACACAGGAAAACAAAATTTTATTCAATTATTTTACTTTCTACCTTACACCGCATCCGATTCAAAGCAAATTTGCTTAATTTCAATTCATATTGACTGAAGGCCATAATCTGTGAATGTTAACCAGACTTTAATCAGGGGTGGGCATTCTCTTTTTAACAATATTAATGAGAATTAGTAATTTAAACCACCTTTATACTCCGGGAAAGGAAAGCCTTGCTCTAACCAGAAGGCCAAATGTCTGTTCCAGACACAGGTGCTGATGTGTTGGGAAAAGTGTTCAATATCAATAATGTGTCTCAGGGCAAACAGCATACTGGGCTCCTGAAAGAGAAGTAAATCCTTACTTTATGTGTCATGTCCAATTTAACATATGCTGCCGAGCTGACTCACCCATCCTCAATGAGCCTGAACCCAAAGTATACTTACTTTTTCACATTTTACAGAGTTTCTCAGCTCAGTGATATTATGTCAAACACTCCCCATCATGGTGAAATGTCCTCCCAACATGCTGCTCTCTGCATTGTATTTCATGTTTATTTAACACATTTATGTATTTAATGTAGTGCATTCTTTTAATGAGGAAAACACTGAATAGCCTCTGTATCTGATATCTTGGGGGGAAATCATGTCACTATCAATAAAAGAGTCAGAGTAAATGTTGTTGTTGACGTTATGCACAGCTTATCATAATTTTCGTATAAACCAAAAGATAAACTTGTGAATTTAAAGTAGCCATTCTTGGTTCATTGTTTAAGCAGTGTTAAATAAAAAAAAAATAAATACTAAAAATAAGAATTCCTAAGTGTAGTAGAGATAAAGGGCAAAGGTAAGTGATGGAATGGCCTCTGACTTAACATATGTTTTATTTAGCATTTTTCATTAAAAAAATATTCTGTTGTTATAATAGCTATTGTTATTTTTTGATCTTCTCAGAGCTTCATAGCAACCATTTATGTATTCATGAGGCTTCTAACTCAGTAAATGAGGTTACATTTTACAGTAGTTGATGTGTTTCCAAATGAAAGTGGCCTTCCAATGTGTTATTAGTGGTGAGAACCATAATGATAACACTTTGTGTTTGATAATGTTAAAATAGCTACCTGTAATCAGTGCTGTCACTTTCATAGGACTGGTGTCTCTGAGGCTTAGAGGAACAAGGCCACAGGCTCAGTGATGAATCACCCTTCCCCTTGTGCATTTTCATCTGTGGTTTCCATGACACTTTCAAGTATCAGAGGAGATACAAAGTCAGCAGAAAAATGAATGTTTTACCTGATTATTTTACTTCATTATTGCTCTTAGTTTTTTAACCTAAAGTAAGGTTACAGAAATAAATAGAGTAATGCAATGTAATTGCTGTTTCCTTGGAATCCAGAAGTTCTGTTGGCAAAAAATAATATTTACCTTATTTTTTAATGTTTAAATATGTGCTTGCCTTTTTTTCTTTTTACTCTCCTCAGCTATTGGAACTAGTGGCTTCAGCCCAAGACAAACTCACCAGTTCTCTCCACAGATTTATCCTTCCAAGTAAGACTTCTTTTATTTTTCTTTAAGAAAATAAGCATCATCCGAATTCATTTGGAGCTCTAATTAGATCCTTGTGTAGGATCTGGATTTTTTGACCAGCTTTGTTTGTGTGGATGTCTGCAGCTCGCATATTCAAAATCTGTTGTAATTATTATCTTGCAAAAATTTCCTTTGTGATTTATTATTCTTTTGCAATGTATATCAGCGATTTGATTGCAATCCTTTTTTAACAGGCTTGGCCCTGTATTCCTGTATTTTTGATCAAGTAGCATAATCACAATTAATTTGTCAGTTAGCAAACTTGAGTGTCACGGTATAATGGTAAAATGAGTCTGTGTATGTGTGTGTGTGTTTTTTTAACTCTCTTTCTCATTTTCTATTTTTAAAATAGCAGACCTTATCCACATATTCTTCCTACTCCTTCATCCCAAAATATGGCTGCATATGGGCAGACGCAGTACACCACAGGAATGCAGCAGGCCGCAGCGTATGCGACTTACCCTCAGCCAGGGCAGCCCTACGGAATTCCAGCCTATGGTAATTACACAAGAGGAGGAAGATACCCCTCATTTTTATGCTATTAATAATGATGTATATACAGAATTTTGGCACATTTACAGTGCTGCTTTAAACTACCAGAAGCTCATTGCACGTGTCAGGCCAGCCTCAGAACCTCTTTACCTAATCTTAGTTTTCATTTCATACTATATATACTTATTGAACTAATTTCTACCCCCATCACTTGGGTTCAAAGCACATTGTGGAAAGTATTCCTCCTCAAAAAACCTGTAAAAAAAGAACACATGCTATTTCCATGGTTTGTATATCCTTACGGTTGTTGTGAAGATTTATGTGCATGGCAACTTGAGAAATACTTGTGCCATTGCTCTGGTTTATGTTCCTGTCTGAGAGACAGCACTAAAGCAAGGATTCCTCAGTCCTGTAACTTCTGCAGACTCTTTAGTTGCAGTGATGGCACCGCCCATTGCCTCTTAGCTTATTCATTTCCACCATAGCAACAGTGTGGTGGGGTCATGACCTGGAATGGCATGATACTAATGACATTTCAGAGACCAGCACTTCTGCTGACCACTCCATCTGAGTGTTCCCCACACAAGAGCTCAAATAGTGAGGTCCGTGTGGAAGGAAAGAAATAATCAGAGGATGTTTAAACTGCACGATTAAGTGCCTTTCTATAAGCATATCCCTAAAGTGATTTTTTTCAGCTTGGAACAGAGTGTTCTTTTCTCCCACCTGAGTTTCAGTTGACTTTGGTATTACAAAAAAAAGTCAGAAACCCTACACTACCCTGAACCTTTGTGTTCCACCTGCATTATGTAAGTCCACAAATAAATATGCTACACAGACAGATTTTGAAGATTGCAGATATACTTCTCATCAAAATGTCGAATTTTACAGCAACTGTAAAAGGTAAGCACATAAGCAGAATATAAGTTTTGTATTTAATAGCAGCAATGAAGATAATTTATCTATTGAAATGTATTTTTACAACAACTCCAAAGTCCTTCAGAGACATTAATTTCATGTAGATGTTAAGAAGGACTGTATTACTGGGGAATATATAGAAAAACTAGAAATATTTTAAAACAAGTTGTTTGGTCTATTTTTTCTTTATTTCTTGTAGTTGCATGAATTTTGGGACAAAGGTTGAAAGCTGTGCATCATACAGATCTGGTATCACTAACTGATTTAGGTCCATTGTGGGCAGGCATCAAGACAGAGGGTGGGCTCTCACAATCCCAGTCCCCGGGACAGGCGGGATTTTTGAGCTACAGCTCCAGCTTCTCCACACCCCAGACGGGACAGGCTCCCTACAGCTACCAGATGCAAGGTCAGGATCACTCCTCTCTGTAGCAAGTGGCGAAACAGAAACACGTTTTCTCTCAGTCTCCTTCAAAGAAAAACAATTAATGACATGCACAGACTGCTCCATAACATCCTCAACCAGATGGCTGTAGCTAGCAGACAGTTATACACAGTCAATATAATGTTACCGTTTCACAGGAATCAACACAGACTGAGGGGAGGAGGAATAATGGTGTGCGTTTAAAAATGAATGCCCATTTCCTTTACTGTTCTTGTGTTCTGGCTGACCATGGATTATGGTGTTTTGTTTTCATGCTTGCACATGTTGAGAAAATGTGAGAAACACCAGAAAATTGTCCGTTTACAAGCTATTGTATTGGATTGAAGGCAGAGCAGACTAAATAATATGTCTAATTTTGGGTGTCCCAGCATTTGGCAACTTCACCAGTTTAAGTAGCATTGGGTGCTAACTTCTGTTGTTCCTCGCACTTATAGTACGGCTTTGTGTTACAGAGAATAATGTGTGACAGTAGAAACTTCCCCACATGTTTTTGAAAATTCCCCAGAGCATCCCACAATAAATAATATAGTGCAGCAGCAGATGTGCGTGTGCAAACAACTTTTCCATGGTTCTTAGAGAAACAGTCGCCACCACCGTTGTAGCTTTCTGTTGCCTGTTGTATAGTGCTGATGTTGAACCGTTACTCCCCCCATACCAAGATGCTTTAAGTCATGATGACAGCATTATGTGCCCATTTGTCTTCTGAGGGCTGTTTTCCCCCTGTTAGCTGCTCCCATCCACCATGACAGTCACTGCGCCAGAAGATGTGCTTTTTAATGCCCCCTGCTGCGATTAACACGTTAACAATTGACTGACAAGTCAAGAGACAGATGACCAGCAGTGCATTAACTGGGTCAGACCAGGTTCCCATTATTGTAGCTCTTGTGCCTTATTGATTGGAGACTCCTGGAGATTGCCAGGGAGGAATGGCACAAGAATGAGCACTAAGGCTGCAGCAGATCCCCTCACCATCCGATACTACCCCAGTCCTAGGAACTGCTATTCCTGCCAGTCTGTTCCCAGCTGTCAAAGGAAATACAATTAGATTAATGTTTTTACACTTTGCTTCCATGTCTAATGACATGGGGCTTTGGTGGGGCACTAAACCGATGATACAGAAGTGCATGGGACAAAGGGTTTTTTTGTTAACTTTTACTCTTGTGTGTGTACATATTGTTTCTTCAAACAGATGTGTTTTAGTCATAACTGAATGAAAAAGGAAACTTTATAAGCCTGTTACCAAATAGTGCCCCCCTCATTATTGGCTTGATGATAAAAATTCAAGTTAAATTAATTCTAGCTATGGATGCTATGTGATAAGCTATATGTTCATATTTAAAAAAATTTTTAAGAATCAAATTTGTAATAATGTTATACTTTAAGATTTCTGAAAAAGCTTGAAGAGGTTGATGTAATTAAAAATGATCACTTGTATTTGCTTAACATGTAGTCATTGGGAAAATAATTGGGATTCACCCTCTTCACACTCATTGAACGTGAGAGAGGTTGGAGTCTGGGTTTTTAAAAGAAGCCCATCTGGACTTCATAGCATATTCCCAGGAGATGCAGACTAACTTCTGCTGCAAATATTGTGCACTGATGATAGACATAGCCCATGGCAAGAAGACTGATCATGCAAAGCAAATGGACCCCCAATTGGCCAGCCATAAGGCAGGCTGCGTCTGGTCTTGAACGTACAAACTGGGGCTGCAAAAAAGAAAGAGAGAAAAAGAAAAGTACCCCTGGGAACCACAAAGTGTCCCCCAGCATGGGCTCATTCTTCAAGTGCTAGCGGAGGTCTCTTCCCTTTTATGTGTGTCCTCGCTCTCCACCGAAGGGACCTTTGCCCTGCAAGTTGGAGCTTTTATCACTTTTTTTGAACTGTGCATTAACCTAATTTGTTGTACAATGGGGGTTTATACTTTTGCTTGGCATGCACTAGCAAACCCTACAGATTCACAGCTTTGGAATCTGAATTCTTCAAGAAAAAAATGGTAGCTGAGTTTTTAAACGCATATGTTTTAAACCGCCATGCAGAGGAGAATCGCTTAAATAAATAAGAAAGCCCTTTAATCTCTCGGCATCTCATTTGATAAAAGTGTTTAGCTAAAGCTGCCGCAGCCAAGCTGGGCCACACAGCTGGCTCACAATGAAGCTGGTTCACGTTGGTTACGGTCTGGGGGGCCTGCCCTGATGGAAGTGATGACCAGAGGATGAAAGGCTCTCGTTCTGTTTGCTTCCCTGAACAAAGGTGTAATTACGCTTTTCTGTAAGCGCAGTAAATGAATCTCTTGTGCATTTCCATATGAGGGTCAGTGCTAACTGTAAGAAGGACTTTCAGATAATACAGCTCCTGGTGCTCTTGAATACGTTTTTTTTTCTTTTCTTCTCTCTTTTCTTCTCTTTTGAAATGTGTAACTTCAGACAGCGTATGTCCTAATTTCAATATACACTATACAAAAGTAAAACTGAATCAGAATTACTTGACATCAAACATTTCTCATTTTCAAAGAACGATCTAGCAGAAGTAGCACAGAATAAAAATATAAACATATATATGCTGAGATTTCTTATGAAGGGTCCTGAAAACATTACTTGTATATTTTGGAAATTAATTATCATTAATGAAGTTGTTAAAGTACAACTTGAAGTAACAAGGAAACATTTTGTGATTTGCTAAATGTAAATCCCAAAATATACTTCAGTTATGTTCTGAGCATGATGGTGTCGTAAGCTGAATTAATGATTGGAATACTTTCATTAACCATTACTGATGTGATAAATGTGATTACCTCTAGAATAGGAAATGAAAATTACAACACAGCCTAACAAAATGAATGTGTTAGCCTTGGAATAGACAGGTAAGGACAATTAAATATTCTGGGTTTTTTTCATCAAACATCCAGACAATGTTTGTGAAGGCCTCAGCTGTCTGTTGTGTTCACTGATGTGAGAGTACAGGTGGAGGGTGAAAGATCTCTGAAAGAAGCAGGACTCATTTCAACTTCTAGGGATTGCATGCCCTCCAGGCACACTCTCTCTCTGCCTTTCTCTCAGACCTTATAATTCATGTCATGTATATTATTAAGTCATTAGATGTTATCACCATTTGATTGATTTAATGACTCAAAGGTGCCTCTTTTGAGCCGCCCAGCTCAATGAAGAGTAGACAGACATGCATATTCATTGTACAGGATGTCAGGAAGAAGGACTGCCCCCTCCACCCCCTCCTTAGTTCCTCTAATACAACAGTAGCACTGTTCCCATTATTGTGAGGACAGCAGTGCCTATGAGCCCAGGGCCCACCTCTCCCTCCCAGGACCAATCACTGATTGGAAAGGCAGAGAAGAGAGATAAGACTTGTGTTCCTAAAGAAGCCTTTTGTAAACTTTTAAGAGAAAAAAGATTCTTCAAAAGAAATTGTTTTTTTTTATTTTCCTTTTAAATACATTTCTTTTTAAATAAATTCAACTGCGTCAGCACTTTGACTAAACTATGAACTGACTCTAATATGTTATGCAGTAATTCAAGTTCAGTCACTGGTTTTAAGCCTCTAGGATTTGTTATATTTTCTTGTAATCATTGTGAAAACACAGTGAAAATATGATTATATGTTGGTTTTTCCAGGCGGCAGTTTCACAACAACATCAGGACTGTATGCAGGAAGCAATTCTCTGACAAATTCTACTGGATTCAACAGTACACAACAGGTAATATTTGTCTTCTTTCATTTCCCTGAGTGTGACATTTGTTGGCTGTATTTACAAACACTGCAATCATACTATCTGTGTGCCGATACTGCATTTTAAATGAACAGATACATTACGGGTTGTGTCTGTGTCTGGAAACACTTACGTGTCCATGTGGCCATTTACATATTACCCACATTTCATGAATCTCATAACATGTTTTGACTAATGTAGACATGGATTATCTAGTTCTGCCTGCACATCTGTAATCATGCCATGGGGGGAAAAAAGCGAAAGGGGTCGCAGTCCAGATGCAAGAGAAAGTTAGACATGTGTTTGCATTTATGTTTTGGAATCTCTACTGTAAAGTAGCAACATTTTAAAGCAAGGGTAATCTCATGTTACTTTTCCCCCCTTGTTTTCTTGCAGGAGTATCCTTCTTACCCAGCCTTTGGCCAAGGTCAATATGCACAGTATTACAACAGCTCACCGTACACTTCCCCATACATGACGAGTAACAACACCAGTCCCTCAACTCCCTCCACAACTGCCACATACACCCTGCAAGAGCCCCCCTCTGGCATCACCAGCCAAGCACTCACAGACCCCCCTGCAGGTAAAGCTATGACCCACCGCTCTCACCTTCTCTCACACCTTCCTCTTTTGATGAGGAGAATATGTGTGCAAGACATTCAGCTTTTCTGGATTTATCACTGGGAGTTACTGAAGCATAAGCATTGTATATAGTAAACCTAGAAGGCCTTATGCATTTTCTTGTGCTCATTCCTGTCAATGACAGTAGTGCCTGTTGTGTATTACAATACATCTGTCTCCTCTTCATACATTTTCATCCAGTGTCATTTAGCCCTCTCAGGCTTTGTGCAACATTTATGTAAAATCAAGAGCAGCGTGTATGTGTGTGTGTGTGTGTGTGTGCGTGCGTGTGTGTGTGTGTGTGTGTGTGTGTGTGTGTGTGTGTGTGTGTGTGTGAGTGTGTGTGTGTGTGTGTGTGTGCGTGTGTGTGTGTGTGTGTGTGTGTGTGTGTGTGTGTGTGTGTGTGTGTGTGTGTGTGTGTGTGTGTGTGGTGTTACCATTCTACAGATGCATTTATTTTGCAAGCATGTTGTTGGGCTGTTGGGTTTCTGTTGGCTTGTGGGTCCCCTTGCTCTAGTAAAGCTTTATAGCATGTCCAGATTATGTGGATGCCATCAGCAAATGGAACAGCTGCAGAAGTGTAGCTAATATTGGAATACAAGTCAGTTCAAGTACCAATAAAATTGTTTTTGAAATAGGACAGCCGAGTAAGATCCTATAATTGTATGTTGCTGCATCTGAAGGTAGTGATTGACTGATATTTGTTGATCGGTGAGTTTTCATCATGAGCCAGATTAAACGATGTTGGCTTTAGTGTCAAACCACTTTAGTGTTATAAAGGCTGCAATGCTGGTTTGTTCTTAGATTCAAAAGTGGAGGACTGTCAATACGATCCAGCTCGACAAATGTATCTCATCTTCCACAGAATCATTGGAAGACTAATGTCATTAAAATGTATTTACAGTAATTGCATTACAACCACTTATCAGAATCATATTGAGCAAGTTGTGTGGCTTGTATATGAAAACACTAAGATTTCATGCAATGCAGAATGACTATTTATCATATCTGTTCACTCAACGAAACACTTCTTTGTATACCGTGGAGGCTCTGCTGGGAGATAAGTGAAAGCAACTGAGTTACTTGGCTTGCAATACAAGGCATACCAAAGCTACCACCGGCTTACGCACTACCCATGTCCCTGCTAACGGATTAAAATGGGACAGCTACCTGGAAATTCTGATGGGCATGTGTCAGCTTAGACCTGGCGCTACCTGTACTGTTTCTACACATCTTTGGGGCTCTTACACTCTACAAAAAGTAAATCAGCTAAACAGTTGTTGAATATATTTGATAATAAATTGTATTCAGTGTTCTTGTGAAGAGGGGCTAACCCTGTCAATCAGTTATGTTTTCTTTTCCTCTCTTGAACGCCTGCGTGATATGGAAGCAGTTAGACACATAAGCAAAACGTGCCTAAAATGGAGGCTTTTGTTTCTTTGCCTTTTTTATCACTTCTCTATGATACGCTTGTTCCAACCACATTGAAAATAAATGACTTCTTAAACTGTCAAATACCTTTCATCACCAAACATGTTGCAACATTGCTGTAAATGTATTCTTAAAGAATGGGGTGTCAGCAGTTGAGGTAAAGGCATTGAACTCTCAAGTTCTTGTAAAATCCTCTCTATTATTTAGAGTAATGCATTTCAGACCCTGATGACATGTTATTAATAAGTCAATATTATATTGAGAAAAATATTACTTCAGTCTGTCTTCTGATGGAAGAAAAACAGATTCTCTTTCATTGTAGAGATTGTTATAGTCATGGGTTGTCTTCCAACATAAAAAAGTTTGTAGCCTATTCATTCAATGTATATTTCACATAAGTCCACTCTTCTCAAGATGAATTCTATATATTCACAAACTGTTCTGTTTCTGTTGCGCTTGGATATGATTCTTTGATGCTGAAGGGAAAGCCATGTGCATTGATGGGAAGAAAAAGTGACCCTACAACCCTCCTGATACATTTGGCAAAACAGCAAGCAGAAAACCATGACATCATTTCTAATGAATTTTATTGAGTCATGAGGTTAGATCTTATCAGGCAAGACAGCTTTAAACATCCAGCAGCACCACAGGCAGGATATAGACAGGATTTACTGTCACTTGTAATGTGTTATTATTTGATTGTTGTATTTTTAGTGCTTACAGACTGTTTACCTGGCAACCAGGATGTTTCCTGCTCTCTCTGACTATCTGTATAGTTTTATATACTTGTTTATACTTATATTTTGATATACTGTATATTTTTAGCAATCCCTTTATAGACTCTATGGATGGGTTATTAATTGTATCATAGAGTATTAGGTATCAAGATATAGGAGAATAGTATGTCAGTCTCTTCCAACCAAGTGTTCAGGACATTTCTGGCCCAAATATATGTATCTATATTTTCACAATGTTTGAATGGTTTTGTACCTTATAGTTGCAAACAATGGCATCTAAAATATGGTTTAAAAGTAATGTAGACTAACAGCATGCCTCAAAGTGAAGTAATCAAGATATTTTGTACAAGCAGGTGTACAAACCTGTGCATTAACTATGGTCCTCTGCCTTAAAGTGTATTATGCATGTTTGATAGGAATACATTAACGGAATATCTAACAACATGAGCAGTAGCTACAGTCCTTTTCATCCATGAGGTAAAAAGATCTTACCACACAGTTCAAGCTTGAAGGTGAAAGTTTTTTTCATAGTAGCTTTTTTTCTGCTACAGGAGAGTACAGTACAATCCACAGTCCATCAACTCCCATTAAAGATTCAGATTCAGATCGATTGCGTCGAGCTTCGGATGGAAAGTCACGTGGCCGGGGGAGAAGGAACAATAACCCGTCACCGCCTCCGGACTCTGACCTTGAGGTAGGGCCCCTGTCCTTCTCACACACTGTGAGATACACACACACACACACACACACACACAAAACCCTCCGGACCACTCACAGAAAAAAATAAAATTATAAAATTTGCCCTTCCCAGTCATACTGCCAAATTACTCATTTTTTACTTGTTGAAACAGCATCAGGATATATTCCGTGTTTCAGAATGAATGTCTACTGCAGTTGTCATGTCCATAATTTGAAGATGGGTCAAAGCAGCTGAAATAAAAAGCTTTTTCTGTCAGAAATGACATGTGGTTCTTCTGCATTACAACAACATGACACAACCATGCCAATAAAAGATACCTTCCAAAACATGTTTAGCTTGAACAAATATACAGAATACATCAAAACATGTGAAGGTTCTTAGTGTTTCAAATGTTGAATTATGATTATGATTTTGTTTAAGTTATGGTTGATATGACCATTATAACTGTGACATCATAGCATGTTAACATATCCAGTTAATTAGTCTGTCATTATTGATCGCTTTAATGTAGAGGGTAGAAATGGATTGCATGTAGTGGTGGTGGAGTCCTGCGGTGACCAGCTCTAGCAAATGGAGCAGTCTCCCAATGGCACATAAATACAAACTCCCTGCTTTATTGACAAGGGGATCGACTTGCAGGGTACAGAGTGCACCATTGATTTTTTTCTTTCTTTCACAGCGCGTTTTCATCTGGGATTTGGATGAAACAATCATCGTTTTCCATTCCTTGCTCACCGGGTCTTATGCCAACAGATATGGAAGGGTAAGTGACATCAGACTATAGCAGCATCTTTTATCAGCAAACACGCTAATATAAAGAAATTGCGTTAGATGAGCATGCAGAAACAGTTGGGGCAGAATGCTTGTCTGGGCTGAGCTGATCTCACTGTGCGGGTAATTGTTTCTTTTTTTAATAGGTCCAATGAGGCTTCTCAAGTATTTGAATTCTCTCACAGCTGTTTCAAATATTTGGCTGGTTGCGATTGGGGAGACAAAACAGTTGTACTCTATAAAGATCTATTGACAAGTCATGAGAGTTCTTCTTAAATTCAGAAATCCCTTTTTTATTAATTCAATTTAAACTTTGTTGTATCAATATTCAGGCTAGCAGAAAATGGAAGTAAAAAATTTGTAATTAAACATGCAATAAGTTTTAATTAAACTACATTTTACACTACTTACCCCTGACTATGATGATGATGATGATAATGATTATTATTATTATTATTATTATTATTATTATTATTATTATTAAACTGAAAATCTTACTCTTCAAAGTATTTTTCTATATTTTGTCCATTGTGAGATATTGCAAGGATTTACAGGGCTAATTCTCCAAGGTATTCTATCAAATATCCCTCATACGGGTATGTGCATGTCATTGAGAACTAGGTTTGTGGAACAGCATATTTGTTATTCTATTGAAAGCATTGAAACTAAATATAAACTCTTAAAACAAACAATTGGGAATTATGGTAATCTTCAATTTTCTCATGGTTTGCAGTGACCTCATAGTCTTTAAATAGCATTAATTATAAGCATTAAAAGCAGGGTTAAATTCTGTTGTATTTATACATGTGTGCATGTGCATGTGTAAGCATGCCTGTTTTTGTGTCTGCAGATGTATGCTTTGTGCTTAATATCATTATGCAGTAAAGAAGAAGCCAGAAGAAACTTAATATCAGAGTGAGAGACATTGCCTTCCTCCTAGATAGATGCAGAGTACATAACTGTAAATCTAGTATCTCAGTTGACATTGTTGCTTTGATACTGGGTTTCACTTTGCACTTAAACAAGAGCATGATGTGCATGTTTAGTCTTAAGAGTGAGTGGTCTGACCCACTGGTGTTACTACTACATCACTTTCCAATAAGAATGCAAAGCTTTGGCTTAAACACAGGAAATAAGATGGCACCTCCTGTTCAATTTGTAAAGAAGCAGCAGTACTGTTCGTTGAAAAATTTAAATAAAAAGTGCATTTTATATATTGTTTATTAAGTATTTCCACCATTCAACAAAGTTCTACCAACATTTACTATCAACAGTTTGATGGTTTTACGGTTATTTGATATGGTACAGACTGGTATGACAGACAAAAAATCTGGGTAAGGTTTTGGAAATATGAATATATTCATAAAAATATAAGAAGACTGACACATTATGGAGATGTTGCAATGTGTGCAAATTAATATTTTTGTTGTCATGCAGATGAACAGGAATGTAAGCATTAGTGTTTAGATTTAGTCTGTCATTCTGTAATTTGACCATGTAACTACAGTACTGTAACTGTGGGCACCAGGTGTGCATTTGAGTGGAATTGTAGCTTACCGTGGTGATGAAGAAAGGGGTATGCATTAATACACTGTCATGCACATATTGAGATGATTAAATGAATGAATTTTTTGTCATTATCATAATGTCTCTGGTATTGAGTTGTGTACATAGTGGATGCTAAAGAATTTTAAATGACACTTTACACGGCTTTGCTTTGGTCATGTGGGTTGGGTAAAAGAAGTTGCTGGGGCAGCACCTTAGAGAAGAGAGCTCCTCCTCTCTGGCAGGGAACACTGCTTCATGTCATGGCTTTACTGTCACGCTGTATTCTCTGTTTTGGGCTTATACTCCACAGACAGTGATTTCTTTCCACTCAATCAACTTGCTGACTCTCAGTTTCTGTGCTTTGCTGGTACTTCAAATGCAGCACATTGCCAGATCTCCCAAAGAGATAAGAGCATGATAAATGCCAAATGACATGATTTTAAGAATACAAAAAAATATTCCGTTGTCTCTATTGCATGTCAGTTCTAACATGCTGTTTACAGTATATGTTCTTGAAACATTCCCATTTCTAGGCAAAACCAAAAAGTTGCAAAACAGTTTTTTTCCACTCCTAGCTGCTGAGCTGAGACTATAAATAGAGTACCCGAGTGCACTGCTGTGGTTATCAGTTATCCTAATTGGCATCAAGGCAGCTCGCTCCCATAAAGCTGATGGGTGAGGCCAGCTGTGCGGCCATTGGGCTGGAGCAGATAGGCGTGGGGGTGGGGGTTTGCTGGGGGGAGTTGGCGCCCTGTAGATGACACTGACGTCTGGAGACAGGTGGACCTGCACACAAGTGACAGCAGCCGCCTTTGGCCTTCTGGCCTGCTTGTATTCTTAACTCCCTCCCTGAATGATTGTTTAGATTTGACTGAAAAGGATTCACCCACCCAACAGGACTTCGCTGGTACTTATGTCAGTTTTTGACTCCCTGCTCTATTTGTGCTTGATTAAATTAATCTTTTTATTTTTAGTGACAAAACAGTTCAGTGCATTTTTTCAAGTCTAATTAAATTTGATGTTGGTGAGATTGGAAAGCATGTAATTACCTTTAATCTGACAAAAAGGTGTTGCAGGTGCTTCAGGTGGGATTCAGTTCTACTTGTGTGGTTGTTCCCTCGGTTGTGAGAGGCAATCAGCAAAAAGCTCAGGCGTGTCCATGAATGGACTTTCCACATAATCCTCTCCGAGAGTGCTATCTGAAAAAAAAACAATGGGGCACCAGTCACAAACTGTGTTTCACATTTTTGTGAATATTATGCATATAATATGTCACATTTATCTGGTTAATTATCGTGGTCAGTGAAGCAACACAAAATTACAAAATACAAGATGAAGTGCCACATAATGAAATACTTCATTAATTCCCACATTACATCTCTTATAATGAGCATGACTACTTACAAGTAGAAAACTGATGATATTTAAATACGGTGAATGTAAGCAGAAATGTTTTCCAGTCCAATCAAGTATAGAGAAAATGCTCCCTTTTACTCCAAATTGTTTATTTTTCAGTGGCTGGTTGCCAAAATGGTTCTCTTGTAATCTACAATCTGTTTACCTCATTGTGGAGCAGTTATGATATACAAGATGACATAGGCTCATGTTCTGCTCAGCTGAAGAGATAAGACAATTGCACTGCTTATTCACATGTTATGCTTCATGAAGCATATGTAAGTCAAAAAGGTGAAGAGGAAAGCGCACATTGTCTACAGACACAAACACGTACACACCTACAGTAATCTCATAAAAATGTACAAGTGTGAATTGTGGTATGCCCATGTTACGCCTCCAGATTCATTGTCGTATGGTTCAGAAGGAGGAAAAAAGACACTGTCAGAGACTCACTAACTATTCATTAACTATTTAGACTGTGCTTTACTCTTCTCATTGTATTGTCTTTCAGTGTTCCAAACCATATTATCACCTTTAACGTTAGTGTACCATTTCTGTAAAATTGCATTAACCATTATATTTTGTACAGGACTTTGAGGTTTGTACACAGTAATCCAGCATATCATCAATGTTGTACCACTATATTGAAATTAATTTTATAGCACAGTATGTTACAGGACTTTCACTGATTTAATAA
The DNA here is from genome assembly GCA_022829145.1 of Albula goreensis. Lineage (NCBI taxonomy): Eukaryota > Metazoa > Chordata > Actinopteri > Albuliformes > Albulidae > Albula > Albula goreensis. The sequence continues at coordinate 16,537,781 of CM040756.1, forward strand.
TGTTATTATTAATATGTTTTATTATTATTAACATTATGTTATTATGTCAGTGAATGTGTAGTGTAATACTGTGTTAAATAAAGTATATACAGCTTTATCCATTTGTATGGAATCTGAAAGCTCACCAGAAATATGATGTGTGTCTCTGTAGTAGAATATTTAATTAAATCTTTATGCAATTGATTAATTTATTTTATTGCGTATAATGAAGTTGCAAGGAAATGTAATTTGGAGAGAACCAAATGCAGTATTGTGTAGATTTATTTGACATAAAGTGGCAAAGCGGTAAACCGTTAAGCTGTTCTGCATTAAGTTATGCTGGTTGAAAGCTGACTTTTCCTTCTATTTGAATTAAAGGCCGGCACATTATTATTTGTGTTTAATAAAAAAATATATTCAGACCTCAGTTTTAACTGTAAATGTCAGAATCAAACGTATGTGATTTGTGTGAAAAAGGCTGTTAGGAGGTTTCGGGGAATTTAGTGGATGAGTATGTGTTAAATCACTGAAGGCATATAGGGAATGGAATATTTCTGGCAAGATTGTGACCCCAACTCATTTCAGATGAATCCAGAACTGCAAAATAATTCAGTTTAATACTTTCATGTGAGAGAATTTTCCACTTTTCAATTTATGTAAAGTTGTCTACAATTTTTTTTTTATTTTCTATACCACAAAAGTTACATTTTGAACCAAACTAATTAGACCTACAATGAAAGAGTTAGGTTTCCTGTGATGAATTGTCATCTGTACTCTAACCAGTAATTCAATAGACAAGGACACTATGACCCTTAAGAACAGAAAGTGCCTCACTGAGAGAGAAAACTGGTGGTTATTTTTGTGAATAGACTATAGTTTGTATGACAATGGCACCAATTATGCAGTTTTAAGCTCAATTAAGCAATAATTTATTTAAGTGCTTCATCTAAATGTAGTTACAATGCAGGCTTTGTCATGACTTTTAAAAAAAGGCTGTGTTGCCTCTTACACACATCCCTGGATACATATACACAGTGCAGTACACACAAAGCGACCTTAAGTAAATCAGTACAAGGACAAAACTCTGTGTTTGTCTGATGTCTCCATCATCGCTTTCACCATCATCATCACTTGATACAGCACAGTTGCTTAATATTTACATGACTACTTTTTAATTTTCTTAATGTCTAGTTTTTTGCTCTTTTCAGGATCCACCAACGTCTGTCTCGTTAGGACTGAGAATGGAAGAAATGATCTTCAACCTGGCAGACACGCATCTGTTCTTCAATGACCTAGAGGTGAGTGCGTCTGGTGTGCCGCTGAGCATTTTGTTGTTCCTTCTTTTGCGCTACTGTGTGTGCTGGATCCAGCATTCAGCCACGCGTCCTGCTTATCGCCAATGAGCTATGAGTGCTAAAATGTGCATGCCGTTGCCCACTGAGCAAATTTCTTCCAAGCCATAATTACTTTAGCAGCATGTTTACTTTGCAATAATATTTAAGGCCCAGGTCGAGATGTAGATAAGTCACAACAGAGTGTGTGCATTACATTACGAGCAAGAGCAGTCCATTAAAGATTTAGCTTAAGCATCAACAACCATTTAATAGCAGGGTGCCTATTTCTCAGTTACGTCCCACTGTGGTGAAGTATTACCTTGGAGCCCATGGGACACTATGAATTTTACATGCGCTGTCAGTCTCCCAAGCCTGTGACCAGACCCTGCCTCTCTCCCCTAGCGGCTGGTGCAATTTGTCAGCTTCTAAGGTTTCCGCTGGGGTTCTGTCTGTCTGTGTGTCATGCTGTGTGCTCGGTGTCACTGCTCGCAAAGGCCACGGTTCCTCAGGCACGGCATGAAATCGGCCTCCGGGCCCAGTGATTCATGAGAGATAGTGTAAAATCTTGTCCTCAGGCAGTAAGCGGTTTTGTGTCTGGGTTGTCTGCCGTGCCTGGTGAGATATGAACCCCTGGCGGCCGGGTCACAGCGGCCTTGTGGCAGTACCGCACCCCACAAGCGTGCGCCCAGCACAAGCCACTACTGTGGGCAGCACTGAGCATCTCTCACCTTGTGGACATGAAAACCATCAGCCCAAAAGTTTCCTTCAGCATGCATCTTAGTCTAGCCAGGAGGGGAGGAAATATTTTGTTTGATAGCAGAGAGTGACGAGAGCTGCATCAAGCTTGCCAGGACATACTATCCCCTGTGATAACCTGCTGGCTTGGGGGTAAAAACAAAGAAAGAAAATGTTTATGTCACTTCAGACAAGCAGAAGGACTCTTTTGGAAGATTCCAATCGCAAGCCATGCTGATCAAAGTTAATTGGCAGAAATTGCCAGTTAAATATTTCCTTATGTCTCCGTATTCAGAATGGAGCAAACTGCACCTTATTTAATAGTTGTGCCCCATTCATCTGAAAAATGGCAGTTTGTGACAAAGCTTAAATGTGGTTTGTTCAACATCTGTCCTATATTTTGATTTCTTTTCATCTGTGATGAAACTGTTCTCAGATGAATTGGCAGTTCAAGCTGCTATAAAATTATTTAAATGTGCAATGCATATTTTTTCATCTGCTCTATCTCAGTAACGGAATTATTACATTTTGTTCTGTCACTTAAAAGCCAAGTGCTTTTTCCCCCAGTAAAACTAGAATAGCATGGAGACTGAAATAACAGTCTGTAGTGTTAAATGAAAATGCTATTCTCCCCTTACATTTCCCGTTACACCCGAAAGAAAACATGTCAAGCATTTCTTGTAATTGTCTTTGATGTAAGTATGATAATGAGTTTTGTTATTGACATGTTTTTGGCTGACTCGCACTTGTTTCCACACATGAACTTTATATCATAATATGCTGGGCGTTAGTGTTGAGGTGCGCAAACTGAAGGCAGTGGCCGTACTGAAAATGAGCTTTTCCTCTGTCCTGGTTTACAGGCCCCATGTTAAGAGAACTAAATACAGTACAAACACAGAGGAGCACCCCAGGGCTTTAAAGTTAAGCATGCATATGTTTAAAGATCTGACACTGTCCAACCCATTCAGGCAGGCCTCTTGGCTTTGCAGCTACATAAATGGGCTGGCCTCTCTTTTTTGCATGTGTGTTGTTACCATCTCAATGGATTGAAACAGCAGATCTGTAGTGCATTCTCACAGTGCGGGAGTAACTTCGTGTTTTTCGGTCTCTGCCATTATTGCTGCCGATATGTGATGTTGCACGGGAAGTTTAAAAAAAAAGAAAGGGGCATGCCAGAGGGGTCGGCAGGGATCAGTTTCATTTTTGGTCTCGCTTTAGTAGCCCAGCGCAGGAGAATCCAAGAAATGGTGCCGTTGTAAATAAGGTGTGTTTGGTGTGACCTTTGGACAGTGCATGAGAAAGCAGAAACCTCTCCATAAATCAGCTCAAACTTCCACATGACATTTCTAAATGATTACTAGGAATGAAGTGGATCATTAATTGGATTATTATTTTAATTATTTCTCACTTTTGTCTGTTCTGATATATTTTTAAACCCACTCTGCAGCGATGGCATATATTAAATAAAGACTACTAAGTAAATGATATTTGTTCCAGTACTGTACAGACAGTATACAATGCAAACTGTCTAAATTGACTTCTATACTTAGGACACAGTAGTAATTGGGGCAATTATTCATAGCAAAACTGAGTTTTCATTCATGTGGAAACTTCTAGAAATTCATGTAACATACACAACAGCAGTATCCTCAATAATACAAAATCTGTGTAAGCTATGTGAGCATGAATGGTAAATAGCCTCTAAGTATCAAAATATTTACGCCTTTATTTACTTTTCCCAATAATTTATAATTAGAGCATAAAATAATGATGTATGAAATTGTGTGGAAGGTTTTACTTTCATATTAGAGATATAGGTTAACAGATTAGTCAGATAAAAGTGAGTGTTGAATGATTAAGTTAGTACAATTCATTTTAAATCATATCATGTGAAATCCTGAATTGTCATTTTCATGTTTATTAGATTTTTTCGACTATATGCTCACTCTTAGGTGATGGTGTAAAGTTTTAGTCAAAAAGCAGTGTTCATTGCAGTTTTGATACAGAGCCGCTTGCTGCTCTTTTTATTGCTGGAGAGGTGTCAGAATTAGTTCCGTTTAATGAGCTACACAGACATTTAGTCTCTTTGAAATCTCTATTACCCTCCGGTGATGGGAAGTGCAGTGTTGTTCCCTAAAGTCTTTCAGTCCCCAACTGGGATCCCAGTGGGAGGTTCTGATCTTATAAGCATGTGTACTGATGCACAGTTCAGATACAAAAGGCTGCTAGACTTACACTTTCTCCATGTCCTGCATTTGAGAAAACAGTGTTTTGATCTTACAGAAACATACAGTGAAGCAAGATTCTGGATTTTAATGTGTCTGTCGCATTGTTATCCACCCCTTGACCTTGCACAGCTTTAGAATGTTTTTAACACACACACACACACACACACACACAACACAAAAAAAATACAGTGCTGGTACCTGAATGCAAGTTAAAGAAAAAAAGGTGAGGATGAAAGCATTCCTCTCCATTCCGTCTATGCAGTAAAAGCAGTGTCCTGTGTGTGGGAACGAGGGCCGCTCTCTGCACGGCAGTGCTCCCTCACAGCAGGGAATGGGGCTTCAGCTCCCCAGGAGAGAAAACAACACTCCACGTCTGGAGGACAAAGGGCGGTGGCAGGGGGACAGAGCACAAAAGAGGTGGGAACGCTTTAAATTAGAGCACCAATACCTCCTAGCACGCATACCTGTGGGCAACCACGTGACACGCCAAAATCTTTTCTTTTTTCTCATTGCATTAGTCTCACATGCTGCCGGTCTGCAGCCAAAATGCTGGAGATAACATAAAGTTTACAGTGAAATGCTGGTTATTATTTTTTACAGTCATTTTGTCAGTTTTATTGGATGTGCTGCTATTGTTTTATTAACATATTTTTGAGCACATTTTTTTTCATCACACATTGGCTGGTTGATATTGACATCCATACCTTAGTGTTGTTGTGTAACATGGAGCATGCACTTTTGCTTGAGTGATGTTGAACACAAAAACTACAAGTTCCAAAAGCAGAAAGTCTAGTAGTTCTGCATCAGAGTGAGTCACAGGAGGAGCAGAAACTCAAAGCGGTATCTATGAGTATACAAGTATCTGGCAGTAAAGTAGTCTTTATTATGTTTTGTATGATTAATTCTGGTACATTATTTTCTTCTGTCGTGTCCACTTTTAAAGTTGAGAGTGTTCCAGAGCATAATGTCTTTTATCCCTTGACGGCCTGTGTAGCATTGCATAGCATTCCAGGTGACTGCTCTATATTATGAACAGCAGTGATGTGTGTTGGTAATAATAGAGAGGGTAATGGTTCAGAAGTGTGCCAGTGACCTCTGAACCTACACTCCAATTCCCCCTCCCTCCAGCAATGCACAAGCACACACACACACACACACACGCACACACACCGGACACATCAGCCGCCATCTCTACCACCTGAAGTACATTATTGCGACTCAATATCAAGAATAGGGGTAGTGGGTTTAAAGAAAACCATAACATGACCAACATGCTGATGACAAATGAGATTATTTTTAATGTATTACTTTTCCCCTGTTATATGCAAAGATGTGCTACTTGCTTGTCAGCCTCTTTGCTGAAATACCTGAAGTGGAGTTGTCTAGACATATCTGAAACTGTCCAAGTTTGTGTTTTTGACACATGTATCAGTAGGGGTTTAAAATTCATAAATATAAGATGTTTAATAAGTCATTGATATCTAATTTCCTTGTGAAGTTAACTGGTACAAGTTAAGACAGAGTCAGTGTTGTTAAAGAATGTATGTGTTTTTTTCTAACTCTTAAAAGAAGGAAGTTGATATCTACAAGGCAAGAATAATATAATTTGCGGTTATAAAATGCTATGTGACTGATGAATCACTTTGTTTACTTTATTTGACAGATTTCTGGAGGTTTACCAGATGTAAAATTGTTTAAGGTGCAAATGTAATATAAAGACTATCAGCATGGGACAAACAAAACTGGGGGTTTCGCAGATTTCTGAACTTTTAAGTGTTGTTGACTCATCTAGTTACTGTGGTTTTCTAAACAGTCTGTAGTCACTTTTCCCTGTTTTTTTTTTAAATACAGCTTTGGATTTTGTTCCAACTTTTTGCCATCCCCTCTTCCATTTTAGATATTTTTGTGTATTAAGATTATTTTTTTCTGCTTTTTCCTCAAATTCAGAAGCAGTTATGGGGAAGGAGAAATTCATTTTGGGAAAAAGTGCAAGGTTCTCTCGGTTTTTTCTTTTGATATATGAAGGAGCATCATAGATTATCACAGGATCTGTTGCTCTTAAAATGCTTTATTGAATTCCAATAGCTAGCTACCACAATCAGTGCCTCTCTCAGGCATAATATCAACTACCCATTATAATTCTGTTACCAGTTGCAGCCATTTCTAAAATAAAATGAATGAATGAATGATTTTTAATTGTCATTTTAGAGCTATGGGATAAAACTCTATAATTTATTAGTTGGAATATATTGAAATAAAAAATTCAGTCAGTCAAAATGTAGGACTTTTTAACTCTGAACAGTATGAACAGTGGTTCTTGACTCTGCATATATGTATGGGGGATGGGGGGGTGAGAACAGTATGAGGATACATGTGTGGATTTCTGGAAGGCTGTGTTTGCTGTACTGTTTTAATTCCTTCACTGTTCAAGCACAAATTGTAGATTGGAATGAAGTAGGCTTGAAGAAGTCCCTTTGTTCTCCATATCCTGTGCCTGACCCACAGGTAATCTGCGCCCTTTTCTTCGGCATGGGGTAATTGTGGTGGGAAAGCGGGGGAAATGTGAGGGTCATGAACCGCAGACCAGACGGGGATGACAGCTCCTGCCAATTGAGTGGCAGCATTGAGAACCTGCGAACCATAGATTGGGCTTTTTCACATGGAATTAGCTTGTACGCTGCGAGGAATGCTGTGATGATGGCTGTAATCGCTCACACTGTGGCATTGTCACAGGGGCTGCTCACCTGCCCAGAGAGCCAGGGCCTCTGCCTCAATGGCCGGGAGTATTTAGCCATCAGGCGGGGGGAGGAAGAGAGAGGGAGTGAGAGAGACCCCTACCTCCTGCCCAAAGACGACCAAGAGAGGGAGTGTAATGCAATACGGATGTTTCCTGATCCAGCAGTATGACAGGGGGAGGAAGGTTTATAGTTTTAAATAATCATTTTCTTTTTTGACATTCTGCAGCTCTCTGCAGAGTAGTCACCACTAACCTTTCCCTCTGCCCAACAGGAAGAATCAGCCAGTCTGTGCTGATTGCTCACTGACAGATGCACGGCGAACAAAGGAGGCTCTGATAACTTCCTTTAAAGCGGAAAAAAAGGTTTCAGTGTTCCGGAATGGAAAAGGGAAGTGTAGAAAAAAAGAGAAAAGGCAAAAAACAGACTGAATTGTAGATGTTTATTTTTTAAGTCTGTCATTCCACCATTGCTCAATGGGTTCCTCGCATTAGCTAGCTGATTCACTCTGGTTGAATTGCACTGTCAAAATGCAATGGAGAGAGAAAAAAAAACACTGATGAATGGACAGTAAAAAAAAGTGTTTGCATTACAAGTAATTAAGTATTGGCTTCAATGGAGGATATTAACACAGTATACAGTAGGAACATCTGGTGTGAGTTAAAGGTGATTTTCAGGTTTGTAAGGACCAATGCTTGGTTAAGAGGAACAAGGGCGTGACATAAAAAAGACAGAATCATGGCTGTGAGAGCTGGATCAGAAACACCACTCACACTCAAAATCACACTCACAGCACAGCACTGAGATGACTGGGTCTGTGGACCTTCACACCCAGCTTAACCTGGGCTGTCTCTCTCCATTCAGCTACCTGCCCATCTTACAGAAGCGCCTGTTCCTGGTGACAGGTACTTCTCCCATATGCAGCAGCATGTTGTATTATTCAGGGCATAAATATGCCTTGTAGTCATTGGGTTTAAGTACGTTCATGGGGGCTTAAGGAGTGCACCTCATGAGTTACTGTAAGACAGCAAGCTCAGTAATTTCCATTAGAGTGCTGCTTGCACTACCAGAGTGGCAGTCAAGTGGTTTATGTGAGCCCCAGCTGTGCTCTGTAATTGTCGGAGGTTGCGCATTCTTTCGCTGCTCTAACCTTCATCCTGGAGGTCCGACGTCCCACAAATCTCAAGCGCCGTGTTAATTGCACGTTGTAATAACTGCTGAATTAAAAGAGCTTTTGAAGGCTGTGTAAACACTCTGTGCTTCACAGCAGATTGGATCTGGAGAATGCAGAAACGAACTGGCAGGGGGGAAAAGCAGTGGTCGGATGATCTGTTCCAAAGTGAAGTTTCCAAGTTGGTTACAGTTGATTCAGAGTCCTCCTGGTGTGTGGGTTTAATCAGTTTCACTCCACAGACACAAACTTAAGCATATGCTGTGTTAATACAAATTCAAGTCAAATCACTTAGCTCTTAATTTTGTTTGTGTTCATGAACTATTTGGAATACTGCAGGTTTTTTCTGTTCCATCTGTTAACACTGTATTTGGACAATTATTGATAAACACTAGACCTGATGATGACAATATCATTGCCTAGCAATTATTTACAATACTTCCATAGCGATCTGTAACTAAGCTCGTAAGATGACAAAGACTAGTCATAGCAACATGTCAAACAAAGATTTCCTTCAGACATCATTTTTGGGAGCTGTGCAGTAAGGCAGAGGCAGTGTGATGGTGAGAGAGCAGAGATGGAGTGACTCAGGTAGATAAAGAGGTGTGGAAAAGCAGCATACAATGAGCTTCCCCTTCACTAAACAACCCCATTCAATGGATCTCCTTCAGCTACAGATCTCTGATATAACAAATGGCACAAAGAAGTGCCAAGAGCTTTTGAGCTGTGTGATTGCATTAGGTTCATTACCAGTCAATTAGTAGATAATTGGGCCATTCCAGTGATTTACAGCTCAAAGGAATTTGAATGGAGTTCTGCCTCTTTCCCTCTCCCTCTCTTTCTGCAAAATGTGTAATTTTAGGTTTTGGCTCGCCTATACATACAAACACGCCCCCACCAATTCCAAGGATTAAAGTTCTTTGTTGAAGTTCAGAAAAGAATTCCACCCCAAGAAATAGCCTATTTTCTTCCAAATGAAAAGTGTTAAATGAAAAGTGGGGGGAGGTGGTCATTTATGTGACTTGGCTTAATGATTTCAACCTGTCTGAGAGCCTGCTTATGACAAATTGGTGGTCCACACACATTAAAGAAACATTGGTATCTTTGTGCAAAACAGATAATGCAAACAACTTGGGGAGTTCCTGACCCATGTCTTCAATTGGCAGTCTATCTTTTCAAATGGCATACTCACAGCACTACATGTGAGGCCACATTGGCTTTCTCCCCCCACCCCCACCCCCTTATCTGAGGCTGTTGACCCCTGGAGAGGAGGAGAAGGTTACAGGGTCAAAGTCTTTTCCTCTTTGGATCTTGAGGCTTGCTGGGAGAGGCTTGGCGAGAGAATGGCTGCATTAGAACAGGGGTTGGGGGTCAAGATTTTAATTCTGTTAAAGAACAGCTGGTTTGAGTTTCTCCTCACGTCTCTCTCTCCTCCCTTCCCCACAAATCCAGGGAGATGAAAAATTTGTTCAGAGGGGAACCAGTAAAATAAAAAAGGTTTACGGTCTAAAGCCCTTACTCTTACCCTGCTGCTGCATTAGACAGGAATGCAATAACGTCAGCATTTGGCCAGGTTCAGATGGAGTTAAAACAAGGAAGTCATTTTTGTGTTTTGGTGTCTTAACAGTCGGTTGAAACTTAATTACAGGCTTAATCTAAAAGAGGGGGAAAAGAACATTTTAAAATGAAAGGAATTCTCTTTTCAAGGTTTCAACTTTCAAAGAAATGGTTTCATAAAACTTAAAACAGGTGATGATTTCTGTATCTTTTCGACCAGTGACTTGACAACATCAAACACATTTTCATCACTTGAAGTCTCCAAAATAGCTACAGGTATAATGCAACTGTTGTCATTATTCAGTTCCTTGAAAATATAGGAACTTACTGTAAAATGCTGAGAAAATACTCAGACTGCTTTTCACCCTTTTTTAAAAATTGTGCAACTATTTACCCTAAAGTATCTAGCTATAAACCTCACTTTCGCACATCCAGACGAATTGTTGGCAGCATTTTATGTATGGCTGAATTTGAAAAAAGATTCCCATCACCCTCCCGATTTGAAATTTGTTGATCTGAATGCTCGAGCGAAGCTCTCTAACATTCTCTGCTTCTGGGGGTAAAATGGAACTCCTATAAATGTTAAACTAATAACAGATTTTCAGTCTGCTCTCTCCAGAAAGCTGGCCCCGGGCTGTGTTGGTGTGTGGCTCAGCAGCAATCAGAGGTCATAATTTCATTGGCGGTTAGCATCAGGTTCAATTTTTCTAGTACGTTACATTTACCAGAAAGTCTGGTTTGTGTTACTCTGTACACTGGCTGAATCAGCTCCAAACTGCAGAACCATTCAGGCTCTCCAAGAGAGAGACCCTGGATGGGGAGCACACACATATATATTCATTTTTTGCACATATCTCTTTGTGCCTGCAGAAGTCTGTGTCTTCATGTATTTTACCGGTAGATAATGGCAGAAACCCACCAGGTGGCTATTAAAGCCAGCTGATAATATCTCAATCGATCGTAGCACAGGAAGGCATATCAAGACAGCCACCTAGTGGTGGAAGGATCAAGGGCAGGGGATGCTGAGTCCGGAACTGAGTCTTGTATATTTAAATTCTTATACTTAAATTTTAGTAAGGGGGTACATGGGAGCAACTAGTTTGTTGATCATCTAAGGATGGTCAAAGTTATATACATCCAGTTGTTTATTGTTACCTTGAATTGGACAGCACACAAACTATATGTACATTTTGAAAGCCAGCTGCATCACTGCATCCCTATTCTTTTGTTTTTGTTTCAGGAGTGTGACCAGGTCCACATTGATGATGTTTCCTCAGATGACAATGGACAGGATCTAAGGTACAGCTGATTTGAAATCACCCTTCCTGCTTGTGGTATTTCGTGTTGCACAACACCGTGGTCAATTCTTAAAGCAGCCTGAACTCTGCCTCCTGTCTCTGGTCAGCACGTACAACTTTGCCACGGATGGCTTCCATGCGGCGGCAACCAGCGCCAACCTCTGCCTGGCCACCGGCGTGCGGGGAGGAGTGGACTGGATGAGAAAGCTGGCCTTCCGTTACAGACGAGTAAAAGAAATTTACACCACATACAAAAATAACGTCGGAGGTAATCCCCAATAAACTGCTCGCTCAGATTGCTGAAAGGGAGGTGTGTCTAAAAAGGCTCTGCATGTATTTTTAAAATCCCATTTGCAGTACCACTGGGTTAGGGATAAATTTTGAAATAGCAAAGTATTTCGAAGGTAGTTTCCAACTCAAACAATGTCTCTCTGCCTTTCAGGTCTGCTTGGACCAGCCAAAAGGGAAGCCTGGTTGCAATTGCGAGCAGAAATTGAAGCCTTGACAGACTCCTGGTTAACACTGGCACTGAAAGCTCTAACATTAATCCACTCAAGGTAGAACTTTGCACATGAAAATTACATGCATGCATACCCCGCACATATGGAAAAAGCACATGTCATAAACATTTCTTTTATATAAATGTAAGACCTCAGGAACTCACAGAAAAGTGATCTTCCATTTTTATCTTCATTTATTTCTACTGATGTTCAGAAAAGGCATTTAAGAAAAACAAGTAAGCCCTGATTTAGCACACTATGTTCCATCAGTCTTTGCTAGACATTTGGTTGTTTTTAAATGGCAAGTGCTGGAGTGTCTGGCCCATGCAGTCTATTCCGGAGCTGAACTGCACCTAGAGACTGATGTTCCTGTTTCTTTCCTAGGTCAAACTGTGTGAATATTTTAGTGACGACAACGCAGCTCATACCCGCCCTCGCAAAAGTCTTGCTTTATGGACTAGGCATAGTGTTTCCAATTGAAAATATTTATAGTGCAACAAAAATCGGTAAGTAATTTACAGTTATTCTTTGCTTATTTTTATGCCTGTGCCTGTGCACATAAAGTCTTCAGTAGCAAATGCTACCTGTGTGTGCGTGGCATAGTGTCTGTTTGCCCTGTGCTTTTGGGTGCGGGGGGAGCTGGCGGGTGGCTGTAATGAATGTGATACAACGTGTAAACAGAGCGAGACACATGGCGTGTGATTGTGTTGTGCTGCAGAGGGGCGGACACTGGAGAGGGTTGATGTTCACTTCTGAGGAAGAGGTCTAATCAGGCCGGGATTATTTTCTTGGAGCTCCGCCTGAGCCGGGGCCTCCTCTTTTTTCAGGCTCTGCATATGAAACCACTTCTGCAAATTTATGTCATTCCACACCCACATTTTATTCCCCCTCCTGTGTTTTAAAATGCAAAATAAACATCAACCTTCACATTTAGCGCCGTTTTCAGGGCCTGATCACTCGTAGTGGGGAGATGTGCCCAGTCTGAACCCCTGTGCTCTCTGCTCCTCTGTTAGCATGTGAGCCTCATTTAGCTTGTTATATTCCATTTGCTCCATGTTCTGTGAGGAGAAAGGACACAGTTAATGCATTTTGGACCCTTTTTATCAAGGGCATTGATCTCATCAAATCCCTAAGCGGTGCGTAAGTGTTTATACTGTATAATGTAACATATTTGCATAAGAGCGTGTTTTTTTGGGAGACTTTCTTGTTTAATTGAAATGGCTGTGCTTTGTAAAGCACTGAAGCTCTTCATACTCTCCTCAGGAAAAGAAAGCTGTTTTGAAAGAGTAATCCAGAGGTTTGGGAGGAAAGTAGTTTACGTTGTCGTGGGGGATGGCGTGGAAGAGGAGCAAGGCTCTAAAAAGGTAAAGATCTTCAACACAGCACCTTGCCCTTGCACAAGTCACAACACACAAAGCTCCTTAATGTAAGAACAGGAACTCTCCACCTCAATTATCCTGTCCTGGAGTTTGATAATTTCTTCTATCATGCAGAAGCTTATTGAAAGGCTGTCTGTGTTTGAAAAATCTTCACCACTGAATCGATGCCATTCTTCAGACAGTCAGAGCAAAGAGTGGACGGCATGGCATAATTATATAGAATTTCTGCCCAGGGCCTAAGCAGCATAAATATGTGTAATGCTATACAAGTCCTTTCAGGCATGTTAGAGGGGACCTGCCCATAAATAGAACATGCATTTAAGAGGCTTAAATCATTGTTGATGAAATTAGACTATTTACTGCAATGACAAGCATATTAGAATAGGAGCAAGAAGACTTTGGCTGGTGTAGCCTTTTGATGTATACTAAGACATGGCAGGATATCAGCTCAGGTGTTTCGCCATCACAGTGTGTTTTCCCTTTTGTTGCTCAAACAAGGAGATTTATGTTACCTGATGTCCCTTGCCAAGAATTGTGTATTCAGCTTTTCCACAAGGCTTTGATGTAAACCGAATTCCCTCACGATAAAACCACCCATCCAAAAATGTTAATTAATTAGTGGTAGAGCTGGCTGGTTCACTTGACAGCTAAGACTGCCATCACTGTCGAGATGTTGAGAAAAGAGCCCCCCCAACCCCTCTGAGTATGAGGCACGGAGTTAGTATTTCCACTGTCAAAATAGCATTTCTCAGGAGACAGCATGGAGAATTTGTCCAAACAGGCTCTGTTTTTACTCAGCTAATTTAGCAGGATGATGGAACTTCATCATGAAAAAGACAGAAGTTGGCCCGTTTATAGGAGCTCTCTGTGGAGCCCACCATATAATGTCTGGTGTGACTGCAGGCCGTAGCATGGGAATGAAAGGCTCAAGTGCACTTACAGAGGCCTGTGCATGACTGATGAAAGCAAAGTGATTGGTTAGTGTCTGTGGGGTTAAAGTACTCCTGCACTGTGGTGCTGCAACGACTTTCTATTTTAGCACCAGAGAAGCTATAAAATTAAAGGCCTGACCCTCGCTCTGCTCACCTGAAAGAGCAGTGCAATATGGGCCCCATTTTAGGGATGATACTGTGAGGAATTTAAGACTAGTCCAGTGTAAGTGAAAATTGGGGTGGAGGCAGGGGTGTTGAGACTGTTTCTCAAAGGACCCCAAAAAAAACAGGCTTCACTGAGCCCTACCTAGTTATTAATTCTGTGAATGAGAAATGAGATAACATCTCAAGCTTTTAAACTTAAAAGCAAAGGCAATTTACAAAACAAAAGGAAAAGAGCATTTTTAGGGTCAGTGCAAGCTTTACTAAGCGGAACGCATGCCTGGGAGAACATTTACCTTTGATAAGACTAGGTAATGGTGCGCGCAGAGAGGCTGAGGACTCTCTCTGACAAGTCCTTTTCACAGCCCAGTCCGACTCAGATTTCTCCCACAGATTCCACTGTCTCTTTCATGAACTGTCCCTCATTTGCACTGTTGTCTTAAGCAATAATTGGGCATTTACTACTGCTACACTTTTAGACAGGAGCTTTCAAATGCTTTTCACCCGTGTGTGTGTGCGTGTGTGTGTGCATGTGTGTGTGTGTGTGTGTGTGTGTGTGTACATTAATGGAGACTGCCCAAAGCTCTAAGGTAAACCCTTTCATTCAGTAATGTTTCTTATCCAGGAAGGCATGCCTTATCTGATCTAAATCAATCTGGGAAATGGAATTGAGAGTGAAAACAGGAAAAATGTCAGTTTTATGCAGAAAAGTAGGTCCAAGTTTTTCATTCCATTGAAACTTGGATATGTTTTGTTCTCATGGATCCGTACAGATCTACTTGATAGTTCCAAATTCTGGATTTCCCATTGATGCTGCCTCCTGGTGTGCTGTCTTCAAAGCCACTGTATGAACACAACTGAAGGTGCTGTAGCAGCGGTGAGGGATTAGCAATGCTGAGGAGACAGCAAAGTGAAAGTAGTCCTCCCTGCCCCCCTTTGGTGTGTTATCAGGCATGGAGGTTTTTATTTCTTTCTCAGCAGAAGCACTTGCGACTCTTTGTTTTCCAGCTCATGTTTTGACTCGTTTGTATTGTCCCCCCCAGCACAACATGCCGTTCTGGAGGATCTCGAGTCACTCAGACCTGATGGCCCTCCATCACGCTCTGGAGCTGGAGTACTTGTAGCGGTATGGTGGCAGCCCACTGCAACCTCGGAGCCCTGTCCCACGCCCGCCACAGACCTCACAAACGCGCCTCCTGTGTCTTGCGTCCAAACGTCCCCACCAGAAACTGAGGCGACACGCCCCGACGTGTTGACATACAGCCACAATTCGTCTTAACCCTTAACCTTTTTCTAAACGGAGGAGAGTGAATTTATGGCAGTGCAGCTGCTGGCCCCAGTTACTGTGAATTGGCTGCTTTCAAAAGCCATCAAAATGTTTTACAGCCCTGTCTGTACCGTGCCTCTACAAGGGTTCACACCTGTGAAGAAACCAGAGCTACCGACGTCTCAGAGCCTCACTGGACCTAAATCCCCACTCCAGCCTCGATGTAATCTGGGGCTCCCTCCCCGTCTCTGCCTCTCTGCAATGGTACAAAGACAGTGGGATCCACCTGCCTGTAAAGAAGGCCCTCTTTTGATCACCATTGTCTCTGGTATCCTGTGTTCTTATTTATGGACTGAGGGTGTGAGAGCGAAGCAAGTCCCCCCTACTGCCCCACCCCAACCAAGGTACTTCTGTGTAAGACTTTGTGCCTTTTCGCAATGCAAAGTACTTTTGATTCCACCCCACCGAGAAGAAGTTGTTTATGGAAAAAAGGTTTTCTAATAATTTAAGAAAAGAAACTTTATTTACTTTGCTGAGACAATCGTGTACAGAAGAGATCTTTTGTGTGTGTACATTTATAATCACTGGACTCCCTTCACTATTCGCTTAGGTACATGTTGTTGGATGGTGGCAATGCATTTTAATTGAAGTACAAAGGCATGGTTGCACATCACTTGTGCTGTGCCTGAAAAGTGTTGATGTGTTCAAGTTTTTTGTTCATTATATAAATATTGTAGATAATGGGATTTTTGTGATAATTTGTTTTGTCAAGACCAAAAGCATGGATGTCAAGTGTCAATGATTATTTTATTTTGTTTAAGCTGTTCATTTTCTCTCTGCCATCCTGTCTCCCTTTTACAGTTAGCGACGGCCTTGAACGTGAACTCAAATCTAATCAAATGCGAAAGCTTCTTTCGGGAAAGAATTTCATTCTTTGAATTGAGTTTTAAGGGGAATCTTATTTCTTTCATGTTCCTGTCTTTGGAACTGCGACTCTGGACCTGAGTACTTGAGATAAGTCATTGGGTTACACATCCCATAAGCAGGCATCCATGAAAATAATAATGTAGAACATGTTCTAAAAGATAATTACATTTGGGAAAGGGTTTGATTATGCAGAAGTCTGATATTGAACAGAGAAAGTTTCAGAAATGGTCTCCTGTATGACTCTACAACCAATGTAACTACTATATGAACAAAGCATGGTTTAACCTCAGCCTCCCTAGAAGAAACATGAAAATTTAGAATTTGTTTTATTAACTTTTTTACAAGCGCTACAACGAAAAACTCTTGTACACCGAGCATTATTTTGTATGAAGTAGTCTTTTTAACAACTCACGTTACTTTGATTTTTGAATCATATTCCGTGTCCTCTATGATTACTGTAGTTTAAATTCATAATGCCTATTTCACAATGATAACATGGAATATAGACTATTCACAAGTCCTGGACCTTGAGAAAGCCAGGACTCGGGAGGGCTGAGAACATGTGTGTGCTTTCAACTGTGAATTTCCTACCCAGGAACTTACTCGAGCTGTTTCTGATTCTCTTTGCCCACACATGGTCACTGTAGCTCTGTTTCTGCTGGTGAGGGTGTCCTTCCCCTAGCCCACATATTAAACCATATTTTCACCACATATGCAATTTTTTTTTTTGCTCTTTGGAAAGCAACGTTTCCCCTGGTATTGGGGAGTACATATTTGCTGCTAGATCAAGGTAACAGTAGACAATGAAATGTTTTATAGTTACAGTACAGCAAGCTTTTTTATGTTGCAATCATAATGCAAACTGGAAAAAATGACATTACCTGGGCCTCATTGTTAAACACAAAGTTTGTTGTGTCTGCAAAAGATGTGTACAGATTTTTTGACATTATTATTTGTTTGTGTTTAAATTAATAAAATTGATTTGTGAACTGTTAGAAATAAATTTGCTTTATCTTTTATTTAAGGGTCTATGGGAATCTCGGTGTATATTAATGCTTATATTATTTGTATTTGTGTAGAATAATAAAATTAATCATGAAGGTATTGATATGATGATAAGTTTCACATTTGAAGTCTGAATAATGAATACATTAGTACAGAATTCTAACCACATACGTGGTTACTTATTGATTTTGTATCAAATTTATATGTCTCAAGTCTTTTTCAGAGCCTTTTTATGTATTTATTACTTATTTTCTACTTGTTAAATTATGAAATTGTTTTCGCAAATCAGTAATACCTCATAAGAAAAAGTGTCAGGTTTAAACTTATTCACTGAAACAAAACAAATTGCATTCATAAGGATATTATGTTAATCATGCATAGAGAGTGCACGATATAAAACAGTAAAATCTTTGAGTTAAAAATTAATTTGGAGACAAATCAAAATGTGTGGCTCAGCATATTTTCATAACAAATGAATACGTATGACCATGAAAAAAATTATAACAAAACATGATACCTTTGGCCTTTGCTTTACCACAGAGCAACAGATATGCCCATTGTGACATTAACAGGAGGAGGAGGTTCTGCTGTTAAGACCAGGTGCTTTAAAAAGGTTTCTTAATTATGGATGCATGGATTTCATACACATTGTGGCATTATCATTTTTAAAAAAATCCCTTGTATTGCAGTGTCAAATGTATTTTGCATGATAATAGTTTGTAGCATATAATGCAATCCAACCTCTATCTTCCATACTTCCTCCATGTTGAGTATCAGTTGTCATGTGTTTGAACAAAACATCCCCTCATTTTTTGTTGTAACCTCATTATTTACTATAAGGAGTAGTATCTATGATTTACATCTGTCACTGTTTCCCTGCTTGTTGCTGGTGACAGACTGAATGAGTTGCTTGAAGGATTTGTGACAGTGTAAACGTAACATGCCCGTAATCACTGAAAGCCCTTCGTCTCCTGTGTGGAGGCCAATTGCAGTGAGGATATCCGGAGCATTACTTACTTGCTTTTCTGTCAGATCTTATGGAAAAAAGCACCAGCTCCTGGTGGTACTGCAGTTCAATCAGGAGCCACAACGGTGTTGCCAGTCTCAGAAACTAATTTGAGTCAGGAAATAAACAGAAACAAGATATACTGGAGGTCTAGACCAAATAGAAACACTGACCCACACACTAATCACATGTTACAAATCACCACTCAATAACTTCCCACACTAACATATTAAACTATTACCAAATACACACTAACATACATGAAACAAGCCATGGGCAAGATCATGAAATTATACAAAAAACATAAAATGGGACATAGGATATTACATACCTTTTTCCACCTATGCAGTTAAATTGAGAACTGTTCTAATATCCAGCTAGTCAAGAACCAAAAACCTTGAATCAGCCATTAAATAAATATTGTTAAGTAAATAATGAATCTTCAAACTATGTATGCAATTGTGTTAAATTTGTCCAAGCAACAAATTATACAATTTTTACAATAGCAAATTCAGAAAAAGAATAGCAATAGTTGTTTACTTAATATCCAATGTGGAAGTTGTACCTGGCTTTCCTGTTTAGAGCTGATATACTATTATGTTGTTTGAACTTGGTGAGAAAAATAATTTATATTTGCTTTTAAAAAATAAACAAAATAAAGTAATAATAAAAAAAAAGTTCCCAAGCGCTATAAACTGCCACTAGCTTTGATCTAAATTCTCAGTTGACTGAAAAAAAAACAAAATAACTGTTTTGTTGCTCTGTTGTGTCAGTTGCCACTTATTTATAGCAACTGAGTGTATAACAGAACATTTCTAATTTAACTGAGTATATAATAGAACCTTTCTGTTTTAACTGAGTGTATAACAGAACATTTCTGCTTTTAACTGACACGTGCAAAACATTTCTTAACTGCATCTTATTTCAAATGAGATATTCACATAAAATATGTTGTAAAATTATTAGCTAGCTATCTGATTAGCTTTTTCCTTGTGTGTCACAGGTGAAGGAGTTATTTGGAGGAGTTATTCATTCTAAATACAAGGTTTTCTGCAGCTTGAATTTATCAAAGAATTAAACAAATGTATCATACTCAGTGTTAAAGTTCATGTTTATCACTAAAATGATGATCATATCTTAAGCATGTTAGATCTATTAAATCAGCACCTGTCAACACTACAGTGCAAATATGTTGACTATAGGAAAGGAGCCGCTCAAATTTGAGCCAAAGGGATATATGCGAGCCCTTTACTGATTGGGGAAGTTGCCTTGTTCACATAATGGTGAACGCACTTCTGAAAATAAAGTCTTCCTGTAGGGTGTCAGAAATTGGTAGCATAGCATGCACAGTGAAATGAAACACATGCTGCAATTGAAACAGTCCATAAGAGCAGGATGCTTCAAAAGTTTGCATTCACTTAGGAGCTGGCCAAATAATTTACAATAACACTTCGGCTCTGTAGATATTTCTAAAACATCAAACCCCTTTTTGCCACAGGGAGTTGAGTTAGTTTAAATAACACATGAAAAATATTTATGAGATCTGCTTTATGAGGTGGTCAAAGCAAAGACAGTCCAGCATGAAACATTACATTGGATGAGGAAGAAAGGCTTTCTCTAAAACCACATAGGAGAATTAAGCATGCATGGAATTTTATTTAGGCCATTGGTCTTTAATATTGAAATCAATTATGTTTTCAGATGCTGTCTAAGTGATAGGCCAGAGAGGGGCTTGTCTGCCAGAAACAGCAGTTTGTTCTGTTATCCATGGAATGCAACAACACAATGACCTTATATTGTGCTTTTCCCACTTCTGAACAGCTGAAAGACAGCAGACCATCGTCTGGGGCCTTGATTCTCAGGGAGAAAAAAGGGGACCTTCTTTACAGAAGAGGTTTTGTCCTCTTTGATATATTTCTGCTCTGCGTGCACTGAAAATGGATGGCTGATGGAATGCCTTTTTGGCAGCTCAGTGAAGAAATCATCATGTTTTACACACTTTAAAAACTGATCTTTTATCACCATGTAAGTCAGATGTTACAGTTACAGTTACAGTTGTGAATATTCAAATGTAGTCTTGAATATTCTGCTTCTCTCAAGGCATGAAAACATTGCAATAATGCAATACCATATTTGTTTGCTACAAAAACTAGAAATTAATGTATATTTTATGACAATGAAATTGGTCCTAGGAAAGTACGCAGCACCCATAAAGCTGTAATGCTGTAATAAACAACACCGCTGTGATTTATAGCACTGCCCAGACAGCGATTTCATGCAGATTTTCATAGAGAGCCACTAATAGTGCATCACAATTGAAAAAAAATATAGTATTACATACATATCAAACAAAAGAACCTGATCTGCTTGAGTTCCTGTACAGCCAGCATAGCTATTAATAGTTGCATGTTCCCCAAGATGTAGTAGCTAATGTGTTTCACACTCAGGGATTTCATTTATGAAGCAAGCTGCAGTCTGTGAGAAAACTTCAAAATGGACTCACACCATGCACTGTACCTCTTTAACTGTGTGTGAGTGTGTGTGTGTGTGTGTGTGTGTGTGTGTATGGTCTTGACCAATTCAATGATAATTGAATTAGTGTTCACATGGTATAGGGTGGGGGATTTTTACATGTAGGAGGGTGAGGTCAATGATTTCCCCAGTAAAGACAGTTTGCAGGGCTGCATGTCATCATTCCAGCATTATTATTGTGCTGTAAAATCAGGCCCTGTGCTTACTGTTTATTAGCTAGTGCTGCCCTGTCTCCCAGGGTCAGCTGAAGCGGAAGGTTTCAGGATCTTCCCACATGGTACCAGGGTGCCCTGAGTCCAGCCTGTCAGCACAGATGGGTGGTCACAAAGAGGCACTGACATCACCGTGCTCTGAAAAAACCCGTAGGCCATCGCGGTCTTTGTCGATGAACTTGTCTGTGGGGGTACTGTCATTCAGAGGGCGTGCAGGTTTACGATCAAACATATAGAGCATCCCAGGTGAAATGAAATAGCTTCTGCCAGAATGCTTGCTTGATAGGAAAACACATAAAAGCTGGCAGCCAGGGATATTTTATTACCAATTTGCAGTTCTTGTATTGCAAATACAATATATGATTTGGGCCAGTTATTGTGCCTTGGTATTACAGCCATATATTTCTTTATAATCATATATGTAATTATTAACTAGCAATTAACTGAGAGGAAATGCTGTAGTCAGGGACAAATTTGTCATTTGCTCTCTTTTTATTCTTTATCTCTCAAAAAGGGTAACTGCACTTGAAATCACACAGCAGACAACAATAGAGGAATCATGCATGTCCCCTTCAGCTGCTGTTTCTTGTCAGATAGGCCACAGCACTGGCTGTTGTGACACTGGAGCCACATGCACAATGCAAGGAGCCCACAAAAAAGAAACGCTGCTGCAATTCCCACATTCGTTCACTTGTGGCATCAAAGTTGCTATGCACCGCTTCCTTGGGTTAGCCAAAGAAGTCAGGGGCTTTCCACTGGAGATGTCAGGGCGCAACGGACGCAACGGTTTGGAGCCGATGCGTTTGTCACCTGCAGGAAGCCCACAAAAACATTCTGCTGGCTGACCCCCTACAAATATCACTGTTACGCATTTAACTTTGGGAAGGTTGCAAATGAAACTGAAATGTAGTCCTGTCACCAAACAGAGGGCGTTTTGTGCATGTCCATGGCTGCAGTGGGGGATTTTTACTGTCTCCCAGTCTCCACCTGCACTTGCGGTCAAACCGCGCACTCAGTAATATTTTGTAGGCCCACCAAGCAGTGAGTGGCAGTGAGTTATATGACCGGCTGAGGCCTCATTTGGCAGGCAGAGGCCTGTGACTCCTGCTTCCCCCCACTATGCGATGTGAGCTTCTGCCTCCCCTGGGACTTAATTTGGCTGTGCAAGCTCACACAAGACCTCCCTGTCTGGTGTTAATTGGTCCGACTCTCTCCTGTTATGGCTCGGACTGGGTCCAAGGTCCTTCTCTGCTGGCAATAGCATGAACCTCTCCGTGAGTTTAATAAACTTTATGCCGTCCGGTTAATAAAACAGTATTTTTTTCTAGTTTAGGCTTGTTTTCATGTGATTATTCGTGTTTTTCTTTCAACAAGCCATATCAGAATTGTGTTTTCCTAGATAGTGCCACTCAATGCTCAAAGTATCCCTTTTAAAACACGGTTAGTTTCCGCAAACTGCAATAAGGCTATAAATTATACTACAGTTTTACAGTTCATTACAGTTCATTTCATACAGTACTCTTCATTTAAATGGTCTCAGAGAAGATCAAAATTGGGTTTTCAGACACGACATAGGCTTTTGATAGTCGTGCAATCCATACCTAGTTTATGGACTTCAGAGTCTCAATTTGCTTTAACAGATGGTCCAGTGTTGAGATAAACTTTGTTTATACATTGTGAATTTCTTCATGATAGGACAGGAACTGAACACATTGGCTGCTGTGCTTTCTTTTAACCGCTGTGAGCTCAGCATAATAT
The DNA here is from genome assembly GCA_022829145.1 of Albula goreensis. NCBI lineage: Eukaryota > Metazoa > Chordata > Actinopteri > Albuliformes > Albulidae > Albula > Albula goreensis. The sequence goes on from CM040756.1 coordinate 16,560,498, forward strand.
TTTTGCATAGCAACATATAATATATACCACAGATTTTTGATGTTAAAGCCAACCAGCATTCAAAGATGTAATGAACATAGCAGCAACATGTCTATGTTCACTGTCATACCAGGCATGGATGGCCATTTCTCTGTGTGAGCAGAGACACACAGCTCACCTGGGTAACACACCAGATGTGTGCTATATGGCTGTGATTGCATAAGACAGCCAAGTGAAAGAAAGGAAGAAATGTTTCAATGGAGTTCCCTGTCGCAGAGGTCCTTCTTTTCTCTTGCTCGTGTTCTTTGGAAGCATTGCCTCGTTATCGAGTTATTGCGCACGAAATAATGTGCGAAAGCTAAAAAGCCCGAGCAGGAATGTTAAGCTTCCGTTCCGGTTGATTTGGGAATGTTTCTTCTCTGAAAAGGCAAATATTATACATACTAGGTGATTCCAGTCTACGGGAGGATTACAAAGGGTTTAACAGGCGGATGAGGGAAGAGAAGTGGTAAGTGACATTTCTGGTCTGGGAATATGGCAATCAGCAGCATGGACCTGGGCCAAACCCTCTCAGAGGCCTGAAAATGCTAAAAAGGCTTGGGAGAGTGTAAACAAACTCTGTGTTCTGAGGAGAGGAGTCTGCAGGGACAGATCTGTTAACCATCAGTGGCCAGCTTTCATCTTGCCGCCCTGCCTGAGCCCTGTTAAAGGGAGCTTTGTGTACCTGCTTGCAGACAGGAGCTGGGAATTTGTGGAACAGGAAACCATGGCCTTCCCCCCTAGGCCCTGCAACAGACACTATATACAGTATGCTATTCTCCACACACCTTCCCCCAGCTAGCCACTTAGGAACACAAACACATAGACCAGCCAGAGAAGTCTGTACAGGGTCAGGAGGAAAGGGAACCAGGAGACGATGCACATTTCAATATTGAAAACAAGGCAGGAAAAATAAGTGCATGTGCTACTTTTCCATGTGCTAATTATCGAAACCCAAAGTTATGCTTTTATCAAAACTGCAGGTTTTAGAGAAAAATACACCATTGCCTCTTCATTTTAAAAATGTTTAGCGTCCACAAAGGGCAAGTTTTGAAATTCAAGACCTTTCTGTGTCTACGTTTAATGATTTAAAACGTATTCTAAGTCATGTGGATTGTGAAAAATATCGGATTGTCAGTGAAACAAATAGCTTTTTGTTCCCCTTGGGCACCTCAGAATGCACTGCTCATTTCTGATGCACAGTGCTGGAGTGTCAATGCACTGAAGCTATTTTCTAACAAGCTGTAGATGCACTGCGAGGTGAACAGGAAGAATATCTTTTATCCTTGATCAATAATTCATGTTATCTCAATCCATTGACCCAGCAACCACATTAAATCATTGAGGGTGCTCACTTTAGAAATTGAGCACAGAAGCACAAAGCAGCAGCACTGCACATTGACGCTTTGTGTTAGCTGAGCTGTTTTATGACTGTTCATGGGAACAAACCAACCAAGCACTACTTCAAGAACAAGCATCACCTGATTGTATATATGAGTTTCTGTGTGTGTGTGTGTGTGTGTGTGTGTGTGTGTGTGTGTGTGTGTGTGTGTGTGTGTGTGTGTGTGTGTGTGTGTGTGTGTGTGTGTGTGTGTGTGTGTGTGTGTGTGTTTAACTAGGTGGGTGACAAGTGACTAAACACAACTTTGTCTTCAGATCGCACAACTCCCAGTATGACTTGGAGAGGAATGTAGCTCCTGGAAATGAACTGTGGGTATGTGGCTTTGGAACAGTCACTGATTAAAGTCTCTGTTTTCATGTGAACATCTTTAAGGGTATGTTATACAGCTGAGCAGGAAATCACAGCAAAGTCTAAGAGCAGGCAGAGCTGATAATGTTTTAGACTTGCACATGAAATGTTTAAAAAATAGTCTATTAAAAAATATAGTCTGTTCTACTGTTATGTCTGGAAATATCATCAGACCTTCTGGTCTTGGTGTGGTTGTTGCTCATAAAGCTAAAGTCATTACAGCAAAGGAACAAGTTGTGGTAATAAAAACACCAGTAGATCATGTTCTTGTTACATTACAATTCCTGTGTAAATTTGGTGAAGTGATAATCCATGCCACAGCTAAAAAAACACAGTCCAGATCCAGAAACCATATTACCTCATAAACATAGCCTACATACAATTAATACCATTTCCTTTGGACCATACTGAAATCTATTGGAATATTGATAAAAAATATTGTGTATTTGTGTATGTGTGTGTGTGTGTGTGTGTGTGTGTGTGTGTGTGTGTGTGTGTGTGTGTGTGTGTGTGTGTGTGTGTGTGTGTGTGTGTGTGTGTGTGTGTGCATGCCTGTGTGTCCAAGAATACCACAGCACCACCCGTGAACACTACACCTACAATCATGGCCTGCTCATCCTTACTCTAAGCAACCACCATTCCCCTGAGGAATATACAGTGTCCCTCTACCTCTTTTAAACCCTCCCTCAGTGCCCAAGAACTAGGCTTCCAACTGCAACGATCTTGTTGTTAGTATCTCCGCAAGTGTCTGTTTACTTGTGTCAAATCACTGGTGCTCTGTACCTACAACTAGAATCCCTAATTATGTCATTGAGAATAGACACAGCATGCCAATGGTACGGTGTAATCCTCTGTGACTGACAGTATTCATTTTGAGCAAATCCTAGATGAAGTCATAATGAAGAAGAATTGGCTGCCAGCTCCAGTAAGATGGTTTCCTTTGCACGGAAGAGGAAATCATAATGAGCTGACAGGAAGCTTTTGGATTCACTGTCCTCCAGATAAAACTGAAAGGCTTTCCCAAAATTCAGCAGGCACCAAGCATCTAATAATCTAGTCTGCATAAAAAAAGTTTGCAGACAAACAGGTAGTGCATGTATGTTCAAAAAACATGAGTACTGAAACTGGGAACAAAAAATACAACACCAACAACAAAACAGATGAATGCCTCATTGTTAATATCCTCCTGTCTCTCCATGCTATATTAAAAAATCCTTGTAACTGGATAGGATCAAACATGCGATAAGATCTTAATTCAGTCAGCGTCCCTGCAGGCCCCCGCCACACTGAACATATATAAATGACAAGTGATGTTCAGGAAGCAAGCACTATCTAGATCAACAGATATTATTCTCCTCAATAAATTCATTCCTAAACCTTGAATTACATTTTCGGCTCCAAAAAATGTCCATGCTCAACCCCTCTCCACTACACCCCCCAGCCCTCTGGCTTTTTAGACTTATTAAAGATAGGAAAGGAAATTTAAGGTGTTAGCTAATAGGCTTCTTTCCAGCCCATGTGTCTGTGTAACCGGGCCACAGCACCATGACAACGGCGGGTCAGTCCTGTCCTCTCCCTCTAATTGTTTCTGACCCCGAAACATGAGACGCACTCTCGGGGCAGGTAGATTTCTTTTCACACGGCAATCACTTTTGAATTTGTCCTCTGCATCCCCTGAATGCCACTGAAGAGCAGGGGCGTGAACTAAGAGATTATGAAAAGAAAATGACTTTGCCTTTTAATATACCTTCCAGACCTGCCCATTTCCTGGGTGGGACTGGGAGTAGAAAATCAACCGTAATAATTATGACTTTCACCTTCATTTTAGCATTCTGGAAATGTAATATATGCAGTTGTTAACTCCATGCCCTTTCATCAATATGTACACCTATTCACCCATAATAATACTATATAATAATACTGTAGTATGGATTAGAATCTAAAATGAATTATTTGCTTAGCCAATGCCCCTTTTCAAGTTTACTTATATACCTTACATTTTCACATAACACAAATATACATGGCTGATTTTCTATTGAAGCTATTTGGTTTAGGTACTTTGCTTAATGACACAGTATGAGCACCCCATCCACCCTGAAGACACACAATCATATCAAAGTCCTGTTACCTAACTGAAATATGAAGCCATGGTCCTGTCACATGGATCCAGAGTAAAAAAAAGTATGGCTAACCTCCCAGCCATTGTTATAGTTTGTCAGGTGATTGCTGTGCATTCTCCAATGATGATGATGGTGTATGTGTTTTGGTGTGTGTGTGTGTGTGTGTGTGTGTGTGTGTGTGTGTGTGTGTGTGTGTGTGTGTGTGTGTGTGTGTGTGTGTGGCATCATATTTGAAGGGTTCATCCCATTCCTTTGTGATGGTTGGTTTCACAGCAGTAAACTTTGAGTCCAAGAACAAGACTGGTCGCAACTACTGGAAAATTATTCGCATTACAATACAAGTAAACTCTGAATGTTTAAGTTGTTTGCATTAAGATGGATGTTTAAACTGCACGGAGGTTCAAAAACATTGTTGGTGACAGGTTTGAAGGAATCTTCATTAAGCCAGACATCTGTCACTGATTCGAATGTATAGAAAGGAAGTTTGACAGTTAAATACTTTCCTGCTCTTAGTATTAGCACTACTATTAGCATTATGCAGTGAAAGTGGCACTGGTTTATGTCACGATGATGGAAATGTCAATTGCAGTGCCGCAGCCTCATGGACGTTCAGGCACTGCAGTGCTTCCTGTCACACAGGAATATGAGGCTGAAGTTATATTCCCTCAGACGGCAGTGGCAGCTGTTGGAGAGAATAATTTGATTTGGCGTTTTATCCGGGAAACGAGCCCCTCTCCATAAGCCATATTTCTACTCGGTTCCTCGGTTTGCAGCCCTGAAAGACTTTACATGACATTAACACATTTCAGAGAGCATTATGGTTTGAAAAGAGATTTGTCTAGACAAAGACTGGGTTTATTTGTAGTTAAAGCTTCATTTCCTGTCTGGGCCCTCTCCTCCCCCTACATGACTCCTACACATGCACGATTGCTGGCGCGCTGACAGGTAAGAGGATTTCAATTAGTTTACCTCTGAATGTGCTCACAAACGTGATTAATGAAGGCAATTAGTCTCTGTCATGTCTTCCCATTCTGCTCTGTAAATCACCAGCCGGCTCTTCGCTGACGGTAGAGTGTAAATTACATCACCCTGTGCTCTCAGTGATGTTCTTATGAGTTTTCCACCTCTTTGTGGAGTGAAATTCAAAATGCATTGTTCGGAAGCTATCAGCAGCTCAAACGTGAGCTACCTCCACTTCCAGAGTTACAAAAATTGCTGAAACATTATGGCTTCAATTAAAGGCATAAAAAAGTTTTCCTGTTTCATTTCTGTGCAGCTGAAGAGGAATCATTTGTTCTGCTGTCATTTGTGGATTTTCCAAGGTTTTTTTTTAAATATGTGCCTGTATTTGATATATGGCCAACATTTAAAGCATGTGTGCTTGTTATTATGAACTTTAAAGCAGAGGAAGCTGGTGCCCAAACCAGAATGCATGCTTTTCATAATTAATATGCAAACACTCAATATGTCCTTTTTTATACTGTAACTTCAATTTTTGGTTCACCCAATGTTATAGCTGTGTTTCATGACCTGCTCTACATGACAATGCAGGGAACTGAATGGCAGGATTCGTTCAACCATTATTAAAACTGAGGAACTCTCTCCCTGAACATTTTAAGTAAAACAGAATTTACAGACCCACTGATACTGTTTTGCTAGCTGCAGGGAAGTGGAACTTTGCCAAGTGTAATCACATCCGAATATCATGGAAGGAGCCCCACCTGCTCCAAAACCACGGCATGCAAACTTCCTCTCAATCTGTTCTCTCTTTCTGCGCTCATTTTATTTTCACTTTTACCGTGACCCATGTGTCCTGCACCACGCAAAGCAAGATTATTGTAAGTAAAAGAACATTTCAATAACATAGAACCCGAGTCCAGTAAATCTGCTGTGTGCACAGACTGTAAAAACATCTTATTGCATGAAGACTGGTGGGATAAAACCTCTGTACGGCATTATGCTTTATGTTCAGCCGAGGAAAAAGTCATCTGTTTTATTAAAGAGTTTTCTTTTTAAAACATTTAGTTTTGGAACCCTTTAAACTGCAATAATGTGTTTTGTATTCTAGTTATGAAATCAATATTGTTTTTTGTCATAGGAAAGCATGTGTAAGGTTATGATTGCCCTTTGTGTTTGTGTGTGTGTGGGGGTACAGGGGTACAGTGATAGACAGAGGGAGAGAGAGTTAGAGAATGGAGGAGATAAGGAATGACAGTAAGAGACAGATAATAAGAGAGAGAGAGAGAGTAATGAGGAAAGGAGAGAGCAAGAGCAATGAAGGGAGAGAAGTAGAGAGACAGCAGCAGGGCTGTGTGGCTGTGTGATTTAGTTTTCTTACAGGGGCACCTTTGCCTCTGCACATCCATATGAGGCTTTCAACCACAAACAGACTTTTAAACACCTGCCTGCTGGATTCAGGCCCAACAATAGAACAGTCACTGGAGACAGAGCAGAAGCAGAACACATTCAAATTGTTTATTTTTCTGTCATTTTCAATAAAATAGCTTTCAAACATTTTAAATAGTATAAAATCAACATTTCAAAATGAAGACAATTGAAGAGTTGAAAGCTGTTCATTTGGAAAAGACCAGCTCCCGGAATTCCATCCTTTTCCTGCCGACAGTGCCACACTTTCAAGAGGCCTACGAATGAGATAGGACTTGCATATTTTCATGTTATCCTATTTCTTCATTTCCTGTATTGGCTGAAAGTTAGTGGCCGTACAGACAGTACTGAGTGCCCAGCCATCACTTTCACTCGTGGTGCATGTCAGATGGAGGATACCACTTTGACAGGCTCATTCCTGGTGGAAATGGGATGATTAGAAGTACTTGGCATCCCCTCCATATCGCTGTACTACAAAAGGAGGCTCATCTGTGGCCTGGGGTCCCCCCTTTTGCCTCGCTGTGTGTTTGAGCTTGACAGAAATTCCTACAAGGCGTAAAAAGGTAGCCCTCCCCATGCAGGTTTTTCATATGCCAGAACTTGCGAGCAGGTCTGGTTATTTGCTTCCTGAGCCCTGGCGTAAATGGAGGCTCACTTGTCAAGCTGTCATGCCATAGGACAGTGTTACCTGGGGCAGCAGGGCCCGCGTCTACTCTCTGAGAGCAGGCCGTTCACACAACCCCTTCAACAATCAAGCCCTGACTTGTAACTGGAGAAATGCTATGGAAGCAGTGTGACGTTGGGAGAGGAGAAGAAGGGGGAAAGAAAACTGTTTTTTTTACCTGTTGTCTTTTTTTTGTCAGAGGGCCAATTCCTGAGTGTTCAAAGCTCTGTCAGGCTGTAGCACTTTGATATTTTCCCAGGCTTCAAAAGAGCACTATAACAATGGACTTATGACTTGAGGGTATGCAAAAGTAGCCAAGGCTATATTAGTTATCACCTCGTCTTTATGTCGCTGGCACTGGTTTTGGAACTGTGCAGGGTGGAGGTGGGCTTTTGGGAAGGAAGCTTGCTTGTTGGTGGTTTCTCAGGCAGCGAGTCCAGTGCCTGGGGCTGGTTTCTGGTTTGTGCAGGTTTGGAGCTTCCACTGCAGGTAAAGCAGAGGGCATTGCCAATGTGAGACCCTGAGAAGTGTTTTGTAAACAGCACAAAATGATTCCCACAGACACTGGCTAATTGAGGTCAATTAAATCTTTTAAAGTGCAAATACTATAATTTCTTTTCTTTGTTGTGGTATACCAGGTAAAGGTTAAGGACTGTATGTATGTATGTATGTATGTATGTAGAACTCGATGTTTAAATCCTTTGACTTCCCAAAAGTTGTCCTGGATATGGATGCAGATCTATTATAAATAATTTAATGATTATTTTACAGTGTTTATAGTTAAAATAAAAGCTAACATTTATGTACAATCTATTAAAATACAAAATGAAGTATATTGTGTATATTACTCTTTATTTCCTCTGCTTTTAGCAATTGAAGACATTAACTTGATAATTATTTCCAAAGCTCAGTTTTTATGTCATGACAACTTTTTCACAAATACTGGAATTTAGAGTACAAATATTTCATTTTACAATACTGTTGGATATAACCAGAACAAAAACAAACTTAGGATCTATGTGCACTTCGCTTATTTCAATACATTACTCCAACACTAAAAAAAGGCCTGGAAGAAAAAAATTCCCAATGAGCAATAACCATTAATTTATAATTAATCTCATATTTATTTAATTCAATAAAACATAAAAAGAAAAAATTTCCAGACACTCAAAGCTTAAAAAAAAACATTGCATCAGTTTACTTTGACCTAACTCAACTATAATTCTGGCTTTTCCTTCAAAAAATGTCAAAAATAACACATGTAATAGATGGTTGATTTCAATAATATAAAGTCAGATGAGGTAAACTAAGCTGAAAAGTTATAAGTCAGAGAAAGAGGGGAAATAAAAGGCATGGCTACAGTGGCATGAGGGCTGAGGATGAGTGTCTCCTACAGTACGATGTGGCTGATGACAGCTAATAGAGTTTCTCATTCATCATCAGGGAGTAGAGACAAGCATCAACAGCAACATCTGAAAAAGGACAGGTAGTGCAGACACTTGAGGGAATGACCTTTCCAACTGCCACCAATAAAATGTACAGCATTCTGAAAGCAATGTCTGGGAGATATGAATTTAGTGCTGGGGTACCTTTTATATAGAAGCATAACCTACCTCTCTACAATGTGAGAGAAAGCAGTAAATGTGGCATTAGTGCAGGCATGCTGATTTGTCCCACATCTGATTATGGACACCATAGGTGTATGGGATGGCTGTCATATAAGATTAAACTTATCACTGCCATTTTGGCTCAAAGAGCAATCTGTTGTGGCTCAAATATTATATGATAAATGTGTCATATGGGCACCAGATCATTTTGATATAGGGGTACTGTACTGCAGAGGGAAAGGAGGCCAGATGATCAGACCCTCGGCTCAAAGTCACATGGATTAAATGCCAAACACAAGCAAATGTAGAAAATAATGCAAATTCACAGCTGACAGTACAATGCTCAAAAAGATTCTTGTTTTACAAGCAGAAATCATTTCACAAGCATGAGGTTTGGTAGTGTGGTTTAGGAGTTGTAATAACCTCTCTGGTGCAGGCTGAGCCCCCTTATGGGCCTAAATATTCAGCAGCAAAGGACGCTAGGCATGAGAAATGTTTGAGTCAGCCAGGGAAGCTTCTTCGCTGTTTTCTGGAAGGTATTTTGCTGAATCACTGCATAACTGACTGGAAATAATGTCAAAGTTTAATGGCAAGTGGCAAATCTTAAACTGACACAAGCCAATCTTGAGTTTCTTATATATATGCTAACTCAGCTATTTCTTTTCCAAACCAAATGAGGGCATTGATGTGCTAAGATTTCTGTATAATTAGTAATTAGGGAATCATAACTGTGTTAAAAATCATATAATAAATGAAGCCTTTTTTAAAAATGAAATCGACTTCATTAATTTATTATTAATTATCATTGGCTTGTTTGCATCAACCTGCTATTACAACGATTACTGTAGCCTAAAAGTTTGAACAAAAATCGACACAGATGTAATTCTCTCTAAAAGTAGTGTGTTCTTTGAAATTCCCATCTACTTACAAAACACTTTCTTGTGTGTAATATCATGTATCATTGGTGTTTTCCATGTTCTTGATCTAATTTTTTTATTATTATGAAATGTAATAGTAAGCACTATAGGAAGCACTGTGCAAAACACTGTTTGCCAGCAGCAGATTATCACCTGGGTGAACACTGCAAGCACAATATACATTTACCTCCACAGGGAAGCGCTGGGGTTTGTAGCATGGAGCTGGTGTGCCTGGATGTGCTGCATGGAGCCATTCTGTCATTGAGATGAACTTCATATGTGTTTGTGCGTATGAAGGAAGTCCCTGCAATTCAGTGACTGAGGCTTCCATCCTTTTGGAGTTGTTACATACATTAAATATTATTTATTTACTTAGAAATCTGATTAGTTTATCAGAGAATACAGCATATGTGTGTGTGCGTGTGTGTGCATGTGCATATATATATATATATATATATATATATATATATATATATATATATATATATATATATATAAGTGTTGGGTTTCCTATTTTTAAGAGTGGGAATGCTTGGGTGACCTTATTCCCCGATCTATTCATGAAATATCTTTCACTATAAACTATCATGCACAAGAATGAATGCATTTGATCATGACAATTCCCACTGAGTGATTTTTTTTGTTTTGTTTAGTTTAGTTTGTTTCACATTCCCTCTCTCCTATGGAACTGAATGCATGTTATAATACTACAGAGATCATTTTGAGTGTTTTGACATGGGCTGTCAAGAGTGCTCTTTGAAGTTTGTTAGGTGTGATGGAGAAGGTTGGCTCTTTCAGTGTTCAAACAGCCCCCATATTTGTGCCTTATGGTCCGTTGCCTCCCTGACTCTCAAACACCTTTTAAACAATGCAGTTCACATGGTGTTGTGCTTTCCTTTGCACCTTTCACTGGAAGGTATTCCTTTTGTAGGAAATGAATATTGATATATAACCAACTCTTTATAAATGTTATTTCTGCACTTTCAAATCACTGACTGAAATTGCCTATCACTGCATTGCCTATTACTCATTTAAACATCCTACATGTTAAAGCTTTGAAACGATAATCAAGGAGAGTTACAATCGCATTTGACCCATTGTGCTGCGATTTCCAGCACATGGCCACTCTTCCTATGGATGAGAATGATGCCGTTGCTGTTGTGAAACTGAAATAAAATCACACTAATTTTAACACCAACCCCCCCTCCCCCATAGATGTTTTATTCTTTTCAATGACATTACTTGTCTCTGTTTAATAACAATGAGATGTGAGATTTATGCATATTGTATCCATATCCAGAGGTATACCAGAGATATCCGTGATAATCAGAATAGGTGATTCAAGTAAAATTATATATTTTACACATTTTAAATAACATTCAAAAATTTATACTGCATCAAAAAATGGTTATGGACAGTGTTTCCACAACGGCCTCCATTTGAGCATATTACCATAAAATCAGGCTAACAGGAACATGAAACAAAATATTTCAGCTCCTTTATTCCCTTTCAGTCTCTGTGGATTATTTCTTTGCTTTAGGGCTTATAGCTGTCTGTCCTATTGTCATGGCTTTGACAGGTATGGGGAAGGGAAGGACACTGTTTTTGTGTTTATTTGTTTCCAGTGTCCTTATTCATAAGGATCCCTATTCATTAAATGGATATATATCATGTCTAGAGCCTGACTCACTCTTGCGCTCTGTCTCTTTCTCTCTCCGCCCTCATTATAATCTCATATTCTCAAAATGGTAACAGAGAGAATACAAGAAATCTAACATGCTGCACAGCTCCCTTTGATAAGTAATCAGCGTCTGTGGTGTGTATTATAGAATCAGACATTGCTTCAGAATGAATTCTCTCCCTGCCAGGGAAAACGGCTAATTTCATCATCACTGGAGGCCATGCTATACACAGAGGGGTCGGCCAGAGAGGCTGAAGTTTCACTGTAACTCTTTGCATTTGTTTTTGTTTTTTTTTTTTTGTTCTCCGCCCCTGTCTAAAATCTATTTGGATAGCATGCTCCGGAAACGAGAGCTATCTCATTGCAGCAGGCCAGAGCATTCCTCATCTCTTTTGTGACAGGCGGAGGGGACACCCCAGTGTTGCCAGAGGGTGCTGTCCCCATGACCCTCTCTGTCTTTGACACTCAGAGAATTTATTGGGATGAGCCCCTGCCACCCGTGCCCAAAAGAGCTTTCAGGCCGTGCTTTCCCAGGGCACATTGCACACGCTGATGCATTTTCCTTCCCCCTCGCCAGGTTTTATGATGGAAACTGATACAACTCTGTGATAGAGTTTCTGGATAAATTATTCACGCTTTGAATGCTCTCTGCCCTGCTCCCTGGAACACATCCATTCTACCAAGGGTTTTTTTTTGTCTCATGCTTTTAATTGATCAGTCCTCCACAGCTAAGACAATACACATGTGCGTATGTTCTTATTAATAAATGTTACATAGGAGGGAGTCATGGCTCTGCTCATGCCCCATGTTTCGTTGGCCTCTGGTGCTTCTGTGCCTCTCCTCAGGATAAGCACCAGACCGCTGGGTATGGAATGATTTATAGTCTGATTCCTGAAATATCTCTCTATTTGTTGTTGTAGACGCTACAGACTCGGTTATAATGCCAATACCATCTGTTGGGATAGGTCCTTAATTGGAAAGAATTTTGGAGTAGATGGAAGAGTTGGACAGATTCACCAACCTTCCCAGGAGAAAGAAGTAATGAAAAGAAAATAGCTTCTCTCCTCTTTAATACCTGTGGAAGCAATAAAAAATAACAGGACGTGGTGATATAATAGACTTAGCTATATTGAGTGGGTGAATAACTTTCACATTACATCGTACATCTGCTAAGAAGTTTTCAAAGTAAGGAAGCCAATTGGATTATATGTTATTGCCATTTTGCTCTCAATGGCTTTTTAGAGAACTGTAAGGCGGCAGGTCATATAGCATTTCTTTGTCAAGTTTAGTTAGCCGTAAAAGTTATCTTTTTTCTTTATTTCCAGTACCACCCACACTACGATTCATTCCAAGAGAGAGATTTGAACATTCTTCCTTAAAGCAAACAATAAAGAAAGGGACAGCAGACACTCTGGAAACTACAGAAGATAACTGATGAGTCTAGCAGTGAGATAGCTGAAATAACAGGATCTTTAATGTGTTTCTTGCCAACGGGACATAAAGACCTTATTCAATGAGATAGCTTTGCTCAAACTACCGTACATCAACGGGAATCAAATATCATTTCAATTGAATACATTCCTGTTTGATTGGTGATTTTCTGAATTATTGTCATTTTTAAAACATTACCAGAACACTGTGGTATTTAGTGTAAATAGAAACAAATTACTTACATGACATTACTACTGAGATAAGAATAGACCAGACATGCAGCTATCACAGCTTGTTTTGAAATCTTGTTTGAGTTAAAGACTAGGCAGTAAATATCATAACAACAAGCAAACAATTTAATAAACATTTCCATACATTTACAAGCAGGAGCCTACATACAATCCATAACATCAATAATTTTCTACCATCTTGACAATATCTCATTGTTTGGTATTTTAGTACAAATTTTATTGTGAATCTTATGCACATTTTTATTCATTTTCACTGAAGATTTTTTTGTTTTATTTAGCACCTGATTTTGGGTGATTTTGTATAAAACTGGTACAGGTAAATCACAGCCACCAAATGGATCAGAGAGGTTGCTATTGATCAAAATTATGGTGGAAACCCTGAGAACTGTGGACAATGAGGATTCTAGAACAGTCAGGTCTTGATCCAACCTTGGGATGCAATTGCATGCACAAAGAAAAAGAGTTTCAACTCGATATGCCACTCTGGATTCCAATCATATTACCGATGAAGCTGCAAAATTAAAGTTTTGTAACATCATCGTGGACTCTTGAAAATTTCAAGAGCAGCCATAGTAATGAACATCAATCCAGATTTCTGGAAACTGTTTCCTAAAGATCTCCTTTAGTTCTCTCTAGTCAGGACCTGGGTCTTTTCCACAGTTCTATTCACTTCCTGCACCAGAGGCTAGTAATATGCATTGTAGACATTGCTGGCTGGGATGGTGGTGAGAGATGCTAATGGATGCCTACAGTAACTAGCAGACTGTGTTACTGTGGCAGAGGTTATTTAGAGGGTTATTTCATCCTTATCCTGTCCTCAAAACATCCTGATGGGACTGTGGAGCAAGAGGAATGAATGAGTTTTGTCAGTGCGACTTGAGAGTTTTATTAGTGGAATAAGGGATTTTTAGGTGTGTAGTGTGTGAAAAAGGAAGCTTTAAAAGTGGAATAACGATGTCTTTACAAATACATGTCATACAATACAATATCATCATCAAGATACCAGTTAATTACTCATTAAAAATATCACATTAACCAAATCATCTAAATCATTTATTTAATTAATATCAATCTAGTTCAATTACACCAAGCTGATACCAGAGCACACTTTTTCTGTCTGGCATGTCTACATAATGAAGTAATAAATTGAATTCAAGCAACAATATTTTGAACCTCAGAAATATAAATTTATCTTGACATGTAGGGGGTATAGCTTACATAAATAACATGATAAACATGTGTCCAAATTCAAATCCACTGCTTATTATGCATGAGATGCTGTTTATGTTACTTTGAATGACACTGAACTCAATGCAAGCTTGCAGGCATCTAAACAAGAAATCAGCTGACTGGTAGAGCGAAAACCAAAGCACTCAACCCCCAAAATATGTTTCCCTTGCAAGCTAAACTATTTTCCTGCACACTTAAATTGTGTAATGTGTCTGTATGACATCCATTTCCAAGTTTCAGGTTTGGAAGCCTAATTCTGGAAACTCATGCAGAGCTCAAAATGTACTTTCATCTCCCTCCCCTATTACATTGTCTTTACATCACAGTTTCCTATTCTGATTTTATGATTTTTGCCAGTTGGAAGGTTATTTGCTAGTTGGCTAATTGGGCTAATTCATTAAATAATCCCCTGGAGGAGAGGGATCCAGACTGACAGTTGAAGCTAATTTTTTTGTATTTCACCAAATTCAAAAAGAGCAGCTACAATGATCCATAGTGAGATTAAAATGAATTTCGGACATCCAAGTAGCACAAAAAAACACCTCATTTATTGTTAACCTAAAAGAAAATTTAGTCATCAAGATACACTGGAAACAAGAGGAATGATTAATATGTTAAATATGTCATCATTAACTAAACCAAGGGTATTTGAAGATGTCTGAAATTTACTCAGTAAATCTGCAAAAAAAAAGATCCACAACAGTTTTAAAAGCAAAAGAAGCCGAGAGACATGAAAGCCCAAGCCAGAATCAGGCAATCCTAAACACAACACACATCAGTCCAGGGTTGTGTGTCTTGGCACGCATGGACCTGGGTTGTGAGTGTTGCAGTACACGGCTTGGGCTTGGAAGGCCTGTGAAATCCGACATTCCCCAGGTTCTGGGGAGAGTGATGAGGAGTTTCTGTAGCTTGCTGTAAAAGCCCTCAGAGGCCTGGCCATGGCCGGCGTGGCAGAACCCTCACACCATGGTCTCAGTAACAAGGCCACAAGAAATGATGTGGTTCAGCGGGAGACAAGAGGGTCTGGCTAGACACTGGAATTCAGGGGCCCATTCATCACTGTTCCCCCGCAGCCCCAGCTGGCTCCACATCAAAACATCAAACCAGCTCAAATCAACTCACAAAAATTCTGTTAAAGTCTGCTTCCCTGTTTTCTGTCTCAGAATCCTGTGATAACTGAACTTAAAACTGTTTGGGAGTTCATATTTGTATTTATTTGTTTTCTTATTTCAAGCCTATGTAGAGTAGTTAGATTTTATATAGTATTGCATGAATGATTTATAAACATGTCACTACTGTATTTACTAAAACATATTCAATGCATGCTTTAAGGCCTCTGTGGTGAGTCCAATAACAATGACTGAATTTGTGGTTGGTTTTCCTATGTATTCAGACTTATATTATGAGAGTGCTCATTTCCTTGATCCTTGAAAAAATGTAACTGAGAAATAATCCACAATTATTCTTGATCTTTTTAAAGTAAAAATTGCAGTATAAAAAGTGATGACCAAAAAAGCTTGCATACCTCTGCAGAGCTTTTTTGATGTAAAAAAAGAAGGGTGAAACAGTCCAAGATGCGAGAATGGAATATTGAAAAAAAAATAAGTGAAAGATGAAAATCAAACCCAAAGAAATATCAAAAAAGGATTTTATTGGATTCAAGGCACAGTAACTGAAGAAGAGAGTGTTTTTTTCATCTTCTTCCTATATCTGTTCAACTTTTAATGTGGAGTTGTATGTAGTACTTTGTAACTGCCTTTGTTAAGTCTCCAAAATACAATTGGGATCTGTAAAACACAGGAAATATCCGTCACAAGCAAGAACCCTCACCTCACCCCCCTAGCACACATGCACACACACACACACACACACTCACACAATGTGTCACAGCTTGACATGGGCCGTATTCTCCATCTAACGTAAATGCCCTGTCACCAGTAAAACGATCAGATGACACTGCTGTCACCATACTTCATAATATTGTCACATTCACAGCATGTAGCTTATTATACATGTAGTCATTGTGATGATGATGTATCTGTTGCATATGTCTGCACACTGACATGAGTGAGTATTATATGAACAGAATCAGCTCCCAAAGCAGCAACTATGGCTGGTAATTAATGTGCACTGTTAGCTAGTTTAGCAGAAGAGCTGGGACTAATAGAATAAACCAACATAATTTTTGCTATGACAGGTTTCCTCTTGACATACATTTTGTTATTTATGAATCTCTGCAGTAATAAATTAAAATTAAAAATTAAAAGTATTTATTTCTTTTTAAATTGAGCTGATTTTAACTAAGTTCATGTTAAATCCTCATCCATGTTTGTATAAAACTGCATTATAGTTGTAATTGCTGCAGGTGTAAAATACAAATAAAACTGTGCTTATGTTTGGAGTATGCTGAAGTTGACTTAAATTAAAACCTTAAAACCTTTCAGATTACACCTTAAAGTTAAATAATAAACAAGATGAATTTGTATTGCACCATTATGGACAATTAAAGTACTCAAGAAAATTGGGGCCTCTCATCTTGAGTAAACATTTTTTAGTCTCTTCAGCACATGCTAATTTAACCTATTTTTACAGCAGTTATATTTTTCAGCTTCACAGACCAGGCACACATTGCACTGCAAACTCCTCAATTACCTGAAAATAAGAAATGCATGTGATTCACAGACCTAAAGTGACCTTTGTGATAGAATCATTAGTGGCTGTGGTAGTGCACTGCATGTGCAGCTACATGAGGAATAATGGACATATTTCAAAGAAAATACAGATGCAAAAATAAATGAGCTTGGTTGTAAAAGACAAGGGCGTTAGAGGATATGAGGCCATGCATGTGGCTAATCCCACCAGTATGGTATGCTATAGACCCAGCTGACAGTGCTGAAAGCTGGCATGACAGAATGTGACAGAGGAAACCCTGACGGGGGACTTCGGGAATCCCGTAACAATAACGATGATCACCGGGCTAAGGCCCAGATTAAATCAAACCCATCACCCACGTGCCAATTGAAAATTACACAAGCAGCGCCAATGGCAGCCTGCCTGTGGTGTTGAGCCCATGGCGAAAAAGCTTCTGTCAGTCACAGCTTTTCAAGGATCCAGCTAGAACTGATTAAATCCTTGCTGAAGTTTACTTAAGGAATGAAACTTCCATACCATAATGTAATGCATTTTCCATCCCTTTATAGGAATTTACAGCACTGCAGGGCTCTAGAACACAGGAAAAATATATTCCCTAATTCAATGACTTTAAGTAACAATGTGATAATTACTTCATTGTATTGTGTCAGTGTTACGCATATAATTTAGTTTTATGATGTTTGTCCAGATTTTATTGACATAAAATTAATTGATTTTGAGGTACATATTTAAAACTCACTAGGTTCTGGTCTGTCAGATAAAGCTAATTATAAAAACACATGAGATGAGAGGAGAAAGGGAGAATGGCAATAGAAAAACAATGTTGACTTCACTGATCTATCTGGTAAAACCAAGTTTGCCCATAATATAAAAGTTGTAAATATAGTCTTCACATCATTTATACCTTTACCCATGCCACCATTTAGCCATTCAATGCCCCACTCTCCCAGTTCAAATTCTGGTATGCGGGATATATTTGTTGTCTGGAAACAACAAACTAAAAATGTATAGAAATTACACATATGTTCATTTATGTTCATTCCAAATAACAGCCCCAGTGACAGTCACTTGTACTGTAGCTACTATCGTAACTCTCATTCATTACATAAATAGCGAGCAGGCCAGGTAGGTAATGAGCCAATATTTTTTCACCATATTGTGGACAGATATAAAAAACATTTTATAAAAAATTTGTAACATTATTAAATAACATAATAACTTTATGAAAGTTATAAAATAACTTATGACCATTTTCTTGGAATAGTATGCAACAATCAGTGAAATTAAGCCACAGAGTTGAAACAAATGAAATGTGGCTAGCATGCTAGTTAATGATTCAAATGGAGATCCATGTCTAGGTAGTGTATTTGAGCTCAGAATTGTAATAGAGCCACTGGAACATGCCCACTGCACAAAGTGATGTCACCCCTGGGAGATTCAATAAGAGCATGATTAACTGGCATATCTTAGAATGTATAATGCATCATTCCAAGCAATCATCAGTCAACAATTAGCTTTACGTCTCTAATTACATCATGTTGACAGAAAAAAACCTCAAAATCTATAAAGAATTTTGTTACTCTGTGACAGCATTTTTGGCCAAAGTGTAGCAATGGCAGAAATTATTTTAAAATGCAGAAATGTTGATGTTTTGGTGCCAGCTGACAATGCCTTCATGTGGCTTAATTAGCACAACAAACACACACCTAAATAATCTCTCCAGGTGGTAACATATGCAATAAATAAAGCACGGAGCCAAGAAAATAGCCTAGTGGGACATTATATTTTACTCCAGATATGTTGAATCAGCTTCATTTTTTATAAATTGAAAACCAAATTGTCATTCAGACTACAACAATAGGTTGTGGCTGATCCAATTCAGCATTGCTCTTCTCTTTCATGTCTCAGCAGTGGTCTCAGCTCATCTCCCTGCACAAGCTGCATATCGCTACCTGAACCCCAGTACTAGCTTTAAATGGCTCTCACATGGGCCCCTCCTCTTACAGTCTCTCATATCTTCTCAAAGATGGCCTCATGCATTGCAATGCATTGTAATATGAAAGTGAACAAACTGAAACACGAATCTCCAGTGTTGATGTGTAGATAGCATGGACTACTTCTCTATAATTACACTAAGTCACAATTGCTAAAGGGATCAGCTAACCTAAAACATTATAAAACAATGATCAAACCAATCTAAAGGTCACAGCCTAATGAGTGACAGTATGGATAGACAACATAAAGGGATTGTTTGTTAAAAATATAATATTCAAATCAACATCCTCCACATAATAAGACAAATTGATTTTAATGTGTGTTTGTGAGAGAGAGAGAGAGAGAGAGAGAGAGAGAGAGAGAGAGAGAGAGTATGTTTGTGAGAGAGTGTTTGTGTGTGTGTGTGTTTGTGTGTGTTTGAATTCAGCTGTTTGAAAGTTTTTAATTTGAAAGCTATAAACTCATATTTTAACGGTATTGTACAGTTTCACCTTTAATCTACACTCTGTGATGGTTAAGTGACCTTTGGAACATGGGACTTTTTTGCTGATATGCAGCAATGACTTCTGTGATATTTACATGTTTATGTTCATAATTTCCATCTGTTGTTTCTGGAACAATCAGTAGTGCCTAGAAAGAAACAAAGAAAATTGCTGTAAGTCTCGCTCAACTTATGTTTCATGATTGGAAGCTGGTCCTGATTATCTGCAGCTCAACTGAAAAAAATGTTTAGCTTTTCTTCAGGCCCTTGTTTCTGTTTTGCTGGACCCACTGGATCTGTGTTACCCTTTAAAGTGCCATGTTTTTCCCTGTCAGTGGGCTGTTTTCACTATAGTTCACTCAGCATGGGGATATTAGCTAAACTCAACTCACCCTGTCCACAGTTATACTCTCTGCAAGTTATATGAAAATCTAATATTCAAGAATGTTGGAAATAGCAACATGTAGATGGTGTGTGTGTGTGTGTGTGTGTGTGTGTGTGTGTGTGTGTGTGTGTGTGTGTGTGTGTGTGTGTGTGTGTGTGTGTGTGTAGAGAGAGAGAGAGAGAGCAGAGAGAGAGAAAGAGAGACAGAGAGAGAGAGAGAAAGAGAGCACATGTATTCTTGCATTCTGCATTAATGTTACAACTAAGGCCAGATAAACTGGGGAAAAGGATATGTTATGAGTATTAACATACATGTTCAGTTCAGAAGAAAGAAAATTACAACCTAATCCAGTGTTCTTTCAGTGGCATTTCTTGTACATTAGAAAGTAGCTCATTAACATATCTTTAGTCATATAACACTAAAAACAATCATGGATGTTTTTTTTTTTTTCTACTTATTTTTGCCATACATTATGGAGTGTGCTATCACAAAACCTCAATGAAAAATAAATACAAACCAGAAAAAGTGTGCCTCCAGCTTTCAGAGTAAGTCTTTTTGTCAGAAATGAACTCACAAGAGGACTCATTCCAATTCTAAAAAGAATGCTGTGTTGGGAAATAAAAAACAAGGGTGAAAAAGGAAAGAAACATAAGTAGGATGAAAGCAGGCCGATGGTCCCCCAAGATGAGGCTCTAGACGAGACGGGTTCGAAGGCCTGGACTGGGCCGGTTTATATTTCTCTTTGCCGGAAGTACCCTGTTTCCCCTGGTGAGAAGGTTTTCCTGAAAAATAAAGAAATCATTAGAAAGATGACAGCTATTCAGCCTACAGAAACCCACAAGAGACCCAACTCAGAAACCTGCCACTGACAATTAGGTAGCAGTGTTTTAGTTTAGCGTCATGTGGCCCAGAAAGTAAACAGCACTCCCTCCTCAGCCCTCGCTAAACAAAGATGAATGATCGGATAATGGAAGAGGTGGAGTCAGCAAAACCCGATATTTGCAGCCCGAGTGATGAATGCATTTAGCGTGACTGAGCAGTGGTGAACAGACCTTCGCTTCCACCACGTGCGGCTGGTGCATTGTCCTTTGCGACATTGTTCCCTGCTTGGACAGTTCGGTTGAGGTCCAAATCATAATGTTGAAATGTTATCTGACATTTATATGCAGTGCACAAGATGCTGGCAGAGAAGTAATGGACTATACAAAGTTGACTGTTGAAATCTGGGTGCATATGCACTTCAGCTGGCAGCTTGTTAAAACAGACAATGTCATTATGCAAATTAAGGCATGGCCTAAGCCATAGTTGTGATATCACATGCGTATTATTTCTTCAGAGTTACTCTTTAATCATGCATTAATTCCATGTATTGTGTACAGGTACATGTCATGTGATGCTGACCAATCAGTGTGGCAGTGGAAACAAAGTCCGAACCCACCCTGAACCCCTGACCTTGCCGTGTCTCATCTTCATACATCACCCCATTGCTGGTGACAGTGACAGCCAGGTGAGTCGAGCCCCACCCAGTAAGGCCTGTGGGGGGGGGTTTCCAGGGAGGCACTGAAAAACAAGGAGGCTGGAGAGGAGACACAGATGTCACGATAGTGTCCAGGTGCTGCTCCTCCATTGCCACGTGATTAACAGGGGCAGGAATTCACACCTGCTCCCGCTTACTTATGGAGATTAATGGAGCAACACAAATGAGCCATCTGAAGCTGACCCCCTGTCCTAGTTAATGGAGACTGATAAAAGACAGGCCACATCTTTTATGCATGTGACTGATCATGCCCCCTGGAAACCAGGAAAACTATAAGTCTTTCCCAGCACAACCAGC
The DNA here is from genome assembly GCA_022829145.1 of Albula goreensis. NCBI lineage: Eukaryota > Metazoa > Chordata > Actinopteri > Albuliformes > Albulidae > Albula > Albula goreensis. Next base: position 16,581,899 of record CM040756.1, read on the forward strand.
TGATATATGTGTGTGTGTGTGTGTGTGTGTGTGTGTGTGTGTGTGTGTGTGTATATGTATATGTATATATATATACACACACATAGGTCAGTTAATGGACATTGGAACCCTCTTTCTTCTTTGGACACAGCATAGGTTCTGGATCAGGGCCTGCTGTAATTAGGAAATATTGTTTTGGATTTTGTAGTCATGATTTATTCACTGTGTGTACTTTTTATCACTTTCCAAAAGTGGTGCATGCTGCACACCTTCCCCTGAAGCAACACCCAAAATGATTTCATGAGCCACTCTGTTTTTGCCTGACTGATGAGAGTAACTGTCAGTCAAATTAAGTCACAAGTTGAAGCCTCAAAATGAAAAAACCTTTTAGCGATCTTTTCCCAGTTATAAAATTAATGTTCAAAGTGCACAATTGAGGCATGACAAAGTGGGATTAGGCTGTTATGACAAGCCTGTGATATTTTACTATCTTATCATAACTTTTCCCTCGTTTACATTTGTTTACATTTCAACGTTCATGATTTTTTCAATCTTCTATATTGTGGATTTGAATGTTTTAGAAATACACAAATGAGTCTTGCTCCCACTGGCTTCTGGCTGCCTCTCTGCCACTGTAAGCATGCATTTGGACTGTGACCCGTGTGATCCACCCCTCAGCAACGTGCGTAATGCAGTCTGACACATGACGAGGCAGGTACTATCTAAAAGCCGTTGCGCTAAAGCTTTGTGGTGAAAGGAATTATTACAACAGATGCTCAGGCTTCATGGCCCTGAGTGTCCAGCAGCTTCAGAACATAAAGGCTTATTTCTTACACTCCCACGGTTCCTATTGCCAGACCAAACAGATTCACTATGGTAGAGAGGTTCTTGAGAAAGTGCCTCCAAAATGACATTAATATCACTGATAACAAGCGATATACATTCAGAACAGGTACCACTCCTGGCCAGACATTACTGGCAAATGTTCACCAATCAAACGCATTTTAAAGAACATTTTTCTGCATGCCTGTTTTCTGGAATTCCACTGAAATGGTATGTGAATGAAAAGCATAGGAATCCTCTCAATCTTCTTCTCCCCTGTTCCAGACAATACATAAAGCTGTTATGTAAGGATGCTTTCCCTTGTATTCCAAAGGCTGAACACCATTTTTCAACCAGAGAAAGGATGCCAGTGCCTAACTTGACACAAGTGGTTCTAATTCCTGGAACCAAGGGTTTTCCAACCTGCGTCGTGCACGGCAACTGTAAAATCCATTTGGAACACTAAGCCAGTAATGAGCAGGAATCCTGAAGCAGAGCAGGTATGCTGACAATCACTAAACCCCAATGCTTTTTGGAATGTTCTAGCTTTGTAAGACATGAACGCACATCTGGGCCAAATCATTCACATGGTATTATTTATTGGCCTGTTAAGAGTCATGAGGATAATCTGTATCTTTTTGTACAGCAGTTGATATGCAGTATTAGTAGATATTCACTGTGTAGTTTGCACTTCTGTGAAAGTGGCCTGTGTTTACAGCAAAACAAATATTTGTAATTGAGGAAAGCATGGCATCTCTGTAAATACATGCTTAAATAGAAATCTCACGTAATGAAAAACAATACAAAGGAATCAATTAAATTAAACATTTTAAAAAGTGAGGGATGAATTGGATCCAAAATTCTCAAACATGTTCAATTACAGCTCATTACAGTTTATGATTAATTACAAAGTGATTCTGTCCAAATATTTCAAAATGTATAATACATTTATTGTGAATTCAAAACAACAAAGGATAGCATAGGAAAAATGAGAACCATACAAAAAGAAGATAATCTTTAAAATCTATATGAAAGTGATAAAACTGCACTGAACAATAGTCTCCACACATATTGCAACTATACAATGTCAGTTCAGATCCTGAGCACAGTCACTTTACTTTGGAGTGGAAGTCTTAATGTAAACTAAATCAGTCTTTCAATGAACAATAAAATGTCTGTAATAACATCATTTTCCATAATTTATATAGCCCCTCTCATATTATTCAAATGCCAATTGAAAGATTTTCTAATATGATCTGCATGTAGGATCTGTTCATAATTATGCCATGCATTACATCCCTTGAAAAGCAATATGAAAATACTGCTTTAAAGACACTGTCACGCTATGCAATTACTGTTGGAATAATGCTCTATATATTACACATAGCCTCTTTTGTTTTCCTCGCCAGCCCCTTAGAGTCACATTCCCCTGGCGCACATTGATAGTTTCATAAAATATTCAGTAATTGTTCCATAGGTTATCCTTAAAAGCAGTGAGGGGAAAAAAGAAAGATTTCAGGTGCAAAGCTGTCCAACAGGTAAACAGTATATTGTGTGTGCATGAATACATTGCTGGCAATGGGAGGTGTGAAAGACCAAGTTCTGAGAAATACCCCGGGGGTGAAAGGTGGAGGCACGCTATTTGACAAAGTGAGGGTGACATTTTAGTGTCAGTGTCACCTTCCTGAGCAATACTGGCATGCTATCAGTGACCAAAATACCTGCAGGCAGTAAGACCGGGAGAATACACCCATGATCCAAGCAAGGAGAAAATTTCACAAGCAGTAACCTTTTGAAGACAATGTACTGTTACGTGTGCATATGTATCTGGTGGTTGTTACCTTTCATCGTGCACTGTAGATAGACATTTCCTTTTATGGAAAGTATTTGCTCCTGAAATCAACACGAAGGAAACAAGCTAACTCAGTAATACTGTCATGGTACTGTTTAAGTTCTTTCTGGGTTCATGTAAATAAACTGACCTGAAATTAAATGAAAGTTACATCAACAGATAGAATGGACAGTAAAGGGGACATTAAAACAACATGTCTATATGTACCCTTCAGGGATTAAATGTGCATTCAATCGCTATAATACTTTGATCATGTGCATTTACTTAAAGTTACATTTCATTTAAAAAGTGACAAGGGAAGTCACATTGAGAACGTATTTTAAAGAAAATCCTGACTGAAAAAAATCTGTCACTTTGACCTCTGGCTTAAGGTTGGAGATTTCACCCTTTTTCAAAACAAAGTGCCTTTGGTTCTCTTGCTAGGTGAAGAAATCAGGAAGAACCTTTGGCATGCTCAAATGAAAAAAAAAATCATAATTAAGAACCACGTTTCTCCAACCTTTCCAAATGCATTAAATGCACACAAATAAAAGAGAAACGGGAAGTATATGTTTTCCAGATGCTGAAAAATAAAACATCTGCCTTGGTTAATGGGTTAAGAATATATGTGCATGCTGAAAAAAAATCAAGACCCCATTTGTCATTTCATATTTCACAGTCCTACCATGCAAATGCAGATCACAAGCTACAATCAAGATTGGTCTGTTACGTTTTCAAGGCCTGTATTAAAATGCTTCTGTTGTTTATTTTTGCTATTATATTCAATAATTCATCTTTAATGTCACTAAGTGTTGTATGAATCTAAACAATGGGACTGGCCAAATGTGTTATTATATTGACATAAGAGAATGCATTGCTGTTGTCTTGATGGAAGGTTGACAAGCTGACCTTTCACCTGACTGTGTTAGATTGGCCAATCAGTGAAGGAAACTAAAGACTACATGCATCAAGGCAGATGTTCTGTTTTAAATATGCCAGGACCTCCTCCTCAATTATATGAGACTATTACATTTTCCCTGGGAGCAGATCCACTTCTTCAGCTGAAACCTGTTTGTGAGAGGTCCCATTTTCACTTCAGCACAGAAAAATCCCTGAAACCTGAGCCCATTCAAAAGGCTGATTCTCTGAGGGTTCATCTGTTAAAAACCAACAGCACGAGTCTATCCATTCACACCACTTATATCAGATCGTAGCCAAAATCATACCTGGCTGAGAACAGTATCGCTACCTACCAGACTTTCAATGGGCCAATCCATGTTAGCTGATGTGTGACCATGTCAGATACCACTCATTCTATGCATCATATGAAAAGAATGCTCCCCAGAATAATATTGGATACTGAATGTGTGTGTATTATTCTGTTTTCAGGGGAACTAATCAGAATAGCTTAGACATTTTGGGTACTCACCACAGTCATAGTTACATGAGCAGCATAGTGTGGAAAATGCACAGGGAAGTGAACTTTTCAAGAAGTCAGTCTGTCTAATAATTGTGTTTTCTTGCCTTGGGTCCCTTCAGACAGTGAATAAATAAATGTATAGCTAAATTTACCATAAAATCATAAAGAAGCAAAGGTGATACACCGAATGTTGTTCTAAATGTTCAGAGCAGCATGTGTTTATATGCTTCTTTACTACACTTGTGTTTGTATTAAATAAAAGCAGAATATTATCCAATGTGCATCTGGAAGAAATCGTTTCTGTCTTCAGTTTGTTTTTGTCATTCTTGGACAGCTCTTGAAATAATTAAAACAGATGGCCCAGTTGTTTAATCTACAGTCATACTGGATATTGCAGAGCAAATACAAAGCTGAGATTGTTTTAAGTAGTCCAACTTGTTGAAAAAATATGGTAATAACTTCAAATATACATGATTGATATGATTTCTGGCATTTTTCTTGATCCAATGACAAGAGAAAGTTTATAGCACCTCAGACCTCAGGTGGCACACCTGTATGCTTTGATTGAAAGCAAATGAATGAACAGAACACCTGTCTGACCTGTCTCTTTGTTGTGCTTTCATTTCAAGGGAGATTTTATTTACATATGAGTCGCACACTATTCAAATGGTACTGACTAAACATGAACGCATTTAAAAACAGAAACAGCACGCAGAGCACACTTTCCTTGTATGTTGATTTTGCTCATATTTGTATATTTGGAGGAGAAAATTTGAAATGAACAACACAGAAGGAAGATGCTACCAGCTGGTTAAAAGTGTTCTGTCATTAAAACAGAATATGGATTATGTTTTATTTTTGTGATTAGAATATTAATCCCAATTTTATTTTTATTTTAAATAGGCTCCAATCTTTTTTATTTAAAATGTCTAAGTTTTCTTGGCAACCACAAATAAAAATACTTTCCCCTTCAGTCATCAGAATGGGATTAAAAGAAATAATGGTGCACTCCATTCTGACAGTATTATTATTATTACCTTGGCTAGGCATCGCAACTTCAAATATTTTCCTACAATTTTACAATTATGTGTACTATGTGTATGATTATGAAGATGCAATTGATATGTACAGCCAAATTTCAGACAAATCTGAGATACTTAAATACAAACAGCAACATGTTGTACAATAATGCCTGTTTCTGGAAATATCTGTGATTGTGATTGAAGGAGCTCACATAGAAACAAGTGGAGCGCCAGCATTTTATCTGTAAGGATATATATTCTGGAGTGCTAACTCCTCACCCCACCCTCAAAACCATGTGAGACCCCACAATCACAGTACTACCTCCAAATGACAAATACATTCTGGAAAATATGACCAGTATCATTCATTTATCTGTGATGACCATCCCATGGTTTCTGCATATAATCAGGGAATGGAAATGAAATAGGCCACTATGGAAATTCCTTTTGGCTACACTTCTGTAAAACATCTATTGAAGTCCTTTTGTCCCACATATTAGAAATGAGACTAAAGTGTGGTTGCATTAAAATTGTCAATGGTGCATTTTTAGTAATTATTTGAATGGGTTTGTTTTCTTCTGAAGACAATAGAAAATATATTTGTGAGTTCATAGAAATTCAAAGAAGCAGTTGTGAATCTAAAATCCATATAACAAAGCTCCTTCAGAGCTGAGTCCTGAGACTCATGAAACACTATAAAGATGTTATTGACCTCAAGGTTAACTTATGTCAGGTAAGCTTCAGAGATAATGGACAAAGAGCATTTCTTTCACAGGCGGAATGACACTGCATATCCGCGCTGTTCGGTTCCTCCTGCATTGACAGATTTTCTAATTCACTGCAGATTCTCATAAAAGTGGGTGGCCAGGGCTGAGGACGTCCAACAGAGAGGCCATTGATACTGGGTGGGATGGAGGCTAGGCCAAATTAACCTGGATTAATTTAAAGGAGTAAAGGTTCTTTACATCCGAATAAAACGAAGATCAATAAATTAAATGTTAGGTCAAGATGTCAAGTTGCGGTGATGATCGACTGACATGTGGAAAGTTGAAATTGAAGCTTAGAAGGAAAGACTCTTAATTATTTTATCCCCACAAAGAAGTACATCCATGCTTGTATCTTCATATGCTAGAAATCTGTTCCTATGAACATGTCTATGTCAGAAAAGAATGCTTATTACTTTTCTCCTTTATTGAACTGGTTACTTTGGAACATGCTCTCCATGGTAATCATCTATGTTCCAAAGTTGCTTGTTTTTTGGAGCTATCCAAATAATTCACCTCTTGTCATCATTGCTTCTGCCACCAATTAGAAAGTACTCTCAGTCCTTTCTGTGTATTTACATTCAGCATACATTGTCAATTTCTCTCAAGTACATCAGAAAGCACACAATTCAGTAATCTTGGCTGATTGTTCATTTTGACCATTTAATTCTCCTTTTAATGAAGCCTAATCAACTAAATGTTCATCTCCTAAAGTGAAACGTTTGAAGGACAGCTGGTAATAGTAAATGAAGCATCAAACTTCCTTGCTGGCCTTTCGTTGAGCTGTCTTACCTTGAACCTGAACCAATTCACATGATCAATTATCTAGTGGTTGGGTGTTCTGAGAAGGCCATCACTTAATTAATATCATTAATATATAAACAGTCTGTATCCTTAGATGACAAATACCACAATAGCAGGAGAGCCCTTAAAATGGCTAGGCCTCTTCAAGCAAAGCTGTCAAGATTGTATGATCAAGTTTCTTTCAGGCACAGCAGGGCTAATTCATTATGAAGTAAGATACTAAGGAGACAACAGGATAGAACATAAATAGGGTTCACATGAAGAGCCAAGCTGAATTTGCCCTTGCTTCATATGAAATTTATACCTGAAGGACTTTGCAATAGCTTGCTTCCACACCTTGCTCCACAGTCAAGCAATATCCTTTTCATGATTCATTGGGTTGGGGTGCCTCTCATAGGTTAGCTAAATAAATGATTTTATATTTATCCTTCTCATGCTCTGGAAGATTGCAGGGCACTGGAAAAAGGAGTTACACGTACAGCAGGAGCACTGCATCTCCTCCCTCCCTCCGTTTCTCATCCTCATGGAGATGGCTCATTTGCAGCCCACCAAAATGAAACAGTACATTTCTGAGGAGGCAGATTTTACAAATATGCAAACAAAATGCTTTGCCAGATTACCGTCATTGTTTATATAGGACACTCCTAATCTGGGCCACAGGGGAAATACCTGTACAGTGTCAAAGTCGTAGATAGTGTTACACGTTGGGCCCTGTGAACGGTGCACAAAATAAAATACGATACACCCGCTCCAGAGGGAGGCTAGCCTTGCTCCAGATGGGCTGGCACTGGAACAGACTGGTTTGTTCTCTGCCAGCTCAAGCCTGGCAAATCTACACTAACATCCTTCCTCCTTCCCTGGACATACTTCTGTAATTGCTTGTCTTCAGGTACAAGGTGCTCGCAGGAAGTCATCAATCTTTCGTGAAGCCAGTCTACCATTTCTTAATTCAGGACAATAAAAGCTCAGAGAGGCATGCATACTCATGCCATTGTGCGCTGCAGGGAGAAGGGGGAAGTTTTAATGGCGGATAAATCGATCGAACGATAGCAGCAAATAATAAACTGGTTGTGTTAAAGAGACTTAAGTAACAATGTGGAGACCCCCATACCACCCTTTCTCCCTCCCTTTCCCTCCTGTTCCTCCTTCCCTCCCTGCCTCTATTATTGGCTCCCTCTAGCTCTTCTCCCCTCCCCTCTCTTTTTCTTTTTCTCCCTTGCTTCCTCCCTCTCTCTCTCTCTCTCTCTCTCTCTCAAAAACACAAACACACAACTCATACACAGGAGGAGACCAGATGATCTCCCCCACAGACATGGGATAAAGCAGCTGCAGGGGATGAGCATGTGGAGTTGCACTTCTGTGGACCGCGCTCCCTCAACCAGGTGCACAGCTCCTCTGTCCAGCTGGAGATCTACTGGGGACAGATGCCTCCAGACAAAGGCCTTGGACACACCACCTGTCTGTATGCATTGTATATCAGCAAGAGAGCAGGCGCTCAATGTGTCATTATCAAACTCTGCACACACTTCCAAAACACCAGGGTTAAAATAGGTATCAGGTTGGAGTACTCCATGAGGATAAACGGATGGGACCACAATCATGGAGGGAAATCAGGAGCCCAAAGCAATTATTAATGTTTTACAAAATATCCAATTTCTGTACCTGATATAATTGTCGTGAATTTTTGCTGAGTGCCTCTACTTCCACAATACCTGAAATGGCAGCATCTCTCTGTGACCTGTTGCTCTGTGGTTGTGTCGGTGCAGGAAGAATTTCCATGTGGTCATGCTCGGGATTGGCTGTCCAGGTTTCTTCTTGCTCCATCAAGGCTCCTCCAACTACTGAAAGTGCACACTGCACTGGCAGCAGAGCCAAACAATAGGGTCTTTATCACACAGGTCTGTCTGAAAGCTCAGCTCTCACAGTCTTATCAAGATTCTCTGTAAGTGTGCTGTAAACTCAATCTCGAATGTAAAGAAAAGAGCCCTGGATTTCAACATTCTCTCCTCATTTCAGCACAAATAAGCCTTTTTGCTGTTGTTGTTATTAAGCACAAAGGTATTTTTCCATGGCAAATCTAGATTGTTTTCCACATTAAGCACATCAAGCAATTTCACACTGTCTGATGAAAACAAAGAGAGATAGATATATTTTTTCAGCCACATAAAGCAGAAAGATTCTGGAACTGTAAATCAGATATAAAAAAGAATGAGAAATTTTGAGTGCAAACCGCCTTTGATAAAACACACTCATTGGAGAGCATCATTTGCCAGTATATCTTGGCAGCGTTAAACAATAAAGAGACATCTCAGAAAGGAAATGGCTTTCAGAATACTTTCTGGGAGAGTTCCTCGCAGGCTTACAGAGGGGATGAAATAGCTGGCATAATGACACGATTAGCTGTCACACTTTTTCCTTGGGAGACTGATGGCCTTAGCAAGAGCAGCAGAGACGATTCTGGAGTAAATCACGTGTGGAGAGGTGAAATGTGGCCAGCACGAGTCGATGTAATCCATTCCAGACATGTGTGGAACACTAGGAAAGCAGGTGCAAACAATTGAAGCAGCTGTCAGTAAGCCGCAGTGATCTCCTTTGATATCTTAATTGTTAGTCAGACCGAGTGCAACTTTGGCAACATTGCTGTCAGCCTAGACTGCCGTGCTTGCATCTGTCAGGCCCGTTTTCTTTGCTGGCCGCTGCTCTCCCCCATCCCAGAGTTATGAATCTATCCCATGACTACATCTTGAGGAAAATTGGGCCTGATTGCTATCATTTCCGTCTCCTCTTGCTGCCCCGGTCAGGTAGCTGACAAACGCTGTTAATTGGGGCAGTTTTACTACTGAAAGCCATCCGTGGAGAGCTTCAAAGCTCACACATTAGCATAGGTGGGCCAAGGAGTTGAGTTTCTGTCACTCTGAGTACAGATCTGCTGAATGAGGAGCCACAGGCGTGTAGCCATTGAACGCATGCAGCAGAGGTGACCAGCCAGGCCATTATCATGTGGGGGTCCTCTGATACATTCAGCAAAAATAGTTCATTTTAAAGACGGGTTATTTTCAGTGACAGTAAAATGCTCCAAAAATTCCAGTTCAATATGAACAATGAATCAAAACAGTTCTCTGTCTCTTTTTTTTTTTCTTGTAACCTTTCATTGATTTATGTGTCCTGTGGGCTGGGGCTATTTGAAGGAGCTGTGAGGAATGAAAGTGTTAACACCCAGTGTTGGAAAGGTGAATGCAAAGAGAAATATGAGTTTTCTCGGTCGAGCAGTGGTGGTTGGGTTTCCGCTCTTGTTTTGATCTTGCAATGGGAAGGGAGGATCAGTGGGCTCTGCTGGCTTGAACTCCACAGCTGAACCACTGCCCTTAGCCATCCATCAGAGGGGGTCTGTGACAGGACAGGGGAGTCTGTGACCATGGAAGGAAGGGGTCTGTGAGAGAGGAGGGGGGCCTGTGATGGGGTACTGGAGTCTTTGACACAGAAAAGAGGGTCTACAACAAAGGGGGGTGACATGTGATGGGTGGAGGTGAGGAGGGATTATGGCAGTGGATGAAGTCTGTGTCCAGGAAGGAGTCTTTGAAAATGAAGGAGGTCTGTTACAAGGGGTAGGTCAATTCGCTGTGGCTAACCCAACCCCTGAGTCTGCCCCAGTCTCGGCAGTTACCACATAACACAACACTCTATGAGGAACAATGAAACCAAACACCTCGGATTAAAAGTAAAGCACAATTTTCACACATTCAGACTAGTACTGTATACAAGGGGTTTTGCTTCTTGCCTGAGAGCTGAATGCTGATATTGTGGAGGGAAGACCTCCCCCACAGCCCAAAGCTGCAGCTGTTCGCTGTGTCTCACTGTCAGGCAATCCTGAACATCAACTGACCAATGATGGAGGAGGTCTCCAGTCATATCCACAGTGGAGCAGCCATTAGCCGACAACATATCAGGAGGTTTGTGACCCTCTGGCCTCTGATTTCCAATTGCGTGTGAACAGGGTAAAAAAAACAAAAAAACAATTCTGTTGCACATAATTTGGAAAATTCCCACCAAATCATTTCTTTCAGTCCACACCAAATGTGGAATCTTCACAGCTAAAATGCTAGTTACAGGGGTGACAGTGTCTGTCTGTTTGACATGCAGTAAAAAGAGGTCACCATTTTATGTGTGATGAGGGGGCAGATTTTCAGGCCCTGTTTAAATCTAGCACTGCTGTGGTTCCTTCAGCTTGCGAAGGCAAATCCATGAGCAAGCGAAACCACTGTTTTTAAATAGCAGGTATCTGGTGTCAGTCTACAGGGGCCTGCTCCATCAAGATGTTACTTTGCCCTTGTCTGCTCCTGATATCTTTATCTGGCCAGGCTATGTCCTGTATTTTTCACCTCAGTGGCTTTCGTCTGGGCTCATTTCAGTCGCTGCAGATGGGAAAGTGCAGTCTGCCCAAAGTCTTTAAAACTTGAAAAAAGGGGCTAATTGCAGGCACTCCTTATGTCACCAGAGATTGTGCTGAAGGTTCACTAATTCACCCATGAATGGTTAACCCTTTACAGTTCATCCATATCTTCCCAAAGGGCTTTGTGAGCATGAACAACCCTGAGGAACAACCATTTTTAATTCCAGAATTATGTGGAATTATTTTTTTTTCCTCTTATCTCTTACTCTTTTGGATTTTCCCTCAAAAATGTAATAAAGTTATGGTTTTAGCTGTCAGCTGCCTGGGTTGAATGAACTTACAGGTAATACCAAAATGTGGGGATAATGATGGTGGTCTTAATATTTTTCTGAAGTCAATAAAAAAACACGAATGTCATCCTTGTTCAAATTATCTTTTTTACCATTCAGACACACTAAAACATATCACTGACCTTTCCTCTCTCTGCATTGGTAACGATTATAGAAGTTATCATCATCGTACCTGCAGCAGTGTGGGGTAGAGCAGGCCTCAGCGCTCTGGATGCAATTACTGTACTGCTGTAATTGCCACTCAACCTTTCCTGTAATTTCAAGCTCACAAATGATGAAAATGACAGTGCCACACTTAGTATTTTCCCTTTTCAAGAATCAAAGTGGGGTGTCCACTAAATAAAACAAGACGAACGGTGAGAAATGACAGATGTGGTGAGCGGGGGGGTTGTGTCTGATGGGGTCACGTGGCGGTTTCACACACCCAGCAAGGAGCTTGCCTGAGGAGACGCACATGATGAGATGACAGGTCACACTGACGACCTGTGGACGTCCCAGTTGGATAAGGGGCTGACTCTCATTGTCACAAGGAAACAGAAACTTGCCCTAGATTTGCTTTTTTTTTTACAGCCTGCTTTTGTTGGACGTGGGGCTTTGTGTTCTGTTGGCGTCTATTGGGGAGAATATTTCATAAAGTTTTTCTTTCTCCTTTTCTCTCTTTTCATTCTATGTGAGTGTACTCAGAGCATGAGTCATGAAGCAGACTGAGGTTTTTAATAGCTGTCAGTTACCTGCTCACATCGGATACCCTTCCAAGCTGCTGAAGCAGATGGCTATCACTTTCCAGTTGTGAAAATCAAGCTTATATAAACATAGGCCGAGTCATGGTGTCTTTAATATCCTTTTATATATTTGGTTAGCGGTGAATGTAAAAGGCGTGGATGGGGGCACCTTCTCTAGCAGTCATGGTCCAGCAGCCCTGTGAAAATCATTAAAAAGGCACATTAAGCCTTGGCTTCCTGATAGAGTGGCAGGTGAAAACTTTGACCCAATAAATTAGGATATGCATTTCTCCTGTCACCTAGCAACATAAAAGTGGATATAAAGGTTTAATGTAATTGTTACAGATGATTTGGAAATACCGAACAGGTCACCTAGTCACAATATGCTTTCGGGATACAGTGAAGTAGAAAAAGATGGAACAGTAATGTATTTAATTAATTGAATCTAAGTATTGTGGTTGTGGTAAAGTGTGGTTGAAGAACGTAACGGTCTCAATGAAGCAATATCCAGGTACAAATGAATGCTTTATAAATTATTTCACAAACACACAAAACATACACATATTTCAAAGAAGTTCAATCAAAGAAGGTAAAAAAAACCCCACAAAAATAAAGCAAATGAAATATAATCGGATATTGCCTTTTCCATTTTAGATTTCATTAATCAAATGTCGATTTTATTTGGTACAGTGCGTTTTCAATATCTCAACACTTTTCAGGCATATTTTCAATTTACCGTTCATTGCCCTTCTCTCTCTCTCTCTCTCTCTCTCTCTCTCTCTCTCTCTCTCTCTCAGTCACGACTATACTTATGGAATTTGCCGTCATGTGATCTGCCTGTTCATCCAGAGTGATTATTGATCACAGGCTAAAATTCTGCGGCAGAAACGCTGAGAACGTTGTACAAACATGATTTCAAGACCGCAGGGCAGAACTTCCTCAAAATAAAGAGAGCAATACATGCTTAAATCGATGGAAGAAAATATTAATATTTATTAAAATATATTTACATTTGTTATCATTTGGAACAGTTTTACAATGAGTGGGACAATTATTCAAAAATCGTTGGCGTAAGACTTTATGATTTTCAATTAATGTGTATGTGCCGTGAATGTATTAAATATCTTCTTATTTTCACACGATTTAGGATAGTTTCAGTTCCTGTGTGTGTGTGTGTGTGTGTGTGTGTGTGTGTGTGTGTGTGTGTGTGTGTGTGTGTGTGTGTGTGTGTGTTCTGTATTGTCTTCTGAGTTGAATTTGTAGAGTAAGGATAAAATTTTAACTTTTTTTAAGGACTAACTTTCATTTAAAAGCGTTTTTCATATAGTTATACCTTTCACTTTAAGAATGGGTATATGCATATTTGTCCATCTTCAAATGCAGATTATTTTATACCTACTCAGAAAGTCTGTTTTTCTAATCAACATAAACTGTAACCATTTTACGCAAATAACTAGCTTATAACCTGAAATTGGAGGAATTTAAGTCCATTTGGGAAATAAATCAAACGGAATCTAATCATCATTAAGATTATATAAGGAATAAAAAACAAAATCAAATCTCGCTCTTCCAATCTAACAAGGCGGTATGTTACCTGATCTTGTGTCTTAGCAATTATGTCACTGGAGTTCCGACGTAGACTATTTTTAATCGTACGTGGGACATGGACAGGCCATTTGAGACAGAAAATGACATGTCTGCCCTGTTCTTTTGTATATATCTATAATTGTTTGCTTACACCTGATTTTTAACAAAGTGTAAACATGGCGCACAGGGTAGGCGTCCTATTTTAAAGGTATAATTTTTTAATGCTAAATCAGCAATTATATCGGTGTGTTTTTAAAACGAAACCGAACGGGATACATCCAAGAACCAAACGAAGCAAATTGGAAACACACGTAAATGTGTTTTGTTTGTTTATTTGTTTGTTTTGGCCTTTTTGATTTTGTATTTGCATTTAGCATTTGTGTAAAATATAGGTACAACATGTTATAAACAATACCATACCCAAACTGCCACACTAACAGAGCATTTAAATGGTTTCCTTTGATAGCCTATAGCTTGGTGAGATACCTGATACAGGGACAGTTCTTTAAATTTAAATTATGTGTAGGTTAATAAATGAGGAATCAGCCTGGTGCAAAAGCATTCATTTAAATTGTTATGGTTCATTAGTAGTTTATTAATTGTTTTTTCAGACCTTACGATATTTATTACATTTTTATCGCTAGATAATGTTATTCATTAAATAATAGTGCAAAACCAATAATATACATGACTGTGAAATTTTATATGAAAATATGAACATTATACTGACAAGGCAGTTAATGTAAAATTCTCGGGATATCCCAATAAATAAATACTTACTATTTCAAACGATTTAGGTGTTCATACATGAAAGAGTGAAATTAAAAATTCTGCCAAACTATGTAGTTTAAAAGAATGCGCCATACAGAACTCTTGACTGGTAATTAGCAAGGAGTGGTTATTACCGTAATGAGCCTATATTGTGTTTCACTGCTTTGTGTTTATAACAAAAGGACGCGGCTTCAGTTTTCGCCTACGTTTTATGCAGACGCATCGCCATCTGCTGGTGGTACACGGAAAATCCCTCGACATATACGGTTTTGCTTTGAGGGTGAGATCGTGTTTTTGGATTGGCGTACGTACTTGTCTGTCCATCTGTATTTTCCGGTAGAGTCCCATTTTTCATACCCATATCCCAGACATCTTCATTCTTCTATATTTTCATTTTGGCAAATGCCACGTACTAAACATAGGCTAGTTTTATTTTCAAGGAATATCACCAGTTGTGGAAAGGCCCTGTAAGTCATTGTTATAATTTTCTATCATAATGATCGGCTTCATCTACGTCTCAATGGACATTGGTTGTAAGTACTGCTTCTGGGTTACCTTATGATTTATTTTCTTGGTCAAGTCGAGGTTTAGCAAAGGGAGATTTGGCCCTAAGAAAACATAGAGGGCAACTCCTATCACACACTGTTAGGTTTGCCACCACATTCAAATGCAGCTCATCAGAGTAGAAGAAAGAACTGGGAAGTTGAGTTGAATGGTCCCTGCTTTTAAGTGAAATGGTAAAACTGTAAGTAGTATATAGACAGAAAACAATTCCCAGAACAAAATCAAGACATCTCTAGTGCTGTGAAAAATGCTGTGCAAAGTATCTAACCAGTATAAAAGTTTGTATTTTCAAGAATGGCTTTGCATTGAGCTGCCAGCCTTCCCAATGGTGGTAATGGCCAGAGTGGCTTCAGGAAAGGTGGGGAATGGTTTTGGTGTAGCAGATTGTGTTTCATTGTTTAATGAGCTTACAGCCATTCATAAAACTGGGCCACAGAGGATTCCTGGGAACTGTCCCTCTCGGTAATGCCTGCTGCTCTGACCCCAGCTCACCTTGCTGGCTGAAGTAATGGTGCAGGGTCCTCAAAGCCACATAAATAACTAAGTGGCCCTGAGGGGTCCTTGGGAGCGTACAGGTGCTGTGGGAGCCTCAGTAATAACCCACCGTCTGTGGGGCTCAGTTACTGCCATGAGAGCCCTGGGGTCCCTGTCTTTAATATGGGGAGTGTACAGTGGACCCTGGGGTGGCATTAATGATGCATGAGCTCCTGGAGGTCCATAAATGATAAATAATAATCATAAATCATAGACCAGCTCTATTAGTGGCATTCTATCACAGGCTAATTTGTTAATATGGGTGCCCTTGAGAAAACTAACAGGATCCTTGGGGCCCAGTGAATAGCTAGCACTCTATCACCACAGATGACCGTATGCACACCCCAGTTTCTGAGAGTTGGAGCACAGTGGATCTGCGCAGGCCCTGTCAAGACCTGAACTCAACCCCCATGTAAGAAATTCCTGTTTTTTTTTGTCTCAACATTAAAGCATGTTGTGTGAGTGTCTCAGCTGTGCCTGCCTCTTCTCAGTGCGCTGGAGGAGGACAAGGGGGGCAGGATGTCTGGGCCGCTTTGTCGGAGAGTGTGCGCTGACACGTGTGGACAGGCCCTGGAGCTGCTGTCTGCTGCCGCTTCTCCCTTCTCCCCCCTAGACGGTAATGGAGACCAGTAGTTAGGGAGCGAGAGTGTGAACTCCTTCCAGCCTCTCGCACTCCACGCTGAGTGCTTCAAGAGCCAGAGCCTTCTGGGTGAAGGCACTGCTGGGGTCTCCTCGCCTCTACCCTGTCTCTTCCAATGCCTTCCCTCCCACATCCAACAATGCAGATGCAAATGTCTATGTTAAATTATAGCCTGGAGTCCTCTGGCATTTGCAACATATGAACAAAACCATTTAATTGTGGTCCCTAGACCATCTTTCTTCTGACTGTTATTTTGCTTGGCTGCAGAGGCTTAGTGGTCAGAACTTATTTGCCTGGTGTGGGGGAAAAACACATTATTATTGTGATTGCCCAGTATACTGACCATGCTAATAAGGGAACATTTTGGAAAAGAGATGATGTCATCCCTCCATTTTACCTTATCATGGATCAATGCCACTGCATTTCCTTCAAGGCTTGGGTAATGATTTTAAGTCCAGCTTAATACTAAACTCTCTGTTATTATAAGACTCTTCTTTGGGGATTACTGAAGCAGAGCATCTTTGTTGCATTACATTCCTGAATAGCAAAGCCTTGCAGAAATCCCACCGAGACCCAGCACTGACAGCCTCAACTTTCCAAAAGAGCTCAGAATGTAAACCTCTGTGTTTAACGGCAGACAGGCAGGAAAACACTCTCCCAGTTCTTTCGTGTGCTTTCAATGTTCTAATCCAGAGGACTTTCACTGCCTGTGTATTTTTGTTTGCAACTTGATATGTAGGACCCTTGTTTCATGCATGCTAATATTTGTCTGACATTGACCTGGCACCTTAAATAATCTTTTATCTGTGGTTCAATTTTAATTTATCTTAAAAAGTATTTGTTTTTCTTATGCCAAGTCAACTGTCCTAGAAAATGTATCATATATTTCTCAAAACCCAGTATCCCCTCTTATTAGTTTTCAGCATTGTAAACATGTGTTTAATGGAGAACAATAAGCAAATACATTTCCAAGCACACTGCTGAAACTACTATATGTCTTTCTGCAGTAAGCCAGGCCACTGACACAGAAAGCAGTTTATAATGAGAGAGCCTTTTCGGCCTTGCTGTTTGAGCAGCAGGCCAACCAGGATGTGGCGGGGGTGGCTACCCCACCAGAACTCTCACCCTGCCACAAAATATTTCATCCCACAGGCACACTTATACTCACCAGAGGGTTAAATTTTCCATACTACAGGATTGTAGTTCAGTCAGTTAGCCAGTGAATAAAATATTCTTTTATGTATTACAAGTGGCCAGAATCAGATTTAGTTTTTCAAACAGACTGAGAGATTTCTTTTTCTCACTTGGCATGGCTGAGTCCACAACAATGCATGTGTATGTGTTTGTGGCAAAAGGCAAATTGTGAGCCATGAGAAAGGATTCTTTCAGGGGAGTACTGGGAATGTAATTAAGATTTGATCACTTAGTTTGGGAATTCTGCAAAGGCCAAAATCAATGTAAACATAAGGAACATAAGGCAGACATTGTCAATATTGCACCTAAAATAACATGCACAGATTTTTAGCAGCAAATCTGATGAAACATGTAATCTTAAATTCTGTCAATTGGAATGATGAGATTTTGTTTGATTCAACACAGTTTTTTTTCAATACTCTACTTCTTAGACAAAAACAGCAGTGTTTAAACTTGTTTTTGCCATACAAGATATACCATACAGCAGTAACTGATACTGCATACATACTGTCTACATGTCTGACTTCACCATAGAAGCCTGTAAATAAATAATTACATTTCCACATCAACATTGAGGCCAATAACCAACAAAGCAGAACTGGCAGTTTATATATTTGAAATAAGTTATATGTATGTAGCAATTAAACATGTAATTTTCTGTAATTATGTTCACATATGCTTAATCTTTTAAATCATTGTGTTATATAGAAAACACCAAGTGTAGATATATGAGACATGCAAGTTATCAGACAACTTTCAGTTACATTCATGTAAATAAATAGATAAATAAATAAACAAATAAAGTGTACACTGGTTACCTGGAGCAGGAAATCAAATGACAGCAGCCTCTTCCCCCCTTCTTTGAAAAACAGGAATTTTTTCGGGAACAGGCATTCCCTGGCGAGACACAGAGGTTTCGGTTTTATGGCCCGATAAAAACCACACCAAGGTAACAGCAGCGACCAGTTGCCTGTTTCATGCTCACTGCGGCGCGGGACAAGAGGGAAAATCACACATCTCATTTCTCACACTGCCCCTCGCCCCACACCAAAACGCATTTTATGTACTTTTCTTCCCCAATGCAGATGGGTCAAATATTACATCAAAGAGGCTTTAATGTTTCACAGTACTTCTCATGTTTCCCTTAAGTATCAAGTTCAAAACTAGAGCATGGTCCATTTTTACAGTAGATTTAATGGATCGCAGTCCATAATCAGATTATCACTGGCTTAATGTATAACAAATTTCCCCAAACCAACATCAAAGACTGGCCTTATATTATAATTCTGCATGGCATCTTTTTCATAATTCAATAATTTACTGGTATCGAGGCTGGAGAAAGCATTGTCATGACGAGAATAGGCATAGCGCATGATGAAGATCAGTAAATGATAGAAGAGGCATATATTTTAAATGGTTTCATATGGTTTGTTTCCTTCGCTAACCTTTAAATGCATTCCTGCTTATGCTTCTCTCCCCATCATCTATCATTTCAGGACTATTCCATAAATGTTTTATCTTCAGAGTCAACCGTAATTCAGCTGGCCAGACAAATCTTTGTGAAATATTGTAATAAATTAAAGCAGAGCAATGTAATGTAATAAAAGCCATGTTTTGTGGGAATAAAATCATCTTCGGTTTGCTTTAGCACTGCTTTCAGTTCAATAGAAATCTAAAAAAAATCTGCAGTTATTATAACAGGGTGAGTGTGAGTGAACTGTCCTCTCATTTTATGAAGGACTGCATTGGCTTTCTGGAATGACTTTGTATATACAGGATCTTCATGGTGTATTGCCAGGATGGCCTTAATAATAATAATTTAAATTGTCCACATCCTGGAAAAAGACATAAATGATGGCACAGGGTAGCTCATTCGTCCTCACAAAAATTGATTGGTCAAAGCAAAAATAATAATGATGATAATAGCCTCATTATTTATTTCACAGAAACCGACACGAGTGTATAAAAACTAAATCATGGGCGGTCGATCATTTGGGAGCCTTCTTGCGGTGTCTATTTAAGATCACGTTTATGTAACTTTTTATATTTAGCATCTAAATGTTAGTTAGCATTCATCACAGATGTACTCTTGGGATTAATCTGAACACTACAGTGTAAATTCAAAACAAAAAAGCAGGCAATTTATGACTTCTTAGGCTGGGCTGTCTAGAACCTGGCCACGATGGAAGAGTGGAAATACGCTGGCTTTAGCAGCCAGGTTAATCAAGTCGAGCTTCCTCTTCTGGGAGGCTAAGAACGCTGTTCAGTTGCCAGCCATTGCTTATTCATAATTTATAATCTTCTTTTGTTGCTGATTGCCCACTTGCATAGGCTTTATGCATGAAATTGTGCCATATCCCTCAGACTAGGCCTAACAAAAATAAACAAGAATGTTCCACAATCCATCACTCCCTGTGCTGCAAGAGTGTGCCCGACTAATACATGGCTTCTGTTTTCTATCTGTGAGAGGAGACCGGGCAAGAGCCTTGAAATGGCGGAATGTGTCACATCCACCCGGGATTCGTGTGTGCTCATTGTCAGCAAGGAAATACAAAACTTCAGTTCCAGCTCTAAAAGTTAGTTCTCATTTTACTGTGGATTTTTTTCAGTGTAGTCTTTTATTTTTTTTAAATCTGAATCAAATTCAGATTTGTGGTTGTCTCCATGTTGTACCAAAAGATCACTCAGAATTATACCCTGGTATGCTGTATGGGATTTTCATACATCCCTGTGCTACATCCACAGTAGTTTGCACTGATAGAAGTCAGACAATACGTCTGCACTACAAAGACCTGGCTGTTTCCAACATTAAACGGGGTTTATGATGTCATATTTTCTGAAAAAATGTTCACTTCATTTTGTTTTGAAAAGCTCAAGAAGTAAAGTTTGTAAATCACATGTGTTTGTGAGATACTGTGAGGAAATGATGCGTGGCTGTGTGGATCCTCTGGGCTGTAAAGTGATTGCATGTAAATCATCAGCTGCCCACCTGTTTAATACTCCAAAACTCTTAAAGGCTTCCCATGATCCTCTTTTGGCTGGGTTTCACAGTCAGTGTTGTTCTGACGTCGCCACCATAATTCCTTTTCTTGACGGCTCCACCCACGAGAGTTCCTTCCTAACCAATCACAGCCATCTCCTTTAGATCACACTCCCACCCCCCTCAAGGGAGGGCTTTTGTTTCTTTAGATTTCCTTGTACAATAAGTGCAAGCTGGGGGAGGATTGAGTTTCATCTCTATTCTGGAGTACACTGTCACGTCTGAGACATCTTCAACAAGGCGGCCCGGCCAGACATTTCCGCCCCATACTGGCTTTTAGCCTGCAGCCAATGCCCTGATACAGACAAAATTATCACACGGGTGGAAAATGTGTAGCCCCATGGGAGAGTCCTAGGCTCCCTTTTGTCAGTACATATATGGCAACCTTACAGTGACCACATGACTATGTTTTATTGGTATTTTGTAACTTCAAGCTTTTCCATCACTAAGCCTGTATGTTTGGGAAACTTAATCAGTATGGCAGATGAGAAATCATTGTTCGGTAATATTGAAGACATTAGGATACTGAAGTTTATAAATAATGTGAAACATGTTCTTCCACTAAATCCGCTCCTACATAATCACTATAATATAACAATAACCAAAATTTTGTAGTATTAAAACCTTTATCATTAAATAATTTTGTATGTTTTACTTCAGTTTGCATTGAGTGATATGTGTACATTTTCTCTCTGATTAATTCTGATAATATACACGTCATTTAGTCACAGAGATATATTTTCATCAACAGAATAAAGATGGAAGAACTGGTTCAGGGTTTGTCTTGGCTGTTGGGCCAGATATGAGGTAATGCGTGGGCATAGCAGGATTGCTTATTCAGTCATTGATTCATTAATTCATTAGACTACCAAGTTGATTCATTAATTCATTAGACTACAAAGTTGATTCATTAATTCATTATTTGGTAAAATAAAACTAGGAAAAAACATTGTTTATGTTCTCTTTGGTAATTAGTTATATCATGGGCCTGGACTACCCCTATGGTCTGTTTGCCCTTCAGGGCATACAGTGAAAACTGCTATATCGCTCAAAGTGCAAAGAAAGATGTCTGTTTATTTATCCATTTATACTGGCACAAATTGTGCTGGTGTGATATGTAGCCATATGTTCAAAGGGTTTTCATGACCTGTTACACAAGGGGTTAATTGATTGGTAACAAGACAACCTTGGGTGGGAATGGGTAGGGGGCTGGGCTTGTGACTTACAGACTTACAAGTTCCATTCCCAAACATCGTGCTGTTGTAGCCTTGAGCAAGGGACTTCACTTGAATCACTAGTTAAAAATGTATTAAAGATGTATTTGGCTTTGGTCAGACCCCTTTCTCCGGTCACTTCCACAGCTTCCATGTTTATGTATATTAAGTTGAGTTCCTTCACAGGGATAACAAAGTCCGGTCTGAGGAATATATTTATTTCTAATACCCTGCAATTACAACAAGCAAACAGTAATGCTATCAATGAAACTTTGGGTCTGCATCTACAAAACACTTTGCAAATGCACACACCCTGCTTCAGCTACTAATTTTAATTTACTTGTTTATTTCTATATCATCCTTGAAGGTGCATTTGTGCTATTAACTGACTTATCTGGTTAAATAAATATTGTTTGCAAATGTGTATTTGGAAAACACCATCTAAAGTGCTAACCTCACATTTCCATAGGAAGTTCTGTGCTTCTGCTTGTTTCTCCTTGCATGAAAAGAAAAAAAAACCTCTGCAAGTTAAAAATTGAAGCAACTGTAGAACATTATTTTGT
Organism: Albula goreensis; assembly: GCA_022829145.1. NCBI lineage: Eukaryota > Metazoa > Chordata > Actinopteri > Albuliformes > Albulidae > Albula > Albula goreensis. Next base: position 16,604,110 of record CM040756.1, read on the forward strand.
TGTGGTGTTTGCCAATTACATTATTTTCCAAATATACTATCCTTTATTAGTAACTCAAAACTTGAATCACCAGCACTAAGTCACTTGTGTACATGCATCACTGATGATGTTACTCCACATGGTCTTTCTGTGAACGGAGCAGCTAAACAGGCTGCTGTACCACACTGGCAGTGATACTGGTCCATTCCCTTTTTTTCAATGCATGAGATGTGTACAGATATTGGGAAATACAAGAATGTGTCAAAATGTTCAAAGTAAAACTGAAATATACAGTATTTTTTAATGTAACATAACTTAGAAGGCTTCCAGTCTCTGTGAGGGAAGACTTGTGTGCATATCAGAGGCCCTTTCTTATGTTCCCTCAGGTAGTGTCCCCTAGAATAAGTTTGACAATTCTAATGTCCACTTAAAAAAGTAATAGTTGTGGTCTGTGGATCACTGCCTCACAAAAAGCAACTTGAACCTGAATTGAAATGTGCAGCCATGTTCTTTACAGAGTTATTTTCCTGGTACAGGACGAATCAGTCTCAGACACTGATGACATCACTGCATTTGCAGACACTCGGCCTCCCTGGCCATTGCTCCACTGTAGTCCTGTCTTGGGATTACATCGGTGTAACATAACATTATACCAGACTATTCCATGCATCTGACAGCAGTGCTGAAGAAGTGCTGACTCAATCGTACCTTGACCATTCTGAATGTACAGAAGCCTTTGTGTCTCGCACATTGTCACTTGCTAAAATTAAATGTTTGAAAGTTGAAAAATAGGCTTTAGCTTGTGCTATGTGCTGCGGTAAAAATGGAGGACATATCACTGAGGTGCCTCACATCAGGCTGTGGATGTGAACCAGGGAAGACTTGCTAGGGTCCAATAGGCATGTGAGGCTCTCCATTTTTTAAGACTAAAATAAACATCATTAGAAATTCAGTCAGTGGGTTAGTTGAATTCTGCCTGGTGTCAGATCTATAAATGAGATGACACTGTCTTTATGCTTTGGCGCTTGATACATTTAGAAGTAAATGCTTGGGCAGTGGCAGTCAGTCAGACCTGGTCTTTATTCATTTTCACCCACTAATGTAACAGAACATGTGTAATGACAATCACAGCATGAGTTTGAAGGAATGCAACTGGACTGGCTAGCCAACCAGCTAAGATTCCTCACTGCAGTTACTTTGTTAGAAAACATTTCAGATTATTAGGTTGGTTGTATGTGATTTGATTGTGCTCCTTAGAGAATCACTTGATCCTCCATGTCAAAACAGTAGGTACCTTAAGAGTTTCTGAGTATGACAACTACCATGCTAGACAACTACAGCTATCAGATATTTCATGATTTTTCATGTTATTGTTCAGTTAATTTAAATGTTTGAGTTCTTGACTTGCAGTTTATTAGCATGTAAAATATTACAGTTTGTGAGGTTCTTAGCTTGCCAGGAAGTTAAGAAGGATGTCTTTCTAGTTAGTTTCCATGTGGTCAGTTACAAAGCTGGCAAACCTACATTTAGGGTTGCTCTGAATTCAATATGTAATTCTGTACAATGAATTATGTTTTTTAACTAGTTCAGTATGACATTTACTGAGGCTGATTGAAATGTCTCTGACATTTTTGCATAATAATGATGTCTCAAATTTCATTTAATTGTTGATATTTTCATGGACAATGTGAACTGTTGGAATGTGCAGTTTTTCTAAGTTATTTTTGTTTGAATGCATGTGGCTAGATTGCCATAGCACTATGCTACTCTCCTTTTATGTCTGCCAAAGTTGTGTTTGTTTTCAATGAATACAGAGGAAGGATATTAATTTCTGTTGAACAGTTATGCATGTTCTGATATTTTGTTAGGGTAAGCCTTTGGTAGCTTTTTTTGTGGAGTTACTATTTCCTTATAGAAATCTATTGAATTGAAAGTAGTCAACCAGAAAAAGCCAGAGCCCAGGGAAAAAATAAGCAGACACTTACCCATTGACAAGAGTGAAACTGTTGTGTAATTATGGCCCATGTACTTGTCCTTTATGACCTGACTTGTGTTAGTTTTGATAATTGCCTTTTTGGATATTTTCTTTCTATCTACTGCTATTTTTTTAATCTAATTTATTTTTACATACCATTTAAAAATAAGTGAATATTCATGCAGATTTGTTCTGTATTAATGCAAACATTTCTAATCTGATCATACATGAAAAACATGCATCCTAATAGATGACTGATTCTTCACAGACCTCCCACTGGCAGCTGTTTCCTGCCTTCTCACATTGTAGAGGCCCAGTCCTCCACTGTCACCTGATATTAATGCGCTGTCCACTTTGTTATATGGGTTATTCTGAGGCAGTGATTTCTGGGAATAGGAAGCACAAATGATTGAAAATGTGACTGTTGACTACCTCTACACAGTAGCATTTGCACATGCTGTGCTTGTCCAGGAGAAAGATACAGAATGAACTGCAGCACTCTCACCTGCCTTAACCAGCCCACCAGTTTGCTGGCTTCACTGCTGTATCAACGGCCTGTCCTGACCTGCTACTTGTGCAAATCTGGATTAGTCAGAAATCCATCGTTGCTATAAAAATATCTTCACTATTTTGTCTCTAATAAGCTTTCCGTATGTGATGAACTCATGATGCGTTGCAAATGAAGTCTCCAAGGTACGTAACGGGACCTGTTCCACCATTTCTGGTTATTCGCCTCACAGTCAACATGGCTAAATTATACCTTGCCCTTTTCTTGTCATTGCAATTGACAGTTGATCCTCAGTGCAGAATGGACTCAGTCATTGCCAGTCCATCGGAGTCAAACTGGGAAACATGTTTCCATGGTATCCCTAGTCATTTCAGTACTACAGTAAGTTAAGTGGTCCAGTGTTGATATATTTTTGTTGTGTTATCACAGCTTCCCTGCTCTCTGTTTTTTTTTTTCATGAAAGGAATCTGTAGAAAAACTTCTGGAACTGTAGAGACATACAATGACTGCACTTCTGCAATCTGAAATCAAGCTCTACAACAGGTCATTGTAGGTGTATTACATTTAAAGTTGCTCCAGCAATGGCAGATGCAGAAGAATTTGATTATGCACCCAGACTGTAATTCTAAGCTGCTGCTGCATGTCAGTCATTGTTTAGAGACAATGACCAAAATCCAAGAGGGGACATGGACCGAATGATGGAACAGGGAAGATCCCTAAATTTAAACCAGGACATTGTGTACAGATGAAGAAGTCACAACATGTAATCAAGGCAACAGCTACATTCCAGGAAGCATTATATCAGGTGACAAATATGATTGACTTCAGTGGAACGTGTCATATCCTGGTTTCATCCCTGAAAACATTATGTGGTAATTTAAAAAGGAATTTAACAAAATCAAATTCAATTTAATCAGCAAGAAAGATGAAACCACAATACTATGCACAATATTTTATGTTATTATGGGAGATATTGTGTTGGTTGGTATTGTAACATTATATTAATTTGTATCTGCTGGCATGCTTAAGATTAGATGTAACGATGAAAGCAGCCAAACTACTCTGAATGTTGCTCTGGTCAAACTGCTGAAGTTAAGCAGGTGTAGTTTAGTTGAATGGACGTAATACCTCCTGGAGAAAGTAAGTTGCTGCTGGCAGAGGTGTTGATGGGTGGCCAGTAGAGATGGACCAAATATAATAGGATGTACCAAATATAATCCAATATGCTCATTTACTGTCCCAGTGCAGTAATTGGGTTTCATCAAGATCCTGGCTCCCAAAGATCATGGACGATCCCAATGGCACTTTTCAGAGGAGCAATGGGTTTAAACTTGGTGTCGTATTCAAGTTACCTACATTTGGTTATCTAATCCTCCTCTGTATCTTTTTTTGTTTTATGATAGTTACTGTTCACTCCCCTGGTTAAACAAAGTTTAAATAAAATAAAAGTAACTGGTTTTCTGTTATCTTTTTATGTATATATGCAAAATAATACTTCATTTTTTATTATGAGGAGTTTGCAGCAAATGTTTTTCATGAAGAGATTGTTGCAAAGGTTCATTTCAAACTTGGTACATGGTCTCTGATGCTATTATGTTGGGGGCTTACTCTGCCATGTGAATTACTTGGTACATGTTTCCTCTGTCAGTCGCAAAATTATGCAAAGTAAAGCAAAGATTTTCTCCTCAACAGATGTAATATGATCTGATGTAATGTGTAATTACTACACTAGATGGAGCTGTAGGCTGAGCTCAATATACTGCTAAAAGCAGCAAAAATGGGAACATGGAGACAGTATTAGGAGTTCTGAGTGCTGCAGGTCAGAGTCATTCATACATTTTTGTCCTTAATTGAGTAGTCCCAATCAGAATACAAAATCTTGTGCTCCAGTGGGTAAAGCCCATCTAGACTGGATGTGTATGGCATGTGTTTCTGTCTGGCATGAAAATTATGGCTGGATAAACAAAAATGCAGACAAGTCTCATTCCAGAAATTCACAAACTAATTTTGTGCAATGTAGGAAATCATTTGCTTACCACCTATAGCTGTTACTTTGAACCATAAAAATCTTGTATATTACTTATTCTTGTTTGTATGTGTTTTAATTGTGATTATCGTCATTGTTTTTTAACATAATGCCAGCAGGCTGGCTGGATGTAAGACTAATCCAAGGTGGAATTCCACTAAACAATCAAAAGTGATAAAATCTATGAAAGCAAGGAGATCGTATGGCAAATTTATGAGGAAATAAAAATGAATCACTGACCATTCTGATGGCAAATGGATTCAAAATAGACTTGCTACGGCTTGCCAAACTTCATATTGGATTTTAAAAACAGAAAATTACCCATGAGACTGAAACAAAATCTCAATTGCTCTGAAATATTTGACTGACCTGTAAAAGACTCAATCTGTTATTGGCTAGATAGACTGTTAGGTCCCCTCCAGAATCATTGTGATGCTTTTGAGTGGCTTTATATCTGCCGTTGCTGGTCATGTTTTCAAGGATGTAAACAGTGAAATGACTGCATAAGCATGCTAAAGCCAATATTCATACTTCGATGATAAAGTCACTGTGCAAAACCCAAAAAAGGTCTTCGCCATAAGAAAAGCCACACTGATAAAAACTGAACATGAACTGGCAAATAAACACCATAACACATGGAAAGCTTTTCTGGTTTCAAGCATGCTACTTGCGCTTGCTCTTTTTTTGGTTAATCAGCTTTTTATACATATTGTTTATTTATACAGGTTATAATACATTTCTTTTTTATCACACTTCACTGAGAGAATATCATAGATGTGGTGTACTGATGGTTGAATGTACCGTGTTTATAACTTAAAAATGAATCTAGTGTAACAAGCATACCGCCTAATGACCAGCTTGGACTGCTGTTCTCAACATTTCTAGTTTTTAAGAGGCCTAGGTGCAAACTGTTGATGTCCTGAGTCAGAAGAAAAATTTAATGCTGCATGCTATAAAGGCAAGAGAGCACTGTATGTGTGTGCATGTGTGTGTGTGTGCGTGTGTGCGTGTGTGTGTGTGTGCGTGTTGTTGTAACTGTAGACATCTCTGTGCAGATACGTGAATGAAAACCAGGTGGAACTGTGCAGGCCGTGTGACATAGCCCACCTCAGTGTTAAAGGGGGCACCGACACGCTCGCGTCAATGCCTCCATGTCATCTCCATGGGCTTAACAGCAGACCCTTTCTGGCTGATAAGAAATGTGTGATGATGAGTCCCTGTGACGACTGACCCCTCAGTGCTTCAGTTACAGTGCAGATTACCTTTCTTTCCAACAGGCTTGACAACTAAGGAGACAGCAGCAGCGATCTACAAAATTATAAGCCTGGAAGAACTGTCACAGCTGTAATTTCCTGACAGTCTCCAAAGAACTGAATATTGTGCAGATTTATTTTCTCCTGTATGCATGATCTGCAATTAGACAGTGTTTTTCATTGGGGGGAGGGGGCAATAATAAAATGACATTTTTTTTTCCGTCATTGCATGTGGACTTTATTTACAGAACCTCCAGGAAACACAGTGCTGTTCTGTGATCAGTAACAAATGGAGTGTATTTAATTAAACTTTACTCACAGTCCAATCTGTCACTGCCAGAGCTCATTTGTTAGCGTGTGTTCTGTGATTAAAGAACCTCCCTGCCCTTCATACCACACTGAATGCACAAACTCTCCCAATTTGGGGGAATTCTCCAGCAATGAGGCAAAGCTCTATGTCAGTGCCTTGCCTACAAGACGTTTACAGATTGCTGGTGCCGCTAATGCATCCGAGCCAGTACTGCTGGAGTCAAGTCATAATAATTAAAGACATGCTGCATCTTAGGCCTTCATTAATCATGCTTTTATATGGACTTTGAAGCAGTAATGAAAAACAGTCACTAAAAAGCCTGGCTCTCCAGTTTATTGTGTCTGTACAAATTGTGGTGAGTGTATGTTTGTATGCCCCATTTCTGGCTGGCTTTACAACGAATGTGACTGAAAAATGTACTCATTCTTTCATTATGTACAGTGCAATCTATGGCGAACGACTGCTAATTCTGCACATTACACAACATCTGCACTGTTAGATGTTAGCTTTTTTGATTAAGGACACAATAGCACAAACACTATAGTAACATACAAGGTCAAGTTGGCGGCCTTTTATCAGGTGTGTATTTTTGAATTACAACTATGAAATATCTTCTGTTGTGCTGTCAATGCACTTATTTTCGAACACTTCATTCCAAATGTCACAGACAAAAGAAAAACTCACAGCACCAAAAAAGACACATCTTTATGGTTGCAGTATATACACTTTGAAAAACTGGCATGTTAAGCAAGAATAGGGGGTAATGTTTTAAATATGGCCACTCCATGAAAATTCAAACTGGTTCCACTCTAGTCTACATGTCTGCATGAACACAAATAAGGTATTTGAAGCTGGTCACAAGGACAAGGAGGACAAAAAGCAGAAAGGGATTATATTAAAGACACTTACTGCTCTAGGTTGTAAAAATGTAGTGCTGGAGTTTTATGTAGCATTAGCTCACTTAAATAATGAAAATTCGTGTGGGGAGAATGCATCCAACATCTGGGGATGAAGTTTTTTATTTCTTTTCTCTGATGAGGATATACAGCGCGCATCCTCCCTTCAGGTGTTCAGAACTCTGCAGTACTTCAATGTCGGCTCAGCCTTAGCTAGATGGAAAAGCAGGCCTGCTTCAGTATCGAAGCCACATGGCCCCCAGCCAAAGACAACCCTCAAACCCACAGTATTGGTGCAGCCGATCCCAAAGATAAAACCCCATACAAAATAACCATTCAAAGGCCCTGGATGCATGAAACAAACAGGAGATGCGTTTTTACCACAGGGGAAATGTACGGGTGGAGAGGAGGCCCAGCCCCGTCCTCACGAAGCATCACAATCTGGAAACCAATGCTGCATGGTAACAGTCCTGTGGCGGTTTACCACTGCGCAATTTCTTCATTAAGACTTGTAGTTTTATAGAGTGCCTCTGACAGGAGACAACCGTCTGATGAAAGTTAAGTGCTTTTTTTAAACAAACAAGCAAAGAAACTCTGTGCCTAGCCATAAACTGCGGTGTTTATTTGAAAACCAACTTCTGTTTGAAGAACCTGCAATTCATCAGTCTGTCTCCCAGGTGAGCACACCAGCAGCCACTGATGTCAGCCTTATAGGAAATATCCCTTAGGAAAAGGTGTTGAGTACTATCTGGCTTCAACAATATTTTGATGGTTATCATAATAAACTTATATTACTATATTATCCTCATAATGACTCCGAGGACCATATAAATTTGATGTTTCCGCCAATTTAGCTATATTTCCTCGGGATTCAGCAATCCACTCAGTCAGGGTTTAGGTGCATGCACTTTGAAGGTATAATGCCTTTTGAAGAATCATTTACCTTTCTGTGTAACACAAGGTTTTGCATTTTAAAACAGTTGTGCAGTTTTCATTATGTGTAGTTTAGCAACCATGATACAATAAATACACCCAGAATTTGTTGATATAAAAATAACATCCATTTCATTTGACAATAATTTACTCTTCAATTTCATCATTTGGCAGTGCACATTTTTCCTGTATATTTGCATAGCATAATATTACAATGTAACTATATCCATCTTTTATCTAATGTCCGTCTTTTATCTGATGTAATCTGTAGACATACAGACTGTAGACGTACCTTTAACATACTCATGAAAGTTATCAGGATGTGGGCCTATTACTCTGTAATCATTAGCAACAAATCCAAACATGCATAGTTAAAATGAGAAAGTTGTGAAAGGACAATGTATTTTAGCTATCATATTTTTATTAGTGTGTACATTTTCATTGCATTAATAATAAATACATAAACAGATAAATAACATTAAATATACACATTGGATTCTGTATACTAAAGTGAGTTACAGTGAAATGTAAAATAACTTGAAGAATATACTCAAGGAATGTTTCGATGGGAGAACAGCACCATCAAGTGGTTATTAGTATATATTACCTGAACAAAAGGTTGATAGTAAATCAGGCTCTGAGAGAAACTCACCGCCCCAAAGAGTGATCCTTTGGCTTTTGAGAACGGATTGGACTATGATGTACACTAGATCATGTTTCAAAATCAGATTTTGACATTTTCATGTGTTCATGCATGACATTGCCTGACAAATAGAGTCAGTGTAGCAGAAAATCAACAAACATGAAAATTGTAAATGCAGCAAAAGCTACATACCACTGGTAGTCCTAATATGTACATATAGTATGTAGAATTATGATTATGGGTCTCAATGTGTCAGTGCTGCAGGAAGGCTTTCATTCGCAGTTCACTTTGTTTCATTTCAAGGTTTTGTGCAACCTCTCTTGCATCTGCCCATCCACCTCATCAGCTTCTGGTCTCTCACTCTTTGGGTGCAAAAATGCATAGAATACCAGGAGGCAGAGAAGCCCAGCAATTGTGCTCCCTACTATAATAACAGTCACTGGCCAGAAATAACAGGAAGCCTCAGCACGAGGTGATTTTAAAAAGTGGAACAACAGGAGAGCGGTTATGTTTTGTAAAACATACAGATTGTAGTAGACAGTCATTGACACTTTTATGTTCTTGCCTTTAATGTTGAAAAAAGTGAAAATGAGAATAACTCCAACAATTCCTCGGTAAACTTCTTCCATGCATCGTGAGGTACAGAAACTTGTTTGGAGTACGTGGGCCCAAATTGTGCCGCACAGCCAGACAAAGGCCAAGTACGAGGTGCAATAGATGTGCAACACAACCAGAAGACTGAGGCTCAGGATACGTGAAGAGATAGTGAAAAACTTGTAGAGCAGGTACACTGCGGTTGGGACTCCCGAAGGCATGTCTTTCACACGTGCCAGGGATCTCCGGAAACACCGGCGGTATTCAACGGTTGCCCAGGCGATGCTGAGGACAGATCCAATGATGCAAATATCTGAAATTGCAAAAATTTTAATCATTAATATAAATAACACTAGCATATAATTTTGACTCACTTGTCTTTTTGTCATTTCTGGTCCATATCTTTACAACAGAAACATGTGATGTCCAAGATAAAATATTCTTATGACACAGATGATGAGTGATAGGGTGTTTATGATAGGATTTATGATACAGACATATGCTGCTACAGAGGGCTGAGTGGACTTACACTGTGTGATGGACGTCTGGTTGTAATTCAGGATGATGTAGAGTTGGAGGAGGAGCTGAGGTGCACTCTCCAGGAAAGACTCAAACAGTCTGAGCATGCTCAGATCTGTGCCCATGGCAAACACCTCGCGGTGGTCAGGTGAATTATTACTCTTGATTGCTTTAACACCCTTCTTCAGAAGCTGAAAATACCTAAGAGGGGACAGAGGCAGCTGCTATCACTGTGATCTGCCAGTGACTAAGTGGCCCTTAAGTTTTTATCCCAAAATTGTAAAGCTTCCTACAGGAAGATAATTTCATATGGATAGTTTTAATTTCAGTGAGAGTGTAGACATCCAATCGAAGTGGACATGAAGATATGTAGTGGTTACAGGGAGCAAAGTGCCTTGAACAACATGTGTTTGGGCAGTTGAGCTGGGACATTAATGTGAAACTGAGAGCTATAATGAAGTTTTTCATGAAGGCAACTTTTGTTGACAATATACTTAATAATCTTCTCACTCTCCATAACCTCTTTTAATGCTAAACAGGCTTGCTTTTGTGGAGGTTCAGGCCAGGGCTTACTGTAAAGTGTATTGTGGCAAATGTTTGTGAAATGCACTATATAAATAAAAGTTTATTAAAAATTGATTGATGATAAGATGCATCTGTATGTTTATTTAAAATGTAAAATGTGCACATCGATTGAAAGGGAATACATAGCTGTTGTTTCCTAAAAAGCCTGTTACAAGTATAGACTTCACTATTCTAACACTGCACTGGGAAGCACGCAGAGGGAACTGATCAACATGAGTAGTATAAGGCATCTAATGAAGAGAGACATGATAAAATGATGGCTGATAGTGGCTAGTGGGTAGAAACTCAGAAGGGAAGAAGAGATTGAATAGAAATCCAGAAGGACAGGCCAACAGAAATGGTGAACAATTAAGAGACAACAGAATAAATGATGATTGTGGTGCAGCTGTGGGAGGCTGATTTCCAGCTTTGCTGTTACTGACTATGGCCAAAGGTCCACATTGGCAAGGCAGCAGGTGGCTCAGTCTATACCTTGATAAATTCTGTTCCATGGACATTTCTCATTGTGATTTTCATCCGTGATTTTGAAGGGCAAGTAACAATTCGATCCATTTATGTGGAAAAGCATAGCTATGGCCAGAGGTCCACATTGGCAAGGCAGCAGGTGGCTAAGTGGCATCAGCGGAAAATAGTGAGGAAGACAATGAGTAAACAGTAAGTGAGCCGGTTGGTTCAGGATTTTTGACACATATATGTCTTTCTACTTACTGGCAATATTTACAGCTAACATTCACAGTTTACTTTAGAGTTGCTTTGGAGTAAACTGTAGTGGAGAGACACAGTAATAGCTCAACATGAACACTGACAAAGAAAATTTTTCAGAATGTTACTTTCCCTTCATGAAGCTTACCTTTACAATGAGCTTCTCTGGACTGTTGGCTTTGAGTGTCTAATGGCATATATTTGGGTGCTATAAGAACAGAATTCAAATGGTACAAATTTGATTTTTCAGAGTCAGAACTTTCTTTGTGTTGATTGTCTATGCATGCTATTGCAATTTTATGCTATTACTCTTCCTGAACTATCCATGATAAACCATGAAGCTGTTTTAAATATCTACTGACATATATATTCAGGGCAAGCAATTTAATTATGAATATTGTGGCCATTTTCTTTTCTGTAATTCATAATCATTTTTAAAAAAGATTAATGGCTACTAAAAAGCCAGATCATCTCTTAATTTTAATTCATTCTTAATATCTGCCAAGATATTTGAGTGTATACAGTATAATTATTGAATGCCCAGATAGTTAGATTCCACATTTGTTTGAGCTGCAACTGCCCATTGACCCACAAGAGTGATAAAGGTTTGCAAGTTGCCAGTCTTAATAAGACCAAATCCTTAAATCCTCATCTATTTGATTATCTTTGGCACTTGGGACTTTACCGCTCTCCAGGGTTATCTTATGCACCATTCTTATGCACTTTGCCTTGTAAGTCGCTCTGGATAAGAGCATCTAACAAATGTCCTTAATGTTAAAGCAATGTAATAATGCATTATGTAAGTTTATAACAGCTGTTGATCCCAGTCATGGCACAGTTCCTGAAAGACTGACTCATGCTTTTCATTGCATGACGTTAATGCGTACCAAGTGTCTCCTCTCTTATGAAACAGCCCGACCCACCAGGTAATGGTGCAATAGTGGGTGTGTTCATTTACAGTATGTCAAAATGCAAACAGTTTCTGGGTGTGTGGACTTCAAGAAAACGTGATGTGGAGAATTCTGTGCATTACCACCCTTCATTTTCCATAAGTTTCTTCCTCTCTACCAGAAATAGTAACAACATTGTGATACTGGGTCATGATCAGTGAATCTGGACTTTGTACTGATTCATAGAATCTGTCCACATATCAATTAATCCCTGATAGGAAAGGGAAGACATTAAATACTTTGTTGATGTAAAGAAAGTAGACTTACCTTGTGAACATCCCTAACTGCATGATGTGTGGGAAAATGAAATGGGTTCCGGTTGTTCCAAAGTCATCTCTGAACCAGGTGTAACTAAATGTCTGAATAACTACAGAGCTGAAAAGCACTAGTGAAAGAGTCAGAGCAAACCAGGTGTAGTGTCCATCCTTATAAAAGTGCACTGCAACCCAAATGTCACTGCCGATGTCCACAATGTAAAGAATAATCCCAGCAACAAGGAGGAGGAATCGTATTTTTGTGAACTTTGCACTTGATTCTAACATTTCCTTTTCACTTTTTCCCGGCTGAACCTTCGGGGCAGATCCTTCCAGAATGATTGCTGTGTTGGGGATTAGCCGTGTCTTCTTGTTGCAACAATACGTTTCTTCATTGATTCCGTATTTGGTTTAGCCCATGTGCTCTGGGCTGTTTACCTATTTTTTCACACTTGAGGCAGCTGATGTATCATTTGTTGAAAACAACACCTGCATATACTTGAAAAATACAACCAAATTACACATGTTAGTATTGCAAAAAAATAAACAATTAATTAATTCATATCACAGTAGTCCACAAACACAGAAGTAAGTCAACATGTTACACTACATAGACATTGCATGAACATAAAATTTTTATGCCTAAAATTATTCAGGCATATATAATCCATAAAGTAATACTCAGACTTTGCACTTCTAAAATGGACAGACACATCAGGCCTCATATCATTCAACCTCTAAACTCTCACAGAGTTAGTTGCAATTAACAAGACACATAATCACAAATAGTAACACTCAACGTACTCATGATCCATCTGAAGAAAACACAGTCTTCATTATGGCCAATCGCTTTGTCATTCTCCTCATTGGTGTTCCAGGTACAGCAGCTCTTAGCAGCCAGTCTGTTCCCTTCCTTCTTCTTAGAACTCAGCTGATTAAGCCCTGCCCTCTCTTCCGGAGGGCTGGTACAGCTGACAATATCTGGAAATAATCCTGCCCTGATTCTCAAAAATATAAAAGCAAATATATAATATATATATATATATATATATCTATAATGTAAATCAACTTTAACCAAACTGCCTTCCTCATAATGTAATCCCTTTCCCATGCATGTGAGTAACATATTTCTAAAACAAGTTAAAGCAATGTAGCTGGCTAAAGGTGGAATGGCAATGCATTCTGAACATTGTTTAGATTCTGTAAAAGGTGTGTGCTACCATGGGACGCAGTTTGAGGATTTGAAAATAACATGATGTGACTGATGGTATGTCGCTAATCTTGTTTATTGGATGGTGTGAATATCTGCTTTTGCCTCTCCCTAACTGATACTGAAAAGTAAGTAAAGGAACAAAGAAATTGGGATTTGCTCATATGTGGATTACTTTTATGACAGTTTGATACTTACCTTCTGTCATGTGTAAAAGCAGACCTGGTAATGCAAAGCAAACATTTCAGGGCAGTAAAACCCTGACTGGATCCTCAAGTATGCACCTATTCTTACTTCAGTAAAGAGAATGAGATGAGCCATGAAGACAAATTACAGATAAGATAATGCACCATACATAAATGCATGCAATGCAAAAATAAATATTTTGAAAAGGGTTTTTGTCATATTATTTGCTTATATTGTCTTCATTTTAATTGACAGCAATACCCATTCTTTCTTTTTTCCTCTCCCCGAGTAATGCACTGCAAAATCACTCAGTAATATACTTTGAAGGGTTAATTGAGGCCATAATGTCTTACATTTTATTTTAAACCTCACTGTTTGTCATTGACATAACTTGTTTCTTTAAGTGTGTGCCATTTTGATTTTATCTGCCATTTCAAATGGTTCTTGTTACAAAGGTCAACCTGTAAGATGATGATAAGTATGAACCACTAGGTGGCACTGGCACATATTTATTTTCCTCTCACAACTTTCAATTATTGTGAACTACACACCAAAGTCTATTCCTTACCTATGTTTTACATGCATAAAAACCTGTTCACAATTCCTGTACATAATCCCAAATCATAAGTAAAATTGTGTTTGTTAGATGCCTTTGTTTTAATGTTACGTGCTTATTGTAACATAATGGTAAAGCACCATCCACTGTGTATTCTGAGCAGCACATTTATACTCATGGTATTAATTCTTGACACTTGTTTTATGAAATATTGGTCAATTGTCCAGATTAACTAGAAGGATGCTGGGAAAGGTCTTTATCATAGGCTATAATTTGATGAATACCTGAGCACAAGCAGAGAGATGTCTACACAACCATTTTTAAAGCATCTACTAAAAGCAGAAGTGAAGTGGCTGCTCCTGTCCTCACAGATTGGAGACAGCCACCCTAGTTCATATGTACATTTTGGGGGCACGTGGTTTGAGCCAGGGGTTTGGACGACTCATAGATTTATTGCAGCCTACTCTTACTTATTTTATGTTTTGCTCATATTTGGCTATGCAGGAAATACACTGCTATATTTATTTCTAAACACATTCATGTACCGTATCACTATTTATAAGACATTTCAAGTCTGTCATGTGACTTTTCTGGATGCGGAGCAAATTATTCCCCACCAATGAATGTCACATGCTCATGTTAATGTATTACATCAAAGAGCACCTTGATAATAAACGCATTGGCATTGAATAAACTCTACGTGGCAATTTTGTGATTAAAAAGTAAGTCACTGATACTAAGCAAGTGTGGAGTTTTTATTACTGAATTCCTTTTATGGTCTGTGCATGACTTTTCAAGAGTAACATAACAAGTTATCTGCAGTTTTAAAACTTTATTTATTTTAGATGAAATACCTTATACCAAATTATTATATCCTTTTCATCCATAAAAAGAATCACAGTAAATTTTGATGGAAATAGCACCATTCAAAGTATGTTTAATTGTTTCTACCTCTTTTAAGCTTTCATTTAGGGAGAAAATCCATATTTTCCTTTGTTTCTATGACAATTCTAAATAGGTCAAGCATACAGAAGGGACGAAAGGAAAGAAACTTTATTTATCTGATCACAAAGATTTGGTCACTGATGGCAGTCAAAAGTCTTGGACTAACATTCATACGCCATTCTGCCTTGATTATGCAGGTGCTGAATGGTAAGACACATAGACATATATCATTTTAGTGGTATTAGGGATTGAGAGCACTAGGTCCTCCTAGAGACACCAGAATTAATAGAAGAGGCTTGTTTTAATTCCATGTAATTGGCTTTTCATGAGTGCCAAACCCAGGTGTAGGTTTGCAGAGCCCTGAGTAAATACCCCAGAGAAATTAGTGTTAAATAAGTACTTATTAAATACTTGCCCGGAGATTAGAAGATTGTGAAATCACAATGAGATTAATTTGTTACTAATTCGAGAAAGAAATTAGGACAGTGGAATTTGAGGTACCCTGGTGTGGTACTCTCTGTCTGTTCAGTTCTCATACTGATGCTTTTCATAGGAGATGTTCATGGAAATACAGTCATTAAGTCTGCATTTTTTGTGTGTGTATTGAACTTCAAGAGAGAAAAAAAACATTAAATGAATTGAGGTTCAAGAAAAACAAATCCTAGATAACCATAGATACTGACAGACTTCAAAAATGCAAGATTTACAGGAAGCATAGCATGTATATATAGTCTATCCTTTAATGGTGGAATTGGTACGTGTAATAAATGAAATTTAAAATAAACCCCTCATCAGGGAGGACGGTAAATATAGTAAAAGACAAGTCTTGTGAAAAGTAAACATGAGAAATGACCCAGGAGAGCAGACTTAGTGTATTTGAAATCAGCTTGATAAAAAGTCAAGTACCAGGTTATGCAGTGAATAGACTAGAGAAACAAGGCACTAAAGAATTATTGTATTTGGCTCACTGCATCATATATATAATCAATTATAATTATACAAAACGTATATATATAATAATAATTTATATTATATATGATTTTTTTTTCATGTTGCTTATTTGACATAAGGTGAAAAATCACTAAATTCTTACACACCGAGGAGCGTTCAGAATGTCCAGCTGTGACTTGGTTGGATGCAAATTATATTATTATTATTATTCATTCTAGACCGTCATAGACCATCAGACATTTCCCATCTACACCAGTATTGTGATGAGATCGTTCTCATCTCGAGGAGATTGAATACCGTCCCTTTTTCTTTAAACTGTACTGTAAACTCCAAGCCTACATGGGGCGCTAAATAGGAAAGACAATGTAGAAGGCATTCTGCTATCCCCTAGAGGTGGAGATCTACATTTCATTTGTCAGTCGTTACTGAGTAGTAGGAGGGAGTAGTACTTTGCTACGTCCGTTGGCAGAGGAACTACGCCGAGTTATCTGGCTCGCCGTATTGGATACGTGTTCTTCATTTGTAGCTGAGTTCACCGGAGAGAAGTACTTAACATAAATTTAAACATGGGGATCCGAAAAAAGAATAACAAAAATCCGCCTGTGCTCAGCCATGAGTTTGTCATCCAGAATCACGCTGATATAGTGTCCTGTGTTGCTATGGTGTTTCTTCTCGGGCTGATGTTTGAGGTAAGTTGAGGAAATTGGGGATGAATATCGCTGCTTAGCCTGATGGCTGTCTTCTTATAGCGGGGTTATCTTGCTAGCTATGGTTACCCGAAGCCCTATTTTTAGTAGAATTACAGTGAAATAATATGAATGAGAAGACGCGCTGTATCGTTCAAAATGGACCCACTTCCTCTCTAAAAACGTTAGCTGTCTGGTTTAACTTTCTTTAAGCTTTGTCCCATATGTTTTGTACAAGAAGCGGGGTGGCTAATCTTTAATAGTAATTCTTTTTCAGTGTTACGTGTACTTTTTAGAGTCTGTGGTTCATACAGACGGCATTTGAAACGAAAGGAAATGGCTCGTCCCTGACATGATTTCAACCTGCTTTGTATTGTTCGCTTGGCTAGATTGCTAGCTAACTTGCCACTGATTTGAATAAAGTAGACCACAGCATAGCTAACTGTGCAAAAGAGACTATGGTTACCCATACATGCTGAAAGAACTATTGCACACAGTGTATGTCTACCATCAACATTTGTAGCTAGCTAGATTTGCCACTACGCTGGGTGCTTTAGCTAGATTGTGCTCTCATTCCAGCTGGATACTTTCGCTCAAATCAAAGTGTTACGTGGCATTCACTGAGCGATTGAACTGAAGGGGCTGTCATCATATAACCCGTTCGTTTCAAAACGAAAGTAAGACGTTGAGACATATGGAGTGGTAGAGTAGGTTTATCCGTTTTCTCATACATCGATTTGGGAAAGGATATTTCTTTTTTTTTTTTGCGAAGTGTTGGTGTTAAAAACGGTTGCAGAACCAAAAAAGCTAGACATATTGCATGTCGGGATTTGAAGTTTTTTATGCCTTCGTTCTCTCAAGTTAATGTTAATTGTTAGCTGACAACGTTTTTGGATGTACTGATAGCTGACGTTGGTTAGCAAGCAAGCACATAGAATGTGTCGAAACGTTTTACTAAATACATTATTGGCAAAATATTTTCAAATTAGAGTCATTAGCTACAACATCAGCGAGTCTGGGCTAACTTTGCTCATTTGTCGGCTTTGCTCCAAAAAAAAAAAAATCCGCCGTTACACTTCTCATCTTAATATACCCCAACTTTGTAACTGGAAATGATAAAAAGTGCATGGACTCACCACTTTGAAGACGTATATGTCACATTGGGTGACTCACCTTAAAGCACCCGAAGTTCTTAATTTTTTTTTTTTTTCGTTTGTAGATAATTATGCACGAAAAGGCAAGCCTGGTCTTGGAATGCTAGAGATGTCTCTGTTTTAAGTATTGTTAAATCCGTAAATAATTATATTGAATAGTATGTTTTTGAATGTATTACTGGTCTGAATGAATTGCAGATCTATCACGTGCTCCAAGTGCGTAGCGTTTCAAAATGTCCAGGACCAGAGCAAAAAGTACAAAGTCTCTACAAAGCCAAAGCACTCTAGGATCATTTTGCCTACCCTTGATATCAGTAACCACAACTTGAAGTTACATGTGAAATTTGAAAGCGGACAGTTATTCTTACTGCCTCTCTTGACACAGGTTACTTCAAAGGTGGCTGTTCTTTTCATCACTGTCCAATATAACGTTACCATCTCAACAACTGGTAAGTTTCCAGAAAATAGGTATTTTTAGCCTAGTTGATTTGATCGATTTATGTAGTATAAAATAAATCTGTTGTCACGTCAACTCACATTAGTAATTTCACATTCAGACTATTCCTTAGTATTTTTTTGTTTGTTTTTTCAAATTGATAAATTGTTTCATGGAGTGTGTTAGTTGTACTCTTTTTTTTTTTTTTTTTTTTTTTTTTTTTTTTTAATGAATTTAGGTCTGAATAAAAATGTGATGCGTTCTAAAGCAGCTTAGGTTAATTACTTTGCTAAAGGGTGCACCAGTTATAGCCCAACTGGGATTATGTTTGTGTGTAATGTTGCCAGATGTGGGCATGCATTGCAAAAATACTTCAGAATGACTAGATAGCAAGACGTCAATAATGTTTGTATATTTGTCAGTGTGATCAGGCGTAAAGCCATATAAAGTAAAACAAGACAACAGACAAATTGTACTATATAGATTGGGGGAAAGTCCAAGTCACTATCACACTTAAAGCTTTCTATGACTCGTTATTCTTCGGAGTTGATAACTGCTTTGCTCCTAGTTGAAGTACGATGGCACAATCTTTCTCTGAATTGCCATTGAAAGTCAAACTAGGTGTTCAGATCAGAATGAATTAGAATTCACAGGTTCTGTCTTTGGCTTTTCAAATGGCATTTTTAACACCATAGAGAGCTCATTTACTTTTTCCAGCAGCTATATTTAGTTTCTTTATTTGTATCAAGGAAAGAAAGGGGAAAAGCAGACATGCCAAGGCCTGTCTTGCAGAAACCAGGTTGAAGTGCAAAACAGGGAATTCTCATTTATCAAGGTCAAATAAACTTATTTTTGCACACCATTTTTGTTAAGAATTCGTTTGGTGTGTGGGTAACTCGGCAAATGGAGCCATAAGTGAAAATGTATTGATTTTAATGTATTTAATGTTAATATAAGGTCTAGGTCAAAAGTGCATATTCTTACCTCACAATCTCTCCCCATTGAGCGGGTCCAAAATCATCTATTTTTCCTTACCCGCACTTTAAAATGTAGATTTAGTTTAGCATTTTGAAAGGTCAGTTTAGTATGGTTGTAGGGTTGAATTATGGGTGGCAGTGTAGTCTACCCAGTGCTTAAGGAGTTGAGATTGAAACTCAAATTGCAGGTTTAAATCCAAAGCAGGACATTCTCATTCCCTTGAAAACAGTGCTTAACCTTAATTCAATCCAGCTCAATAAATTACGAGTCTGTAAAAATGTTCCTTTTGTAAGTCATACTGGATAAGAGAGTTTCCTAAGCATATAAAATTATTAAATGCAAGTATGGAGGAACTACTGACATGACATCTTGTATTTCTCTATCAGAGGGCCCAGAGGAATCTCCTGTGAATTATTTCCATCATGGTTTGAAGGACCTGGCCACTGTGTTTTTCTACATGCTTGTTGCCATTATCATGCACGCTATCATACAGGAGTATGTGCTGGATGTAAGTGATGCAAAAAACCCTACTCTGGGCTTTGAGTGGTTTTTCATGACACTAGTAAATGCCACCCACTGTCATTAGTAATTATGTGTAGTTTTGTTGATCTACATGTGTTTGATCTTGTTATCTTGGCTGCCATTACAGTGAAGTGGAGCACCTCCAGATGATTGTTTTCATTTTGGACTTTAACATTGGCGTCATGTAGCAAAACGATTATATAACATTCTCATGCTGTGATATAGTTGTGTTTGCTTGGTTGTTTTTTTAACCTCTTCATAACATATGGTTTTGGCTTGGTCCTACACAGAAAATCAACAGGAAGATGCACTTCTCCAAGACCAAACACAGCAAATTCAATGAATCGGGTCAGCTCAGTGCCTTCTACCTCTTCTCCTGTGGGTGGGGTGCAAGTATTCTGCTTTCAGTGAGTGTGATTTTCAAACAGGTTGCTTTATAGTTTCTTTATGGCATTTTGTTGCGAGGAGAAGATCATATACTTTTTTTGACGTGGAGCATGGTTTTCTCAATAAAATCGTTACTAATTTAACTTCGTTTCTAGGAAAACTTCCTGTCCAATCCTGTGACTCTGTGGGAAGGCTACCCCCACACCTTAATGCCGTAAGTAGCAGGCATGATGCTTTCTTTTAATTGAGACCTTCAGGAGCCCTGCTGTTTTGGTTAGTTGATAAGTATTTCTATAATGCTGGTGGAGTGTGTCAAGAAGGGCTTGATAGTAACTTCACAGAACTAAATTTGCATGCGTTTTAAAGAACCATGCAAACATGGTTGCCATAGTAGCCAACTGGAAGCAGATTCCTGGTATCAATAAAAGCAAATTATCCCTTTTGCCTGAAGCTTGGGTACCACTCCATTTTCAGTGGCCATAACAGATTAAGTAGCAACTCATAATAGTCAAATAATGGTTAAATTCCAATGTGTTTGTATTGGTCTAAATTGATATTTTTTTAAGCTCATTCATTAGTGTACTAGGTATCTCAGTTGCCCAAGTGCAGTACATTGTAATGTTAAGATGTGTGTCTCCCAACGGCAGGTTTCAGATGAAGTTTTTCTACATCTGCCAGCTGGGGTACTGGCTTCATGCTCTGCCTGAGCTGTACTTCCAGAAGACCAAGAAAGTGAGTGTGCAAGCTTGGCATTACGTAATACAGCTTTCTTTGGGATGCAAAGGACAAATTAAACTCGGGAGATGTTTGACAACCTCTTTTTCTTCAGAAATATCACTTTGAAAATGAGCTATTTCCATTGCCAGATGGCTTGAAGAATAAAATGCCTGGAAGTTGTCATGGATGGTATTCATGTTATTTTTATTTATTTATTTATTTATTATTTTTACTTTGTCCAGGAAGACATTCCACGTCAGCTGGTGTACATCAGCCTGTACCTGGTCCACATCGCTGGAGCCTACATCTTGAAGTACGAGCTCTGCGTCTTACCTTACACTGATTTTGGCATCAGTACAGATGCAGTAACTCCCTGTTTGTCATTTCTTTTCCCCCTCGCAGCCTGAATCGCCTGGGCCTAGTACTCCTAGTGCTGCATTACTTTGTGGAGCTGCTCTTCCATGTCTCCCGCCTGGTCTACTTCAGCAACGACAACCGACAGACTGGGTGAGCCTCACCTTCTGAGCGTGAGCTGTGACAGTGCCCTGTGCCTGTGAAAATGAACATTTACCGAGTAATCATCATCAGTGTTTAAGAGACTTTTTTCATTTTCAAAACCACTTTGCTGACATTGAGAACTATCGCTTATTCCCCACTCTCCCCACAGCCCCTGCACTCCTCCAGCCCTCTGTAGTGCCAGCCAGTCAGCTAAGTTCAAAGAGTAGGCTAACAACTTGATGTGAGAGTTGGAGAGCATTTTAGGAGATGCAGGGACTTTAAGCAGACGGCATTAAAGTTGTTTCTGGTTTTACATTTGAAAATAAATATGCAACTTCTTTGATATAAGCATAATGTACACAAGATACGAAAAATAATGCATAAAGCATTTTAATGCAAAAATCAGCATCAAACACTGATGGTGATGGAAATTCATGATAGTCATAAGTGTGCTTACCTTCACAAATAGCAGAATGTGTGTGCAATGCTTAAATGGAGGCAGTGGGCAGGTGGGTTATGGAAATGTAGAGTGAGACTGTGTTTGCTGTGCTGCAGATTCACGGTGTGGGCCATCCTCTTCGTTCTTGGCCGTTTGCTCACCTTGTCTTTGTCCGTCCTCACCGTGGGTTTCGGCCTTGCTGGAGCTGAACAGCAAGGCTTGGATCTGGCAGCAGGGAACTTCAACGTGCTGTTTGTTCGGTGAGCTAGAAGCAGGTGGTAATGGCGTGTTCTTAAAGTTTGGTTTAACTTGTGCTCAATTCTCAATTGCTGGAGACCAAACACACAAAATGAATGTGCGGTTTATATCTTAAGCACAGTGTAAATGATTATTTTACCACCTCACTGTTAATGAAGTAATACATGTTGTGGTTGTGCAGTGTTTGAAATAAAGTGTCTCATGTCCAGGATCACAGTACTGGCTACAATCTGCGTGACCCAGGCTTTCATGATGTGGAAATTCATCAACTTCCAGCTGCGCAGGTGGCGAGAGCATGCGCAGGCTCAGACGCTGAAGAAGAAGCCGGTTACCACTAAAAGCAAGTCTAAGAAAGACAAAGGTGGGTCAAAGGTTCTCTCACAGTTGCACCTGCACATCCAGACTGTTGTATGCTTTCCATTGAGATTCCAAGTTGAACTGACATTTCAGACACTGTTCAGAACCCTCTATTTTGGTTATTTGTGAGTGGTTTTCAAAGAGTGATACAGTGGGCTCAAGAAGCATTTGAATTATTATGAAGAATTATTAAGTGGCTGGCTTAGGTGGAGCTACTGGTTTAAGTTCTGTTAGATTGATTTCACATTTATGCTGCTGCACTTGGTGTGTTGCTGTTGGTAACAGTGAAGTGGGTCACAAGTGTCTGCCTCATTACAGTTGTTTTCTGTTCTCAACCATTTTGTGATGTCACAGTTTGTGATGTTTCTGCTGTCCGAACTGCAAAGCAAGAAGCTAGCTGCATCTGTAAACTGGAGTTTGAGATATGTGTCCAACTATCTGATTGTTAAATTTAAAATGTTTTCAATTAAAGCCAGAATTATGTCATCAGGCAGTTTTGTTTCTGCATTGGCTAGAGTAGTCACTTCCAATATTGAGCCCTATATTGAATTTCATTTCTGTCATTAGTTTCAATGCATAAGCTTATAATTGCAACCAAAAAATCAAACCAAATGGTAAAATTGCAAGTAAATTATAATTGCAGCAGAATAAGTGATAAAAAGTGACAAATTAATTTAATTCATTGGTTTGCATTCATTAAATTTACAATCATAGGTGTTTTTTTTACTGTGAGTCAAATTTGGTCGTAAACTGAACATGTCATGCAAGGCCTATAAATCCCATCATAGGAAGAATGTCTAAAAAATTAAACCAAAGAAAAACTGTTGCAAGCCAAGGGAGAAAGGTTTGAAGGTTAAAAACAAGACTCGGCTCTTTCACATGTAAGTTTCTCTTTTTTGTTTCAATAATATTTTGGTGGCAATTCCAACATTCTGCATTGAAACTGATGACATAACAGCTATTTCCTACCCCCACTGCATTAGACCATGATATGCAACTGTCTGTCCAT
The DNA here is from genome assembly GCA_022829145.1 of Albula goreensis. Lineage (NCBI taxonomy): Eukaryota > Metazoa > Chordata > Actinopteri > Albuliformes > Albulidae > Albula > Albula goreensis. The sequence continues at coordinate 16,627,526 of CM040756.1, forward strand.
TTAGTATATTGGGCAAGCATTTTTAAGGAAGTTGGTTGGACTTTCCTCACTTTGGAGTATCAGCCTGGTCAGGCTCATAGCACTGCATACTCATGAACCTTACAAGGCTAATGAGACATCAAAACTTTTACCACTTAGTTGTTTAATCATGCCTTAGTTTTATTTAAAGCACCAAATGTAAATTTAGTGTATAGGTGCTATAGCCATAACCCACAGGTTGCCATTTACAGAACTGGATGCCAGTAGATGTATGCATTGCATTGATTTATATTGTAACATTTGTCAATTTTTGTGGAAATTGCAGCTAATGGAGTGAATGGAGCACTGAGCTCCAATGGAGCTGATTCGCCGAGAGCAAGAAAAGAGAAGTCATCGTAATCCCCCCAACACCGCTGTCCAGACCCACAGCCAAGCCTGCCATTCCATAGCTTTCTTCTGCCTGCCACTCTTACAACATTCACAAGAACCCAACTCATTTGGCTTTCTTTATTTTGTCAGACATTAAGTCTGCAATTATGAAAATAATGACAAAACTGTGCCATTATAGAAGATTAATAGAAGTTTATTTAAAAGTGCCTAACTATACCAGTGCTGTACTTGCGTGGATGCTGAGGATGTTAATCTTTCAGGAATAATCTTGAGAAGTCAGTGTTTTAAAATCTGTCTCAGATCATATGTAAAGCAAAGCTTTTCTCTATTCATTTTTATTTTTATTTTTGACCCTGTTAAAGGATTTATTTTCTGTTACAGCTAAAGTGTCTAACCATTTTGTTGATGTGTATAGGATTAATGGCTGCCAGGAATTCTGTCAAATGCCACCTCTCCAGCTCCCCCCCTGATTAAATCTGCAAATGTCATATTTATATTTTGAAAACTATGAAATCAACCAGGTTTTCAGTGGCTAGAATAGATAGTTTCATGTGATTGGCTTGACTTTTCAAAGGTTCCAAACAAGACCTATTGACTGAGCTCAGAATGGAGCTTCCACTGATTTACTAAGCCAGCACTAATTGGCTCAACCAACCCAGTTTTAACCCTTGAATAGGCTAGTGATTGGTGCTTGTTAAGTATCTAAGGTGCATTCCAGTGCAGTCCTTTTGCCACATCTGTGTACTCAGTGCAAATATTTACATATCTGTCCATCTGATGCAATCTCCAGTGACACAAATGTTACACCAATAAATCCAATTGGTCTGAAAAACTATAGAAGATGTATTTTCAGGTCAATACTTTGCCTATATAAGTAAGCATCCAGCTGTTCTTATTGATATTTATTAAAAGATTTTTTGATTATTTTGGATTATTTAGAGCTTTACTTGGTTGATGTCTTATTTTAATGTATATAATTATGACAACATTATATAATTGAGTGCAACATGAATTGGAAGCGGTGGCATCAGAACATAGTAAAACTGGGTTAGACTCAGTTATACAACCCATGGAACTATTAGCGGAACTGTAGAATAATGTAACTGAATTGTGAAAATTATTTCATTATTATTTCATCTTTATGTTCCATAATCTAAAGGGAATTTTACATTTGATTGGGAGTTTTAATTGATGGGGTTGTATAAGCAGACTGAGGTTTCCATTGCCATCTCTGTGAATGCAAGGTTTAAATGTGGTTATACAGGGATTACTTTAAAAAAAAAAATCGATGGCTGATACAAATAATGGAAGACCATCAATGAATTATAATGCATAAAACTAAACATGCAGACTGTTTGTCCTTCGATTTCATGTTAAATATTTTGATTAATTGGTTGATCAGTCAAAAGATAAGGGGTGGTTAATGTATAAAGTTTGTGCAAAACTGAGACCTGGGTGCATCTCAGATAAGGGGAATTGCAAAAATAAATCTGTATATATTTTTAAGGCAGCTGTCTGCTTGTATGGTGGCAGTAATTTGTGATCAAAGACTGCTTTGTTAGTTCACCTGTCAAGTGAGAAGCATAATATGACACTCATGGTTCTCATTCTGAAGCAGACAGGTGCAAGTGTCACTCAGGAATGGGGTACATAGAACCAAGACCATTTTGAGGATGTCTAATTAAGCTACCCAGTATGCTACCCAGTACCCAGCAAGGAGACTTCAGTATCCGTAGTGGTAGCTATATTGAAAGTGTTCTTCATTGGTCTTAATCTAAAATGTCCCCAGTAATATAATAGAAAATTGTAAAATCAACATGGTTTGTAAATTAGAAGAGGTGGGGTTTTGTATTCCATTGTTTTATAGTCCCTCTACCAAAAGGAAGCAAAAGACCATTTCATAGAATTCCATTAACATGCATCTGCTGCTCCCTCCCTTAACCATGCAGTTATGGCCATTACAATCATTTCTGTCTGGCAGCAGTTATGTTTGAGCATTTAACAGTGATACTAACTTTAAGAGTACTTTGATCTCATTGATAGATACCTGACAGCTCGTATAGCAAGTCCAAACTGTTTAAAAAGTAGTCATTACTCTTGTCATGCCATAAAAACAATACAAAACTCAAGTTTATGCTACCCATTTAATATCTACAAAATGCAGATTTAAAGTGAAATACTCTTTTTCCTTTTCATCAAATGACTACATAGTAAAAGGATTCCTTGTAATTTCCAGGGGATACATTCTGGAATTTCATTAACAAAATTGACACCGAGAAGAAAATGAACAGCCTTTTCTTTACTTGACTTCACTATTCAATGATCTGTTCCACCAAGCCAGTTTAACAAAATACAAAAGCAGTTGGTTGTTTCAAGACTGAATCCATGAACACATACTTGCTACTTTTTTTTAAATGTATGTATATGTGTATATCAATCTGTGAGTTGGATGAAAATGCTTTACCTTGTACTCAAATGCCTGGACATATTTTCAGATATAGATCTTTATATTTATACAGTCTTGAAAATAATGTTTTCTGTATACAGTTGTGTGCTTAGTTAAAGTTTTATTTTCGTTTGCCACACATCTTTACTTGCACATTTGTTTGGGAAAAGCAGTGATTGATAATTGAAATATTCCAGGTTCTTGCATGGTTTTAGACTGTACTACCATAAGGGAGGTGTGTTGCTGCAATTGGAGGAGGAGAATGTAAGATGCAATGCCATGTTTCTGACCATAAATCCAACAACAAATTACAAACATTCAGATTTGACCTGTAAATGAGAAGTTTATCAATAAAGTTCATTTATTCATAACTATAGTGTGGAGTGTGTTTTATGATAATGGTGTTATAGTTGCCAGACAATTGAGTCATTACAGTGGTTCATTCTATCAATATTCATCTCTGTCTCACATGCCCATTTTAATCTTTCTGCCACTTTGTTAGATTTCTATTATGTCGTCAACACTGAAAATAAAAACAGTCTGGTAGACCTATTTAACAAACTGAAAAAATTAAGCCATGCATCTATCACTAAAAAAATGCCAAGCTTTGTTTATTTTAATATTACAGTTATTTTGAAGATATGCCACTGTTTCTAGTTTGTTTATAGTCTGCAAAACTTTGTTGTTGACATTTCTGGACTTAGCAATTCCATCTACAGTGTAGTTTTATCGTGTAATTGCTGTGACTTTTTTCAATTAACTATGTAATTAAATGTTATACTATAGCATTATCCGGATAGTTATCTCATTATTGAAGAAGTGGTACTGATAAGGTGATGTAACTTCACAAAGTAAATTTATTATGACCCACGTTTAAGGTCTGACACCTGATCATGTTTTTGTCGTACCTTCTTCAGTAACCATATGGTGGCGCTATGGGATCGGTTTGTATCATTGCTGACCACAGTAAATAGACTTCTGCTAGATTCTATTTAACCTTTCATGTATGTTCTTGTTGTTTTTAATAGAGGTGACTTTTATTGACGTCCAGAGAACACAATACCATCAAAACGGCAAATGAAAGAGGCAGAGAGAGACGCAGCCAGACAAAAAAAATCCTCGCAACATAATCGTGTGTGTCCATGGAAGTCCTCCAGACGAACTCTTCATGGCCGCGTTGAACGCAACCTAAATCCTGATTCTTGCGTGTTGAAACAGGATAAGCTATATGTTCGCCTGGTGAGAGAGTGGTTCTAAAAAATAAAACTACACAGAAATGATCAACTATTGGAAACGGTAACAAAGTTCTTTCGGATACGTATTACTGGATCTTAGCAAATAAGATACCCCGGCGTGGTCAGCTACTGTTTGGTTATCCTATCGTCGTACGAAACGGCGTTCTACTCGGTGGAATCCGAGACTAAGGTTAGCTTTAACTTTCGTGTTTTGACAGAAGTGGGAAGAAAATCACGGCAAAGTAACCAAGGTAGGTTTATTAGTACAATGTGTGTATACCTCATGGAATAAATCAGCCTGTCGCGCGTCTGTGTAATACAACGGTTTATTGACATTTAATCGTTCCATAATATCCTGACATGCAAGCCGCTAAGCAATCTGAGTTCTTTTTGTTTGCGAATTGTTCCAGTATATAGAATGTCTACATACAAAGTATTGAAACACCAAGTTACAGGGTGACTAGCTCTGGTCAGGTTAAAGGGACTGTTTCTGTTTTGCTGACAAATAGTCTAGACACCAAAGGGAATGTTAAATAGCATACTGCAGATCTTCAGTATGTTGTTCCATACAAGCCGATGCGTTGTATTAAGTGTAACATTACCGCATGAATGGTTCTGTGCCTGTGTTTATCGGCAGATCCCTTAACCAGCATTAATACAAACGCAGAGATAGTGACCTACATATTGAATGCCGAACCATTGTTGATTCAGTGGTTGGAAATTTTAAGTCCCCTTTCCTATAATCACTCTACACCTTTTGTAATGTCACGTGAAAAAAATCCAATAGGTAAATTCCTTTTGGTCAAAGGATTCAATAAGGCCAGCAATGAATTTGACACTCTCACAACGTTAGTAGATAAATATTGTTCAGAACAACATGAGAAAATTGTTGCCTATTTTGAATCAGGTTATGCAGATAATTTATAATACAGATATGCCACCTAACAGCATGTTGTAAAAGATTTAACACAAGAGCTGGAACTTGCAGAAGATTGTAAGTTGCTTTCCACATTCTCTTGCATCACTATTTTTTTTGACAGATTCTGAAAATAAGTTATCAGATGCTGAATATTTTTGCCTGTTCGGTGAATCCCTCTTTTTAATCCATTTATGTGCCTATTGATCAACCGATCACTGTTTTAAGCTGTCGCTGATAGATACCGTGAGACAGAGGGGTTGAGGAGGAACGTTATTGTAGCGCGATGGGATATTGGGATAGGATGTTCTGTTCTTGTCTGATGTGAAAGAGAACATCTTGCGCCATTGTGCTAGCTCTTCATTGCTTAAGAAAAGATGGAGTACTTTATCAATTGTCAGTTTGATAGGCAAATGTGGGCTACCTAATTCATTAAAGTGTGTTGTTACATTTGTGTACGGTTGTACAGTGGTATCTAGTGATATAATCAGATTGCTTCTTTTTATTTTCCGTATGATTTAATGTGGTACATTTATACTTGACTTTTGATATGTTTGTTAAAGAATCATACATCAAATTAATAATCCTGGTTGTGGAGGTATTAATGTGTAATTGCTTGCTCTGTTTTCTGTTTAATTTATTCTCTTAAGAAGATGAACATCTATTAACATTCTACACTCTCAACATAGTTCATGTACACTTTAAAATCAAAGTGAATCAAATCAAAGGTACATTTATGCTATTCTCATTGTCATTAAGAACAAAGAAATGCTGAGAGTTTAGAGTGGGTAGCATGTAAATTTTGCAGAAATATGAGCTAAATCTCATATGTTCTTGAGGTAAAATTGTAATATCTGTTGAGCAATGGTGGTTCATTTAGCAGCCTCCTTTTGGCTCTCTTGGCTATCCAATATGCTCCTCAGATTACTGTTTCAGAACTTCCCAGAGATCAGTTGTATTTCTAAGATTGCTACAAAAAAAAAAGCCAACAATGTGCTTGTTCACAAGTGCTTCAATGGCATGCTTTTCTTGTTTTCCCCAACGGAAATGGTTTGTGACACCCACATTTGCCTACTTCTCCATTATCTTCTCTCTTTACCATTTACCTCCTTTCCTACTTCTCCATTTACCTCTGTTTCAGTAGCTTAGGCCATTCTGGTTTGTTTTACTTTCACTATCAAATGAAAAAAGGAGTGTTTTGTTTTGTCTCTTTTCAAGGTCTGTTCAGCTTCTGTAAATTGGGTGTACTTGGTCACTGAAATTCATTAACATTCATTTATTCTTATGTTTTTTGCCTATATTATTGGTTAAATTATGTTAAGGTTGCAACACATATTCAGTCTGAGGAAATCCATACAATTTGTAGAAATGTATTAACTCAGTTGTGTGGAATGAGAAAAAAGTTATTTTTCTTTTTATGCACTTTTAAGTGTTGGATTTAGTGGAATGGAGATGGGAGAGGGGGTTACAGATCAGTACAGTAAGACTGCTACACTGTCCCCATTTGCCTGAGTGCCTTCCTGCTACAGCAGGGCAATCAGAAACCACACACGATCTCTCTGGCACAGCTCCATGAGTCAGGTTCCAGAATGCTCTACTGGAGATTTGTGCATTGCTCATTATTGATTTCATTTGGAGAAAAGGGATTGTTTTGATATGCTTAACTGAACCTGTATAACATTTTAAGCATATCTATTAACACTCATGGTATTCATTTTAATATTTTTAAAAGCAGATGTAGAAATGTAAGATGTACAAAAAAAGATCCACAATTAAGCATGTAATTCTGCATATAATTTGCAAGGTAAATATAATATTAATAAGACATAATCTAAGATGATATCTATTACTACAGCTGTTGTTTACGTATTGAACTTTGCCAGAATGCTTTATTGTGGCAAGAAATGTTGTGGAATAGTGAACCAACCTGAAAATGTTTGCAGCACGAACAGACTGAATAAAGTAAAATTAGCTATTTGAACATAACATTATCCAATTAAGTGGCCCATAGTATCTCTAAGCATTTATGTATATCCTGATTAATGCTTAAGAGAACAAAGAATATAGAATCAGATTTCCTGGATTTCCCCTTTCTCCTTCAGAAATGAACACCTAACTTCATGACAGCAGCTAAAAGTCTAATGTTTGTTTTGCAAATGCAACTAAGAAAACTGCAGCATTACTGTATAGCAGTGTCAACCGTCCTGGAAGATTCTGCATTGCACACAATGTTATACAGACACTCAAGCAATACTTCTGCATGAATTTCAAGGAGCGCAGCAATGGAATATGGCAAACATATTTATTAACTAATAGACAATATGAAAAAGTAGTATCTCACATCAGTAAAGAAGTATAATGGGCAGTGTTTTGCAGGGCAAATGTCCATCTGCTGACAAGATAGGATTGGTATTTCATTTATTTATTTGGTGAGGGTGAATTTTATCATTGATATTTATCTAATTTATTATCGTAAATGTACTTCTATAAGTAATTTCACGCTGCTTTCAGGACTGTTTTTCATTTATCTTGATACTGGGAGGCTGTAGTCATGGTGACCGGTAGATTGATCCTATATATAGATACTGACACCATAGCCACTTTGTGCGTGTTTTTTTTTTTTTTTGGTCCCCGTGCCGTGCCGATATATATAAGAATACATTCAATACATTGGATAATGCATGTATAATACCTTGCCAAAAGCATAATTTGGGAAGGGAACTGTACGTTTCTCCATGTGCCTATGCGTTTGATTGGACACAGCAATACCTGTTCTCACATGCAGTTTTCAGAAACGTGTGTATCTGATAAATATCTTCCTGAAGTTTGTAATCTTTTACCACATTCTGTAATTTATGGAGCGTAACTGCAAAGCGTCAGAAACAGCTGCGTATATCGGTTTACCCAAATTCGAGAGACTGAAGTTTAAGAGTTTGATGGCAAGTCTCAAATAAAAAGGCTTGTATCAAAATATAGGTTTAATCTCCCCGGTCAATAGTAACCTTTTTGTTAAAAGGTCCAAGCTATAAATGCTATAAAATAGGCTACGTTAAAATCTAGCTTCGACAATAAATTAAAAAATGATATGATGTGCTGGTAAAAACCGTTAATGACCATCAACAGTTGGCAACCAATTATTTAATTTTGAAGATAACGCATTCACCAGAAAGTAACAATTTGAATAGGAAAGAACGCGGTGCCATATTTATGTGCACTACACCAACATATCACAAATCAAAATAGGCTACATATAATAGGCTAGTATAGTCAAGTTTTTATGAGCCATTCTTATTGTTGCCCTTTATGTTAACTAGCTGTATAAAAGTTGCAGCTATTTTATTATTTATTTATTTTTAAAGATTTTGTTCTTTGGGCTATTTTATATCAAACAATTATGTTTAGAGGCTACTTGATGTGTCTTCTAAAAAAAAATAAATACCGGCGTTGATACATTTTCGAACCAGCGCTGACTGTTTCACGAGTTCTCCTCTCCCTGATAATGCTTGCTGTATCATCAGTTTGCCTGTTTGCTCGCCGCAAGCTTGCTGTAGTAAATGAGTAGATAGACTGGTGCCCTTAGTGTGTGGGGGAGGATTGCTGGCGAGATAAACAAGCAGAGCCAGTCATCACCAGGCATCAGGCAGTAGGAACATGGCGGCGGCACAGTTAGCAATAGTGCTGTTTCACAAATCCGAAGGTCAGAGCCGGACGTAACACACGGGATTTATGAGAATACAAGTCAAAGTAAGTCTTGAAATGCAATATAGGATTTGCTCTTTCACGATGGGAAGTCTTTGTAATTTTTTTGCTGTGCAATTTTCCGACAAATCTGCGAGGGGTCCTGTGTTGTGTGGCGACAGTGTCGCTGTGCGTGTGTTAGCTCGCCAGCTAGCTAGGTAGCTAGTTATTTTTCCTGTGTCACTTAGGTTTCGGAGCAAGTCGTGCTAGCGCAGTGTTGTAAATTCTAGCTAGTTGCACTGACAGTGCAGAACTCAAAGCAATGCAGTAATTTCCTAAATTCAATAACACTGTTTTTTGCGTTGTAGTAGTTTCGGTTATGTTCGCGTTTGTATAGCTTTCGGAGATACAGAAGTTTAATTGGGTTAGCTGCGCTTGCGATTTGACTAAGCGTGATGGAGGTATTTAGAGGATCACTACTGGTGCTGCGGTATTTCCATTGTGCAAGACTACACGGGTGTTTAAAATCTTCGCAAGGAGCACAGTGGAATAAAAGAACATGTGATTCTATAAATGGGCAGTAGTCGGTGAAAATCAACAGAGCAGCGATGACCAAGTCACGCAGCATTGTTCTCCTCTGATCAATGAGTATAGCCACCAAGCTAAAATGCAGTTTCACTGGCTTAATCTCTGTCGCTTGTAGTGTTAACTCAGTGACTATACCTGTTTATCAGTTGTCTCACCGAAAAAGTTACAAAGTAGCTTCCCGCCCCGCAGCCTTTACACTCGTGATATCATTTGCCCCCAACTTACTCATCAACCTTTACGAGTGACGTGAAGCTGTTTTTTTTTTTTTTTTTTTTTCAAAGAAAAGAAAATGACAGGAAGAAGTTAGGTTTTGATGGACAGATTTACTGTCCACTCTCTATCGAGTTGCTATGTGATGACGCGCATTGTGATGATCAGTTCCATAATCATGGGATACTGTTTACATTAAATTTTGATCTCGTTTAAGACATTTTCTTCACCGTTTATTACTGTTGTAGCCATATAAAACAGAATGTTGATCACTTTTTTGTGCCACTGGATCTGAGTATACAGTAGAACTTAACAGTTCATATGTTGTAAATGCACCACTTTGTCAAGTTCATATTCTAAAATGATCGTTTACAAAAAAAAAGGCATTTGTTCTTATTTGTCATCAAATCTTAACTTCGTGAAGTGGCAGTGGCGAAAATGTTTGCCTCTGTCAAGCATTGCGTATGGAGATAGATGCATTTAATTGTAAATTAGCATCTTAGTAAATGTGCCTGGAGTACCTGAATAAAATACAATAAATATTGAATTTTTCAGACTCAAAATGTTGCCCTTACATTTTCTGTGCTCTGTACTATTGCATCTCTGTAAATCTAGAGTTAACTGACCATATTGCAAAGTTTTCCCCTCCCCTTGCTTTGTCATTGAAGTGTGAGTTTGGGGTTGTAGAACACCATACAAGACTCCTTTGGATAAATAGTTCAGTTGATGTAGATGAAAGTGAACTAAATCAGTCAAGGGACATAGCATGCCAGTTATTTTTCTTGTTTCTATTTTAAAGAAAAGGTACTTTACATGTGATCAAGTTAAATTTGATCAAAATTGTACAATTGGTAGACCAATATAATCTGTATCTGCTCAAAACATGCCTGACAGTATTACTATAATATAAACCCTAAATGTATTCCTAAATTCTGGTCTTTAACTGAGATCATGATGCCAGTGCATTTCAGTATCAGCAGTTGTGCTTTATATATTAATTTTGTGTACAGTTTCAAATAACACAAAAATGTGGTCTCATGAGTTTGTGGAAAAAGATCTTTAAAGTGAGCATTTTTAGCACATTTTTTCTTAGTACTGGCTTTAGGTTGTCATGTTCACAGCATGACATTTATATTTATTGTTCCATGTTCTACTGTGATGATTTATGTGAAAATGAAGACAAGCCACTCATTTTAAGAAGGTCGTCATTTTCAGGCATTGTGATTCCTGTGCTGATGGCCTTAATTAGGCCAGATATGCCGTGGGCTTGCTGGATGACTGTGTTATGGAGTGTGTGGAATGAAGAGACACCAACAATACACACGCATCAGGTCAAGCTCACCACTGGATATGTCAAGTGTACAATACATAGGAGTTGCAAAAAGCACAGATGGTCAAAGAACAAAGGGGGTTGGGGAGAAAATGGAGCACATTGGATTTAGCAGGGTTAATGCTCTGGAGCATGGAGGAGTAAGCATTTTGAAAAGGTGAAATTGAAGTGTTTGTCAAAGGAATCCTTAATTTTGTATGTATTTGATTTAAAATCATGGCATTTTTTCTGAGTTTGAAACCTGTTAATTTGTATCTGTCTAGTGTATGTTATTCAGTTGAAATTGGGCCTGGGTAGCAGATATACACTTATATTTTCTGAATGTCAGTTGTGATCAAAGGTGCCCAGCATATTTTGCTTGTTTTTCATTTGTTTTCATGCCCCCAATTACTTATGCTTTGATTCTCAAAAGAAACAGACAGCTGGTTTTCACCTCAGATTTGTGTCCATGTGGTTATGATTATGCAACTGAAAATAAGCAGTTAAACTAGTAGTTTAATGTCAGAGGTTTTTAGGATGTGTGTCATCTTTCTAACATTTCACTGGTCTTTTGTTGGATACTGTCATGCAGCTGTACAGCTACTAAATTGTTACCTAGATCATTTAAAAAAGTTTTTGTATGACGGAACAATTTAAGTATTGCAGCCTTAGATTTTTGAAGAAGTCAGAAATGGTAACGAATGTGAAACATTAACATTGCAATTAACAATTAAATCCAGACAATTCTTTATACAAGTATAAAGACTTAAAAGATGTCATGTTATTTAAATCTGTTTGTTTGGTATTGCAATGATTTTTGTTACTACTGTCTATCTCAATATTGTAAAAACAACAGTAAGAGTAAGAACAGGCCCTTGAAATATCCAGATGAATAATATTTTTAATGAATGAAATGTGAGTGCTAAATGGGTCAAAATAAGTAATGGCCACACTTGAATTGTTGCCAAATTACAACACACATTTAGCAAAATTGGCAAATTCTGCTGCCTCCATAATAAATTAGTACCACCCCTTCCCTGTACATATTTATACCTGGAATGGTTCAGGATTAGTCCCACAAATGACAAATGTAGACATATCTGGAAAAAATCATTACCATACTGCATATCACAGAGGTGATTTTATATGCAGTGTGCTGTGAAACTGCACAGACTAACCTTGACCTTAATTAAAATGTCCATATTGCGTAGTTACAGAAGCTCATTTTTATCTTCATATTGTAGCAAAAGAAACAGTGTTGGGTGAAGTGCCTTGAGCTTTGCTCAGATTCCCCTGCAAGGTCTGTGTGCAGACCAGGATCTGACCTTCGGATCCATTGTGGTATTTGCATTAGATTGGATTGCTCAAGCAACACTGAGTAAGGCTTTACAGTATATTGCACAGCTTGTGAAGTTGGCAGTAGTGTTTTGGTGTAGTCAGTTAAATATAAGTCTTGGTAAAATATATTTATGTCGAGATCTGTGTATTTTCCTTTTTAATTGAGATTGATGACTGTACAAAGCCAGCTGTAGTTTGTGAATGGTAAAGGGGTCAAGAACAGTTCAGATGAGGCCCTTTGTCACCAGGGAATGGATGGCCTATCATAACCAGAAGTTAGAAAATATTACACCTTACTATAACCTCGCTACCTCTAAACAGAGGACTTCACTGAATGAGACATTTTGTGGTTTTTTGAGAAAAAACATCAACGAGCACCTCAGGCATTCTGCTAGTCCAATCTAGGCCAAAGTAATTGATAGCATTTTGTTGGTTGAATCTCAATGTATAAGAGTTTCTATGTATAAGAATAATTTGAACATTTTATGAGGAAATAAAGTGCATTCTGTTGTGTCTGCATTGTAGTAATGAGGCAGTGAGGCTGTGAGCATCAAAGGCTGAGTCAGCAAAATTATGGGAACAGAAGTGCTGCTGAAACAGGAAAGGGGGAGTGGTTTCTGATACATGCCATTGGTGAAGTGAGTGGTGAAAATGAAACAAGTCTTCAGCCAAAGGGCAGAGATGAAACAAAAGAGGTAGTTTGGGGTAAGATCAATACATCTGAATTCTGCAAGATTAGTGGAAGAACACTTGAAGCAGATTGCAGATTGTTTATCTAGTTCAGGCTGTATGTCCAATCCTGTGATATTTTACCTCTGGTTTGGCACCACCCTGAATGCTTTAAACCTCTGTCCAAGCTACCATACAAATGATTACAATTGGTTGATTTTGAGTTCAGATCAGCTGCTGAATTCCTACTGTGATAGATTTCCTTGATATTTAAATGTCTAATTAGAGGTTTCTTGTCCTTTATGTTTTACCCATTAATCAAAAGACAGTGTTCCTTGCTCATTTATTGTTGATTGAAAAATCTTCTGTAGGTAGTCAGTTTTTTATGGGAGGTTGTAGAGGTCTGTACATTGAACATTTAAATGGTATGGTTCTGTCAGATCTTGTTAGCTAGCTAGCTTGCTGCTTTATAAATGTATTTATAATGTAAATTATTTGTACAAATAATCCTGATAAAACTACATGACGAGTAGGTTAACATGGTGGAAAATCAGCGCTGAATTTTCAATGTGAAATGTTTGTCATTCAAGAATGATTTTATTATCAAACATGTCAAGTAACTGATTTTGATTGAGGTTCTGTGAAGCATACAAGACTCCATTTATTTTTATTGAACTATATCTTAGATTGCTTGTTTGAGTTTGCTGATACACACAACCAAATGACACTACATTTTGAAGTTAATTAGTTGGGCATGTGTAGTATTGGTAGTAGCACAGTGCATGAGTAGTTCTCATGAACTGTAAAATGGTAACATACTTTGTTTCCATTGTATCCAACGATAAACACAAAGTTGTGAGCAGTGTTTTCACAACTACTGACCTACTAGTATTTCAGCACTGATTTAAGGAGAATCCTCTGTCTTGCTAGCTCACAGCACTCTGATATGTTATGCATTGCCTACAATGTTGTTCATCGGGCAGGATTTGTCAGTGATGGACTTCTTGAAGTGTTAAAATGTTATAGATTTTTTTTGGGTTTCATTGTGAACTGTCACAAAGTTTAATACAGTTATTTATATTTCCAGGTCATCACATAATGAATCGTGTTAGTGTAATTAGTTGCCACAAAAATATATCTGCTGTAATCACAAGAAAATAAAACACTCTCTTACAACTGTTGACTTTTAAGGTTGATATGCATAATCAGGAGCCAAACAATAATTCTCCTGGTTGCTGATAATGCTTGTCCTGCATTATGTTTTGCTGCATCACATCCTTACGTCTTCCAGCTCGCCCTCCAACTGTTTGTCTTGTATATTCCCAATATTCCATGTAGGAAGAGCTCTCAGATCTGTGAATTATCCCTAATTGTATAAAGCAGAATACTAGCACATTAATCAATAATCAGATGCCGGTATGAACCTACAGTGGATAAGAATACAGAAATATGTGTATGATGGAAGCAGGCCCATCTGATCTTGTCATTTTACTTCATGCACTTTATGCTCATAGTTCTAAGATCTGTTTCTGGGCTACAAGTAGCGATGCTGTTGTACCTGCTGGCATGAGTATGGCCCAAATGAAATAAGCCGTAAAGTAGCAACGCAATGTCAGCAGCGCTAATAATGCTCTTCAAACCTGCAAATTCAGTAAGCCAATCAAGGTGCTCATTTCTACATCTTGGGATATGTCTGCACAGGGATTCACAGTGCTGTGACAAACTATGTGTCAAACTATGAGTGTTTGAGAAATTGGAGTGAAACAAGTTTACTGCTTCCTTATTCATGAACATTTCATGTGTTATGAAGGACATGCTAACACAACACTGGAAAGAATATTAAGAGACAGTAGGAATAAGATCGCTAGCAAACATTTTATAATCTCAAAAGCATGTTGTATGCATTCTTTCAGCGTCATCTTGCAACAGCTTGGCACCTGCCATGTTTATGCTCGCTTTCTTGTGTTCCTTGATATGCGGGAGCTGTGACCAGTGTGTGTGAATGTACATCGGCCTGCCAGTTCAGGCTGACTGTGAGGTACGTTTCAGTGGCTTAGACATGAGGATCTAAATATGGTAAATCCTCCAGTGGTTTCCATTGTCACATGACTGGGCTATTTCTCCCTGTCCTGTCAGACGAAATGGTGAGTTCACATTCAGAGCAAGCAGGGAAACGTGCATTATTTGATTGCTGTTATCAGCTTTGTATTCTTTTACCTATGTAGGTACACTGTTTTTTCAAGTACGTTGTACTTGGTTTTATAATTCAAGGACCCTGTTTAAGAAAATATGTAATTTATTCATTTTGTGAGTGAATGCAAATCTCATTATGGTGAGTCATTATTTACACACAAAACTGGAATGTCATGCAACATGTTTGAGGCTGGTGGAATGAGAATCATTTTAGCATTTCAGTGTAATATCACATACCTTGAAATGTATGTAATGTGAACTGAAAATGTGCAATATTGTGTATATTGACTTATTTTTTCAGATTTTGTTGCATACATGCCTTTACAGTGTTTCGTTGTACTGCACCACTACCACTTCCCCTTCCATCACACTTGCTCATCTCCAGTTGTTCCCCATGAACAAATGTCAACTAGTAAGACACAGTTGAGTTGATAACATCCCTGCTGTGTAATGCCAGCTGTGTTTTATTGACAGTTTTCCACGGAGATAGCAGGTGTTATAAAGGGGATCAAGTGTTTACTAGATTGTACTGTAATAATATTGTAAACGAGTCTCAAGTGACACTCCAGTAAGTGAAGCCTCTAAAATTGGTCAAATTGATCGGGTATGTTGTTGCTTTAATGTGAGTCATGAAACTTGAGAATTAAAATAAGTTGCATTGTGAAATTAGTCCAGATGCAGCAGTAATACTTAAAGGTCTCTTATCATTCAGGCATCATGCTTTGCACTAGCAGTTTTATAAAGATGTTGCTATGATAATTTTGCATTATTGTTAACCAGATACGGGGGGGTATTCCACACCTGCCAATATATCAACAAACATTTGTGAGTAATTCATCATCATGTGAATGGACCCCCTCATAACACATGTAGACACATAAGTACCCCAATAAATACCCCCTTCCCCTTCCCTGCCCCACCTCATACTAAACAATTCTACTGTTGGGAAGGGGGGGATTCAAAAAATTTCTTGGGGAAGCACTAATGCATCATACCCACAATTTCCAGTAATGAAAGCTCTGGTTTTAGGATGACATCATGTGGAAATTTTAAATTTTTAATTGTTTTTTGGTGGTGTGCTGTAGTGAGCTAGTTGAGGCTCGTTTTAACTAAATTAACTTGAGTTACTGAAGTGAAGCCAGAGAGTTATGTCATTCTTGTCTTTTGCAGTTTGTTTTGTGTGGTATTGATTATGAACACGCAGTCACAGAGACTCATGGGGACTTATTAATCTTTTGTGGTTGAAGATGATGCTAAAGCAGTGAAAACCTGGACAGCATTTGATACTTCAATTTCTGTCTGCTGTTTAAAATGAAATTCCTGGCAGAGTAGCTTTATTTTTCCCACCTTTTGTAGACACCAATGATAATTAGGTACATTCAAAAATGAGGACGAATCACATACAAAAAGTCCTTTGTGCAGCCTACATTTTCACCCACACAGCCCTTTTAGTAAAAAAAAAACATTATGGGGTTGTTCAACATTTACATCATTAAAGATTTGTGTATGGCCACTTGAATATCTAAAGGAGATTAAAGACTTAAAATGCAATCCTACCTGCAATCAGCAGCTTGTGTGCAATATTCATTACGCTATCTCTAGTGCGTTCGGAGGCCTGGAATTACAGCAGAAGGGGTTTGACGGGAGGAAACCCGAGTTTGTGAGTGAGTTGTTATGGAAACAGCGGCTTGACAAATCTCTGGTCTTGGTGACAGATGAGCTGTACAGTAATTACCAGATTGATCTGGATGATGAGAAACTGGTGAGCTTTATGCTGAAGCACAGCGTCCTTGCGCTATGAACGATGAGTGCTAAGGGCACTTTGGGCCCCGTTTCTCTGAGGCCTGAAGGCCATCCGCCATTTCTGCCCCTGTCTAATGGGCCTCTTTATGTAAATAAGCTTGTATTTAGTCAAGAGAAAGCTGAGCTCCCATTACACTGTGGTTACGGTGAAGTGCCTTCTGAGTTCATTTGTAGTGGTCATCTGTTTTGTGCTCTGAAACAACAGTGAGTGAGAAATGCATAACCGCGGTGCATGCTGGAGGACTCAAATCTCTTCATGACAGGAAGCCTGCTGCATATCAGTTATCATTACAAGTTTCAAATTGTTCTGGTTTCTGCGCTGATTTTAATTCTCTATATGGTTCCTTTGACAGGGCAAATTATTTTTATTGGTGTATATGGAATGTACACACAGTGTTCATGAATTTAGGAGTCTGAATTGACATTTTATGTTATTATACAAATGTAGTTTAACATGTAAATTGATTGAGATGGTTTATTCAGTTTGCTTGAACAGTGTTGAACAACTTATATTTATTTCTTTGTTGTAGTCAACCATTGCAGGGTGGAATTTTACTGAAAACATACATTAAATTGCATGATCCTTTGAGAAAGCTGCATTTCCCCTCTAACTTAAAATGAGGTGATGGAAAAAGTATTATTTGCATGATTGAAGACATTTCACCTGAAATAATTATGAGGTCTGGCAACAAAGAACATTTAGCTTCATTGGTTTGTGCGACATGACTAGAATTGAGCAATATGGTCATGATTCGTTTCATCCCTTGGCTATATTGGTAATAGAAGTTATTCTAGCAAAAAGTGTCATTATGCCAAGCATATTTCACTGCATCAAAGTTTCCAGTGATTAACTGAAATGAAGTACTGTCCTGAAACTTAAGGATGGGTACCTGTTCAGTGTTCCAGTTTAAGTGTTGCTGTGCACTGTTGAGGTTCACTCTTCCTCTCCACATTTTGTTACTTTTATCCCTCTCCAAATGTTGGCCTGGATTTAAAGAACAACAGCACCTAATCAGATCTCTCACTCATGATTTTAAAAGCAGTTAAACAGATCAAGCTGGCTTGTAAGTTATATTGGGAGTAATCTGTCCCTTTCCTCTGCTTGAGCCTGGAGTGGGTTTGCTGGGATTTCCTAGGTGTGTGTGTGTGTGTGTGTGTGTGTGTGTGTGTGTGTGTGTGTGTGTGTGTGTGTGTGTGTGTGTGTGTGTGTGTGTGTGTGTGTGTGTGTGTGTGTGTGTGTGTGTGTGTTGCAAGCATGACTGTCTCAGGACCAGGGAAGGTAAGGCAGGGGTGCATTTTTGGGAGTGGGGGTCATAGGGAAGGGGGGGGAGGCTGTGTGCTGCTTGGCAGAGGAGTTCTAAGTGCTCAGCTTGGTGACTGCGGTAGTGGAGAGCACGGTGTGCCTTACACAGTGCTCTCATATCAGGAGATGGGATCCTAGCATGTGCTTGGCAGCTGGCCGAGTGTATGATCCCTGGCAAAGATCACTGGCTCCAGTTCAGAATACCTTTTTTTATATAGCGGGGGTGGGGTTTACTCGTACGGATGGAAGGGACGGAAGGCCCAATCTCAAAGGAGGTTACCAGCAGGTTGCCATAAGTTTAACTAGAGGTTGTGCAGCCGAGGTAAGGTGCTGAGATTCCCTTTCACATCCTGAGCTCTGCTGGAATGTGTGGATTTAGTTTAAGGCATTCTTGTCCATGCCTTTGTGAGACTCCCATCTAAGCACAGCTGTCATTCAGGCCTAGGCTCTTAACGCTACACTGAGAACCTAAAATCTTAGGGCGCTCACATCCTTAGTGTGCTTGGTTTTCATTTGTTATCCCAACCTATGCATGTCAAAGCTGCTCTTTTTACTGTTTATAGAAAAAAAACAAAAAGTTGGTTTTTTCAATCTTTACATAATGTAGCCATATAGACAGCTTGGGAAAATGCCCCTTTTCTTCCATTATGGAATTGCCTTTTTTACTTAAACTGTCACGAACTAAAAGGTATAGTCCAGTACTTTTCCCTAAGGGGGGCATTTCAAGAAATGGGTCCGTGGAAACAGTGTGTCTTGTGATCTGGAAAAAGAGACCGGAATCATTGCTGTATGAACTTGCTGCATATTTTAAACCATTTAAGATCACTGGTCTTCATTTAGGAAAATCATCAAAGCAAGTTCATACAGCATAATAGGTTACCCCACTGGGATACATTTTGTGACGTGGTTGAGTCCAGACAGTAAATGGCTGTTTATCACTTGTTTAGAGGCCTGCACAACCTACACATGAGGAAGACAAGTCACCATGAGTTCAGAATTTGTGTAAATAACACTTCCTTCTAGAATCAAAACTGCACATGGCAGTTACCTCAGATGGTCGAGCAGGTAAAAGTCAGTTGGATGTAGATCCGCAGTCATAGTGAGCTAATGACATTGCCCAGGCTGAAACCTGTGATGTCCAGACTGTAGCACTCAGTCTGTCCTTGTGGCAACCATATTTACCAACTGAGTCAATCAGGATCACTCATTTTGAATATTGATGAATGGAATTGCCATTTCTTATCACCTAATAGGTAATTTTGCAGGTACTTTCACATATAATCACTGCAGTCAAGTCTTATTTCTGTGGTTGTTTTAATGTGTAATGTTTTTGTGACCCTGCTGTAAATCCATCATTGAAGACCCAGATGCTGGGTGACCACACTTCCTCAGTGCCAGTGCCCTACACTTCCTCCATGCATTTCCCCCATACCATTATGTTTACATTACCATTCAAAAATCTACATTACAATTCCAAAATTCTCCAAGAATCATGCTGGGAAAAAATGATTTCATTCTGTTTTCTAAGGAGATAAATTTGCAAAAAAACAGATTATTTTGGAAGACAACTCTGTTTAGATGTCATCCATGCTCCTTACAAATAAATACATTTAACCTTGTTTCATGCCTAGTGTACATGTAAATAATGGTAAATTATAAAACAATTCTGTTTCATTTTGTCTGTTCATTATTCAGACAGTACGTTTTCTCTGTTCATGAACCATTAAACAGCAAGCGATCCAATAATCGCTAACATCCTCAAACAAAACTGATGCTCCAGAAAGTGAAAGCCCAGCAGTCAGTGATAATTGTGGAGTTGGTGTTTAAGTGTTCAGAGTGTTCTCAAGGCTGTGAGTGGAGAGAAGCAGAAGGGCATACTATTGATTCTTTCATTCCACATGATCGAGGCTCCTAGTAGTCCTGAACTCTTGATTGACCTGTTCTTTCGGCTGACTTACCTAACCAGTTAGTTTGTCTTTACAATATTGTTATTTTCACATTTTCAGCAACAACTTTAAATTACAACAGGTTACTGTATTTATTAATCCTTTTTTGTTGTAGTGTCTACACCAACAAAAGAATATTAACAGTTTTTTTCCAGTTAGAAAAAACCTAGCTGAGTCCCCCTGACTCTCCTGTGGATTAACAGGAAGTTATGGGCATATTGCTAATTTCATCACCAATTAGGCTAGGTTATTAAAAAAATAATTATGCTGTACTGGAACTGCAGAAGTTGCATTATTACACTGTGCAAGTGAGGTTTTATGGGGAACCATTGTGCACTTGTTCTGGTTGTAAGGGAATCATATTTTAAATTGTATTTGCAATTAAATATTGAGATCAGTGTGTTAAAATGAAAGGAGACCCAAACTGTCTGTTCACAGGGACAATAACGCTGAGTATTGCATATCTGGTAGGAGTAGCAACCAGGAAAATGTTGCCATGAGACACTTGTTTGTTTATTGATGACATTTTTCCTGGGCAGTTAACCATTATAAACCAAATAACTAAACACAACTTCCACATATGGCCTGATTTGTGACGAAATATTTCAGTATTCAGTGTAGGCCCTTCTTTTGCTAGTTATGTTTACTTGCAGACTTGATGTGAGCCAGTTACTTGATGTACCCTTGAATGCTCAAATGTAGCATGTTCATGTTTCACATTTGTTTTTCCCATGAGTGCAGTCGCCGTCTCAGGTCTCCTCCACATGGCATGGTCCACAGTTCAAGCAGCTTTCGTCCTCCTGCAGATTGAACGATTTATTACCCATTTGCTAACACTGTAAACTGGCCCACTAATTTAATTACTCTTTTATGCAGCACAGTCTGTGATGGAAATGGAGCAGGGGAAGGCTTGGAACTTCCGCCTACACATGGCAGTTGTGTGACGGACTGGCAAATGTATGGTTGGAGGCATAGGTGCAGTCACCAAGGGGCTGGTTTTGTTGGGCATATGTTGTGTTAACCTATGGCCTAATAGAAATCAAGTGGCCTAAACACATTTGACTTCCATTTTAATTGCATGATTTGTGTTTATGTTATTTCACTGTAAACACAGCTGAAATTACATGTATTTTAGTTATCATTAATAACTGATCTGAGCTTGTTTTTGTTTTTGTATTTGATAGTTGTTTAGTAAAGCAGTAGCTTAATAGTTTTCTACTTCTTAAGCGCTGAATTTGTTGCAGCAGCTGCACTGTGATAAGTATGGCTATTAAAGGCTTTGCCTCTTTCACTTAGCTACATTTAAAATCTTTGTGGTGACAATGGCAAGTGCGGTGTAGAATGAATATATTGCTAATTTTTCAGTAACGCCCAGATGTGGCAGACAATGGTTGTGTTCCAACAGGTTTATGATTGTTAGCGTGTTACAATGTGTTTTTTTTTCTGTATGAGTCATTGGGAGTGTGTCATTTCGGTGCTTACACACAGGTCCAATATCTGGCTTGTGCCACTGCAGCTCATGGTATGTTTCACATAAATTGGGCCTAATCACAGTCCTCACTACCATAGCAGTCAGAAAGATCCAGTCTCTCTGCAAATAGCGTCTGTCTGGAATCACCAACCCCTGTTTTAAGAAGAATGTGTTCCAGAATGCCTGGTGGGAGGTTGTAACGATCAGTATGCACTTTACAATAAATAAAAACAGGAAGCATTGTGTGGTATGCAGTCATTATGTGAAAAACATTAAACATTGCATTGGTATAGAAGTGGAAGATAACATGGGTTAAATTAGCACAGGGAATAAGTGGTTCTCACTTCCCATACTCTTCTAAAGGATTGCTTTGTCATTTAGTAGTGGTAATAGAGTTTTCTGTGAGCTTATCAGTCAATTGACTTGGGGGAGGGTCTTTTAATTATCCCAAGTAGTAATAATTTTGTCCTATGGCAATTGTAGCATATTTCAGATAACATACTTGGTTTGAGCCATTTACAATATTTGAATACTTAACCACCAATGTTTTTACATTTTTGACATTCTGGAAAGAATAATTTAATCATACACTTTTCTGTTATCAGCAATGAGCAAATATGTTGGATGAGTTGGAGAGCCACTTGCATAACTGAAAAAGCCCTCTGGCATTTGTGTTGATAAAGAATATGAAACATGTACCAGCAAAGTACAAACAACACAGATCAAAAAGTTCTTACTCTGTACTCTGTATGAGGAGGAATTTCTATGTGAGGAGGGATAGGTGGCATGTTATAACGACAAGCCGTGAGAGATTGGACATGTCCCAAAGCCTGAAGCTGCTGCCTCGGCTTGGCGTCTCCATACACTCACCGTGCACTCCTCCACTGCATCAGGAGGTCTGCAACTCTAGCTACTCTTAGGCTCTTTCTTCTCCATCCTCTTTTCATCTGTCCTCTCCAGAAACGTCTGTGGTTTTGGCACCTGGAATTATAGGTCGTCAAAACAAATCTACGACTCTCCCCATCTGGCTTGAGAATAAAAAACAAGTGCACATGCGAGAGAAACGAGCCTGCAGGATTGTATTGTAAACTTGCCAGTTCTGCTGCCTCTCAATTTCATGAATCAACACCATTTAAGTGCAGTCTGGCACTTTCAGCTCATTTGCTATTAAGTTGTGCTGAGGCACAATGGAACTGCCACAAGGTCCAGTGTGCACAACTCGGTTTAATAATCCAAAACCATTGGAGGCATTGTTTCCCTCTGTCCTGCTATTTGTTATCAGGACAGTTTCCTGTAGCTTTGGAAAGTCCCCAAAATATAGCATGCATCTCATGTGGGTCCTCACAGGGACACAGTGCACAGGATCTGATTGCATGTGTGCATGCATGTGTGCGTTGCTGCGATTCATGTGTGCTCCTCAGTCTGCACCTTGTTCATGAGAGAATGCTGCTTCCATACAAAGGCCAAGTCAGCACTCCCTCAGGTCAACAAGCTATCTAGCTCAGAGGGGAAACCAGACCTTTCCGTTTGACCATCAGCTATACCCTGCTGATGCACCCCACAGCACATGTTGTGTTTCTCATTTATCCTCCCATGGCTGTGTGAATACCTGGCACACACAAGCTTCAGTTTAATTTAGCTCTGGAACCCCCATCAGCTCAGGGTTAAATAATTTGATTTGGAGCACAAGGTATGAGCTTTGTTCCATGTATGATTTTTTTTTTTTTTTTTTGCATAAAATGTCTATCTGTTCCATGTGTTTTAGGTTTCATGCCTTCATATGATGGCCAACACATGAATGCAAAATAGAATCATGACGACATCAGTCTAATATTTAGGCATGAAGTAGCAGTAGTACTTCTGATAGCGAGGGCATTCAGTTTGATGTGCAGTTGGCAAGAGAATAGTCAAGACAAATAGTCAGGTATGAGCAGTTGATCCCCAATTTGAAGCACTGCTCAGTCTGAGCTTGTGATCAACGGTGGTTTGTTCTGGGATAACTGTCACTTCTCAATGTCTTGTCCAATTATGAGTCCTCCAAGAGAAGTGGCAGCGTTCCTAATCAGGTAGTGCTGGATTTACAGTCATGCATTCAACGTGTTTCACTGACATACAGCGTTCAGTATTTAAATGGAATAACAAACTTCTTCAAGTGTAAACCACAAAACCATTGTGTTTCATGCAGATGTTCATGTGAAATAACAGTGTGGGAGGAATGATCACATGATCCAATCTCAAGTCAGACATGATGATGCTTCCCTTAGCAGTTAATTTCTGCCAACTATATGCCAGAAGTACCAACATTTAAGGAAGAGGGAAATAATCAGCTGACCACACTTAAGTGCAGAGCTGAAGCTAGACGTTTAGGTGTGTGATTGTCTGACACCAGCCAGGAAGGATGGGCAGCCCACAGCCAGCAGCAGAGGCAAGAGGCTCTGTCAAACAAACTCTTTTGATGCTGAGTAATCTCTGTCTTGTCCCAAGAATATCACACAGCAGTCAATCGGAGAGATGGGTGAATCACTGTGTTCCTTCCCACGCACTCGTCTGTCAAGGAGTAGCAAGACGAGAAGGTTCCAGGTGGGTTTTTGACTTGCTCCTGCATGGTTCCATTGGGCACCTCTGCAAGAACATCAGTTTGGGAACGGAACAAGAGTCTACTGCCTGAGCCTATACATAGTCTTAATTGATACATCTGAATTTTTGATACAGTGTATAGATACAATATAAAATAAGGCGGACATCAGCCATGTTTGAACAGTGGAGCCCTGGCGTACATTGAATTTCATACAAGGCTTGTAGTGGTAAATATTCACATGGCGATATACTGCTAAGTTTGCTTTTAAGTGCACTAGTTTGAGTTCACTCCTGTCCTAATCTGTTGTGTAAATTGAGCTAGTTTTTTGTTTTCTTTTTATTGTATTTCCTACATGTGCCATTACCCTGTAGAAATGAGTGCCTGGAATTGTGTAGTACCCATTTTGTTCTTTTTAGTTGCTATTCTGGAGTCCCGGGCAGTGTGAAAGGTCATGAGTTGGAGCTGCCCTTTGTCCTCTGAAAGGCTTCGGCTCACTCCCATGTGCTCAGGCAGAGCTGGGCTGTACTGGGCCACATGGGGCATGAGAATTTGCATGAGACTGCCATGTGATAATGGTCCTCTGTGGGGACTGTGACTCTGCAGGACTGTTGCAGTTTTAGGCCCATGCTGAAGCTATTGGTCGATCGCAATCACAGACTGCTGTGTGAGAGTTTGAGTTGTTTAAATTGAATCACAGCCATCAAGTGTACAAACTTTATTTCCTCTCTTGCTATCACCCTTCTGACGTGTGGCTCTGCTCCTGCAGTGTGCTTTTTTGGGCCTCTTTGAAGCACTTTCACTTTCACCCCCACTTCCCCTCCCCCATCCAATACACACACACACACACACACACACACACACACATCACAAGACTGATTGTGCAACTTTTGTTTAACAAGGTCCAAGATGTGTAGGAGTCATACTTTATAACTCTGCCATACATGATCTGTGTAGTCCCTCAGAGTTTCACTCACTAGTGACATTTGGTTTCAGTGAGAAATAATTAATCCAGATTAATCATCTATCTGTGACTTTGCAATTTTCTGTTTTCGTTCTCAGAGGTGGGCCAGTTTCAGTTCACTTCTTGCTACATTATATATACTGTATATAATGTTATAATTCGCAAACACATTACAATTGTCAACTCCTAGTGGAACTGTATAACTAGCTGAATTACAGGCCATAATTTACTGACTGTAAAAGTTTCACATTTAGACTTGATATTTGAATTGAATGTTACCAGTAAGAATCATTGCAGTGTCAATCAAGCTTAGAGAACAACAACTCTGTTTGTCTTGACATTTAGAAGAATTGATGCATATATTCTCCTGGAATATTCTGCATGTTGGTGTAAATGTGCTGGCACATGCAAGATGAGTGATAATAACATGTTTGCTAGATAGATGAAAGTAAAGGAGCCTTATTATCCTTGGGTAATTATCCAGTTCTTACTACTTTTTATTCAGATCTGAAGCATAGGTCTGCTGCACTGTTCTCTGAAATCATACATAAAGAACACAAAGTAACATGTTTCAGATCATTGCATTTGAAAATAGAAGGTGAATGTGTGATGGTTCCAAATCAGTGAAATGCATTTTAATTAATTGAATAGTTGTATATCTGCAATCTTGAGGTTTGTGATGATTTATGAATGTGATATTGTAAAAAGTAAAGCAAATCTGCATGCTAGTGTATGGTACATAACTTTGAGGTATTGTCTTATTTATCTCCACACCAGCATTTGAATTTTAATGTCAAAAATTCTGTGTTGAACAGTAAACAAAAATCAACATTGTATTTAATCAAAATGAACATGAATATAACAGAATTTCAGATAGCCATCTCTTCTTCTTTTTCAGGTTAGTAAATATCAGTACAAGAATAATGCCGAATGGATTGGTTTCACAAACTTGCCCACGTCATGAGAACTAACCCATAATGTTGTGCAGCAATGCCATTTGTACTCCTAGACTGTCTTGCGGTGTGAATGGTAACTATTATGCACAATTATAAATGGTGATTGATATGCTCAGGGTTTGCTGTCATCATCCAGCCAGAATGTGGGTGTGGGTCTGAATGAAATGGTGAGAAATACTCGCGGCTTTGGTTATATTGTGGCTAACTAGCAAGCTGCAATGCTCAGCAGGCTAATGTCAACTCCTGTATTCTTTAACTATAATTACTACAGTAATTTCTATTTCACTTTGGCAGTTACGTTTTCTGAATTGTCTTCTTCAGTCTTGCTTGGAGCGTGTGTGTGTGCGTGCGTGCGTGTGCGCAAGCGTGTGTGTGGCAGCGTGTGCAGTGAGTGCAGTGTGCAGTGCTAACACCCCAGCTTTTCTGTGTTACCAGCAGGGTTGCTTAGTAACATACATTAATCATAGTCTAGAAGTAGGCCTCCCTATGGCCGGGAGTGTGTCTGTGAAATAATAATGTGGGCAGTGCTGCTCGTGAGAGCCATGGCTTGTGATTCAGTGCTCAGGTATTTACTGAACCCGTGTAAATACGGAGAGAGATTCAAAGCGTCGGCAGCGGGCATGAAAGCACGTGGAGATGAGGGTGGTAAGGACAGGGAATGTAGGCGATGCCTGATGTACTGGCCTTAAGGTCTCTGTGCCAGCGGTGTGATTTCTCACTTTGTGCGTTATCATGTGCGAAACAAAACCACAGTCTGACTTCTGAGACCATCTGCTGATTGTGATCATCGTCAGCTGTGGGAAATATTTGCCTGCACGGTATAACATAGGCATCTTGAAGGCGTGTGTTTAACTGTTGCTTTACATGTCATTAGCATGTTGAGACAGGCTCGATGGAATAGCACTTACATGGTTAAAGATATAGACCCATAAATATTCAGTCTTAGCTGCTCTGGTCCTTCCACTGCGTTTGTTTTGACGGAAATAAACTGGGCAAAAAATGTGAAAGTTGTTTAAGTTGCATGGTCAGTTTCCTTTTCACTGACCAGCTGAAAAGCTAGTTGATGTCAAGAGTTTCATTTCCTCAAGGACCGAGATCGACTGTCTTGTCGTCATGAAACTTCCAACTGTTGAACCAGGTGCATTCTTGCTTCAGAGATACTATATTTAGATTTCTTCTAAATGTTTTTGCCATTCTTGCTTCCTAGATGTGAAATTTATTCTTTTTAATCAGAGATTTTCTACAGAATTTGAAATTGTTTTGTTCTGAAAGTTAGCTGTATGATTCTCTTTGACCCCATCTGTTGCATAGTCAATTTACTTCTTGATCGACTTAGCATGGAATAGCTAAGTCATGAAAGAGCCAAAGTGAAGTTTACTTAAGAAAATTGGACTCTGTATTTCAACTTTGTTGGTTTCAGGGATTTTGGGGTAACGCTGTTGGAGAAACATTGAGAACTTGTGTGTACAGAGCTTGTACTGAATGGGTTACATAATGCTTAAGATGCTAAATTGCTATCAAAAGGATTATGTTGATGCATTATCTGTAGTTTTGTGTTCTGGTTTTTTATTTGTTGTCAAAAAGTTTATGTGCGTGTGTATAAAATGGGTAATTTGGCATGGAGGACATGCAAAATTGAAAGGTTTTTTTATCATTAATGAATTTTTGCAAGATCATGAGCAAGCTGGACAAAAAGTGCTTTGAGAGTTAATGTGAAAGTTTGCCTACTGCAGAGCTGCAATTCGATTGGCAGGGAGCAAGTGAAAATACTGTAAACTTTTGACCCTGTATCAGCAGCAGTGGCCAATAGAAGTTTGCAAAGCACCTACAGATGGCAAGACTGTGAGGCCCATCCCCCCTCTGCTCACTCCCCTCCCCTCCCCCTCCACCTCTCCCTCCTTCTGCACTGTGGCGCTGATCGAGTTACACCATGAGGACCTAGGAAGGAAGCACTGCCACTCTTAAGAAGCGGCGACACTGAGGAAAAGCAGGCTGGTGTAGCCGTGTATGTGCATGTGTGCGGTGGCACAGTTTGTATCCACATATGATTATATGCAAGCTCATGGATCTGTGTGCATATGCATATGTGTGAGGGCATGGCATTTAAATGTGAGTGTGCTCTGTATGTACATGCACTCTGTGTGTACCTGCACACTGTATGTATGCTCATATTCTTCAGGAAGGTATGTGTGCATGTGCACATAGGGTGTGTACATATGTGTGTGCAAACGGTGCATTATCAGTCTGCTTTGTTTACACATTCATTTGTTATAAATGTAGGTCTTCACAGAAAGCTATCTACTGTCTTTTTGAATCAGTCATTTGCAACAGGACGTATGCTAAGCATTTCAGAGGGACCGAAAAAAAACCACGTTCGGTTTTTAAATCTGGAACAGAATCTGTGGCACCATCAGCCTACTCATTTGAGATATTCTCATCACAACACCCATATTCTTCCTTCTCAGTGGTCTTGGGTGTCACATTTGGAGATGGTGTCCACAATAAGTTGTTGAAATGCTGTAAAGTGATGTGTCACTAGCTTCCACAGAGAAGTCAAATTGTTACATGCTGTGAAGACCAAACAGGGCCAAGCTGAAGCCAAAACACAGGCCGTTCTGTAAAAACGGGAAGTTTCTGACAGATCAGATCTGCAGCTAAAGAGCTCAATATCTCTGCAGCCTCCAATCTGGTGGGCAAGCTGACAGGACAGAGGAAACCCTGTGACTCAGCAGAAAGCTGTGGAGGAACTGGCAGGGGTAAGAAAGGACCTTTCTGACACGAGGGATGTGTGTGCATACTCACACAAATTTTCTCTAAAGAGAGATTGTGACATTAAGACATTTGTATGCTATGAAACAACATGCAAACTGGAAGGTTCCTAATAAAAATGTCTACTCATGTGAAAGTGCCAGACTAGGGGCAAGTGATGGCCAATTAAAGGATTTGCATGTAAATTCCTTTATTTTTCAGGCTTTCTTCTTTTATTCTTCAAGCAGACTTTTTAGTAGAATTGTAAGCAGTTACCGTGGCATAGTCTGATGCTTCTTCAGATCTTAGAGGGGCATAGTGTTTAATCCTGGGATCAGGCAGATGAGCAACAGCATTTTTTCCTCTTCTAATTAGGCTACTTGCCGAACGTAATTAAAAAGGCGTACCTCATGCTCTCATCTAATAAGTCTGAAATATATCCCTAGAGGAAGCATGGGCCCAGAGGCCAGAAGCACACTATTAAAATGCCTCACCAGACAAAAGTTGATTGACATCCTTCTTTTTTCCCTCTCCTTAACGCAGTTTTTTTATTGATTGCAGTCTCATTTTGTGCTTATTAATGATTTGAGAAAAGTTTTTTTTTTTTTTTTTTAAGAATATTTCAGATCTGTATGTTTGTGCCCAGCCTGTCACAAGCGATTCTGTGATTAGATATGGGCTGCTCCTTTTCCGTTAAAAGGATGGAGTCATTGTGCAACTGTTGCTTGGCCCCACAGTAGTCCTTAGACTGCATTTTGCATCCATTTGGCAGAGAGGGCTCACCATCCTGAGCGCTGACTCTCCAGAGCAGATGCTAGGAGGCTGGGTTTTGAAGTGTTCTCTGCTTTTGAGTGTCAGGCTGCATGACCTTCTTCATTACTGCAGGGTATCTCTCAAAAAATTGTCCTTTGCCCCAGTGGGCTTTCCCCTATTGTTAAACTGTAAATCAAAGTCACACTATTTCATGAATGGAGAGAACATGGAAATAAAACAATTTTGACTAGTTAAGGTCTGACAAAATTATCTCCCGTCCCACCACCCCCCCTCCACCCGAGGGACTTTTCCTGCTACAGGCACCACGGAGCACTATTCTATCCACAGCCTTCAGGTATGAATTTTGTTCAACTGACATGTTGCCAGTTCGAATCCATGAAGTGAATTCCTTTTCTGCTGAAGCTTCATCAAGTTCTAATCCTCAACAGATTTTCGCCATTAGATTTTTTTTTTTCAGCTGTTAGATCTCTCATAAAACAGTAAATGTGAGTAGAAATGGAAAGATACGTACACCATAATTTATTAGCAAACTAGAAATTTTAGATCCATGGTCTATACTTTACAATAGTAGTCTTGACATTATTCTGTCTTTTTTTACTTTTTGTTCATACATTTCAGCAATTTTTTTTAGAAGTAAGGAAAAGATCTCTTAAATTTTTGTTTTGAGGGTTTCTCCTTTGCGTTCTTATACTTGTCTTTGCATATTCTTCCAGAACCACAACATCCATGTCAAGAATGAGAAATAGTGCTTTTAATTTGGGTAATGGTTTGTAGGTGACAAAACAGGGAGGAGTAATTATCTGTCCAATTGCAAAAACTCCTTCCCAGTTTGACCTGGATTGTTAGACACTCAAGAACTTCAAACTGAGAGCACTGTTAATATAAACATGCAGTCTGTAACACTGAAAAAGGGAAGACACTACTGTCAAAGGAGTGGTTTGCCACACGCATGCCAAGTAAACAGGATGTGGTATGGCGTTAAGTGCAAAAGGGTATTTGAAAGAATGTAACTATGATGTCAGAAATTAACAAAATAAAGTTGAAAATACATGTTGGTTTTAAGTATTTTTTTTACAACATGCGTTTGACTATTTAAACTAACATTTCTCTCCTGTAATAATCATATTTTAATCAGACATGATTATGAATGTAGTCAGTGAATTAAATGTGTCTATATGAGTTACAGTTCATAAATTTGCACTCTTTTACTCAATTTGACATGTTAGAATACAGACACGATAGAATACAGACGTACAGCAGCACTAATAGTAAAATGACACTGTTAATGCAGGGATTATTCACAGGTACATAGCAATGTAGTTGTTCTGGTTATTTACCTGGCAGCATATGCCATGATAAGCATGAATTGTGTAATTTGAGTTGTGTTGACAAATGGCTTCTCACAAATAAGATCCATTTGTACACCACTGAGTAATAGTTATTCTTATATAACTGGATTTAGCATTACATCGTGAATGTGATATAAAAATTTATTAAAAACATCAGACTTGATGTTTTTAAGAAATGTTTATATTACATTCACTATGTAGTGGTTTTTATTAGACAAATGAATTTCAGACTGAACAAATATGTAATAAAATTCAGTCCATATATACTGTATATAAGGACTGGAACTTGTGTAAACACATGAACCACAGGAGGTGGGAGGTTTTTTTGATGCAGCAATTAGCGCTTATGGAAATGATCAAACGGGTTTTCTCTGGCTGTCCTCTGACATCACTTTCACTTTAGCAGCGGCTGAACCACCCCCTCTTCCCCACCCCCCTCCCCCAGGCAGCCAGGGGAGGAAAGTTCCACTTCAATCGAGTGATGAGGGTCAGACATTGAGGAGAATGAGAGAGCCGACTGTTGGTGTGAAGCACCACCTGACTGCTCGCCTGACCGTGTTCGTTGACTCAAAAGCAGTTGAGCCAAATGGCCATAAAAGCAGAGGCTCCTCGGATGCAGCAGAATTGCTGAGCGGTTGCTGTGACATGTGGTTATCTGTGGCCCCCCCTCCCTCTCGCTCCTACATTGGTCACAGTGAGAAAACTCAACCACTGCGTTCTTCCCTCAGCCTCCTGGCAGACAGGTGCTCTGGGATACTACGACCACCCTGGGATTGGAGGCCAAGTGGATCACTTGTCACATAAATGGCCTGTTTGTGGGAACGACACACAGATGGTTCTGGCAGTCATTTCCAAAAGCAGAAAAAAAATTCTCACACCCTCCCCTTCCTATATGTGGTTAAAGCATAGTAAAGCATTCAACAGTGTTATGGTGTGTCTGAATTGAGTTTTGCAGAGGGGGCTTTTCATAGAAATGAAAGTTGAAAAGAGCATTTTGAGTCAGAAAATTATTATTCTCTGACAACAGACTTATGAAAAAGGGTTTTGGATGTTCCTTCTCTATTACAGGCTATATATGTGTGCTTAGAAGACAAACGTTGAGAGAGCTGAATGTTAGATCGCTCATCATGGGAACAGTTCATAAAAACAAGATGTGTCTTGTGTTACTGCTATGTATCTCATTATTCAGGAGGTATATTGATGGTAATGGCAGTAAAGACACCCACAGCACATTTTCAAATAAAAAAACGCTTTGCTTGAAACCTGTTGTGAAATTGTGAAACTTGACATTGCATGTTGTCTTTTTGTCTTTGTCTGACAGAGTGAAGTGGATGATGCCTAGAGAGAACCACGTATTCCCCTGCTGCAGAAATGCCTTAGGGGTGTTTTTGGACTAACGCCAAGGTGAGCTGGTCAAATGTTTACTCTGGCAGCTTCCTCCTAACTCTCCACCAGCAGCATCACTGTAGTGATAATATTGTGCAACAGTTAAACCTCCCCCAGCACAGGAAACTTTGAGAGCCAGGTGGGCCATAGGGTCCAGACTGAACGTGCCACATATCTGTGCCAAAGTGGCAATTATTTCTCACCAAGAAGTTCTCTCACATCACTGATGTATTTGAACATTTAGGCACAGTTTGGTAACCCATGTTAAAAACCCTGCGCTTAATCTAAAATCTGATCCCTCCCTGAAATTCTATGGTCGCAAGTTAGCTTTATTGTTTTATTTTTTCATGGTTTGTTTCCAAGTTTTCAGATTCCATGATGAAAACTTTGAAATCACTCTGTTCCTATGTGATCAAAACATAGGAACAGACTGATTGTCTGAGAGTGTAAACTGGAAAAACAGATTCCCCATTGTGAACTATGTAGTGAATGAAAGTTCTATAAGATGTGGTTTATGTGGGAGGTCTGACATCATTTCCTGGTGGCATTTGACTTGTGAAAGATGAAAGGGGAATATTTCTTCATTTTCAACATCAAGGCAGGTCTTTGTAAACATTTATCATAATGTTTATTAATTGTGGCATCTGAAATGAGCATTGGCTAATTAATTAATTAAATAAGGTTTCAAAACTTTTATAAATGAGTAACAGGAATAAAGAAATCAAGATAAATGCCTTTTACCACTACATTTTACTAACAGTAGAAGAAAAGGGTGAACCCCTACAGTGAAGCTTGTAAACAAAAAACCTGTGTGAGTGTATTTCTTTGTGTATACCATGCTACATACTCTGTTGCTACGAGGCAGGCTATTGTTGCCTCTGTGTCATGTGACAAAAGAGCAAGCCATTATCTTGGTAAAAAGGAAACCACTTTTCTGAGCTAAGCGTCAGAAGCTAGAGGAATTTTCGAGTGCTCTGCGGGGCTGGATTTTCCAGGGATGATGGGGTGGGGGGAGGTTGGTGGTGAGCAGGGAGGTGGGGGATTGGGGGGTGCAGCTCGAAAAGGATTTGCATTGGTGGTTTGTCAGCTGTCATTAGGAGCAAATGACAGAGGAGATAAGCTGCATTTTGCGCATGTCCTCATCCAGTGTGTGCTGTGCTCCTGGGGAACCTCTTAGGCACAGTTTATCTTCTCATGAAACAGGCAGTGGACTGCGTCAGCACCCAGAGATGTGCAGCTTGGTCATGTTTTTTGGGGTAAGTGCCCTCAAAAGGGTCAGCAGAGATGAGAAAACTTCTGTTCCACTGAGTGACTGTCCTGGTTGCTTTTTAGTGTAGCTTTTCTCTTATAGCTTCTTCTTTTTATCTTTGCATCATGTGTGGTGAATGATGGTCTTCTAAAGACGCTGCATATCATTGCCATGCATGTGTACCTTTTTCATGCATCCTACAGGAAGTGCAGAGAGCAGGTCTCTGTGCCACCTGCTCCCCATTCAGAAAAGTGCGCAGTCAGCTGTCCAAAAAGCACCTTTGATGGAGCTGGGCCAGGGCATCCTACAATGAGGAGGTGCAAGCGTTCCACCAGTCGGTGGGGGTCAGTGAGAGGTTATACCCCACCTCTGTGTGTTACGTCAGAGAGGGCACACCAATAATTAAACACTGATAAGTATTGGCTTGTGAAAGTGATTTTGTGGCATTAAATTGTAGGTATAGCTTTTTGTGGTATAAGTTTTGTGTCTTTTGACTTTATTTGCCTCTGCAAAGAGGAAGTTGCAGGTCTAGATACATTTAATGAAGCAGAATACTGGTCAATGCATGTGCATGGTAAACAGGGCTCTATTGTTATGCAACCCGAGGATTTGGAGTGAAACACCAACTATGTTGTAACCTATAGTCGAAGGCCAGTGAGAATGGGTGCAATTCATCTGAGATTGAGTTTGGCCAAAGATTTAGTTGAAATAACTGCTCATGGGCTTAAGGATAGCCTTTCAACAAAACTACTGTTGAATAGCCAATCATTTTTTTCCACCCTTAAGGCTCAGAATGAAGTTTAATTTTTTTGTAATCACATGGACTGGGTACTGTGTGTTTTGTTCATTTACTGCTGCTTTATTTGACAAGGCTATTCCTACGTGAAAACTCTCAGACCTCAGTCATCCTGTAGCCTTCAGAGACCAATAGTAAGTGGCCTACGAAAATCGCCTACCTCACTCTTCAAATAGATGATCTGTTTTGTGCATCACAACCCCTGCCTCGTTTCCACAGAGACTCCTTCAGTACACACTTCCTGGATGCAGCATCCTGTGTTATAGTGGGTGAGGAAAGAGTGAACCAGCCATACTCTCAAACATGTCATCCATGATCTCTGGTTACAGTCAGCCATCTGTGCCAGATATCCCTGTCAGTAGTGTGAGGCTGTGTAAGACGCCGGACTGAAAGCTACTGTGTCATAGACTCCCACTGTAGCATCAGAGGCTCTGATGCTGGAGTCCTACACAGATACTACTTCTACTGTATAGGACACATAGGAAACACCTCAGTGCCCCAGTTATTTTTTTAATCTAAATGTGTAGAATAAGACTAAAAATGATCAAAACATTTTTTTAGATAATCATCTTTAATTTGGTGTTCTTGCAGGTGTCTGGAAATAGCACTCAAAGCACAAAAAAATGTGTAAAAAAAAAAAAAAAAAAACCTGGGGAAAATGTCCATCTCTTTCAGTTGCTGAGTGAGTATCTGAGAACAGAAAAGTATAGATGCGCTGCCTGTGTAGTGGTGCAGCCACGAAAGGGCACTCGTGGGTGACTGTTTGATCCTCTCAGGTTTCAGTCTCCACATTATGGAGTGCTTAGACCAACAGGATTGTAGCATTTCACTCGGTTATTGAAACTGCTGTTTTTCCAGGTGGCTGCTGGTAATGAATGCGCTGGAGTTTTTTTTTTTGCTGTTCATTTGCATTGAAGGCATGGTTGTTAAACTGAGACATTCTCCACAGTGCTCTAACTGTGCTCTCACTGCTTAACAAACAGCGCCAGATCACAGGAAGCACATTCCAGCACATTTGCGTTAGAAACATTTCAGAATTGAGAAAAACAGAACCAAAGGGCTGTCAAATTGTCTTTTGTGATTAAGAAGACGCAATATAGGGGAAGATTAAAGCATTCTCAGTCACTGGTGTACTCTCATCAATAAATTGACTTTTGGAGCCCAGAAGGCTCACCGGACTTGTGTCTGGGATACTGTCCGAAGGCTGATGCAGGAGCCTGAGATTCCCTCAGTCACCCCACGTGTCTCTTTGCTCCACAAAGGGCTGATCAGGGATGCAGTCTCTCTGTCCCAGGCTGGAGGTCTTTGTGGTGGCCCCCTTTGTTCAGGACCATCACTAGCTGTGCATTTCACATGGGCAGATCCTTTGTAAAAGCCTGCTCTAGCTTTTAATAGCAGAGGAGAGCATATGGAAGGGGGAGCCTGCTTAATATGGCCAAGGCTGGAAGGGCCCCCTGATTCAATTTAACTGCAGACTGATAATGGGTAGCTCCAGCTTTTACTTATCGCCTTGTGGCATCAGGGTTTTTAGTCCATAGCTGTGGTCGTATCGTTGTATACATATATTTCGCTGGAAAGACGAACGACAATGGCCTAGTTTACATCATGCAGATTTTAAAACCATGGTCACTCTCTCACGATGTACTAATCTAAATATTTGGTGCTTCTTAATATTTGCTGTTATTGCAGTACTTCTTACCTCATTTTTATAACCAATATGTTGCACTTGTAAACTGCAAGAAACAATGGTCAGACTGAGGTGATACCAGGATTGTGACCCTGACAATCTTGGTATGGTTATATACTGCAAAGGAAAAAAATTAGTTACTCGAAAATAATTGCATTATTTAAATATTTCAGTAGAAGTACTGTATATGTGTACAAGGCTTTGATAACCAGATCTGAAAAGCCAGCTAAACACTTTGAAAATGTTAAACTGGCTTCTATTTTGGAAAAAGGTTCTAAAATTGAAAATTACAGTGTATCAAAATGTTATTTTAAAAAAGGAATACAAAGTGCAAATGCAAAAAAAGCCCAAAAACTAGCCTGATTCCAAGTCTGATTGGCATGTTATGATTTAAGCCTGTCTGGCTCATTGAGAATTACTTAAGACTTATATTGTAAGACAGGCCCCACTGAGTTGAAACAACAATTGAATGACATATTTTATGTCTTTTTTTCCTGCTAACTTTTGCATGGTATGCAGTGTTTAGGAAGAGATTCTTAAGTTTGCAGGTTACCTTTATGTTTTCTTTAATCTGGTTTACTTTTCAAAGAAGTTAAACCAAACTACATATGAATAAATGTACAGTTATAAAAACAATAAATAAAAGTTAATCGTCCTTGTAGTT
Organism: Albula goreensis; assembly: GCA_022829145.1. Lineage (NCBI taxonomy): Eukaryota > Metazoa > Chordata > Actinopteri > Albuliformes > Albulidae > Albula > Albula goreensis. The sequence continues at coordinate 16,664,148 of CM040756.1, forward strand.
GGAAGACGTGCTTCTGTATTAAAACCACAAACACACAGCAGCATGTCTGGATTGGAAGTGAAGGGTTGGTGTTGCCAAATGTCTGTTTGCTACTCTGGGGCTAATATCCTGATGTCTTTTTCTGCAGAGCATTCTGTAGGTGAGATTTTGTATTCTTATGGCCAGGATTAATAAGCAATTTTTCACCTCTTATGAAAATATTTCTCAGACTCAAAGTGATCCATCTTAATAAGCAACAAATGTTAAACCTGCTTCCAAACTGCATTTTTGAAATAATGTGATTTTGCTGATCATAAAACATATGGAATACATGTCCTGTAGCACTGTGGATGAGTCTTGGCACTGGATGAAGATCATAGAAATAAAGGCATTTTTCAAGTCTCTCTGCTTGCCTCTCACTGCTTGTGCCAAGTAGCCCTGATCCACCATTTGCAGCTTAATGTGTTTATTATACAGTTCTTCCCAGTGGCATCTCAAAGTGGCTGTCAGTTTAAAAGATTCATGAATGTGATCAGCTTTCGGTAAATGGAAGTTGGCTTTTTTCTGCTGTCTGATGCTGGCACTTTAAGGCCATTACGCCCTGGTAATTGTAGAAAGAGCTCATGAGCAGGAGCCTCTCGCTGTAGCACTGCCTCGCCATCTGGGACAGTGGCTGGAGACTGGGCCTGCGGCTCGGCATGGGAGACCACCCTGCTCCATCTCTCTCTATTTCTCTCACTCTCTGCTCTTCAGTGAAATATGCTTGAGAACCTGTGTTGCTGTTCAGAGCCTGGGAGATTTCAGTTTTGTTTGATTTAGTTTTATCAATCCAGTGACCAAAATACATTTGATAATGAGGTTCGTTTTTTTTTTTTTTTTTTTTTTAAATGCAGGTGTCATTTTGTCATGCCTGGTTTGGTCTTTACCGGGGTCTTGTAGGTAACAGCGTGGGTCAGCTTGGTTTATATGAAACCAGAAAATGAGTGGAGGGGGGAGGGGCATGTGGCCTAATTCAGCACTGTGCACATTATTAGGGCAATTTCTGTTAACATGCAGTATAGTTATTCCAGTTACTTCTTTTTCTTTCTATAATTCCTCTCTCCCCTCCCCCCATCTCTCTGTTGGTTTCTCTCTCGGTCTATCTCCTTCTCTTTCGTTTCTCTTCCTCTTTCTGTCTTTGTCTTCAGTAAACCATCCCCACCCATCTTTTTCTCTTCATTTTCTCTATCTCACTCTTATGGTTCAGATAAAGTGTGTGTTTTCCACAGAAAAGAGGTGATAGAGGTTTTTTAACATTAGTACTAAATTGTGATGGGAAAAATACAAGATCACACCTTCCTTATGGTTTCTGTCTTTGAATTTAATCGTTTTATTGGTATTGATATTAAAATTGATGTCAACCATTTTTTAAAAGTGGAGTGTTTGATGAGGGGGATAGGTTGCCAATGGAATCTGACAATACTCAGAAATTGTTGTGGTTTACTGGATGTTTTTTTTTTCCTTTAAATATTGAGAACATTTGACTTGAAACATAAGGTCCAACATGCCATTTAAATGCCTTCAAATCATTTGTGAGGATTGATGACATAGTCACCCCTGGGTGCTTGCACACAGTTGGTCAGAACCAAAATAATGGGTTGTGATGCAGTCACTGCCAGTCATGATCCCACCCCTTCTTATGTGGAGGTGACCATTGGCAACTTGTTCTGTGCCACTGTAATCTTTTAAAAGCACCCTTCTCCAGAGGCTACTCATTTGAGAGGGGCCTCAGTGTCCCTTTTGAAGGGACGAGCAGTCAGTGCCTTGGTCATGTCATAGCAGCAAGTCGGCACTCCCTAAACACCGGTTGCATCTGAGCGCTGATGCTTCCAGCCCACAGGGTTACAGTGATTGCAACCAGCAAGAATGGCAGCAAACCGCCCCACTCAGCTTCCGTGTTGCGTGGAATGATAAGAATCGGGGGAGAGTCACTTATCAGGTCTCCTGTGGGATTCCTGCCCTCCAGGCTGTAGGGTTCACTCCACATTCTGATGGGTCCAGACTGAGAGGCTCCTTCCATTCCACAGGAAGTCTCCTCCTGTTTCACCTCTGCAGTAAACAGGGTGCATGTGTACACACATACACACAGGAGCCTCCCTCCCACCTCCACCTACGACACTGAAAGACCACCAAGGCCCTCAATGTCATTTGATTTTCTCATCTTGAAAAAAAATTAAGAAAATGTTACTAGCATAGAAAATGCTAGAATATTTTACTTTTTCCCTTTCCCTATTCTTATCAGAGATCTTGAATCTGTATAATCAAGGGTTTTTAATGTGCAAGTGTAAATGTTCTCTGTGTAGAAAGACCTCCTGGTGAGTTCCTGTTTTTCAGTATCTTGTGATTTCAATTCAACACAGTGCCCACTAACAAGAGACCATCATCATTGTCTCTAAAAACTGTGTGCACAGGCAGGGAGGTAGTCAGGCAGGCAGGTAGGACGGCAGGCAGGGAGGAGGGCATGGAGGCAGGCAGGTAGGACGGCAGGCAGGGAGGAGGGCATGGAGGCAGGCAGGCAGGGAGGGAGGAAGGCAGGCGGGGAGGCGGGCAGGCAGGGAGGGAGGCAGGGAGGCATGGAGTCAGGCAGGCAGGGAGGCGGGCAGGCAGGGAGGGAGGTATGTAGGCAGGCAGGGAGGGAGGCATGGAGGCAGGCAGGCAGACAGGCAGGGAGGCAGGCAGGGAGGCATGGAGGCAGGCAGGGAGGCATGGAGGCAGGCAGGGAGGCGGACAGGGATGGAGGCATGTAGGCAGGCAGGGAGGCATGGAGGCAGGGAGGGAGGTGGGCAGGCAGGTGGGTAGACAGACAGGGAGGGAGGCAAGCTGTACTGCGGAGGTGAAACTGGGTAATTAACTGCTAGATGATTAGCTCACACAGGCGGGGCTGAACTGTCATCACAGGGGGAGTGAAGTCTCACTCTGTGCTAGTGTCAGGGGGTGACGATCCTTAAAAATGATGCAACAGATGAGTTATGGCTTCCTAGATAGTGAGTGAGGGACAGACATGGAATAGCCCTGCTAATTGGCCACACATCTTTTCAGCATAGCATCTGGACACTTCATTACCTTCTGACCCCTCCAGCTTGGTCAACATGGGACAGTGTGTCTTAGATAGGTCAGATATTACATGTTACCCCAAGCACCAAAGTTTACTGGATGATTTTTTGTTCCTGTATGTTGCTTTTACATTTAAGCTGTTCTTTCTTATTTTCCCAAACATAAAGACCACAAATATTGCATTTTCTGCTGGAAATTAATATTCTTCATGTATGTATTCAGTATGTAGACTTTTTTGGTAAAATTGTGAAGAGAGACAAAGTGCATTTCTAATGCAAATGCAATTGCTGAAGTTCACAGCACACTCTGAGATTTACATTTTGTTAATATTGTTAATGCACCGCACTCATCAGGGAAAAGGATTGTTTGTCAACCATCTGTAATTCAGTGCTAGACTGATAAAATACAGAAATGACATTTATTTTGTAACTTCCCTTTATGTTGGAAGGTTTGAACTGTTTTTCTTTGAAACGTTTTGCTTTACACATCCATTATGGTAAACCTGACAATGAAATTTTATTGGAAGAAAATGCCAGAATAAAAATGTTCCAGGGAAAATGAAGGCCACAAATCATCAAAGAGGTAGAAAAGGAAGATCAATTCATCACTGGGTTGCATCTGTTCCTTGTTTTTGTTCAGAAAGTAAAATGAGGGACAACGGACTTAATGACCACACCAGCAAGCAGCCCTGGCTAATCAGCTTGGAGTGAATATCCAGTAGTTCAGATGCACCAATCAATCTGAAGGATAATTCATTTATGACTCAGTTGACCTGTGAACCCCCTTTCTTCTGTCCTCTGGAATTATTTGTAAATGGGTCTACTTTGCAAGACATTTGACAGTGCTAATTCTATTAGCATTGGATTACAAGGAGGGCCAGGCTTTGGGTAAGCATTTGTGGGATGCTTCATTGGCGTTAATTTATTAAAAGCATATGCCTACCTTTCACATTTTAAAGCAAAAGGGTTTAGCCAGCCGTGCTTTTCAATTTATGTAAGGTCATCATCTCATATCCTAAAATGGTCCCCTAGTCCCTGCGCTGTGTTCATCACTGAATCATTTGTACATTTAGGCTTATGGAAGTGTTCCGGTCATATAATTGCAGCCGTCCATGTTACCAGGGGGATCCCAAAAACCCCAGCATTTTTGAGCAGCGCAGTGGACCGTCTGCTTAGCAGCGGCAGGTGGATGTGGTTGATGTGAGCCTGTGATTGAGCCTACAACTCCTCATCTGCCCAAAGCTACCCGCATATTTTATTTATGGCGTCCTCTAAATGTCTGACTGACAGAGTTAGAATTTATTGCTTTTCATTTTCACTCTGAAATCAACATGGACTCCTTCGCTTCCCCTGCCTCCCCCTCTCTCTCTCTCTCTCTCTCTCTCTCTCTCTCTCTCTCTCTCATTGTCCGACAGCATTTTTAGAGCAGATTTTATTTATTAATTTATTTTTTGAGAGCTCCTTTGGGGCGCCGTCCATGCTGCGTTCCCTCAAGAGCTGTCTGGGCTGTGGGGGCCTGTGTGTGGAAGGAGGTGGCCCACTCAGTGCCTGCCTGGATATTCTGTGCTCTACATCAATAATTAACAGAACCATATCATCACAGTCCCTGCCTCCTCCTATTTTCTCTCTTTTCTTGGAAATGGAGACTGAGTTGACCGCTTTACGCTTGGAAATTCTGAAGTTGAACACAGTGATTGACCATTCAGAAATTTCTTTCCTGATGCAACCTATCATGCATGCATTTAGATTTGTTTCATATTATTTTCACTTTAATATGAGTGGCTTAATTTTGTCATGGTATCCAGGTCCAGCAGAATTTATTCTGGACATCAAAGCCAGGTAGCTGTAAACTATGAAAGGCTGTAAACAACTGTTATGAAAGCCGTAGTGAGCATTTAATATGGTGATATACTCTTTCATGATCACATTTCATCTGTTTTGCTAGTATTGCTCTGTATTGCTAGACTTAACTCAGCCATAAACATAACCAACATCTTTTCCACAAAGAAAAAGGGTTCAGCAACAGAAACTGAATTTTGAGGTTTCATCAGAAATCAGTTCTTAATGAGTTATTTACATGCTATTCTGGCCTGCAGGAATATACCTTGGGCCTTACAGCCTAGCCTTCTGATGTAAGATGAGGCATTGATGTACTTCCAGCACCATCAGACAGCAGTGATAACCTTGACCTGACCTGAAATAAAAACTGTATTGAGGTCACGGGATTCACAGACTCCCAGGAGCTGGCCTAAATCCACAATTTCATCACACCAAAGGCCTGCTGAAATCACCCTGCCAGGTTATAGAGCTGTGTAGAAGTGGGTTTCCCTTTGCTAACTGCCAGCTACTAGCATAGCATATGATCTTTTTTTTTTTTTTTTTTTTTGAATTACAGAGGAGACGACCGAGTGAAATGTGTATTTGGTCCACCTATTGATAATATTATGTATTTTCTGGCATACACAGCTTAAACTACTTGGAAATACTTTTTCATTATTTGTAATAGGACTTTACAATTATACAAATATTAACCATTATTGGCATTATGGCTTGTGCAATTAATGAATTCTGAAAGGCTGCAATTCTTTTAGTATTATAGCTCCTGCCTCACATAAAGTACTTGACTACTTTATCGACAAATGGATGTGTATAGGACCTCAGGCAAATTAGAAACATTCTTGCACTGATTCAGATGTGTTTAGATTTTCATTAAAATGATTGTCCAATTAATAAGTGTTACTTGATTTTACATGTCATTTGAACAATATTTATTGAAACCCATGATCTTTGTCTCACTAGAGTGTCAATAATCACACTGGCGCTATTTAAGTAAATAATCACTATGAAAAATTTTTTCAACGTCATGATTTCTAATTTGTTTTGGCAGCTTTTCATATTTATTAATTATTTTTTCTGTGGTATGGTGACTAATGTGTATTTTTGCCAGTGATGATCTGAATGAAGATCTGAATTTTGAGGCCATATACTTGCTGCAGCTTTGATGCCACTCTGTGGTTTTGAGCAGACCAGCAGAGCGTTTGCCCTTTTTGGGGGGGAGCTGTTCTTGATAATTGAAGTGTGTTGTCAGAGTGGTGTGGATCATTACAGGGACATACCACAGTGGAGTGAACAATGTGCTCAGGGGGGCTGCCATTGAGTCATTGCAAATATCACTACTCCTGGTTTCTATGTACTCGGGTACTTTCCTAAAACCTGTTCAAGGCATGTGAAAATCTGCTCATTTCATCAGTGTGCAGAACCTAATCAGAACTGTCTTCCCCTGTTGATTGAACAAGAAATAGCAGAAGCAAGCTACACTACTGACCACAGTTACACTGGGATCATTTTAATATGGGATGTGGCCTTTTTCAGAAGGATGGGGTTGATTAGTCAATTTAGATGCCTTTTTCCTGTCTTAAAATAGGTCAGTGCATGTCAGGTGATTCACTGGTCACTTGACACAAGAAACACTGTGATACTGTGTTGCAGCAATTAGCAACTGCCCCCTTGAAATGATAACAGCCATCTCAGCTGTGATAAGAGCAACAGAGACTAGGCAACTTCATCAGCTGTCTGACTTCAACATTCTGAAATATGCTATAGGGACACACAGAAATCATCATTTGATTTCTTTTCTTTTCTGAGTAGTTTATTACCATATACCATTACCATTACTATTAATTGAAATTTCCTTTGCCTTAAATTAATTTTGTTCAACCCTTTTTACAGAGACCCAAAAGATTTGACTTGTTATACAGAAGTTACATTATATTAATTCTAATTAGACGAGGGTCCTAATAAGATTACATTTTCCCTTGATAAAGACGTTGCGGTGTAAGTTTTGTTTGCAGTTGTTAAATATATTAACATAAGGACATGATCTGCATTTGAGTACTACAATTCCTGGAGTAAAATATAATGATTTGTCAAATAACCAGAGGAATTGACTTTTTCTTGGGAACAGCGCATTTTTTCATGTGATCTTTTGGTTTTTGGGTATCAGGAAATTGTTTTTTATCCTTTCCATTTTATTTGCAGTTCACATTTTTGCCCGCTCTGCAACTCTTGTCACTGTTAATCTTTCATGTACTTTGCCCCTTCCTTTTATGGCAGAGCATCTTCACCAATCCTGTTGTAGTGAGTGGAAACAGACTCTTTTTATTTCTTGTTCGAATGCTGCCCGCAGCTTCCTGTCTGTATTTGTTAGCTAATTGGCAGCTTGGTTTCTTGGATTTTTATGAATTTTCTTTCATTTGATCATTTTTATTTCCATTGCTTTCCTGCAATAAATCTTGCAAACGTCTGTTGTTGTTTCTTGATCACAGATTTAAGCGAGTCGTATGAAGCGTATGAAGAATTTTGACACATCCAGTCTGTTTTAAATACAGTGTAATGAATGATGGAGAGCAGATGCCTATCTGTTGTTTCTGTGCAGTGGAAACCAGCGCCTACCTGCCAGCCACTCATCCTTTTGTCATTGAGACGTGTATGGTGTCAAGGTGGTTTGGTGGCTCTCGTTGCAGACACTGTTTACTCAAGGTGATGATGGAGGCAATGGCAGTGAATCAGATTCGACGCCTCATGGTTGTGTTCCATTAGCTTCATGTTTTGCCTCTCCAAGAGACCTGTGTCAATGAATCTGTTAGACCAATATTCATTACTGCATTTCCTAAGGTCACCGTGACTTCTAGTGATGGATACATTCCATTGAATCATTTTGCCTACTCCTCTTTAAATCAAGTGGAAATGGCTTTTTTTTTTTTTGTAAAAATTGATCAGTAGGTTAGTATCATTCCTCTGAAAACCAAAGCTCTGAGGTGAAACTTAATCTTAAGCTTTAGTAACAAGTAGAAGTTATGTAGGCTTGTTGGAAAATATGGAAATCCTTTCAGTTTTGGACAAATTTCCAATTGACTATAATATATCTGTTTTGGGGGGAATATTGAGTCTTCCTGAGCATTTCAAAAATAATGAAATACTGTTAATCCAGATAGTACTTTGTAATTCCATTTTAATTGGAATGTGTAATACAACTGGCAATCAGAACAAAACATGAAAACTATGATTGGAATTACATACCTTTGAACCATTCCCTCTGCTCTGTGTCTGTCTAGTTGGCTGTCCCCAAGTTAAACAGAGTTTCTGCTTGCTAAGTCCTATTTGTAAAGCAAACAGGGTATATTCCCATTAAAAATGATCAGTGTATACTCCTGCTATAGTGTTATGTGCTCCTCTGATAATGACATGTGACGTTAATCTTGTTCAGATATTATGCCATTACGTTTTATTGCCTAGCCTCAATTCTTGGAGTTCCTTTCTTGCTTACATGTTATTTTCATGTAAGTCTTTTTTTTTCTCTGATCCACTGACTATACCTGACTGTGTCATAGATATTGGTTATGACAACAACTAGAAAATCTGTAATGTAGTGAAATCAGCACAGCCAAGGTAACATGTTGGTCCATATTGATAATGTTTGTTTTATTTATGCAGCCTTTTTTTCTACATTTTCCAGAAAAAAAAAGAAATTACTGGCAGACAATTTTATTTGGACCACTAACAGAACTTTGCTTCTGGTCTTCCTGTCAGGTGTGTAAAAGAAGGCATTTTTAGGATTTTTAGGATATTAATATCACATCATAGGTTTTGACTTGAATGCATTCTACTCAGAGAGAAAATTTCTTAATGAAATGAATGCAGCCATCCAATTTAGTGCATTTTACTTAAAATTGGAGTGTGCCATTAGCTGCATATTTCAATCTACTTTACATGATCAACATTTTTTGATTCGGAACAGCATTTCATATTTTTGATGAGGTACCATGGTCTCTCTGCAGTACATTTTCGAGGAAATCAACAGTGCTGCATTAATATTCTTTTCCGACTGAAAGGACATTTTCAACATTTTACTGTTTCGTCTGACCGGTTCTTTGAGGAGAGAAACGTCAATCATTCTTGCTGCTATTGAATGGACCATAAAGCAGAATATAAATTTAGAAGGTTGAAGTATAGAATCCTTGTCTTGGGATTCGCATTTGCCATGTTTCATCTATCAAACCTAAAATGGAGGATTAAAATCTGCAGTCCATCTCTATCAAAAAGTAAATGAAATAGCCCATGGAGCCTCAGTCTTTAAATATGTTTGTTGCATTTATTTATTTCTTTTCTTCATCCACGGCTGCTTTTGATTTTGCTGCCTGCCGTTCGGGGGGCTTAAATAGGCCACAGCAATCCAGCAGGGATCGCGGCCGACGCTTCATTCAGATTCGCAGCCTTCGCTCCCTCAGCTGTGGCAAAACGAGGCTGCTCTGCATTACGTAATGGCAGGATGCTGTGGTCGACTGTTCAGCGGCGGCGTCCAGCACACTGCACAATGTGCGGGCCCAATGCGGGGGCAAACCGCTGTGGAGACGTGACCGCTTAATTATCACACCAACAACAAATGTCACTAAGCCATCTAACAGGGTAGAACAAGACGTGGCTGATGTGCCATATACCAGCCCAGCTCTCCCTTTTTTTTTCATTTACATGACCCACCATGAGCCCAGCACATCATTAGAAATCACTCGCAGTCTTAACCCCTGTATGTAAAAACAAAAAAAAATAAATAAAGCTGTTTTGATGTGTGGTTCTAAGGCAGTAACCACCTTATAAAAAAGTTGTGGGCTTTGTGGTTCAACATTTTTTTTTTTTTTTAACAATGAAGTGTTTATTATATGATCTAAAATAAGAGGTTCATTGGTGTGTAAGTTCCATAAGAAGCCACTCTTTCACATTATTTTCTGCAGAATTTCAGCTTTGTGTGCTCCTGTGAAGATTAATTTCAAAATATAGGGTGGTGGTCTTCCTTTAATGGTATAGTGCCTTTTCAGACTGACAAAAATGCAGTAAAATAAATAAATAAATTCATTTCATATATAATGATCTGTGTGAGTCCATTAACCATTACACCAGTGCCTGTAGATGTCTCCTTTTACCTTGGTGTCAATTATTAAAAAGCCATTTCCTTTGCATTAATTGATTATTGTTAATTTAATGCAGTGGAAGGTCAGCTCTCCCTGACTTAAGGTTCTTCATGTCTTCTCTCCTGGTGAGATGCATCTGTGAGGGTCACCATGGGGAATTCCACTCTGTGGTTTGTCAGACTTATTCATACACCTTTTTCAGTGGGGCTATTGGTCAGTTATCAGAGTCCAACAAGGAAGGTAAAAATAAAGGAGTTGAAAGTGCCCAGAATCTTTCAGTGGTGGCGAAATCACTTTTGCTGGCTGAACAGAGTGGGTAACATGGAACACTAGCTTAATTTATTTATTCCAGTGTAATGTGCTTGTGTGGTTGGGTGTGTTCCATGGCAGCGTGAGTGGTGAAGTCGCTCTGGCCTGCTATGCTCTCATTTCAGCCTCTCTGGGGAGCACCACTATCACAGGAAGTAACACTCCCCTGCCTCGCTGTTTCAAGTGCCTTGTGCCATCAGTCAGCACACACACATCTTAGGTTTACGTCCCCTTATCTATAATGGAATATAGAAATATACAGATTTTCATACAGGTTTTATTTTCATTACCAGTGGTAACCACTGGACTAAACTCAAGTATTTTAAAATGTCAAGTCCTCTTCGGCAGTTTTGAGGATAAAGGTGTGTGCTGGGTATATATGTGCACAGTTTGTTTTTCCAGAATGATCGTAGAAGGTGATCTTTATAAAAGCTGTGTTTTGTCCTTTGCCTGCAGTTGCTGATATGCATTGAAGATGAGTGGTGTGGGTGAAAATACCTCTGACCCTGCCAGGGCGGAGTCTCGCAAGCGCAAAGAATGTCCGTCTGATCTCCTGGGACCCAGGTGAGGAGCTGCCTTTCTACTGCACAGCTTCCCAATCTGTGCATTGGAAATTACTGCATTTGTGTGCCCCATTCACTTATTCCTGGGGTTTTACTAGATAACTATTAACTGAGAGAGAAATGAAGGATGCGGTGATTTTTTCCCCCTGATGATGCTCAGATGATAAACCTGACCAAAAGCATATTAGAAGTCAGAAAGCAAGTAGACATTTCAGCATTCCTTGGGTGTTGTTGAATCTGCCTAAAATCATTTTGAAGTCATTGACTAAAGCTTAGTGCTGAGAGAAATGCCTCTAAATAAAGCACTGGACTTGATCACATCATAGCCTAGCATAGTAAGGGAATGTCTTTGAATGTGAATTATTCAGGGAGAAAAAGTTTTATATGACATCTGTATCGATGATGCTCTCCATGAATGCTGAGGCTGCGAGAACAAAATTAAAACTCAACCTTGGTATAGTTAACTTGAGTCCTGCAGCTGGTTCCCCTTGTCCACCTGTGTCAAGGTGATGTGGCAACAGCCAAAACCACTTTAAATAGGTAGAGGTTGATGTATTTACTCGCTATTTACTGGCTGGTGTAGTCTCAGTTGGTGAGGTGAGTTACATCATGAGGATGTAATAAGAACCTTGATTGCCAAGAAATGTTTGGTACTGTACATCTGATCTACTGTCAGACTGACTTGGAAATACTCTGAAAAATATACTGAAATATGTTACATCTTGAAATATGAAGAATGTAATGTAGATCCATCTCATACACTGTTTTTATAAAGTAGTGAAAGATAAGTTAACGGCAGAGATTACAGATCAAACTACATGATATGAGAGCACTAATGTTTATGATCATAAAAGCAGGAAGGCTTTGAGTCATGACTTCCCATATATCAGTGCCATTTACCCTTGTATGACTTTGAGTAGTAAAATCAAGAGCGTACAATAAGCCCATCTACATTTTAATATGCTACCAGCTACATGTGTCCCAGCGTCGTCTTACACAATGATTTTCTCTGTCTCCACAGCCCTAAACGAAGCACTGAAAAACGAAACCGTGAGCATGAAAATAAATACATAGAAGAACTTGCTGAGTTGATCTTTGCAAACTTCAATGACATTGACAACTTCAATGTCAAGCCTGACAAATGTGCAATCTTAAAAGAAACTGTGAAACAGATTCGTCAAATAAAAGAGCAAGGTAAGTCTGTACCTGTTTGCCTTTCACAGTAACATGCTCCCAGCCCTTTTTTTATTTATTCATGTTATCTAATATGTTACAGCCCTTATATCTTTAGCCTTTCTCATCTCTTTGTGTGGAACAGCATCTGTGTCACTGGTGTTTTGTGGAACTTGCCCCTCTGAGAAACGGACAGTGGCTTGCACACAGCTAGGGCTCTGTTCACATGTGGGAACCATGCCGGACATCCCCTGGCATCATATCGGCCAGTTCACGGGCCGGGAGGCCTATAAAACACACTTCATCGTTCCAACCGTTGAACACAGATTATTTTTCACAGAGCACATAAGTAAAAGGGCCAGGCAGCCAGCATTCTAATAACGTTAGCCGCCGTGGAGCCCCTGGGCACCATGTTGTATAACATTGAGTTGTTACTGCATGGCCTCAGGCATGCAGTGCTCCACTACGCGACACTCTCTATATGTGCTTCACTAACGCAGATCCCTCTGCCGATAGTATTGACCAAGTCCCATTCACCACTGCTGCTGGCTGGGGAAATTGTAGCCTCTCTTGTATTTGTTGTCTATTTTGTTTCTCGCTAGCCTTTTTGATTTCATTTTGTGTGACTCAGTTAGAGCTGTAGGGTCTTTATAGGTTTAAATTCGGCCATAAGGTGGATGTAGAAGGGATTTTATGCCAGCCTGCATCCAGGCAGAGATTTGGAGTTGAGACGGAAGCAGATGAGTCAGGCCTAGTGATGTAGGTTGTTTGTGATTCACTGGGCAGGGGTTATGTAATGGTGAGCAATGTGATGCAAAATGCACAAAGTAGTGGCTGCCGTCTGTCGCTCTCCGGCAGTAGAATCACACCCCCTAGCTATCCTCTGCTTTACGCTAGACTGGAAAAAAAAACATCCGGGTTCCTTTTAGAGATTGGCATAATTGTATTTGTTCATCGACCAATTTTGAGGAGGGGTAAATAGGCTTGTTTGTGTTTTGTTAAGTATGGCCTGTAGTGTGAATTTCACAGGGCTTGTTGTTTATACTCTGAAGGCTGGAGTACATCTTGTTCCCTTCACAAGGAGAGCCTTCAGACTGTGGAGCAGACAGAGAAATGGAAAAGTCACATACTGTTGAAGTCCCTTTTGTAGTTTATATTTTGCTCTTCCACCTTATTAATTAATTTTTTTTTTTTTTTTTGCTGTCAAAGCAGTATACAAAATATATTGGGTTAATACTGGTGGACTTAAGATAGTGTATATCTTTGCTATAATATAATGTTAAAGAATTTGACCTGTACTTATTTGATGAAGTGAATTAGTGACCAAACAGGTATTTTTCACATCTAATGACATTGTGGCAATTAATGTGTATAACATTCTGCATGCCATGGAGGACTTTCTGTCTTCAGCACTAATTTACTGGAAATAATTTCCTGGAAGATTATATTGAAATTTTATTAAAGCTAGCCTAGCTAGTAATATTCAGGAACTTTATCCTTTTCATCAGAATTTTTTTGTCAATATCATAAACATTATGTGAGTTAGTATACCACTTGAGTGACGTTTAAAATAAAGTACATTGAAAATGAAAGCCTTTTGGCATGCAAAATTGTATTTATAAATAGTATATTTAATCTACAGACCTGGATACATTAGTTTCTACTGGATGGTAGAAACTGATGCATACAAAAAATGTTTTTCTCTTAAGTCTTGCCTCCATGCTAATATATTAACAGTGACCTAATCTGCACATTAATATTAATGATTTCTGCATATAGATGAAGATTTAATCAGAACAATTGACTTCTAGAAATGAAGTGGCCTATATCTGAAGTATGAAATATACTAAGCAAACTATTCAAAGTTTAAATGACTTTAATGCTACTCCTATATTGAGGCGAATTAACACTTGGAGAAACTGAGCTCAGAAAGGTGAAAGGAAAGGGATCTGCCCGTATTGGCTGAGTGCTGCAGCACAGGCAGGCTTTGCCTGCATGAGGGACAGGGGGCTGACATGGGGGTGTGAGGGGCTGGGGTTGATGGAGCGGGTGGTGGGGTGAAGTGGGGGCCAGGGAGGCGGAGGCACAAGCCTCAGTCTCAGGGTGGGAGCAGGGAGGCCTGCAGTAGCTCTCTCCTAGTAGACTGACAGCAATCACAGGGCCGTGCCGCTTTTACTGCGCCCTGCTGTAGATTCCAGAAGCCTGGCGATAAGCAGCAAATTAATGTGAAAAAGAAACACATTTGGAGACCAGAGGTAGGGGATGGCTCCCTCCACCCACCCCACATACTGCACACACACACACACACACACACACACACACACACTCACATGCATGTAGATCATTTCCTATTGAAGCAGATCGTGCTGAACACCTCACACAGCCATATGGATGCTTGCCCTTGCAGTGCAGCTTACCTTCCTCATATTTATTCTGTTTCACTGTCTCGCTCCATCCCACAGTCTCCGGCGCCATTTCACACGACCTGCTGGCGTGGAGTCCTGGCTATACGCTGTGCATAAGGCGTCTGTATTAATTAACAAACTACCACTGGGATACCATGCTTCTGGTGAAATGGGTGCTGAATATATTTTGCAGGGGCAAGAACAATGGCTATGGCTGCTGTGAAAAACTTGTTCTTCTCATGAAAAAGGAATTATTGCTCCCTGCTCATCCAAATTACAAAATCACCTACACAGCTTATTAATGCTTTATTTTTATTTTGTGTGTGAAGTGTAGCATTCTACTTGCATATATTATGAATTTGTTGCATATAGCTGGAGCAAATGGGTGTGTGAGAAACTGTCAGTTTTATCCAAAAAGATAAATTCACAGAAAGAGCTGTCAGTGGTGTGGGGAGTGTGGTAGGCAGCACAGCAGCAGACAGCCACAGCCGAGAGCACCCACATGGCTGCAGCGGGCAGCAGAAGTGTCCCACACAGCAGGCCAAAAGCCCACAAGCCCAGAGTCCTCTGCAATGGTTGCATGGCCCAATCGCCTTATCGTTTTTTAAAGATAACGCACAAATTGTTAGTGTAACCTTTTTCGGGCCTGAGGATAATGAAATCGGTTTTTCAGAAGCTAACTTTGAGTAGAAGCGCGAGGGACTCTCTCCCTGTTGTGACAACACCATCCATCTCGCGGCTGCTACCGGCACAGCAGCTGCACGGCTTCAGATGGACTCATTTGTGGTGACCTTTCACATCGCTTGTTGCTAAGTTCTTGGGTGCGCACCATAGCAACGCATCTGAACAATACACAATACATGAGGAGGCTTTGTACTGTCATTCAGTCCTTTGAAAGGAGGTGTTTGCAGCATTCTGTTTTTACTACCAAGAATACACAGACAATGTGTTGACTGCTGAAAATGAATAATCTTAAATAAATTTTTTGATTTGTTTCAGAGCAGTGTTTTTTTTTTTCCTCTGAAGTGTTAGCTTAGTAATGTAAATCATTTCTGCTGTGTGTCTGAGCTATTATTATTCCAACTTAAGGACTGTGTGCCATGCACGAGTTTAATCTAATTAAATCCATGGCAGCTGCTTTTTCTGTTTAGGTCATTTTAACTCTTTAAACAATATGTTTCTGCCCATATCCAGAAAGGGAATCAATTCAACCTGGAAATGGAGGAGGCAGCTTGTATGCTTTTTTTTCTCCCAGCACATTTGTTCATGCAACCTGTTTGTTTCTGAGCAGTTTCTCACAGAGTAAGCTTTTTTCTGTGTGGTGATGTAACATGGTCGAATGTGTCTAAACAGTTCTGTTGTCGCACACAGAAAAAGCTGCTGCAGCCAATGAAGAGGAGGTGCAGAAGGCTGACATCTCGTCAACAGGCCAAAGCGTTATTGACAAAGATGCCCTCGGACCAATGATGCTAGAGGTGGGTGACACCACGTCACACTCATGCATATTCAGAAGGCCTCATGTTGGGACCCACTGTTTCAGGGGTAGCTTTAAAACTTGTTGGAAAAGTGGTAGGTGTGTGTGTGTGCGTACGTGCGTGTGTGTGAGACTGCATGTGGGCAAACACGCGTGTGCATGTGTATGTGTGTATTTAATACATATAATCAAGCATACTTTACTTCCCCTGGACTGCGTTATCATAGAATTTCCCCATTAGAGCACTGTGCATTTATGTACTTGGACTCAGAAAAGTCTTGTGTAAAGGGAAGGGGAAACTGGACTGAAAATAGTGTTGACAGCAGCTCATTTAAAAAAAAAGTGAATTCCTGTCAAGGGAGTTCCTGTTAATTGTTGTATGACTGTACTGGCAGTTTTTTGCTCATCTTTTGAAACGAAAGCTTTGTTTCACAGGCCATTCATGCATGTTGCATTCTTCTGGAGTTAAGTAAATATGGGGAAAATACCAATTAAGTGAGTTTGCATAATAAAACATCAAAATGGTTTATTTCTCCATGAAGTGGTTGTAAATCACAGCAGTGTGCAGTGGCTTTGTTGTTTCATTGAGGGAAAATGAAGTGCCGATGTCTAATGGAAAAGCGAGTGGCAGAGCCCACAGAATGAATCAAGCCATTCAATCCCTCGCTTGCCTTATTCCCCCAGTTCAGTATCTAATCTGTCTTGTCAGGGAATATTTATAGCTTCTAAGGACCAACGTCACCGCATCGACACGCAGCAGATTCTAAATATATCCTGCGTCTCATGTTTTCTCATCTCTTTGAAAATGTGAAAAGGGGGGACAATTTGCACCCAGTACAGAAAGGCAGCTGGTGAGCTAATTGAAGGGGGAAAAAGGCATCCGCTCAAAAGACAAAAGGCCATCCCAAGGAAACGTGCTGATTTGCCCTTTACTCCAAGCGGCCGTAAACTGTCCGCTAAGTGGCCATTCTTGTGGTCGCAGGCCAAGCAGTCCCACTGCACATGGTGGTGGCCTGTGAAAAAGCCTGTTGTTTGTTGGCAGTGGAGTGGTGGCACTCACAGGAATGGTTTTGGTACATTTGGTTGTTGTTGAAAGTTTTCAGGGATCTCTTATCCGTACATAGCTAGGTGTGATAAGGTCCAGATGCTCGATAAAGCGGTGCTGTGTGAACACCTCTGGTCACAGGGGAAGATAAATTTGACTTAAAGAAGGACTTGTTCGCTAATACCATTACATAAGCAGTCCTAAATAAAGGGCCAGTTGACATGCATAATTGCTTTCTTTGTTATTTGCGTCTAATTTTTCCCAATAGATATCCACTATAGATTGCTCTAGAAGCAAAACTCTCTCTGTGTTCCAGAGGCAACCTTTTCCACCATAATTTCATTCAGTTATGGGTTGCAGAGAAGATTTGGAAAGGACTGGTGTCTTTTGCAGACCAGCATAGTATCTGGTTGGACCAGAGAGAACAAGGGCCTTAACTTGTTTCTGGTGCCAGTTTAGAGGTTATCCCTTGTAACTGATACACACTCATTTCCTGTTGCCCCAATGAGGAGAGTGATTTTGGCACAAGCAATGCATCTTAAAACATATGTAGGCTTTTATTGTGATTGAAACACCCACAGGGAATAGTACCATTTGATGAGCTAATTGGCACCATCTTGAACGTAATGGTTGACTCGGGGCTGTATTCTTTCAATTAGGACTTGCAAATATTGCCCTTGTCACACACAATCAGCTAGCACTCTCATGGCTATGGTCTGTCGCACCGAGGCAGACAGGAAATCTGAAGTTACCCAGATTTTACAGATACTGCTCTTGTAGTCTCTAATCTGCATTTGGAACGAGGGCGAGCAGCTGTTCCAGTTTGCCTGGCTGTCACACAAAGCAGTGGCGTTCAGCAGAGCACTTTTTAATAGACTGCTAACAGGCTGCGATGAGACTGGCTTTTTTTACGCAGCTAATTAGTTCGCTGTGGATGATTGGAATTGGGGAGTAAATTTACTGAAGTGTAGTTTATTTGGAAAATAAGAGAAGAGAAGCATGGCAATATTGCACTAGTGGATGTTGTCACTGAAAACCCTTTAAAGTGTTGCTTATATATATATATATATATATATATATATATATATATATATATATATATATATATATATATATATATATATATATATATATATATGTTTTGTGTATGCATGTGTGCATGTGTGTATGTGTAATATATCTTCTTTTGCCTCAATGTCTTCAACTATTAACATTTCCTCTGCCTTTTCTCTGTCACTCCACCTCCAATAACTCGGTTGTGCTCACACAGGCCTTGGACGGGTTCTTCTTTGTGGTGAACATGGAGGGGAACATCGTTTTTGTGTCTGAGAATGTGACCCAGTACCTGCGCTACAACCAGGAGGAGCTGATGAATACCAGCGTTTACAGTGTCCTGCATGTGGGTGACCATGCCGAGTTCATCAAGAACCTGCTGCCCAAGTCACTCGGTGAGAATTCTGCCCCCACATTCGTCCCTCAGCCCCCTGTCCAATGCCTACTATATAATGTCTTTTTCCACCAGCCACCTTGAATCTCCCTCTTTCTCTTCCCCTTGTCTTTCTCGTTACTCACCACTAATGTATGACATCAGGACTTCCTCCGAAGCATGCTGTGTAGATTCGGCAAGTTCAAATTGAGGTTGTTTGTCTATCTGTCTGAAAGGCCTCTGTGGAAATAATTAGCACAGCCGTGTCCTAGATATACAGGCTTATCAATGAGAAATGATGCAGTTGAACTAGATGGAGAGAGGGAGAGAGAGAAAGAGAGAGAGTGTGTGTGGGAGAAAAGAGAGAGAGAGCGAGAGACCCCACTGTGCTGGCAAGGGCATTTTAAAGGAGGTTTCTCCTCAGATGCCACCGGCATCAGGTCACAGGAAGGGTTTTGTGAAAGGGGCGGGAGTTTCCCTGTGGAGGTCATCGGTGGTTCTGAGCTCACTGACGCTCCCCCACCCTGTCTCTTTGTGTCTGCAGTGAATGGGGTGCCGTGGTCCAGTGAGAACCCGCGCAGAAACAGCCACACCTTCAACTGCCGAATGCTGGTGAACCCTCATAGCGAGTCGGAGGAGGAGGCCCACGACCATGAGGCCCAACAGAAGTATGAGACCATGCAGTGCTTCGCCGTTTCAGAACCAAAGTCCATCAAGGAAGAAGGCGAAGGTGAGGGTGGG
The DNA here is from genome assembly GCA_022829145.1 of Albula goreensis. Classification (NCBI taxonomy): domain Eukaryota; kingdom Metazoa; phylum Chordata; class Actinopteri; order Albuliformes; family Albulidae; genus Albula; species Albula goreensis. The sequence goes on from CM040756.1 coordinate 16,683,320, forward strand.
GTGCCTGGGCGTGTCAAGTCTTAGCAGGGGCTTCTGCCAGTGGTTTATGCTTCAGGCAGTCTCAGATATTCTTTTTCAAAGGTTGCGAGAAGATTGGCTTTAAAAATGTTTATCTTACATGTATCATAGCAATGAGAATTATGTAGCCTCTTCCAGTGTAGCATCATGTTTAGGGCTGCACGATATGGAGAAGAAATGCAATATGCAATTAATTTATGGATTATTGCGATGGTGATATGCGATAAATAAATACAATGGTAATGTATTGAATCAGTTTTAATTATTTTTCTGTATATTTAAAACCTAAAATAATGACATTTCCAATATGAATGTTTCCTTTTCCTCCTGGGTAAAGAAAAATCCCTCCCAACTTCTCGGTGACTGTAAACCTTTACTGCATAACACTCCTGATTGAGCATGGTCGTCTTACGTAAAACCAAAATACTGCCACACAACCGAGGTGCTTCTTCATTTAGGAATCAGATCACCACCTGCAGCTGCAGCAGCTGCCTTGCCATGACCCTCAGGCTGACTCATTTTGACGACAAGCCAGCAAGCTCGCTAAGAGGTTCTTTGCTTCACACCGAATTCACTGCTCCCTGCATGTCTTCCACATGAGACACTCTGCAACATTTTTGTGTTGATTAGTAGTCCAGAGAAAAAGCGAAAAGCCTGCCTTTTAAAGCCCCATAGATACAGCACACATCTGCTGCCCTTAAAACGACTCTGAACTTTGGAAGCTTAAGTCTGTCTGTCTCAATTTCCCCCTTTTTTGTCCCCTTATACATGTCACAGGGAGTTCAGTGGGCTTATTTTAGGTCCACTTTGCCAGTGGATCAAGTTAGTTTTCAATTGAGACTTGGCTGCAGACGGCAGGCTGTCTGAGAGCCAGGGATGAGTGTGAGGAGATGGCAGAGGGACCGAGCCCTGAGGTCACACTTTGTTTGTATTGCGCTTGTCCAAGTTCCCCCGCCGTCGGTCTCCCTCCAGTCCTCCAGTAAACCCAACACGTTCCCCAGCCTCGGTTACAGGCAAAGGAAATCATTTAATTACAGTTTGCTGTTTCTACCCACCCCCTACACTGTGGGAACGGTAAATGAAAAAGAATTGAGAGTAAGGTTCTCCCCTTTTGGCTGGTTCCGGCTTGCTGCCTGCCAGGTACTCTCCCAGCCGCCACCCCCCCACCCCCAACTTTGAGGCCGGTTAGGATGAGAGCCAAGCATCAATGTGAAGAAATAGCACAAGGTGCTGACAGGCATATGCCAATTGAGTATTGAGGGGGGGGATCTACACGAGGCTCCCCTCCTGCATGTGAGTGAGGCCAAGACCCAGGCCACCCATGAGGCAGAGTTTACGTTTCATGGAGCGGGGCGTGTGCCTGTGTGTTAGTCGGCCTCACGGGAGAAAGTGGGGGGAGTTCGGCGCACTCATGGAGTTGCCCGGGTCTTGTGCCTGCTGACCCAGTGGAAGCTTTCCTGTCAGGGATGAAGGATTATCAGTGTAAACCTGGGGCTCTGGGATCACTCATCTGGTGTGGGCGCTACACCGAGGATCAGGGCCTCAACGACATACTCATCAGAGGGTGCACTCCATCTTCTTCCCTCACACATTTATTATCCTCCTAACAGCTCAGGTGGACCTAACCGAAATCATTTTTATGGTTTCAAAGATCTTTTTTCATGCCACAGAATTGTATGTTTGCCTTTGAATTTGCTGTCTCTCCCAGGTGATTGATATTTATTTTTTGAATGTGCCTCCTTTAACCCCAGATTTGCAGTCGTGTTTGATCTGTGTGGCACGGAGAGTCCCTATGAAAGAGAGACCAATGCTCCCAGCCCATGAGAGCTTCACGACCAGACAGGATCTGCAAGGTAAAGATCACACAGCAGTCTCCCTTTGATTCCTGCTAATTAAACTGGCCAAGGCCTTTCCCAACCGTTAGCAAGATATCATTTCTGGTCAGACCTTTTCCAGAAGTAGGGATCTTATAAAACATAAATCACCTTGCTGTATGAAACATCATGAATTTATTGCACAAATTATAACTTAGTCAGAATCCCCTTAGGTTTTAGCACTTTGTACTTGGAGGTAAAACAAAAAAACATGTTGGAGCACTGGTATGATGTCTCCCTTTTAACTGGAATCCAGCTGAATAGCAGCTTGCAGGCGTTTTGTTAACGGCCACAGTAACTCCAGGAAAGGAACTTTCCACATTCGCTAAACCTCATTGAGTAACTTCATGTGACCTGCATTTGTACACCATTCACTCAGCTCAGTCTGAAACTCTGCCACACTCAAGACTGTCCATACATGAAATTAAATAAGGGCTCATATCCAGCAGTGCCATTTCAGCCATTTATTCCTGAAGACAAACCACTGAGATGAGCTCACCCCAGTCCATGCCGTTGCTCATGACCCTGTCTGGCATGTGCTGCTGCAGGTAAAATCACATCGCTGGACACCAGCCTGCTGCGAGCCTCCATGAAGCCAGGCTGGGAGGACCTTGTCCGGAGATGCATTCAGAGGTTCCACCTCCAGAATGATGGGGAGATGTCTTTCGCTAAGAGGCATCAGCAGGAAGGTGAGTCTTGAAAGGCTTTCTTTTACTTCCTGAAAATGAATCTTCTACTGATAAAACCATAAACCTTTGGACCTCTGGCTGAGAATTAGTGAGGGAATCTACTGTTGTCAAAGTAACTCATTTGCTCAGAGTCAGTTCCACAGGATTAATGCAATATGTCTAGAGAAATACACCTTGGAAATCACCCTCCACTTTTGGCTCACTACATTTACTGTAGGGTAGGGCTTTACTTATTGTTTAAGTTGTTTATATTAATACATTCCACAAGTAGTTTAGTAAATGGTAGTGTTTTTAACCATGGAAATAAATGTCCATCATCTCTCTTTCTGTTGTCCCTTTCACCCTTCTAGTTCTGAGGCAGGGACAAGCTTTCAGCCCCATCTACCGCTTCTCCCTCTCAGACGGCACCATCGTGTCAGCACACACGAAGAGCAAGCTGGTCCGCTCCCCAGCAACCAACGAGCCACAGCTGTACATGTCCCTGCACATCCTGCAGAGGTAAGCCATCCAGCCTGTTCCCCACCGTCCACATGTGCTGCCCCTTTTTGCCTGTGTAGTGCCTGTGTTTACCTGTGCCTGTCTACATGGTGCCATGTCAGCTGCACTTTCCTGTGTATGCCTGTGTGCATCCATTGGTGCCTCTGTGCATCTGTGTGCGTACATTTCCTCACTTCGTAATTGCGCCCCTTATATACACAGTGCCATATGCAGACGGTTTGTACAGATGAATGCATGAACGCTCTCAGTATTTGTCTCCAGGGGAAGAGGAATAGTGCTGGACTCAATGGGAAACAATGAGGGGACTGTTGGGAAGGGAGCACAGAAAAGTGGATAAACACTGAGCTGCGAGTCAGCTCACTGAGGGTCTGAGTCTTACAGCATGGCATTTCTCAAAGAATAATCATATTCATTCTGTTGCTTCAGCATTGCTTATTTTGCACAATGATGCCTTTGTTTATTAATTTCTTTGATGCCGCCTAAACCCGTCATTTCATGGACAGCTATAAAGAGTGTGTCCTGAGGGCCTTGTGTTGAGTCAAATCTGTTAACTTTGATACACAAACAGAGTGCGCTCTCACCGCATTGGCCATTTTGCTAAATAACCAAGTAGGGACCAGGAGCCTTTAGCCAGTCCTCAAATAATGATGAACTTGTCTTTTATTTTCCCTTCACCAACAGCATCAATTAATTTAGCCACAGAAGCATCTGAAACAGAGAGACTGTGTTCTCGTGTTACCTGTCTTAAATGTGGCTTAATTTAACTACAAATATCTGTCAACAGGGTCAAAGGCATAAAAGTTTTTTCTGCCAAGATTAGTCGGGTTTGCCAAGAGCCAAACACTGCAGTTGTAGCCAGGCCAGAACCTTAATTGATTTTAAAAAAATGTTCCTGCAGGCAGGAGCCTTCAGCTGACGTTTCAAACACGCTATACTCTTTCAGGTTTTGTTTGTCAGCAGTACACACTTGTTTGTTTTTCTTTGGATTTTCTCCATGGGACAGGCTTGAAAGATCCCCATAGAGGAAATGGCTTCAGTCTCTCCATTTCTTCCTCCACAACTTATAAATTCCCCTGAAATCTCATGCTGAACACGAAGCAGCCTGACAGACAGTGGTGTTTGTGCTTTTCTCCTTTTCTTAGGGAGCAGACAGTTGGAGGGATGAACCAGGACATGGCCGGACAGTCGATGGGAAAGCCGCTGAACCCAGCCATGTCAATGACCCCACCCACCCAGGGTGGATTGTCTGCGCCAGGGGTCCAGGGCCAGGACACGACCATCAGCAGCAACACTGGCTTCTCAACTGGGACGGGCCCCAAGGAGCCAGCTGGGGCAGTGGCAGGGACGGGACAGGCCCAGGTGCAAGCGCAAGCAAGCTACAGATTCGGCTGCCAGGGGCCTATGAACCATGCCCCTCCAGGCATGCAGGCAGCGGCCACTCCTCAGGGCAGCAACTATGCACTCAAGATGAACAGTCCCTCTCAGAGTAGCCCCAGCCTGGCCCCCGGGCAGCCCGGCTCCATGCTGTCACCCCGGCACCGTGTCAGCCCTGGCATGGCGGGCAGCCCACGTGTGCCCCCCGCCCAGTACTCCCCGGCAGGAAGCCTGCACTCCCCTGCAGGCATGTGCAGCAGCACAGGAAACAGCCATAGCTACACCAGCAGCTCCCTCAATGCTCTGCAGGCCCTCAGCGAGTGCCATGGGGTCACCCTTGGCCAATCCCTGGGGTCACCCGACAGGAAGATGGGCTCTCCAGGGAACACCACGGCGGCTAACCCCAACCCCCTAGCTAAGATGAACAGCGCCGACTTCAAGGACTCCATGGGGCCCTATGGGGAGCAGACAGGCCCCGACCCAGCCCAGGACGAGACCTGTGGAGACCAGAAGGAGGACAAGGAGAACAGCCTGGGGGGCCAGTTTGGTGGTGGAGGAGAGGGTGGCAGTGATGCCCAGAGCCGTCTCCATGACAACAAGGGTCACACCAAGCTTCTGCAGCTGCTAACCACCAAGTCAGAGCAGATGGAGCCGTCTTCACCTGTTTCTGCGCCCGGAGGTGACCCCGGGTGCAAGGACCCTTCAGCGGTGGGTGGGGCAGCAGGAGCTGGCCAAAGCTCAGGGGCAGGTGGGAGCCATGCCACCTCACTCAAGGAGAAGCATAAGATCTTACACAGACTCCTGCAGAACAGCACCTCCCCAGTGGACCTTGCCAAGCTCACTGCTGAAGCCACAGGGAAGGACCTGTCGCAGGATGCAGCAGGTGCTATGGCCAGTGTGCCGGAGCTCGCCACTAAACAGGAGCCCACCAGCCCCAAGAAGAAGGACAATGCACTGCTCCGCTACCTGCTGGACAAGGATGATACAAGTTCACAGGACAAAGGCATCAAGATGGAGCCAACTGAGAGCAAAATTGACGGCTCAAAACTGGTCACTGTCAAGACAGAGAAGCAGGACAGCAGTTACGACAGAACAGATCAGGTGAGCATTAATCTGGCTTTTCTAAATGCTTAGAGATGCCTGAGAACCTACTGTAAGCAGAGGTGCAGTAGTCTGGTGGCTGGTGAGGATTTATCATGAACAGGGGTGGAAATGGATCTCACTAGTGGAATTTTACTCTCAGACAGATTGTGAATAGTTTAATAATTTTTGTTAAAAAGTGGACAAATTCCAGTTGACTACATGTATCCCAGATTCTAAATTACTCCATTAATCATTGCTTGATTTTCTCATATTGAGACTGTGTAAAGTAGCGTTAGCGTATAGCTTAGTGGTGGCTTAATTACTGAAACATTGTAAGAGTTGATATGTTTAAATTTCTGAGTGATTTCCAAATAGTTTTTTTTTTCCTTTGCTGTATTTTATTATGCAGTAACTGAACTGAAAGATATGTATTTGCACAAAATGTATGCTTGAGAGGGGCATTATATGTTACAGAAACAAAACAGCAATTTTCCTGTAGATCTTACTGTTAGACATTGCTATTTATTATCTTTTTTTAAAAAGCTCAGCTTGGACTTTGGTTAATGTTCAGTTTCCCATACATTCTAAAACAGGGACAGGAATTTGAGAGCAATCATTTTAATTCAGAACATGTTTGGACAGGATTATAGTTGTTGCAGTGAGTGAATTCTGCAGTCAGTGAGATGTAATGAAAAAGGTTCATAATGATGTCTGAAACAGTCCCCAGAACATGTTGTTCCCACAGTCAGTACAGCCTCCAACTTGTTTCATAATTGCCTTTGTTACCTTCCTGCAGCTTAGGTGTTAATGAAATCACTGACTGCTCCAATCTAAAACTGTCTGGCCAATCAGGACTCAGCTGCAAAAAGAATGGCAGCAACAGAGAAGTAGATGACTCTAGCAGTAATGGAGACCCCCACTGCTGGTCAGCCTGTGTTTTTTTTCCTTGTTTTGCAATACAGGAAATGAAAATTTCCGAAATAAGCAGCAATTCGAAAATGACTGACTTTTGAAAAAGTGTGCTGGTGGTGAGGATATTTGATCCCAGTCGTACTGCGTGGCCCAGCTTTCCAGGTTTGGCACCAAGCTTGAACTGGGCCTGGCAGGAAGAGTGCACTTTGAAACCTTAGAAATTGCCAGGTAATACAAGAGTAAAAACACAGTGGTGTCTGAGGGTGCTTGTACAGTGACCTGTCATCCTGCTGCACAGGCTGGTAGTGGCAGAAATTGAAGTGGACAGTGTGAACATGGACAGTGTGCCGCGACAAAAGCAGAAATGCAGCAGTTCTGCATAACAGGCTCATTTTAAAATTCTGTCACAGTCAAACACCACTAAAAATGTAAACTCTGCATGTGTGCAATTTATAATACTCAAAAGTTGCATACATACTCAGTTTATGTAGTGCTGTAATTTGTTGTAAAGTTTTGTTGATATAGTTCTGTCGGATTCATTTTTTTAGAAAGTATACATGTGCTAGCTAGTTAGCTAGACAGTAAAATGGACATAATTAAAAAGAGGAGTGAATGAGTCTAGATAACTGTCTGAATAAGCCAAAGATATCTTGCTAATTATTGTCTTCCTCATCTTTATTGCAAAAAGCGAACATTAAGTTAAACAAAATAACACTATCTAAACATAAAGCTCAAAATAAACCTTCCAATCAGAACTATCATTGTAGGGGTCCATTGAAGGCCACAATAAACACATTTTAGTGCATTGTTTAATGCATAAGAAGCCACCGCATGAATTTCGTAATGCTTTCCTTTAAAGGATCTTCACTTTCTTGCTTGCCCAGCAGTCCTGCTCATGTCCCTCTGTTTAGCTGTTCTCTTGGCTTTCAAAGGCTTTTGTTGTCTTTGAAATACATGCATGTATTATTTTCCATTGCTGTTTGAAAGTATAGTTTGTAATATTGTTAATGTAAATTGGCATGTTCACATTGTAACATTGCTTTTAGAGTTGGTAACTGTAAGAGTTACAAAGTACTACATACATATCAGAAGCCTGAAGTTCAGAACACCTCAGGAAGGGGGTGTTGTGTAACTTATAAGTATAGCCAATGTAAATATAGCCTTAAATATGATTAATAATAAACAAATTTATCCCTCACGGCACTCAAATGCAGTTTCGGTTTACTGTTCAAAAATCTTTCTTCCCAGCACAGCTGAAGTAGCCAGTTGAGCCAGATTATTCTTTGTTTCCACGTTTGCTCTCAGTTCAAATATTTGCCATTTGTATTTCATGCCATTTACAGTTGGTTGTTTTCATTGTCATTTGAATTTTCAAATTGAAACTGCTGAGTGTAGCTTTGTTTTTTCAGGAAAGTGAGCCAGTGATGCCATGAGTTGATGACAAATCAGTTGAAAAGACTAGCTGATAAATGCATTAATCCAAGGTTCACAAGACAGGCTCTGGGCAGGTATATATTGTGGTTTGCTTTAGGAAGTCCAGTCAGTGTGTGAATCCCTTCATACTGTCCCACATGTGAGACATATTGCATTTTTTACTCAGTGCTGTCAAAACAGTTGCTTCAAGTATCCCTTTGGTTGTAGGTGCTGGTGGCATCGATGTTCATGTACCTCTGTGCCTCACTGTTTACCTCAAAACTCCCTTCTTCCTGCCCTATCACTAAAAAGCTTCTGCAGGGGCTGATAGTGAATATTAAAGGCACAGGAAGAAGAGCCTGTGGCAGCAGTTCTGAGCATGCCTGGTCAGGTTTTGAGTGGGGTGAATTAGGCACTGATTAAAAGGGGAGAGATGAATGCAGCAGGAGGATGCAGCCTCTGTAGTCATACAAAAATCATGAGCCATATGCTGCTTCAACATCCACCACTGCTGTGTGTCCATACTGCTGGACTGCTGCAAGAGTAGGACAGATACAGGGTTTTTACAGGAGACTGTTTTCAAGGAAAAAGCATCCAGAGCTAAGGGTTATGGGTAGGGTAGTTCAGGGGCTAACAGTGGTGGATTGTGGATGTGGGTTGTGTAGTACTAGGGCTCAGTCGAGGAATTTGGTCAAAGACAGGAATTCTGGGGGTTGTCGGTACATGAGTATGGGGGTGTGGTTTGTGTAGGACAAGGGCACAGACCACTGGTATGTGGTAGTGTAGGATAGAGTTTTAGAGCAAGTGATTGTGGGTAGTGGAGTACAGAAACTGAGAGTGGGGATTGAATAGAACAGCCAGAGGACACATTATGGCTGACTTCGTATTCCTTCCTTTAATATTCACAATAATACCTGAAGCAGAATTTCAGGTTCTACAGTTGGATAAAGATTAAAGGTTTCAAACATTTTGGGTAATGAGGCATTGACAAATATAGTTTTTTTTAATGCCAGGCAATTGGTCCTTAAATGATCTTAATGTTCTCATTTTTTGCTCTGCATCCAAAGTGGACACTGGTGAACCATTAAGTAAACCATGACTTCATGAGTGGTTTTGGAACAGTGCGTGCACGGCTTCATTTCTCAGTGGTGAAATCTTGTGTTTGGCGTTGTGTAAAACCCTTCAGTTGGCTTCTCTTCACTCTTTGTTTTAAGGCTGAATTATTGATGGCTTAAACAGAACTAAATGAGAAATCAAAGCACAGCGGAACACGCGGTCCTAGTGCACAGAGGCCCATGACTGTACCTCAGGGAGTCTGTAGTAGCAGTCTGTGAGTTTTATTAAAGACAGCAGGGCGTGCTCCCCACATCAGAGGAGCAGGGAGCCAGTTCGGCAGTGGCTGCAGCTCTCTTTAATAACCGCGTTTTCGCCATTCCTGGAATCTCTCTCTCTCTCTCTCTCTCTCTCTCTCTCTCTCTCTCTCTCACTCTCTGTCATGGACAGGTGCGCCAACATGAATAGCATTTCATTAACAGGAAGGCCTTTTCCTGTTCTCCCCCACACCCACCCCTACTCACAACCTAGCCTCTCACTTTAAGATCTGGTGGTCAACTTGAATTAACGCTCATATACTGTGTCAGTTGTAATTGCAACTGGTCATTTGTCATTCTACAGGGGAAGGAAAATTGCAGAATAAACCCTAAGTCATCTTCATGGCCAACATCGCCTTCTCATTTCTTAGTCACGTTTCAGTTTGGGTTTCAAAACATGCATGCACTTTTGAGTGATGTACATATAGCACATTCACTACACCAATATTGAGATTAAATGTGAGGCTATGGATATTCTGTTTAAAACTATTTCAAAAAGAAAACACCTGGAGGTAATTAACACAGCCCAGCCCTCAACAGTCTTGAAAGATTCCTCCCTAGGGCAAATAGTGGCAAACATGTGAGGCGGTCGCCAGGTTTATATCGCTCTGTGAATGAGGCTACACTGTACCCCCAACCTCCCTTTCGCCCAGTGTTCCACAGCTGGGCCAGGTCGAGATCTCCCTTCCAGCCGGCCGGCGAATGGCTAACATTTCCTCAGCCTGCTCTTCAATTGGATAAGTTTCCCCGCACAGGAAAAGTGTGACGCACTGCTGCGCAGGCCTGAAATAGGAGCGAGCAGTAGTAAATAATCAGCAGCAGGTCTCACTGGCAGAGCGCAGAGAGACAGACGGTGCGAGCGCTCTGGAGCCTTACATCATCCATGACCTCATTAGTGTTCCTTTTTCCCTATTCATATCCTGCCTTTGAGCGTAGCTTCCTTACTTTTTTAATCAGCACAAAAACAAACAAACACAACTGAAGATGACAGAAGAGGACACAGCTATATAGACCATGCTGCAGATGCTGATTAGTATTCTGTATTCTTTTGGGTTTAATTCAAGTTGGTTTGAGATGGTCTGGTTTGCAGGTCATTGGGCTTGCATATTGGTACCTAGCTAAGAAGGCTGAGGCTTGTAGGGAAATACTCCATACGCAATGTCTTTATTAATTCTACCCGTAGTATTGCAGCATGTTTTTTTTTCCTGTTTGCAAGAACCCCAGCACTGTGATCTGATACTATTGCGCATTGTAATAGATACATCTAGTGTGCTGCCCTCTTGTGGTTATTATCTCAGTAACCATCTCTCCATTTTTTCCTGTCCCTTAGGTCTTGTTCATTCTAAGAAATTACATAAACTTATGTAAATGTTTACACATGATGCAGAAGTATTGCTTTGCCAGAGGTTATTTAATATTCTCTGACTTTGTCTCATTTGGTATTGTTTCAGAATGTTTATCCCAGGAGTTTGCATTCTGGATGCACATTTACCTCAAGAAATGGGATTGATGGGATTGATTGAAGATTTTGATGGGATGTCACAAATGCATCTCTCTAGATCGCTTCCATATAAGCAGGGGCTTAGGGCAGTTTCTAGGAACTAGTCTGTTCAACAATGTTCCTGCTCATCCATGCATTTTAAAAGTGGTTCATCATTTTAAGTAAAAATGAGCAAATGAATGGGATTATTGACTTAAAGACATGTGGTGTGGTTGTTTAAATTTCTTAATGTCACAATTGATAACTGATAAAATCTGTTTAGTCTCATAATTAAGTTATATGTCCTCTCTTTTTTATAATTAAATGAGAAAGGGCATTTGCAGCTGTGTATTTGCATTTTTATGGGTTGCTGAATACAAATGTAGGTCAAATAAATCACCGGGTATACTAACTCAGTTTACCTGGTTTACCTTTCATTTTTGTTTCCATGTTAGAGGGAGGCATAACTAGTAATGTGCAATATATACTGTTTATTCTGGATAGCAATAGCAAACTCAGAAAAATACATTATAATATTTGATCAGGTGTGTCTGTCTTGCATTGTGCCAGCAGAGTTCCAACCATTAACACACAGTGGTTGTCTGTACCTTTAAATGGAGACCAATTCACAGCAAATGGAGAATTATTCTGATAACCTCCTTTTTCTCTGTGTGAAAGTTGGCCTAGTTTCCAAGATCCCATTTCAGAGAACGCAGTGCATTTCTGCATTAAGGCGAAGAGTGCATTAACTACATGCTTGTCAGAACGCTAGCCCTCCAGTGTTTGGATGGGCCCCACAAACTAGTATTGAATCCAGATTATACCAGTGCCAGCTGTGGCAGGTATGAACACACCAGCCTTCTTGGCAGTAACTTTGACTGGTGAAGGGAGGAATCTCAGTTGCTGGCATTTCCATTGTACACCAGTGACCTCATCTGGTCAGTTGGGTCCTCACATACTGCCAGTGCAAGCTAGACATTGTATTCCTCAAACTGTGTCTGCATAAGATTCATTTGTCTGCAAGGAGATAGAAGATGCTGCAGTTGACACAATTTCTTTCAGAGGACAATACAAATAATTTTCCTGAATTGACACAGGAGGTTGTGCTATGACCATGAACACATACAAATTGGATGATCCAGTTGAGGAGAAAATAAAGGTAAAATGTATATTTTAAAAACACTTTTGCTTCAAACTATCTTCTTTAGAGGTATCAGTCTTTGAGGTAAATTTAACTGATAGTAGTCTCACAAACCAGGACTGATACTTGCTGTAGTCTGTGGGAAGGTGAGCATTGTTATGAAAAAGATTAACAATAACCTTGCATATTGTGTCTCTTTGTGTTATGTCCGTGTCTGTGTTTGTGTGTGTGTACATATGTATGCATGAATGTGTATGTGTGTGTGTATGTGTCTGTATGTGTGCCTACAGTCCAGTGAACTGGATGACATCCTGGATGATCTCCAGAACAGCCAACCACAGCTCTTCTCCCAGACTCGCCCTGTGTCCCTGCCAGCCGCCGTAGACAAGCAGTCCATCATCAACGACATCCTGCAGATGACGGGGGAGAGCGGGCCGGGTTCTGCAGCCTCCATGCCACAGCAGAAGGCCTTCCCAGGGATGGCCCCCGGCAGTGAGTCCCAGTGGGCCCTGTCTCTGTCCCTCACAGCACCACGCTACACCTGTACATCAACATGTACATTCTGGCATTCTGCAGAACCTCGTGAGCACGGCAGCTCACAGAACATACATACAAACAGGTTTTTGCAAAGAGCAGTGGAAACAGCAAGTTATCAGTGTCACAAGTGATAGTGGTAGTCATTTCATTTACCTGCAAAAGAGCATTAAAAGCCTTAGTAATTTGCTCTTTGCTGTGAGTCAGCTCGATCTAGTCGGCTCATCTGAGCCGTGGGCTTGGTGTATGTCAACAAACCGGCTGAGAGGCAGGTAATTTCCCCCACCCTGCACAGGGGACAGCAGCGCATCACTCTCTCACACCTGTGCTGTCAGTCAGGGAGGCAAGGTGGGGACAGCTTTCCAAGCCACTCCCCTGGGGGTCTTCACTCATATTTCATGTTTGATTCAGTTCAGTATCTGGCCTAGAGACTGCACATGTAATACGTTTGTTCAACTTCCAGCTTTTGAAGGGTATTTATATTAATGCTTGGATATTTTTAGATTATTTTATCAGAAAATCAGTACATTATATTGAGCACTGTATGCATATGTAGCTCAAGGGTGAGTGGCATCTTCGGAAGATGTTTGTGTCATAACAGTGTTTGTTATGGGATTTATATGTTGTCAGCAGTCTAAAAAAAAAAAAGTCAGATTGTTTTCAGATAAACCAATCTTTTATTGCCAAGCTTTGAACAAATGGTCCTGTCACATAGCTGTGGGACATTGACAGTACACAGTGTGATGATATAAGCTTTCTTTTTGAACATTGAACTCAAAAATGGAAAAAAATGGTACTACAAGGTTTTATACAACGGCAATGATATATGTATTCAGTTTTGAAGCATACTTGTGTAATGAGCGTGTGTGTGTTTGACTGCCAGCTTTTGGTGTCTTCAGATTTCAGTGGTCCGAGACCAGGCCAGCCAGGCAGGGGGCCACCAGTCCGCAGTGTTTCCCTGGACATGAACATGTCGTCCCAGGCCTCCTCTGGGCCGTTCCCCCCCATCAGGAACAATAGCCCCTATTCAGTCATGCAACAGCAGAGCATGATGGGAAACCATGGCATGATGGCAAACCAGTCCAACCTCGTCAATGCAGGTAAGGCGGCTCAGACAGGCATCCATCTTTTCAGACTCAGCATGACATCACCAAAGATGTCATCAAAACAATGGCCATTGTGTCAGGATATGAGCGTGGCCTTTGTGTTTGTGTGTGCCCATAACATTGTATCATCCTATTTTTGTTACTGTTATTTTAATTTGTGTCACATAGTGTCATTTTTGGTGATTTTGACACAATGCTGACTGGAGCAGGATCCGGCTGTGGAATCCAGCCAGCCTCATGCTGCTGAAAACGTTTTTCCTGGTGGTGCTCGTTCAATTAATGCCCAGCCAGTGGCCACACCGCTGTAACGGGGGGCAGCCAAGTGAGAAATTAAATATAGATAAATGGGGTTTTGCTTTGTTCTTTGAAGGCTGACATATCAGTAATTGTTGTGCATTTAGGGGGAAAGCAGGAGGAGGGCTTGGATCCTTTAAACTTGTAGGCCCTTTTGGTGTTGGTCACCATCTGTGATATTGATTGTTGATAAATACCCCAGGACAGGAATCAGGACAGACTCAGTGAGGCAGATTGAAAATGGTGCCACTCGTCAGGCTGTCTCTGTCTGTAGAGGAGCTATATATTTCAGAGGGCGGATGAGCGCTGGGGCTCACTTTGTTTTGTATGGCGTGGTAATGAAGAGGAAAACAGAAGACTTTCCCCTGGTGCAGCTTTGTCTGACAGCAACAATCATTGGAAAGTTCCGCTGAGTAATTTCCCTTCCAGTATTCGGTATATGAACACCCTCCCGAGCCACTGGCCACCAGCGGAACACAAGTAAACAGAAATGAGCGCAAAACGAAAATCCTCTACAGTCCCGCTTTGTAGGTTACGCCTGTGCAATGAGTCAGGCACAGTGGCACGAGTCTGTAGGCACCTGCCTTTCAGAGACAGGTGAAAGGCTTGATGACGGCTGTCACTGTGTGAGTGACTCACTTCCTGAGGAAGGAAGGCGCGGGTGAGCCGCACACGGTGGCAGCGCAATAAGGGTAGCTCTCAGGTGTGCCATCTCTCCCCCAGCAGGCATGCGGGGAGCTAATGCCCCACGCCCTGGCCTGCAGCCGGAGGGCTGGCCCCCCCATGGGCCACCCGTCAGCAGCGCCGCCCCCGCCGCCATCAACCAGCCACTGCAGCAGGGAGCGGGGCCTGGGCGCTTGGGGCCCGGCGCGGCCCCCGGAGGCCCCATGCGGCCCAGCACCCAGCCGGGACACAGGCAAATGATGGGAAGTGGTGAGTGCTAGCTCATGGTGGGAGGGTGTGGAGTCACACCTGTCTAGACCCACCCCTACCTGCCCCACACACCATCTCTGTTCCCCACTCTCAAGTGGACCACAGAGTAGCCCAGGCACTGGTGTGACTGGTCAAAATGTACTTTCTGCATTAGCTTTTTACATGGTCCCTGCAGACCTCAAGTAGAGGAAATAACTATATATGAACATATTTCATAAGTAATTTCCATTTTTTGTGTCATTGTTTTTACTCATGCTTTCTGTTTCTCTCAAGTTATGTTTGTGTGTGTACATAGTTCCTGATTACTATCGTATTTTCAGTCAATGAACCCAATTGTGTCCCCTCTACCACAGAAGTTCATACTAGCAACACACTTAATGACTGGAACATTAAGTTTAATGTTATGTTTCTGATGTGTTCACCCAGTTTTTTGTCTTTTTTGTCAGTACGCATCTAACCACAGCTCAATCTGTTCTTCCCTAACACCAGCGCAATCAGATCTGGACCTAGGCATTTCAGGCACTCAGTTCTCCCAGCAGCAGGCCCCACCCAATCAGACGGCTCCATGGCCAGACAGCATGATGCCCATTGAACAGGGCCCCTTTGGCAACCAAAACAGGTAACCAAAACCACCATCTCATTTCTCCCAACCTCTACAGCAACTGTTGCCTATCAGGCACCACCCACATTGCAGAACCTTGGAACCTAAATAGGTCACACTGCTACTCTCCCTCCCAAGCCAGAGAAGCAGTGAGATTTGGCACACAGTGAAAGGGTTGTATGTGGAGGGGATGTGGCCCGTAGTTTAAAAATCACTCAGAAGTACAATGGAGCGAGACAGTAACATCGCCACATTCGCTCTGTCACCACAGTCCATCAGTTTCCATTTGGTGACTAATCAGTTTGATCCCATTAATCTGGGTTACTCAGCAAGTGACTCCAGTCATTAACATAACTGTAAATAGATATGGCACTTATCAGAGAGGCTCCTGGGGCTGCATGTGGAACAGTTCCTCCTAAGCTTGGATCTGGACTTTAGGGTCAGGGGTTTGAATCTTCGGTGAGCCACTGTGTCTGGGAAGCGCTTAATCTGAGCTGCTGCTGCGATATAAATGGATTACAGAGTTGTAAAGGGTATAAAGTTGTAAGCACCGTATGTTGCTCTAAATAAGGCAAAACAGTGCATTACAGTGGTTAAATAAGGTATGTTTTTTTCCCAGTTTTCCTGAGACAGAGAAGCATTTAAGATTGATACAGCTGACCTAGATAGATTTTGTTTAGTTTCTTTTTCCTGGTATTTACTATGTCATCAACCATCAATGTATACTTCCTACCCGAAAAAAGCAGGAAAGAATTCAGTGCAGTTCTCAGCCTTCATCACTTAGGTTTGAAACTGAGAACAGTCTTTGGAGCTGTGTTAAACACGCAGAGTGTTAAAGAAACATCTCAGTCTATTCATGATGCATGGTAGAAAAATAAAGTCTCCAGATTTGGGGAAACTCTTTCCCAGAAAGAGCCTGTTGGGACTCACTAACGCCCATGCTTCACAGACAGATATAAAATGATTCAATTCAGTTTTCAGCATCACAGAGCTACTTCATCAAACATTTCTAAGCAGTTATTTTTTCCCCAGGTTCAGGGGGCATTTTAAAGCTAGCCAGGATGTTTTTTTCCCCAGATCTTGAGCCAGGAACTGCGAGTGGTAATCCCTTTGAACTTGTCCACATATATTTAAGGTGTTGGGCTGCCTGACAGTGTCGTGCCTCACAGTGTCACTTTAGCTGCTGAATAGTGCGGTCCAATGCTGAAGTGCTGTGTCTCTCCACAGGCCCGCCTACAGTAACCCCCAGGAGGAAGCGCTGTGTCCGCCTACTGCTGCGGACAGCCCTGCTGACGAGGGAGCCCTCCTCAACCAGCTCTACACTGTGCTCAAGGACTTCGATGGACTGGAGGAGATAGACCGAGCCCTGGGCATCCCAGCTCTGGTCAGTCAGGTAAGCTTTTAAAGCATGTACATTCATAGGGGATCTGTGCCAAATGGACAGATCACGGAAGATGTCACACACACATGGCATGTACCACAGGTGTGCAGTAGACACATTTTCCTCTAAGAAGGGAGCCTTTTTTAAAATGCTTACCCATGTCAGAGATGGGAGAAATAAACAAGAAGCCAGTCATCGTGTTGCATTAAAAAGTTTACGGGGGGAAAATCTGGACTTGATTTACTAGAAAGCCCCACTTATGTATACAGCTACAAAGCAATGTTTACTGTTGACTTACCATTCCCTCATGGTCTAATCAGAGACAGCTCCTTTGTCTGATGCATATCCCAGTACTCTGTTCCCTTTCACTTTGGAAGCGTAATCCAGTATGGTAAACCTCCATCAGAGTATGATTCAGTATGTGACGAAAGGCTCATCTGTTTCAATGCACAAACTAAAAACACTCTTGAGAGTGTTTGGAAGGTATGAGTGTAGAGTTACCCTGCTGAGCCCAAAAACATTAATTCATCACATAGGACCAAAGAACCATACACGCATGTTAAACCGAGTAGTTCAGCTTTTGATGTAATGAGTTTGTTGTATGTGCACCATTGCTGAGGGCAGTGTTAGATTAGTGTGTTTAGACGTGCTGTACCATGTGTTCCTCTGTAGGGGCAGTCAGTGGAGCAGGAGCAGTTCCCCAGCCAGGATCCAGGCATGATGCTGGAGCAGAAGCCCCCCATGTACGGCCAGCAGTATGCGCCCCCCTCCCACATGGCGCAGGGCAACTACGCACCCATGCAGGATGCCAACTTTCACGCCATGGCCGCTCAGATGGGCCAGCGGCCAGGCTACCCCATGCTCAGACTGCAGCCGCGTCCGGGGCTGAGGCCCGCTGGCGTGGTGCCCAACCAGCCCAACACGCTGAGACTGCAGCTGCAGCATCGGCTCCAAGCACAGCAGGTACTG
This sequence comes from Albula goreensis, assembly GCA_022829145.1. Classification (NCBI taxonomy): domain Eukaryota; kingdom Metazoa; phylum Chordata; class Actinopteri; order Albuliformes; family Albulidae; genus Albula; species Albula goreensis. The sequence goes on from CM040756.1 coordinate 16,700,990, forward strand.
GCCTCCGCTGACACTCCCTGCTCTCCACAGCAAGGCCAGTCTGCACTGGCCCACACGGGCCCCCTCCTTCTCAGGCCACCCAAAACTTCAGCCATTCATTGAAGTTGAAGTTTTAGATTAAACTGTTGACTCATTTCACCTGGTTTCTCAAGTCTAAACTGCATTTTGATTTTAAGTAAAAACCAGCAGATCCCTATGGTACCAGGGTTGAACAACCAGTTCTACCACATACACATTGCTTTCCTGCCAGCTCAAAACTAGCATTCCTACTACCTGGGCCCAAGTTCACTGAGCGTTTTAGAGCTTTTCACTGCAGGTCCTAACCTTCACCATTATTATGAATAAACACCCAGGATTCCACTACCAACAGACATTAAGTAGTGCTCTGGTTCCCAGTAGTCTTTGACTCCCAACAAACTACATGTCCTGTTTAAAGGAAGTTGTCTCCTTCTAATTTCTAAGGAATACTCCAGTTATCAGAACAGAGCTACTAACTGCTAGTCTTACTGTTACTTTCCAGCTCCACCCATGTCCTAACTATGAGTTCTACCTCCTATGCAGATCTACCATTGCAAGACTAATTTACATATTCATACATACATACATAATCAGGTTTTTATCTGTCAGATGCCAGAGTCCAAGTTTCGAGGCCATTTTGGTAATCAGAAACCAAGTGCAAATATCCAGTCTAATTACATGAGCAGACCAGAGTACATGGTAAAGCTAGAGATATTTATCGCAAAGCTGTTAAGTCTCAGCCACTCGACTTTTAAGTGGAATTTAACAGCATGAATATATGATACAGTGTTATTTGTACTAATCATTTTGATAATAAAAAGAGACGGAGCATAAATCAAACAGATGAATAAAGAACTGTAATTGTAAAATGGTATAGCTTGAGTTCCTTGGCCTCCATGAATAGGACTTTGTGAGCTCCTAACTGGTGTCTCTGTCCTTATCAGCTCTCAACCTGAACTCTGTCCCTGCATGTCCCTGTGGAGGGTTTCACTCTGCCTGACAGCCCCTTTTTATCTGTACTCAGTCAGCTATTACAGTCACATCTAATTGTTCTATGAAGAATGACATTTTACACCAGGAACCGTTGGAATAAAACAAAAACGAACTCTGGAATTTCAGAGTTATTAAAGTTTTATTCACTTCTAGGAATCCAGTGACATCTTTTCTGTTTCTACTAAGAACACCATTTTGCTCAAGTAACTGAATAATCCTTTAAAATGTATTAGACTGTGTAGGTTTTGAACAGACAGATAGTTAGATTTTATTAGGGCAATGGAGCCCTTAACCTTAAATTACTGACTGTACAGAGCTAACAATGCAAGCTAGGAGACAGTGCAAGTTTTCAGTCTGATATTTTATTTATCCTCATGCAGTTAGTAATTTGAATCAAATGTTATTGGGATCAAATGATGTTCTTGTTGTTTCTCTTTCAAATGTCATTTAACTCAATTACTAGTCATGACTTAAACAGCAGCTTTTGTTAAGGGTGAATGAAAGGATATTGCCTGAGCATTCTTCGTTTTGGTTTCAGTGTCCAGTAATTACAACGTACAACTGGAACTATTGTGTTTTAAGATTGTTTAGTCAGAAAGAAACGTAGTCAGATTAATGGAAGTCTTAAGACGCAGTTGTGCATGACTGATACCAGTTCATGTTGAAGCCAGGGGATGTGTTGCAAAGGAGGCGGTGATTCCCAGCACTTCTATAAGCCTCACTGTGCTGAGTCTGTTTTGTTATCACACTGTATTTCTAAGAGCCTTGCTTATGTGTTTTATGGCAACTTATCCACATAGCTTTACACCTGCTATCTTTCATTTGTTCACATCACAAAACCAGTGATGAACCAGCAGCCCAGTGAATGACTTTGTATTGTTGTTTTTGGTGCACTCCTTGTGAATTTATGTATTAATATTCATGATGTGATATTTCTTACTGTGTCCCTATGCTCCAAATCCACATATATCTGAAATGTTCTAAACATGCTTCATATTATATTTGGAAGTGGATAGCTCAGTCAAAATCTAAATATCCAGAGGTCAGAGCTGTTTTTTGCATACAATTTATACTCACATACAATTTATGTGTGACTGCCACCTGCTGGGGGTAAACAGAAATGCAATCTGGTAATGCTGAGTACCATTGAACCTTAATTAGGTCACAGTTATTATTTCAATTTTATAATTGGTTAAGGCTAGATCTGATACTCAGAATGGGTGTCCATCATGCTTGGGTACATGATTTTTTTGTTTTGTGTTTGTGGTTTGTTTTCATTTGTGTTTCTAACTCTCTTCCCAGAACCGTCAGCCCATGATGAATCAGATCAGTGGTGTGTCTAATCTGAACCTACCTCTCAGACCCAGTGTACCCACCCAGGTGAATTCAGTCTTTTCCAATAAGGCAGCTGTAAATTCTTTGTGCCAGTGATTGATTTCATCTTATAACCAGCATGCTTTGGACATCGTGGTAGTGTTGTCAGATTTGTACTTTCTATAGCTTTAATTGCTTGACAGTGGTTGCTGGCTTGTCCAACGGCAAGTGTGACAGTCCTCTGAAATTGGCACAATCAGATTCAACAAAGCATTGCATTTATGTGAACACAATGAACAAACCAAGCTGTCTTAGAGTAATGGAACTAGCTCTGTCTGTAGTATTTATTTTTTGATCATTGCGATAGTGTGCGTAAACACACAATCATTATAAATCATGACTGCTCAGCGTGGATCTCACTGAAACATGGCCTCCAGTTAAAAGCATTCAAGAACTGGATAGAGAAACTGTTTTTGCTGTGACTGGTGTAATTCATTATACACTCATGGTGAAGTACAGAGTAAAGAAATGCTCTTTGCCAGTAATACTTTTTGAACCAATTCACAGGTATTTCAGAAAAGGTTTGTTTAATTGCTGAAAGTGGTGCAGTCTTGAGGCATTTTTGGTTTAGCTTGTTCTGATCAATTTGTTCATTGAAATGTATCTGCCCTTTGGCATTCAAGCTCAAGCAGGAGTGAATGGCCTGATTTTCTCTCTTCCCCTCATCCCTCCCTCGCTTCTGCTATCTGTCCATCCTGCCCTTCTGCTTTTTCTGTTTGTCTCTCCCACCATTTACTTCTCCCTCTCATTCTGCCTCCTTACTCTTCTATCTGTTGATCGTTCTCTCTCATTCATCCCCTCCTCTCATCTCTCCCTCTCTCCCCTCCTCTGTCTTTCTCTCTGGCTGTGTCTGTCCCGCTGTATCTCAGGGAACCATCAACGCTCAGATGCTGGCCCAGAGACAGCGTGAGATCCTGAGTAACCACCTCCGTCAGCGGCAGCTGGAGCAGCGGCAGCAGCAGGTGCAGCAGAGGACGCTGCTGATGCGGGCGCAGGGCCTTAACCTCCCGCCCAACATGGCCGCCGCCGCCGCTGCAGCCTCCGCCGGCATGCCGGGCGCCATGAGCAACCCGCGGATCCCCCAGGCAAACCCCCAGCAGTTCCCCTACCCACCCAACTACGGTACCGGACTTGCGTCCCCGCCGCCCTCCACCAGCCCCTTCTCCCCTGTGTCCCCCAGCCTTCCTGGGTCACAGCTCCACTCCCACACCTCCTTGCATGGCTCCCAGATGAGTCTGGCTAACCAGGGAATGATGGGAAATATGGGAGCGCAGTTTGGGGCTGTAATGAGTCCCCAAATGCAGCACAGTGCCTTCCAGTTTCCCAGCTCAGGTACTGCCTTTTATTTGGAGTGCTTTTGTGTTAACTGTCCCAACAATGATGTGACAGAGCAGGCTTAACAGCTTCCAATTCTGAAAAAAATCCCTAAAATCAATTTGAATGAAATATTGTAAATTGGAATGGAGGATGTACAAGAGAACAGTTTGTCCTCAGCTGTCCAGTGTCCAAGATAATCTTGGAGGGCAGTGCATTAGCAGCTTTTAAACACAAGAGGGCAGTAGATTCATAGCTCTCATTGAACACTTGTTTACTACACAAATTGCAGTGTGAAGGCATATTCTCTGTGTAGAAAATTTAGCTCAGAAAATGGATTGGTTGCCATCTGGCTCAATGCTATCATTGACTCAATGATTGAAGAATTAATAACAACAAGAATATAATTTCCTCTCATGATTTTGTCCAGGAATTGCAAGCCATTTCAAATTAGAACTGTATTTTGGATGGGTGCACTGATTTACCTTTTGATTGGCACTTTGAACATGAGATAATCTGATAAGCCTGTATAAACTGGTGTATTGTGTCACTCGTCTTGTGTGTCTGTACTACACCTAGACTAATTGGCTGATGCTTTTCAGTGGGTGCGGAGCTGTTGATTTTATTAGAAATCTCTCAGTAACCTTTTCACCTACAGTTTTCCCCAATTCCCTTCTCACTTGCACGGTAACACTTACTTGCATGTAGCATTTTGTCTGTAGCGTCTGCATATAACCAACATGTAATGACTGTAGATCTCTAACCTTAACATATTCCACACTGCACCCTGATGATCAGTGGTGATCCAGTCAAACAGCAGAGTGTTTTGACCTTAACAAACTGCTATAACCTTCCCAATCCCACCCTCAGAAAGTACAGTGATGGAGTGATGTTTATGCTTTTTGGTCACAAAGGTTATGATGAACATCCTGTGGGGATTTTCATTTGATATGCACATAGCAGTTTGCTATAAATGTATTGTATTATGAATAGACAAGAATGTATCACATCAAAATTGAGATAATCAGCTAATTAGTTTAGAAAACGCATTTCAAAAGCTATCTGGCTTTCATTTCAAGTGATGTTCTCATCAGCTACTGTATTAGCCTCAGTGAGTGCAGTCATTGTATTTGCATATGCCATATGAGTGTCTGATTAGAGACCCCCAGACCAGAACCATTCCCAGTGTTCACTCTGCCCCCCACCACCCACCCTGCGAGAGTTTTCCTGAGTGACCCCTTCCTCTTCAACGCTCACAGGTGTCTCTGGGGCCCCTGCAGGTATGAATCCACAGCCTGACGCAGGGTTCGGAGGAGCCACCACCCCCCAGAGTCCCCTGATGTCCCCCAGAATGGGTCACGCCCAGAGCCCCATGATCCAGCAGTCCCAGGCCAACGCTACCTTCCAGTCCTCATCCGATATGAATGGCTGGCCACAAGGCAACATGAGCGGGAACAGGTGAGGCTCCACAGCCCTGCCTGTGTGTTAAACCTGTGTTAAACAGCATCGGTCCATTTGGTCCATGTGTGACACTTATGCATAAATAGAAAGCTTGCATATTCAGCTGTATGCTGTTAAAGGTCTGTAGCTCTGTGAATGTTTATTCAAAACACTTTGTATCTAAAAGTTGTGGTCATGAGATAATCAGACAGTTTTTTTCATGTCCCTATGATTGTGATGGCATGATATGATTTGTAGAGGCGTCTGTCCTACCAGTCTGAGTTCCATGACTTTCACATTGTCAACAGTAGTACTGCCTCTTTCAACACCCTGTTCGCAATACTGTGTGTAAACCATTGCTTGTGGTGAAGTGTCATCTTGTATATTTGTTTTCTAGTATGTGTTACAATATGCATCTTTGATTGTGAGCAGAATGATCAGGATTTGTGAAGCCTATTTGAGTTAAGAAAAGTCTTGACGTAGAAAGTCTGTCAACCCTTTTACTGATTTTTTTTTTTCCCTGTTTCTTTGGTGGGACAGCATGTTCACACAGCAGTCACCACCTCAGTTTACCCAGCAGCCCAATGCCAGCAGCATGTACAACAGCAATGGCATGAGCATCAATGTGTCCATGGCAACCAACTCCAGCAACATGAACAATATGAACCAGATGTCAGGGCAGATGAGTGTGACCTCTATGACCTCTGTGCCTACATCAGGGCTGTCATCCATGGGCCCTGAGCAGGTGAGACCCCACCTACTGTGCCATCACTCGAGCCTCCCTGGTACATTCAGCTCCCTCAACTCCCTGTGATCCTGAGTGCTGACCAGTCACGTACAAACTTTTTGTAGAGTTTCACTCTGTCCATTCTGCTCCAAAACAAGCTTCAGCACAGGCCTTAACATGCACTGCATAGATGTGCATAAAGATAACACTCTGGTCCATAGCCATATGCCGTAGATGAAGTCATACCTCTTTGATACCATCTTCGTGCAGGTAAATGATATTACCATGAGAGGGGGTAACCTGTTTCCAAGCCAGTTGCCTGGGATGGACATGATAAAGCAAGAGGCAGAACCCACTCGAGTGAGTAATACTGTAGCAGGAAAGCTCCTCAGTGTCTGACCCTCTCAGAAATCCCTTTCAGATGAAATACAGAGCTGTAGGTGCACTGGTGAGAGGCTCAACCTTTAGTTGCAGGACCAGTGCTTCACTAAAAATTCACCAAATTGAACTCACAGGAATTTAGTAAGGGAGCAGAGTGCCCACTCCTGATTTATGGAATGCATTTCTTTACTTAACCCATTACAAGTGGAAGGCCTTATAGTAAGGCCTTAAGTGTCTGGGCACACTTAATTGAGCCCTTTTCAGGACAACAAGGTTGTGAATAATTTACCGTAATTACCTTATGTAATTCTGAAACCAGGAGTTATGGTGGTAGGCTGGCTTCTCGTAGGCCCTGAAGCCAGTGATGTAATTAGTACTGTGCACTTAGTGCAAGACTGATTTGTACTCATGGAGGCAATAATTCAAACTGCAGGTCCTTGTAGAATTTAAAATTGTCTAGGACTATATAGCAGACGTAAACAAAGTCTCAGATGGTGGTGTGTTAAGGTTTCTTATGAGAGTACTATCCCCCAAACCTTCTCCATCACAGCATGAAATATGTCTCCCTCCAACACAGTTATAAGTCTTCTCTCCATCTTTTCTGTCATTTTAATCATGCAACAAATGGGATTTTTAACCATTGAAATCCCAAATAAAACGTGGGTTTGATCAAAAAAATGTCAATTCTAGGGAACCCTTCATCTCGTGGTTCAAGTCAAACCAACACATTAACAGCAATGATTATCATACCGTAACTATGTGCTTCCATTATATTGCATAGAAAAAGTAAAAGTAATATTAATTCTTGATTGTAATAACTTTTGTCTAATAATTTTTATTAAAATGTTCTCACTGGTATAGTAACTGGTTGAATTTGTAGTAATGCTTCTGTTAAAGCTTTTAGGCCTTGTAAATTGATATGAATATTTAAACAAGGTGCAACATTTTAACTGTATGAAAGAATTGCTGTTATAAGGCCACAGGCCCTCAAAGTTTCGTCACCTTGATTTATTTTCACAGAGTGCTGTTGTAACTACCCACTATAAATAATTTAGCACTTGCCCATTAGTGTGTGGTTGCAGGAAAATTGTTGTAATCGTATTTTTTAAAGTTTTAAACGCTCAAGCCAAGTCATTTTCTTTTTGGAAAAAAAAATTTCAATAATTATCCAAAATATCTTTAGAGAATGTGAAACAAGTTACTGGTTTGGGTATTGGTGTGGATATGTCGTTTTACAACTCTGTCATTTGTTTGCAGAAGTATTGTTGACTGGGTTCACTGGTGTATCACGGGGAAGGAGCTCTGTGGCCATCTGACAGCAACCCAAACCAACAGCCTACGGTCGGAGGAGACCAGCTCCATCATGCCAGCCCACTTCAAGCTGACATCTGGACACCTCCAGAACCTCCTTTCCCAGGAATCCACAGGGGGGAACAACACCAAGACTCCAATACCGCAAGAGAGCTGGCATGCCCACTCTCTGCTTCACATCCCAGAGAAGCCAGACAGTCTGCTAATCGCATTCACCGTAGTGTGACTTAGGTCTCCCCCGAATGACAAACACTTGTGTTGTGGCCCCTGGGACCCTCGTCAAATGAATGTATTCCTTTCTGGGGACGATGGCCACATACTCAATCTCATCTCAAAATGAACAACTTCTGCTTCTTTTCTCCCCCCCCCTCCCCATGCCACCCCCTGTTCCAAATTAGGTGTGAAAACTCGAAATATGTTTGAATTGTTTGACAGTGTTCTAAATTTTATCCATTTTGCTTTTCTTTTTCTTTTGCGTGAGAATATGATATTAGAATGAAGTTGAAATGGTTTCTGAATGAATCATGAGAGAAACAGGTGAATGGTTTGAAGAGCATACACAATTTGTAAAATTGTTCTAATGGTTTGTATTATAAGACTAAACTAGTCTAAAGAGAGGCTTATAGTGTATTAAATTAAGTTTTATTCTTATGTATAGTTTTCTCTTCAACTTTTAAACAGTGTAGACAATTACTTTATGAAATTGTCCTTGATTAAAATAAGACTTCAAAATTTTGCTGGGGTTTCATAAAACAGCACTATTGTGTTTTAACCCCAAAATGGTTCTATTGGTATAGTGATTTTGAAAATAGATTATAATTTTTTTTTTTTTTTTTTTTTTTTTTTGTTTTTTTTTTTTTTTTGGTCCAGTAGTTTCGGCAAACAATTGAAACTTATCTCTTTTGCTTAGAAACATGGAATATCGATAGGCTGTATATACCAATTAAAATGTTTTGTTTTTATTTTTTTCTGGTCTGGTCTTAAACTGATTCTGAAAAAATGAACGGTGTTTTACATGTTTGGGAAGGTGAGAGGTAGAACTCTCATGGTGATTTCTGTTTCTGATGGTACTGGTGGGTGGGAGAGGGAGGGAGGGAGGGCAGATTTATTCAAAAAAGACTATTTTTATTGGGGAGGGGGTATGCAGTGTATACAGTGTATAGATTATCGCTTGCTTATAAGCCTTTAGCATAGATACCACGAAAGAAAGGAAAAACACAACACAGCCATAACCCAATACTGAAGTGTGCTTTCTTTGTTGTTTGGAGTGAAGTGGTAGATACAAGCTGCTAGGTACAAACTGTTCTGGTGTGTGTAACCAAGCAATAACTATTACTTGAGAATCTTTTGTTTTATAATTTTTGTACAGTTTTCTGGAGGTGCATTTTGCTCCCTTGTTTGATTCAGTATTAAACTCTTGACACTTTTTTATTGCAGTTTGTATAAAAAAGTCCAAATCGATGCGTACCTCTGTCATTACGAACAGCATTTTCGAGAGATAGCGCTAGGTGTTACATGGCCAACTCGGGTTTTGCTGGTATTTTCTAGTCAAGACGTTCGCATGCCCTGCTCCCTCTTAACTCCAGCACTGGAACCCTGAGCAGTTCAGTCTCAGTTGGAGAATGAGCCAGGCCTACGGTGACCCCAGAGCTGCTTCGACAGGCTATTCATTACACTGTACAACCTGAGAAGGTGGAGCACTCATTCATGCTCATTTCAAAACAGCCTGCCGCGTTTCCCTCTTTCCTGCCGGCACAACCACTTCCTTTATCATGATATAGCGCCAGCAACTCCACTTCAGCATGCATGTCCCCCAAAGATGTTCTGATGAGCCAACCAAATTTCTTTGCCTTTTTGTTTTGATAACGCAAGTCTCCGGAAATTTGTTTTGTTTTTTCTTATTTTCCAGCTTTGTTATGACTGATATGAAGGACCCTTTCAATATTTTTATATTTTAATACTTTCAAGGTAAAATATTCAACCCAGCATCCTTTGTACAGCCTGTCTCTGGAGATCACGCAGCACCTTTTCTCAGTGTAAATGAAGTGGAAAGCAAAGTGCGGATATATTATTGTGAGTTTAAACTGAGTCATGGGTTAACATGGCATGAGGTGGATGTGGAGGTTTGGCCAACACATTCTGTCAGTTCTGTTTGCTGGAGTAACTGAGTATATCAGAATATACCTGGGCAGTAGATATAGCTTTAGCCACCCTTTAATGAAAGCTGTAAATTACAATTCGTGTTGTTGGTGGTGTGCAGCCAAAACAATGACATTTTCCTCCACTCTTCACGTCTAAATATCTTGGCCTTTAAGCAAAGAAGCCCTTTGATTAACACATTAAAAATGTACACTACTGTTAAGCTTCAAAGCTTAGATTCTCACAGGGAATTGGGTGAGCAGTGAACATTTCCAACTTCCATGTGACAAACTTTATCTTTATAAACAAAGTTGAGATGTTCTGGCGCACAATTGATTAATCACAATCTTTTTATTGAATGTTGGTGTCCTGAATAACAGATAGTACAAATGAATAAAGAATCATTTTAGACAAGCCAATTTTTGCAGAAGAAATGAATGCAATGTTCCCCTTGCAAAATCCAAAGAATCCATTGGTTTAAATCTAACATAAGCCATGACACATCAGTGTGGTTCAACAACCTTTTATAGTGTTTGTATCTAGGCAATTGTGACAGGGAGAAATTAAACTGTTTGCCTACAACAACAACAAAAAATGAAATATCATACAGGCTTTGATTAAATTAAACTAAATTTTGTCTCTACTTCTGTTTTCATTTTGGAAATTTTAAATTTTCTTTCTTTTGTATAGTCTGCCAATTTCTTAGAGCTATAAATGCAAGAACCTTGAAATGCTGAAACCTAGCATAATGCCTTAGATCTGATTTTCTGTCTTGTATATTACTATAAAGTCGTCAGTTGTATTATATTTGTATAGTGAATTGTGTACAATACCGGATGAGTGCATCATCACTCAAACTTGTATTTGTTGCTGGAAACAGAATTAACGGCACTCTCTTTGGCATATTCTGCTCCTTATTACTGCTCATTTTCCATGTTTTATTTGTGATCAGTTGTGGGTTATATTATTTGTATAATTGTTTCTCATTTACTGTTTGTGAGGTTTGTATGAAAAAGATGATGCAATGGTAAATCTAAGCAATATGTAAAATATCTGGACTTTCTGGAGAAAGCTTACAGTGTTGCGGGCTCTGAGATGTATTTTTCCAGCTGTGTTGTTCACATTAAACATCACCTTGTTCACCTGCATTGATGTTTGTAATCTTAGTGCGAGCATTTTATGCAAAGTTAGATATACTGAGAGAAATTTAAACACATTTATGCAAGTTGTTGACTAATATTGCTTTGCTGATGCTATTTGCTATTTGATGTTAAATAATACCATTGTAAATAAAGAATTCTGTTATTGCAACATTTAAGGAGGTGTTCGGTCATTTTTGGCGGGGTCTTGGAGTAGGGGATGGGGGGTTTGCTCACATTACAATACATTTCCTCACACCTTTTCAGGAGTTTCTACAAACCAGTCAGAATTCAATATAAACAGTTATCTTAATTTCAAGTGATCAATCTCAACAAATCCATTTAGACATTACTCCTAATACATAAATGTGTGAACATTTGATTGAGTAATGCTACAGTTTGTAGAGGAATTCAATAACATTAACCAGACTAGTGAGTAGTGAAGTTTACTCTAAGTTCCTCTATGCTGAATTGCACTCAGAAAAGCCCAGTGGTCGCAGTTCATGCTCTATATGGGCAGAAGCGCACAATGGCTGCTGTGGCAAATGTGACTCTGCACTGCTTAGTTAATGGCATCGTTTGGACGTAAGGTGCAGCTGATTTATTACTAACTCAGCCTCCATGGAGATCTGGGCACTCTGGAGAACTCTGCCGTTTCATACTAACCTCAACAGTGGGTGCAAGGGGAAATTAATGCAATAAATGCATCCCTTTAATAATTATCGCAATAATTTAATGTATAAATTATTCAAAATATTTAAGCAAAAAAACTAACTAACTGTCATATAACACCTTTAATTTGTAATCGTCTTTGTACAGTGATCAATTGTGCAAAAGGTGCGTTTTCTTTATGGTAGAGTTTGCTTTTGAAATCTCTAATGTGGTATTAAGTCTGAGTTTCGGCCACCTTTTGAAGAAAAAGTCACTAAGCATGGCTGGTCAAAGGTTTTTGAGTGTGCGGTTATTACGACGCTGCTCCCGAGCGATAGTCAGCATTGTATACCTGTTCCTGTTTTCAGAGAAATTCACTCTTTATTCTCAGTGTTTTCTAGTTGTAGTCACTTTCTGGCTCTATGGATCCAGGAATTCCGTTATTAAATGTTTTTTTCATTCATTTCTTCGGAGAGATGGATTATAGCCTACTGTTTAATTTAATGAACAAAGAACACAAACTATCGAGCAACATCATTCATACAATTGTAGCTCTTTTTTTCAGTATCGAAATGCCACATAAATACTCGAATAAAATAAAGTAAAATCAAATAAAGACTTGTAACCTTATTTGCGTGTTGTCATTTGGACTTGCCCGTAGAATGCATGTTTCATTTAGTTCAGATAATTTGCTTATTTAAAAAAAAAAAAAAAAAACAGACCATGATATACGATGCCCATCACCATAGTTATGTAACAACCTGAAAATGGAAAATCTTAGTCAATATCATGCCTATGCCCTGCTCCAATACTATTTAGATAAGCATTGATGAGTGAGTTTATGCCTTGTTTATTTCATCATTTCCTCGTCTGAGACGATATTGTCTAAGTGCATTTATGCCCTTTTGTTTGTAGGGGTGGAAGTTCGTTGTGCTCTCTGACGTTTGTCTGTGTGGGAGACGAATCATTGTTTTGTTTGCAAGCGGAGCCATAAAACAAGCAATCAAAAAGAGTGGATACAATTCCAGCACGTGTCCTGTTTGTTGTATGTTTTGTATTGTATTTAAGTAATTAAAAAAGGAAGTCGTAAGGGCGTTTATTACTCTGAGTAGACAGAGTTTTTGTGTATTTCGTAGCTTTGATACATTAGTCTAATCTGATGGCAAATGATATTCAATATAACTATTCAAACATTCGCAACGTTTTAGAAAGAATTTGATAGGCAATTTGGAATTTTGTTTTGAGTTACTGTTCTCTTCCTCTACTCATTATTATTATTATTATTATTATTATTATTATTATTATTATTATTATTATTATTATGTTGAATTTTCCCATGTCATTCCACATTTGACAGGATTTAGGCATACAAATACAGAGCGATAGCTGTTCTTCGGTCGTGCCGCATCAAGCAAATTCCAAAACACTTGTAATCGATCAGAACAGATCAGCAGAAGAGACCAACTTAAGAGAAGAAGAGACTTGATCAAACTATAAAAATCATATTCGTACGCGGAAATTCGTGTAACTATCAATTATGCATTGTTTTTGTGATTAAATAATTCTGAAATCAGAGTCAGTACTGTTATCGTTTGTTTCTGGCCCATTAAATCAAGTGTAGCCTAAGCCTAAGACCCAGTTAAAATATTGTAATTTATTTATTAGTTGTTGTATAATAATTTACTATTCTTATTAAGGCAAATTTGTTGTCATTATACTGTATTTATTTGAAAATTTCCTTAAATTTACAGTGAGTCTATGCTGAACGTCATTACTTGGTATGATACGATGTCAATATTGTGCCCGATGATCACAACCGTGGTGTACAATCTTTCTTAATTCACAATGTCAAGACAATTTAAGTGGCACAAGTGTGGGTTTTAAACTTCAGCTTACATGCAACACTTGTGAACACACTTTCCCTTGCGAAATTGGACCTTTATACTAAATATATCACTTGCGTTTCAACTTGTGAGATATATAGGGTATTTCTGTTTTAATATCGGTTTGCGAATTTTGGTTTCTTCTGGATTCCTGAGGCAAATGTGTGTATATACTGAAACAGAGAAACCTTATAAATTAAGCTATATTTTAAAAGCATATTCTTAAAAGTTTCGCTTGAATTCTTGCTTGTATAGTAGACGGTCATTCAAAAAACGGCAAGAAACTATTTTCTTTCAAAGAAATGGTTGAGGGCGGGATATGCAGGGGACTGTTTATTCGTTGCAGGTTCTATGGATGGAATTTGGAATGTATATAAATAATACTATAGATATGCATGTATGCTGCGCTAATACATCACATTGGTAGCTGAAATATATCGAAATTACTTCTTGGTATTGCTGTATCTATATGGAAAGAGCAACATGATGTTAATGACAGACTAATCCTTGTGCGTTTTAGGTGTGAAACATGGACGTAAATAAGACAGCGAAGCATTAACGGAGTTGAAGTTAGTAAAAAAAAAAATAGCATGTAAACCTGCAGTCTGTCAGGGTTTATGTTGATGTTTTGGGTGATCTGATTTCTGACCAATGGCAGACGAGCAGGAGGTATGGCATCTTCTGCGGTCCTGACTCGGGGCAGTCCACTCCTCGGCACTATCCGGTGTCATTCATACATGAAGCCGCACAGACGACAAGCTTCCCAACGGCTCTTAGCGTCCGTCAGTTCAAGCAATTCAGTCCAAAGCGATTGTTTCAACAATTTCAATCTCTCGTTTCATTAAAAGTTTTTTAGGGCGTTTCCTGCCACCAATGGATTTCACAGCCTCGGTCACTTCAACAACATCTCTGTGAAGCAATTGTTTGCTGGTAAGTTCTGCATTATGATAAGAACTATAGCCTGATTTTCGCATATATTTTTAAGAAAGAGTGATCCTTTGTGTACTTATGGCTTTGTGATAATTTCCGAATTAGGGTGCTTTTTGGATTTGATATGGTTAATTCAATGAATTAATTTTCATTACGTATTACATTTTGTGTCTATCCTAGTTAATGTCTAAATGGTGCTATTTAACGCACATTGTTTAATGCTTTTTGAAAGAGTTATGATGACTTCATTATTATTGCTGACCTTTTCGCTGACCCGATGTTCTTTAATTTACGTGTCACGACCCTGATTAGGCTCAGTAGTTGATTTCCATCGATTAATATTGTTATAAAAATACAGACTCAAAGAAGCACGCCCATAAATTTACCCATTCTGAAAAAAATAACATTAAGTTTCATCAATACTTGCATTTAACTGCATTTAACTGTGAATATTAAATAGACTAAATGTCTTCTTTTAAAAATTGTCTCCATTTTTCGAATCCTTTCACAATATGAAAATATGTTTTCTTTAATTTTCCATTCCTCCCTTGACTTTATAGCTAAATCCCATTTACGAATTCCATTATACAGTATGATTTTTCTGCCAACTGTATAGTTACGCACTTTTGGAAATGTATTGGATTGAGAAATATTTTGCTGCACAGTATCATTTGGTTATGTAGCGTGTGTAACGGTGGGGAAAAGAATTGGCTTTATGATTTAATATTTTAATATCTTGATATATCATTGAAAATGCATGGTTTCCAGACTATAATGCTTTAAAAGCTGGTTTCCTGTATATATTCAACTTATATTATCTCTGCAAGTACTTAATCTATCCCCATGTTATTGATTTTTCAAATGATTTGCATTCTGATGTATAGTTATTCGTTCACTAAAACATATGTATAATGTTTGTTTCGGAGACATGCGCTGAAGTTGCACTTAGAAAATGTAGGATATGTTACTGTTCATTATCATCATCTTTTCTTCTTTTATTTTCGTGATTCTAATTATAATCGTAACAGTTCTAATATTTGAATTTTTGTTTCCTTACCAGATAGACCACCAACCAGAGCTGCCCTTTATTTATTCAGATTTTTTGCTCTACCGCCTACTGTGATGTCGTTGTCCGTGTCAAGAAATCCTACAACAAGAGATAGGAGTTACCATTTAGAACCTGTTAAAGGCACCCCTGGCAGAATAACTAGTTACTACCCCGGCGCGTTACCAAACTCACAGTTCATGGATGTATTCAGGAGCGCACAGAGCATCTTCCATCCTCTCAAGTCCCTCGGACGTTTGGTCACGGACACTCAAGCAACTATGCCCTTCAGTTTCAACGGAGTCCCGTCTTTTTTCAACCATAACAGCCACCAGACATCTGTCATTCATGAGCAAGTCTACAACGTTTCGAGCGTTCCATATCTCAACAGAATTCCGCCTACTCAACATTCCCTATACTCCAAGCACGAGGAGCTAGTCACAAGAGCTACGGGACATATAGCGGGATCCCTGTCGGAATTCAGCAGTCCAGCAAGCGATAAATCCTCATATCCATCATCTACACCCCCAAAGCACAGTTTTTTGTATTTATCGAACTCCAGTTCAGTTGTTGAGAAAACAAACACTTTTTCTTTCACCGAAGAAGATCTCTTCACAGTTCTCTATGGTTACTCTAAAAGCCAAGGGCAGAACGCTGGTCATGCAATTTCGGGCCTGGTCTTCACTGGAAACACAGGTACTGTTTATTTGTCCTATTTAGAGGATGGAAGACCTACATGGTATTCGTGTATTGGACATATTTCACTGATTCAGCAAAGTGTGGGTTTAATCCTAAATATGTTATTGACCTATGCCTACAGTGAAAAAGTAAATAATCAACACAACAGTCTACTGACTCTAATAAAATATTTATTGAAAGTTGACTTAATTTGTTTTTGTTATAGTTCCTGAAAATCACTTTCAACTTCTGGATACAGAGGCGCTCGAGCTACCTGATGGTAAGTTTGATCAGTTTCTCTTTTTCTGCATGCTTTTCATGAATAATAGCATATTGCTAACCCAGTTATTATGCAGAAACCCATGATCCATGTCTGTTCAACTCTAGGATTATCCATACGTCAAACAAAGTACGGAGAGATTCAGCACTACGGTGTTTTCGCAAACAGTTCTATTCCTAAAGGGACACGATTTGGGCCTTTCCAGGGAAAACTGGTGAATACCAGCGAGATCAAAACGTTTGATGATAATACATTGATGTGGGAGGTAAGAAATCATGAATTCTGCAAAACACCCATTGAAGGTTATTTGTTACGCTAATATATCAGCACTAGTGTTTTTGTGACAATTTGGAACAAATGTAGTTGTACTTACAATAATGTGATTAAGTTAAACATTCTTTGAATATAAACCGAATAAGTAAACAAATTTAAAGGGGACTGTACAGAGCCCTGTGAAGTGAAATTAAACCTTTCTTTTCATGTAGATTTTTGAGAATGGTCGCCTCAGTCACTTTGTGGACGGCAGGGGATCCTCTGGAAACTGGATGTCTCTGGTGAAGTGCGCCCGATTTCCAGAAGAGCAAAACCTCATAGCTGTCCAAAGCCAAAGTCAGATCTTTTACGAGACCTGTAAAGAAATCAGACCGACGCAGGAGCTTCTGGTCTGGTATGGAGACTGTTATGTACAGTTTCTTGGAATTCCACTGACGCTGAAAGAAATGATCAACGAGAGAAACACGCTGCTCCCAGCCGAAGGTCAGATTACGGTATTACACACACACACACACACACACACACACACACACACACACACACACACACACACACACACACACACACACACACACACACACACACAAAAGCTCAAAAACACACACACATTTGAGTGCACTTTTGACTTTTGATGTGTGTTCAGACATTAAAAGAGATTAGTTTAATTTCAGGAAACCAAAAATAATATATAGAAAATTGAAAAATGAATGTGTGTGCGTGTGTGTGTGAGAGAGAGAGGGGGGAGGGAGAGAGAGAGATAACGTGTATTTCTCCTTTTATTGTAGATTCGGGAGAAGGTTTCAAGTGTGATCGATGCGGGAAAGTCTTCGCTTACAAATACTACAGAGATAAACATTTGAAATACACGAGATGCGTTGATCAGGGGGACAGAAAGTTCCCTTGTCATCTCTGTAACAGGTCGTTCGAAAAGCGAGATCGACTAAGGATTCATATTCTGCATGTTCACGAGAAGCACAGGCCTCACAAGGTATGTTGTGGGTTTATTCGTTTCACCTGTTTTGAAAAGGAAACATCTTTTATCAAATGTATCCAACATATTAGATTGGTGTGTATGTGTGTGTGTGTGTGTGTGTGTGTGTGTGTGTGTGTGTGTGTGTGTGTGTGTCTGATATTAAAAATCGGATGTTTCATATACTTCTCCTCGAGTTTTCTCATGAGTAATATGCTATCTTGAAAAAAAGTGTTAAATCGTTAATTGTGCACTTTGTGGTGCTGAAAGAACAGCTCCCCTACCAAAACTTTTTATTGTGATGTTGAAACTCGGAACGATTGGCTAATGTCCCGCGCGTCATTTTCATTTTGTTTAACACAGCTACTCATCTGTTATTACAAAATGTTTGGTACATGCCTGATGACCTAATTATAAATACATCATTCCCCCTCTCTCTCGCGCGCTCTCTCTGGCTATTCGTTCTTTAATTCCGTACAACCACATACATCTGTATACAGTATTTTAATGTATACATATTTTTCTGTGTGTTTCAGTGCTCTGTATGTGGAAAAAGTTTCTCTCAGTCTTCCAGCCTGAACAAACACATGCGCGTGCACTCAGGAGAGCGGCCTTATAAGTGTGTCTACTGTAACAAGGTACGTCTACGAGGCCCACCAAGGCTCGAGTGAAAGCTTCAATTCAGGATTTTCCTAATTTCATGGCGCATTTACCACACGAGTGCTCATTATATGTCTTAGCACAGCCACACTCCAAGGAAACACTTGCATGCTAATTAATGTCAGATGCACCACCAATCTTTTGTTAACTGACATTATTCCTTACATTCACGACATCCTAACGAATGGCCAACCTACTGGACGTTTTTGTTTCCTCTCTCCCTTTCTTATTATTTGCTCAACGAATATATGGGAGTATCTATTGAAAATGTCGTAATCCTTCCTCCTCCGAACACCCCTGTAATTAGATGTTTGCTTATTCAGTAAGCCTAGTTAATTTTGTGCTTTTATTAAATACATTTCTTATCAAAACATTTTATCTATACTAACACCGTTTCATAGTTACTGTACAACATAAAAGCTCAGCGGTTAGCCCGGAATTAAACCATGAACTGCTTTTCAAGGCTTTCACCGCCTCGAGCATTCTGCGGACGCACATCAGGCAACATTCTGGGGAGAAGCCCTTCAAGTGCAAGCATTGCGGGAAAGCCTTCGCTTCTCACGCGGCCCACGATAGTCACGTGAGACGAACCCATGCCAAAGATAAACCATACTCATGTGACGTGTGTGGAAATACTTTCCAAGAAGTACAAGAACTCAAATATCATATGCAGAGTCATAAAGGTAAGGACAACACTTTTCTTTAAAACGGCAATCACAGACAATTCACCATAAATCTTTAGTTTTTTTCAGTAAAATAGATTAAACAGCAGTCAAACATTCGTTTATTGATTATTGTGGAAGTATTTGTAAATAGTGGTCCTTGGAGAAGGTTTTATTTGTATGTGCTGTTGAAATGCCCAGACAAATGTTCTAAATTACATTTTCCAATAAAAAAAAAATGAAGGATGCTGTGGTACGAAATCTATTTGTTTCTAGTACATTGCAGTAAAGAAGTCCAATCAGGAAGGTATCTTCAATGAAATGCCAGTTAGTCGCATAGCATTTCCACGACAAAACAATTTTATTTCTTTTTCCTTCAATTAGCAGAGCGACCCCTTTTAGATGCTACCATGTCATCACCAATTTCGTCAAACCACTCAGCCGGAGACCCTGACTTGTTTTCCATAAACAAGGAATGTTCTCGGACACAAAGTCAACTGGTAGAGAATTACCCATACAATGGACTTGCTGCCCTAAACACAGAGTACCGACCGTGGAATTAGCTACGAGGACAACTATGATAACACTTAAAGTCGAGTTTAAGATGCTGCTACAGACTTTAGTCCAAAGTTTAAATAACTTGATGTTCTTATTTATAATTGTTGAAACATATATTTAATATCTTTAACTTTCTGTGTAAGATAAAATGAGTTGTTGTTTTGCCACATATATTTATTTGTAATGAATATAGCCTATATATACGTGTGTATTAGATTGTGTTATGTTGTGTACATAAATATGTACGTGTGGATTTGTTTGTTTTAATTGTCCGTTTTATGCGTAGCTATGAGCTACCTCTCTTTTGTACTTGTATAAAAATCAATTTTCTTCATTGAGGTGATAATGCAATCAACCACAAAGCCTTTGTCCATAACATTCACCAGGATATGTCGATGATGAATTTTGGGCAGTATTACTTTTTTCTTAACATGCACAATGTTTTACGTCGGGGTGTTCTAATGTATATTTCATTTTCGTGCGTAAATGTAACTGTATTTAAATGTAAATGTATAATGAAAAAAGTGTTGTGCATTTTATGACCAAATATACTGCCTTACTTTCTTAATTAAACATTTCACAATCGAATCATTACTTTTACAAGTACGGTTTTGAGTTGTTAAACGAAACGGGTTATTTAAAGAAGGTTAAACGTATTATGTTGGACATAATTGCGCGGGAATAAGAATACACTGGTTATTTTGAGGAAGTTTTATTTGTCCTCACCACTGAGCAAACATTTTTAAAATGTATGAACTTTTAAGTTCACCTTTACTAATTGAATAATATATTAAAAGAGGTCCCAGACACTATGCAATTTAATACCTGTGATTGTTCATTCCATCCCAGAGGCACAGTGTATAGTACATGTGTTTATTCTGTAAGTGTTCGTGCGAACTTTCCTACAGGCTGCAAAAGCAGTCCATCTATTTGTCTGTGAAAATTGTTGTGAAGTAAATGCATAATTGATATTAATTAAATAATAAATCCAAGTGGCATGAAAACAAAGCCTTAACTCTCTTATCATGTGAACTGATACAATAATGTTGGCTGCAACTTAAATTATTTATTCAGTTGTTTGTTTGTTCCAACGTTTTCGCTAAAGACAGTTCAATTAAAGTACAGTTCAATTACTCAGTGGGTGGTCCTTGTAGAAACCATCAAAATAAAGATGGTCTAGTTCCCCCATTTATGATAATTATGCTAAAACAACGCAAGTAAGACTCGGAGCAAAGTAACAATCCAAGAAGATTCATATTTTTCACGCGGATTATATGAAGGTATATGAATTAAATTATGTAGATAAACATGTAGAGTGGAACCACTGAACACATTGTATCTGCTCGGAGGGAATTGTTGTATCATAAGTAACGCCGTTATTGAATAATTTATGTACGATTCTTTTGCAATTCATTTCTTAGATTTATTTATTTATTTATTACTTATTTATTTGAAAATGACTAATTGAGATACGAATAGTAATAGAAAGCCATGTATGTTCATGCTATAAGACGAGTTCAGCGTAATTAATACAATTAATCAAAAGAGAACAGGAGCACAGAATCTCTTCACCTAAAGGATCTTATTGGCGCATGCACTTCGGAAGTCTTCATGCCAGAGATTCTGCCCTGTTGATTATATTTTTGTCATGGGTCCTTCTTGACTATGTTATACATTTTGTATTCACTTAAAAATGTTTGCCGCGTTCCTCAGAAATTTAGAAGTATAATGGATGATGTGGCCAGGTCGTGCAGCCTACATTCATACTTTGAGACACATAGATTGCCAACTGTGGAACATTTATGATCGCATGGCAACATGTTTCAATACCTACATTTTGGATTAAAAACTGATACTCTAGCAAGGAGTCCAGCATGACAAATTAGCCTACTGATAATTTGCAACAAATGTTATCAAGCCTCTTCTTTGCTAAATCACATGTAAGCAGTATATTGGTGTATTTCAGCAGTGGCAAATGGGGCAGAAAAACCAATGCCTTCATGTGAAGTTTTGTCCACGCTGCCATAAGGATTAGCGGAGCAGAGACTCATAAAACAAGGGACAGAGACCTGCTGTCCTTTCCTTTAACTTTCATCTGTCACTCTCCCCCAAGGATTACTGTAAATGGACGGGTGACTGAGAGGGAGGGGGAGGGGCTGCTGCCAGAAAGCCCTACAGTAAAGAGCAGGCTGCAGCTCCACAGAGACTGACCCTCCACAAACCACACCATCATGGCTGCTCTGTGCTGGGGTGCTGAGGCTGCAGGATGTGGCACACACACACATGTGCACACACACCATAGGAACACATACATACAAAACACACAAAAACACACACAGGCACACCACATATGAACGCATAAATACACACAAATACACAATCACCCTTGAGGACAGACACACGCATATGTACACCTTCACTTAAACACAGAGACACACATGTGGTCCTCAAGCGGATGCCTTGCTAGAAGCATACAATGTATATTTTGTGCCACTAATCCAAGCAGAACAAATCTTGTTTCAGCAATTGGAAAGAAATGGCTAAAAAATTTAAATTTTTCAATGTTCTGGTTTTGGGCAAGATTACCCTGTCTGTGTTATCACTGTTTAGTAGTTTTCTGCTGTATTGGTAAAAAAGAGAAGGTAATTAGGGATTGATGGGATGTAATGTAAGTATCTCCAGAGCAGTTACTATGCCCTGGATGGGCAGAGACAGGTTGGGGGGTGGGGTTGAGTCAACCCTTTGCGGGGCGAAAATGAACAAACCCCACCACCAAATTAATGACAATGGACTGCAGCAATGAGGTGGTCTGAAAGCACAGAATGGAGAGCCCTGGAAACAAAGGCGGTCCCCCTGACATCTGCTGCCCTTTGATTGTGCCATCATGTTACCAAATGTCCCAAATTTGTTCTCTGGAGAGCCAGTGAGCACCAGGGCACTGGGAGTGCAGCGTTCCAACAGGGCTGAGCAAGTGCTGACAGATGACATGATTGGGCCCCCATCACTGAGCCTGGTTATGTCACCCTTTAACCCCACAATTATCACTTTTCATGGGGTATGCTACAATGCCAGCCTGGTATTAGCTGGGACTCACCCAAACAGATTCCACATAAAATACCCATGGCCCTATCTTAACATTTTGAACTGCTAAACACTGATTGGAAGACCATGGTGCATAGTTTGTTTTAAAACTTGGAAAAAATATGTGAGTGTGGTGTCTGTGACTGTATTACATTTATAGCAGTTCGAAATGTAACGGTTTAAGCCATGTCCCGTTCTACTTGTGTGAAACTGATACTTGATAGTTTAGAAATATACATGGCTGCTATCAGGGTAATGCACTCATTTTTTACTCGTGCAACATGATTGTCAACCATTAAATTAGTGCCCTCAAAGTGATACAAAGACATATAGCTACCATTTATATTCCTAAGGTGGCATTCACCTAGAGTATTATGAATGTCCATAATTCAGACAGTATTTAGTTTGAAGCAGAAAAGGCTGGCATGTCAAAATTTGTATGTGTCAGTACCAGTGTCAGTACCAGTACCAGTCTTCATTACGATTTCTAGTTCACACTTTTGAGAGTTCAGCTATTTATCTAAAAGATCTGTAATTTCCTGGCAAATGGAGTCAACAGTCATAAAAAAATCTTTTGTTTGCTGACTGATTTGATTTTAAGCATCCCTACATTAATCAGAGGCAAAGTTGCCTTACAGTGAGAGGATCCCTGCACCATGCATGAGTTATGGCCTCACAGAGATTAGTGTTTTGCATGGGGAGGCAAGTGGTTGCTTTAGAGATGTTGAGCTGATTTATATGTATGCATCCCTTTGTGCATCCTGGTGGTGCGCTGTGAGAGGGGAGAGTGTTTATGTGTCTGTAAGGGGCTCCTGCTGAGCACGTCACCCTCACTGGTTACACACAATAACGGACGACCTGTAGTCAGGGGAGGGCAGACACTGAGGAGGTCAAAGGTTGGGTTTCAGTAGACAATTTAATTATCCCCTCACACTTCAAATGGTAGAAATGTGTGATCTTAATAACTGTGGATCTAAATCAACCATCAATGGTCAGGGTCCTCCGTAATGCACAGCCCCTGAAACTCTGTGAGCAGCCCTGGAAGGGAGGAGTGGAACATATCTGTCAGGTCACAGCAAGGGTCTTAAACCTGAAAAAAGAGAAAGAGAGAGCTGCCAGGGTAAAATATGCACTCTGAAGACATTGCGGTGCTAAAAGCTAGATTTTACTATCACCCTCTGTGATTATAAGATTTAGAGTCTGACTTCAGAGCTTTGCTCTGAATTTTTATACTGCTTTTTATAGGCATTGATTTCACACTTAAACCACCTTTCCCCAGCTGTTAAGCCTTCTCCAGTGAGCTAAGGAGATCTATAAGGTATCCTTATTTTACTATTTATGCCATATTAACGATATCCAACAAAACGTAAATTTTATTTTCTGGTTGGTTTATTTGTGAGGTTATCTGAGGTCATGCTTCTGGAAGTAACAATTCATTGGGTATTAGGACCAAGTTGTATAAAATTGTAAGATTGGGTCAGTTTGATTGATCTACATTTTATGTACTGTTTATATTCATTTACAGCAACCCCTATATATTTCATTCCAGGCTTTGTGTGCAGTATAATAAGCCTTTTCCAAAAATAGCATGGATATATGTAATTATGAATTGCTTAATATGCAGATTTGGTCATTCATATTTGCAAATCTATCTTCAAAGGAATGTTTTCACTGTTTTTTCATACAAACAGTGAGCTTCTTCATCACCTATGAAAGTTTGCTGTGTCTGCTCATATTAATTATGATTTCACATTTCCTTATAGAGGAAATATGGGCCAGTGGAAGTGCTGGAGGCCAGAAACCTACAAGCACAGCTCCAGGGTTTGTAGAAAAATTATGAGGTATAAAACTGGATTCACAAGCCACATAACACACAGTCTGAAATAATTAGTGCTTGTGTATGCTGAAGAATCATTTGATCTTCTGATGATATCAGGGTCTTTTGGTTGCAGGTCTGAGAATTCAATCATTTCTCTATAATGCTTTATCGTTTTTAGGCTGAAGCACTGTAAAAAATGTATCTAAATCATCTGTATACGATAAAACACAAAATTACAGCTGGAATTGAGAGAAGCAGTTTTATTATTACATTTCATTAGACACATTTTAGTGACATTTGTTCCTGAATAAACTTCACCTGTCACATAACTAGGACACAATACATAGTATGTGATATGAGGATGTCAGTTTTTAATTCATGTATTGAAGGTTTATCAAAAATGGAGGTACAACCCTGACACCATATGTGTACAAAAATGAACTAGAAACTCAGTATTTCAGTAGACAAGGAAAACAAATTTTTTTGTGCTGTCTAATATGACAGGAACATCCTCGGTGTCCTTCATTATGGCTCTTACTACTGAGAAACAACTGCTGTTGAGTAAATGTTTCACTGGCAATGTTCTTTGAAACAGTAAGCTTTGAGACCAGCATTCCAGTAAAGAAGACCTAAAAAGAAGGTCACCATGCCTTCCAACATGCCTTGTAGAACAGTACAGATTAATTACTGCTACAGCGTGAGTCTATATGTAAATTGAGCCCTGTTTTTTCCAGTTACACATCCCTGATGTAAATATTGAGGGAACAGGAAAAAGGCATGATGGAAAAAGCAGGTCTATTAGCACAGTATCTCTCTCACATGCTCACATGCCGTGGTGTTGAGAGAAGGTAAGGAGTGAGTTGAACAGACAGGTGAACATAAAGCATCTTTAAGGGTGAAGACAAAAACATCATGACAAAGAGGTGATAAACTGTCAGACTAAGCTCATTGAGGGGCTTCATAATTTGCTATAGAGGCTTGTATAATTATACAGCTGAGCTGTTACAGAGCAGGTGTATTTCCACTGGTAATCAGAAAGTTGGCACATTTGTATTCCTAAAATGGAACAGCACAGTTATCATGTGTAACACTGTTCTGGCATAAGGAGATGTATTTGTAATATAGGATAAATTGAATGCAGAAATTGAATGTTTGTAAAATGTTACCAAAGAGATTGATAAATTTACCACTGATCTGGGAAATAAGTGGAAAATTAGTCTCATTAAACTTGTACATAACTGGTATTTTCATATGCCATAGCTGATGCGCAAGTATCATGTATACAGTATGTCTCTGAGCTGATACAGAAAAATTGAGATTTGTTTCCACCAGCAAATGATTGCACTGTGCTTGTCTCTTAAGACTTTAACAAGCCATCCCATTGCGTGACTTCAGAGACACCTGAACATAATGCTTGATAATGATGACTGTAGAGGCTAGCATGGCCCTCGGTACAGTAGTTGTGTGTCCTTTTAATATGGGAACACACTGGGGACTACATTCATGGTGTTTCTAAATGGCCATAATGAAGAGTGGCGGGTGGAGGCTCTGCTCTATGCACAGGAGGCTGTGTGAGAGAGTCGCAGGGGAGCGCAGCTCAGCTCAGTGTACCTGTAGCCTTCCCAGACCTCACCAGCGACAGGAGACACAGAGGGGCTCTCCCAGGAGACACCTCACTCTCAATGTGTTTGACCCCACAGACTCTCTCTAAGTGGCTACCTGTCAGTTCCTATTTCAGCCGTACCTCGTTGCAAACAGGAGTGCTGACCACGGGCTGATCTATTACCTGTATTGATTCCCTAATAGCTGTCAGAGCTCAGAACAAGACTATTCTAAGACCGCCTTTAGGCTCTTAGCTGAGTGGGATCATAAACTCAGCATTAAAGAGTCCTCCCTCTAAGTGATCATTGCCATTTGAAAAGTGAAAAAACCGTCATCGTTGCTTGTGTTAATTATTGATCATTATTGATAATTATTACGGGGTTCACAATTCAATAGATGCATTTTTTTCATAAAAAAGGTAATTTGCAGCCCAGGTGATCACAAACACAAAATCAGTCAAATCTGCCCATAAATGGCACTGTTTTGTTTTAGGAAAGCTTGTGACCAGGTTGATGGAAATCCGTTTGTGCTTATTTACCAGCTATTTCCACAGGGACAGTAGGATGACCTGAGTAATCCCCAGGAAAGCAAAGATAAATGCCTGGAATGCAGCTTACTGGATGAATGGCAGATCAAACACAGTAAAGCCCTTCATACTGGTGGCAGCAGTGGGGCCCAGCTGACAGCCAGCAGTGGCAGATGGCCTGGACCACTCCACTGGAGCTGGTGTGGGGTTCCACTGCAGCCCTGTCCCGGGGGGGACAGTTCAGCCACCAAAACCTGACCCCCCCTCCCCAATCCCAGGTAAGAATCTTAACTCCATACTGACAACTGAGGGAAATGAATCTAAACCACAATAATCTAAATGGATACGTCCTGAAAAATCACTTCAACATACCATTATTTAGATGTACAATAATAAAGAGAAGATTTCAATATACTGATAAATTAGTAGATATGAAGTTAATGATTCCTCCTGTTTCTGAAATACAGCCCAAAGGTAAATCAAAGAGACAAATGTAATTGCACAGAATTAATTTGATATATTATTTGACAGCAGTACATCATTCTCTTTCAACTGACATGTTAAACTATTAGACTTAGCTACATCCCAAAAGATAAAAAGCAGTTAGATAGTACAATTTTGAGACTTAAAATACTTTAAATTAATTATTTTTATTTGTCTCATTTTTAGGAAAGTTTTGTATACCCTTGGGATTCATGTTAAAGTTATGTTTACCTCCATACAACTAATGACTTAATTTTATTTATAAGAAACATTAATTAATGGCTAATGTGTATGAAGCAATATTGTAAATAAAAAACACAATCCTTTCATATTGTTATAGGTTAAAATCAAACATTGTTCCACAGAGCAGCTAATGTTTTAAAGTGTTGGAAGAGCCTTTTCCATCCACAGAAACAGTGGCCTGGCTGTGCTGTTAGTCAGTGTTTATGCGCCAGGCTTTTGTCTGGCCTCCACAGTTATTCCAGCCGCTGTGAAAGCCAGCTGTGAGGACCGTTAAGCGAGGTGTACGGTAGTGAGGTGAGAGTTAGAGACAGAATGATTTCTAGCCCTTCCCTGCAGTGATTCTCAGTGTGTGACGGGAGCTTGGAAAGGCCTTTCACTTGCCTGTTTCAGCTGGGAACCCTCTGCTTTGCACATCTCTACCACGATGGCCAATGTCCATATCAATTGCATGGACAGTTCCCTTGCAGTGTTGACCCCCATTCCCCTGTGAATGACCCACTATTCTTATGTGAATGTGGCCATCTCTGCTGCATTCTGTGCGACAGCGGGTCTGAAATGGGCTACAGTAATGCATTCTATCAGTTGGCCCACATACTGCTGGGCCAGAGTGGATAGTGGGTTGGGGGTAACAATGGGGCACAGTGCTGTGTCCCTTTGTCCCCCTTCTTTCTAGCATTGTTTTAACGTGGCAGAAATGTGCCCTAACGCTTACTGCATTCACATTTAACACCTCATTGTCACTGGTGAATGGCAAAGCAGGGAATATAGCCTGATCACTAGTATGCCATCTCTGTGCTTCACTATCTGTTGGGCCTTAGCATAATACTGTGTGATGAAGGTAAAATATAATCAGTTCTCATATACTGTTTATAATATTGTTGGTGGAATTTATGGAAATTATAGGTACTGATTGTATGTAGTGTTTGAACAAATTAGCTTGTCAGTTTATTTAAAAATGTTGCTAAAAGCTCGGCAGTCATTGAATAATGAAAAGAGAATTAACAGTGTGATTCACCTCTACTTAATTTATAAATGTCTTGTTTGCTATTCTTCTTGAATTCAGTCAAATTGGTATTATGAATTATGTCCCGTTTTATTTTGATAACTAAGTCAAATGAAATTTAATTTTATTGATTGATTTAACTGATTGGTTTTCATTGATTGATGCATTTTGAATCAGTCCAAATTTTTTCACAATCTCCCCCAAGCTTAGATGAGGACCACAGCATGCAAAACCATGTCCCAATGACATGACATTCCAGACACCTAAATAACTATGTCAGTATGATCCCATCTAATCCCTTCTGTTTTACATTTAAAACCAACACTTAGTCTCTCCCTGCGGTCAGAGGCAAAAGAGCTGCGCTACCTCTCCCATACCCAAACCCTGGCAAACAAGCTTTTGTTTGCTTTATGCAGCAGTTTTTAATATTGGACTGTGTTCTGAGGGGCTGGACTGGATTAGCTAATAAGCACTCAGGTTTTTCCTCCCGCAGCACCATTACCAGTGTGAGCGGAGGACTAATAATCAATTCCCTGATGGCCGATCCTCAGATGAGTCCATGAGCCCAGGTACAGCATTGCCCAGCTAGCCCTCCCTCATGGCTGGCCTGGGCAGCCACTCCTCCCTGCCCTGTTGATGGATGTAAAAGGGGGCTGGTCAGCAGAATGCCCATCAATAGCTGTCGCTCACATTTAACAAAGCTTACGGTGCTGTGACGGGGAGGGGATGGGGGAGAGAGAGGGGGGGCAGCGAGTTTATCTGTTAGTTAGCCCCCTCCCCCTCCTCCTACTTTTGCCACGTCGGCTCTCCTAATCAGACCCTGGGCTCATTGTGTGTTAGGAGGCCGGGGAACTGGGGCCTGTTCTCGTCCACAGGTAATTATGACAACGGGGATGGGAGTATGGTAATGACCCTGGATGGCGGCCCCCAGGGGGGCAGTGGTGGGGGTTGGGCTTGGGTGTGCAGGCCTTCGTGCCAGGGAGAGCATCCTGCCTGAGTTTGTAAAGCTGCTTAATGACTGCCATCAATGAACTGACGGCACACTCCCTTGCCCGGTGCATAAGGTCACTCCATAACCCCTTCTGTTATCCGCAGGACAATTGGCAGTGACCCCCACAAACTCTCCAAGGTATTTCTGGGTGAGGAAAATAATGACTTTG
Organism: Albula goreensis; assembly: GCA_022829145.1. Classification (NCBI taxonomy): domain Eukaryota; kingdom Metazoa; phylum Chordata; class Actinopteri; order Albuliformes; family Albulidae; genus Albula; species Albula goreensis. Next base: position 16,730,333 of record CM040756.1, read on the forward strand.
GAAGCCACAAGGTGTATTCTGTCTGAGCAGTTCTGAGAAATGTTGAAACACTTTTTGGCCCTTTGGAAATTTTTTTTTCTGCTTGTTCTCTTTGTTTTAGATTGTAAAAAGCATGTCAGTGGATAGAAAACTTCATATGAAAAAACCACATGAACAAACAGCTCATGAGCTCATCTCACTCATTAATAATTAGAAACATGGTGAAAAAAAGCTTAGTGAGGTATTTGTTTGAGTTGGAGGCTGACTGTTGAGAAGACACAGAATAACCTGTACATCTCTAGCAGTGGGGAGATGAAACATTGATGGACACCTGACAACGCAAATTGCGCTAGCTGATGGAAACGGTGGCTTAGTCTCTCTTTTTCTTGAGCTTTTATGGGATTTCACTGGGTAACTGAAGGACAAGAGTTCCAACCATGCTGAAACATTTATGAAGTCTTATGACCCTTTCTCAACTAATGTACCCTAACAGTCTTTATTGCTTCTCTAGCCTAGCTGTCCCTCTGCTTCCCGGCATCTAACTCCTTAACACCCCACTTCTAGTGCTTTTATGGTCTTTTCTGCATTTTTAAACATTGGGTTTAAATGCTACAGTTGAAACTTATGTGAATATGCTTTACATCACAGATGCAAACATGTTCCTTTACCTAAACCAGAGAGTCAGTTGAAAATGTAATATAATATTGTGTTCCTTTCTCATTCCATTCTGTTTTAAGAAATGATTTCCAGGTACTATGACATGAATAAAACAAAGGAAAATAAGCCAAAGATTACAAAGTATTTCAGTTGTTTGTTTTGGGCATTTATTAGCCACTGTTAACTTAAGCTAAACATCCTCAATTATTTGCAAGCACATCGATGGGCTCTGAAACCCAATTCCAAACTGGGCATTGATTAACGTTTTTCCGCTTCAAAAAGGGCCCATGGATGTTTAAAGTTTGACAGTTGATATCAACATCTCACCGACATTTGAATGCAGGGCCAAGTGGAGGTGCTGCAGGACGGGGTTCCCTCGTATTGGATTGCTTGACCTCAAATTGTCATTGCATTGTTGGAGAAGCGAGTGGACTGTAAGGAGCCTCCATTAATGTCAGAGAATGAATGTTAAAGTGTGCCCCACTGGGCCAGCCCCATAGGAGCATGTTTTACAGTTCCCCTGGCTTGTCTCCTGTTTACATTCAGTTGTTAAAAATGCCATATGCTAAATGGGTTTGTGTTACAGGTCAAATTTCCCAACATTCAGCCAGTGCTCTGCACTTAGGTCTCAGTCCAGAGACCAGGGGTCAGTGGAAGACTTAGAATCTGTTAAATCTGTTTTCTCTTTCCACCAGATATTGCTGCTAATTTCATTCTGTTAAGTACCATTGTGCATTGTGTATCAATGTGTCTATACCTTTTTTGCCAAAAAATATATTATTTTTATTTTAAAAAAATATATATATATATGATGTTAAATGACACGGTGATTCATTTAAACAGTGGAAAATGTATAATAATAAAGAACAAATATTGTATCTGCATGCTCCTTGGAATGTTACGGTTGCCTTCATGTACAGTAATGACAGAGGATAATATTTCAATATTTCAAGAATAACACTGCAAACATTATGTCGAAAGATTCAAATATTAGTAAAGATACGTTTTAAGAATTGATTATAATCAATGAAAAGATCAGCCATAACAGTACAGAATATATAGTGAGACAATAGACATGATAATTGGTAATTATGGTATTGATCAAAACCACAGCACTCAGAGGCTGATGGGAGCGGGAATAAGCAGCAGTCTAGACCTTGGAGAAAAATGACTGTTTTGCGTTAGTTTTAAAACACAGAGCTAAGCATGAATTTTCTGGGAGTGCGGGTACTGTGTGACAAGTGCAGGAGCAGAGGAGTGCTTTCGACTTGAATAGCAGATCAATGCCCCTGAAATGGAGAATGCTCTTCATTCACGGCAGTCGGGGCTAATGGTACAGGACATCATTTTAAAGCCCAGCTTCCCATAAGAACCAGTCCAGGTCAAATTTTCAACACAGTCAAAACAAACTGATAGAAGGGGAAGCGGAGGTCAATACACACAACCCTAAATGGAGGTGCATTGGGTTTCCCTTACAGTGTGCTGTTCATTAGGTTCATGTCAAATAAAAGAATGCTGTTCAGCCCGGGCCGGACACTGTGTGATTGGGATAATGTGATACTTGTCTTCCTGGCAAAAAACCTTTTATTACATAAAGACAAAGAAAGCTATCCCTGCAAAGTCCCCATTGTGGGCTCAATACTGTACAGTATGCAAGCATAACATCTGTGGCATTGCCTCTCATGACACACATCCCATTTGATAGATTTCAGAAATACATACTTTTGATGGTCTGCAGTTAAATTACATTGTACAGATTATTAATAGCATGTTTTACCACCAAAGATTCATGTTAATTTCCATATAAAAGTCACCTGGGTTTTTAAAACATTGTGGCTGTCATATGAAACAGCTGAAACAGCCTTTTAAAAGAATCTGTGTGCTGTTTCTTTGTAAAATAATATCTCAGAAACAGAGCTGAATGGTGTTGAATTGTTGCCCCTTGAAGGGCCTGTGTGGACTCCAGGGATTAGTCCTCAGGCAGGGTCTCAGAGGAGCGTGAGAATGATTCTGTCACCTTCCATTATAACAATACCATTTCCCACGCTGCCTTCATCTGCAAATTCTACAATCACAGTGTTTTTTTTAGTTATGTTATATTGTTCAGCAAATTCTGTATTCGTGGGCTTATGGACCCGCTCAGGGGACTTTGGTCTTGGTATGGCCATGCAATACCAAAATCACAGTTGTCATGCATTAATAATTATCACAGAAGAGCCATGCCTTAGACCTGTGCTGAAGTGCTCTATATGTAATTGTACCTTACTGCAATACACTGAAGAAAAAATATAAACACTTCTGATATGCATAATACCACAGATAATGTATATAACACATATTTTCAAGACATTGAAGACAGGCTAAGAATTTTTTATTCTTCAACCAGGAAATCCTTATTGACATTGACATGTTTTGTTCAATAGGTGCTTAATATATATACATAATTAAAAAGACAAGATATGTAAATAGGTAATAAAACAAAACAAAACGTTCATATCCTTTGGATATGATGACTACACTCTACCGGCCAAGTCCACAAAAGTCAATGCAAGCACATAAATTAATTATTAAGAGCAATTAAAGATAGAAATATTACTTTCCCCAAAGTGTGAATATACTGTATGTTAATTTTCTAAGAAAGAGCATGATTAGTTTTGCTAATCATTGTGCTGCTTCGAATCACTCTCTTACACCATGTTGGCAGCATTTTTTGTCCTTGCAATGTTCTGCATCAATGCTCTATTGATTGGAATTAGTAAGTTAATAAGGTTTAGGCTAATTCATCAGCGGGCTAGGGACTGGAACTGCACCGCAAGGCTTAATCAAGTCATCAAAGCTCTCAAAGCATGAAGAAAGTAATTAAAGAAAAAGGCTGCATGTTAGATAGTTACAGGAGTCTAGGCCAGGCCGCGACGAAGATAGAGAACTTCCATTTTCTCTCCCCTTCTCTCTCTGCACATAAACCAGTGGGCAAGGCCAGGGAACAGCACCCAAACAGAAGCTGATGGATGGGCCTGCAGGAAGCTTGCATCTGTTAACAATTTATTTTAAAGCCTTTCATCAACTCTAAAAATTTGTTTGTTTTCCTTGCTTGGCATTCAGCCATACTGGACACTGATAGTCATTGCTTCATAACAGGAGTGAGTTTGGATCTGTGAGTGCACACTTTCAGTGAGTTCGCACATATATTGTCAACGTAATTTACACACACACACACACACACACACACACACACACACACACACACACACACACACACACACACACACACACACACACACACACACACACACACACACACACACACACACACTAGATAGCTTTAAGCCTACCGCTGCTTTTGTGTGAGGTGTTGTGTTATATATGCCTAACTTTGACTGTTAACCTACAAAGAATTGTCAGTCTCATCATCTGGACCATGTTGACAACATTTAGTTTGAACTATTCCTTGCGTAGTACTACAATAGTGCTGGATGGAACACTATTGGAAGGGAGATCTGTCATGACAAAATTATGCAATAAATAGAATTTTGAATGGAGTTTTTCAGAGCTTGAGAAGATGCAAGCTCTATGTACACAGCAAAACAGGAGCTTACTCTCAAACCCTAATGGTCAGGGGCATAAGGGTTAATCAATGCAGGCCGCACGCTTGAACGCAATATATCAGGCAGGTAATAATCAGTGATGCGAATGCAGGGCTTTCGGCAGACAATACATTCACCCACAGTTAAAAGCTGATGTCCCCAGCCCAATGACAGATACAGCTGGGAAATCACCAATAATTACCCCAATCATCTTCCTCAATATTTCACCACTGCAATAGAACCACTATTGAGAGTTTTGCTCCAGCGAGAAAGATGACCTCATTTGGACTCATCGCTGATGGTTCACGCTGTGTGGATTTACAGTCGTCCCCCAAGAGTAATGACTGTCCACACCACACTATAACTTCTGTTTCACCAGTGAGGAAGGAGACCAAACTTTTTACCAGAAGAGCTCAGGCTCTTCTAGTGTTGTGGCATAAGTATGTAAATGCCCTCTGCTGAAACAGATGTGTTGAAATCCGTTGGGTTAAGATGATGTCTTGGTTGTTCGGTGAATATTTTCACTAATGATATGCGAGATCAGTGTATTGTTTATATATGGTTTACATTAATACAGTGCTACAGTAGATACAAGTATATGCAAAAACAGTTATGCACAATATTGCAGAAACTAGGTTCATACGTAACCCTTTGTATTCTGTGAATCATCAATAATGTCTATGTAACCACTATGATAACACAGTACAGAAACCATGTTTTATCTGTTTTAAAACTAACACAACTATGGGTTAGAGTTGTTCACTAGGGTCCCAGTGTAACCGAATGTGAGTTTTAAGGCTTGCAGGAGTAATTACATTATTTTTCCTCTCAGATTTCATACAATAAGTGTATTAATGAGGTCCCAGGATAAACCAAATAAGACACAGCAACACTGAATGCTTTTGGAAACCCTATTAAGGTGCACCCATCAGCTGGCCATGGCCAGAGGTACCCTCCTGCGTTTCGTATTCCTTCTCTGGGGTCAACATTCTGAATCAGTGATGTGAATGTTGAACTCGCTCAGGTGATATACCCCTGTGGCCTATTATCTGCTCACTCATCCATTAAACGACATTGTACAATCTGCACAAAACAGACCTAATGAAGGCCCACTTTCACCCGAGTGACTTGCGTGCAGGTAATTGCGACTGTTGTTTTCCTGGCCACGTCCTTTCGATAGAGGAATGGCACACTGACGAAGACCTCTTATTCCACCGCCGCTAGTTAGCGTGACCCTTCACTCTGTGATGTGGTGGTGCCTGACAGAGGGAATTACCATCACTGGCGTTCACCGAGCGTGGAGGAGTCATTCTCTGGAATACAACCTCTTTGCCATTGTCATGCTGGAGCACTATTAGGGTGCCTCCTGTCTCTGGTAACTGTATGTACAGTGGGCAGGTCATTACTGTCCTTGAGAGGGGGCAGGCTGGGGTGTGTGTAAGCTTCTGTTTCTCGACCCACTTTTCAATTCTGTGCCTGTCCCATGACGCTTTGGCCATCCCTTAGTGTATACGACCACATATTGATCTGCTCAAGGTTCAATCTAAACTTTGGCCCTCCCACTAATCACACACTGAAACCCCAGAATTCAATGCTCACTCCCCCTGGGACAAAACCAGAAGCTTCTTTCAGTACCAGTGTTAAGATCTGTGATGAACACATATGTAAAAAAGGGAGAGAATGTGAGGGAATGTTATTTGTGAGTATGTCTTCATTACAGGCCTGGGCTGCAGCACTAGGTTTAAGGAACACTACATGCACATAAACCCAAGTGTTAGTCTCTCAGCTCATAGACCTGCTGGCCTATCTGAGGGCTGGATTACCGAACCAATTGTGAAAAACCATGAGGTATTTATTCAAGTAGGTTGACCATCGCTTTTGACCAGTTGTATTAAAAAAGTGCTATAGAAACCTGTTGATGTATTTTGCTGTAGCTTGTGATATGAGTATGCAGTATGTGTTGTGTAAACGCAGGTGGGAGAGAGACTGACCCTGTGTATTCATCTCTGTCCTCACAACTCAAAGCAAGTGCATAGCCTATACTTTTGTATGCATCAGCGGATCTCATTGTAGATGAGTATGCGTTTTGATTTGCAAAACAGATTTTTGATGAAGAAATGTTCATCTGGTGTATGTCAGTGACTCTCAAGATTTTCTCTTTCAAATGCAACATTTTGTATATTTTTAACAGTGTGCTGCTTTTGAAGGTTGGTGAATTATTTCGTTCGCCTCCTGGCATATAACCAGGATGATCACAGAATTCAAGTTGCACTGAAGTACATTTAACTAACCTGCTTCATTGGAGTGCTAAACACTTTGAAGCAAAAACAACAACTATCTCTGCTTTATACATGCATTCATTTACCCACAAAAGTCCACTGTATTCTCTTTGCTTTTGCATTCCATTTCTCATTAAACACATGGTACCCACATCAAAGGATATAAATCTAAATTGATCACATACATAATAAGTAGTGAATACAATGTATCACTCAGCTCATGTCTTTACATCAGTAACACAGCACGATCGGTGAAATAACACAGCAAAGGTCCTTGGCAAGTGTGTATCTGGAGAAGGAAACAGTTGTTTTTCCATGCAGTGAAGTTGTACCAGGGTTGTACTTTCCGTGTATTGCTCTCTCCAGTGTACAGCAGGGGAGTGTAATTACAAGGTGTATGAGGCGCATGAAAGCAATAGGTCTCGGAGGAGCAGGAGAGGAGGAGAGCTCACTGACTGCCAGCCTTAAAGGAAAGGCACAATGGAGCTGCCAGGCCTCTATCAGCAGGCAGCAGGCAGCAGGACACTCTGACAGCCCTCCAGCCCCACTCTGTACGACCCACATCCTGTGTCCATCCGTGACGTGTCATACAGCTGCTCGCCCTTCTCTGAGTGTGTACTTAATATGCTTCAGAAATGGCAGCTCTGGGTAAGCCTGAGTCAGGCCGATGCCTCTGTAGGTGTGTGAGCTGTGGGACTGCACAGGTGGTCACATTGCAGTGCCACTGACATGGAAGTGAAGGGATGACCAAATCTGTTTCAGCATTTCAGGTCTCAACTTATTTTATTGCTTAATACAGCAACCTAAAACTCAAACTCATACCACACGTCAATTCAATTTCAGCACACCTGTGTTCAAATTTTAAGGAATGTAATGGTGTTTTGTGCTCAAACTGGGATATTGCAGGGAATGTGGATTTTCACAGTATATCTGATCACATCTTCAATGACATCTTAAATATATCTGATAACATCTTCTATACTTCCTGAAGATGGACAACTGTTAAAGAGCAGATTCCAGCCCAGGTGTGGCAAGTGTCACCTAAGCCTGAGGATCACCAGACCCAGAGTATCAGTGTGCATTCAAAGGGTTGTACAAAAGTTTTCCATTGTGCACACACTTTTGCACTCCTCCGCAAGTCACTGTCAGGCCGCTAATTATGGCTCTTTCACCCTTTGTTGTGGAGCACACTTCTGAGTGCGGCTTTGAAAGGGGGGAGGTCCCCGAGTGTGTGGAGGCAGAATGTTTTCTGAGGGTGATGAGCACCAGGCACGTGTGCCGCACAATAGAACCCCCCCGATTAAGAGGCATACAAAGAGACAGGGTGCAGTAATTACAGTGCAAATACCCAGGGCACTGAGGAGGGCCGGCACTGCTCTGTTTGCAGCTGTGCTTGGAGCACCCTTGTTTACTGTAAGTGGAGGAGGTACGGGGGCCAGCGACACGTGTCTAGCTGCAATGCCCCTCCATATGTCTCCCCTCCTCCTTCACAAACGCTGACCTGAAGGTTTGAGGGGGATTAACAATTTCCAATGAAAAACTGCCATTGGGCAATGTAGACATACAGTAATACAACTGCATAAAATGGAAATTATTTAGAATGTACTGAATTTCCATTAAAAGAATGACTCAGTAAGAGTCCTTGATTTAGGGAGTGGAGGATCAGGCATAACTCCAGGGCTAATGTCTAAGTCTAAGTCTATTAAAAGTTAAAGAGTTAAAGACTCTTTAAAGCAATCAGGCAGAATTAGCGAACTCCACAGAGGGAGAGCTGTGCATATGCGCCCTCATCAGAGTTGAGGTAGTCTGGAAAGGGGTTCATTTTACAGTCTGAATGGATAATTAAAAAGCACACAGAAAAGGGTCAGTGTTGATTTATCTCTAACCATGTTATAGTCCAGTAGATCCTTACTGGACTAATATAAGCATTGCTAGTGTTGAATTAACACTGACCATCTTAAAGTGAAGGACCAGGGAGGCATACATATTAAAAGTCCCCCTAGCTTATTTCATTCCCTGGTTTACTTGAAAAAATCAAGTCCATAACATATATACAACCTAAATACCTATATTACAATTTGTGGGAAATGGTTTTAAGAAGAATAAAGAAAATGAATTTGGCAGCTAAAATCCTAATACTTTCAATAAAATGTTGGACCAGGATTATTGTACCACTCCATTTCCAAACTACAGAATGTGACAAATCAGCTGAAAAATATCAAAATGAGTCAAGTAGACCTTTAAGGTCATTTTCAGGAGAATGAAGAGGCTGGTGTCCACAGGTGAAACTGTCACACAGTTTTTATTTCCCCCTACCATACATATCTTGTGTTACTGCAGAAGGTGGCCTTGGCTTGCAAACATATGATAACTTGCCTCTGATTACCTTTGACTTCACCAGCTTGCCTGTAGTTCCATGTTAAAACAGGGCAATGATCACCAGCTTCATTGAGATTCTGGTGGGATTCACTGTAAAGGCAGTCTCTATGCAGCCTTCAGAAGCTCTTGGTCTCATTCAAAGTGTGTTCATCTAAGTGTGTCAGGAGCCGCTGTCAGAGGGATGTATAATTCATAGTGTGCACACTGACCATGACATCACCCTTAAGGCCCCGCCTTTGTCATAAACTAGCACATCAGCTAGAGCGCAGTCACAAATAAACAGATAATTATGCTTCACGAAGTAATGCGTGTGTTCACTCAATTTATACAGCTATACCTGAACAAATGAAATGTATTTCATCTGTTTGGCCAAAAGCTATGTTTTAATGTCCATGTCTCTGAAAGAGGAAATACTTCTAGCCACATCAGGTCAGTTAAAGGATACGACCAGTTGAGAAGCCATTCATGTTTAATTTGGTTAATCTGAAGCACCACTTTTAAAGACCACCCTGAGTAGGGTCCTCTGTTCCTCCCCTCTATGTGCCATAATTTAGGTAAGGTGTGGTCAGCCCTCTGCTGAGATGTTTTTTTCCACAGTGCAGGGGGCAGTGAGACGGAGCGAGGTACCTCAGCCTGATCAATTATTCATTGAGTCGCTGGGTCCAGTGAGGGGCTCTGTGGGGAGTGACTCCACTCACAGCTCAATATCAGGACGCTACACTGGGCCGCAGACATTACCAGAGTTAATAAAGCTCATTATCTCTACAGATGCTCCCTGGACCACTTTCAGTCCCTTTACATTCCATGTAATGCACACACACAACACACACACACACTGTTTCACTTATACCCTTTACACATTCTCGCAGTAAAAACTTTCACGTGCAAAAGTTTTGTAAGTGCGGCCTCAACCGGTCAGTACAGCACAGCACCATTCTGTGGAAAGTAAAATGGCTGTCGCTCTCTAATAGCTAAAATGTGCTGGAGGACATGTGGCTCTGATCTGACTCCCAGTGTATCATTAACAAAATTATTTTTTGAAAGAATATTCCATAATGTGATTTTTTCATGAGAAAAGACCAATTTAATCTTTAAAAGTTTTTTAATCTATGTTAAACTACACCACTGTGCTAGGAATATTATTTGTGATTTGAGGGTGTGTCAAAGTTTGTGTACAGGTTTCCCACTGGGACCTTTTAATCTGTGCCAAGCCATTTAAACCTGTGGTTCCTAATAGTTAACATGCAAAGGAAGTCACTCCTTCTTTAACAGCCAGGTTGAATTGGTTCAAACGATCAGAGTCTTAATACAACAAACTCAACCGTTCTTCCTCTGGGAGGATAAAATGTGACAATCCCACCTGATGTCAATCTCTTTGGCTTCAGGGCACTGCTAAAACAACTGGGCATACTTAACATGGCAGTCTAAGCTCCTTGAGAGCAATTATGCCTTTCATATGAGGTAATTGCATTCAATGAATATGAAATGTTTGGCAGTTTCTTTAAAACTGAAAAGATCTTTGTGTTTTCCTTGACTGGAACAAAGCCCAGAGGTGTTGGCCCATTTCCATCTATTTGAGAGCAGAGGGAAGAGCTCTGAATTGGCCTGTGTTTACAGTAAACTGGTGTTACCTGGGTGAGTGCTGTAGGTGCTAAAATTCCCCAGCTCAACACTAATGCAATTTTCAGTTACATATAAACTGCTGTCAAGTACAACTTCAGTGACTTACATTGCTTTAATATGTTTTAGTTGTGACAAGATGGAACAATACACAATAAAATCAATACAATTTGATGAGAAAAATAAATTATTTTTAAATTCCTCAGAATACAGGAGACATTGTACAATGAAGCAGGTTTATGATAATAATAAAGCATCATGACAGAGTACAGAGCAGACTCTGAAACAGTGTAAACCTGTGGTGTTGCTGTATAAGTGTCTCAGGCCAAAGTTACATTTGTAAATGGAGGGTTGGCTGTTCTATTAGATGAATGCCACAATCCCATAGAAGCCTTAAAGCAATGTAGCCCTTTAGCATGGCCACCTTTTTCCACTCTGGCCTAATATTCTTCAGCAAAATTAACTGTTCAGATGGAGCTAACACCAGAACCATTTCCAGCACACATTTCCTGATTCTATAGCAATCTGTGTTGGAACACAGTACCAACGAGTCATTCGAATATGGAAACTAATGACTGAGTCGAATAATCAAACTTTGGGTAAAAAAAACCCTTAAACTGTAGTTACAACTTCTCAGCAGGATTTGTTTTGTCTGAATTGGGTCTTAGTTAATGTTTGCTGTGTGTGATCCATGTTACCAAATGGGGGCATATGGAGGGTTGTTATACATTTTCTTTATTCAAACACATATATAGAGAGGTCCCAGTGATTGATTGTAAAGGAGCGCCACATATCCTATTGTCACAGAGGCCCACTCGATGTGTAGCTTAGCATTACCATTACACCTTTGTCCTACAACCCTGCCTTTTACATTCACACAGGAGCAATCCACGGTGATTGCCTCCTGCACCCAGCACCGAGCACCCAGCCAGGGCTTAGAAGCCACAGCTTGATGGTGGGGGGAGAGGAAGGGGGGGTCTTTATAGAAGAGGTCAGCCACTTTCACACTCAATTTTTAAATTATCGTACATCTGCCCTGTATACTAAGCTGCTGTTAATCACAAGTAAGAAACGTCTTATTTCTTGAAGCCAACATTTCCCCACAGTGATACCATTTGTAAATGATATCTGTCCTTCTCTGTGACACACACACACACACACACACACACACACACACACACACACACACACACACACACACACACACACACATGCACTTATACATATGCACACAAAGGTTTTAAAAATAATACAGATGACCGCCACAGTCTGGGGGGTACCCTCATGTAAAGCCACAATACAACACTACAGAGAGCTGTACTCCAATTTGTTTATTCATGTAAAAGAGCTGTTGTAAAACCATTTTGCTAATGAAGCTGAGCACCACACGGCAGTTTGCATTCCTCTTCTCTTTCAATCACATGAGGACACAACCTTCTGGCCTGTTTCCGAGACAAAATGGCCATGTCTCAGCTGAAAACTCAATTGCAAATCCTCCCCCAATGAGCAGTTCACATGCTCCATCATGGTTCCGGAACACATGCCTATGTTCCGGAACAAATATATTTAACATGTCTGATCTTCTTCCATAGTTAAATGATCAGGCACTTCTTGTGAAGGTCCAGACGATGTTTCATTACAAATTCCTGAAATGTCAATACTGGTTTGATGGTTGACAGGAAGAGAGTCTGCTCAAACGTAGCGCTGCTGTTTCTTTGAAGGCCTTAGAGGCTGCTCAAGGCTGCAGCGTTCCCAGGCCAGACTGGGCCTGCAGTACTACACTCACAGTTAACCTCTCATGATCCCAGTGACACATACACATTCTTCAGCAGCTGCAGAGCTGCCTGCCTGACACAGCTCTGCACAGAGTGGGGACATTTCAGGTAACCCATAATCATCACAGCACATTAATGTGAGAATGATACATACCTTTTGATGTGAACTACTTTCCCATGTTTACATTCCAAAGTGTATAAATTAGAAATTAGCTCCGTGTTATTAGACAGAGTTCTGAGAGGATCAGTAGACTTTGTGCATTGTGCATTGTGAATTACTTTAGCCTGGTTTACTTTTATTTGAATGCTTCAGGTCAATCATCAAATGTTCAGTGGTCTTCCACATTTCCACAGTGAATCTCAACGCTCCCAGTCTGATAAAAGGCAAGATCTCTTCTGAGGGTCAGGAAGTCTTGGAAAAAATAATATTGCATTCAGAGTGTGGTGTTAGTCCATTAATACATTCAGTCCAATCAACCTTAGCGTGGCAAAATCCAGAATAATAACAGGTATAATAAGAGGTATATTTCAAGCTCAGGTTTGATGTTAACATATGTTTTTCATGTTTCTACATTCACTGAACAGTTTACATGACATTACTTGGAAGTTAAACTTTCACTGGAATTCTTGTCACCTTCTGATGACAGTAACTTATATATGCATTTTATTTAAATGCTGATTAATTATAATGTTATAGTTGAAATGTGAATTGATCGGAAATAACATTAGTCTATTTTATAGCACCATCTAGTGGTGTACATAATATCTCCAGCAATGAAAATGGTAAACCTTGCAGTTGGGATAAATACCGCGACGGTACTGAAAATTAAATAGAGGTTCAGACCTACAGATGCCATTGTTATGTGCAGTTCGATAGCGCTATATAAATATACACCAAACCTGATATAGTCGAATTGCTTGTGTCCCTCAGGACCCTGTGATAATTCTCAAGAGGTCTGATCACTTTCAATATTTGTATGGATTGAAAGATTATATTGCCCTCTGCTGGTGCTATTATACCAGCACAAGAAGCAACTCAGTTCACGACTCTAGAACTAGACAAGGGGATTGCCCTGGATCAACGTACAAATAAACTATTCAAGACAGAAATTTGCTTTAGATAATGGCAACAAAATCTGGGTCAACTGTGATGAAGTTAGGACATTACCAATAGAAATGAATTGAATTAAAATGAATGTTCAGTAGACTATCCATTCCTCCAGGAATGTGGCCACGGTAGCCTGCAGCACTGCTGTGACCTCTGGATCCCCTGGAGAAGAAAGGTCCAATCAAAGCCATATGACAGCAACAGCGAACCCAGCAACTGTATGGGCAGAAGGGTAGAGGAGAGGGAAATCATTCTTCTTTAAAACTTTAGGATAACATACACTTCAGCGGCAACTATATATCATTGGAAGGTTTTTATACTGTGGGAGAAGGTTGACTTTTCTGGGAAAAATCAATTTAGCAATAAGTTCAAAATCTAAATCTTCTACTTCCTGGTATGATATTAAAAAAGCAAAAGTCAAATATCCAGTATAATATTTGAGTGAAGCTATTACATGCACATGTCACTATTAGTGACATCCATCACATTTTACAGAAATTGGAATTATTCAGAAAAAAAGCAATTCTCCAGTCCCTGAGTGACCTTCAGAGCAAATACATTGAACTTTACAATTCTGCCACTAGATGGTACTGCACCATTTCTTTCTTACAGTCCAGTTTTCTTATTATTGAGTGAGCATTATTTCATGTTGAATCCTGCAGACAATATTCTTCCCCTGGTCAAGAGCACTGAAGGGTACATATATCTCTATCTCAGGATATATCTCCAAATCCTATTAATATATCTGCTATTCAAGAAATATGAATAAAATAAAAATGAATACCTGAGCTTGCTGTCCATCACTTTAACAAAAAAATGACAGTACAGTCATTTCTAAAACTTAAAGACATTGCATTCAGATATTCTTTGCAAAAGACAATTGGAGAAAACAGAATGGATTTATATTGCAACCAGGCTGTTCTCTGTGTATAAATTCAGATTTAGGTACACATGATTTGGATAGCCATGGTCCATCAAAGCAAAATGATTATTTTACAATGCGCATTATTCATTTATAGTTTAAATAACTGCCAGAATTTGCCAGACCATTGAGAAAGATTCCCATCACATTCTGTTTTAATTGTGAGATAATGTATGGTGCAAATCTTCCCCAGACAGTTATTGAATATTGTGTTGTTCCAAGATCTGAAAAGGCACGGGGAAGCATATCAAATATCCATAATGCTCAAGGGGACTGAGTAAATTAATAAAAGCAAATACCAAACATTAAATCTTTGCATTAATATTCTATAACCCCAAAAAATAGCAGAGCAGAGGTCCTAGCTCTGAGTTGCTCTGCAAGGGATGATATGATTACATTGCATTGCAATCTTCATGACCTTTGGGTCACTGGCACAGAGAGGCATACATATACACATGCATGTAAAGCTTGAGTAATTGTTCCCGAACTTTGCGATGGCACAGAATGTGATTGAGCAGAACAGAGAAGGCACAGATAGACGTGGAGATGGGTGAGCAGCAGGCCTAAGTAATACTGATGTTATCTGTCTTTCCAGCCCATATCACAGGAACAGTGACAGTGTGAGCACTCTGCAGTGCTCACAGAAACAATACAACTCTAATGCAATTATGCAATTGGTTGTGTACCTGTATGGAACATATGTGGAATGCTGATAGCATGCCAAAAAGATAACGATCATATATTTTCATTAGCCTCAAGCTGATCTTCTCTGATGAAAGCTTGAAAATACAGACTTTGAATCACAGGGGTGAATAACAGCAATACAACAATGACAACAGTTACATTCCAAATTTGAAGACAATTCTATGGAAATAATTTTTACAAAATATAATACAGCAACTGAAAACACATTAAAATGCTGTTTTCCTGCTCCATATCCTAAAGGGCTGCAAGGATGAAAGGGCATATCCATGTATCTGCTCACATGAGACTTTTATTACTACAGTAGATGTTATCAACCTCTTCTGCAACCAGAGCTGCACTGTTTGTCCTCTGTAGTGTGGTGTTACTCCTACAGAGAGATAGAGCAGGTTCAGCAGTTTTTTGTCCTGGGCGGACTGGCCCCTTGCCCTTTCCCTTCAGCTGCAGAGTGATGCTGGTGAATGGCAGGCACTGCAGGGTCAGAGAAGACTGATCACACATTCAGAGCAGGAGTTTCTGAAGCACCTTCAGCAGGTGAATGACATCCGCATGATTGTGCTTGCCTTCTGCCACAGCCATCAGCTCCTGCGGCAAGGCCGTAATTACGTTCAGCCACATCCATTATGACAGGACTGCACAGCCCCAGCCCCACTGTAAGCTGCTGAATGTGGTTTCTCTTGAATCAACTGCAGGCTGTGGACACAATGAATGTGGACTCTTTACCAAATCAATTGTTTAAATTAAGCCCTGAGTTGTTGAAACATTAAAAATCAGCATACTGACTGGTCCTCCAGACTCAAGCTGCACACCAGCACCTTATAACAATATTCAAATATAATATTGTTGTCATCGCATAACGTACAGGATAGCAAGAGGGTATTATCTACTCTGATGTAGATATGTTCACATAAGAACTGTTTCAATGGCAGTGGTGGCCAGGAAGTGTAGAGATAGAGATAAAAACCACAAACTGCTTTTAGCATGTATGGCCAGAAATAAGCCTGTAAAGCAGCAATCTGAGTATTATTAGCTATGACAAAAATAATCCCTTATCTCATGTGAGGCATGGTGGTTAAGGTTGTTAACACTCTAGCCTCACAACAAGAAGCCAGGTCTGATTCTTACCATGGCCTGGACTTTTCTGTGTGAAGTCTCTATGTTCTTTGGCTTCCTCTTACAGCCCAGAGACATGCAAGTTTGGTGGACTGGACTAGCCAAATTGTGGGTGTTAGTCTGTTCCTGCAATAGCCTGAGGCCCTCTCCTGGGTGTTTCACTGACTTTTACCCGCTGCATGCTGGGACAGGCTCCAGCCCACCCCCATGACCCCAAATTGAGGTAAGTATAGATGATGGATGGATAGTCCACATAAATGTGTCACGTTACATAGGATACAATTAAAGCCTGTTTTGTACTTTTAAACATGTCATAAGATCCAAATGTACAATTATAACTGCTACAGATATCAATTAACAAATTCTGCAACATATTCATCAAAGCACTTTCAGGCAATGAAACGGACACTAAAGATTGATTTGCTTTGACTGTATTGTCTATAGTTTGATATGCAGCATAAACAATCATGTTTTTACTGTAAAATCTCCATGTATAGCAATCAGCCTTATATAACCTTTATAATCCAAGATATACATATCAGAGCATTGGGAAGATGTGAGTACCAAAACCAGAAGCATATTTCCACTCACAGAACCTCATGAATGGTTCAGTCCAATCAATAACTGGCTCAGACCTGCTCAGAGCATCCAGGTCTTATCCAGAGAATTATGGTATGCTTAAGTACACTGCTTGGCAGTTTCTTTGTCCCAATGTACACTCAATGGAATACAATCCATCCATCTCTTTATATCTATCTCTATATTGACCTTGCTACCTTGCATTACCAATGGGAAAGATGAGCATTTTGTATATCTATAACATTTCTGACAAAGGAAATAATAAAATAGCATGGCTTATTTTGCTTCTGATAAAAAAATACATACTCAACATGGACACACTGCTGATGAGGTTTTTTAATACAATTTAAATACAATTAGTAATCCAGCAGCAATGTTAACAGTTATGTAGTTTGGGGAAGAATGAGATGACATCTCTAGAATACAGTGTAAAATGAGAAACCATTGGTACAGAATGAAGCAAAATCTATAACAGCTTTGTAATTGGATGTGGAGGTGAGCACACAGCCATGTATAGGAGTTCTGGATTTCAAATATGATGGAGAGCACACTGGGTAGAACTGTTTCAAAAACACAAGAGTGACAATGAAAACATTAATATTCTGAGTTATGCTCGGATGTGCTTCATTAATAGAGGCACCCATCAGCAGAAAACACCTTATGGTGTCCTTTAGTGATATTACTGTACAGCACCTCCCTTAACCCCAATAAAAGCGGTCATCTGAAGCAAGGAGTTTATGGCTCACATGCCAGGCTGCAATGCAGCTGTTCCCAGCCTGACTCTCCACTGTGAAAATTAGCCCAAAAATGAATAAGTATTCATGCATGTTGATCATTAACAGTACTGTTTAGTCATTTTCATCATGTTTTGCACTTTGAAGAAAATGTTTTGCACTTTGGAACTATGGGTAGGAAAAGCCCTGTATTATGAGATTGTGTTTTCTGGCTGTGTTGAGTGGTTGTGAAAACAGAGAGCATTTTTCACTAAACAAGTTCAGGATGCTGGATGTGCTCTCATTTTCAGACTACCCCAGTAACAAATGGCCCAATCATAACGCGAGGGTCAGTGGTACAGGCACGCTTCATTGGGTGCCCCCCTCTGAGGCTGCTTTATATGGCTGCCTCTGGCCTCTCCTTCACTGCTGCTGCTTCTCATCCATTAAAACAAATACAGACCATTCTCTCCTCACTTATGCATCTGTATGACTTCTGCTGCTGCTCTTTTATGCAGCTGGTGCCATGTTCAGCCTGTACAGCAGCCATGCCAAAGGCACAAGCAGTACCCGAATAACATACTGTCAGAATGCCTCCTGCAAGCATGCCAGGGCATGTAAACAAATCCAGTATCAGCTGGGCTCTAGTTCCTTGTTTGTGTGATCTGGGCTCTGGAGAGCTTGTCCCTAAACATGAACTGCATCAGATTTGATGGTAATCTGTGGACATTGCCAATCATGGTCAGGAATTTTGCATAATGCATCATTCTGGCAAAGCCGTAATTTAAGCTGTCTGAGGTCAGATGCTGTGGATGCATATGCAAGCACACATACAAGCACACACTGTTTTTCACAGTTTAACCTATACACAGTCAACTAGTTTTCCTTTTACTAGTTTTCCTTTTTGATTCGGATTGCTATGATAATCTCTAGAAAACATTTATAAATGAGTAATATCAGGGGATTTAACTGTTGTTACCAAGTTTGGAAAGTAATTTCAATACATATATTTAAAAAGTGTGTTTGTCATTGAGTGCTTACAGGAAAACTGTCTTGTATTCTGCAACATAAATTTTAGAAAACAATGTTTTCAAGAACATACAGAACAACCCATGAGACACGGAGACCTTTAAATGGGACAAACAACACAAGGCAAAGCCAAGCATTTGCCTAGCCTCAAGCTGTCTTTCCAATTTGAAAGCAATCTTAAGAATTTTACTGCAGCATACATGATTCGTGTTCTAGTTTTTTAATCCAATGCCTGGGTCCAGAATTACTACTGGAGGAACCTAATACTGTTGTTAAATAGCAAGGTTTAATCAATTGTTGTCCTATTATGCATATTACCATGATCCTTTTTCCATAATGTGATTTCATGAATTTTTAATGAGATATTTTCAAATATTATGCTTTGTGAACTACCTACAATAGAACATTTCAGTTTATATTTTTAAACAAAATATTCATATGAGTGCCTTTTTTTTCATTTGTATCTAGATTAATTTAAAATAGTTATTTGCAATTTGTATTCAAATGCATTTGTGCTAACCAAGTTGATATTTTCCAACAGTGAATATTGTCTATTTCTGCCTGCTGCCAGGAACTTACATATCATTCAATACTGCAGTAACATGGTTTATAAATACTGTGAATCTGACTGTTATATTGTTGAGGCAGCAGAAGCCAGGCAGGAAGAGGAGATGCAGCTGCCAGGCTTTCATTGCCTCAGAAACCCTAAACCCAGTTTTTGAGCCTGCAGTTGTTGGGCCATTTTGCTCAGGTTTTTTATCGATTGGTTAAAAAATATGCAAATATGTATTTCAAAATATGATGATTTAGACGGAATCAGGAGGAGACATTATTGATTCTCAGTCCAAATATGGATGCTACTCTGAAATCAAATATATTTAATATATATCGAATATATTGAATATGTTCAAGCTTCATTTCAGACAACTGGCTTGAATAAATATAGGTCTCTTGGAAGTACATCTCCATCAAAACTTAAAAAAAGTAAAAAAAAGTATTCATATACTGTATTGCCATCCTGTGAAATTTGCATTTTATCAGATGATCATCACAACATCTGTATAAATTATATTTAAAGGTATACATAATGGGTGCATTTTAATGTGTAGTATTTACAATATTTAGTCTGCACAATATGTTTCCATCAGTATCCAACAGCTGATACAAAAACGTTTGATAACATTTTATCGGTGTACAAATAAAGTGAAGCAGAGATTAGAATTCTCAAATCACAGCACATACCATGGATTAACATGAATATAATAAAATGATGATGATGATGATGATACATGTTTTGTGTAGTTATAGATTACGAATGAACATTTGTAAACAAATATTACATCATAGTTGTTTGATGTCTACGTACACATCATACCACACAATAATTTATGAATGTTATGTAGTATTCACCATCACTACAACGAATTCAGTACTGCCATCCTTTTAAACCATTTATAAAGTACATTTTTGTAAACGCCAACTCTCACAGTAGGCGAGCGCACTTAGGGTCAGTAGGGGTCCCAGCTGTTAATGGACACGTGATCTAGAGAAAGCTAACACATGCCAAAGACCAAGCATTTTGGAACTTGTAGTCTGAAATGGGATAACATTGTTGTCATAATGAAAAAGCGAGCAACCTGCTCCTCTCAATATGCAAATTAACTGTAGTTACGTATTTTGATGGGGATTTAATTGATGTAGTCGGTAATACTTAACTGAAAATACGGACTTCAGTGTCATGCCGAGTATAATTAACAGACTAATAGGAAAAAGACTACAAGTCCCGTTTGCCAACAGCAATTCATGGTCTCCCCCTTCCAACCATCCGCAATCTCATTCACTGAGTAGCCGGTTCGGGGACAACAACAGCCTACCTCCTCCTGTCCTGTGTGAGTATTCATGGATCATTGAGAATATTGTGCGTACGTGATATTTTAAATAGTTTTTCTTTTTCAATCTCAGAATGCATTGATTTTTTATTATAATTTTTAACATGTTGGACACTTATTAATTTCAGCGACTTGTCAGTAGACTGTCATGTTATTTTTTTCTGTTATTTCTATTCATGCAGCCTACATGTTAGCTATCAAGCTTGCGAAGTCGGGGGTAATATGGTTGTTGAGGTTCAGCTAGCTATTGTACTCATACCGAATCAAGCCTTTCAATATATGTAACTAGCAAGTGCGACTGAAAATGCGTTCCGCTACAAAAATGACGAAACGACTCGCCATATAGCAAGGCTGTAGTAGGCTAGCATCAGCTAGCTTCCTATGCTGCTAATGCTTGCCTTTCTATCTCAGACATAGTAACTGTAGCTGAATCATAGAAGGCAAAGCCCAACCGAATGAATTCGAGTCCATTTAGATGACTTGCCACTGTGAGACAAAATGTGTTTGATCGTAAAACTGGTTTCCTTGTGTTCTTATTGTTACATTCCTGGATCAGGATTCACGGTTGCTGTTGGGACAGAATCAAGCAGAGAGAGGCTACAGTGAGGACTTCATGCGGTGACAAGTAACAAAGAGCTATCAAATCTATCACCATCAGAGAACGGCGAACAAGCAAAAGGATGTTACGCTTTATCTTTTGGAAGGACGATATTTGCAAAAATGTGAAGGTTGTTATCACATAATACAAAAACTGTGATTCCGTTTGTTTTCCCCCTTGTATGTTGTCGGAAAACAAATATATTTAAGGTAGCTATAGTTAACAATTTTAAATATGGATATGGGGCTATAGCGCTTTTACGTCGGCTGTAACGAGAGAAATGGACATCGACGCACAGTTGCCTTTGTTTTGTCATTAGGAGTAAAAATAAACAACGACCTTTTCATCAGTTGAAGCGTAGAGGAGCAGCCTGTATTCGATAAGAAAGGCTTCACTGCAAACAGCAATGCAGATAAATCATGTTCATAGCCGTAGTGGCCCACACCTTTTCGTTTCATCCTAAGGCAGGGCTGTTCTGTCATTTTAGCTTTCAGCCCTGCTACAGAATTTACATGTGTGGCTGTAGCCATTCAATCGGTGTTTAGTTACTATACATTTAAATTTGGAACTTAAAACCAGATTTACAATGGCTTCACCTGACAGTGAGGAGACTGGTAGTGACTTGTCAGAATCCCTTGAAGTACATGAGTTTCAAAGTCAATATGAGGAGCCAGGGAATTATTTCAAATCTAAAAGTTTACCAATCCTAAATGGATCCTGTCAGTTGGGGAGTGAGACTTTAGAACCAAGGTTGGTCAACACAACACAGACATCATTAAATGCTGAGCAGAGCTCTGCGCAAAGAGATCTTCCTCAGAAAACGGACTCGAGCCTGCCAGACTCTCCGACAAGGACTGACTTCTCCCCGTCCATGTCCAGCATGGTCGGGCTGAGCAGCTCTGTGAGAACAGATGTCAACAATGCCAAGAGCAAAAAATTAGGCTTTTCTCTTTCAAAATTCATCAATTTCCCTGCAAGGAAATACATTAGAGTAATTCTCTCAGACTCTCGCTGTTTTTTATTTTGTATGTGCTACTTGACTTTTATTCAGTCATTGATGGTGTCTGGCTACCTGAGCAGTGTCATCACCACCATAGAGAAGAGATACAGTCTTAGGAGCTCTGAGTCAGGACTGCTGGTCAGCTGTTTTGACATCGGCAGCCTCCTTGTGGTGGTCTTCATCAGCTATTTCGGGGGTCGGGGCCAGAGGCCTCGGTGGCTGGCAGTTGGAGGGGTGTTCATCGCCGTAGGAGCTGCGCTGTTCTCCTTACCTCACTTCATATCCCCTCCTTACCAAATCCAAGAGGTTAACTCCTCAACAGGCAATGAGGGCCTGTGCATGACTGGCAATGGGAGTGGTGGCCGGGACGCCCTGGACGTGTCATCCTGCCCCAGGGACCAGGAGGGCAACGAGCACTCTGTGTACGTGGCACTCTTCATCTGCGCCCAGATTCTCGTTGGGATGGGGTCCACACCCATCTACACGCTGGGACCAACTTACCTGGATGACAACGTCAAGAAAGAGAATGCATCCTTGTACCTTGGTAAGGCACTTTCTGAGTGTACATTTTTCTAGTGTGTGTTAGAAATGGTGCTGTTCGTTTTTATATACAGTAGATTGTAACATTTAAAGACATGTTGTGGTTCAGCAGGTGGTGGTGATGCTGATGTTGGTGTTGGAAAAGGGGGGGGTGGGGGCAGGGGGCAAATGCGGTCAGACGGGCTGCTAGTGCACTGTTTGCACATTGGGAATTGCATTTTGTGTTTGGATTTGATGAGCAAGTGTTTCCACCAGCAGTCCTGTTTTCAAATCAATGATGCCAAATGAGCTTTATTGGTGAGCTTTGATCTGAGATGGTCAGTTAGTGATGTTTAGCAGAAGAATCAATTTTGAGACATACAGACCAAAATAACATGAATACATATGATTCATTGCATGATGAATGACTTGTTCATTTTCATTGTTTGTGATTTAAGTTACAGCGATGACCTAATTGACCTTAGTAGCCTGTCTCATTGCGTATGCCCTGTGTTATTGCACAATGGTGACTCCTCTGGTCAGTTGGGCATCTGCAGTGTGCTTGGGCCAGCTGTGCATGAAGTGCCTGCCTCCAGTGCTATGACTATGCAACTAAGCTGCTGGACTGCAGGGTGAAAAGCAGCCATACGCTCTGGAAGCCACACACTGCGCAGCTCCCTCCTGAATTGATGGAGCATATTGCACCAGTGAAACAGAGCAGTTTCAACATAATGACACATTCCAGATTAAATGGAAAATCCAAAATAGGTGTAAAAAATATATTTTCATGTATTGCAGATTTTTTGAAGGAAACGTTGAAAATATCAATGAGTGGGACAATACCCTGGATCTCTAATCAGGTGCCCCGTCTGTGTAGCTCTTATTTGCTCCATTATCATTTGTCTTTGAAAAAGACAGGCACATGCTGGAAGTCAATGGGTCTGACCCTACAGCCGCTGTGTGTAAAGCAGAGGACTGCAAGGACACAGGCCCGATACCCTCCTGGGATGGCCCGCCTTGCCAGCGCATTAGTGGCAATTAAAGGCAGCAAGCGATTTTCCTCTCACATTGGGCTGATCCAGCACAACTGGAGGTCACTCATCGGGTGTTCAGCCGTTTTAAGTAATCTTTGCGTAACAGGCCTAGCACAGCATTCCCCTCTCAGTGTCCCCACTATGAGCTCATTTCCACAGGATTACTTCCCCTTGGGACTGTGGGAGAAAGCAGCGTGTTCTCATGACAGAGCAGTAACGTCGACCTTGACTAAGGAGCGTGTGCGTGAAGGAGGGAGGGTTGAGCCAAAATGATGAATGCTTCTGCCTCCTGGTGCAGTTCATTGGGGAGGACCAAGATTAAAGAGGCGCAATCTTAGGTACCACTCATTCCAATATGGCTCCTCGAAAATAAGCTGTCTGTATTATGGCATGGATTTATGTTTCTGTCCGTGAAAAAATAATGCTGTCATCCATTTAATGAACTTCAGCTTGGTCACCTGGTGTTAAAATGATATGTGGCAGTCTTTTGTGATTACTGACTGCTTTGTGTTTTCATGTGTGGAGGCAAAAAAGATCAAAGGGTTTTGTTAATTTACAACAAAATATGGTGTGATATGGATACTCCCTTAGATCCATGGTCAGTTTCAGTAGCAATAGTCTGGGAGCTGGAATTTTAACCAGAGGGTTTCAGGGAGGAATCCCAGGTGAGCCATGGATTATTATACCTTTGGGGAAGGTATTTAACTTTAATTGCTTCTGTAAATATCTGGCTGTATAAACTGACAGTGTTAGCTTCCCTGGGTGAGCACATAAGGTGAGGAAATATATTGCCTAATATTATGTAAACATGGTACAATATGCACTGTTTATGAGTAGTCATAGCAATATTCATTGTCAGTACATTATTTAAAATGTAGCAGATCAAAATGAAGGTGTTACAAGGACATTATCCAGTGTTTATCTGAACACACCCATCAGCAAATGAAAAAGTAGTAAAATGGATCATATATATGACCTGTGCCCAGTGAGGGTAGCTGTTGGATCTGCCCCCCTATTGACTCAGCTGGGACACCCCACTTTGATTGGAGCAGTCCTGCTTTGGAAGGCACCTAGCCAGCCAGGAGTCTTGCAGTCTCACTGCTTTTGGACGAGGATGGAGCTGGGGGAGGGTGTGCGTCAATGAGCAGTCAGGAGTGTGTCCACATCTCTTAACCCAGGGTGCACCACTGTTCTCAAGGCAAAAAAATAATCAGTCTAGTCCTGTCTTATTTCTTTTCAGCACTCTGTATGGAAAATCAGAGCTCTTCACATAAATGAGGTTGAAGGGGAATGTGGAATCACTTGAGATGTGCACTGCACTGGATTTTGGAATATTCCAGTAATGTCTATCCAGTAAGGCAGATTCAAAAACCATGCAGCGGTGCATTGTATTGAAAAAACCAAGATGCTCTCTGACCTGAAATTGTATAGGTTGGAGAGGATGTTGTTTGGTTTTATTCTATATCTTGCTCTTTTAGTGGAAGTGGTTGCACAGTGACCATGTGGTTAAGAGGCAGCTAACCAAGATGCAAGTGTGATCTTTTTAGAAAGGGAAGTATAAAAGTGGTCTGCCAAAAAGAATACAATAAATGTAGGTATTTCAATAATTTCAGTAATCAAATATGAACATAAAACATTTAAAAATTGTAAAAATAAATTGTATTTTCATCCATATTGTAGAATTAATGTGTGAATATGGATTGAACAAATATAAGACACAAAAATTCTGAAGATTGTATGTAATACAAATTGTACATATTTTAATTATGCCTGGATATTCATACTCTTACTTTCTCCAATAATATTGCAGAGTAAACACAAAACTGAGCAGCCAGCTGAAGTAGTGTAACCATAGAATGACTGGACCATTGACCTTGTGGTCTGTTTTCAGAACCTCCAATGTCAGACCGTATCCTTTTAATGCAGGATTGCACTGTTTTAAAAACAAAGACTTATAATACTAAACCTCAGAATGAGAAAAATTACTGCCCCTATTTTCCCTCAAAACAAGAGAGGCCACCACCTTGTATAGAAATGCAGAATGGCCCATCAGTGTATGGGCCCTGATTGCTTGTTTTGTCTGAAGCTGTGCCTTATCTGACTGCTGTTTACACGCAACCCCCACACTCAGCCAAGTTTCTGCTGATGAGTCACCTCGGTCGTTTGTCCTCCCACTGCCTTTGTTGCTCAAACCTAAGATGTGAAGCAGAATATTAAATGTAGTCGCAGTATATACACACAGGTGTGCAAACACATACACATACATATGAACTGATTGGCCATGGGCTGCTGAAATATTTTGATTGTTGCCTCCAGTGTGTGCAGTGTGGTGGTATGACTGTTGCAGTGCAGACTGGTGGGCAGGGTTAGCACCAGTGAACCAAAGGACTGTTGCCGTGCAGCGCACAGAAGGGAGGACAGGGGAGAGCTACAACAGCAAGCCCCTTCAAACATGCTCTGAAACCCTCCCCCGGGCCTCCCCCTCAGGAAGGGGGCCATGGGTAGGGTTCAGCTGCTTGATTTACAGGAGAAAGCGATGGGAGCAGTGTGTCTTTTTTAGGTGTGGGGGAGGGGGAACATTACATTTAGCATTCTAACCAAGAACAGGTGTGTTTAATTATGACATTTTGCTGACATAACAATATTTGTGTACTTGAGCATACTTTGTGAGTTTTCAAAAAAATCTTTCATTTACAAAAAAAAAAAAGAAAACCGATTGCTTTGTGGGTAAAAGAACAATTGACAGCACACAAGTTGACCTGTTTTCGCCAGTGGTTTCCAATGCTCTCTGTAGCTCTTGTGGTTGCTGGAGAGTGAGGCTACCTATAAAACTCTGTGGCTGCTCCCACATCCTCTCCGTACAGGTTACAAGCTACAGCTCCGTCAATGCAGACATTAATCATCATCTCTTTCATCTCATATGGGCCGCTTACATTTTTGGGCATGTTTACAGAAGCAGCGAGCAGCAAAGCTTTGCTACAGTCATCCACTACCAGAAAAGTGTCTGGTCAGATCGTACCTACCTAGTCAAAACCATGTACCTTATAGCAACTGTGAAAGGGAAAATGAAGGATTCAATACCAAGCGCTTCATTTTCCAGCTATATTTAATGGGGAACGCCGCATATGCTGCTGTCACTGTTCCTTGTAATTGCTGACAATTTGTGTCTCACATACTTTGATATACCTCGTGTCACCACATGGAAATGCAGAGTAAGTATTGACGTGGAAAAAAAAGAAACATAACCATGAATGTCTCATTGAAACAGGTTGTGCTCTGTTTTGGATTATCCAGAAGTGCAGAATCTTCCCAACATTGCGCTGTACTGACTTTTTTACACAAAGACGAAAGTGTGCTTTGCTTTCATCATTGAGAACAACCAGGAGTTCAGTGTATCTCAGTTGCTTTGTTATTCTCTCCAAGGCTTCTTTCATTTTAGGGGTTTCTGGCTCTAATAGTTGAGTGCAGTCCTGTCATCCATTATTATTTTATGAAAGATGGCCTTAGACAATGTGACCACCAAAGCTTACTTATACACATTACCTATTTATACAGCTGAGAGTTTAGGGAAGGAATTCAGGCTAAGTACTTGCTCAAGGGCATTGCACCAGTGTCCTCCTTAAGATTCAAACCCATAGCCTTATGGTCATAAAGTACACTGCCTGTACTTTGCCACTGCCTCCTGTTTTCTTAAGTATGTTAGTGTGTTATTTGTGCAGTTTGAGCAACACAATCTTTTAACATATAAAGTTAAGTTGAAATCTTTCTAGCTCTGTAGGCTTTTATAATCTTGGTCATGCTCAGGTTGCCAAATGCTGCAGTTTTCAGGCAAGCGCTTGACTAGCTGCTCTGCACAGAGATTTCCTCTGCATTTTGAGTTATATGTTTTGTTTTGTGATTGTGTATGTTTATGTGTAAGTGTGATTGGGATTGCGTCGGCCAGAGCTGTAGGCGGACGGTACACGTCCAGGGTACCCTCCTCTGCTCAGTTAATTTTAGAAAGGGAACAGCTGCTAGGAGTCCATGTTTCCACTGTGTGTGTGTGTGTGTGTGAGAGCACAGACATGTGCGGGCACAAACAGACGTTGAGGCATACCTCCTTGCTCCTCCTGCTTTTGTCAGCCTGTGAGAACTGTAACGGCCGTCACTTCCTCCCTCCCTCCCTAATCCACCATATCTGAACAGTGGACAGCATGACAGTCACTGCGTGCCTCACTCCGCCAAGGCATGCCGCTGGGAAACCGTGCATGTGAGTGAGGTGACGCGTCGCCTTCCTCCCTGCCCCTGCAGGTTTAATGTTTCCCCCTACTGTGCTGCGTCTCTCAGCCTGATCACGTTTCCTGAGCTGGCGGAACATTTGCCCTTCTTTAGCCACAGACAGACATGCAAGGCTACCTTTCCCTGCTCTTTCCTACTGCTGCCCAGGTCCCAAGGCTTTTTATAACTCATTTCCTGCACTCTGAGTCTCTAGTTTGTTAGGAGGATGGTTGAGAGAATAAATTGCCTTGCATCCAGAAAGGAGTCATTAAACAAGTGAAAAATCCATGTGCTTATGTGTGGGTATTGGTGGGTGTGGGATAGTTCATATTGCCTCTTTGCAAGCAGGGAGAATAGGGCAGCCCTCATCAGACACATTCTTTTCCACTCTTCCACTCTTCACAGATTCTTTAGTTCTGTTTTGGCAGAACAGATTTGAAGGGAATTCCCTGCACCATGGACTCGTTGCTTCACTGAATGGTGGAGGGGAAGTGACACCACATGGTTTGTCCTATACTTGCTCATTTTCATGCCATAAAAATGTGTGAACCATTCATGTATAGTAAATATTCCAATTGCTTAAATCTTTTTCACTGATGTAGGACAGTAGCATTTAAGAACCATTAAAATATTTACAGTATGCAGTAAATATGTGTTTGTCATGAACATGATAGACACAAAGGGCACACCTTCTTTTTTCCTTGCATGGCCTTTTCTATGACTGCAGTACATACATGTCAGATTTTTTGCATTGGCAGCTGCTTGCATAAAAATCATGCTTAACAGCAGACATAAAACCTGCCTTTTAAACAATGTATATTTAACAGTATTTGTACTGAGTGGTAGAGATCACAAAAGAAAGACATGGGGTTTGTAGGTGGTTCTGCAGCTGGATTTTCACTTGGGAACCCTGCAACTGGGGATTCAAGTCCTAATTGCACTATTATCGGTCATTGCTGGAAATCTGCAGGGCAGCAAGAGTCTTGCAAGAGAAAGATGAGGGTTTAGCCAGTGAAGATTGTTTGTCTCTTTGCTCTCTAGTGGCCAGTTCTGGTCAACCTGGTGTCTGTAGATGCACAAACCATGTATATGCTGACTTTATCCTCTGACAACATAGGGAGTATGTCATTTGTGGTGTATCTGCACTGTGGAAGGAAGTGAGGGCTCATTTGTCATTTCCAAAAAAAAAAAAAAAAAGACATGAAGGAGTGTTGTGTACTCTACTTACTGAGTGAGTCAGTGTCATAAAGACTACACAATTCCTTGCCACCTTCATGACCTGTGGTGTTCAAGGCCAGTTGTTTTAACCTGGCAAAGTCTCACAGCCAAAGACAGTCCATCAGTGTTCGACCATGCCAAGAATTTCCTCTTTCTCTGTATCATGTTTTTTTTTTTTTTTGCTGCCAGTTCAAATGCCTCTAAAATGCTTGGTCACAACAGCCCACACATCAGCTCTTACACTATAAGAAAGCAGCTACCCTGTGTTCCCTGGTCTGGCATCTACACTTCAGATGGAATCACCAACAAAAGACCCACACTCTCCTCAGCATGTCTAGCTCAACTTCATATCTATCCATTGAGGGCTGCCTGATTGCAAAGGGTACCATGTTGGGGGCTCATTTCATTGTGACAGCTGTCTAGCAGGACAATGCATATCCATATGTTGCTCCAGTAACAATGACATGTGACAGTTATGTCATGGGTTATCTTCTCACCATGCTTGTACCCCTTTGTACGGTTGTGGAATGAGCAAGGACAGTGTCTGCTTTATAGAGCTCAGAAACCATTGAACAGACATTAACCTATCCAGGCTTTGCGTGAGGAAGAGAACAGACTACATCAAGCCAATGTCTGCAACTCAGGGCAAAGATAGCACTGCAGATGAACAGTACAGGCAGAATTGCATTATAGTGGCTTTTTATCAGGTGACCTGTCTAGGTGATTTTGAGCTGGTGACTATTGATTAAAATGTTATCCACGCAATAATATGTGTAAGTAGCTGGTAAAAAACATTTTGGTATTTACTCTGTAATTTTAAGTGTTAAAACACAGTTATTATTTTATGCTTGATTGCACTTACTGATCTGGTCTGACAGATGTCAGATATTGCAATTTTTTTGTCTGTAATGAGACAGGAGTACTCATGATTGAATAAATCCTAATTAGTGTCTGTCTGCTGGGATTAGCAACAATGCATGTCAATTCAAACAAATCACACTGGCTTACTCTGGGATTTAACATGTTGAAATATAATTCACTGCCCAGGTCTACCACTACATGATGGCGGGTAGATACTAAGCCTTAGTGTGTACTCTATCAGTCTGTGGTTTGTTTTAGGTTTTGGACAAGGAGCTTTTAATACCTGGCAGACCTAAATGAAAGAATTATAAAGCTGCTGTATGCTGCACTTTACACTAATGACCATTTGCTGTAGATTCATTTTGTAAGCAACTCATTTTTGATGTGAACTGTGTAAAGAAAGACTGTGGTGAGATTTAAATCACTGGCTTAACTCAGTGTTCTGCTTCCTGGAAGGTATGAAAGAGAACATTTGAAATGTGCTTGTTTTCCAAATGAGCATTTTAGGTTGGAAATATTATACTGAGTGAGCTTATCGGTTTTGATACTCTGCAAGCCAATGCATTTGCTTTCAGGGTTGACAGCATGTGTTCAGGAAACTGATGTGTGAAAAACATCATCCTCAGACACATTCATGCTCTAAACTCTAATGCTTTTTGTACTAGATTGCATGCAAGTGTTTCAGAATATATTAATGGCCAGGTCCCTTTTTATCCATGAATTGCTTCCTATTACAAAATGTGGTAGATCCAAATGGTAGTATTAGATGTTAACTCTCATTTACTAGATAGTTGGATGGATGAGTTGGTTGTATGGCTACATACCTAAAACTGTAATGTTGATATTGCTGCTCCATCATTAAAACATAGTATGCCCATATAGCTCTATACCCTTCACATAATGTATGGGATACATTAGTGGCTTATTTTACATTCGTAAATGTATACGTTCTAGTTCCTGTCACAACTGTGGATGTAACACTTTTTTTATCCATGGATTATTTTTCCATCTTTTTCCACCTGTCCATCACAGTGATCTGGTCCTGCTGATTCAGGAGGAGGATGTTGTAACACGTGATTCCTCCCATTCATGTGAAAGTGTCCTTTCTACTTTTCCATACGGCAGATGCATCACAAATTACATACTGCCTGTGTCATTGGAGGATGACAAAGTCAGATCTACCCTCAGTTCACACATTGATAAGCACCTAGTGGAGGAGTGGCCATACAGATCAATTTAACCCCTGCTACTCCTGACTAAGGCTGAGCCAGTAGTCTCACCAATGCTGAACTCTGGCCATAGTCAATAATGGCACAGCTAGGACAGGCAGCTTTCAGAAACATGGCAGATTTGTGTATGAAATTCCTAACTACCCTCCTGCTCATAAGAGCTGGAAGGAAAAAATTGGGAAGCATCTTTTCATCTACACAACCAATACCAATGAGGGTGACAATTTTGCTGTGAATCTGAATATAATGATTTGAATCATTCTTTCTTAAATTCCATCCTGTGCTGGTATGATGTGATGATTTGTTGCTCTCTGAAGCCACCAGACACAAACATTGACACTTTTCTAATAGTAGCCTGTCTTGTATATCAGTGAAAATAAACAGCAAGTAAAGTATGATTCCTTCTGTGGCTCTAGGTGTTTCTAACGTTAGTCTTTTTTAAAACTTGTTCTCATTAACTCACTGTAGAATTCATGAATACAATGTACTCAAACTCCTCATACCCTATAATCTCTTAAACTAAAAATTAACATCCTCATCTGCAACCATTTTTGATCACGTCCTGATTTTCAAAATGCAGTGTTCAATACCAGAAATATGAATCAATTTTAGCTGCTGCTTAGTGGTGTCCCTGGGTAAAATAATTATAGTCACGGTGATGGTGAATTTGCACTGCAGTCAAGTATGACTTCATTTAACAGTCTTACTTTTATCTTAATCTGGATAAAAGTATGTTTTTCTGTAGTATGTCACATCTTTATTCTGAACAGTTGAGCTGTGTTTTTGGTCAATTTTTAGTGTCCCATGCAGAGGTTTTCATCATCATCATCATGTTCAGAGTGCCAAATTGTGCCTTTGGTCCCCTGTCTGGAACACAACTTGGAATGTCTCTGCTTTCAGCAAAATCTGTTTAGGGTATCTGGCTCATCAGATAAATCTGGTACATATGCCTCAAATGTCAATTTAAAACCATAATATTATAGTGTTTAGACTAAACTCAGCATGCACAGTCACAGCATATTTTTATGGGAAATGTTACCAAGCGTTGCAAACCATTTCTCTGTGTCATAAGCACCATCTTTTCTGAATTGGTTAGCTGCTGCTTTGTGAAAGGTAGTGAGTGAAGCAATGAAAAAGACGTTGATCCGTCCATGTCACATAGGGCAGAGGGTCTGGACGCAGAGGAGCTGGAATGCATTGTGAGGCACTGGCTCACTAATAAAGGAAGTGACCTGTTTGCTCAAAGCTCACACTTGTGCAGTTGCCCCTGTAGCCGGCTGCTGGAAAGCAGGCTGGAGGATGTGCTGCTGAATAGGCCTCTTCCTGCAGACTGGCACGGGCTGAATAAGGGAGCTCCTTGGCACCCCGGTCTCAGATTGCAACGCTCTGCTTGTCGTTGCAGAAGACGGAAAAGCTGCAGGTGTGAGCCGGGGGGACTAACAAAGTACCCAGACACAGACAAAGCAGAGCCCCCCCCCTCAACACACACACACATACACACATGCAGCCACTCTAAAGATTAGTACTGTACACACACAGCCTAGGCAGTCCAGATGGCCCTTTTAGAAAGCATGGTCTTGTCCTAGACCGGGGGATCATCTGTCATTCGCCAAGAATACTGGGTCATGGCAAAGGCATTTCTATAGTACGTGTAACCCAGCATCAAGGCTGGGCCCTGCTGCAGCAGACCACAGAAAATGCTGTGCAACACTTCTGTGCCTCAGTGCGTCTTGTGCTTCAAACTGTCCTGAGATCACTGTTAAAATGTTCTTTAGCAGTGAAACTTACACTTACAGCAGGAAGGGAGGTATGCATTTTGTTATTGTCTTTGTTTTTGTCGCTACAACTAAGCAACTCATAAAAAGATTGTGTTAATGGGTAAGTAAGTACAAGGATTTCAAGTGGGCAAACTTCCTTAAGTGAATGTAATTCTCTGCCATGTACAAATTAAAAAGTCAGCAATAAATCTTGCGTTATTTCCTGTGTTGCTGACAAAGACATAGAAGGGGGCACATTGTGTCCATTTGTGGCCATGGGGAAGGGGCCCACAGAGTCCCCTCCCATTACGGGCTGTTCTTTTCTCCAACTTTAATCAGAGGGCCAGGCCAACAGGGAGGCAGCTGCACTGAGACCCACTGACCAGCTGCCAAGGGGACTGCTTACACAAATATAGCAATTCAGTGGAACAGAGCTGTGAAGTGGTTGAGTGTAATGTCATGACCCAGACATCACAATTGTATACATTTGTTGATGGGCATTTCTATTAAATGAATTTCATTATTGTTGAAAATCCTCCTGCCTCCAGATATCTTTTTCAGTCGTTCATGAGTTTGTTGTATAGTTACAGCCCTAAGTTATTCACAGAAAAGTTGGACTGCAGTACTGTGAAGCTTTCCCCCATCCCTTCGCATTGAGCCCTCATTCCAGGCCAGGTCTAGTTTACGGCCAACTGAGCCCAAAGACTGGCTGAAGTAATTTTGTTATGAGATGAAGCGGAGTATTACGAAACACTGCACCGGCGCTGGCCTGACAGTTTAGCTGTGAGAGAAAGGTACAAAGGGATTAGCACATTTTTCATAGGCCCTGTTTTTAATGGCATTCCTGCGCTAAGCCTGTTAACAAGCGGTGCAATGCTTTGATCAGGCGGTCACATGGAGCTGGCCGTGCAGGGAGTCTTACAGGGACTCCCTGAAGGGCGGCAGGGACAGACAGCAGGGGCTGGCCACTTTTCACCGCACTCCGAGAGCCATCAGGCCTCCTGGAGATCCTGTCTGACACTTGCTGTGGTGCTGTGGTGGACAGGCAGGGATAAGCAGCACTGAAACAGTGCCGTTTGACAATTCATTTAACTGCTCCAGACTCACACCACAATAATGAAAGGCCCATATTACGTTGAATAATTGGCGTATCATTTATCAGAAACCCTTGGTTTGTGTTGTGTCTGAAATGAAATGAACAGTAGTTTGGAATGGAACCTTTACAGCCAAATGGTTTTGAAATAAGCATGGCAGCAGTTACTTAAGGTAACATGCTGTATTGCACCATGGCAATTATGACAGAGCCCTTTGTCTCACTTACAAAAAAAGAGAAGTTACAAATAAATACCAGTTTAAAAAAAAAAGTGGTCTGTCTCATCTTGCTACTATGTGTCCATCAGAATAGAAGCACGTATGTGTGCTTGAATTTAAAAGCTGCAATTTGCAATCAGTTGTGTTTTCACTGCACGCTTCATTTTCAGGACAAACTATTTCGGCCCCACTCTCTTCCTTCTCTATGTTCGTCCTCAAGGCAATAAGTGAAACAAAGGCTAGTAGATAACAAGTAAAAATACAAAATAAAGGTTTCTCATTCAGTTTCACTGAGCCAAGTGAACAAATCGGTTGCTAAGGGAGCTGATCTCATAGACCACAATACCAGCCTTCTTTCTCCCTAATCGGTATTCTGATAAAACTGGCCATCTTAGACTTTGGTCACTGACCACGACCTCAATAAGACTGTTGAGAGCTGAGTATTATGATTTGTCTGCTGAATCTACAGTACTGTATTTGCATCTGCCTGTAAAATGCGGTTCTCCCCTCAGAGAGGCATTAAATAGCACCACACTGAAACGAGCAAACACCACAAGGGCTGCAATTAGTCACCAAATAAATAAATGTGTAAAAAGTGGATCAGCAGATTTGGAGCTGCCTCATAGTTTTACAGTAAAAAAGAAAAGAGAAAACCCTCTTAAAAGGTTACATAACAATATCTACTGGGTGCTTTGTAACTGCAGGCATACAGCTTTTCCAAGAAAATATGCAGGGCAGATGCTTTGCCTGTAGTTGTCATCTTTTGATAATATAAAAAGGCATTTTTTTCTTTTCCTGAAATGGGTGTGGAAGGGAGCCCCCTTGATGCCCAGTGGCAGCCCTGACCCAGAACCCCAGTAGCTCAGAGGCACAGAGCGCACAGGGGCGTCTGAAGAGTGCTCTCAGGCTCCAGTGATGGTGCCATATGACACGGCCATGGTCTGGGCCTGGTGAACTCCCAGCTCCCAGAGAGAGACTCGGGCAGCTCCACATCTCTCACTTGCTCTTTTCTCAAAACCCTTCTGTAGTCACAAGCAACAGAACGGAGACCCTGCCGTTCCTGTCGTAAGGTGATGAAAGACAAATCCTTCACCCTGTCGCTTTAGCTGTCCGCCCACCCACCCGTCCCTGATATTTGCTACAGTAATTTGTGGAAAGTGAACTCAATGGTGCAGCTTTTATTTCTTTCCGATTCATCTCTGTCCATAAACAGCTATCCCTGCAATTGATAAAGTGATTATGTCAAGGTCGTGTTGTAAACGCAGACTAGCAGTTTTATATAGTGAAAGATTGTTGTGGAATAAAGCAGTACTCATCTCATAAGCTCCTGTCTTTGTTATGTATCCAAAGAGAAATAAAAAGGGGCAAATTGAAGGTGTTTATAAATTTCACTTTTACTGATTTAACAAAGTAGTTGATAATACTATTTACATGAATACTCTTTGTATGTCCTGTTTTTGTGTTTTCTGGGGATTGTGGGCATTGAAGTAGAGGTATGAAAATTAGTCTCTATACAATCTGGAGTGAAACTGACTCTCACTGTTTCACCTTTTCTGTGTATTCTACTGGCTATAAAAGCTAAAAAAGAAAATAAAAATGTTTAATGGCCTGTATGATTTGCTTAGAATTTCAACTTTGTGTGTTCAGATGGTGCAGATGGATATACAGGAATTTTATGGCACATGTATCAACAGTTTACATAAAATGTGTAGTAAATCCACTAAAGATGTTACCCATGACTTTTTTGTCATTTCTGATGTTTTAAGAAATCTATTATTTATTGTATGTTTTTCTAATATTGCAAGGACAAAATTAGAGTATGAAAAGGCATGCATGGTGCAAACAAGACTGGCAGAATTTTTATAATTCAGCACTTCCCAATCAAAGCTTGTGCAAGTTTGGTAGAGGCTCTAAAAATAGAAAAACTTCCATTTCATGATTTCTTTTTGCATTTTTGATTTTCACTCTTGTGCTTTGGGGCCTCACTTTGTGGAAAAACTGCAGTACTCATGAATGTTTCATATTGCTGAATTGTTTGGGTTTTCCCTGCCGCTCTAAGTTAAGATCTAGAGCATTAGCTTAATGCAGTTTCCAAGTGAAGAGCATTGCTGTTTTTAGTGTTAATTTGATGGCATAAAACAAGAGAACATGACACAGAGACCTGTGTTCCCCTTCATATTGTTATTCTTGGGATCAGCTAATCAGGAAATAGGAAATGCCTCCACGCAGCGGAGCAGCCAGGCCTACCTTTGTGTTGTGGTTTGTAGTTTCAGATCCTGCATTCTTGCCACACCGTGGCCTGAACATAGTCATATGCATCCGGCTTGCAGGTCTGGCTTTTTTAAAAGTTGAAATATGTTATTACCTTCGTAAGAGAGTGCATTCTTTATTACCCTGATGTAGAGCTGTTTTGCTCTGGGTGCACTAGTTACTCCTGCAGTGGTGCACAGTGATCCCTTTGTGTGGATGTTTCTTGAAGGCTGGCCATAAGTATCCCATAGCTGCCTGCAGTCTGCAGCTCTGGAGCCCTGTCTAAACATGCGGAGAAGGAGCCGGAGTCCCGCGGTGTGGCTGCAGGCTGGACACAGTGGGTCAGAATGCCGGGTGTGAAGGTCCACACCAGGGGCTTGCTCACACGTGACCACAGAGCCAGGCAGCCAGGCCAGTGCCCGCGGGGCAATCCCAGTGCAGAGATGCCCCATGACAGCTCCCAGCCGCAGGATAGCATGGTCAAATACCCCCCCTCCCCACATGCACCTCCCCCCGGGCCTCACGCCACAGACCAGCTGTGAAAGGCGTCCCTCAGCGAGGCGCAAACAGCAAATGAGGGGTGGGCCAGAGGACAGTGTCTCCAAGGGCACTTTGAAAAGGGGGTGCGTAAACAGTGCACCACACAGCACACCGCTGCAGACCTTTCAAGTGTGTCCTAGTTCCGGCCCTTCAGTCCGTTATGTTTAATTGCAGGCAGCCGGGGGTACACACTGTGCGGTTTTGCATTTTCATGCTGAAGGGAAAAGTTAGAATGCATAGGAAATGAAATTAGGCCCTAGCAGTGTCAGAGAGCAGGAGAAAAGAAATGTCTCAACCTGCGGGCCTCTTGGTAATTTTAGATTGAAAGTGCGGATTGTTTTGGTCACTCCGGAGGACAGAGCTTACACAAATGAGGAGTGACTGTTATCCTGACGTGTGTCCCGCAGGCACAGCCTCTCTCTGCCAAGGCTGTAATCATGTGATGCAGAGACATGTCACGTGGGTCAGAGGGGCCTCGCAGACCCGGAAGCCCCATTGATTTCTCTCTGCCTTATGCCAGTAAACAATAAACAGGCTTCCTGAGAAACCAGCCGCGTAACCAGGGATGCCAAGTGCCAACACAGAGTGAGCCAAAAGAGCCGGTGCACAGCCCAAACCTCTAAAACAGGAATACCAGGGCTTTCTTTATGATTCACCTTGCTCCTAATACTCTACTGAGGCTAGGTTGATTGAATTTTGCTGGAGCTTAGCAGAGGAGGCTAAAGGAGTGTCGGTGACTATAGGTTGTTATCAACACAATCCAGTAATGGAGTAATGGAAAACCATTCCAGTCAAAAACACAGGCCAGTCTGTCTTTGACAGGTTTTGATGGGTATTCTTGTATACAGTAAGTGAAAGAAAGGCACTGCTCTGTGGCATGGGAAAACGGTTGATTGGCATAAAAAATCACAGGGTGGGAAGTGGGCTTTTTCTCTGCAGAGCTCCATTGTCAAATTATGAATGGAGTCTTCTGACTTCAAACGCAGAAGAAAAGGCTGGAGGGAAGTAAGCACACATGAATGCCACACTTTTTAGTTTTCCCTCAAGAAACCCAAGTTGCAGGGTGGGGGGTGCAGATGCAGCACACTCAGTGCAGTGATCAATCTTTGATGGGAAGTGGTGATGAGGCAGAATGGTGCTTCTTGTCGAAGTTTCGAGTCATCTGGCTGAGAGGAGAGCCGCCAGGCAAGCCGCTGACTCTGCCCTTCAAACGTGTGCGCAGCTCAGCCTTTTACTGCCAGCACTGACTGCCATTAACTGTCGAACCCGCAACCTCTGCATCCCTCTCCATTCCAGTCAGCAGTACTGCTTTCTTGTTCTGTGTGTGTGTTTGCTTACGGTGTGTGTGTGTGTGTGTGTGTGTGTGTGTGTGTGTGTGTGTGTGTGTGTGTGTGAACAAAATATATCTAAAATGTGGACATAAATAGTCATTCCAGGTTATTTGCAATGGGCCTGAGCTGAAAAAGTACGTGTGAGTTTAGTTTTTCGACTGTAGAATTTGAGTGGAATAAAGCTTGGGTCCCGTGTAGCAGGGCTGGGAGTATGGCTGATTAGGCGGGACAGTGAGTGAGCTGTGTGCTGGACCGCTGCAGAGCCTCTGGTTGTAAGGCACACATGCCCACTCTGCAGAATATCAGCCTCACCCCTGAGAGACCACTTCCCACTGCCCACAGTAGGTCATCACCCAGAACCACTGTGCTGACAGCCTGCCTCAGTTTAATAGTCAATACACACTGCCAGCTACTTCCAAAGTTTCTGTGCTGTCATATAGCGTCTGCTGTAGCTGTTGTGGATACACATGCAGTTTTCCCATTCTACTCCTAAGCAGGGCTTGCTTTTTTTTTTTTTTTTTTACCTCTGTTAACCTCACTTCCTTTATAGAGAGTGATTTTTCTCTTGTTTCTCTTCTGTAAAATAACCCAAAAGGTCACTCTAACGTCTTGAAATGTATTTCTTGATTGAACTCTTGTTAGTTGTTAGACAACATTTTCTTTTCCTTATGACAGTGTAGCATTGTGATTGAAGTCCCTGACTGACAAGCATCAGCAGTCAGGTACCCCTCAGTCCATATCATGTTAACCTGGTTACCCATGATCATAACGATTAAGTGTGCCCTAGCCCTGTTCTCTACATGCTCTTTAAAGAATTCAAGAGTCTAGGGATGTCCATATTCCTCTTTCTCATGTTAATCAATTGCTCAAGTGTTTTCATTGACCACCCTATATTTCCTGCTGTGTGTATTAATGTTACATTATTTATTGTATTTTATTTTCTAAATTCATCCTGGGCAATTACATTTGCAAGCAAAATGAGTACTACTTGAACTGGTTAGAACAACAGAAAAAACAAGAAGAGCAGCAGTAATGTAACTTTTGGTTATAGAGACAGCATAACTGTGTTATTAGTGTGATCCATGGAAAGAATTGCAGATCCTGTTTTCTGCATTGTATTCCTACTAGGCGCACTCATATTTCACCTTCCCTGTGTCATTGTACCTTCCTGTTCTCTCAAGCAACAAGAGAGCCCTTGACATAAAAAGGTCATTAATTAGCAGTAACACAGGGGGAAGAGAACCTGTGTGCGGCTCCCTGACTAACAGTTGCTTATAGACCCGGCTGAATTAAATAGATGAGATTATTTTCCTCTGTGTTTTACATGTGCTCTTCCCACAGTCCGTTATGGAGTCAGGGGAGCAGTGGTGTCAGTCTGTGTGAATGGTGCTCTCTGGGAAAGATATAAGGTTAGAACTTGTAAGAAGACACTGCAGTGTCAGCAAGTTGCCATGACAATGCAGTCATTCCCCATTTCATTGTGTCTTTTGCACTGTCTCCCACAAGGTCACATGGGTGAATTGATCCAACCACCGGGCCCTCATCACTTTCCGTAACGTACTGCCTGCCCATATCATTTGTCATTTCAGTCCCAGACCCTTTGTGCTCAGAGAACTTAGTTCAGAACATAGTGGCATTTGAGGAAAATCTATGATGGAGCTCTGCACTTTCACTGAACTGAAAAATCCATCCATTGAAGCTAAAACTGCACATATTTTTCTATTTATATCTGCTGAATGTATTTTTTCTTTTTGCTTTACGTTTTGGTTTTTCAAGACTTAAATTTGAAAGGCGCATGTAGTGATGTATTGTGCTTTTTGTTGTTATGGAATGGAACATGTAATTCTTGGAAGTTCTGGGCCAGGTCAAGGATTGGAAAGGATTTATAAAATTCCATTCTCGAGCTTGTGGTAGGAAAGAGACAGGAATAATGAAACCTTTCATAGAAAGTATACCCTAGTACATAGATCTATCCATGATTCACCACAAAATATTTCACCATATGTGCTATACCAACGATTATCATGGCCTTTTTGCTCACTAAAAGCTGAGGTTTGGACTATGTGGAATGAATTAAAGACCTATTCACTTTACACATAACAGACCTTATACTTGCATGCCCAGTGTTTGACAGGACATTAATCAAACTTGGCCTTTTAGAAAGATAAACTATTTCCAACATGTTAACTTTGAGTTATTTCATTTTAAGAATACATTTGTGAAGACATCATACTTAATTGCTCAATTTAATTGTTTTAATTGAAATATAAAAGTGGCTAATTAGCTCTATGAGTGGCTGTGACCTCTCTGAGAGGCTGGGTCCTCTGAGTCTCTCAGCGCTTGGGTGAGCTTTATTACCTGCTCTGACAGCAGTGCGGAGGGTCAGAGTGAGCGTGCCAAGCACAGCATCTTCTTCCATGGATCACGTGCAGATGCTGATGCTCCGTCTGCTTGCCCTTGTTCCTGCCAGGCAGGATGTTGGGCACCCCTAGAGGCTGGCATCTGAAATCATTATGCAAGGTTTAGTACATCCTGCATGTTTAATCATCTTCTTTCTCCACACCAAAATAAGAGGGATATCAGTTACAGTCTGCCCTCACCCCAGCTTAGTGAGCTATAGGAAGTACCTTAGCTGATTGAACTATGACACAGAACCTAACCAGTTTGCTCTCTGAAATGCTTGCTAGGGAAGGTCAAATCCCGCCATCGCCCTTCGTTCCAAACAGCAGGGCTGAGATTGCCGCATGTCCTTCGCAGCCGGCAGGCAGTGTGCTGGAGCAGTTTCTCCGTGGCTCATTGGGATTCTAAGGGGGGGTGGTGGCTGTGACGTCTGGACCACATTGTGATGATGTGCTGCTCAGGCGGCATATTTTTCACCTCAGCACCTCCGCTGTCCTTCACTGAGGCAACAGCGCAACATCTGGATCCACTCCAAGCAGTGTGAGCATGTGACCAGGGACAAAGGGCTCATAAACTCAGCGGTCTCCAACCTCAGGTCCATTACGAGCATTCATCAGAATAAGTAATATTATGCAACACAAAATTGCTGGTATGAAATATGTTTCACAGGGCCTGGATACTATTTTATGTTTGAGGATATCATGACTTCAAGGCTAAATCTTCAATTATGTATGAAGTCTATCCATTTATAAATCAGTCAATATAAACCAATTAAGAGAAGAAGCATTTTATAGTATGTGGCAAACATGACCAATACTATTTCTACTTCTGTTAAATTTTCCTTTCTCTGTTTGGTATTATTTCATTATTAATTAAACGAAGTTTTACTTCAGAGGTTAATACATGATTTTACAGGGCAGGAGGAAATGGGTGATTGGTGCTCTGATATTGCTGTTTGATTTAAGAGACTGGGGCTGGCGTTGCCTCCTGTGAGAGATGTCCTGTGCACACATTGTAAAGTATGTTCTGCAGGGTCAGACATGTTTGAGGCTCTGACTGAATGGTCTGTGGCTCAGGGTTTACAGACTGAAGGCATGTCCAGCTCCATGGGACTGTCCTAAAGTCCTCGGAGACTGCCTAATGTGACGTGCATGCACAGGCATGTGTATACCATAAACCTGCTCACACATACCCAGTAATATGCTACATGAATACACACATGCACGCACACACACATACACTGACACACCACAGATAAAATACCACATAAACACATTTAAAAAAATGACATATAAACCCAATGTATACCTAGTCCCACCTCAAACACAACACATACACAAATAACAAATACCAACACAAACACAAAATCATACATAAACACAAAGACACACAACATGTGCTCACCAACAAACACCTTACATGGTTCCCACAGAAATATATGGGATTTTGTGTGTATGTTTGTACATGCATATATATTTCTTGGTAACTCATAAACATATGCTCCCAAGCAC
This sequence comes from Albula goreensis, assembly GCA_022829145.1. Classification (NCBI taxonomy): domain Eukaryota; kingdom Metazoa; phylum Chordata; class Actinopteri; order Albuliformes; family Albulidae; genus Albula; species Albula goreensis. The sequence goes on from CM040756.1 coordinate 16,772,477, forward strand.
ATACCACTCATACACACACACACACACACACACACACCACACAGCTGGTCTCTCAGCACCCCGCAGTAGTCCGTCTGTTGTGCCATCAGGGTGAAGCAGTAGTTTCAGAGAGATCACTGCATGCCTGCATGATTCAGATGAACAGAGCTGTCCATGTGCTGCTATTCTCCTCAGTGCTGGCTCTCTTCTGTCCTCATAGGCAGCAGTGCAATCACATTATAAAATGACATTAAGCCATGCCACATTCCAACAGACACTGACAAAGAGAAGGTCCATGATCCTGCTCTATCTGCATTTCTGCATGTGGTTGCAGTGTTCATACAACATTAACATAGGAAATGTATGGTTTCCACCATAAATTTCTATTCATGTCCTCAAAACTCAAATGGGGCCATTGTTTTTTTTAATGTTTTAATGCATACCAGAAGAGCTCGTATCTGATAAATATATTGTCAAAGTTTGAAAAATGGAAACATTAAAAGCACAAGAAGACAAAATTATCTGTCTCTGTTTCTAATAATAAAGCTAGATTCATTTGGGCGCAGAGGGAGTGAAGTGACCCCATCTTAGGCACAGAGATAGAAATTCTACCGGGATTGGCAGTGTTGACTTTGTTAATTAAGTACTCAACACCAGTTTGTATTAAGTCATCTCGTGAGATTGGTTAAGACATTAGATGAACTGACTCAGATGGAGGCATGCTGCCAAAGTACAGCACAGTCTTCAGCAGCAGTGTTAGAACCCCCCCCCCCCCGCCCCTCACCCCCCACTGAGCGAATGAATAAGTAATGCAGCACCAGGAACTGGTCCTTCCCTTTGAATCTGACTGCAAGCTGTGTGGATGGACCTCGCTGTGGTGTGAGGGGCCGTGATGCGCGACTCTGCCAGAGGGCGATAAGAGGATTTACAGACGGCCCACACCGTTTAAGGAGCTATTCCCCTCCCCCCCCCACAGTATTCCCCAGCGGGCCTCTCTCAAGCTACGTGTTATTTAATTAAGCTGATGATGGCGACAAATTGATATTTGGATTATTTGGAATCCTCACTGTTGAATAAGGCTCATATGTCTTTGCATTGTTCATCTCTGCCGAAGCAGGGACCCCCTCTGCATTCACTCCTCTCTGTAATCACTGCCATATAGGAGAAGCTGCCTATTTTGAGTGTCTGCGCACTGTAGTGATAAATATGGAGGCATGGGTTATAAAATGAAAATGATGCCCATAGAGGGATTAGTTATAAAAGCACTATGAGTGCGGAGCGTTAAGTGCTCTGAATGTACCACCATATCAAAGTGCCCTGCAGATTTTCCTGAGCTCTTCTGCTCTGCATTTGTCTTTGCCTCTGCCTGGTGCGAGGAACCTGACACCTCATAGGTCAAAGTCAGCACAGAGAGAGCAGTTATGAAGACTTGACTTCCTAGGCGGATATGAATGCCGGTGTAAAATGTACATCACTGTCTGTGTCATGGTGATGTGCTTTAAAACATTTATGTATATTTTCAGAATATGTAAGTAATTGTTTACATCATGTGATTGAAATGCTGTCTACTTCAGTCTACGCATAATCACCTTCAATATTCCATCTCCCACAGATGCCTGTTCCCCTTCTTGACAGAAGCTATAGCCCAGTCTTTGAATTTAGCTGACTGATTGGTGCTCCTAGGGCAACAGGAGGTTATTGGGGTGTGAGGAGGGTGGCGAAAGAGTAATAGAGCTGCCAATATGAGCAAACTGGTTTGAAACTGAAAGTACCCCCCTCCCCTCCTCTCTGTGACTGACTCATCTTTCCTCTTATAGATGGTGATGTCAGCGGTCCAGAACCATGGCAATGTCACTATATGCATTTACAGTACACACATCTGTAAAGCACTATCCATATCATCTCCAGCAGTGCAATGCTGTGCAATTCTGCACTGAGCATTGAACACTGCTATTGGGCCCTTGAGCAAGGCTCTTAACCCCACATTGCTCCCTGGGGGGGTTGGCCCTTGGTTAGCCTGATCAACTGTAAGTTGCTTTGGATAAAAAGTGTCAGATAAATGACAGTAATGAGAGAAAGAGAGCAAAAATGGCTGTAAACTCCAGACCAGTAATCCTGCTTTACCTTTGTCCCTGAAATGCACCCTCCCAAATTTCCTGTTGTGTGGTTTATTCATTCTATAAAAAGTGAGTGTGACAAACAGACAGCCAGTCCCCTGCTGTGTGTGAGTGTTGCATAACTGGGCTGGGAGTGAGGGTTTTCCCTGGGCACACAGATTTGGGATTAAGGCTGGGCGGGTGGTGGTGGGGGCAGGGCCCAGCCAGCATGCACCCGTGACCTCGGGGGAAGGCCTGCGCTTTGCAGCCCGCTCCTCGTGACTGGCAGTGCCGTCGGATTTACCAGGGTGGCAAAATGGTGAGAGCAGATGCCAAGGTGCCTTTGTCCAGAGTTCACCGGAGGAACCTCATGGCAGTCTGTGGAAAAGCTCATCCAGTGCTTCCTCCTACTGCCCCTGCCCCTGCTCGTCCCCTCTCCTTTCTCCTCTTCTTAACATGAGCGTGATAAACAGCTCATATTGCCCATATTCTTCAACAAGCTTCCGTTTCGCAATCTGATCACTCATCTACCCAGGTCTGCCTGCTTACTGCACCCACTGCCAACAATCTCACTTTCATTCACTGCTCTTGGTCTTATTTTATTTAGGTCTTGAAGTACCCTGATATAACCCTTTTTTATTCTCCAGACAAACATGCTGTTGTTTTTGTATGTGAATGACCTGTGGGTAATTTTTCACTGGTGCATAATGCAGTGTCAAATAGAGGATGCTTGCACAGTATTTATTGCTTCCTCTGCTGTAGTTTTATCACATGCTCTGCTGACTTTAAGATAGCCGATCTTTTAATGTGACTTTATAAATCTCTGTTTGTCTGTTGGGTTTATGGCATCTCTGATCCACTGGATTAAACCTGGGAAAGTGTTGGTTTGGATGTAAAAAGCACTTATACACAAGCTTTTCAATGGTCTGTTGATCTGCTGTGTGTATGATTTATCCAGCTGAATGTTTTGCATGGGTTTCATTGTGCAAATGTGTCTTGAGTTTTAAATTAATTTTTAAATCCATTTTGAGATAATTGTACAGTATTGTCATCATGGCGATAGAGGAGATATGCCCCCCCACCCCCCACCTGTGACCTGTGATGTGAGGATAATAGGGATACATTTTGATTGGTTTGTTCCATGTCTGTTTCTTCAGCCATCATGTACGTGATGGGGGCTCTGGGTCCAGCTGCTGGTTACCTGCTGGGGGGTGTCCTGATCGGGTTCTACGTCGATCCTAAAACCATCGTCAACATTGATCAAAGCGACCCCCGCTTTGTAGGCAACTGGTAAGAGCAATGACAGTGAGTCGTGCATGTGTTTGTTTGTTTATTATGTGTTATACTTTAGTGTGAGAAACATTGCCTTGTGGATCAGGGACATGTTAATATCTGTATTGCTGACAGGACAGGTGTGAACACACTGTAAGTGGTGTGAAGTGATGATATACATATGTGCTTGTATCATTGTTCTCTCACCCCAAAAGGCAGCCGTGTGTGAGCATGTGCGTGTGTGTGCGTGTGTGTGCGTGTGTGTGCATGTGTGTGCATGTGTGTGCGTGCGTGTGCATGCGTGTGTGTGCGTGTGCGTGCGTGCGTGTGCGTGCGTGTGTGTGCGTGCGTGTGCGTGTGTGTGATTGTATATTTGTAGTGCTGATAGTACTATAGTGCTCTTTCAGCAGTTTGTGTGTGTGTATGTATTTGTATGAGTGTGTATGTTGGTGTGTGGATGTGCTTTGCACCGATGTGCTTGATGAGGCATTGTGTGTTAATGAGGCACGTTCATGTTTCTGTGCTTCATGTTTCTGTTTCTGTGCATTCACTGCTTGCATTTGTTAGTATGTGTATCTGTTAAATGGCCATGTTACTTGTCAGGAGGAGTGGATGGTGCTTATGTGCTTGTATATATGTGTGCTTGTGCTCATGCTTTAATGAGGCGTATTCTCTCAGTTTGTGGTTTTATGTGCATATCAGTTTGTGTGCTGTTTTGCATGTTTATATGTTATTGAGGTATGTCTTCTTTGGTGGTGAAGGTTGAGTGCATAATTTAACTATGTTCGTTGTGTGGAGCTGATTGTCTGTATATGTTTGTGCATACATGAGCCATGATTCCTTGGTGCAATGTGTTGTGTGTGCATGTATACTGTGCTAATGTGCTTTTGCTTTAGGTAGAGGTGGCTGTGCATGTGTGGGTAAGGTAATAAACTATGTTCCCTAGGTGGAGCTGGCTGTGTATACCCATATAAGTGAGTGTGCATATCTGTGCACATCTGCATGTATGTGTTTGTTTGTGTGTGTGTGTGTATGCTTGCGTTGAGTATCCGTGTTCTTTAGCTGCATGTAAGTGTGTATTCCCCAGGCGGAGCTGGTTATGCTCGTAGTTGTGTGTGCTGATTATCCATGTTCCATAGGTGGAGCGGGTTCCTGCTTTGCGCCATTGCTATGCTGCTGGTCATCTTCCCCATGTTCACCTTCCCCAAGAAGCTGCCACCCCGACACAAGAAGAAGAGAAAGAAGAAAAAGATGAGCTCTGATGACGTCTCAAGTGATGATGACGTGATGAAGGAGAAATCCAGCGGCAAGGGCCAGACGGTCACTTCTTCCATGGGCTTCGGAAAAGACATCAAAGGTACCAGAGTCTGCAGTTCCATAGGCTGGAGGTCTGCCACTGTTGTAGGTCACTGACCGTATCTCACACAATTAAACAAAGAGCAAAACGCAGTTATAACGTAAACCTGTTCAGGGAGACCAGATAACTCAGTCCGCTGAGCAGCGGTCTCACCCACATGTCACCCATGAGTCCCGGCTCCGGTCCTTCTATCTATACCCCTTCCTCTCTGTAGCCCCCTCAGCCTTCCTACGGTCTGAATAAAGAAAAAAATGTATAGGGGGATGGCTTGGCCACTCTTCTTTAAAAAGAAATTAATCAAACCTATTCTCCTTTTGGTAAAAGGCTTTCCTGAGTCTTCCCTCACAACTTGTATGTCACAAACCAGGAACCAATGTCCTTAAACAGATTTATACTTACAATACAATTTTATACTCTTTATACTTTTTGAAGAGATTTCTTATAGTGCTGGAAATTCCCATGTCCACATACTTATAAAACTTTATCAGTATTACTCCATGTCTTTTTCAAATTAGACACCTTCTGATAAAGTTCCTCCCTAAAATATTCCTTCATCTTAAATTGTTACAAACAAATGTTTTTTTTTCTGCAGCTGAATGTTTGTCAGGAAGTGCTTTATTCTGAAGAGGGTGTATACATGTCCAACCCCAGTATTTAGAGAGATACACTAATGAGATCAGGAAATGTTGGGAAGCTCAGGGTTTAGGGAGGAGAATGTGCTTACGGGACCATCGAAAAGCCCTGATTTCAGCTCTGATGCTGTGAAAAGGCTGGCCTGCCTTCATCCCTAATGAACCCCAATGGGAGGTGAATGAAAATGAATGGCCTTTTCCTTATTGTTGAAACTAACGTAAAGTCACATTTAACTGTTACAGGACTTTGGAGATGGTTTCCCTCTGTCATGAATACTATTAACTTTGAATTGAAAGTTAACAGTATAAAAGCTGCACAAACAAAGACTCTGAAACGACAGGACAGTGATGTGAACTAATTTACGGATAAAAGGCCTATTATTTCTGTTCACAGGCATTTCTTTCAGATGGCTACTGATGAAGTTTGCCACTAGAGTGACATTTTCTATTTATAAACTGTATATTTAAACACTTTGTAAAAAGCCTTTTTTAATTCAACATAAACCTCTCCCCCCAGATATGAAATGTCACCTTTGAGCTAGCTGGTGCTGAAGTAGAACCTAGCATAATGCATGTAAATTAATGTGCACTTAATTAAAACCTATAACAATTACTCTCCATTATGTGAGTCTAAACTGCATGTTTTAAATGAGTTGAAACCTCAGGCCACAGCAAGAGAACATTGAATTTTCCTATTAGAAATAATAGGAGGCTCCGCTGATGGAGTCAGATGGACAAAAATAAACAACTTAACTGTTAACTGGCTGGCTCTGAGCGGCAGGCAGCTGGCTCTGTAATGAGGTGTGACCTGCATAAACACAGCTCTCATCGGAGACCTTTCTCGCTGTTCCATCCCTGCTTGCTAAATAAAAAAAGAAGAGAAAATAATACTGAGCAGATCTTTGATTCCCACAACACAAATCTGTCCCCAGGCAGAGATTTCCATTTGAGTTAGCTGAGAAATTGAATAATTAACAATTTATTCATTATGATCCTACTTTCAATACTCGCCCTTACAACTAACAGGTGCCCCATATAAGATTTCCACGCTTAACAAGATTAGGGAAATAGCCTCAAGAATCCAGGGAATTAAAACCCAGCACACAGTTAGCAAATCAACTACTGGAAGTTGAAGGCAATTCCAAATAATTTTCCCATAACCTAATTTTCTTCTGATTTGGCTTCTGGTTGCCTAAGCTAGATTAGAGGAACTCCAGAACGTTCAGAATGATTTGGTTTACAGGGTTATTAACCTGAATCCAGTCCATATAATTAGTACAGAAAAAAGCTAATCCATTCCTTTGTGCTCAGATTCTGACAGCCTCCCCTCACCCCACAGGGTCCCAGCTTAAACCCATTTGAGTTCCAGATTCTGGAGCAAATTAAAGTCTGATTACAGGGGATTATGAGCAAACAGTGTTGTAGCACAACCTGCTTTTTATTTGTGCTAACTCTGTGTTTGATGCTGCTAAACCTGGCAACTGATCATCCGTATGTGGCTAAGCTTTGTCTGCATATTCATTTTAATTACATTGATCATTTCAGCCCTTCATCCATATTTTGGTGTTAAATAAAGATTACAATTAATGTGTACTTGTGCCTTACCATGTGTCTTTTGATCCCTGGTGTCGATTACAAATTTAATACAGTTCAGCTAATTTTATTGAGATTTATAAATGATATGCTTGAGGTTCAATGGGTCTGAAGAATAATTTCTCATTGTCTGCTGTGGAGATGCAAGACCCAGATGTGTGAGATGTGAAATAATGAAGCTGTTGCTGTAAGTGGCCTTGTCATATCTTCTGACCTGGTATTTTTATCCACAAACTCTTGATATCCCTTTCCCTCCAGGTACTACATGCTGCAGTTTAGAACTAAGAGTGGCCTATGGAATTGGGTGTTTTCTTTGTTAAATCTGGAGATTAAGTATTTCCCATTATGTAAGTTTGAAATAAGTGGTTTAAATGCCCGGAGCCCTCAGGCCACCACAATAGAACATTGTACCTTTTTAAAACAGGAGAGATCCTGATGGACTTGATGGTTTTAACTTTTTAAAATTTCATGTGGCCTGCATTAATATAGTCGTAAATTTGCTGGCAGGCTGAAAACCCTTTGTCTTGCGCTTAGCCTAAGGACAGTATTGACCCTTCATTTGTAACAGAATGAAATTTTTGGACATTCCTTTTCAACTGTTATGAAATAGGTATATTACCAATTAATCCTTTATTCGAGTGAAAGCAAGTCTCCCAGTCCAATGGCCCTCCAGGACACCTCTATAGTGGGTGTATTGTTTTAGTAACAGCATGAATAGCTCATTGCTGTGAGATGTAGAAACGTAACAGTCCAATAAAAAAATTAATTTGATACATATTTGTCATAAAATGTAAAAACATAAAAGCCATCATTCCTGTGTGTGTATTCCAAGCTGCTTAAATGCATTTAATTTGCAATTAAATTTGCAGTTGATGGTCTGTTAGGATATTCCATGCTTTGAAATGTAAGCAGTACATCTTCTGTAGCTAGAAGGTGTTGCTCCTGTCTTGAGCAGCTGCTCTCCTCCAGGGGTTGGCCAGTTCAGTCCTCAGGGCTTTAATCACCTTAATCAATGCACAATATTGCCTCGAGAGTAGCTCCACATTCAGCAGTGTCCCAGGGGAGCAGCATCTCTTTTTGTGCTGTTTACTAGATAATTTCTTGGCCCCAGGTAGCAGGGGACTGTTGCACACTCAGGTGTATTCAGCCTCTACTCCTGTGTGGTGCAGAGTCTTTATTATAGAGGCCATCAGTGCTTAACCTTATGTGGTGCTGCCTCAGAGAAGGTGGCACTAGTGCAGCTCTTCCATGCCATATGAGAGAAATGGGACTGGCGTGCAGAATAAGTGAGACACTCCAGTCCTGACCCGCCGCGTGAATGCTGGCCCTCTCTTAGGCCTTTAGGCAGGTTCACCCTTGCCTTTGACAGGACCCAAAGTGACGGCGCTCACGCGGACTTGTTTTGTCACCCCCTCCCCTTTGTTACCCATCTCCAGACCTGCCCAAGGCCGCTGTCAGGATCCTGAGCAATATGACATTCCTGTTTGTGAGTCTGTCCTACACGGCTGAGAGTGCTATCGTCACTGCCTTCATAACCTTCATTCCCAAGTTCATCGAGTCTCAGTTCGGCATACCAGCATCCAATGCAAGCATCTATACTGGTAAGACCCCTGTTTATAAAAGCATGTATGTACATAGGTACAGTCATATGCACACATGGGGGCCATGTTTAGGAAGATGTTGGTTTCTCTACAGGCTTTGGCTCATTTTAGTCTGTTCTAAATAAGTCTGAATTAATACAAAAATTACCACCTCTTATATCAAACTATTTTCACAACATTACTATTCGAATTGCCTTGTAACAAAAACCATCATCACTTAAAATTATGGTTTATAAAGTACAATTCTCTTCTTCTGTAACTACCTTCATCACCTTTTGCAAACTATATTCATCACTGACTAACTTGTAAATTGTCATCACTTGCTATATCCTTCTTCATTATAATGAACTATTGCTTGCTGTAGCAAATTATATTCATTGCTTACCACAGCAAATTGTGATTTGCAATTATTCCTTATAAGCCTGCTGTGCAACCTCCAGGATTTGTAAAACAGTTCACTCTAACTTTAGCAAATCCAATTTGTATTTTATGCATTGATTAGATTAATTGTCTTTCTGTTGCCTTTTGAAAAATGAGGATGCAGTAATGTACTCAGACTCCAGTTTTAAATGTAGTAGGCTATGAGAGGTTAATCCCCATTATATGCAGTGGTTTTCATCCTGCGAACTGCAATGTGTGAAAAATGCTGTTTCCATTCCTTTTGGGTACATTTTGGACACTGTGAGGCTGCTTTTTGACTTCTAAACCTCCCCACTGGTGTGAAATTGTGAGATTGACAGCAGTGTTTTCTCAGCTCAATTGAGGAATGAGTCATGCATATTTTGTTCATTACAAGTCTTCTAGAGCCGACATCAAAAACACCATTGACATGAGACAGACTTGCTTACATCTGTATCTTGACTAATCAACTGATCATTTGATCAGTCATTTGAACAGTCAGTTTGTCAGTCTTTCTGTCTGTCTGTCTTTCTTCCTGCTTGCCTGCCTGTTGAGCAACATGTCCAGTAAAAATACAAAGGTTGATCTTAACATGTTTTCATTTTGTCAATGAAAAAAACACAGATTTGCACGTGGGTGTAAATTCCTGACAGTGTTGTAATGAGCAGAATTCAGTGCATAATGACTGGTACTGGTGGGTCTGTTGCCAGGATACGACAAGAAAAGCAAGGTAATCCTATGTTGCTGTGACACCTCAACAGCATGATACCCTGTTATATAAAAAGCAATGCCAAGGACTTCCCTTCTTCCTCGTTTGAGGGATAAGCTATATGACGCCTCTTTGCCTGAGTTCTAGAATTAGCCATTGTTTCATATTTTGACAGGTGAATATTCTAGATACTCTTTTTTCTGACAAGATGGACTGCCTATAAAACAGCCCAGCCGAACATGGGAACAGTGCGCGGCTGTGCTCCTGTAAGGACAGAATGCGAAGTCAATAAATAATACAGATGTGCTTAAAATAAATGGACACCTGGGAAGCTGTCCGGCGTGGCTTCCAAATTGACAGAGGGGCCCACAGAACCACCGTTATCTTGAAGATACAGAGTATTACCAGGCTTAAAATCCATTTTCAACAGCTCCTGTCCTATCCAGCTGTAAGCATGCGCTCATATGGCCTGGTCATATTTGTGGTTATATTTGCGTCAGAGTATGCATGCGTGGCTGTGTTTTATTGCCCTGCGAGGACTGCGCTGGTGAGAATGTGAGTGATTAATTCAGGCCCCATGTCCAGCAGGAAAAGCTCCCCCTGCGCAATCCTTTGCCATGGAAACACATGTACTTGTGAGATAATCAGAAGCTGGAGATATCTGATGTCTGCCTGGGAGAGGCAAGGGGTCATAAAGCGGTGTGGGAGCTGAGTGTGTTTGTGAGTATGAGTGCCTGTGTTTTTGTGTGCATTTGCATATTTCAGTGTGTGCACATGTGTGTGTGTCAGTGTATGTGCATTTATATGTGTATGTTTGCGTGTTCATTTGAGTGAGTGTATGAGTGTGTGTATCATTGGCTGTGTGTGTATTTGTGTGTATGCATGTGCATGTTTGAATATGTGTTTGAGTTCAGGGGATGCTGGGTAGCTGTTCTGTGTATGCCACTCTGCTGGGGTTTGATTTCATTGTTCCCAGATGACACCACATCGACCGCCCAAACCCCCTACCCACCCCCCCACCATCCTCCCCCAGGTTGTTTTCCTGCTCTTCTGAGGGAGGGAGGGGACAAGGGGGGGTCTGGGGGGCAGGCATGTGCATGGCCTTGCCGCGCCAGCAGCCCGTGGATTTAGACAGTGACCCGATACCGCCAGGAGTCAGCTTTGACTTTCAAATCCTGTCAATTAGCAGCACTCTCTCTCCCAGAGCACGTGTGCTAGCCTGACGGAGCTGGCCATCACACATGCCGCGGTCACTGCCCAGCTATGTCTTTCATTAGGCTTATCCATTCTAATGTGCGTGTCTGTGTGTGTGTTTGTTTCTGTGTCTTTGTGTGCCCTTATTCCCTTCAAGTCCTTAGTATATAAATTCCCTTTGATTTCACAGGGTGCCGAGTCTTTTAAAGCTTGCAATACTTGCATATTCCTGCTACCAGGATGGGTTGCTAAAGAATGAGGTTCATGACTTTTTGGTAATTCACACACTTCCTCTGGCCGTTTGGAGATTACCTCCATATAATGACAAGGTTTCCATTAGAGAGGCCATTGCATGTGCTCCCTGACCCTGAGAGTGCAGTGAAGTCTGCCTCTGCCTCTGATATCTGTGCCCTGTTATGGCTTCAACAGGGGTGATCATCGTGCCCAGTGCTGGGGTGGGCATCGTTCTGGGGGGCTACATTATTAAGAAGCTGAAGCTGGGTGCCCGGGAGTCTGCCAAGCTGGCCATGATCTGCAGCGGTGTGTCTCTGCTCTGCTTCTCCACGCTCTTCATCGTGGGCTGTGAGAGCATCAACCTGGGTGGCATCAACATCCCCTACACCACTGGGTAAGAGCCTGTTACTGTCTGTACTGTAACATCCCCTACACCACTGGGTAAGAGCCTGTTACTGTCTGTACTGTAACATCCCCTACACCACCGGGTAAGAGCCTGTTACTGTCTGTACTGTAACATCCCCTACACCACCGGGTAAGAGCCTGTTACTGTCTGTACTGTAACATCCCCTACACCACCGGGTAAGAGCCTGTTACTGTCTGTACTGTAACATCCCCTACACCACCGGGTAAGAGCCTGTTACTGTCTGTACTGTAACATCCCCTACACCACCGGGTAAGAGCCTGTTACTGTCTGTACTGTAACATCCCCTACACCACCGGGTAAGAGCCTGTAAACTGTCTGTACTGTAACATCCAATACACCACCGGGTAAGAGCCTGTTACTGTCTGTACTGTAACATCCCCTACACCACCGGGTAAGAGCCTGTTACTGTCTGTACTGTAACATCCCCTACACCACCGGGTAAGAGCCTGTTACTGTCTGTACTGTAACATCCAATACACCACCGGGTAAGAGCCTGTTACTGTCTGTACTGTAACATCCAATACACCACTGGGTAAGAGCCTGTTACTGTCTGTACTGTAACATCCAATACACCACTGGGTAAGAGCCTGTTACTGTCTGTACTGTAACATCCCCTACACCACCGGGTAAGAGCCTGTAACTGTCTGTACTGTAACATCCCCTACACCACCGGGTAAGAGCCTGTAACTGTCTGTACTGTAACATCCCCTACACCACCGGGTAAGAGCCTGTAACTGTCTGTACTGTAACATCCCCTACACCACCGGATAAGAGCCTGTTACTGTCTGTACTGTAACATCCAATACACCATCTACCTTCCCATTCTGTCACTGTCTGTGCAGTCCAACAGTACTGTTTCTCTCTCACGACTGTCCGCCACCATAGCTCTGTCTTCCTGTAATGGAATAGTGTATGTGTGAGTAATGTAATCATATAACTGACATTTAAAAAATGTATATATAACATTGTCAAAAATATACACATCTCATCTGATATCATGGATAAATATTTAGCCATTTTTCCCCTCAGGCTCCACATACATGCTGCACTCTGAGGATGGCAGCGGAGGAAGTTTGTCTTTAGTATGCCCTCCCCATAGGCCCAGATGATTAACGGGCATGCAGGAATGTTTGCTTTGTTAAAAGGTGACCCCTGGCCTTCAGCTCCGCACAGCCCACTGTCCCACAAGGCAACATTTAACTGACTGATTTAAACAGTGGAACGCCAGCACTCATATTCTCTCGCCATTCCTGCATGTGGAAAGATCTTCTTTATGTTTCCTTGGAGATGGTATACACATTCCTACTTGTTCTCTCACATCTGGCGAAGGTCTCTGGCTGACCTCCAGGACAAGTGGCCCTTGTGGAAAGTGGCGTGTTTGCTGATGGCAAGACCGTGAGTTCAGAGGGTCGCAGTGAAGATAGTGGGAAACTGCCTTTGAGCACCTCATGTGGAATGTCAATAGCAACCCGGTGCTGGGAAGCAACAATCCGCTGTTACCTGTGCTGGACTGTTTACTGTCTTTGAGCAACAGCACACACAGTCTCTCTGCTGATGTGCGGTTGGTAACTCCGTCACTTAGCTCAGGTCACTTCCAGTATTGCCTCTGAGTGGAACTACCTAGGAGTTTCGTCAACAATTTCCGGAAAACTTGTCAGGGGAAAGTGGATGCCTTGTCCAGCTCTTGGTTGTGATTGGCTGATTGGTGCTTTCTGTTGAATTCGCTAGACATTGTTAAATCTGTTGGTGGCTTGAGGATGGTTTGTTCTGAAACCACTTTCAAAGACTCCAAAGGGAAGTCAGGGCATGCACGGAGGTCAGGTCATTTATATCATAGTGACCAAAACTACACATGTACTGTATTATCAGGCTCAAGCAAGTGATGAGAACTGTGATCTCCATGTTTAATCCATGATTGGAACTGGCTGGTCTTTTCTGTTGACTTCCCTGGACTGTGTGGTATCTTGCTTATAGATTCCTCTGCTCTGCGGTAGAGGAATTTTCCAGAGAAGACATTGCACTGGACACCATTTTACGTCTCAACCACCAAAAAAACAATACAGGACACAGGCATCCACAGCCATTTTATCATGCTTAAACATGCATGTACATTCTTTTACCCTTTACAGAGCAAGACAAAGAGTTTACAAGTGTAGTAATGTCCTTGACATTAGTTGTGGAAGTGTGTGGAGTGTGTCAGTCTGTGCTGATAATCAGGGGAGTGTGTGGCTCAAACATCACCTCTGTGTATCCCAGAGCCTTTATTTGGTTCTTTCAAACAGAGGCTATTGAGCTCAAAATGGCTGTTTAATGCTCTGCAGTGCACAGTATTAAATCATTATCTTTATTGATGTTAGAGGTGGTTTACTGCTGATTTGATTACCTTAGGGGATATTCAGTATTGAGTATGTCACGTATGACATGCTGTAATTTGTGTTGGAAAATGTATATATTTCAGATCCTAAGATATTGTACTCGAAAGATTTTTTCCTCTCAAAATAAATCTGTCCATCACCAAACTAATAATTTCCCATAGAATGTACTGTACGGCTCATAGACGAAGGAATATGCATGGGTGCTGTAGAAATGACATGTGCTGCCATCATGTATTTTCCTCAGGTGTGATAGGATCCAGTTCATTTTGATCCACATTTTGTATGTATCACAGTGATGTACTGCGCCATAAAATTGCACTTTTTTGCACTTTCCTTTCGGCCCCTTCCAAAGGTTGGTGGTGTTTTATGACGCAATTTTCCTCCCAGGCTCTCCATGAGCACCCAGCAGCTGAGCTTGCAGAAAATTCCAGTCTGTGAAATACTCCTCCGCTTTCGTGATCATGTTAAACTGCTTTCATTTCTGCCCTGTCAAAGAACACTGTCAGGTTATCCAAAATCAACCTGAGGCGCGGTTGATTGGACTGTGTTTGCAGGGAAAAAGAGCCCTCATAGGCCTGTGGCCTCTGGTTCCCACAGAATTTAAGGGTGGTGTTTATTCAATCAGTCAATCAGTTTATTCAGTCTCTCTCTGTCTCTCTCTCTGTCTCTCCCCCCACAGTCCAACTCTCACCATGGCACACAGGAACCTCACAGGCAGCTGTAATGTGAACTGCGGCTGTAAGATCCATGAGTACGCCCCGGTTTGTGGGTCAGACGGCATTACGTACTTTAACCCCTGCCTAGCAGGGTGCAGCAGCGTGGGCAACGACAGCACAGGAGTGAGTATCGCACACCCCTGCCCAGGCCTCAGGGCTTGCCTCTGCTACACATTCCCAAACTCACCCCAGCATGAGACCAGAGAGGGCCACAGCTAGGCCCAAAAAAACATATTGCAGTCCTGCTGCTTTTTACCATTACACTGCCTTACTAAAATTGCACACAAGGATTGTTATTTTTATTTTATGGTCATATATCAGGATATCATAATTTTTCCTACAAAAAATTGTATTAAGTATTAATACAAGACAGTTAAGTGATCAAGTGGATTTATCAGTTAGGCTGATCTTTAAAGATATGTCCAGCTGAACACTTTTCCTGGGTTTTAGTTCTTTTAATGGAGGAAACCCAATTGCCCATTAAAGGTATGAAATCTCATTGCAAATATAGTTTAATCACTCTCTTTTGCTCTGTCAGAGGTGTTTAGCAGGGTACAAATTGAAACAGTGTATCCAGTGTGCTATGAGAACCATTGTCTGACCTCTTTCTGTATCTGAAAAATAATAAGCACAGAAAGGAGGGAGCAGTTATACAGAATAATGTCTCTGCAGGAAGGTCAGAAAGGAAGTAAAAACAAAGAGCTTTAAAGAACTGCTTGTTTTTATTTAGCTTTATTTGATAAGAAATGTATGGCATTGTTAATCATTACTCTGCATTATGTAGCTCATGTTTAAGTAAAAAAAAAACTGTGGCTTTGGCGCCAATGACAATGGCAACATGAATCAAGATTTCTAGAATTCTTGCAGTAAACAATGAGACCGGAAATATGTTTTATTACTTCCTAAGGGAGGTCAAAAGTGCACATTTTAGTTTAATTAATTTTTATTAAATTTACCATTAACAAATAATAGTATTAACAATTATCACAGATGCTTGTTACAGATAGAAATGACTTGAACTAAAAGTTGAACAGGTTGTGCTTTGAGACTAAAAACCCTAGGAAAAGCTTTGTTGTGGTTTACAAGGAATTCAGAAATGACCTTGGTTACAGCAACTAACTTCTCTTATTCTCAAATGCCTCTTGCCTTTTCTAAAGTTCTTATATATGATATTTTGTAAGGGAACGTGCTGGCACATTTTCAGAGAACAGCAGCATGTAAAAGCAAGCTGCATCTACCTTCTTTCAGATCCGGAACTACACCGACTGTGCCTGCGTCCAGAGCAGACAGGTCATAACACCGCCCACAGGTGGCCAGGGCAACCAGCTCCAGCTGGTCATCGTCAAGACCTACCTGAACGAGAACGGGCATGCTGTGTCAGGGAAGTGCGACCGCACCTGCAACACGCTGATCCCCTTCCTCATCTTCCTCTTCATCGTCACGCTTATCACAGCCTGTGCCCAGCCCTCCGCCATAATCGTGACACTCAGGTCAGAGCTCCACAACCGAAGTGGTAACCACAAATTATTTGCAATGCCGTGCTGTGGTTCTCTGTGCCCTTCCCATTGTCTCATGCTGTCTCTGTCATTTTCTATGTAGGTCAGTAGATGAGCAAGAGCGACCTTTTGCATTGGGGATGCAGTTTGTTTTACTGAGAACGCTTGGTAAGTTATCTTTCTAAGAGAAATGGCACCATCTGTTGTTCGTTTTTTAATATTACATGTTTTTAATTTCGCAAGAAACACTGACATTTCCACTATTTGACATCATATAATCAGTGAAGTATGATCCTTCCATGCTCCAGTCAACAATGCTATGTTCTGTTTCATGTGTTAATTTCATGAAGAGTGGTAAAATCAACAGACTATTGTTGAATATCCTGAAATGGTGTGGGATCTCATACCTCAGGGGTGGAGGACTGCATATGTTTGTGGTTTTCTGTCAATCTACAGTCAGTTACTGCCTTAGAGACTGGGTGTGTGAACTCTTAAGCAATTGATTATTTAAATTTGGCACTTTAGCGCAGAAACACACCAAAAACTATTAGAGACTGTAGCCCTGAAGTGGAGTCTCAGATTCAGGGTTTAGATGTATTTGCAGGCTGCATGTAAGTTGTTTAAAGAAGTTTTAGTGTGACCTTTGACCTCTGACCTAATCGCCTTTCCCCAGCCTACATTCCGACACCCATCTACTTTGGCGCAGTCATTGACACCACCTGCATGCTGTGGCAGCAGGACTGCGGTGTCCATGGCTCCTGCTGGGAATACGATGTCACCTCCTTCCGATTTGTCTACTTTGGCCTCGCTGCCAGCCTCAAGTTTGTGGGCTTCATTTTCATCTTCCTCACTTGGTACTCCATCAAGTACAAGGAGGACCGCCTGGAGCGCTGGCACCAGCACGTCTCCCCGCTGGGCACTGTCAGCGAGCTCATCTGCCACGCAGGTGGCCAGAAGAGCCACGCCCGGACTCGCTCCTGCCCCGCCTTCAACCCTCGCCTGGAGCCACCCGAGGCCCCTGCCCTCAACCGGGGCCCCAGCAGTCAGAGCTGCCCCGGGAACGCCCTCAAAGCAATAACCCCACCTGCTCGCTCCATGGAGGTGGTCGCCGCCCACATCTGAGGACAGGGACAGCGTTCCCTCCACCTCTGCCCACACCCTCCCACCCCGCCGAAACATGTGCCTTCCTGTTCTGCGCTCCTCTCTCTCAGTGGCCAGACACAGGCCCACACCCAGACAGGCAACCCCTACACCCACACAGCCCCAGGGGCTGCAGGCCTCAGCGTAGCAGACATCTCATCTCTAAGTCTCTCATTTTCAGCTCACTCTAAATGTGCTTTTAAAAAAAAAAAAAAAAAAAAAGAAAAAAAAAAAAACAGCAAAAAAAAACAAAATGAAACAAATAATTGATTTTGTATTCAGTTTTATTTTTATTTTTATTTTTATTTTTGGAGTGAATCTTGGGACAGCGGTTAAACCTCAGTGGGAAGATATGTCACGCATATCATCAATTCCTGTATCCGAAACGCAAGTACAGAAGTTCAGAATACGTTTTTAATAAAAATGTATTTTAAGACATAACATGGTGCTATGTGGGGGGGAGAAACACATCTGATTTACTCAGTGGTAGATCATGGGTTAGGATGACTGAACGATGCTGCTTCGCAAGCACAAACGAAACCTGTACTATGCAAGCTCCTCTATCCTCCCCACATTACAGTACTGTATAAAGAATATGTATAGTTTTTCCCTGTCAAGTCATCTCAGACACTTACTGCGAGGGGTGAACATGCATATCATTTTGCATCACATGTTGGCAATCCATACCATTTAATGTCCCGTACTCATCTTTGTTTCTTCATGTAGGTTGTCCAACCCCCCCTCCCCCCAAACTCCCATTTAGTTTTTGAATTGTTTTTCCAGTGCAGTCTTCATTGTGAGTCTGTTCTGCAAAGGGGTTTGGAGACTGCATGAACTGGCGTGATTGGAGTGGCTTTTTCAGGGGACTTAACTGGATGCATTTACCTCCTCTGGGCCCTCTCACCTCCAGGACCACAGTGCACGTGCTAGCCACCAGGCCAGCCTGGAGATGGAGTCATTCCCTCCGAACTGGCAGAAACAGCTGCCTCAACCACAGTCATCCATGGAATCAGTGTTATTTCAAACTGGGAGGATATTACAGGGGCTTTGTGTGATCCATGTTAATGTACAATACTGTGTATATTCTGAGTGGGGGGAGGGGAGGTGAGATGTAGTGTACTGGCTGTGGTTGCATGTTTCAGAGCTCCGCCTTCTGCTGTGAGCACCTCTGTAAGGTCTGGAGGTCACACTGCAACCTTAGAACACTAGTACACACTTTAAGTACATGTGAAGTGATTACAAGTTGGCCAAAGTCACAACAGTGTGTTGGCCAGGTGACACTTAGCCCAGTGCTAGCAGTGCAGAGCTTGACATGAGCAGAGCTACGCACTTAGCCCAAACTGCAGGTAATGTTACAATGTGCGCTGCTGCCTAGTCTGCATTCAAGGCACTAAGCATGAATAGTTTGCGGTTATAGATTTAGCTGGGTCTTAGCATTTACTAAGTAGCAGCAAGTATCACTTTCTAAGAATTTTACATCAATTTAGATATACAAAATGCTAACATGTTAAAACATCAGTAATGTGAGCCCACTGAGCATGTACAGTAATAACTGTCACTTTTCCTACCAATGCAATTTGATCCAAGAGATCTGTTTCTTTGTCATTGGAACTATACATGCATTATACTCCAAATGTGGCCTACTGGATTTAGTTCCTATCTGTCAGTGACAAGCTTATATTTCAGACTTATGCATTTTTCTCAAATGACAAATTTGGCCTTTTTGACATGAGATACAAATCATTTATAAGAGCTAATAATCACCAAATCATCAGAAAGCTGTTAAATCAAGCTATTAACCATAAAACAATTATGTTTTAAGTCCATGTGATATCTTGTCACTTTGGCATATGCTGTATTAACAGTAGTACTACCACTAGTTTGGTCGTCAGATATAAGTAGGACTTAAATTTTAGTCATTTTGGCATTTAATCAATAGTGCAGTAAGCATGCATATGATAATGACGTCCAAGTACATCAGAGTACTATATATAATTGTAGGAATTTTAACATTTTGCAGCGTGTATATGTTTGAAGGCAACTGAGGACCCCTGCTGGTCGTAAAGCCGTGACACATAGATATTGCTTACTACAAACAATCTGTATGATTCTGAAACAGGAGGAAGTGGAGTCCCTTTCATTATGCAAAAACGTCCCTGCAGAACCATACAGGCTAAACAAAGAGCTGTTTTTTTCCACAGACACCTAAATATATCGAGATATGCCTAATAGCAATGCTGAGTGAAATAGTTG
Organism: Albula goreensis; assembly: GCA_022829145.1. Classification (NCBI taxonomy): domain Eukaryota; kingdom Metazoa; phylum Chordata; class Actinopteri; order Albuliformes; family Albulidae; genus Albula; species Albula goreensis. Next base: position 16,791,950 of record CM040756.1, read on the forward strand.
CAAACACAAAAATTTGAAAATGTAAAAAAAAAAAAAAAAAAAGATTGTGTTGCCAGCAGGTTGTGAATTCATGGTGTGTGTGGCTCAAGGCTTGGATTTAATTTCAGAAATAGAGATGTCCGCCTGCCCATTGTTTTGTTAAATCCCAGACGTCATGGCCCTTCCATGGGAATTTTCCTGTGGCAGTCTGAATATCACTATATTTTCCATCAGGGAAAACTGCTACATCGTAATGGGGTTTATATATGGGTTAAATATTTCTCCTGTACTTGCCTGTGAATTTTCCAAAACTATGCACAAACCTGCAGTTAAGGCTTTTTGTGATGGTGCCCAACTTCATGAATATCTCTGGTTGTTTGGAGTGTATTTTATCATTTAGAACTCATTGACTATTAAAAGTAAATATGTTTAAATTTAAATCCAACAGGCTAGCATTGCTACCAATAGTGGCAGATGTGGTATCAGTGCATTTCATTACTCTTATTTTCATGTTTACTGAGTGGTTGCCATGGGATCGTTGCATTTATTTTAAATTGATATTTACATTGAAGATCAGGTTTGAATTGCATTTTAAATGACAAAACTTTGAAGACAGTATTAAGAGAAGTTCAGGAATACCTCGTAAAGAAAAGTGGTATTTTGGTAAAAAGGACATCAACAACAGTTCCTGTTCCAAAGTAGTAATAATGTACATATTTTTAAAAAGTAAAATGAAATTGAACATTGTCTAAAAAATGTAGTGCACAGCTCATATCTAATTAAAGCCTATTTATGAACTAACTTCACATTTTAGACTACTAAAAACTAATGGAAGCCAGTATATTTACTTTTCTCAGTGCCTGCTTTACCCACAGTATTATATAGGAATACAGTGTTCAAAAAGAGAAAGGATGATTATAGAAATTGTTCCAACACATACTGTATAAGATTTGGTTGGAATAATTCACTTGCTTTTAGTGTTACCAAAATGCTCTTACTGTACCTGAATAAATTAATGGAAGCGTTGAAACAAATCGAGAGTACAAAAAATGTAATGCTATTTAAGTTTTTTTTTGGAAAGAATGACAGGTTGTCGGGTGGTTGTAGGATTGCACTAACTCTTGGTGACATTGATAGTGACATGAGAAATCTGGGCATTTGTGAACAACCACATACCTCCTCTCGCTAAGGTGACAGCGTCCCTTTCCCTTCAATAGCACTGTCATTGTATGTGGTGTCAGGATGGGGCAGAGGACAGTTCAGGCCTGGGCTCTTCTCATGTGGGTTATTTCAGGTAGACTAGTTTTTATTTTCTCTCTCGCTCTCTCTCTTTCTCTCTCCATTTTCATCAATATTGTATTTATTTCAAAAAGCTGTATTTGAGAAGGGTAAACCCTTGCTTTGTGTTCATCAGGAACAGAAGTCAATACATTTGTGAACGCTTTGTTTACAAATACCTTGAATACTTGATATTTGTCAATAAAAACCGTAAAATGTACAAACCTGATTTTGTGTTCCTTTGACAGTGTTATTTTCAAAGCTGCTTGGAGCCATTCATTTCACAAGTTGGTTTATATTTTATCTGAAATCCATGAGTGTGTAGGTGTGTGAAACAGTACATTTATGTAGTATACAAATATCCTGAAATTGCAATGTTAGACTTTTTAATAATGCTGTTTAAAATCTGGATACCTCAAGCCGTATTCATAGTTATGCCCATGATTATTTCTAAAAAGTATGTTGGCTTTCTTCAAGCTTGAGTTGCATGCCAGCAAAATTTTTAACCTATTAAGAACAAGTGTACCCAATTCAAGGCAATTTTTGATGTGGAAAAAACACAAACAAATATTTTTTTATAAATAATCTTTGTAATCTGAAGGCAAGGAAAAGCTGAATGATTATCATCACCTACACAGTCATTAAAATAACATTATATCCATTGGGTATGCTGTTGTGAGATATATTTGTATCATCAGACCAGAAGGCTGCTGTCAGAGTGAAAGACACCACTAATTTAAAATTACTGTGCACTTAAACAATACCCCTGATTATCATAGCACCTAATAAATACTAGCAAGTATTTCTTTCAGCTTGTCATACTTCCACCATTTAGAGAGTTGACCATTGACCATAAATAGCAGACTTCTTTTGTACAGTTTATTGAATGTAGTGGAAGCCAAACTGGTCAATTAATGTTTGGATATGGACAAAATTTTGATTTGGGTTATTTCAAATACATTTTAAAATTGCTGAGTGTGAGCTAAACAGCAGTTGAAGAAAGGCAAATGTTAAAAGTGCATTTAAGGGACTTGAACTGCTGATCAAATTTATCAGTGGTTACTATTATGAAGGAGTGCACTGCAATGGTTTCACCATTTATTTGAACCTGTATTTCATAAAAATATATATATTAAAAACATTACTTTAATGGTGTTATCCACTTGGCATTTAAAAATTTAATCCAATATTTTTAATCGCAGCTGCATTTAGGCTTACTCTTCTATATATATATAAATGTATATATTTATATATAAACATAACACTGATTTCTAATTACCAGAAGCACCTGTAAAAAAATAAACATAATAACATTATGATTCATAATACATTTCTAAATCGTTTCCAAGGCAATGAGACCCGCTCCACACTGCTTAAGTCTGTCTCTGGTTCTCCTGGCGGTGCACTGCGGGTCTACCAGGTGCGCCTCAGTGTGTAACGGAGAGGGGAGGGGCCAAGCCGCTGCCCTCGGAGTCCAGGAGGGGGCGGCTCGTCGACCCTTGTGGAACCTGCGTTTGAACGGGCCTGCCCGCCCCAGCCTGCGCTGTGGGTTTCACAGTCTGTGGGGAGTAGGGGAGGTACCCCTGGGCCTGGAATATGTCCTCCTCATCGTCCTGGCTCTGGGCCTGGGCCTGAGGCAGGTCAGCCTGCAGGCTAGAGGAGGAGGAGCGCAGCAGGAAGTCGTGGCGGGTCTCCAGCTCGGTAAAGCCGTTGCCGCTGAAGATGAGCCCATCTCCATCCAGCCCCTCCTCCAGCTGCCGGGCCCAGGTGTCCTGGGGGGAGGAACCCCGTCTCCACAGCCCTGCACCAGTTGGGGGCCTCTCAGGGATGTCATTTTGGGATTCAAGTTTCTTCTCAGATGGGTGGCGGAGGGCTGGGCTTTGGGGAGCTGGGGTGGCAGGGCTGGGCGGGGAAACTTCTGGCCACGCCTCCCGGACGGGGGCCCCTGCTCCGCTGGACTCCTCTGGTCCCTCTGCCCCTGAACCTAACTCTGCCAGGGAGTCAAGCTTGTCTGTTTGGTTTAGTTCTTTTAAATTGCTCAGCAGTGCAAACATACTATCTACATCCTTCTGAAAATTAGTCCAGTCGTCCAGGCTGGGACTGTAGTTGTGCCTGATTTCATACAGGCTCTCGTTCACACTGTATAGGTCCTCCAGTCCTTGCCAATTGACATCCTCCGTGAAATTGGGAAGTTTAACCCTTCCGTCCGTCCCATGCTGGTGAACTGGAGAGAGAGCATCAGAGAGCAGTCAGACCCTGGCCAAGCTGAATGGATGAGGACTTACAACACACATATTCTCCAGTGGATCACAAACATGCAATCATGCCCCTCCTCCTCCCAAACACGCATACTCTGATGTCGCCCCAGCCCCACCCCACATAACAGGGATCAAGACCTGATTAGTGCCCCACACACCACTGCAGCATGTCTCTTTGTTAGGCATGAAACCCACAAGCTTCTGAAGCAACAAGCACAGCAAACACAAAGACCTCTAGAAAACAACACCTACAAACTCAAAAAGAACATGAAACCTTGAAATAAATTAGAAAAAAGGCACAAAATCAGTCCATCAGCATTACATTTTTCTACATTTTCTCAAAGAGTGCCATTGTGTATTTTGTATGGCCTTTCATCAAGGTCTTGAAAACCCTACAAAAACATTAACATTTTACATTTTTTTGTGAATAGTCTCAAATGAGGCGGGCATCCAGAGAAAGCTGGAATCAAATGGTGAAAAGAAAAAAAGAGGGACATGGAATGAAAGAAAAAGATGACGTGCCTCTGCAAAGAAAAAGTGGGAATGTTTATGAAAAGATCTTTGTGTAGTACATCTCTCTGAATTTGGCACAAGACAGACCTGTATGTATGCGTGAAGAATTCTGGATGGCTTGTACACATGATCTGGAAGGCTCTTGACACAGCACCATTGGGACACTTTATACATATACAGTAATATAAAATGTCCAGAGGATCTTTCTCCATTTTGTCCCCAATGAAAGGGGAAGTGCCGCTTTGTAACCTCTCAAGTGTTCACAAGTCTGGAAAGAGCCCAGTGGTACACTGAATGCACTGGTATCAATGCCAGATTCAGATTATTTCCCTGTAGCATTTTATGAGTTATAGCTATAGTCCATATGCTGCTCTGTAATGTTGCATGTGTGCCGTTGTCGACAACATTAAGAAACCATTGACAAATTTTTTTCATCCATATGTTTTCAAACTTTTATTTAATGTCATGCAAACCCGACTGAAGGCATGTTATCAAGGAACTGATTTTCTCACACTTTCCACAAATGTCCAATTATGTTAAGCCTGCTGGTGTGGGTTCAAATCACATCAGGCATTATTCTGAAGCACCAGATGTTCCTTGGAATCTCTGTACATGGAACATTATTTAAAAACACCTTTCCCCTGTCTGACGTTCAACACCAAACGGGGGAAAGCTTCAATGCAAAAAGAGATGCAATATCAAAACAATCATAAATTGCTTTAAAAGACCAGAAGAAGAGTGTTTGGGGAAAAACTACATTGAACTATGAACTGAGTGATCCTTTAAAGGAGACTGAAGATCCTACAGATGTTCAAGTCATCATTATATCAATTATTTTAAGCTGTGCAATATTCCCATAAAAGAATTTGAGGAATTCAAATAAAAATTTCAAAGGTGAGTCATGGAACAGTACTAGAGATATCACTGAAATTAATGGATACTGTTATTCATAGCAATGAGCACATGGGATGCCACAGGCTCGAGTGTTCACACACTCAATGGTGAAGATGGTGCAAATATGCAGGATGGAGAGACAGTATGGAGGAAACGTTGTCTAAGAGACTCACAGGATCGAAAGGCTTGGCCTCCTCAACTTTGACCACTTTCGGTGCTGCTGTTGCCTGGTAGGCGAATGCCAAAACACAGGTCAAGAGGAACAGAGAGATGAAAAAACGCATCGCTGCAACTCAAGCATGGATCTGACTCATCATCATGGTCACACTCCTCCATACGATGACCACACAATCATATGGTTTACTACTGCTTTCACTTGAACCAGATCAAAGAACTTAGAGGAAATTTTATCAATTATATGAAAAAAGAATGGCTTTTACCTCACAATTACTAAATGCAGATCAATACAAATATTATCCAGGATAAATATCTTATATGGAAAATCAATAGGACTGTTACACTACTGAATCTTTTTTAATAGTATTTCTTATCCAGGTCATAATTTATTTAATTTTGCTAGTGTACATTTAAAATAAGTCTTCTCAACAGTCAGTGTGGAAAATTAGATGTCATGGAATATCAATTTGCCCGTAACCTTGTTAAACAGAGTGATGAAATGGCTGCATGAGACCATATGAAAACATGCAGCTGCTCTCTCATGCATGTGACAGAATGAAGTATGCTAGATGAAAAAAGGATTCTGCCTTTCCATGTGATGCAATTTCTCCTCTTTGACATAAAATATAGAACTCAGTCCCATATATTTAAAATATTGGCTACAGTACATTACTGTTGTCAGACTTCAATGGAAACATGATTCTTTCCACTCAGTATCAACCCCAAATAACCATTACCACCCTCCTACATGTATGCGCAGAGAGGTCTTTAGCATTGACTTTATTCTGTAAAATTTTGCAGTGATCAATGTCTAAGCTTTTTTACTCTTTTTCTATCCTGTGCTGTCAGTACTTGGAGTGGCAAAGGAGATGGGTCTTTGAAAATTAAAGCCAAAAAATGGGCCCAATATCTAGATGTCTTCTTTGATATATAAAGCTATGGAATAAAAGTGCATAATATCTTTTTTACTCCTAATGGAAGTAATAATGGAATGGAACAGAGTGCAAAATGTGATAAAACGGAATATGGTGTACCCTTGGAGATGAATGACTGTAACTGTTTGGTAAGATTTTTGTGGAATGATGCTTTGCGGCTCATGAGGATGAGGAAAAGTAACGCTCTTCCTTGTGCCAGCACTGGCTGGCTTCTACATTCACGTCGCCACAAGGCGACCAAATTATTGTTAGAGCAAACCAGCATGCAACCAAATGTTTAAGCTCAATGCGTAGTGAAATATTAGTGGAAATGAGCTGGCCCATGCAGTTATAGAAAAAGCCACTGAATAAAAAACAAAAAAGTATGGATACCTGTGTGGATCATAGCTTCCTCCATCTTTATTTCCTGATTAGGAAAATAAGAGCAATTGTATGTTAATGCTTAAATCATTAAAAATTAAATGAATAAAACATTCACATCGTAGTTCTTCATGCACAGATCCTATTTCCTGAAGAAAAATGCACTTGAGTTAAGTTCCTGATAGACAGAGGGAGACTGGGAGGTGTGGAGAGACAAAGGAAGGGGGACAGGAAGGAGATGGGTTGGTTTGGGTGGTACAGCACAGTATGTAGTGAGCTCCATCCTGAGCACCCCTTTAAAGCACAGTCATCAAGGTTCACCAGTGAGCTGACATTTCCATGTGAGGTGAGTAAAATGTTAAAAGTTCTGGCATGAGGGAAAAATGTTATTTTTTCCACACCAACTGTTTGGAGTATCAGTGGGTGCTTTCACATATGCTGTAGCATGACCTGTTTCTCCTCAAAGACTTGCAGAGGATGGTTTCACTGCATTTAGCCAGGGTACCAGCCTGTTAACTATCATTAGCCTGCCATATTTACTTGATAAACTTTCAAGGTCCACACTCAGACTGGTGTCAGGCACTTTCTGTGTCATGGCTGTTCTTTAACAAACAATTTAGTGAAATGTCCTGCACAGCGAACTGTGACAGTGCACTGCCCTGAGCTTGGGGGCAGTCCGAAGGCATATGCGAAAGCACCCTATCACCAACAAACTTAACATAAAAAATTATTTTGTGTTTCCTTTTTTTACCATTTCATCCAGCGCCTTTGCAATTTGTGTTCTTTTTAACGAAATGAAATGATCACATAAATGGCTCTCTTGGTTCCATTATTGCTGCTGATGTCCTGTGTTTCTACCCACATTTTATAGCTCTTGAAGATGACCAGCTTGATTCAAATCCACACCAATTTGCTAAGCCTCCAGACTGAAATCTGATCTCAAACCAGTATTTCCATTCCAATATTTTTGTCAGTTACATAGCATGCAATATATGAATTATAAGACTGGTTCCCATTACACAGAACACTTCCATTTTCTTACAGTGCCGATGTCACTAAGGAACTACTATGAGCCATATGATGTCATTTATTTACATAATCATTGGTCTATTACCATGACAGAACCTAGATTAATTTCAGTGGTGTTGGAAAACAGGAATTTGAAGTGACAGGTACAATTGTTATTTTGACAGTTAAATCAACAATAAGTAGAACACCTCATGACTCATTTCAGAATTTTCTGCCAACACATACAAAGAGATCCAATTTAAAAAAAAACATAACACATGACCTAGTAGACCAATAGAACACAACATTTGTGAATTATCATACTATGAAAACCATGACATTTCACTGAGAATTTTCACAGGGTAAAGTACATACAGGGTTAAGATAATCTAATATGTTATAAAAGACACCATATGTGCATGTGACTGTATCTGCTTATATGCCATTATGTCAGCATTCTATGGAGATGCAGGGAAGAAATGGGTTATATTGGCAGTCAACTAGGCCCAATGGGACAAACTAGGGCTGGACCAAATCTGTAAGCATCAGTGACCAACTTGAGGGGATGTTGACTTATGGACCGTTAACACTAAATGTATACAGCATGCTGCGACAGATGGTGCTAAAAGAGTTAAAGTATCCATGTCTGTGTCATACCTGCTTTGTAACTGCTGAGAAAACTATCAGGCACATTTTCAGTGATCCACACTGCTCCTACTTTATGTTCTGGCTATTGTCTGATGTCTTTTAACTAAACTCCACAGCTCATGAAAAGAGTATTATTTTGTTAAAACTATGTTTGTACTCCTAACAAATTGAAATTACCTGTCATATCTCACATAATGGCTTTTTGCCATTATGAATGGCTTCTTCCTCAAAAAAAAAAGAGACTAACATCTCTCCAGTGGCAAGTACCCAAGTGGCATGTTTTTCTTTTTTTTATGTAATGGTGCCTACGAGTGTAAAAGGGAAAGAGGAACTCAAAATCCACTTCCCACAGGAAGTTAGACTAGACTGGCAGTTTGGATTGAGAGGGACTGTGCTGAATTTCAGTGTTGCCCAAGGAGATGCACACAGAGAGTGCAGCGTGAATGCGGAGAGCGTGTCAGCCTCTTACCTGTGTCCAGGCTCTTTGGCCGGGGGTTGCACTGCCTATGTCCCTGACAGCTGCGCATCTCCATCAGACGAGCATGGAGCTGATTCAGGACGTCCCTCTCCACCGAGTAAACTGCGTTTGTTAGCTGGAGAAGCCAAATGAGTGTGTCACAATTCATTTAGTCAAACTGAAAGAGGAATAAAATAAATGTAGAGTCCGGCAAGGCTGGTTTGCTTCTTTGCTTTACTCTGCACTTAATTGATCAATGAAAATAGAGTATTACATGGTTAATATACAATCCCCCGGTGTTCCTAGGGTCTAAATCATTAGCTGATTTTAAGGTGAAAAGAAAACTCATCAGCCCACATGGCCCTCAAGGAACAGGAATGGGTATGCTTGGGTTAGACAGCACATTTCTCAGGTGTGCTTGTAAAGTCTATTAGGAGATGTGGAAACAGGATAGGCTCACACCAGGCAGCTGGACTCACCTGGTAAGGATCGTTGTTCAGATCAAAGTATTCCAGGAAGCCAGTGGCGAACTCACAGAAGAGGGTGTTGTGCGTCTCGTTGATTGTCCGCAAGCACCAATACGTGTTGTTGTTAGAGCTTGTGCAGGCACAGAATCCACCCACTATGAGAAGAGCAGTGGATTTAGCACACTTTAATCTGACTCATTCATGGCTCAGAAAACAGAGGGATCTCCTCCTTTAATGTATCTCAACAGTAAAAAATTCCTTCTTTTTTATATTTGTATTAAGTGGATCAATGACAAATTCCTGTGTGGTGTGTGTTTTTGTGTGTGTGAGAGAGAGAGCGAAATGAGAGCTTGAGCTAGTTATACTGGAATATGTATTGGAACTCTGTTAATATGACATGTGCCTGTCAGCAGTTAAATACATACAGTTCCAGAAGGGCGCTGTCTGCCAGTGGTCGTTGTTGTGTGTGAAGCAGGTCAGGCCTGGCAGACTGCAGTCATCTCCCTTCTTCTGCCTCTTCTTCAGCTTCCTCTCTTTCTTCTTCCTCCGGATCTCATTGAAGAGCTGAGCCTTCCCATCAACTTCCTGCACCACTTCCCTGATGGGCAGAAAGAAGACCAATTAGAGACCTGGCTCACAAAGTCTATTGCCCACCCACACCATAAGTTACACTCTCATGTAACATTACAGTTAATACTAATTTGCATTCAAATCAATAAAATATTAGTTTGGTTAAAAAAGAGTTTCTTTGGTTTTTGTTAGGCAGTACAAGACTGAGACAAAAAAACCCAGTACTTCCTGTTCATTTGAACTCTCTTCATGTTCTTCAGGAATAACAGAAAATCAATGGCTGTGTCCTATTTAGGTAATCACCCCCTGATGTTCAAGAGTCGCATCTTCTGCCTTGTAAAGGCTCAGAGTGAGATCAGTAAATACACTCTGGGTTACCAGATAGGGGGTGGAGGGTCAGCTTTTTACTTTGTATTTGTACTGCATCATCACATTGTTTCCATGTTACATGAAAGATGACTTCCAGATCACCCCTCTGCTAAACGTGTTTGAGTTTATCACGCGGGGCCCTCCTCCTGCCGATGTCTTGTTTGGCACCGCTGGCCACAGTACCAGTCAGGCACCCACTGAGAAGTTCTGGAGAAAATCTCTTTCTTGGCCCCCGCTGGCGCCAAAGACTTACAAAACAGCAGAGAGCTTTTCTCAAACACGCCATCTCACGGTCTGTCAAGAGTCACACACGCACAACGCGTAGCACTGCCACCCGCTGTGCAGTCAAGTACCCCAAGGTTCAATTTGTGCATGTAAGGCACTGTGTAGAAAATTAAATTCACTGGTGTGAGTAACCACCTACCACAGTAATTTGCCAAGACACTGCTCAGTGTCAATACAATGGAGTAAACACTTGGTGTATTTGATCTGCGTTAGACCACACATGTACCGATATCTGGTTGAACACACTATTGCTGTGCTGCATTCAGCATACTTGTGTATTTGTTAGTACATACAGCAAGTATGGCTACTGTTTTGACTGTTAAGTGCTTTGATTTTTGTGCATGCATCAGAACATACAATGTCTATGTGTTTTTCATTAATAATGATCCTTTTGTTGAACATAGCAACTATCATTAACTTTAGTAACCGCCTGTGAAATTGAGAACTTAGTAGAAATAAAAAAGTATGTAACTTACCATTAGCAAGTTATCTTAAGTATGCTTTTTCACACAATAATATATACCATGTAAATTCAGGTCAAAGGTTGTCCATTGCTAGTAAGAAATCCAACTTCAAGGTTAACATTGGTGATGCTTTCTGCATATTCCATGCTTTGAAGTATTTGCTATTGCATGGAAATATACAGCAAGCAGGTATGCATGACAGAACACAGACTGTGTTAGTGGTGTCACCGGCTGACAAGAACAGCAAGGTCGACGGACACAAACAAGGTGACGCAGACGGACAACACTCCTACTCACTTAAAGGGATGGAGATGGGCATTCTTGTTCTTCAACCTCGCTTTGTTTCTCAGCCCTTTCACTTTGCTATAGTAGCTGGTATTTAATAGAGAGAAAACAATAGCAAATTCATGCCACCCTTCTCAAGAGATCACAGAAAGAAAGCTTTACCTAATAGACCCTGTTTTCAGAGAGACCATACAGACAGACAGCTGGAACACATTGAAAAACATTCCAAATGACAAAAGCATTTGAATTATGAATGTAAAATAACTGGGTGTGTGTATCAAAGACCACAACCCAAGCAGACAACCGATATTGAAGACATCTGAAAAATGGCTGCAAAATTAAAAATTGATGACCAGTGAAATGATTTACTAGTGTCCACACAGTTACTGACAACAGTGCTCCTACCAAGACAGGCCAAAGCAAGGATGGGAGTTTGCCATAACAGGCAATGAGTGCACAAATGCATAACAAAATGCTGCCTTGTCAACATCACTTTGACAAAGCTCCTGCTTTCAGCACTGAGTGCAGCAAATCAGTTGGTACTTGCAGAGTTTCTTAGGCTTGCTACGAGCACCACGGCTGCTACGAGGACTGATGCAGTTCCCCCTGCATGTGACTGGTGACATGCAAAGTGTCTTAGCACTATTCAGCTTGTACTGGTGATGGCTCACCTCAATAGAAAGGCTGGAAAAGGAAGCAGGCCAGCACACACGCTGGCCTCCCCAGTGGGGACAGCCTACAGTGTGGATATGCAGGCTGAGACAGAGGCGTGGAGAGGCGCCTGACTCTGATCAAACAGAACGGCCGAGGGGCTGCACTCAGGCTCTGTCAGCGCCACGCACAGAGAGCACTGGCAGCTCTCCCAGAAGTCCCCGCTCTCAGTGTCTTATGGAGTAGGTTCAGAGAGCAGTCGTGCACCAGAGGGGACGAGCAGCAGCATGTCTTTACTGCCACAGTGCTTGCTCTTTGCAGTGCCCTGACACAGAAGGATCTTCAGCCCTAGAGGAGCTTTCATCAGACCCAAGGGGACGAGCAATGACCTTAACCGACTGTGCACTGATCATATTGGAACATACTGAGTGGCAGACAACAGGACAGAGAGTTGAGCAAAGCAGAACCAAGAAAATATTTGTGGCTTTATTTTAAGCTTCAAAATTGTGATTTCACACGTATTCAGTTATTCATTTATACCCACATACAAAAGTTAATGTTGTATATTGTAAATACATACGAACTGGACACATATCATGACTCTCATATACAATGAGACATGTAGTTTTAGACAACGAGATGGTCACTTGTGTAACGGTATCTGAATGCTGATAGAGTGTGTGATAATGAGTGGCTGCAGGTGAACAGTGTGGGCCATTCGGAGGGGAGATGGACATTAAAGGGTATGTTCAACAGGACAGGATCATCATGAGAGGCATACCTCCTCTTGCCACAGTCACACTCGTCAGGTTTCCTCTGTTTCAGGTGTCCTCGCACCTCTCGCAGGTTCTTGATCTTGTCCTGAAGTGCTTCGATCTGCATTCACATTCAAATATAACTTAATACATACCTTTCAACACTGGAACATTTGAAGTTGAAATTTTAACTTATTTTTTCCACCAGTTATTCTGTCATAGTCCTGAATAATAGTGCTTTATATTTATATCAGCTTTCATTTGCTTCATTTTAATCAGATATCTTCCATTTTGTATATATCATTGTACATTGTCTTGCATCATTTTCTTTTGTGCTGACTGCTACATTGCAAAGTATCTATGAAAGATGTTTTCCAATTGCAATTCTGAATAATTTATGGGAGACATAACTCAACAGAGAGTCACAGGGCTGTGAACTCACCTCCTGGTCCACATAGCTCTTATGGTCTTTCCAGGCCCTGGAGGACTGATAGATCTCTCTCTCACAGTGCACGGTGTCATTCACCAGAATGTAGCACCTGGATTGGGAGAGATTAATGGCATTTTTTACAGGATGTACAGTGAACAAAGCCAATATTCCCTTAAACAAGGGACTGTAAGGGGGAAACAGGGGGCACATTTTAAACAACAACTGAGTATGTATGAGAATTATATATATATACATATATATATATATTTATAATGTTCAGTTTTGAAATAATATTGTCCTCCAACAAGGGTATGGGATGGTGGGCTAAAATATAAATACATATAAAATATTTCAACGGGAAAAAACAATTGTCAAATCAAGATGTCTCCGTTAACAGAATCCATTCCAACTGAGGATCAAAAAATTGTAAAAACCTGTGCGTTCATTTTTGGAGTTTGAGGGTGGGACTCACTTGTGCGTGACTTTGACGGAGTTGGGGTAGCCCACTGCATTGGTGTCATCTGCCAGCATCTCCTCTGAGGTGTCGTCTGACTCCAGGTCAAAGTCCAGCTCCTCCCCATCCTCCTCCTGCTCGTAGTGCCGCTTGCTAATGTTCCGGGGACGGAGTGCGACTTCTCACCCTCCTGCAAGTCGATGTCGTAGATCTGCCCTTCAAACTCCACTGAAAGTGACCGGGAAGGCCGTGTGTGAACAAACCGTGGCTTGTAACCTAAGAAATGGGGAAAATACAGTTTTAAGAATTCTGAGCTCCCCAGGAATTCTTGTATAAATCTATTCCAAGATAAAAAAAAACATTTCATATTCATTACAATTTGGGTGCAACTCATATGCTCACCACTAGATGGCACTCCAACATTCTATTATGTGCGTTACATTAAATTGCTACATCATATGGAAATTGATTAAATCCAGTGACTCAAAACCTCTGGAACTTGAAACCTATATAATCAGATTTTGGAGATACCTTTGAAGAAAAAAGGGAATTATAAGGAATAAGGAATCTTATTTTCAAAAAAAAAGATTTCAGACTTTGTGATGAGGCTGTGAAGATAAGAGTTTAAGCTTATCCTTAAGCTTGGCATTTAAGGATATTTTTCAGTATTACCTAGCTTGCATCTCCTGTTGTTCTGATGCAAGGTTTAAAAAGACTTTAAACACACATTTGATGTCAATATATATATATTACTGCACATCAAATGAATTCAGAAAAGTTCGGTTTTATAATACATCTACTGTACATGGCCTAAAATCCACTAGGCGTATGTTCATATAAAGGAAAACATAGTTTTCTATCCAAACTAACTTGCCAAAACCTCCATTCAAAGAAAGTTCCCAGGCCCTTCTGTCCTGTTCTGATGCGCCATGCACCATTTTCAGCATTTTCCCTGAAATGCTAAATCCTGGACACTTTATAAATCATGGGTCACACTTCTGCAAAACACAGTGACTAATGTTATTTTACACAGCGGAAAATTGCCACCATGTTTCTGGAAAGAGCAATAACAGCCGCCACTCCAGAAGCCAAGGGACAAGCAGCCTTAACATGAAGCTGTAATGCTGGGAAACAGTAATGGCTAGGGAACTGGGCTTGTAAATAAGTGATTGCAGGTTTGAGGCCCAAATGTACCATCGTATCATTGAGCAAGGTAATTAACAAAAAGTCTTTTGGTAAATATCCAAATGGATAACATCTGTAAGATGGGGTTTTTCAAAGTACAATTTGTGTGTCTAGATGTGTAAAAGTAAATATATGTGAAGAGAGCAGGCTCTCCACTTGCTCCTAGCTCGAACCCAAGGCCACTCACGTTGGCTGTTGGGCTGGGGGAAGTGGCGAAGACCTCGTCGGTCCGCTCTGCTGGGTCTGTACTGGCCCTCCCCACAGTCGCAGTCCTTCTCCTTGCTGTCATAGCGGGTGCGCAGACTCCTGGCCTTCTTCCTCGACCCCTCTTTCAGCCCTCCCTTGCACTTTTGGATGCGCCACTTCCCCGTGATCTCCTCCACACAGTGCCATTTCTGACAAGGGAAGAAAACGTTCAAGAGTCTGACAATCACATTGCAGTTCAGCAGACAAAAGAAATGCTGTCCATTTAAGCAAGCCACAGTAAGACAGGCACGCGTATTTCTGAGGACAATAAGGCATAACTTGTTGTTTTAGGCCTCTTCCTCACAGACAATAGCACATGGATCAAACAAGCTGAGAAAAAAAGCCCTTCTTTCCAGACCGTGCAACATTACTGTACATTAAATTACATGGAATGTCCGCCTGTCCACCAGCAGAAATCCAAACTCCTCAAAATGCTTAAGTGGTTGCATTGGACTGATGCTAGCAATTCAGTTTTAATGAACGTCTTCCCCTCTCCCTTCTACCCCCACCCCTTAGAAAAACAAAGCCAAAAAAGTAATGAAATTAAAACACAAAAAGGGAAAACAAAAGTCAACATTGCAGCACTCTTCCTTGTTCGTTCTGAACCCGTTTGGAGGGCAGACGCTTTCGGCTGACCACATTTCAGACATTTGCTCACAACTGTGGGAAACCATATCCAAACAATGGCCATGGCGCACTGATCGAATTTCCTGTGAAGCGCTTTGCCGTCCTGACAGGCAGCTTATGTGTCTGACAGTAATGTTATATCTGCATGCAGGCCGGGGAGACAGACAGAGACAGCGTGGGGACGGGCCAGCGGGGGCGACTGTTCGCACGCCACGGAGAGGGTGCGGGCGCTGGCGTTTCCACGGCGCCCAGTCATGTGGAGAGCGCCTGCTTTTTTCGGGGCTCTCCGTTTACACAGCCACGGGCGACCGAGCGAAGCCGGCTGTCGAGTGAAGCCTTGCGTTACTCCTCTCTTCGCTCGGCTTTTAGTGCTTTTTCCGCTGCATTCCCGATGGTGGGTGAGGACAGGAACGGGAGGCTCGAAGAAACGTAAATGGGGGTGGTGGGAGTGAGTGAGGCCGCACGTGCCTTAACTTGCTCTGTGAGTCTCAGGCTGAGACAGTGGCTAGTCCACTAATCTGACTTGCACTGACTTTTCACTCATGTCACACTAAAGACTAGACGTACTAGCAAGACACAAAATGAGCAATTCTACATTTCAATATCTGCCTCCAAAAATGTACTAAGCAGATGCACAAGAGGGTGGCAATACATGTCTTAATATGTTTTCATTCATTGTGAGTTTCCATTATCACTGGAGCATCTTAGAACAGCAAACAGCATCCCTGAGTCGCACATTTTAAATGAAATAAGTCAGTACTGGTAGTACTGGTCTACATTACTGAGCTAAGATTAGAGCATGACAAGCCATATTGTACATATAGGGGAAGAGCACTGAGATTATTGTGACTATAAATATGAATGCCATGGGCGTCTTTGTTCCCATTGTTTTAGATTATTTAGCTTTAGTTCTGATTTGTTAACCTTGTCATTAGTAGGCCTTCAATGTCACAGCCCTGCATTCCAACAGCCCTGCACAAGCGTCTTTCTGTGTCTGAGTGTACAGTGAAGCAGCAGGAATGACAGGCGCAGCTGCGTTTCCCATTCGGCTCCTTAGTCTGGTGGTCAGTACCAAGCAGATTAATTTAGTCAGATGAATTAGACAGAACGGGTATATCCCGCCGTGCGATCAGGCAGAAGTATGTCCTCACATGTACATGTGACATTTGCACACAAACACATGCTCTACCACACACTCACAAGCATACAGAAGCTCCCTCCTACACACAAGTACCACAAACATGTGATTACATATAAATGTAAACTCTAATACACAAACTCTTTCCCACACACATGCACACACACACACACAAACACACAAAAAAACTAAACATAGCAGAAACAGGTTTCTTGGATGTCTTTAATTAATGACCATATAAAGCTTTACATCTAAACACTTACTTGGTCATAAAAGGGAGTCTGTTTTACATTAGAAATGCCTTAAAAAATCCTGTCTGTATTTTAATGCTACCTGAAATAGTGAAAATGAGTATTTTTTCAGCCTGGCCTGATTCTCTGCCATTCCAGTTCAGTTTTAATGCAGCAGACTCTCCTAATGGGCCCCAATGAAAGGGAGCTCTTAAAAACACCGGCACAGTTCCGTTTGCCATTCAGTCACAATTACAGCAAGTTTTCTATAGCAGCAAAACGGCCGAGCACCACTTCAGAGGGCAATCCGGGGTTTGCCGCTCAGATCAGTCATAAAAGAAAAGTATCTTGGCACTAATGTCTGGCACTTGTGGGGTGTGATGCAATGACACAATCAGGTTTAAATCAGACAGGCTAACGCCTTTGTTCTGCTCGCTTAACAACCTAATCTTTCACAATTTTAATACTAACATGTATACCTTTATACACACATGTGTTTAGTAAGTATTATGGGAGTGAATACCTTTAGTTCATGTTTTCCCATCCATGCCTAAAATGCAAATTGTGTAAGCACTTCATCCTGTATGTGGCAGTGGTAAACCCTCTTCACATATGAAACATATATAAAAATGATCAATACAAATATATGTAATACTGTGGAATATCTTACCTGTCCTGGCTGTTCGCAAGTGGTCTGGAACTCAGCCTGCTGGCACACCTCCTTCACCTTCTTGTACTTGGGGAGGCTGTTGGTCTGCTGGGTGCTGAGGCTGCCCCCGGCATCCTCCTTCTTGCGCAGAATTTTGCTGCAACACAAAGAGGGCTCCCGGTGAGGCGGCGGTTACCCTGCGGGCACTGGGTGCCAGGAAAGCACGGGCAGTGGGCCCAGTGTCAGCCCTCGCGCGCTCCGCTCCACAGCTCCCTGGCCAAGTCATTTGACCTCCCCCTCCTGGCATGGCCTACAGCCACAGCTCCCCTCAGGCCTGCCAATGCTCACTGCATTCTCAAGAGACTAAAAAATAACTGCTACAGCAAAAAAAAGAGCGAACCCTCTGGGGCTTGAATTCAACAGTTGTCTGGGAGGTTTTTTTTTTTTTAAGTAACAGCTACTACTTGTGAATGCTCCTTGGCTGTGACAAAGTAGGGACTAGGCCAATTTACCAGTACAAAGATCCTTAGAGTATGTGAAGGATATTTTATTTCTTTGACTCTTTATCTAGTCATTCTTTCTTCCCTCCATCGCATTGACACACACTCAAGAAAACTTGACTTTAACCTATGGAAGCTACCTATGTATGTATGTATGTATATATACATATATGAGAATAACTGGTGAGAAATTGGGGAGAATCAGTAATCTCATCGCCATAAAATAAGTGGATTGTGACAAGTTGGATTAATGAAGTTTTGGATTAAATTAGCCCCCTAACTCCTCCCTACAAAATCACATGCTCTCATTTTCAAAGCACCAGCAGTAAGTACCATTCTTTTAGCCGACCAGGAGGGGGAGCCCTCTCTCAGAAAGGGGCACATAAATTCTGGCTCTGGGTCGTATTCCCACAGAATGAGACTCACTGTGCGAGAGACACTGAGGGGGGAACATCTCAGAACATCTCCCTGGAGAACCTAATGACAGAACAGGCTGGTGTGGGAGCAGGCCAGGCCAGGCCCTCCCAGTTACACGATCTGCAATTTCACACACCATCGGCCCCGGTGACAGGGAGAATGCTTCGCTCCAAACGTTCTCGTTGCCACGCAGAGAGATTGATGGGATTACGCTGCCTGGAGCCATGCGTTTTCCAACAAAGGGCCTGCAGCATTAGGACAAGCTTAACGTGTTAAGCGATACAAAAAGGGCCCATAAAAAGTGCTGTATCGCGTTCTCGGATACGTTTTTTGTGGCCGTTCTCAGCGCAGCTGGATGGGCCGTTTTTAGCCAGAAGCCCCCCATAGCTGCAGGGGTAAAGGGGGGAGGGGCAGGGTAAAGTTCCTGAGAAATATGCAGGTACTCCTCCTATCATGGGTGCATTCCTCCTCTTGACACCCTGTGAGACCTCCTGTGTGTGTATCAAATGAGACTTCCTGTCATTCCTCAGGTAACACCATACCCGGTGCCGGGAGACTTTGTTTATCTTGTACGCGTCTAGCTCCAGAGCAGTAGTGTAATATTTCTGCTACTCTCAGGGACCAAGGACACTGAGGCCAAGTGGAGTTTCAGGCTTGGGTGTTTAGGAGTCATGCTGGCAGCGTAAGCCATACTTCGGGCAGAGACTCATCTGGCCTCGGCTGACAGAAGAAAGCCAACAGCCTGTGAAGCCAGGTCAGTAAACGATACGCTGCCCCCCAATGCATGAGATGTCACAATGCGCTGTAAACATTAGACAGCTTTATGCGCTGAGAGAACACATTCACATAAAAACTCTCCAAACCATTCTGTCTAACTCTCCATCCCATATTGGTTTGGAAGCATCTCTGGTCTTAGAATATAACTAGGGGGAAAAACCCGATCTGACCAAATGACTGGAAAGCTGGATCTAAAGACCATCGGATATCAAGATCCGAGTGAAATTTGTGTCACACATTTCTGCAGTGTGGCCGTGAATCTGTGATAAGACACTGGAGTAAAAACATCACTCCTACCCTCTTTCCACCAGGAATGTGTCTCTCCAGACTCTGGCTTTCCGGTTTGGTTTGAACCTGAAATGCAATGAAACGCAATCATTTTATGGAATACTTACGACATGGAATTGCTATGAGTTTGTTGGTTTAACATTTATCCCATATTATGTAACTTCCCTACAGTGACTTCGAGTTTTGTGCACCCCTGATAAAGAACAAAGCTTCATTTCCTTCTTTTCCTTCTGTCTAATCGCATAGTGACTCATCTTTTCATTAACCTTTTCATTTTTGGAAGAAGAAATCAATGAAAACAAAATACAAAAGGGAAGAATATTTATCATTCACTAATGTTTGAATACAATACTAAAGTGTATATATCTAATACTAATCAGAACACTTTCCATTAAAAACATTCCACAGTCCAAAGGGTTAATTACTTTAAGTGAACAGTTGATAAACTGGTCTTACATGTTGATAAATCAGACAGGAATAGCTAGGGGTGTAACGGTTCTGAAACTGAGACCGAAACTGTGATACAAATGTCCACGGTCTCATGTCATGGTTCCGGTAGGCTGATTTGAAGCCAGGTATCTCTGTGGATACACTTCAAACATGTCATTTAGGTTGGTATCACCCAAATGTGTTGATAAGCAGAACGAGACAAAAACAGACAGGAAGGCGAGTCCTTCTCCCCATAGCATTCAAGCAGGCTCTCATTTCAGATTCAGACTGTGCCAAAGCAATAACTAATGCTATAGGATGCTGATATGCATCCATACTCGGTTGTAAAGAATAAAGGATTTAAGCATATGGTCGAAGCGATTGAGTTCTGCTACAATGTGCCTTCACGTGTGCATTTCAGTCAGTCCATTGTGCCTGCCCTGTATAAACGGTGACAAGCTGCAGTTGTTCAGAAATTATCAACAGGTCAGAGATGCTTATGATGGAGCATTACTGACATTTGTATTTATTTCATGCATTTATTTCATGCGTTACTTATTTTTTCTTAATGGCAATATGTCAATATTAGCGTGCCTTAACGGTTACAGTCATAATTGTGGCCAAGGAGCCACTGTTGAATGTTTACATCTTTCTAAATAAATGACAAAATTGTTATTTCCTACATTTTTTTTGTTTTCCCTGCTGTTCCGAAAACTGAACCGTGACACCAAAACTGGGGTACATACCGAACTGTGAATTTTGCATACCATTACACCACTAGTAATAGCCTAGTTACTTCTAAGTTTCTTTCTTTCTTTTCCTTTGTTTAGGTATATGTAATCCCTGCAGAAGAAGGGTCAGATTTTCATCTTGAACAGAGTGACTGGATTCTATGGGATTACCTGGATACATGCAGTATACAGTAGTTAAAGCCATTTCAGAACTGTGCTCACCTGTTTCCTGTCCGTTCTTGCTCCAGCAACTTGAGAATGGATTTGCCATCCATGTCAGGAGGCGTGTCCAGTCCCGCAATGTCAAGGATGGTGGGAGCCAGATCAATATTCAGCACCAGCTGAGTATTTCTGAGAATGCATGATGAGAGGCAAAACATCATATCATCACATTTAAAATGATATGTTCCATGTCTAATGATTTCCGGCTATAAGATCCAAAAGCAAAAGACAAATGAGGTTGATATTTCGCTAGAAAACAGTGAAATATTATTTCAATATCATTATGGAATGGTATCACTATCTGCACATGGTCATACAGCAAAGTGGTCTTACACTGTCCCTGGTTCTACATTGGGCCCCCGGACGAAGAAAGGCACCCTAATGTCGAAGTCATAAGGCATGGACTTCCCCTTCACCAGGCCAAACTGGCCGATGTGGTAACCGTGGTCTGCCGTGTAAATGATGTAGGTGTTGTCCAGCTCTCCTGTCTCCACTAGGGTCTCATATACCTGTGTTAAACACAGCAAAAAAGTGTGTCTAAGTAAAACCACTGACAGCATTGCAGAGGACCATATGAGTATTTGCAATGCAGAACAGACAAGTACTCACTCACTCACTCACTCACTCACTCACTCACTCACTCACTCACTCACTCACTCACTCACTCACTCACTCACTCACTCTCTCACTCTCTCACTCTCTCACTCTCTCACTCTCACTCTCACTCTCACTCTCACTCTCACTCACAACCCACAGCAGGGGAAGATCTGTGGTTTGTTCACTTACCCTCTGTACGGAATCATCTACAGACATAAGTGTTTGAAGTCTCTTGCGATGCAGGAAGTTAGTAAACTCCATGTGGATAGGCTTCATTGGGCCTGTGTACTGCATGATCCAGTGTTTGTCCATGTTGGGTGCATAGTTGTAACTGGGTGTACTGGGGGCAGAAAACACAATTGCCTGGGTTATAACTGCTAATACTGGAGGCAGACAATACAGCACTTCAGGTAGAACTGGGCATACCAGGGAAAGAACACAGCACTTCATTTATGACTGGCGATTCTGGGGTAAACACAGTGCTCCTGTTGTAACACGGGTAGAAGCAAAGTCTTTCTATAAGCACGTCTTCACATTTTGGCAATCCCAGGCCTACATTTCATAACCACAGGGCCACTGTTCATTTATCTACTCTCTTGACATGTTTGACAAGCATCTGAAGAGGTCAGCTGACCCTTGTTTGCACAGGGAAATTCACTAATTCTCCCTGGTAGGTGTTTATCCAGGGATTTCTGTCCATCCCTCCACACAGAGCCCAGAGACTTGGGGCACTTGGCATGGAGAAATCGTTTGAGGGTTGGCACACGGTTAAGAAAATAATAGCTCCCTGACCAGCCACCCCAAAATAAACACGACTCCCGGGATGAAAGTTTAATATGCGCAGTGCGTTTGGAGTGGGAAAGGAAAGCTTGGGTAAATAAAATGAATTGATCTTGTTTTTGGAACTGGGAGCAGCGAATGCACCACCTGCCGCCCCATCGACCGAAGCCTTCACCGAGTTTTGGGACTAGGCCTCTATTTACTGGAGCCTGGTGGAGCCTCAACACTGGCAGCTTTGCCCAGCATGCCATTAATGAACTTCTGCGATGGAGGCCATCTATTCCTATCAAGAGGGTGGCTTCTGCCCTCTCTTCCTCCAGCTCCTTTTGTCTGCTCGCTGAACTTTTCACCCAGCCAGTCAGGCGGCCTAATATGCCTCACAATGGAACCTGTCTCTTTGCACTGTGCCATTGAGGTATGGCTGGGGCACAAAGCTGTCAGGAATGCGAGGTCAGACAAATAAATCAATCAATATCAGGGAGAGGTTGCACCTGACACCGTCGCACATGGCCTGTAAAAAGGCAGCCCGGAACAAAATTCCTTCCCAAAACCCAAATCGTTTTCCACTATTCTAAACCCTGAGCAAGCGTAGTCGGCATACTTGACATTTAGCGCCAATGCTGGGATGGCAGGGAGCCTAATACTTTAATATACACAGGCCTTTTCCTGCATGGCTTTTGCATGGGTTTGCCGTGCCTCTCCTCCTCAGAGGCCTTAGCGGCATTCTCAGACAGAGCCTGTCTGTGTGGGAAACACCTTGGGTGTGGAATGTTAATAGCATTAACATCAAACCTTCCTGCTCTCACCTTTCAAAGGGTGGGCAACTCGTTTTTTGATTTACAGGGGGCTGTTTTATTGCAATGCCGGCTTTCCGTGTGCGTTTCAGATTAACCGTTGGCACACCTGCTTGTATATGTTCATCTGCGTTTCATTGCCTCGCTTGGAGAGCAACGTTCCAGAATGCCTACCTCGCAGCCACACCCACCATCAGTATTGTGGTATCTTGTCTAGGTTCAGCCACACCTCACAAGCAGAGATGAGTACTGTTACTAGGACTTGAGTAATGACTGCATGGCTCTGTGCCTGCTCATATTTACAGGGGGGAGAAGGGGGAGGGAGCAATGTCAAATTTGCATCTTAGCTGAGGGCCTGGCAGAGGTGCGCAGCCACGTTGTCTCCCCCCCCACACCGGTGCAGTGTCTTGCCCCGCTCCAGCTGTATGCCGCCCAGACTCACCAAGCAACATTTCACACACCAAAACAACATGCCAGTCACACAGCACCCCGGGGCCTCCGCATGGGCCAGCGCTATTCAGAGCCCTGGGTTCGCACTAAAAATAAATTAATAATGCAACAAAGGGTTTCCTCTAAAGCAAACAATGCATTCCAACATATCAGAGGGGCTGCGGAGTGAGAGCTCTGATTGATATGGGGGAGGTCAGGAAGTCCTCTGGAGGGGAGAGTGAGGGGGTGAGGGGGACCTCGCAGGCCTGCTGCTGTCCCTGTTTTTTTTTTTAATTGGGGGGTGTTGTGGGATAGTGGAAAGGGACCCATCGCATGGATGATCCTGCTAGGAGCTAAGGAGGCACGGTATCCAGCAGAGGCCGGTGATGACAGTGCAAACCCATCGCTGGCTTGGCACTGTTACAGTGTTCCATAAACTCCTGTGCCTCTGGGCCCATCCTGATCATACGTTTGCTGAAGCTATTCCTGGACTATAAATCATTTCAAATTCATGGTGGTAAAAATGACGGCCGAGAGAGTCTCTTCCATGCGCAGTCGTCTCCCAATCCACAAACTTTACAGTCGATAACACGTAGTTAACAACTCTGCAAAAGCCACCTCAGCAGATTGCCGCTAATGCATTGGAA
The DNA here is from genome assembly GCA_022829145.1 of Albula goreensis. Classification (NCBI taxonomy): domain Eukaryota; kingdom Metazoa; phylum Chordata; class Actinopteri; order Albuliformes; family Albulidae; genus Albula; species Albula goreensis. The sequence goes on from CM040756.1 coordinate 16,815,873, forward strand.
AATGTGTCTCCAGCTATTTTTAACAGACATACACTATATATTCCATAGCATGTGTTCAGAGATTTCACATAAAGAGCTTAAACAAAACACAACGGCTACAATTTTTTGACCCTGCTCAACAGTCAGCTGCAAGTAATAAGGCCCAAAATAAATTGCAATTAAATGTTTGACATTCAAATATGCTTGGGTTGAGCAACACAATTTTTCTTTGGTTTCATATAGCATTCAAAAGCCACCAAATAAAATAGCTGAGAAGCCTGAATATACTCAGAAACAAAGGCTGTGACCACACTGTCAGTCATTTCAGTGCCAGTGCTCTGTGTTGGCTTACTTTCAGTAAACACTGTTTACTGAACTTTACAAAATGTATTTATGTAAATTCCTAATTGTGTACTTGGACACATGATGCAGGATAAAGATACTTTCATACAGGTTCTAATTTCCTCTCTGTTCCAAATACACAGAGTGAACTGAGAGACTGGGAAGAATCATATACACAAGGAGGGACAGAATGTACTAACATGAGCTGTGAAGAGCGGTATAAACCAGGAGAGACTGGGGGTGTAGTAACAGGAGTTCAGAATATAAGGGGAGAAAGAAGGTTTACTAGGAGTTGGGGAGGTGCAGTTTAAACTCACAGATAAAGCTTTCTCAGCTCCTTTAGTGACAGTATACAGTGGCCTGTGGCAGAGAGATGTACTCACATGTGCTGGGAGGCATTTGGGAAGAACTCAGAGTACTGAGGGGCGGAGTCCTCGGGGCCATGGGGGGCTGCATGACTGATCACCATCATCACTGGGCGGTGTGGGAACATCCTCTTGGACATCCGGAAGAAGTTGATGCTGTCATTGGTTATCAGATCTGTGAAATAATCCTAGATTGGAAAATAAGAACAAAGCCTTTCCTTATTAAACATGAAAGAATAAACAGTGGTTCCAAAAGTGTATTCAACAGGGAATTCAACTTTCAGGGATGGTTGTCACATGAGTCTCAGTCACAAATTTATGAAGGATTAACATACTCAACATTACTCAACTCTTATGACCTAAACTCCAAAATGTTAGGAGCTGAGATTTTTATGACACAAATGATGTGTGTGAGGTGGGCTTGCCCATATATTGCATGTGATTTGGTGAAGCTGCTGTGTTCAGTGATTCAGGGCTCAGAAGTTACAGCTCTCAGTGTTGTGACAACAGACAGGGTGTCTCACCCTTGTGACTGAGCTCAGGTGGTACGAGTAAGGGCGCAGGCTGTACCGGCAGGCTTGGCTGGTCACATGCCCCAAGCAGGGCGACCCTAAATGACTGAGCGATACTCAGCCTGGCTTGGCCCTGGGGGCTGGTTCTGGTGGCCCAGCTGGAGCACTGTGCACCCGGCACCCACACCCACTCCCCCTCCACAGGCTCCAGCACAGTAACACTGAGATGAGGTGCTTGCTGCTGGGGTTGATTTAGGGCTATTGTTCAGAGGTTTGGCAGTGGCCCTGGCCCTCTGGCACTACATCAGTCTTTCAACGTCTCACTGCTCAAGTGGTAAATTAATGTCTGCCCCAGACACCAGGAGGGCAGCTTGTGTATGCAGGGTTGGTGCATACATTCCCTCATTAAGTCTCAATATGATAGGTAAACAAAGGAATACGCATATCAAAAGTTAATTTAAAAAACTGAGGGAAATACAAATGAAACCTACATTTATATAACACTGTATTAGCATTACAAAAGTCCATCGTTTCCTTCTGGAGGCTAATATCAAAAAAACCCTTGGAACAAGCAGAATTTCTTGTGAATAAAACACTGTGTGGTGTGACCAAATTAATGAATCAATGAGTCACAAGGATTGATCTGCACCTCAATCTGTGCTAAATCACACGGTGGTGTAAATGAGTCACAGCTAAGAGAGAGGCGGGCGTGTGCGATAATGATACCGTTTCTCAGAGTAATAAAAACAGTGATAAAACAACTAATAGAGAAATGATGAGTCACTTGGGCCCATTCACACAGGATGGAATCTCTGCCCTGCATCTAATGCCTACCTTCCATGAGAGAGAAATGGGCTGTGCATATGAGGATGTGACTCAGTTTACACTCATTCATTTACCTATGTGTGCCTAGCATAGACATGAATTCACATTCTTAAGTTTGGCAATGGCAATACCCTAGCTTCCTCATCAAATTCCGGAACTTCCTTACATAAATCCATTGAGGTTAATTACTTTAATAATATCACAACAATAAGTCAAAAATTCACTCATAATTCTTCCATTGATTTTCACACCCCCATACCATAATCCTCTCCACAACCAATTTTCACATGATTTCTTTGCTGTTATGTCATTCTTAGGTCATGTATTCTTAGGTCACTTTGCGGTACCTTATATTTTGCTGAAATGATGCTACTGCTGACTTGCAAGAGAAGAGTAAAGTCAGCCTAATCGCATATCTGTCCCCTCAGCCAGTGTTGATATGAATATACCATTTATTTTGATGCTGAAGTCAGAATTTTTGATACAAATTTATCTTACATGATTTTGTAGCATAAGTCAGTATTTCAGATTGTAGAATAATCTCAAAGCACTGACAAAATAAACTCTCAACCCCAGATGCTTCTCAGCTTGCGGGCAACTTTGCACCTTCTTCTGATTCAACAAGCCAGTCATTTCACATCTGAACACCATTCCAAACATTTATTTACCTAATCTGTCAAACTGCTCTAAAATAAATAATAGGGAATGTCAAACCAAGACACCTCCACTGCGGCTCCACGAGGCCCAAACTACCCTACCTTGTACGATGCTGGCGAATAACAGGTCTGGGAAAACAAATTTGGGTTTGACGGCTGTTCCAAGACAGCATTGGTTACAGAAGTCTGACGTGCCTGCAAACCTATCCTTCTCAAAACCGCGCATTTATCACCTAGCTCATATCCTGAGTCTGACACGGAGATGGCAAAATGTTTGGTTTGCCAACTATTTGTAATGTGGATTGGTTCCATAGTCTGAAACAAGCAAGGCAAATCTATTTCCACAGGAAAATGTATTCTCCGTTAGTCTCCTCTGTTTTCGGTACCAAGTTGAGGAGAAATGGTAAAATGTAGTTTCAGAGAAAGGCAACTAAGAAAGACACCAAGGACACACCATGTAATTTAAGGTAGCTCAGAACACACTGGCACTGCGAGTGATCATGACTTAAAATTAGCTGAGCAACAGACCTCATACCTGGCCCATAAAGTAAAATCAAAGAAGTGATCAGATTAATGAGCATTCTGTTCGCAGGCAAGCCCTCCCGCAGAGCTCAGAAGGCAGACCAGCAGCCACATACCTTGGCATAGTCGGCCCCATGCTTCTCCTTGTAGCCATTCCGACAGACGGTGTAATTATAGAAGCGGGAATTTTTTACCAGTCCCACCCATTCCCGCCACCCAGGTGGTATGTAGCTGCCATTATACTCGTTGAGGTACTTCCCAAAGAAAGCTGCAAAAACAGAGAGGTACAAGGAAGAGGGAAAGTTAAAGTCAACAACAACATCTGACAGAAATAGCCTTGGAACTTCTCAACACCAGAGACAAACCTAAGCCATGCTTGTTGTCCTGGTTATTTTAAAGATCCACATACAGATCAGATTGCTTGGGGGTCCCTGTGTTTCTTTGATCAATAACAGTAGACTTCTTTTCTACTAACAAGCCATCCTCTGGATGTGGCCTCTTTTGAAAGTACCTGTAAATGTATGTTTACATTTGTGTGTGTTTCTTTTCTCGAAGACACACGAAACATCTCCCCAAATCCGGGCAAACTGCCAGTCTACCCCAGAGAGCTAATTGTAGACTAACATATCAGCTAGAAACCACAAGTAGTGCTGGAGCCCACAAGTGTCTATTCAGGCGAAAACCCGCACGTCAGTCACACAGATATTGGCTGATCACCCATGCTAAACAAGAGCAAGGCCCATCATATCTGGCTTTTCCACTTACGCCAGCTTTAGTTTTCCTAAATTTGCATTTATTCCAATTCTAGAGGTCAAATGCCACTTTCATTTGTGACTCAGTGGCTACAATAAAAAACAGCCTTAAGCTTTTCAGAAATCAAGGTTGAAATGGTTAAAAGGTTAATGACACCGAAGGTTCCCTTTGCAATTGTGAGTCTTTCTTGGCTTTTCCTTGGGGAAAAAACTTGGATATATTTTGTTTTCATTTTATAAGGTAACCCTGAGCACAGCAGACTGGGCAAAAGCTGTCAGATTGTTTATCCAACAGGAAGACACACAAAATGCTAAATTCAAAAAAACACATTGCGGTGTGAAGGCCAAAGTATCTCCAGGTTGGGCTTACCGGTCCTGTAGCCGGTGTTGTTGAGGTAGACAGCAAACGAGCGGGGCTCATGCTGGGCCTGCCAGGAGGGGGAGGAGCAGTTCTCGTTGTTGGTGTAGGTGTTGTGGTTGTGCACATACTTCCCCGTCAGCATGGAGGAGCGTGACGGGCAACACATGGGCGTGGTCACGAAGGCGTTGGTAAAGGTCGTGCCTCCTTCCTCCATTATCTTACGGGTTTTGTTCATCACCTGCAGGGAGCCTGAGGGACAGAGCAAGCCTGGTGAAATTTACAAATTTTTCAAACCTCTGGCACATATGGAAATCTGATGAGAACAGCTACCCTTTCCATTCTGAGCTCTGTTCAGCTTTTAGTATTCTACCTGACCTGGCCTGTTTTAAAAAGTGCTGTTCATCTGGGCACTATACTGGACAAAATGAGCCGGCACTACAAGGGTTCAGGCTTATTACTGCATCATACACAAACCTCGGTACAATGTTAGAACCATCAAGGATCAGTGAGGGCAGGTGCTTCAGAGAAGAGCATCCTGACCAATTTTGACAGTTTTCTTGATGCTACTGCATGGCTGTGATCACACATGAGTGTGAGAAGGGCTGCTGGCGTTCACCCAAACCAGGATTTAAAAATTCCTCCAAGGTTTAACACTCCACAGTCTGATTCATGAAAGTGTTTTCATTCATTCTCTTTAGATTCCATGTAGTAATCCCCATGATCCTGAAATGCCACTATAAATAAACAAAGAAGCTGCATGAAAGGGTCTCTGGTTTGTTTTGTGAAAACATACGCTAATGCTCACTGTTTCCCATTCAAGGTTTTGTTTTTGGGTTCCAGTGATGCACTGAATTTTTAATCCTAGGGTATATGTTTACAAGATTTCAAGCAATCAAAACCTCAGACAGATTTGGTTTGCTCTGATTATGGGTTCCCTAAGTTTGCCATTTGAGTAAATCTCAAGAATCTGATTTTTTTTTTTTTTTTTTTTGCTGGAGAGCTGTAATTTACAATGAGATAAAAGACAGCTCCATGCTTAATCAAATTTAGCTGTGTACACCAACAGTCCCCTCTCAAGTCATCTGACAATATGAAACCTTAGCATTAGGTGAAGCCAAAGTACCTTCTTTCCTCAATAGTCAAAGGCACTTTAACGACCACTACAAGCATTTCACTGGGTGTGTTACTAACAGAGCTGGACCACACAGAGCTCTTCAGACTCTTTTAGCTGGGCCCTTATTTACACTAATTAATCCAATTCGGGCCCTTCTTCTGTGACTGCAGCCTTTCAACCTCATAACATACCATAGAAACAAATATCAGCCCAGCCACATAAAGTAGAAATGTGCATAATGTGTTCTTAACTAGGATTTCTTGGGAATGTTATTCATGATTAAGCAATTCATCACTCAAACTGCACACTGTTTTTGAAATACAGCCACTGCCAAATGTGATGCGCCCGATTGTGACATCAGTGCGCCACGGTTGCGGAAAACATACTCCCTCTGACATCTGCTCTGGCTGCAAGCTGCAGCTGGCTGACTAAGGCTTGGAGCATGCCAGATATCCTTGAGACACTGCTTGCAAATGAAGGTGATTGAGATGCAAATGACTGGCAAGCCCTGAATGTGATGTAGGAAGGCTGGTGACTTTTGTGCGTTCACAGGGAGGAATGCCCGTGTCACGACAATGGCTTCTCCATATATACTTCACTCATAGATTTTTTAATACCAGATCAGCACTGCAGTAAACCCAGGAGGGAGGTAAAAGTCATCGAGGGCACAGAGGGAAAACAGCAGCCTTCATTATCTTACAATCACAGCATTGATATGATGCAGAATTTAGATGGAAAAAGTTGGCAGCAAAAACAAGTCTTGTGATCCTGGCTTAATGAATGGTGAAAGGAAGGTAAGGGGGTGGAAATCAGCAAATGAAAAAAGAATGATAGAAGTAAATTTAATTTTACTTGATCTTACAACTGCAAAAAGCATTAGTTTAAATCCCATCATGTAAAGACCTGTGTCCCGCCCTACTGGGCATGCAGCATATCACACTGAAGTTAGTGTCAGCATGGCTCTTCTGAGGTAGTGTGAATGGCTATTTTCTCACTGGAGGTGGAGACTAGCTGTAAGGTAAAACACAAAGAAAAGAAGGCATGCGCTCCCTCACCCAGCTCCACGTCCTGGTCATCCGTCATGATGAGGATGATGTTAGGGCGAATGTTCCTCCTGTCCCTCTGGACACGCCCCCGCAGGCTCTGGCCCCGCGTAGTGAAAGATGTGCAGCCTGGCAGGTCCTCCAGGACCAGGGCCAGGGCCAGAACAACCCAGGCCAGGGGGACCAGCTTCATGGTGGCTGAGACAGGAGGGTGAAGGGTGGGAATCACCCAGGAGGTCTCACACAGAACTGGAGCTTTCACTCTTAAGCCTGATCAGAAATAAGGGAAAACAAGGAAAACATCACAAAAGTCGTTCCAAAACTGTGGGTCGGAATCCACCGGTTAGTCCTGGGATGGGTTAAAACAAGTTTGGAAGATTTTAAACTAAATAAGAACTTTGAGTGTATGCATTTCTGAAAGTGATTTTATTGGGTGTGTGCATACACTTGTGTAAAAGAGAGTTATGTGTGAGAGAGTGAGCTTTTGAGAGAGCGTGCATATACCTGTGTTTGTGAGTGAGCAAGACATTATGAGAGAGAGAGAGAGACACAGAGAGAGAGAGAGAGAGAGAGAGAGAGAGAGAGAGAGAGAGACCCTACTTGGAATGTAAGACAATAGAATTGAATGCCCCTGTCAATGTCATGTGGTGGAAAATGACTGAAGACAGAAGAGTGCATAATGGAGCAGGGCTGTAGGTCTGCTTTGTGAGTGAACTGAAATAAACGACAGGTTCCTGTTGAAATGTTTTCACCACACTCTTACCCTTGACATCATCTACATCTGTTGTTTAAAGCAAGCAGAATGTCAGTCCTAAATATAACCATCTTCAGAGTAACCAAAAGACCAAATCTCTGCAAACAAGCCATTTAACCTTTTCTCTGCCAAACAAATCTGAATGTCTCCAATATCAGGTAAATGAAAGTAAAAAGTCTGAAACTCCTCGACACTTCTACAACATAAAAATGTAATAGAGCACTAAAAAAGTCAAATGAGCACAGTGACCATTGTAGGAATGAGAAAATAAGACATCTCTCAACATCAACACATCTAATGATACTTTTTAAAGAACAAATTATAACACAGCTATAAAACAACTCTGACATCTAACCTGAGAGGGATCTGCCAGCTTCATTCTTATTCCAGAGTGTCCATATGTCTGAGCTTGGTTTCCTCGCTCCTGCCTGCTCACTCAAACACTTTGTATGTCAGGCAGGTCTGCATACAGTGCACTCACTTCCTGTCAGATCACGCCCCAGTCTGGCAGCCCTCTGCACATTCGCTCAAACGCTGTCTATGAGATGTGGAGATAGTTCAAGCCCCGCCCCCCTCCCAATCAGGCTCTGCTCTGGGCCAATCACTGTCCTCTATCTGGCTGCCACTCAGAGAGCTCCAAGCTCATGACCCCTGGTAGACACACGGCAGGGGTGTAAGAAACCCCCAGGGGCGTGGAGAGAAGGGAAGAGGAGGGGGTTCCGGTGCATTAACCCCATGCTGCACTCGCCAATCACAAATCTGCCCTTTCACCTATACCACCTCCAAGAATTTCACCAAAATTCCCCACCCAGTGTAAGTTCAAAGACCCTCCCATAAAAAAATATAATATATAAATGAGACGGAATCCCAGATTCCCCTCTCTGTCATTTACCATAAATACGCACATGAATGCCAGATGACATTACAAGAAATCCCGTGTTCAACAATGCCCCTCTGTCATGCAGGTTCATAGAGGGCCTCGCCAGGAATAGAGCCATGATGGTCTTTGTTGATTTGACTTAATGAGTCCTGCTCTGCGGCGGGTCCCTCACACCCCAGTTTCTCCTGCCTCTCTCTCCTTCAGCCTCCACCCTGAGTGGGCCTGCCGGGCTTGAATGCAGGCACACCGGCCTGCTGCAGTGAAAAGGTTAATGATGGCTTAAAATTCCCACTGATGCTGGGAATAAGAGAGCCTGAGAGACTCCTCAGCATGGATGTCATCCAGAGACATCCTAGTTTGTGTAGTAGCTCATCTAGAAAGAACAGACTGATGGCCCATGTGGCTCGCGACTGGGATCCTCAGATTCAACTAAGACTAATGTCTCTTTGCAGTAAACTGCAAATGCTTAAGCGCTTAATGAATATGAGCTCAGAACAGAGTACAACTAAAGCCCTGCAAAACATTTATATCCATTAATAACTAACATTATGTAATTTTCTGACACACATGAAGCCATGAGTTATAATTTTTCATAGCTGTTAGGAGTAAAGAAACTGATGATTTTGATAAAAGGATGATAGTGCTAGTTAAATGGAAAAGCTTTCCTGCCATAAAAATGTGTAAAATCACACTCGTCTATTACACTACGCACTTTTTTCTGCCCCTGTTGAGATGGGGCTGATGATAAGTGGGTTCTCAGATGGAGGTTTGAGTGCTTTTTTGGACGGGGAATGCTTTGGACAGGCGGGGCTAGGCCAGCCGGTGCAGTCATCCCGACAGCACAGTACAAACACGGGGGCTGTTTGAACAAACCCCTACCCACGGCCCCGGTCTACACCCCCCAGCGCCCGCCAGGACAGCCAGCTCCTCTTAAAGAACACGTGCAGTCTCCAGGCTGCTGCACCAACTACAAAAAAACTCCCATTAACAGGGAAAGAGAACTGGCCACAAAAAAGGGCCTTCTGATGTTAGCATCTACTTGCGCACTTCATTTCGGCAGCCTTACTGAATCTTGGCCTCATTGATGTGTTTTTTTGTCTCAGGAATTAAGATGAGAGTACAATGTGTTTTTGTCTGATCTACCCCTTTTATTACATTTTACCCCTTCTCCTTCTAAGAAGGCAGGGTTCTAACATTGTTAGTCTGCACTGAAAAGCCGCAGTCTCTGAAGTGGTTCATGAATGAATGAAATGAAGCAAGCTAGGCTCTGATACAAAACAATAAAGTGACCTTTGGCTCAACCTAAATAAAAACTATTGACGTGTCAGCATTGTAGACAACACATTTTACCCAATTTATTTTATTCAAGATTTCACTTTTGATACAATTAACCACAAATCCAGTCTGTCTCCTTTTTGATATTTAATGCAGTTCAAGTTTTCCAACCTCCATGAAAACCAAATCACAGAGGAAAAATGTATCTAAAAGTAAGGAATGACATTGCTGCCTGTACTGTAAGAGACCTCTGACTGCTAGCCCTCAGTCTGTGACAACAAGATTCCAAGCCCTGACACAACCTTTAAAGGCCAGTTGCCCTTGCATACTGTGGTTTCCATAAGCAATAGGAAACGAGCTGAACAATGCTTTCACACAGGCTAAGTGTGATGCTTGTTCAAGACAAGAATGTTGTGTTTTTACAGACAGCTAGGCAGCGCAACTGCACTGTCCCGTTCAACAACAGAAAAATATTCTGCCGAAGAAGGCTTGAGCAAACACTCTGGGCACCACGGACACCTGAAACAAATTCCTACTCTTCAAACTCACGGCGGAGTGCAACGGAAGCCAACAATCTCTCCCTTGTTTTCATTCTAACAAATGGGGGAAAGGGATATTTCCACACAAAAATCAGAGTCACTGGAACCTAGCGTCTGCCTCAGGCTATCAGCCATAAATGAGAGAAGCACTCCAAAGCCTGTAATGAATGTGACAGTCAGGAATTCTATGGACCATGCTGTTCTGAGGTATGGAGGCAAAGAGGTTAGTAAACAGAGACACTCCAGCTCAAACCACACGGTGCAGTTCAAATCCAATGGAGCGCTCCCCTTAGATTCATGACTGTTTTGCTGAAATAGTGTAGCGATCCCTTCACAGAAACAGCTATAAAACATGCATCGCAGTTTATAAATGTGGCCCCATGCTGAATAAGTCAAGAGAGAGAAATTCACAACACATAATATGTACTTATAAATTATATTATATATTGTATATACTGTATATGCTGGTTATAGCCTGAAAACCATGGTGCCACCATGGTGATTGAAAACAAGTTAACAGAACACTTGCTATTTCCCAAAAACTGTGATCAAACATTTTTTTGGGAAATAAAAGTCAGAGTCTAAGACTAAAAGCCTTAAGGTCAAATATCAATAAAATCATATACTTTGAGGTCTGTGGGTAGCTCAAACAGTACAATGCATGTTTGAGAAGCACAGCTGGATGTTTTGAGTCCCAGCAATGTCATCACCGGCAATGGCTCTGCAATGGTGAGACAACAATTGTCCCAGCCTTACCAAGGATTGATGGAGGCTAAACTGGTTAAGAACATTGGTCTCAATGCTTTCTAGTGGCAATGAGGCCAGTGATACCATTCTCTATATATGCTGTCTTAAACAGCCATGTGAATTGGAAGAGTCACATGTCCACACCTTCCTCTTTGTGAATTGGTGGGAGATCAATTTTGGGAGCGGGGTGAATTCAGTTGGGAAAATGGGGAACATTTTTTTTTTTTAAATCCTACATTTTTAGACACTAACTGCTGATGGTGCTAGTAAACTGCTAGATGCAAAACCATTTAGTCAATGCTATGAGAGATTTACTGTATTGGCATATTATTTTAGAGATTTCCACCAAGTCTATTCAAAATGATGTCCATAATTTACATGCTCATGTTAGAGATTCACAGTGGATTGTACCGATGACAATCTGCAATTGGTTTACAATTGCAGGATTTTGATTCCACGCTATGTGAAATGACTCCTTGAATTTTTAAAATGGCTAAATGGTATATTTGACCACTTTCTATGCAATTAAAGAATCATTGCTGTTACTGTATCTAAGAAGGTGAACAACAGTGATAGCCAGACCTTGTCTATCATGCAGACATTTTAGAAATACATTAACCTGTCAGATCACAGCAGGCAGAATACTACAGACCACAGTGTTTTGTGTTTTTTGTCCTCATAGTAATAGAGGGATTAGGGCAAACAGCCCCATAACGTAGCCCTCACTGTATTAATTATATTCCTCTGGACAAACCAGAGAAATTACATTGAGAATGGAATGAGAAGAAAGGTCTCGGAGGTTCAAAGGAGCAAAACAAAAGGCCATTATGAAGACCTTCGTTAAATACACAGCAGCCAAAATGTGCACAGAAAAAAAAATGTGCAATTTTCAGATTAATGGCCCCCAAGACAAGGGACCTTTACAGCAAGTCAAAGAGTTCTTAAGATTTACTTTCATAAGAATGATCTCTTTTTTCTATCCTCAAACCACCCCGCCATTCCTCCCCCCACCCCAACATACTGCAGAAAAACTGTAATGCCTACTAGTGGTGTGCAGTCCTAAACGTCGCAGTGTACCTTTCCGCAGTGTCACCAATGCCTCAGCATTAGTATCATGACGGCATAAGGATTTGTACTGCTGAACACAGCAATGGCTCTGCTGAAGCCTTCTGTGTGCCCTCATGGTGAAGCGCTGCATCCAGCCACACATTCTGAACACACTACTCAGCCTATATGTGGCTCTGATGCAAGTGTGCCAATAAGTAAGGAGACATTTTAATGCAATCTTATTATTTTATTATAGATATAGTGATAGTGGCACTTTTCTTATCAGCAGTATTCAGATTTGGGTGATAGCTGTTGTTGATGTAACATTACTGTTATCATGATTATTATGACTGAGGCATGTTTCCCACCTTGTATGTGTTTGACTGATGCCAGACTTGGTAAAGGATAAGGGCCGCTTCAAGCACAAACATGATTGGGGAGGAGAGAGATCAAGCAGAGGCCTTGTTGCTGGGAGTGTCTTCTCCTCCCCCAAGTGAAATACATTGTGTGCAGAATGAATCACATTCAGTCCCCATTTATTTATCAATGCTGAGGTCAGTCACTGCACAGGGCACCAATGAAAACCACAGTAACACCATTTCAGATGCCTGCATAAGCCAACATTTTCTCAGGCCCAATTTTCACCTGCCATGAACTAATGCATGTATAAATACATATGTGTAACAACACGGACCCTAGCTCAGATACGAGACATATGAGACTACTGTGAATTTCTCCATTGTACATATAGAGCCACATTGCTCATCACCTTGGGCCATCCAGCCTGATTTGTCTCTGTTAACTGCACAAGAGGATCACTTGCAGCACAAATGGAGGCTGGTATAATTAAACCAGATGACATGGCCCAAAAGTAAGTCAGCCATTCATAAAAGGCTGGTCAGCACAGACAATGGCCATTTTAAAGCAGGCTAAACCCCTTCACTCTCTCTCTCTCTCTGTGCTGATTTCATTTCCATGCTGGGCCAAGTCAAAGGAGCACAATGAACAGGAGGGTTATTAAAGCCTTATGGCATAGCTAAAATTCTGTCTGCAGTATATTGCATTGTATAGCCTTTTTAATACTGCTTCAGAGGCTTGAAAAAGAGGATTTGGTCTTAACTGTATACACTGGGAAGGCTTGTGGAAAAGAAAATGCACAGATTGTTTATTAGAACACCATGTACAACAGACACAGCGGGGGTAGACCAGACCATATTCCACATATGCTGGATGGTGGAAGGTGGATGAGGAGATGTAAGTGTCTTTTGGTTTTCAATTACTCCAGCTTTGCCCACTGTGTTTCTCATCAGCGGTCTCTCTATAGCGATTAATTTTGGATTGTAGATGGTATTCTGAAGAAAGAATGCATCTCTCCACAATTTTTGCAGGCTAATACACACTGAAGAATGAGTATGTGAAACCCAACAGTGGCTTGAGGCTATGCCTCAGCTGTGAGCCAGGAGCAGACTCAACCACAGGAGTACATACATACACACACACGTGCAAAGCAATAAAATGGCAAGAAAGCTAACCAATTCCCAAGTCTATCTTCCTTTTCTCCATGAATGGCTTCAGAACTTAAAATACATAAGGCATGCAGGGTCATATTTGATGCCATCCACCTCTGTGGTGCCAGTGGAATTAAATGAACTGAATTTATATCACAGCAAACACACTGCCCTTATATATTACAGAACATGATAAACAAATAGAGAGACCACCAAACCCAGTCTCCTCTTATCTCTGATATTTCTGCGGTTTTCCTGTTATTCGACAAGACGCTGGGCAAAGTGCTGATTACGTGGTGAGGGGAAAAATGTGTTGCTCACTGAAGTGGTTTCGCTGTGTTGTCACTCCTCCAGGCTATTTAACTTAATCACTGTGGAAATAATTCAAATCGAGAATTCAGCCAACTGCATCTTTTCATTTAACAGAACAGACTCCCCCTTTTCAGTGAGTAATATACAACAGAGATCATGTTAACCAGAGGACAGCCATGTTTCACATCATGAACTCAAACTCCAACAGCGCTACAATTCCTGCTTGGGCGTGTGTGCTGTGTAAATGTTAGCAGACACTGTGTCACTCCTGCCAATTCACTCTGTGTGTCTGTGCATTTGTTAATGCAGAGTCTTTCCAATGCTCTAAAATGAAAATGTAGAATTATTGGTGAAAATGTGTACATTCAGCACACAATCTGGCTTTCAAGAACTACGAAATGTGCCAATCTTTCATTTTATTTTTTGTTTGGTTTGGTTAAAGGAATAAATTAGAGTTCAATGTCAGATTTTTGTGCGAAGTGAAGATTCAATATGCAACCACAACTGTATGTTAGGAAAATCCACACAGCACTAAATGTTTTAAGGGTTTTTCCCCTCCAGTCTTTGGCTTCTTTGCATGGCTCTAGAGGGCTGACATGTGACATTTATACAGCACAACATCCTCCCTGACTCCAACTGCTTTACAGTGGGGAAAACCTACAAATAAGACTAGAATAAATGACAACTGCATCAAAGTAGCATGCACAAAGTATGGACTCCAGGGTGCAGAGAAAACCACATCATGTGAAGATGTGTCGGTACACTGGTTACTGTTCTTGCATCAACTTAAACATTGGAACAAATTGTACCTGTGGTTTTTGTTGTTTGATTAAAATGACCAGATATTATGTTAATTTTAGGGACAAAATATATAGGAATAATAACATAATAAATCATAACATTTACATTGTACAGAGCTCAATACTGTTTGAATACTCAAAAAAAAATTCAATACTCTGCTCACTGAAGGAAATAAAACCTTTGTGCTCCAGAGCACAGACTAAGATGGAAGTCATAACTTTAAGTGTTTTAACATAATTGAAACACATAATAATTCTATTTGAAGAGTAAAGAATAAGGTTTTTGAGAAATCCTTTTTCCCTCCAAAACTGTATTTAAATTCTGAAACTGGAGGTGGGGTGATGACAAGAAGTGGGGCACATCAAACTATTTTAATGCATTCATTCTGTAATTTAATTTGGCTTTTGTGAAAACAATTTGAGCCACCATCAAATTAATCCTGAACCCTGAAAATGGAAAATGAACCTTTGTAGTCTCTAACCTGCCAGTGTATAGCCATTAATTATAAATGCATGTAAAGTATATCATTAAAATAATCCTCCTCGGAAGACTTCAAAGTTATATTCTCAGTGCCACCAGGTGGTCTGATGGGAAAGCTGGGGAGGTATTAAGCAGGCTAAGAGGGAAATGATTAAAACATTGGAGGGGAGGCCACTGTGGACAGGGATTCTCCATCCTGTATGCTTTGGTGAAGTTTCCCCGCTGGGAGTCACACTGCACATGGGCTCACTGAGGGCAAGGGCCAAGGGCAAGGCTGGAGGCAAGAGAGAGGGAAAGGACACAGCTGAGGGTGAGGCTATGGGAGAAGCAGGAGGACAGAAAGGAAAAGAGGCAGCAAGCAAGGGGGTAGGTGAGTGAAAGGGGAGAAGAAGAGGTGACAGTGAATATCTGTGGGGACCCTCACACAGGCTCGCTGTGCCAGTTGCAGTGGAGCATGTAGCGGGGCAGGCTCAGGTGAAACCTGCTTTAGCACGGCACCCCCAGCGTTCAGCAGCGTCTGCAGCAATCCTGTGCCACATAGCTGGGCCAATAAACTGTTACAGTGTTTAAACTGGGCCGGAAGTCCATCCAATAAAAGCTTTGATATGCTGCGCAGTCAACATGCTAATTTCCCCAACAAGCCAGACACCGGATACTTTTTGGATGGTGCAACTTGGAAGTGATTTTCTAGATTTGGTTATTTATACCACGTACCTACCTTTTGACATTTGATTTGATTTTAATAACAGTGATGAGCCAAGGTTTTATGCCACAAAGAGCACAGCACTTGAAAAAGACCAGGACCATTTGCATTGGCAGGACTGTGTGGGAAGTCATACAGCTGAAGGTGAGCCAGCAGCCCCTAAACCCATGCACAGGGAATATTTTCCATTGCAAGACATGCAGGTTGGCAAATAGAGTATGGGGGCCTTTTCATAAATCTCCCCTCCCCCCTTAGCTTGAGAGAGGGGGGATGCTACTCATAATCCTGAAACTGAGAGTGTCCTGCAAGGTTGTCAATAACATTGGATTTTACTTTTAAGCTGTCGTCAGACTTCTTTTACATGTTCTCTCTGTTTTCACTGCATCATCGCAGCCACGGCACAAAAGTCCCGCTTTGTTCTCCTGGCCAATTAATCCTAATTGATGTCAGGCGACACTAAAATATAACCAACTGTAGCCATCAATTGTCCTTGGGTTACCTGCCCCTTTTTCTGGGTCAATTTCCTTCAGCAGAGCCAGTGACTGTCCCTGTTGGCTTTGTTCAATTATGAGGTCCTCTTGTATGTGGAGATTTCTGAAAGATGACAGGTTTTTCAAGGCAATGCAGTAAATGAAGAAACCCCAGAAACTGATCCGAAAGAAAGTAGATGGTGAGAAGAATGAATTGGCAAAGAGGCTTTTCAAATATCTGGCCTTTGATCAACAAAATATGACAAATAACCAAGCAACATCAACAGTGAAATATCTAAAATCAATAACAGTACCAACAATGGTTTCCATATTATCATAATAAATGTGTCATTTATTTGCCTTATTTAAGCTCAGTCTTTAATGGTTGAATTTTGTATTGTCTGATGCCAAGAGAGAGCTCTGATTACTTGCTCTCAGGTTGCATCATAAATCAAAGACCTGGACTTTGAGCTGTTTTGCCACCAAACCCCCACACACACACACACATACACTGCCAAAAAAATAAAAGTAAAACAGTTTATGACTTCTCATTATTAGTTTTTGTCAGGAGAATCTGAAGCTCTCCAAAACAAAGACTTGAACCTCAGTTAGTCTGCTTTCTACATCCCAAACATCAGCGTCCCAAACCCAGCATTCCCAATGTGCATGGGTGCATGTGTGTTTACTCATTTCACCACCAGCAAAATCATTCCCAATGATACATTATTACAGTGCCACAGAAAGGAGAAATATTCAAATTGATTCAATGAGTTTCCACTGAGGTAAATGCGAAAAAATAAATTGTCCCCATTTCAATGAAACCAGCAACTCGGTCACACACAAGCCCAAGCAAATTTCTGCTAATGCTTGCCGTTTTAGCCACTTTGGTAATCTCTTTATTCTCTTCAGGTGGTGAGCTGAGAAGCGTGGCTCAGTGGCAAGTCTTAAGACATAAATCCCTTTTTATGTACATCAGCTTTATCTGAGATAAAAAAACGTGTTGCTGGGCTTAGGTAGACCCGAGGCCTGAGCGGTAGGACAGCAAAAACTTTCCTCCTCTTTGAACCTGGGTTACTCATTGACAGGAGTGGGTGAGAAGGGTCTGCGAAAACTGTTTAAAGATTTAATGACCCATACAGATTCAGAAATGATTAATGTGCGGTTCTTGGAGGATGGCTTGTCCACTAGATTTGCTTGAAATGACGACAAGTTTTGACATGACAGCAATTTGTAAGCGCACACAGCTGAATGTAATGAACAGTGGCGCTACACTGAATTAGTTCTGTATTAACTGACTCACAGCCCTAAAAGGACATGACACTGGCCTCGGTCTGATGCCACATAAATGTCCAATTGTGTATCAGCTCCAAATCTGGGAGCACAAAGCTAATACATGCTTTAAGACCAATATTGCATTGAATGGGCTGTTTTCTTTTCTTTTCATCTTAGTAGGCAAAGTTGCAAAGGCAGGGCAATTTGGGTAACATGCAAGGTGACTTATATGGGTACTCAGCAGCTGTAATGCTGAAGAGTCAAACATTTATGATTACATTAACATATGAAGGTACTGCAATTCACCAATGCACAACCCAAGATGGGACTAACAAAAAATGGACAAGGTTGATGAAGTCAAAGTTGCCAGGCATTGTGTAAACAGCTGAAACAGGGCTTCCCAGCTGCCCCGGCGGTGAGCAGCTGCTCTGGGGCCATACTAATGGACAGGGCCTAACTGGATTGAGCCCTGACCTGAAATGTAAATAACAGCTGGATTTACTGTAGAACAAAACCACAGCCGGTGCTGGAACATCTGGGCTGACAGACAGGAGTGGGTTTGAGGTTTTTTTTTTTTTTTACCTCCTTCAAGTGCACTTCCAGAGTACAAAGCAATCTTTACACAGACATAACAAATTAGGGCGCTGGACGGAAAATGAAATGCAATCTTCCTGCAGCTTTGTGTTTTTTTTTAAAATCTCAAATCAATCATTTAAAAACAGTGCCCATGCTAAATCTTCAAGGTCATAATTTACCACAGGATTTCTCACATCAGTCTCCCAATTCTTTCCTCCTGGCATGCTACGGACACTAATGGAAAAAAATAAACAGTTTAAAGTTCCTTCAAATTAAAGTCTACATTTCTTAACAGAATATATAAAAACATACATATAAAACGGTGCGTGTGAGTGTGTGTGTGTCTGTGTGAGAGTGAGTGAGTGAATGAGAATGAGAGAGAGAGACAGAATTTCACCTTGGGTAACATTCTGGCATTTATGTGCCAAAACAACACTGGTTCCTAAGCATGTTTCCCTATCTAATTAGCATGGGTGTGATAACTGCACAGCATCCTCAGGAGCATATAGACAGAGGCAAATGTTCTCGGTCAACCAATAAGAACCCAACAAACAATGGCACTTCAGAGGCCGGAATTCAAAAACCAAGTGTCCCCAAAACATTTCGGAACCAAATTCCAGAGCAGTTAATAGCTCTGTCACCAACAGTTTGCAAGGGTATTCCTGGCAGAGTCTGAAACAATATCGGCACAGAATGTAGAATGTGTGCAGACATATTCCTGGGAAACCACACACAGACTCATCTCATGAGTAAAGCCACTGGTGACCCTGCCATTCATGAACAAGCTTTTCCATTACTAAGACGTTCAACAAAGTATACCTCTTGTAAAACGTGTTGCCAGTCGGTATTTGCCACTCAATGTTACAGCCACTGTCTGCATCACAACGTAACCTGTAATTTGCATTCAGAGACACTCTCATTCACGTTGCCTCTGGCAGCACCTGTGTGGCGTGGGATAGCGTCATTTGTAATGCAATTAACTGTATCTTTCATGGTGACTGTAATTCATCGCCTGCTTAAATGAGCTATATTTAAAGGTTGCACCTCCTTGCAAAAATTATTGCTTTTTAAGTGGAGAACATGCAACATTTCAAAAGCTATGCCAGTAAACAGTCCACATTCCTGACACATGCACAAACATGGATCACAGTTTCATTCATTCTGCTCAAAAGACAAATGCAATCTTACCATACAGATATGAAGTATCTTAGAGCAAGACTTTAATTTAACTTGATGTTCCAACAACAACTGCAATCATGTCAGATGATAAATCCATTTGATTTAGGACAAGACAATGACCTGGGTAAGACTGTACAACAGCAGAGTGGGGTACTGATTGTTGTTTTCACCCCGCAAAGAGCAGTTCAGGACTCACAAGTGACCCATTCATAAATCTATTGCAGGACCCATTCAAGAAACATACTTAAAGGGCGCTTCAATGAATTTAGCTGGCACTCGTTCTTCAGATTCGGCCCCTGACAAGTGATGGAACCATGAAACCTTGGTGTACATTTAGCAAGCCCCAGTCTAACCCAAAGACCTGAGACACTGTAGAACTTTGGAATTACTTTTTCCATGATCTTCTGTACCTACAATGTTGTGCAAAAATAAATGAACTAAAACTACAATTAAGCATTCCAATAAAGTAAAAACCACAACAGAGTTCAACAGCAAAGCTGTGATGAAGTGTACATAATAAAGGAAACCCAAGGCCACATAGGGTCACCTGCCCCTCTGGCCCAACACCATTGTCAAATGCTGAATATGTTTTTTTTTCTGTGCCTGGAGGTGGAGACGAGAAGAGTTGCTGCCTTTTATTAAGCGAGCTGTCGGGTGAGCTGTGTGTGCGTGCCTGTTCTCCAGAATCTTCTCCATTATCTCCATTATATCTGGAGCGGCGGATGAAAGCGCCGGCCCCCCAGTGGCTTGGAGTTTTAACCAAATCTGCCTCAGATGCATTCTGACGGGAGTTTAATTGTACGTGATACAGGCGGGCCTTTCTCTTTCACATCTAAAACAGATTGCTTCTCCCCGGGAGGCGGATTATTGCACAAGAGAGTTGACAAGGCAGGGACAGTGCAGCTCTGGATGGGGGGGGTGGGGGTTGGATAGAGGGGGGCACGGCACGACGGTAGGCAGCCCTCTGACCCCCATTCAGCAGCCCACAACAAGGCGGCCTCCACGCTCCCCGCCCAGGACCTTGTCTCCTCCTTTTCAGTTCAGAGGGGCCGACCTCTCCCCGCCTCACCCCTCTCTGATCCCTCAGCTCCCAAAAACCCTGCCCACTCCTGCATGTCACAGTGGGAGGAGGAATCACGGATGCACTTCTATTTCATAGCTCTCCGTTCTTTTGCAATGACAGATGTTCCACTCACTCACCCCCCCAAAAAAAGTCTGAGTAAATAGAAGACTCAAAGCACTATTCTTACTTTTACTGACCATTACACAAGGAACGAAAACAGCATGAGAACACAAGACAGAATGAACTGCTTGAGATTGGTCCCAAAAGCGGCATGGATCTGCATCACTGAAGTTGATATGTTTAGCCATGATTTAAGCAGCGGTGATACTCCTGAGCTGGCAGCGAACTTTCTCAGGAAGAACTCATTTTGTCTCAGCTGATAGGATTAAACAGTAATTTCACACAAGGTTCTCCATCTCATGTTTGTCCATGATGACCTCAGATGCACTTGTCTGCAGCAGGGCAAACACTGGAGGGTGCTATTGTGAGAACACAAATATACAATAAGCCAACTAAAACGGATGTATACCACTTCTTCAGCTGCCTGGTTGTTATTTAAACAAACCCCCACCTGCATCCCCCCCCCCCGCCAGAAATTAAAAAAAACTTCAAAAAAACTTCAATGCTTCAATGTAACCTTTATGTATTTTGCCATATGATCTGTTTAAAATGCATCTAGAAAGGAAATAACAGTTCTATCTCTAAAGGTCTATGGTCTTAGAAACCTTAGAAGAACTGCTGTCAACTGGACAGACAGTACGAAGGAGTGAAGCTCAGAGAAACAGCTACAGCTCAGAACAGATAACCATCAGCCAAAGCATGCTGTAGGAATATAACAAATGAGGTTTGAAGGTTACCAAAACATATTTCTGAAAAATCAATAAACCCCTCAAGTTTTTCAGCAATTCATATCAATGTTCTTGCCTCTCCAACTCACTGCAAAATGTCAGACACTGAAGAAAGTGATTTGTTTGACACAAAAGAGTATGCAAACACTGCTGGTCTTGAGCGCAACTTTTTTTTTTAAATAAACAGCTATGAATCATACCTCTCTCAGGTAAATTTCTCAGTGAAAAACTCCAGCAATATAGCTCATTGTGCTACCCAAATCCACAAGTAAAAACGTGTTTCTGATTTAAGCACCTAAATGAATGCAAACGGCAAGAGTAAAACACACATGTTCTAAAACTTTCATTTGGAAAGTGCTTGCCAGAAAACAGAAAATCTATACAGCATGAGTATTCTCGAGCATACAGGTTATTAAATCAATCTCGACAGCTTTACACACTCCCTACACACACACACATGTAAATAAACCTATGAAGACATAACAACCAGAAACATGAAAAGTAAGGTTCCTCGCCATTCCAATACCCCTCTTATGATCGGTTCTTTTCTCTCACTGTTTAGCTGTGTAGTGATGAACCTTTTGCCACAGCTGGATTTACACCCCAGCCTGCACTGTGTCACTCTCGCATGAATAATACTGCCTCTTTATTATTACAAGATCCAGCGCTGACTTGCGCTGTCTCTGCATAGTTAGTCTCAAGTAAAAATCTAATGATGACAAAACAGCTACCGGAATGATATTTGTTTTGGCACAATCTATCTGGGATATCAGCTTATTTGTAGCAGCTGCTGCCTTTGTTTACATAAAGTGGTGCAAAACGATTTAGGTCCCGTTCCTGAAGGCACCTGGCAGTAACGGTTGCAATTTTTTTTTCATAAATCAGCTTTCGCTGGTGTGCACATGCTTTGGAAATGTTCGTACAAAAGTCTGGAGCCCTTCTTACATTTTAAGCTAATTGTGCCTGGTGCAACCAATTCCTGCCAGGCTTCAGAGCAGGACCACAACATAAGCTCGCCATTTAGTAAAAAAAAAAGTAGGTCATGAATGATGCTCTGTTGGAGTAATGATGTAGTAACTAGGCTCAAGAGAAACTTGCATACAAAGCTTGTCTGAATAATTTTCAAGTTCCTTGCTAATGAAGGGCATATTATATGGAAAATATATCTCTCAAAATAATGTTTCCTACGCTTCATCTTTCTTCACTTTCAGCATCAACCAGTTGTGGAGTTCCAAAATACCAAAAAACAAAGGGTCTTTTTATATTAAAGGATCACAACTGAAGAATGATGAGAGATTGTACATCTGAAGAGCAGTTTGCTTCAGATGGCAGCAGTTCCCTACCAAATGTGTATAAATAGGGAGAGGAGGGAATTAGCAGGGGCATGGAGAGGAGACTCATCAAATGAAACCCGCACTGCATGTGCTAGAAACTGACATTGGTGAATGTAAAATGAGCAAGACTGTATGGGTGTGCTGTAAGAGCACTGCAGCTACAATACAAGGCATGCCAGGGATACCTTGATGTATAAATGTGTTCATATAAAGGCACCATACATACAGCACATGTCCAAAGAACATAACCTGTTACAATCAATCAAAAGCTCTAGCCATGCAGTTGACACAGCATTTGGCTATTAGATGGTCAAACGTCTCCCTGTTGAGTTTAATGGGTCGCTATCACAGTGTGTTGTCCACCTGGCATACAGCACTAGTCTTACTCTGATGATGAAGACATTTCTCACTCCAAGGGATAAATTAGAAAGAGTGCTTTCATCAGGAGAGAAGTTCACAAGTGATTATCCTCTGTCAAAACTCTGCAGATAGTGAAATCAATGTAGCCTTAACCTGGTGGTTAAATAGCATTACACCCTATCTTACATATTGATCAAGCTCATCAAGTGGGCAAGGAACAAGCAGCCAGTTTAAGATTCAGCTGTTGAGTACAGTTGAATGCAATTCCTACAGTTCATGCCATCTTTTTTCTTGGCACAGTCGTATTTGCTTTACCCCTACAGCTGTACAATCTACTTTGCAAACACCTCACAGAGTATACATTGCCTCAAGCGGCTTATAAATAATACACATCATATTCCCACTCCATTGGCAAGTCTCACTGCTCACTTCAGTGGAGTTAAATAGTTGAACTGAGGCATAAATTCTGACTTCCCTAAGGGTACATTGCAGCTTTGACAGTTTATCCGGAAGACGTTCTTCAACAGCACATTTATTTGGTTTTGGAGACACTTTTAGCCAAAAGTGCTATCTCACAAATGAGAAAGACTAATGAATCTACAGTACTGAAATGTGACCGTGCGAACACTCAACTAAATTCTGTTAATTTCTCTGCCAACAAACGCTCGCATAATTATCCTACAATAAAAACTACTTAAGACAGAATGTGATGATGGCATTAACTAGCAACAATGTCCATGATTTCTGAGAACAGGCACATGGCAAATATTTACAGTACATTAAAAAATCCATGTAATTCATAACTCTCCTAAAAGCAGTAAAACAGTCATCTCTGACAACACAAAACAAACAATCATCTGCATAGGTTCACACAACAGACTTTAAGTGTGAAGATATCTTCAATCAGATTTGGTTTGTGTTTGCTTTTCCTACAAATTGCAAACATTTTTAACAAGCGGTTGCATGTGTGGAAGAGAGCACCACATTTGTGGAATGTGCACTCTCTAATCCCCCCAAAGTCTCAAGAATTTAAAAACTCAAATAAATCCAGTCTCTCAAAAGGGGATCTTAATGAAGGTACACAAAAAGTGTGAGTAACCTAAAAGTTTGTGACATGTGCAAAATCTCAACACAGCTCACAGTGATTACTGAGCTTTGATTCAATACAGAATTTGAACAGAAGCATGTAACTCTACTCAGTTACAGTCTGTTATCTCTGGGTGTGAATGTGGATGCTTGCACAGGCAGCTGCTCCAGAATTCTGAAAACAGTAACAATGAGAAAGTGAGGAAGGAAAAGCAAAGAAAATGAAAAAAAGGTTTACACTACCTGAAAGGAAGGAGAGAACTATTCTGGCAGTAGAAAAGGAGTCCTCTTGGTTTCCTCAGTTCTTCCTCTCATAAAGGTTGGGTCTTATGGACCACACAGCTCCTGGAAGACAACCTTCCTTCTCTAATCCTTTCCCCAATGTGATGACACACACTAACCCCAACCATCTGTTGAAACACGTCCTCGAGCACTCAGCACAGTGGTGTGTCAAGACTAACTACCCAATCCAATCACAGAGGCGGCTGGGTGGCTCTTCTGAGGCAGGAGGCAGGGACAAGGACACAGGGAAACACTAGCAGACGTTTGAAAACTCCGGGCACGGTAACCTGAGATTCAGAGAAAGAGAGAGAGGGGAGAGAGACAGGGAGAGAAAGAGAGGGGAGAGATAGGGGGAGGGAGAAAGAGGAGGGAGAGATAGGGGTGGGAGGGAGAGATAGGGGTGGGAGGGAGGGAGGGAGAAAGAGAAAGAAATAATTGCAAAAAAAAGAAGAAACAGAGGTGGTGCTGGGGAGAGGGAGAGGGAGTGGAACTTCGCCTGCTGACCAGCTATGTTATTCCTAACAACTTCCCAAGATCCCACGAGCACCCGGAGGATCCATGCCGGTAGACACACACAAGACCCACAGCAGCCTCGTGCTTCCCCTTATGCCTTATGTGAGTGAGTGTGTATATGTGTGTGTGCGTGTGTGGGGAGGGCTCCACACCTCTCGCCCCGTTTGAAAGAGCAACAATTCAGAAAAGTATGTGGCAGAGCTGTTTGAATGAGAGTGGGTAAAAGAAAGCGCTGGCTCTGTGGCAGGCTGCCGTTTGCACTACGCTGTCACATCTGCAGCTGGGTCAGCACGAGCAGCAGCGCTCACATCTCCGTGTGATAAATCTCCACTCCCTCTGCAGCATTCCTTCCTTCAAAATCCCATTGCCTTAAGTTAAAAAAGGCAGCAGGGGAAAACTGGCTTGAGCTATCGGGCAACCAACTTCAGTGAGAGACATCCCGAAATATAGGGTTTTGTGCATAAGAAGATTTATTGGAGGAGAGGTGATGCAAATTTGCGTAAACCATAATACTGACTCTGATAATGTTACATTTATATACTGTAAAAAAGAATGAAAATGGAGAATAAATTCTGTCTTGGTAATAGCTGATATGCTGTCCACACCTGTTGCCTTCATCATAAGAGAAAATAAATATTTTCTGTTGTGAATGACATTGCAATGACTTTAGAAAGCTATAATATTCTAATTGAATTAAGGCAAAATAAAAAAAAAAAACAGAAAATCACCAAAACCAGTCACATTCTATAACAGTTTTCTTTGTTAACCCTGATTGCCACTAGAATTGAAATCCAACATCTATCAAACATCCTGGTGTCTGGCAATTGAGCTTCAAAAGCTGTGGCTTAATACACATTTCAAACTAGCTCAGATATCTAACAAGACCACAGTGAGTTAATCAGCAGCGTGGAAATAAAAACAAAGGTGGCTAAGTGCCCTATTTGCATTCTCTTAACACATTTCACACCTGCTTACACAGTATCTGTTTCACCCAGGACACAGAGACCCTGCCCACACCCCTCGCAAACGAAATCATCCCCTTTGCTCAGACCAAACAAACAAACAGACAGACCACACTTTCATCATTGTGATAGACACCCCGGCAGGAAATGTGCCACACTGAGAAGTAATCCATTTATTTTTATTAAAAAATGAACAAGAAAATAATTTTAAGAAACTAAGTGCTGCACACATGTTGTTTCTTATTAATAAAAAGGGTCAAACCAGAAACTTTTGATTTGAGCCACCAGATGGCAAAACGTGTCTTGACAACACATAAAACGTCACAGAGAAAAGACCTGACTTGCCTCCCCCAGACTGTCTTCATTAAAGAAGCAGTGGTAAAGGGTATAAGTAACACATATAACAGCAGCCCCGTATAATCAAATGCAGTCTTTAGTTCAGTTCTGAATTATCATAAAAGCATGAACAAACCTCCAAAATACAGAATTCGTCACAGTTTTTCCCTCAATTTGTCAATGGTATTGGTTTTCCAATGAGAACATTCAAGTGCAAGCTACAAACTGATAATAGATATTTCCACCTTCTCAGCAGCCCTTCCCATTATTTTAATTGTTGTTCAGTCTACAGGGACACTAGATTAAATGGAGCAAACCTCTCCTCATTAGAGATATGTGTAGCTATACCAGGTGGACATGGAGTGTGAAAAAGAGCGAGGGAAAGGGGTTACAGGGGACACAGAACTCAAATTAGATTGACTGAACTCACAAAGACGTACCCCACCCCCTCCACTTCGGACATCCCACCCACCCACACCTCCAACCCCCAACCCCCAACCCTGCCCCCGTGGCAAGGAATTCTGAAGAGCTTTCAGGCAGGCCAGGGGCTAACAATGCTTTTTGCTCTTTAGTGGATTAAGATGCCTGCTAGGGCCCACAGTTTCACATTTTCAGAATCTAGCAATGAATGTATTTATTTAAATAAAATTCACAGCCCAGATAACAGCCTGACTAACTTTGCACTTCATAATAATAAAAGCTTTTTTATGTTTGAAATAATAAGTATGTATTAAATAACATAATTTTCTTCCTAAAATTCTCTGATGTAGCCAATGCATGTCCAGGAATCTACTGGATCAATAGACTAATTTAAACTTCCATTTCAATAAATCATTTAAAAACCTGTTCAAAACACATTTTCAATTCACTCAGCTAACAGAAGCACCTCTGTGGCACAATTTTAATTGTTGGTTGGGCCCTTTAAAAAGAGGGACATGCCACTTTTTCTAACTCAATATAGCAGGGACAGCACACCCCATGCTCTGCACATGAACCCTCTCTTATGTCACCATACCCAAGCTGGCTGGGTGAACTAACCACGGGCCATCCGACACAGGGGGGATCTCACAGACAGACAGACAGACAGACGGACAGACACACAGACTGACTCACGTCCAGCTATTTCTCCCCCCTCGCTCTCCCCGGAAAGGCCTTTTCTCTCACTAATCCAGAAAGCCTTGCAGGTGCAGCCAGGGGTGTGCTTGGGGGGGAAGGTAGAGGGTATGTTCTGGGGGGAAAAAAACAACCCGTCTACTTAACTGTGACCCCTGAACTGTGTGAGCGAAATTCCCAGTGTTCTCGCCCTTCACGTGTTACAAGAAAACAGACGTAGACTGTAATCGGCAATGCTAGATCCTCAAGAGTCCAAACATTCAAAATGCCAGTAACAGAACAATGTGCACAGATGATGTTAGTTGTACGAGAAAGGGCCTTCATTTCTGTAAACTGTGTATGGAAGAGGCAAATTATAAATGCAACCTGGGGGCTGGGGCAGAGCCAGTTCTACCCGACAGCTACATCTATCTTTATCCCCATTGCGCCCTGGTGCCATTTCCCAGGTCCCATGCCCTTGGGGGTCGAGGACGGTGGCATTTCAAGTTCATGCCAGGCACAGGCAGGCACAGCTGTCAGGCTCAGCAGGGGGCCGTGGGGTGGGGCATGGCTGTGTGAGTACTGTATGTGACACTGTGTGACACTGCAGGAGTGGAGGACGTTGTGCTGCGCCACATTCTTGCCCATATGCGACAGCTGAACATGCAGCGAATAGGCCGGAGACTGCCTTATGCAGACCAAGCTGTCAGACATGCTGCAGCCGCAACACGCATGTGGCCATGTGCAACAATGTCGCAACACGGACATGTGTGTGAGGGTCCAACCGCCCACTTTCCATAAATTAACACTGAGTGAAAACCAGTGGAAAACTGAACATGGTACTGAAAGCGATAGATCACTGTAATGTTAAAATCCATGTGTTGAGAAGCATGTGTTTTACTTTTCATGTTTATGATAAAAGAGACTGAGAAGAATCTGACCATATGCTTTTATCAAGTTACTGTTACACACCCACGGATAAAGTTCTATGGTGTCAGTGGCAGTTGTTATGATTAAATGTTCAGCATGATATTGGCAACATTATTTTTGGCAGTTTTCAGGATTGTGAATAATGTTATCGAATGTCACCCACTTATCCACTCAGACAGCACATACACAAGACCACAAAGCTAATAAATGCCATAAATGGCAACAGTTCAACCAGCCACTCACAATATCTTGTACACATTGCAATAACAGTAATAAATTACAATAATTACCATTAATCAGAAAAAACGTAAAAGTCTAATATATACAATGTAAAGTGTCTCTATTCTGTTGCCATTGCAAAGTCCCTCTCTCCTCTCAAAAGGATATTGTACTTGATATGTTTGATTTACAGCTATGAAGTAACTTTTTTTGTGTTCCCCCATGAAAACCTGCAATGACATCATTTGTTTTATACAAGGATACGTCAGTTTAATTTGGCATAGTTCGTCATGGAACATTGCCTTAATTGCATCTTATCACGAATTCCCCACAACTCACCAGCTTCTGTCCAAAGAATTTCTGATGTGGAACTCCCTGAAGAGAACAATATCCTGCTCTAACCACTCACTGCATAGACAAGACCAAGCCAAATGAGAGAGAAGAGATTGAAGAGGTTTTAGTTTACAACACACACACAACATTTTTTTACAGAAATGATACACACTTACAAAAAGCTACCAAAAAAAAGCAAAATGACAATGAAAAAAAACTACATGCCCCTAAATATAGGATTGCATTACATATTAAGGGTTATGTCAGGGGTTTATTTAATAGAATCCTGAATTAACCTAGAAAAAATGTTCCTGGTTAAAATAAAAGGGTTCTGGTGAAAATAAAAAACTGCATCTAAAATAATTACCCAGAATCAAGTTGTTTAGAATGAAAGAATTCCACCAAAAAATGTCCATAGATCTAATTACATGACTTCTTTTAGAATCACAACAAAGTCTTCCTTCCAATAAAGCAATGCATAACACCTGGTGATTTTACTGGGTGTAAATTATAAGCAGGATTTCCCCCACTTTATTTCATTATTCAACATTGAGTAAATTGCTGATTTTAGTAAATGTAATATTTTTATTTCTTGACAAAACACTGTACCATTTTATTTCGTGAGTAATCCCATACAAGTTAATGGGACGCACATGTACAGCGCAGGAACACCGCAAGGGTCTCGTTCTGCCAGGAAAGCTGTGAGTGTGTATTTGTCAAGTATTCTCACGAATAAATGTGTCCGTAAATGCATCCAGATTTCTCAAGTAAAAACAACTTTCTGAGAGTATGGAGAGGGTCTCCGTTCCGCTAGTGGGCATGGTATCTGCCAGCATCGATTGATCGAGCCAAGCGCAACGTTCACACAACGTGTTGGTTTCACCAGCACCCATGCCCGCGGAGTGTGAAACTGAATACAGAAGTTATTTCCTCTGCATCTGACACTGTTCTAGTCTCCTGCATTCATCAGGGCTGTCATCTGCACTTTCTTATGGAACTGCCACAAGGATCACTTAGGCCAACATACTGCAGTCTTGTTCAGTTTCACCATCACCTCGTTCTTCCTCCTTTCATGTAACCTGTTATGAAAACTTTCACTCAAAGAGATTACTAATATAAAATATAGTATGTCTATTCATCTTTTTCATGTTTGTTATTTTACTGTAAGCATGCTGCATTTGCTATGATGTTTCAAAAGAGATGTGAAATTATATACATGCAGTGTATCCATTCACCATACCGCAATTTCAGTCCTGATTATGACAAAATTGTGCAAATGAATATTAAGAACTAAATAATCCTAATACAAGAACATTAATATTATTTTGATGAAGTATTCCGTATGACAGAATCAGTATACAGTGAATGTCATTATCAGTTTTTCCAAATATCTTATTGATGTGTTAGGAATCATGTCAACAAATCCAGTATAAAAGCAAGGTACCTTTGCAAAAGAAGCTGCTTTGCAGAGCCACAGAGGGTGTATTGTTATATATGTTCAGCACACCATTGACTGGCTCTCAGTTGATTAGATAGCAGCAGATTGGGGGAGAGAGCTCTTGTTTTGGTTCACATGCACCAATGGAGGAGCATTCCGGAGCACGCGAGCAGACACAATACACCAGCGGCTCTCGGCAGCAGTGCGGCGGTCTCCTGGAGATCAGTGCGGAGGTGATAACTCCAAGGGGATGCGCGGAAGGCCTTTGGTGCCGTAACCTCTCCTGACTTATTGCACTTCAAAAACTCTTTTCATTTGCGAAAGGTTGCCTGTGAATGGCAGAACGTAGTATGACACCATGCAAAAATTATTAGCGAGTGGAGCCCAGTGCAAGAATAAAGATATGTTAATTCGGTTCAAACAGCAGATGGAGAGCAGCTGCAGGCAGAAGCTAAAATTCGAACCAAGCACAGGAGGCCAGCACTGTAGAGCGAGCTGTTCCTCAGAAGGGACCAGTGTTCAAACCCAAGCTTTTTCAGGAACACAAGGCTGTAGCACAGTATACATAGCAGATTACAGTGCATTCAGGACTCAGCCACAAACAATGAAATGAAAACAAACCCTTCACTTGGCAAATTTACCCAGACTTTCAAAAGTTTCATTTGCCATTACTGTTACCAGTACTTTAAACACACTTATAGGCAATCTGGGACTGACTGTGAAAAATGCTGCATTTCTCAAGAAAAATAAAGGTAAGAGTGAAAAAAAGACAAGCTGAAATGTATTTTTAGGCATCTATGCTATGCACACATGTACACGATTGTGTGGTATTGCTGAGGCTTATTTTCTCCTATGGTTTAATTATGAAACAAAAATGTTTGCACAGAGAAACTTTAGATGTAATCAGCATGGACAAGTTCAAAGTTTAGATCTGTTCTTTATATAGTACTCCCTTTCCCCCAACTGACAATCGCTGGCTCTTTTCAGGGGAGTCAATTAAAATCAGAGTGAGAGAGAAAACCCAATTCATAAAAAGCCAAAATGACGTATACTTAAGACCAAGAAAAAACATGCAGTACACTTCCGCTGCCTGTCAGGTTGTCTTTGTCTGCGGTCACACATTTTCCGACTTGTCAATTTAACATGTGCATAATGTATTCAGAGCTGTTGGCCCATATTTCCCCTTTATTGTAATAAATTTCCTTCCTGCCATCTTGCATGGCCTCAGTCTCCATGACCTCTGCCCTTCAGTTTTATCACAGCGTGAATACAAGCCACAGAGGGGTAACGTAGCCGAGAAAGCAGCAATGGTGCAGCTCCACAGGCTGACATCTTGCTGCCAGCGTGTGTAGCAAAGACAGCATCATGTGACAGTCTACATTAACTGCTCCATGGAGAAGGTGACACAAAGCATCTTGGACACTGTCCACTCGACAGATACTGGCATGTGCTTTGCTCCCTGGGCATTTTGGATCTCATTCAGAAATGTCAAAATTTATAATGGGTCATTTATTATAAGGATCCATATTTTTTATATATGCAGGTATGTTTTTTAATCCCATAAATATCCAGAAGGCTATTCAAAGACATCAGAATGAAAAAGGTCTCATGGGAAAAAAATAAGGCAATTAATCACAGCTAATTGGGCTACCAAGCCTGGTTACTGAATGATTGAATAAACAACATTTCCAGCATTTGTGATAAAGACAGCCTCCAAACACATTTTCATTCAAACAAACACATTTAGGGAAGCAATAGTTGTAAGCTTTGTCATCCAGCTTTGTTAGCATCTTTTTGTATATTATATTTCCTATTTTTTTTCCATTGTCTGTGAGCTGCCATAGCCCTGAGACCAAGGCGACACATTACCTGGTCACCCCACCCCACCCCACCCCCAGGTCACTCCAATCTCCACGTAACTGAGGATCCCTTGCAGGTTAACTCCCTTTAATCCCCTGCACAGAGAAGGAATGGCTGGACAATGGGCTTCCTTAGTCCCCAGCCTGGATACCAGGAAACTTTTTTTTTTTTTTTTTTTTTGAGTTGAGGGTCTACTTGTGTCCCTACTGCACAGCTCTGTGAGACTGCAGAGGAGGGGCCCCATGGGTGGTGTGGGTCATTTTCATATTCATCCTTTTCCACTCTGACTTCTCAAGGCTCTTCATGGCAATGTCTTCATAACTCTGAAGAGTTATTGAGCAGAGTTTGTAAAAAGATACTGTCTGTTAAATAATGCCTGTAAAAATTAAATAAACGCTGTTTTTGCCAATAAATCACTTTTTGAAAAACTGAACATGGTCCTAAACCAAAGAATGGAAACTGTCCCAACTATGGGGAAACAGCAATATTCTGAAAATAGGGAGCCAAAAGTTGTATTCCAATCACAAACCAAACAATTTCAGCACCTTAAAATACAAACTTTACATGGAAAGTACATTTTGGCCAAACCAGAAAGAAGCAGCTGAGTGTATTACAAGGGTTCTTATTACAGATGTTCTATCTATACTGTATTACAGTTTAGGCACTGTTGTGACAGTATTTGAAATACACACAGAACGTGTCCACATTCTACATACATATAACTAGACAAGCACACTGTTAAGGGCTCCAAAAACTATTAACACAGCGGATGGTTCACAAATAAAGTTTGTGTGAGTGTGCTTGTGTACAGACAGTGGGCATTTTAAACAACGCTTGACTCACTGACTGCAGACTGTAAGAGAGCTGGCTGTGCAGGGGCTCCACGGCCCCTCCAGGCCTTGGGCTTCATCCTCAATAATGCCCCGTGTCCGGAAATTTATTTTAATCCTCTCAGTTGCAGAGGTGAAAAGCGGGAACAAGAGGAAAACGGAAAATCCGTACGTGAGGAGGCCTATCTCCAGTACGACATCCCAAATGCCTGGTTGAATATAATCCTTAAAAGCATGCCGCCACTGGGCTGTTGAGAGAGAGAATTAGGATTTGTGTGGGGTAGGTAGTTCATTTGATAATCCCCAGGGCCTAAACTGTGCAGAGGGGCAATGATAAGACCAGGAAGTGAACAGCCAGCTCTACATCAACATGACATTGAAGAGGAGATAACATGCAGATGCAGAAAAAAATATGAATACAGCTAGCTGGATTAAAACTTTCAGTCAGAGAAAATGTTTATCCAAATCTCTCAGATAGGGCTGTCTGAACACATTTGTGATGCACCATGAATGATTACCATGACCCTCATCTTGCATAGTTACAAAACAGCAACAAAACAACATTCACCAACAACAATTCTCGTTTTGCCAGGATTATACGTCAACACAGAGGTACGACAACCACCTTACAAAAAGGTGCAAGACAAAGTCAGATAAAAAGTTATCTTACCACAAAGGAATGCTGTATGTTATATCAGCACATATGTAGATCCTATCCACACTGCTTAATTAGATTACAGTGGCTACATAACAGTTTCAGATTAGAAACTGGTGTTGGCTGTGCAGTTTTAACTGGGTGTTTTTGGTTCCTGTACAGAGGGAACAGCGTGGGGCTGGTGATTTGCCATTTGCACGAGGGTAGAGGAGTGCTTTAATCTGGCCCTTGGATTTCTCCAACTTCTGAAAAGGAAATAATTACTATGTAGCACACCACTAAACAACAACTGCACAAGCAGTTAGGATTTATCGCCGGGGTTATTTATAGCGTTTATTACGGCGCCCCTCTGGTGAGCAGGAGAGGCCATTCGTATGAAAATAGGTGCAGGGAGGCGGGAGGGGTGCCGGCCGACCCCTGAGTGCTCCTCGCGGAGCAGTCACACCTGGAGGTTTATGAACTGAGCAGTTGAAAGAGGACATTATGGCCAGGGACACAATGGGCCTGCGTCTGCAGCCGAGCCACTGAGGGGCCTGCTGAAAGGCCGCAGCTGCTCTGAGAATGGCTGCTTTAAGAGCCCCCGCCTCAACACCACTCTGCCGCTCCTTTGTGAGGGGCAGGGCCTCTCGTCACCCCTGTGTCTCCAGCACAGACAAAAACTGGAAAAATGAAGAAAGTTGCATATACAATTTTACAGAAAATTATGTGTGCGACTTCTATTTTTATTTCCATTTATATACTCTGTTAATCTACATTTCGGTGCATCATCTAGAGAATAGCTGGCAAATATAAAAACCTCTTTCCATACCTGCTTCTTCAGTATTGACATACTGTGCTGTCAGGTTTGTATGGCCACTGTTTCAAGTGCACTCATACCTTATTTGAAATCGATGTGATCAAAATAAAGAACACTAAAATAAGACATATTTTGCTAAATATGCAATAATGAGAGACCTTGGACAGCTCAAAAAAGCCTAACAATCAGTCAAGAATCACAGTGCAAAATAAATGTCAGTCTCATTGCGCAGTATGAGTTCATTTCAGTATGAGGCTATTGAGGTCTCTTCACCAGGTATCAGAGCAGCTGATAGATCTGTTCTCTGATGTTCGGTTACATTTTTCTTCACCCCTCAGGGTTTACATTCAAGTTACCTCAGGTCAGGTTACAAAGTCAACTCCAATTACTACCGAGCAAATATGTCAGCTTCTGACTCCTCAATCCCCTCAGTCTCACTCATCAGCCAAATATTTTCTTAGCTCCTGCAAACAGAAATAAGATGGTCAGTGTTAACACACTCCTACATGAAAAAGTTTCAATTTAAAGAAAATACATCAGCAAAAATGCAGTTGTGAGAAGACACCACTAGAACTAGGCAAAACTAAGTAAATGGAAGATTGAGGGGTCTACAATAATCTTCTGACATTTGTTATGAATGCACATCAGTTTTTATAAATGTTTATATATAATATTTTTATATATTGAATGTATCTGGTATGTCAGCTATAATTTGCCTTCATTGCTGAACGCTCTCCCTCTTATCAGTCCTTAAGAAGTGTGAAAGCTATGATGTGTGAACAGGGGACATACTCAAGGCTGATAAATACAGGCTGGAAATCAGGGTTACCTTGTTAATCAGCAGAAATCACACACCTAATTAACATGTTGTGTTATGCAGAGGCTTCCTGCAGCATTATCAAGGTCACCTCTAACACGATGCTGCACACACACGCATGAAGGCCTCCTCAGAGCAGAGCTGCCTCCCTGCTCATTCCCAGCTCATTACCAGCTCATCCAAGAGAAATATCTCTGCTCCGGCTGCATGGGCCTGTGGCTGGAACTTGGATTTAGACCTCCGTGAGTTCCAAGCAGTGGATTCAAACTTCCCACAAATATGCGTAGCCTTTGCTCTGAATAACGGATTCAAGGGAGTGTCACTCTTTATTACTTACACAACATTTACATTTTATTTCAGCTTGAGATAAAATGAAAATGTTGTGCATGTCATGACGAGAGGAAATGTTTTTCATTTAAAGGCCAAATCACAGTGAAAGTAAGATTAAGTACAGTAGTGGGTGCTAAATGTATTTGGGTGCACCACAATTTTTAAGTGCATTTGGGAATTCTGTAATGTCTGAATGTATGATGGTTCTCCATAAGTTTTAAATGCATTTGGGTGCTCAGTAGTGTTTAAATGCATTTTAAAGACTCTAAAAAGGCACCCCTATTTCCATATGTATCCATTTTAAAAAAAGTTAATCATAATGAAACCCTCTCATCCTTTAGAACCACTGCCAAAACAGCGTGACCGTCCAGCATCATTATGCTTACATTTAGTTAATGGAATAAACACGGCCGTATGCCCTCTGCGGTGTGCCCCTCCGTGGCTCAGCAGAGGCAGAGCGAAAGGACACACTGATTACTGCGGGTAAAGAAGAAACAGCAAAGACAAAGGTAGGCAGTGTGTTGGGTTAGCGCACTATATGGTGGGCCATATCAATTTTCACTGGGGGGCTTTCAGTGTAACTCTAGATTATTGTGATGTTTAAATAGCTGTGTATACATTAGCAACATAGGCAACACTCAACACTAATGAAATGAACTCTGGAATAATTACTCGGCAATCCTGATCAAATAAAAGCAATAAACATTCCATACAAAGCACATGGATTGTTATTACTTCTGAAATCAAACCATAACGGCGGGATTAAAATGTAAAGAAAATGATTAGTTTGTTATTATTTCAAAAATCAAACAGCAATGAGCAGATTAAACATAAAGAACGTGTTTGTTATTGCATGGAGCACTCAGTTCCTATGACCGTGTTGTTCTGGAAAAAAAAAAACCATGAGGAGACTTCTCCTCTTGGCTCCCACAAAGCCATTTTATTAAGGAATGCAAATTGCGCAGATACTGAGCACAGCAGACGTCTTTGAAGAAGCTGACAGATCACACACTGTAGAGCTTTTAACAGGTGCAAATTCCAGTAATATTTTTGTGCTGGGAAGGATTGTACCTTTAGCTATGTGGTCCAATAATGTTCTTCATATGATAGGAAGTGCAAATATTAGACTGGTGAGACGGGCTCACCACTGCAAAACTCAGTCTTTTATTGCTTAAATACGTGACTAACTCAACCTCTGGCAACAATTATACAGCCAATCAAAGTGTGGTACATTTTGAATAAATTTTGTTTAAATGCAAAACAGTATGAAGTTGAAGAGTATGCTTCAAGCTACAAAACATGTCAGTGTAATATCACACAATAAAGGACAGACTGACTGCTTGCCAGGCCTGAAACAAAGTTAAAAGTGTGTGAGTAACTGGGAGCTGGAACATCCCTGAGGTCGGGCATCTTCAAGCAGTCTGCAGACACTCTGCCCCACCCACACATCACACAGTCTTAACTGGGACACCTTCATCACTTCAGGCAAGAGCACTGCACTGACCGAGTTACCTCAGGCCCACCAGCTTTCACACCACCATCTAATTACTTCCATTTTCACAACTGAACAAACCAAAATCACACAAACAACAAACGTACATCATATATCAGGGCTATTCCACAGGACATCCAGAGGCCCAAAGTGCCTGCAGCTATCTGTATGCACTACAGCACCTGATTTCACTAATAAGCTCACCTCAAGGCCCAGTGAGGTAAAGCAGTCAGTAAATTAGGTAGTGCAGTGTGTATTTAGAGCAAATACCTGTGGATACTGGAGTTGATTAGCATTCACATACATAAACAATTAAATGTGATTAAGAAAATGAAACCTAGAGGCCTCTATGGCTAAGGTTAAATTCATAACTGTAAGGGAAGACATGGGTCTACGGAACAGAATTAGAAAGTACTTTGCATGAAAAATATTTTTACATTTTAATTAATGTTACAACATTAAATGTTTATCACATGACTAACATGCTAAATAAAAATTGCACCAGTATATTTAATTTCCAGCAGCACATGTAAAGATCTTTAATATTTCATGACCATTTAATACAACTTATATTATCCTTTGAATTTTATATACATGTATTGGACAAATTAAGCTTCCACAGAGGAAAAATGCACTACACAAACAGAACATCCAGACCATTCCTTAACAACTGCACAGTTACACCAA
Organism: Albula goreensis; assembly: GCA_022829145.1. Lineage (NCBI taxonomy): Eukaryota > Metazoa > Chordata > Actinopteri > Albuliformes > Albulidae > Albula > Albula goreensis. Next base: position 16,853,150 of record CM040756.1, read on the forward strand.
ACAGATAAACTCTCCAAAGAAAATCTCTGACCCAAAATGAGAAAAGGCAAGCGTCTCTATACTCCAGTGACCGCCAAGTTTGACAGAACGACTAATAATCCAATTAGGCAGATAATTTCCTCTTGCCACACATTCTTTAAACAAATGACGAGACACAGCCCATAGTTACACAAAAAGAAAAGGGGAGGAAGGAAAGAAAGGGGGAAAAAAGCTCTGCTTGTACCTCTCAGCTGCAGCAGTGAGTGAAAATGCAAACGCGGCTTTTGGAACAGAGTTTCAGATCTTAGCAAACATGGCTGGGCCCCTTCGCTCCACTTTAACTATCCTGGCTGTGCTGGAAGCTTGCTCCCTTGTCAAGCACCAATCTTTTGTAGCGTTCCCCTGACACACTGCCAGCCTTCAGTCTCAGAATGTGCTTGCATATGCATGAAGCTGAGCGGCCATCTCTCTCTCTCCCCTCTCAGCTTTTCCCCCCTTGGCGCTGAATTACACTCTGGAACTAAGCTTTGCTCGTTTTTTGAGTCAGATAATTAGCGGCCATTGTTCCTAGGATGACACTGAAAAGGAAAGAGCTGATGGCTTGTGCACTAGATCATGTCGGGAATCCTGCTCTGCCGGCAAATCAATCTCCTCGTGTTAATAGTTGCGGGAATCAGAGAAAGGGGGAGCCAACCAGAACACTAGGGATAGAGGACTGTTGTTTTACGGCCCGGTTTTAAAAGACATCTTGATTCCAGCCCTTTTTTTTCAAAATGACAGACAGATTATCGTTTTTCACTTCCTCCCCTCCTCACCCACCCCATGTCCCCTCTTGCATCCTCCATACCTGTTATCAGCCTGCTGAAATACTTTCTTTCCAGGTGATAACTCACTGCTGATGAGGGGCAGAGATTAGTCTCCAGCAAGTCAAGACATGGTGCCCAGGTAAGAGTGCAACCAGGGAACAGCTCTCAGGATAGGGGCTTCTTTAGGATGGCTTAAAGGGTTAAAGATAGAATCTCCCCATTTGCAAAATGATAGAAATCTGGTGCGCTCTTGTGGGTTGCGCACTCATAAAGAAGGTACAGCAGCAAGGAAAACAAATAGGAGGAATTCTGAATATCCTCCCAGTTACTGCCTTATCGTATTTCTCCAGATATCGAAGCATGAAAAGGTAGCTACACAAAGCATAGCGGGCGTGGGGGGTTTGAGGGGACACAACATTGGCCTCTGAAAATGCACTTTAATGGCAATTAAATAGTTTTGAGAGGAGGACCTGCTCTGTGAGCTCTGTCTGTTTCCAATAGGAAAATAAAAGGCTTTTCTTATCAGTTCAGCACCTGGTAAAGAGTACAGCCTTTGTTCCCTGGAGTCCCTGTCTAATTCCCCGGAGCTCCAGCAAGGCCGACAGGCACTGAAAAGCTCCACTGTTAGCCGTGTAGACGTGCCCATTGACTACCCTCAATTGACTGAAACTCCATCTGATAAGGTGCTGCAGCGCATGCCGCATCTCTGAAGGAGGCCACGGGCACGCTTTCTACCCACTGACTCCGGGACACTCCCAGCACAGGCCTTCACCCGTTTTGTACCCTTCCTTCCTCTATGTTTTTGCTCTCACACATCTGCCACCACCCATGCTGGACCGCCTAGCACAGAATAATCAGCCAAGACTGTTACAGCCAGAAAGTTTGGCTCTTAAGCATTTACTGAGCTTTCTTGCCTTATGTAACCAGGATCACAGTTTAAACTGGAATAATATAATCTCATGGGTTTTTTTAGGCCTTTCATATCCTAAAATAAAGCACACAATATTTTCTTGTACTTAATTTCCTGTTACCATGCTGGAACAGATGGCCCCGCTATCCCATCCACATCCGTGACATATTGAATGAATACTTTCATAAAGGAACCAGTCTCCAGGAAGCGAAAGAGCCATATACTTCTGATATGCTTCACGTATACGCCCATTTCCATTATCATATTTTAATAAATCACTCATGGCAAAGCACATTCTCAGCATTGAAAGCAGGCTGCAATGTGTACAAAAGTTCTGGTCAAAGCAGAAAAGCAGTATTTTCAACTGACTTTTTATAAAACACGTTTTTTTTCTTACAAACATTTTGTGTGTGATATGCTAAACAATGTGGCTTCCATGAAGGTTTTCATCACAGTTGCATCAAATTACCTTTGCTGTAATCCTGAAAGGTAAAATAAAATACTGATTGGCTGAATTTTCAATAAAGCAATATAGTCAAGCTACAATACGACACCATTTGCTTTGTGTCCATAAATACACACAATGCTTGTGCATAAGAGGAGGATTACTTATAATTTCACAAGTTCCTTGATTCCAATGAATAAAGCTTATTCATATGCAGGATTAAATAATGAGCACCATTGTACTCCAAGTGTCTGACAAAATAAGTCTGAGCCACTGTATGAAATAACTCCTCCATTTAATGCCTTTTCAACATGCAACCACGTTCAGGTTATGCAATGCTTTATAAATATGAAAAAACATTCCAAAATATATCACAAAATAAATTGGCTCTAAGATAATAATTTGACCCCTCTCCAAAAGGGTAAGCCTGGATCCTTCAAAATGCAGAGCACGATGTGTAGCCTCTACTTTTCTTCATTACACAAAGATTAATGCACTTAATGTTGCAGACACACTACTGAAACCCAAAACTCGATACGGGATAAAACATGTTGAAGGGTTTACAGCCACTCCACCACACGCACACAAATTCTTGACAAAATGTGAGTTAGGTTACAACTGCCTTAGCACCATATCCTGAAAATGCTGCAAGCCAAGAATGATACAGGAGCCACATGTAACTTTGTTTCATACAAAATCAAATATATATTTTGATACTTAAATGCAAGACATACTTGAGGACATAGTAGCACTAGCATAACACAAGGTAGGGTGGTTATTGATGATGTTAGCATGTCTCGATGAGTAACATGAGGGGAAATCAACAAATTGTAATATGTTTCCACTGTCTCTTGCTTAAATTGTTAGCAGCCTCTGACTAGGTTTCTTTCCACAACTAGCTTTTATTAAATAATTCCCAAGGTCTGGTCACACAATAAATATTTAATTACAACTTAAGTAACAAACAATGTAAAAGTAGTGCCCTATATTGGAATGGAATCATTTCCAGCAGGATATTAGTGGGGCTTTTGAAAACCCACACACTCAAAGGACAATGCTACTTTTATGAGATTTTTTTCTCTTCTTGTCACCATTTTACTACCATTCTCTTTTTTATAACTTATTTTTCACCAACTGTATTAGTAGCAGATTTCATTGCCAGCAATATAATCCCCAGCATGAAGTACCTCAGTGCAGATTCAAAATGCTTATGAGACAGAGGATGAAGACTAAACACTTTACAATCACTTTTGGTGATACAGCATCTGTACCCTGCCCCCCACTGAAGGGCAGTGTGGGCTTAATCTTTACATTGAAAATATTTCCCACAATTTTATGTTTCTTTTTCTTGATTTTAACTGCGTTATCAAGGAGGGTGTTGCCAATTGGCAAAAATTTCTGTCTAGTCCAAACATGCAGCAATACCACTGTTAAAAGGCAAAAAAGTCAAAAGCTGCAATAACATTTCCTCTCGAATCAACACAAACTGTTTTGATAGCTGCCTATAACAGCACAGAGCAAGAATATTCCCCACTGACCACAACGTCTCTCCCTGCTCTTGGATCTCAGCCCATAGCTGGTGTCAAGAGTTTGACCCTCTGGGAATTGCATGGTGCTACATTTACTGTGGGCAATGTTACCCACCCAGTCAACTCAGACTACCAGTGCCTGCAGTGTGTGATACAAGACAAAATCCAACACAAATCACACAAGGCACCTCATGGGATATGCCGAATCTGACAAATGCTCACTTTGTCCAAACAAGCAAACTGGCCATTGTTACTTCAGCCTACAGCTTTGCACACCGCTGCAATCCTTTTCGTCGAAGGTCATGAAAAGACTACCCTCAGTTCCAGGCTTCAGCATCCTAATCTCACCCTCTCCATGTCTTATTGGAGACTGTGGATCAAAATCTTATCTCCTTAACACTAGCAAAATAAACCATGCTTACAAACTGGATAGAATATTACAAATTTTTCCCACCTATCTGGATTGTTTACTTATTTCATTTCTCTTGAATTGTGACTGATCCCTGTTGCCTATATACTGAACGGTCTGTGATTTATGTTCACTACGGTAATGTCTGCTCTTCTGATGTACACAGTAAATGCACAATAATGCATAAATAAAAAGAAATAAATACTGTAAGGAGTGCAAACAGATTATACAGAATCATAACAGGTGGAATTTCCCTTTACGTTTCAGTCTCTCTATGGTACAGTTTACCACTTTCTCTCTTTTACATTATGTGTTGAGCCTCCTTTGATTTGATGAAAGAGACTAGCATAAACAAGACTGTGTGTTATTAGAACAACACTTTTGGGGAAGGGGATTCACTTTTCAGTTTGTGTTCTGTATATCGGTCCTAATGTGATACGGGTTGCCAGACGTTTCTGAAAGCATCCGTGTAATCCGCACTGCCGTGTGGGTCTCAGGACACGCCTGCTGTAAAGCCGTTGCGCCTGAATGACTCTGAATCTGTGCACTGCATTAACTAAGTGTTCCCTGCAGTAGCGGCTGGAATAATTGAGCATCAATAACACACCCTCAGGGAACACCGTTTTAGATAGAATGATATGGTGACAAAAAACCATCCTGGGATGTATCCACAGCTACTCAAGCTGCTGAAACCTATCTATGTAAAAAGAGTACACACCTCAACTCTTTCCCCACTGACAAAACCCAGCTGGTCTTCCAGAATGAAATTCCAAGAAATTTGGCCTAAACAAGAGTCTGAAAAATCACTATGAATCAGCAAGTTTTTATCTCAAATTTCAATTCATTTATTTGGACGCAAGTCTCAACCTAGGAAGGTTTACTCAAAGACCAACAGGACACACATTATACCTGTGCATTAGTTTTAATTTGAATTTGTCAATAAAAATATAGGCCTATTTGCAAGCATTTTACTATCAAGCATTAACACTTTATGTCCGTTGTGATCTTCCACCAATACATGTCCAAAAACATCACGACTTGCCCATATAAACATCTGTGTTGCATTAGTACATTTAGCTGGCCTAAGAGTGCTACATGCAATTGTGCCACTTAGCATCCGATGGATTGTGGAATCTACACAAGTTAATGTCACAGCATGACAGACTTGACACGGGCTGGCTTATATTACATTTCGCTGACAAGTCCAATACATCTCCGGGGTTTGGTATATTTAAGAGCTTCACTTATATTTCAATGAGGGAAATTTGTGTGTGAGTGAGAATGTGCAAAAGAAAGATCTTCAGAGGCCATTTTCAAGTGCAACCAATATTTCATGGTACCTAATACCACAACTCTGCGGTCATTTTCAGTTCACCTTGTCAGATCTATCTTCATGGATGTCCACCACAGAGTTATGTTTCTCTTCCACTCAGTGACCTCTCTGAAATCACACTTGACCAGAACTGTGGGAAGTGTCAATGACCTTTGACCTGCTTTGAGGAAACCGCAAGACAGAATCCTTCAGGCTTTTACATTCGCAGCAGCTCTTAAGAAAGGAAAAATAACCTTTTCAGCTCAGTATGAAGTCACGACAAACACTCCAGTCAATCATTACCATACATACACTGTTTCTGTTTTTGGTTAATGTTGCATTTAAAAGTTTACAACAGCAAATTTCACATCTCATATTAAAATGCAACCCAAAGTGTTAGTGTAAAATCAACAGTTTGAACAGATACATTCTGACTATTTAGGAAATCCAAGCAGGTTCTGCAGAGCAGCAAAAAAAAAAAAAAGTACTGTATGCTCATAGGCAATGATTACGATGGATATGGAGGAAATTCTTGTGTATCCTGGAAACCGAGCTGGTCTCCACAGGAGGTGTAATTCAATAGAGTGGTCAATAAAAGAGGGAAGTTAGCTTATGAAACCTCTAAACCAAAGTGTGCAAACTGATTCTAACACAGGCCCCATCACCCCATATTCAAATGTCCTGGGAGGAAGTTCCTCCTTTTCCACAGTAATCTCTGGATTTGATTCTTCAGATTAAATGGCCTTTCCCTATGCTTTGTGTTTGGTTCCTCTTGCCTAACGCTGTGTAATATATTAAAATGTATGAGCCTTCGTTCCTCTCTGTTCAAAGGGAGCCCAGCTATATTTTTACAGAGAGTAATTACACACGCGGTGGAGGGCAGACCCCCCTTGGAGTTGATGCCATTGTTTATCACTGGGAAAGCAAAATAACAGACTTGGCACTGTTTAGGCAGAATACCTCACTGCTGACCGAAAAGTGGGCATTAACAAGTATTAGCAGCAGGGTAGCTTACAGAAACATGACTCCAGGACTGATTTGGCTAGGGTCACCGCTGGCAACAGCTTAGGCTAGGCCATGAATGGACGGAACGGGAGACAGGGAACAGAAAAGGAAAAACACCTTTTTCACATTGTGTTTGACTCCGTTCCTGAAAACCCTTTTCAGATGGATGTTTGAGCAAAGGCTGTCGCAAATATCTCAGGAGAATCTCTATATGCCAAATGGCAGAACAAATGAAGGACAAAGAGGCTTTTCAACAAAGCAAGAATTGGGCTCTCTCTCCCTCATTCTCTGGGTCTCAGCATTTGAATGTGCCGGACCACAACAGGCCATAAAGGTCAAGGCGGTGCCTAAGTACATCTGCAAACGTGTTGAGCTTTAACAAATGTCTGAATATTCACAGTCTGACAACCCATTTTCCAGCTCTGTAATTTGGACTGTTTTTGTGCATTGCATGACAAAATCAGATGTGTTTCTCACATCACGAGTTCAAGATGTTACATATGGTTTTCCTGTGTTAAAAAATGCCACCATACCATTTTGGTCTCCTCCTGGCCTTAATTTCCATATAGACAGACATAAGCTTATGATTAACCTATTGGTGAGAACAACTTGGGCTGTGTAATAAAATGTATTCTCTAATACAATGGGAATCATTATCCCCCCAAAAAACATTATTACCTCTAGAATCCTTGCACCATGTCCGCATTGAATTGAGTCTACAAAAAATAAACACAGACCAATCGTTATTTGCTAGTTTGCTCCAGCCAATCTTTGTCTGGTAGGAGATCAGATCTTGGGCTGACTAAGACCTAATTCTATGTGAAATTAACCTCAGGGATAAAACTAAATGCCAGGTGTACCCTGGAAGAGAATAAACTAACAATGGGGGAAAACTGACAACAATATCAGGTATATGCTTTCATACTCATGACTAGAACAGAAACCATGTGCTTACTTGTGTTTAGTGTTTGACTGGAGCATCAGCCATATGTGATCTTGCCATGTGCAAATATATTGGACAGCAATAACATTTTCAACAAGGCTATTTATATTAGATTTAAAATAAATATCGTAAGACTTACACTGGACTCTTGGGAATAATATTTTGCTGTAAAATATTTCTGGTAAAACCATGTATTCCTGTCTACCCACACCTCTAATTAACTGGTTTACATGTGTGACTCTCATAAAGAGTTTCATAGCAGGTCTGTTTCAAACTGGCATTAAAGTCTATGCAAGCCCACATTCACACATGTAGCCTTGGGGGAAAGCTATGGTCTTTCAGGAAATGTCATTCAGGACCACAGAGCATGTAAGGTTCTGGGAGCACAGAAACTAGTCTGCACCTGAAAAGAGGTGTTGCATTAATCTTTGAGTCTGTCTGTGTCCAAAGGTCTCAGGACAACAGGAAGCTCAGATGAAGGATGTTGAAAATAAGTTATTTCAGAAACACCCTGAGCCATAAGTAGTGTGAATAGAGTTTAAAAAGTGAATAAGGCTGCAGTCGTCAAAACTGATGTGAGGGTTCATAAAGTTCATTCAGGGGATTTATTTTTAGAACAGACGTACTGTATTTGGCAGAGGTCTCTGACAGCACTGTGTAACCCTTTACAGTACTCACACTGAATCTGCTGTCCTATTTCCACCCGCACATGTTTATGGAAGACAGATGTACACTACGTTATATGGAATCCACATTTCACTTTATTTTCACAGTTTGCATTTAATAAAAGGTCCCGAATGGTACACTCTACCATAAGAGGGAACGGATCTGGCAGTACAGAGCCTAAATAAGAAAACTTTGGCAAAAGCATGACACACTTGAATAGATTATAACATTACATCTCAGCAATGATAAAGAGAGAAGCCACTGAAACTGGGAAAATAAGATTTTCAAATGTTTAAAATGAAATGTTTAAAGTAAAGACACACAGTGCATTTCTAAGTACATGCATACAACTAATGAAACAAGTCTCTTATAAGTATGGCTTTACAGTAATCAAAATGATTTAAAAGTAATAATTGTGTTTTAAACAATTTAAACAATAGCAAGAATCCATGTAAATTACTATTACACGAAAAGACATTGTCCAAATTCAGCTTCAGAAATATATAAAGTATTTCAGCTTCAGTAAGAACTCACATATGTCCACAGTTAAATACGTTTCAGCAGGTTGTCTAAATGCATGATGCGTAACAAATAAGATTTAAGTTTACTTCAGTAAAATATCTTTAGAGGTGATATTTGAAATGCAGTTTAAGGGCTGTGGCTGTTGAACTAATAAAAGGATAAAGCATTTTGTCTGGACTCTCAAGAAACTGTCAGGAGTTTATATTTCAAAAGCATGTTTATACTGAACTTCAAGACTGAATTTCTGAAACAAGCCTCGCTCAGTGAAGGTGCTGATAACGCCAGCTATTAAACATGGATCGCAGCAACCATTATGGGGTGTATATGGGCTCGTACATCACTGTCTTTCTACTAAGAAAACACACTGAGCCTGAAGTATTTACAATTGTGCTGATAAGGCCGGCATGTTTGCAAATGGGATTTAGCAGATGTTCTCCCTCTTACACTGATGTCATCAGCTCCGCTGGAGGAGGCCGGTGATCAGCCAGGAGCACTACTCAATTATGGTGAGGACACTTGACTGCTGTGATATATGTACGCCACCCCCCATCTCTCTTAATTCTTGTAGTGACTGCTGCTGCTCCCCAGGTCCTTGTGTTGTGTTTGTTATTAAGATAACTCAAAGCTCTCACTGGAGCACTGGTGTACCCCTGTGAAAGCAGTGACGCTTTAATCGGCTGCTTGGCCACTGTGTGGAATGACGCTGGTTTCCGGCTAACAGTCCCTGAGCCACTGCTTGTTAACAGCCTAACCCTACAGCAGCAGTGGAGGGAAAAGCTACCTTTAAATTTCCATTTAAAGCTATCATTGAATTCCACTTTAAATGGAAATATTCCACTTCAGGAGTGAGCACCACACTTTATTACCTCACAGATAATAAATTCAGGGATGTTAAGGAATTTGTACACACTACCTCAGTGACATCAGGATGAGGTTGCTTATACAATGTAAAAGCAAGAGCTTGATTTAAAAAGACCCAAACAAAATACCTAAAACTCCCTGATTATAACCTTTAAAAATGACTGACTCCCAGGTCATCCTACACGAGTTACAAACAGTGGCATCCAGTTAATAAAACATAGGTAATCAGGTAAAGAATTAGCCAATAAACAATTAGATAATTTTTTGAATGAGTACTGCCTAATGTTGAAAGTCCTACCGCTTCAGGCGGCCCAGATGTTAAGATACTTATATGCTACTGCATATTTAGCCTGAGTTTAGCCTTTAGCCAGAGAAAATTTCCCTGATTCAACTGTATAAAAATTAAAGGCAGGGGTGGAAGGTTAGGCTAAGACAATAGTCCAGGAAGCATCATCTTTCTGTATGACAAATCACACATTAATCTTTGCACGATCAACGGAGATGGGTTTCACATGACATCACACAGCCTGGTAGGTTTCCTCACTGCAGGGTCAACCGTGGTGGGCTCGCCTCCCTCAGATTCTCTGTTCTCATGGGGAGCTGAATGTGGTACTGCTTGTTTGTTTGCATCTCTCAGCCCCTCACTACGAGCTCCCATACCCAAAGGGCCCAGCCCTGAATGAGAAACAGACCTGGGTTACCATTAGTTGTGGTGTCATGGTTTTAAACCATTTACTCAGATCCAGAGTCTTTAACTTAAAAAACCCCAGAGGCACTGAGAATGAAATGGAACCATTATGAAAACCTTCACATACCTTGATGGAAACATTAGCTTGCTGATGACAACATGACATGGTACCGGGGTAGCTTTTGGGGGTGTCAAAGACGAGCACAGGTGTAGCCCATACTTTGAGAGTGGCACCAGGCGTACTTAACTAAATTGACCATGGCTCATCCCTCAGTAGGCAATACTTCTTGAAGAATAAATAAAACCACTTCATGAGCTTAACATCTTTAGGGCCCCAAGAACGATTACTCCTTTTCCAGAGACAGAATTCCCAGCAGATGAGCAAAGCCTTCTTTAGCAGACTTGCTTAAAAGTAAGGCTGTGTTTAAACAGACTCCCATGCACATCTGACATTTTTCTTTTCTTGTAGAATGAATGAATGTGTAATTGATAAATGCTGCAGTATGTTCATATACATCATAGTTGAATTAAAAAGGAACAATGACATATGTTAGACTGCATGGGACTGCATTTCCACTTAGTTTATTGTGTTTTTTTTTTTAACGAGTCCTTACAATGTGCAACTCGACTCAAGAGCAGTCTGCTTTGTAATATCTTGAGAATGGATCCTTAACAGGAAATCATGTTTAGATTTGCATGACGTAACTATACCTATGGAACAAATGATACCAAAAATATACATACATATGTTACACATATGATCTCATAATTTTGGAAGAGTTCCCCAGCCATTGCATGTGGTGGATTCAGCTCCACAGGTAGGATCTTGGTATTACAAAATTGCAAAAAAAAAATGTAACTAACTGAATAGGTTGGCATATCAATCAACAGCAGTTCTACAACCCAAATTACTAAGTAGCACTCCATAATAGAAATGATGTTAGAATCAATTCTAAAGACAAGGACTTTGAACACGGATGGGACTATGGTGAGTCTGAAAAAAATTCCACTGTGGGCTTTATCTTTTGATGTGACAAACTTTCCTTTGTAGATGAACTGCATACAGACATTGACACAACCATTTTCTATATCAGACTTTGCTGGCACAGCATTCATGAATGCCTTTTATGTTCAGTTAATCCTTGAGTGCAAGATAAAATGAAATACCCCAAACTCTATGGTAAGAAATCAAGGTGATACTGGGATACAGGCAAATTTATTCTAATCTACAGCACAATGCTATCTATGTAGAATTTATGTTAGTACTGAATAACAAATCACATTAAAAGAGTTCTCTGATGAATAGGAAACATCACAGCAGATTTGTATTCCCTGTTGAAAGAGGATCTTCCCTGTTGTTTAAATCATCTTGTATAAACTATGTACAGCAGATACAGGAGTGTGCCAAAATAATGGATAAATGAAAAAAGGACTTGCATTTTGAAGTAAAAAAAATAAATCAACATGAAAAAGGATAATCTATACAGGACTAAGAAAGAACTGTATGAGGAAAGAGAAACAATGGCTGCAAGACACCCCCAGAACTGTATCTGTTCCACTGTGACCCAATCTTCACAAAATCTGTACATCATGAGCTTCACAAAGGTGATATTTATGGTAGGGCTGCCATTCAGAAATTGCCTGTAACCAAGGCCAATGCACAACAATGCATAAATTGGAGGAAAAAGAAATATGGTCTAATGAGTTTTCTTTTTGCTTTTCCTACATCTGGATAGGTCTGGGTTTAGAAAACCCAACAGTAGCCTTCAACCCACACTGCTTGCTCTCAACTGTTAAACATTATTGTTGATCGTTAATGACATTTGCAGCTTTCTCATGGGAGTTGCTGGGTTCGATTATTAATGTACATGATAAATATACAGTCAAGGAGTACAGAGTTATTTCAGACCAGGTGCATCCTGTAGTGTAAACATTGTTTCCTAAAGATGTTCCCACATTTCAGTAAGACAGCAACTCCATATACAGAGACATGCAAGAAGTAAATAGACACTCCCTTACTTCTCGCATGTCTCTGTATACTGCCAAATGGATTTCAGAGTGATTTAATGAGTACCAGTATTAAGTCAAACACTTACCATGGCTTCCACAATTATCAGATCTGAATATCACTGAAGCATAAAGGGAAGTTCTGGAATGTGAATTGTGGAAAAAAGTTTCACCTTGCATCCCTCAAAGAATTAGAAGTGTTTACTCTTTGATAATTCCATTATCCCACAAGAAACAAAACTTGTATTACAGCACTCAAAGAAGGACTGAAGCTGCTCTTAAGGCACATGTAAACATAACTCCTTATTAGATTAAGAATATTAATTTATTGTTTGGTATGTCCATTGTTTAACCTCTGTACCTAGGGTTAAGAGAAAATGTTGAGCAATATTTTGTTACAATTTGCCATTATCATTTTCCTACACCATGGCTAAGTAGTATTATACCTATGGATTTAGTCTTCCATTTAAATATATAGGCTTCGAGTATTTACTGTACACAGTCATTTTTCTACCACTGTTCTTTGCTGTTCCAATCACTCTTTGTGACAATTTCATTGTCAAAGGAAGTCCAATAAATAAAAATATCTGAAAATAAAGCCCAGATAGGAAATAAAATTAAGCCAATGACAACTTAATGTTTTTGTAGGAGGAGATTTCTGTCATGTTATTTTGTAATGTTCTCTGTAATAGCTGTGCTTCCTTTTAAAAGGTTGCAGCTTGGTCCTAAAATTACAATTTACCTTTAGCATCAAAGCACTTCCCTTTTGATTTTACCTCATTTGCTCTGATCTGTCAACCAGAAAAATAACCAGAGCCAACTTCAAAGCCCTGTGTTCTATGCTGAACCTGGTCCCAGAATGTTTCTACCTTTATCCTTTTGCCTAAGGCAAAATGCTCTATTATATGGGAATTGGTTTCATTAAAATAATTGAAATCATCCAAGAAAGAAAGAAGAAAAAATGTTAACTATCAGTGTCCTCATTTCCTTATCAATCTGCCAAAACAGTTTATTCTTTTTTAATTAAAAGCCTGCACAAATGTAGGTACCACAGCATTTTATATATTTTGTTGTGACCCATTTTCCTAATACCATTTGTGAGGCAACACAACAGTGGACAAAAATTATACATAAAATCACATTAATGCAAAAGAGCAGTACACAGCATTGAAACAATGCCTTTAACAAACACTTTTTTAAAAATTACCTTAAGCAGCTTTACCAGCTACATTTTATGGTTCAAGGTTATGAAGTTGCTTGGGATGAAAGCGAGGGCGAGATGGACTGTGCTGTATTATGTGGTCTTCATCTGCAATCACTTACAACTGCATATAATTGCAAAACAGCAATTATCCATGCCCTGAAATAGAAACATTCACCAAGAAAACTCCTTGAAGTGTGAGAAGGCAAATCTTCTCACCCACTTAATCTGATCAAAATGGCACACTACTGACCCTTAAATTAACACACTGCATCTAAACCTATGAGCCGATTCTGTGAGACTTTACACATCACTGTTGACCCCATCCATGGTCAATGAGAGCATGAGATATTTGTTCTTAGAATTTCAACATTTAAAACCAGAAGTATTAAAGAAATTTTGAACAGGACACTCAAGTCTGTTTACACCATACACACAACCTAATATCATCTGAGGCTTTATAAGTCAGGATAAAAAAAAAAAAAAAAAACAATTTTACTTTTTTTTTTTTTCTTCAAGGGGCTGAGGTGGTGACAGAGAAAGGTGGTGGCCCAGTTCAGCATGTCAGTATTACACAGTAGATCAAAGGATAAGAATGGGCTTGGAAAACCCTTCATTTCTGGCTACCCTAATTCCAAAAGCCTGGAATTCTAAATTGAAGATCAGAAGCTCGTTCTCACCCTTTGGTTGGGCTTAGATGGTTTCCTGCTGAAACCGGTCTTACCAACACATCCCAACAGAATCAAGCCAACTGACACCATAGTCCCAAAAACCTCAATCTCTGCAAAAAGAAGAGCTGGTTAAACTAAGAAAGAATTGCTTTCCAAAGGTGCCAAAAGGTCAGGAAGATTTCCCAACTGGCTGTGGCCCACAGTAAAATACGCTTACAGGAGCAAGAGTGGGTAATTGAATCCAACCAAACGGCTCCTTATCTGGCGAACAATCCAAACCCAAGGGTATGCAGCAATTTATTCCTCCAACACTGACAGGCAACATAACTTTGAGTGTGGTCAGGGCCAGCCCTGGGAAGGGCTGTCACTCCCCCACTCCACTGCATGTTGTGTTGCTTCTCTGGCACCTCTTCTGGAGTGTAGGAAGGTGTCTTTTTGAAGTGGGTCTGAAGCCGTGCCAGACTGCTTTTTCCAAATGAAGTGACATCTTCTGCTTCCTGAGGTGCATGATATGCACTGTACTGAACCCAGAGGTGTGGGGTTGGCTTGAGCTTGCTGCTCTGAAAAATATTAAGCTACTCTGTACTTCCCTTAAGCATCTAAGCAGCAAAGCATGAACAGATGTGAATTAATCAAATAGAAGCTTTGGTCATTCCAGGTCTTTCCAGATCGTCTCAAATGAGTAATGGATGGTACATGCAGCCCCAAGCAAGAGTTTAATTTTCATCCATGTGAAAATGTACACACATTCTTCTTCATATGTAACTGCTGCTCCTGTTTCTACATCGCAGACGTATATAAATGTATTTCTCAGGTTCTCCAACAAGCTCCTGTTACTTGGCTCAATCTGATTTGACCTGAAAAAGCCCTCTAGATCACAGCACCATCTGGGTTGTGCAACCCGAGTCCTGCATTCTCCAACATGCTGCCTTTGTGTGGACCAACTTTTCCTGCTTAATATGATCCATTTATTAGACTTTGGACTTTTAACACTATGAATATGAACAATTAAATAAAGAATGTAACTCCTCTCAAGTGGTATTGTTGAAGAAGGAAGAAAACCTGGGGGACATTACCACAGTTTCCATGAGGATTGACGGTAACTGGATAATCCAAGGACATGCAATTTCTCCTAAAGGTAAAAATACATATTGAGGCATAGTATGCCTTCAGTTTGTCATTTTTGAATTATGGCCTGTTGACATGACCCTGTAGACTACTGCCTTTTCACATTTTAGAAGGAAGCAGGTTAGTTCGTTCCCTCGGGCTGCTTATTGCAGTGATACATAAAAGAAATGAGACCACCAAACTGGAGGAAAGTGACCCAAGTGATCAGTTTGAAGGCCATTGTGAGGCCAGACTTTATGGAATGAGTGTAATCAAGGCAGGGCCTGTATCTACTGCATCTACCATCACAACATTCCATCTTCCCCAGGCTGCCTAGCCCACAGCCCTGAGGAAGTCATCAAACACTGCCTTACACCAAAATACACCACAGAGAAAGCACCAGAAACATTCTCACTACTTAAATAGGTTTTGTTATTTTTAGGGAAAACAGCAACATTAAAAGTAGCATATCCTGAGTTCAAGACACAGTCAAAAACCTTGCTTGGCTTCCTTTCAGTTTTAATAATATTTATATTATTTATATTATATATCAATATTTCTGAGACAACACATTTCTACAAACTCACATAAATCTGTTTTTCATTTGTATAACTCCACTGAAATCTTAACCATGATTATGTATGTGCAGAAGTCATATTTCTATCTAAATGCCAAGTAAAACACAAAATTAAATAATGGGTCATTATAAAAAGTTAAGATAAACAGATTCCAGTACTGTATTTATTACTAGAAATATTATAATAATATATATAATGTGATCAAATATTTGATGTTAGATGGTGAGGAAATGTAAATATCCTCTTGGCCCATTTAACCCCTTAGGTTTGAACAATGTTTGCAGTAAACAGTATGCTACATTTACTTGTATTTGTTTCTCAGATACGAGAATGACTGTTCTGTTTTCCATGTGCAGTATGGAAACAGAAACTTAAGTGACATGACTCTGGGAGAAATCCAACAAAATTGAATGAGTCACTTCTGATAACAAACTTGATTCAAAATTATGCAAGTATGTTTTCTCTTATGCTGTGGCCCAGGAGAGAGTGAACCTTATTTACAATGAGAGTGCACAGGGAAGGGAGCTGGTCATGTCTGATATAAATCTCTGTACTACAGCTGAAAGAGAGAGATTTGATGAAGTGATAACACAGGGAAATTGTTCTAAACAAAAGGCTTGGTAAGAGGCAAGTATTTGATGCAATTTTATTCCTTAACACTTTCCTCATTGTACAGCATGTGTTGTACTTTTCTATGGTGAGTTTGAAATTGTGTTTTTAAAATAAAGGTTGTGTATGTGAGTACCTCTTTGCTCTTTGGAAGT
Organism: Albula goreensis; assembly: GCA_022829145.1. Classification (NCBI taxonomy): domain Eukaryota; kingdom Metazoa; phylum Chordata; class Actinopteri; order Albuliformes; family Albulidae; genus Albula; species Albula goreensis. The sequence goes on from CM040756.1 coordinate 16,869,553, forward strand.
ATACATTTGGAATCACTAGCCACCTTTTATTTTCAGTTCTCAATGATGTGTTTTTTTTTTTTTAAGTGTTTACATTTCAGGTTTAGGAACAATTATTAATGGACCAATTGCACTCTGGGTTCAACTTCAATTCAATCAAATGTGTCAGTATCAGCACATGCTCTCACAGAGGTTTCTCCATGATGTATGGGACCAGCATGATTGACAGCTCCTCTTACAGATGTAAGGAAGAATCTCCACTTATTTCACAAACCTTTGATCAACACAATTGGCTGCATCTGCTTGGAGTCCTGCCAGAGATCATGTCTAGTACAGTGAAAGGGACCACAATCTAAATTAACTAATTTTGTTCATTTATGGTGCTGTCTATGTTTTCACATATGTTAATATTTACTTTTCAAGTCAATGCACGCTCACATAAATCCTGTCATATCACAATTCCAAAATAATTGTAAGTACTTTATGTCACAATCAATAACAAACAAACCCTTTACAGTAATCTCCAAAAACAAAAGCAAATAATCATCAAGAAAAAGCAATTTTATAGTATTACACTTTTTTCAAGTTGCCCTCTTCAAGGCATGTATTCATTTTGTATTAATAAGAACAGGTATACAAGGGTTTCAGATTTTTAACTTTCACCAGAATCATGACAACAGTACAATATATCACATTCTTTCATCTTTAAAAACCTTGGACGAAGCTGTCAGTGTCTTAGAAGTTACATTAATATTATAGTTATTTAGTTATATAGTTTATCAATTCTATACAGCAGAGATGTTAAATATCTTTCCAAGATGTAGATACAATGGCTGCCTGCTTTTAACACCATAAGCCACAAAGTAAGTGGGACTGGACAAAGACATAAGGACGTGTCTCCTTTATCTTTCTGGGAGCCTTACGCCTTACTGGATCTTGATATATGGTACAATATATTTAATACAGTGTGTTTAAATGAATTTAATTTTATTACTGAATACATTTATCATATATTAAATCCTCACTGCAATATCTGAAAACGTCCTTTGTTGTCTGCTTTTGTCAGTGTTAATAATCTCTGTGACTGATTTTTTTCTTCAGAAAATCATATTACAATATAACTGTACCAAAATGCTGAAAGTGGATACTGAATATAAATTAAATACTTCTGATATGGAAACATACAGACAACTGTCCAGAAAGATCAGAGTGTCTCACGCCATGCTGCATGCATTATCTAGGTTATGTTGAAGTATAACCATACTTCTCCCATAAATAATAGCATATGATCTGCCAGAAGAAGTATGCTGTGATGTTGTGGACAAAATTACGTCTGCCTCTGATGTGTCACATGAGAAACTCCTGCACCATCTCCCTTTCATTTTCATTGTCATTTACAGATTGCAAGTATCAGAGTTAAAGGGGGGCATCGTCAGATTACTTGCCCACCCATCAAGTACCTCCATAAGGCAGACAAATGGCCATTATGATAATACTTTCATTTGTCTTGAGGTAGTCAGCGGCCCATGGATCACAGCCTTTTATGAAGGCATTGATGTGTTTTAGGGGCGTATTTGAGCTTGCTGCTTTTAAGTACAATCATGCTTTAATGACATGATTTTAAAAAACACAGACACACTCAGTATACCATATGCCATTTATATCACTGATAGGTCATTAATCAGACGGCATCACCACATAGTTACAGTGTGAGATACCATGAGAACCGCATAATCAAGGCAACAAAGAGACTCCTCGTTTTACATACGACATCACTGTGTGATAGCAATTATCTTCAACGTGTGATGTTGTGAAAGCATGTGTCTTGTACCATGGGAACCTATCTGTAATAAAATGCTGGTTGAAAAACAATTAAATGGAGTTCGCTCTTTGTTTTGATAGACTTTGAGGTTTAAATTTACAGCGTAAGAAATGGATAAAATATGTATGTCATTTTTGTTTCCATAACACAAGCAGATTTGTATGCTGAAAAGCAATGTGCATTCACAACTGATATGTTTTTCTCATAAGTGCTAACTTCTAATTTAATCTAATGTTTTCTCCAATTACAAAATGCCTCAAGCACGTGGCAAGATGTAATAAAATGGATAAAACAGTCAAACCCCATGCAAGGCCTACTTAAGACGTAAACTGTAGAATTTTACTGTACATGCTGCAGCACTGCTAAGCAATTTTCATCTACATTAATGAATAGATTGATAATAGTTGTTTTGTTTTTGTTTTTTTTTTAAGAATGAGTAACAGCTCAATTTGCAAACATGATTTGCACAGATTAGATGAAAGGGAGTAACATTTTTCCATATTTGACATAATGATGCTGGTATAGAAACAATTAAAAACCACTGGGGCAACACCACTTCCGTATCAAATATTGTGCAAACAATATTAAAACAATATTAAATAATTCATTAAATCAGGCAATATGTACGATGATCATATAAGATAAAGCTCAAGACTCAAGACTGCATGACAGGAAGTATTTGGAACTAATAACAGAATGCTCAATCAGACATGTGTGTCTAAATCAGCAACTGGCTCAGGTCATGTTGCGTTCTACTCTTCTCAATACTTTAATGTCTGTGCATCCACATTTAGCTCACCAGCAGTAAATACACTGAGAAGAAGGCACACCATCATTACTGATTTTTATTTTTTCTTTGGTGGGAAGGGACCCCAGTGTTGCACTGCACACAATTTGTGCAAAAGCTCTGACTGGGCAAAACACTGGAAAAGTTGCAATTTTTCTTATACATATGAACAGATGACTAAACCTCTAAGAGAGGGACTTGTTTTGTCATATCAAGAGAATATTCCTTTTGTTAACATGTATGGTTAAGCAATCACAAATTAATTTGAATGAAATTCCAAGAGTGAACTGACTATAAAGGCTGGCAGCATGTGTCCAAGTGAATGTCCCAGAGTCAGAGTTAAACATGTCCTTCATTAGTATGATATTATGTTCAAACAGAAAGCACAGACAATGCTGAAAGTCATCAGCTGAACTCAGGTCAGCTCCTTAACAACATACTGAGAGCAGTGAATGTTTGGCATGAGCCAGTACCACTGTGGTCAATTCAAACTGCCAGCCACTCTAACTCCCCAGGCAAAGAATTTAAACTCTCACATTCCACTGGGATCATGGGTATAGCAACCCAAAACACATTAACGCTGCTGGATGCAATTCATATTTTAAATTTAGACCTAATTAAAATAAAAATATCTGTACTATTCAAAATGGAAGTCTCAAGATTCAAGACTGTACAAACCTTGCTGGGTTTTCAAGACCACTTGTAGTAGGAGAAGTGGAAAAACTCACAGTTTTTCCACTGGTGTGTGTTACCATCATACTTATTACCCCTGCTCTCAACAGCTAGGTTCTGTCTGGAGCACATCCTCTACAACAAACTGTCCTGGGTCATCCATCACAGTGGTCACAGAGAAGGAACGACATACCTTCTCAAAGTGTGCAAACAACACCCTTATCCCCAGCTGCACAATTTAACCACAACTTATGCAAACTAAAAATAAAGAAAAAATCCAAATGTGTAAGTGCACCAAGTCCACCACACATGGCATGTCTATATAGGCTCATTCTTCAAAATTCAGTCTACTTGTTCTGAAACAGCACATGCTTGAAATGTGGTCCCGGGCTCATCGTTGAGGTTCACAGCTGCTGAATGTCTACTGTTTGAGTCCTTTAACAACCTTGCAATGCCCCTTGTCTAAACCAAGCTGAAAACTGTATCATTACAGGAGAGCATCCGGAAAATAATGGTTGTGTATTCTGCACCAAAGGCTTTAACAGACCATAAAATTAAAAACTGAGATATTTTTCCACTTCTCCACACAACCACAAATTCTGGTGATGAGGTGAAGGGCTGATGTGGGGGTAGACGTTACAGAGTTTTGTTTCTCTTTTCCTGGCTTCACCTTGAAGTGTGAGTATCCTGGATGCTGTATTCTGGGCTGAGCAGAGGCCCTTCTCTCCACACACTGGCTTTACGGCTTTGCCTCAGCCCACATGTGCAGGAAAGCCGTCTCAGTGAGATAAGCTGGGCTGTCTGCTGTCAGTGTAAGACACTCCACTGCAGACTTCCTAATGGCAAAAGCACTCCTTTTCCATTTGTATCTGACACATACATTAACATGTATTTTTTTCCTTTTTCAGCATTGTTCCACAACTTCAGTGAGTGTGGTCTTCCATACTGCTACACTATAATCACAACACCACACTGCAGGTTGAATGGGGGCAAAAGCAGTAGATTCCATCAAGTTAATAGCGCCAACACTTATTTTAAACTTTTCCTCCTGCTGATTTCTGTCATTTTCTTTTAAATCACTATTTATGATTCCTAAATGACTGCAATGATAACACTTCTCTTTGCCCCCCAAAACACCACATTTTTCCAGTGACTGAGCCAGTGGCAAGAGAGAACAGCTGAAGTTATTACATATCGACAATTATTAATCAAGAGCACACAAACTGATGTATTACTTTGGCAGAAATGCGTATAGGTTCCGACACGATTCATCTTGGAGCTCGTCATATAGTACAGAAGCTAATCTTGCACCAGCAGTCATTAGATGCCAGTGTCTCAGATTTGCCTTCATAGGATACACCAATCATGCGCAGGTTATATGTGGCTGTCCTGGCCAGCCAGGAGCTGAACCCACCGAAGTATACTGAAACTGCAGAAAGGTTATTTCTGCCAGGTGTGCAGCAGCCAGACCCTGGGACTTCCCTGCCCTCACATCCATATGACTTTGTCCTCTGTCCACTCTGTCCATTCAGATAAACCTTCACCTAAAAACTCACACAAGCAGGCCCATGTTTGAGCATATTAATGTGCATGAAATATACTTTTAGAAAAATACTAAAATAATTAGTTTCATTGTTAATGCCTCATATTAAAAAGATTCTCTCACAAAGATACATAAAATTCTAGAGTTTTTTTGGTAAATGCATGTATTTTCTATTAGAATGTGGTATGGTAGCGTTTATAAAAGCACATCCTGTGCTTAAGCTCTGCAGCCATTAAAAAAGATGATCATCATCGCAAAGTCCTCAAATGGTTTCGCTAACGATGCAGGTCAGGAAGAATAATATATGCACAGTCTGGTGAGGCGGGTCAGAATATATCCCTGCTTTTTGATGTTTGGAGCCAGCGCCCTTGTTGGGCCACTATGAATGTGGTTACATGGTGTTTTATATGCGCATATATGCTGCCGTCTTGTTCTGTTCACTTTATTCTGGCTCCCAAACTTCTCAAAATTTTATTGTAGCTCTGTAGTTAAGCTTCCAGAATTTGGGAGCCAGGCTGTTAATCGCAGAGGGGGCATAGGGGTAGAGGGGGAGAGGGTTCTCTCCTTAAACAGATGTCACAGGTGGAGCAGCTGAAGTCATGCTGGGGCACACTGGCAAGTCAAAATACACCCTGCATAAAGCAGTGTTTCTGTATGGTGTGAGCCTCATGCCTCTGTCCAAAGTCAACACGCTCGTCTTACACACTGATACTAACTGAAGAGTTAGTGTTTTAGGGCCGTCACTACCTTGCTGCCTATTTTTTGCCTTCTTGTGGTAGGCCAAAATGTTACCACTGCTGTCCAAAGCCAGGGGAGCTGTTCGCTTTGGACATGCGATGGACATGACTGCCTCTCGGGCTGCCTTCTCCAAACTCAAGCAAAAACAAATGATTTACAAATGCAGGTTTTTTTTTTGTTTTTTTTACATTTAAATGCATATTTGAATGCATTTTTCCATATGAAGTTCATTGGCTCAAGTAGGCATTTGCTGCCTGACAAAAACATGGCTACTTCAATAAACACTATGATGAACACTTCCCTAAGGGCAGTGGGATAGATTTTTAATCCCACATTTTAAAAAAGGGGGAGGGATGAGTATCTGTCCCTTGATCCCCCCCAATAACCAAAGCCTACACTTACAGGTATGCATACAACAAAAGAACCCAGAGACCACTTGTAATTAATGTTATACAGACAGAGTTATGGCAACTGTCAAAACACTTTCACTGCAGTTTAGCAGCTTAAGATCCAAATGAAAATTTGGGTTCATTTTCTCAAGTAATAATATTATTTTGCAATTTTGCAAAGCTAAGTAAGACACAATTACTTGTATTTTAGAAGATAAAGAATGGAGAAAATGCAGGAACCAGACATTACATGTTATTTACTTAGAATGTAGTAATATAGTATATGGCATGTACTCCAAGTGTCAGAAAGCCAGTATATTTCATCATTTCTCTACTATACATCTGCCATGGGCCAGACATTATTGCGACCTTCTATTGCTACATTATTGCTATAGATATTATCGCTACTTTCCTCGTAATGAAATTACCAATTCTGCAAAGGAATATCTACACTCTTTTATGAATGCATTACATATAAAAGTCTATCATTGTAAATGGCCATCATTTACAAGCATTTACTTGAAATGGTTTCATTACATATACAGCAACAGAATAGTTAAATTAATTGAAATGGTACACTTTTACCTTGCAGAAATGGTATTTTCCAGAGCCTTTTGAAGTCCTTTAAAGCCAGGGATACAGGATATAATTTATACTGCATAATCTCCTTTTTATCCACAATCCATATGCATTATTTATATCATGAATTAATACAGTGTTCAAAGTCAACAGAACATTCTTTGCGGAGATCCAGATGGATTTAATCCACCATAAATACTCAGCGATTCCTACTTAACCTTTCATGAATGCAGAGCAGAACCTTTGGGAATCTTGATTTACAGCACAAAAAAGTATTAGGACACTCAGGAAATGAATATGACATATGGCTATTTGCCAGAATGAGATAATTATAAATTATCATTCCTTATTCCACCTTTCTTGTCATTACCACAGTGTATCCTCCTGTGCATTTGGCACTGTGAGAATAGCATTGATCATGTGAAACAGCAATTAAACACCACACGACACATCTTCATTTTCTAGCACTACAAACTGAACAGATCTATAAAAACAGTCCATGAAGCATACAGGATGTCAGCCCTTAATGGCGTCCCATACATGAGAAGATACTATACAACAATGTAAGAAATGCCATCCTCAGACTGTACATTCTGAGATACTGCATCAAGCATATGCTGATAAAACAAAAACATTCAGAACTGTCATTATGTTTTTAACGTTTTAAGAAATTTAATCCTTCCATAAATGGATTGATAAATTATTGTTATCTTGCTTACCATTCTTATAATGTTATCAACACACACTTTAGTACTTTACTTGTTGATTTCAAGATATGTTAAAGAGAATGCTTTATGGAGGGTTTCTCTATGCTTACTTTATTGGGGTGGAGGACATGGACATGAAGGTCCTTCTCTTTCGTAGGTGGCACAGCATTGGAACAACCAAGCAGCAGGGTCTACTCCACTTCGGAAATGACTCTACCAGCACTAAAGACGACGGATAATTTGGCCACCACATGAACACCTGTTCATATGCTTTTAAAAACATCTACCAATCAGTAATGTGCTTGACTCAAATTTCCTGTGGGTAATTGGTATATAAGGGAGAACAGACGCTAGTGTTTGCACTTTAAATTGTTTATTTTGGTAGATGCGGGAAACACCAAGGTGGCTAACAAAAGCCCATTTGGGCACAGAGACAGAGCTCAACAAGGAAAGTTTTGGAACTGCTCATGACTATATGAGCAAACCAAGTTGTGACTTCTTGTCTTCTTAAATCTCTCTTCTTTAATCACTTCTCTATGCTTACCAATATTACCTGATCATATCTGGAGTGACAAATATGACCAGTATTGCTGTTATACATTACTTTCTTTGTTGTAGTCTTATTGCATGTTTAAACATATGTAACATTATAAGCCCTGTAAAATTCCACCAGACTCAGCTCTCAGCTTTTCAGGGTAGCATAAGAATTGTAGTGGTGTATGTGCTACACATCTATGTAAATAGATTCATTATGATCTATTTACATTGCTTTGTTCAGTGTCATGGAGTCTGTTGAAAGACATGAAATAATATTAATGTAGAAGTCACATTACACAGTCCAAAACAGTCGGTGGACATATATCTTAAAACATCGCACGGCCTGTTTAAAATTACACCTGTGTATACAGCATTTTATTTTAGCAGACCTTGTTAAATTTGAGAACTGCACCAGACTTTCCAGGAATCATAAATTAAAACAGTTGCGCGCCATTCGGACAGTATAGGAGCAGGTACCACCTCAGGCAGAGTGAAACCTCAGCACTTTGTTCAGTCCCTCTCCCACCCCACTACACCCCAGATCTTTCGCACAGGAAAATAAACAGAGTTGCCACCCTGTGCCTGCTGCCCATGACCTCACTCTTACTGCTATGTGCTGAGCAAACCCCTGGCAGGCCACACTCAGGTGTCTGCTCAGCCCGCGTCACTCTCCAGATGTGGCTCCCTGTCACAAGGGCTGCATTAATCTGTGCACCACTTGTCAGCCACCTTCCCAGTCCACCAGATCAGCTCCAAGCCACAGCATTGTAAAGCACATGGTCCCAGAGGTATCCAGATAGGAGCACTTACCCTGTAACTCTATATTTTGTATAGGAAATGAGTCATAAATTAAGGGAGCTCCTTCTCGGAACACGAAAGCCAGGACACAGAGAGGGGTCTGTGACTGCCACTGAGGCATGGGGTAAAAGTTACAGCACTGCTCCTTGAATCTGCACGAACACACCCTGACCTGAAAAAAAGTGCATGAGTCTGTCTTTCATGCCAGAAATGGGTGCTGAGAAAACCAGCATTTCATTAACAAAGAATGGTGCACAGGGAGCAACAGCTGAACCACATTTACAGGAGACACTTTTAGTTAAAATGTTTAAAAGTAAAGAAATTAGTGAAAATTAAATCCATTTAAAGAATACATTTTTTAAATATTTGCTAAGAAGTGAAATTCTACACTATTAGCCATTAATACAGCTAACAAATTTACACACTGTGGCTTTTCATGTTTTTAAAAAACTGATGAAGGATTAGAAACTACTGAGCAAATAACACACTTCAGAGCTTTGCAAAATCTAAACTATCTGGTTGACATGACTGAATGAGCAGGCTCCTAGCAAGTCACAACAGTTCCTTCACTGTACCACTAGGTGGCAAAATCACTAATGAGGAAATCGAATAGAACGGAGAAAGTGTTTGGTCTTGGACAAGGGACTGAAAAACCTCCATATGCAAAGTAAGAGCTGTTAGAAAAAGCAACAGGAAAATCAGAAGAGTAGAAAATGGGGGTGAGGTGTGTGTTACAGCATGAAGGTTCAGGTGGCAGGGGGCTCTCTTTGTGGCCTCACAATCAAAGAAAGAAAAAATAACTCTGTAGAGGCTTAAAGATTCTTATGACTTGTAACAGTATTAGAGCTGAATGATGTTCTGTAAATATATGTTGGAGAACCCTGAGGGAGACTCACAGACTGATTATACGTCTTTCCCCAACATGTGTCTCAGAGAGGAAGAGATCTCAGGGTAATTACGCCACTTAACTTTGTTCTTTTACGGCCATCAGTGTTATTTTCCTGAAGAATGAACCTGTGATGGTAAACAGGATTACACACATATTACTGTTCCTACATTAAAACTGCAACTGTTTACAAAGTGCATGGAAGAGAACACAGAATTTTTTAATCACACTTTTTATCAGGAAACAAGTTGTAAAAAAAATAGCAATCAATGACTTTATACACTGCATACATAATTACATGCATAATGGTATGCATAGAACCTTTAAATATGCACACATGGGCTTTCTGATCATGATAACTACACTGTCAGTACATATCTACATTCACTGTGAATGCCTGCGTAAGGCCATGGAACCATGAAAACTATGGGTATGGGGTATGGGGTTTGGGGTATGTTTTTGTACTTTCTGGTTTGTCATTACAATCTGATGATTTATGTGACCCATTAAGCTGCCTCGCAGCTCTTATTGGCCTGTTTCCTGATAATGGATATGTAGTAATCACTCCTTAAACGAAACCTATTAAGAAGCTGATAAAACAAAACTATCACTGCATGCACCATTTGATATAATTTACAGGCTATTCTGTAACACTGTTGAAAGTGTTACCAGGCTTCAGCTACAGTCATGTTGCAGGATATCCGATACACTCACATGAGAGGGCCCAGACTCTGTTATTTCCTCATTGCTTTTTGCAGTAGACAAAACAAAGATATGTTAATAAAGTAAATGCTCAACTCCTGGACCCTGCACATTACTCAATTTATAAATGCAGTCATTGAGTCAAATCTAAACAGAGGCATGCTGGCCTTATCTCCTTTTACCCTCAGCACAGCCCTTCCTGCCGGGACATTGCAAAATGATGAAACGATTTATCACAGGCCACTATGAGCAAGGAGTTAGCATCTCCTGGTTACATTTTCCACATTTTTATGTCTCTCAGGGACAGTAAACATCCGGGTTTATTTTAAAAAAGGTACACTTGCAGGTGATGGGACTGGTGGACTGGCGGACTGCAGCACAGGCCTCTGGGAAAAAAAGCTCCTCCAAGGTTTCTGCTGCGGCCTTTAAAGGCCCCCCTTCAGCCAATTTTACTTCCTGGGTTCTTAAAAAAGAAGTAAAGAAAACAGATGTAGAAAGTGGTGACATAAGTGTTCATGGAACTAGTTGGGGAGAAATCACTCTTGTAGTTAACTTTATTAAAAGGATAGCACATTTGTAAAATATGAAAGAACATATGTCTTTCTAATGGTATGTGGAAATTTGTTTTCAGTTGTTTACAGATTAGCTGAAACTGTTGAGTTTTCCAGCTAAAATACACATGATTTTATGAAATTTAGATTTTTGTACTTGGATTACTGTCTAAATACAGGATATTAGCTGAAAAATGTCACAGTGGGTCAAGCAGGCCTTTAATAGAGTCTCAAGGCTCACACCCCTTTAATCCATTTTTGCCTTTAAACCTCATGCTTGGATGCGAAAGAAAATAAGGAAAAAATCCCCTGGATCACCTCCACATGCTGCTGTCAGCTAACTACTATCTGCAATTTCCAACACCACCCCTCAGTGACGGCTAACAGCAGCCGCCTCGGCCCAATTCATCTGAACACATCACCGTTAGCAACCTGTATTGTTTTCTGTTTATTATGGTGCTGACATTTGGAATTACTGCTCTACTGTACTTCACAGAGCTGGCCCATTCAGCCACCCATTCACCCCTGTGTGTCTCTCTCATCTGATCACATCTTAATCCATCCCAATGAAGCACACCCATCTGAGGACAGAGCACCATCACTGCATGAAATCAGCACACTCACACACTCCATTTGGTTGCTCTTATGCAATGTCTTTTTTTATAATGCACATCCAAAATGTGCCAGCAGCATGTGGTTTCCACCAAAATACTATATGCTATGCATAAATCTATTATAAGTACTTATTCATGTAAAACTGCCTTTGATATATATTTGAATAGTAATATGTTAAGAATGTAATTATAAAGACCTCCATTCATTCCTTGTTTAAGTTGTCAGTGGGACATAGTCTTACACGATTTCTCTGAGCAATCCACTAAGCACTCCCAACACAATTTCTCCATCGATGAAGTGGTGATTACGGCATCAATGGCAACTCCCTGTGCTAACAGGTTAATAAAGATAATTTTACTACATCTTTAAATACAGATGTGTAAAAGAAAATGACAGACCGTGAGGGAAGGCTCCAATAACGTCTGGCATCTCCAGATCTTATCAGCAAGTCATCATTACAGGTAATGACCATCGCAGGTCATTACCTGCCAAAACTCTGAGACCACTATCCTATTCAAGTGAATATTGTATACTGTACAGCATGTACTGCCTCTGCTGACAAGGTTGGCTGCTAGAGTCTCAGAATATTTCTGAAATATTTTTTTTCTATGCACTGTAATTGCAGTTGAAATGCGCAAGCAAGTAATTTACCCTCTAAGTGCACCGCCACTGCAGTTATATATATTTTTAGAGAGTGGACTGTCATTCACTTTTAAATTAATAACACCTGTTGAAGTTCATTCTGTTCCCTCAAACTGCAGCCACCTTTGCTGTCGGGTTTGGTTCTGTTCACTTGCTTTGTCAAAATGGCTGTGACTTTGTAACTCGCCATTCGGGTCACCACTCTTGAACTAAATCCACTCTTTCCACCACTGCCTCCTTGGGCTGACCTTTATTTTAAATTAGAAATGTTCAGCGGCCCTCACAGACAGGGGAAACACTGTGGCCATTTCCTCCCTAACTTCACCTCTTATAAAAAATGTGTCTAAATAAATAAACATCATAAATGCACAACTAGACCAGTCTTAATTTCTGCATGTAGGGACATTAACAAGAAACAGGAATAGTTTTCATTACTATTTTAATGTATACAGTCACAGGTATAAATCTGCAACATTTGGCCATCAACCAAGGTAACATTATTTTAAAGCAGCTGTATTGTAGGGAAAAATGAAATTACTCAGAACTTACCCAAACAAACTGTGGTCAGTTAATTTTCTTAAATATCATTTTTCATTTATATGTTTGGCAAAAAATGCAACATGAGGCACAAAGAAATGTCAGTTGAGACTAGAATTTGAGTTTATATTGGCTCTCCCACAGGATCCATACAGAGTACTGGGAGTTTATTTTAGTAGGTTCCCAGGAGACACACTCTGACCAGCTGCTCACATAAACATAGTTTTATGGGTACTTAAATACATTTTATCAGAAAACAAACAAAATATTATACAAGAAGCATACATGTTATGAGTGAACAGGTAAATCAACATGAGGCCAATATGTAGGCCTTCACACTACCTCATTTTCAAAAAGCCCCAAGATGATAATCTTGGCTTTGCAATGAGAATTCATTACATCACTTCATCTATTAGCAGATATTGGAATCCTTGTCACAAAGGCTTTTGTGCTATGAGGTAGGGTCGCTAACAAACACAAACATGTTCTAATGTAGCACACAGAATTACATCTACATGTATAATATACATTATACCATAACATTAAGTATGCACAAACAAATTAGCAAAGCAAAGAGTAATTGGGTCTGGTTATCTGGGCATGGAGCACAATGGTTTAGACTTCCTCTTTGGGTTTATATCCCAGTTTATACCATGTACACAAAGGGACATTTCTGATAATGGGCTCTTTGGAGACCAGGGGACCATAAACTCAAGCTTCCTGTGGAAGGTAACCAAATTCCAACTGGGCCCCTTTCTCACAGGAGATGGGTTGATAAACAGCTGTTGCTCACCTACATCTGAACTCCTCAGGCCACACATTTTCTCTCCCCTTTCAAGCGGCACAAAGCATTCACACAATCGGCCTGGATTTGCATTTTATGGTCCAGAACTGAGAGGGACAGTGACGGTGCAGGGAAGCGGGCGGAGGGAAGAGAGGAAGTTTGACTTGGGGGAGGGCAGTATCGACAGGAGGACTTCACAAAGAGCCAAACATTAAACACACGCACAAAGAGACACTTTGCAGATACAAACGAGCACTCAGTTTTGTCTGTGCTTGTTGACACAAAAAAGCAAATATGGCTGACAAACTGATTTGGCCGGATGCACAGCAGTGTGGTCCTCAGTTCTACACTGGCCCAGTCCATAGATCACATATGGTGTGTTCACAAGATTAAAGTGAAGTCATCAATTGTTCAGATAGCAATGGATGGTGAGATGTGAAGATATTCCATGAAATGAGACTAGAGGGTTACTGGTTCATTTCATTAAAGTAACATATCCCTACTATAAAACAAATGTAAGCATATTTGACAATCGGAAGAGGCTGTGCCATTTCATGCAGAAAAAGGCCAATTTTCATTCAGGTTCAAAGGAAATCACCATCTTGAATTGAATTGCAAGGCACATACACTACTTTCATACTACAGCAGTGCTCTTTGGTAGTAAGTGATATTTTATACAATTACTTTATATAATATAGAGGAAAAGAAATTAGTTCCACTCTTATTGCCGGAACCAAACCATGAAAAACATCAGCTTGTTTTCAGCAATTTGTTTTGACCAAAGGGAAGGGGTCACACTTGATTCAAATTTAGCTTGTCTTGTTCTTTACTTTTGGTTTTACGGTCCGCCTAAAAGATTTCCTGAGTCCTTTAATATCTTTACAGGAATGACCAGCATTTCAGCTGTACCAAATCATGACTAATATACTGTCGAATACCCACGTGATCCTAATATGTCCCAGAGACAGAAATAAAAACACTAGCTGTACATTCTCTGTAAAGCCAATAAATTCCAATGAAATAAACCAACAACATACAGTCCTGAAATGAAAGTATTGTGAAATTTATAGGTGGTGGCTATACATGATGTCACAAAAATTATGTCACATCATGATGGCATTGTTTACTTCAGTCACCAATTTCTGAACGGATTCTTAAAAAATGTTATTTCTCTTTTCCTCATCTCCCAGTGAAGAATGCCCAACTATGCCCAAAGGCCCGTCTCATCACCGAACTGTTCTCGGTCACAATCTCTTTCCTCTGAGGCTTGGTTTACCACCTGCTCTTCACTGCGCAATCCACCACCAGAGCCATGCAGTCTCTATGTCTGATCAACAGACTCCATATGTATTCAACACCTGATCAAACAGCGAGTCTCTCCTGCTCAATGAATCAAGTATCCATCACAGGGTGACACTACAGCCAAATATGTGTGACCCTGTGCACCTCTCAGCAGTGCCACAGTTCAACAGTCAATGACAGACTGTAGCATGTGACTGCACCAATGCAGAGCTTCGGAAGGATGGCAAAGCTCCATTTATTACGATTTTTTTCTACAAGACTCAAATATAATAACGTAGAGAATATCCTTTCATGTATTTTCACAAATTCCAAGTTCAGATACAGGCCCCAGTTTAATATGACCACAATGTTCTCAAATTGATGTAGATATTACATGTTTTTGCCTCTTAAATAAACGTTTTCCAGAAATTTCAGCCACTTTCATGCTCAAACTGTTGAATGAGCCACAAAAAACATAATACTTTCTTAAACCTGCCATAAAAGTGAAGAAAACAGTGCATTGTGGTTAGATTGGAATAAGGGTGAGTTTAGTCATTACCCTCACTTAAGTGGGTATTGCCTTTGGCTTAGTACGTGTGTATGTCTGGCTGACTGTCCACTTCAAAGGGATACAGTGACTGATCTATACCACAAGAGGTCAAATGAGTGGCATTCTGTAATCTGTGAGCTGTCCTTTCACATAGAAATGATTTTCAGTTAGATTCCACTGTCATAACGATACAAACATAACAATTTCTCTTGACTGAGAGTCATCTAAACAAATGTACACTGTACACCTGTTACAATTTAAAAGATTCTCGGAGGCCTAGATTTAAGAAAAGAAAAAACAAACTGATCCTCACCACACCCTATGCGTTTCCTCTCAAAAGGGCCTTTAAGGCAAAAAGAACGTCAGGCCAGGGAAACTCAGTCCACCCACAGACTCCCAGCCCACTGACCTATCATCATATGGCAGTCTTCACAGGCAGTGTACAACCGCCAGATCAGAGACCTGTCTGGCTGTTTTCATTCTGCACCACATCTAACCCCCCCAGCCCATCCCCAACCTCCCCCATCGCCCTCCATCTCCACCCTTTCCTCTGACGCTTGCTCCTCATTGCTTCACAGTGTAATTTCCTATATTTCACAAGCCTTGTAAACAAACGGCACCGCCAGGCAGCGCCAAGCCTCCCTCCTTCCCGTGCACCTGCCCTGGACGGGAAGCGTATGGGAGCGTTTCCTCACTTTAATCCTGCTATTCAGAGATTTGCTTATCATTCATTACTGCTTAAGAGTTTTCTCCTTTTTTTGGCCAACAGATTCTCCCATCTGTGGCCCAGCTGGCTGCCAGTGGAATCTTCCTTAGCTCTGCTCAGTTCTTGCTGCTGCTCGCGCAACAGGCAAATTCTGCTCACCGACAGTGACAGGACTGGACTGCTTCTCAATGGCAGGTAATTCAACATTAATGTAGATTTTAAGAGGACTGTCTGCCTTCCAGGAACAGCTACAGTCTGTGAGTGTCAGAGGAAAGTAATTAATATGAAAAACTACTCCGCCTCAGGTAAATACAAAGAACTCAGAAACACTTTGAATAAAAGGGCTCAAAAGAATATGATAATTCTTTATAGACTCCAGACTGTTAAAACAAGTAGCAATGTTTTGCTGCTATTAAATCATTTTTCAAAGGCAATAAACATCACAATTTGCTGGTTGGGTGATGCACGGCATGAAGAGAGCCAGTATGGTAGGCTCATGGAGAATGGAATGGTTTTAGATGCGTGAGTGTGTGTGTGTGTGTGTCAGTGCTGTTCAGCTTGCTGTCCTCACAGTGCCCTGACAGACGGGAATCGCAACTTGCTCAAGTTGCCGCCCCCCTCGCTGCCCCTTCTCTCTCTGTTTGTTTAACCCCTCCTTAATACGCACACCCACTGCCCTTTAAAAAGCCCCATTTCAATATGCTGCTAACTCAGCATTCAAGTTCAGCCATCTGTCTGTTGAAAGCATCAATGGGGTAACAAGGCTTTAGCACAGACAACAAGAGACAAATTTACGAACCCAACATTGAAATTCACAGCAAGTGTTGGAGGGCAGAACACTCTGTGGAGAGATTATATTAGAGAGACACTAAAAGGAAAAATGGCTTCTTCTCACTTGCAACATATGTTAGTTTGTTAGATACTTTGTGATGTTAATTTTAACACTTTACCATCCAACTTAATGATAGTGAAGACCATGTATTCATACAGCTGCACAAACAGCACAAGGACAGCCTTCACATAATTAGCAAAAAAATGTAAACATAATCTGAGTAGTTGCAGAAATTGTGATTTACATGTATTTGGTAATTATATTGTCTCTTAAACAGGAATACTTTTGCTTTATGTTTGGAACTTGTTCTACATGGAAACCAAATGAGTTATAAGTACTACTTAGGCAATCCTGGGTTTTTCTTAATTGTATGGTTTAATTCATCAACAGTCTCAGCATAAACATTTTGATTGAAGGGGTCTGAGTGGTGAAATGCTAGGCATATCCAACTCCTGGTCACCTGTGTTTAAGGTTAATAATTAATCAGATTAAGTATTCAGAGTTGCAAGTGAAGCAAAAACATCTCTGGTACTCCAAAAACAGGGCTGTTGACCCCGTTTTGCAGAATTTTTGTGAACACTTGAAATGTGCATACAAAATGGCCAACAAGTTCATGTTATTCTGCAAAAGCAATTACCTTAGAGGCAGGGGAGTAACTTCCCGCTGTAAGTGTGGCACCTTGGATGAATGGCTCAAAGAGGCAGCCCAGCCCCCGTTCCGCACCTGTCATCACTGAACAACTGTTCCCTTTCGGACCTGCTCTCCTGAACCCTGACCCCAAGGGCCAGTGTTTGAGCCCTGGAATTTAAAGGAGCAGGACCTTATGTGGTTGTCATCGTTATCTTTACCATGGAGGACACTAAACTGGGACATATGAACAGTGATGTCTCGAAAGTTTCTCCAAAGTTGCTGTGGTATATGTCTGCCTTTACATTTTGTTTCTCAGTGATAAAAGCACCAACCTACTTTAACATCAGCACGGCCCTTTATTAGCCCTCAGGGTTTACTGTGAGATGCACTTCACTTCACTCTCACAATAAGGTGCTGTTTGTTAATCTCTTGTGGTCACTTAGTGAAACTCAGAGGTATTCAACGTCCCAGGAAAAGTGCCCCCAACTGCTTTTACTTGCTTTGAAGTTTTATCACACTGTAACACATGGTCTGGAGACACACAAGGAAGACACATTGTACATCTTGTCTCTGCCATCTCCATAAGTAAACATCTGTTTAATGTGTTCTTCTTGTAACACTGAATATATCTGACCACTAAAAGATTAATTCAGAGAAGAATAATAAAGTTATTAAAAACAAATTGCTGTATGAACATTTATAAATCTACTGGACCATCAAGAACAGTAGATCTGGACTGATTTTAAATTACAAAAATTTCAACACATTATCAGATGCTCAGACTGCATGGCCTCAGAAAACACAGATCACACAGGCTTTTTTGCTCAGGGCATTACATGGGACAAAAGCCTAGTGTAAAGTTGGTCTTGTGCTTCTTTAAGGGCATTCACGGTCAGACCAGTGACCTCATAGCCATGAATACCCCTGGCTGCCACCCATTCTGCCAATTTAACCCCCCTGGCCTGAATGTTGAGGTTTGTCCTCTCAATAAGATTCCTGCTCATTTCTCCAGGGGTTGCCATGTCTCTTCAAACACAGACAGAATGACAGAGGGGGAAAATCTCTGTCAGACAGATCCCCCTTTGGTGTCCTCATCCATTTTCAGCAATGAGACACAGGCAAACAATCCACAGTCAGAGCCTAGCAACTCTCTGGATCCACAGACATGGAGTCTGGTCAGGAGGGCCTTCATCTCCACATGAATACGGGAGATTAAGATTTTTATCATTACGCATGGAGAGGACGTCTTGGCCTTGTTTTTTGATAGTGGCATTAACAGGACTTCCTGACTTTCTACTTCTGAGAAACTCCAGTCCATTCTCAAAGAGAAGCTCTGAGGTTCACAGCATGTTTTCATAGCACTAGTATACTGTACCACAAAGGGAATGTAGAGTGACCGGTTTAAATTTAAATGTAAGTATAAGCACTCCTTGTTATGAATTTTTATAAACACTATGACATCACTTAAAACAGGTTTCCTTTCAAGCACTACGGCATAAAATATACAGCATATACAGTAGTTTGATAATTACACAGTACATGATTCAAAAACCAGTTTGTTTATTTTCCAAAGAGAAATTAGCTGAAACAACGTCAAGCACACTATAGCACAGTTACACGATCTGATGAAATTGTAAATGTGAACAAAACACATCTCTCCTAAATGGCCTGATTTCACCTTGTCTTCAGCAAGGCCCCCCAGCGTAGTTCAAAGCATCATCTTATTCTCCCAATACATCCTCTCTAATACACCCGGCACTGGTGGGAAAGTTCAGTTTCCATTTGAAAAGTATGCTTTGAGGGAGTTGGACAAATATTTCCTTTGTGCGGCTGCCTTCTCCCCTCTGTTGTGTTTTGACAGCCTCCAGAGCCGTGGCGAACAATGATCCGAGATGACACTGGCGAAGCGGCTGGTCCCCTCAGAAACACGGCGTCTCGGCCTCGGCGGCCTCGGCGGCACAGCGGTGCAAGAGCAGCTGCCTCCCTGTTTACGTTCTACCGCTTAGCGCAGGTATCAATTAGATGTGGGGGGGGGGGTTTGGGGAAGAAACTTCCATCCACAGAATGCAATAATAGTTGCTCGCGTTTCAAATTAAAAGCTTTCCATGTTCAAAGCGAGAAGTGAAGACGTAATTGCCACTTGAAGCAAAATGGTTTTCAGATGCCTCTCTGTGCTGCAAACTGCAGTGGAAACAGGACTCTCCTGGACCTACCAAATCACCCTCAGTGAATTTTGGGAATCATAACTGATGCTGAAAAGTTGCACTCACAAATTCGGGAGAAGTGGGTTACATATCAATTCACGCGTACTGTTAAAGTTATCAACAGCTGGAATGAGCTGTGGCGACATCACATGTATAAACTACATCAGGAGAGATTTCCCTCAAACTGACTTAAATTAATATTTAAATATATAGAGCACAAACTTACTCAAGATGACCTGAGTATTTCTGTACTATATTTTTCTTTACAAATGTCTGTTGGACAAACAAATAGCACAAATGCCATTCTCACTCAAATTCCCACACTGCCACATGCTTACGTCCATCACACACAACCTGTTCTGAAACTGAACTCTGACCCTGAGGTTGAAGGTCAGGTAATATTATTAGTTCAGTAAGCTGTCCATTCAGACGACTTAATATTGTTTCAAACCCATTGGACAGCCCATCATTTTACTCCATTGTCTGAAACCATGGGATAGTGAGGAATCCTAACCAAAGTACTCAGACATGGAAAATGAAACATCAATTCACATCTAAATCATTCTTGGTTTGTATAACATTAAATGAGTCATGACCAAGTTGTATTTATCCTTCCTGTCTGTTTTCAAATGAAAATTCTCTATTTATAACATAAAACATCTCAATCAAATTATAATGACAATAATCAGCAACATTTTAATTGCATTTAATTTTCCTCAGATGTACATGCAGGATTTTATAAACAACTGATAAACAGAAATACAGAGAAGATGTAATGCTACATGTTATAATGTAAATTATTTACAGCACAAGCCCTGCAGCAGTTTGTTCTGCATTTTCCACACTGAATGCAGAGTGAATGCAGTAAGGGCACCTTCCCTTTTTTTTTTTTTTTTTTTTTTTTTTTAACAGGTTCATCGCATTTTCCCCCCCTTGAGGCAAGGAGGGAGGGAGGGAGGGGGGATTTTTTATTGGCTGCAGAAAAAGTCATTTTGGGGATGCATGCTGTTGTGACAATTTAAAATAATGGCTATAAACGCAAACCTGTACTCCAGGATTTCCTCTAATTATAGCGTTGGCTATTCAGTGCCAGGCAGATGAATGAAGATGTGCCTTTGTTATTCTCAATGGAAGGATGTCTAAATAAGTGGGTTCATAAGAGCTTCACTCAAAAGCATCAAAAGGCCGGCAGGATGAGGATCAATGTAGAGTTAACCTTCGCAGATGCAGGAAACATAAACATGCATTACACTGGCTTAAGGCTAATGAAGTTTTAACTAGAGACGCAATATGTCATTAAGCCCCATGACATGTTTCAAAATACTTAAATACTTGGCACTGTGCAACGCCTGTACACTGCTCCAAACATTGCTTTAAATTGATCACTGACATGATGCTTGTAGTCGCCTGTTCAAATGCAGCCAGGCCGCAAGTGTCATTGGTGATACTCTACAGATCTGACAAAGACATAAGTTTGAAGATACCTCTACTGTACCACCTAAGCGTGCCCAAGATTTCATGTAGCTCTGCACTGCTCACATCTTGCAACTTCTGCTTTCAGTCACATTGCTATGAATACAGTGACATTTACATGGGGCAGCACTAATAATGAACTGCTATTCCAGTAAGAACATTAATAACAGCAGCTTGTTATTAATGGACATGAACCTTTATACGGGAAAACTCCAACAAGCAAATCTCCTGAGCAAGGAAGGGCAAAAAGAGCACCATCTGTGCCCTCTTGTGGAAGATGGGCACAGTTCAGCAGAGTCCTGCTCTGTTTGGTTACCACACCCTCACTGCATGGGGGTCTGAAATGAATAGGTCAGGAAAGTCCTGTGTGTTCTACTCTCTACACATACACACACATGCATACACATGTGCACACAAGTGTGCATGCACACGTGCGCATGCGCGCGCACACACACATACATACATACATACACACACACACACACACACACACACACACACACACACACACAGAACCAAGCTTACAGCTGGAATCTCTGGTGATTGATTTGTGCTTCAGCTTCATGCAGAGATACTTCACAGATTTGTTTCCAAAAATGAGGTAACCCTTCGGCATGCATGCATGATATAATGTGGAAAGTAATTTGACATCCTACCAAACTACCAAATAAATTAGTCTCATTTTGGAACAGTTTCCTCCTAGTTTTCTCAGACAGAATACTGTGAGAATTTCACACCACCGAACATGAAGTTTAGACTTTCACGTGCGGACTCCGGCTTATTTGTTTCATGCAACTTTGAGAAGTTCCAGAAATTTCTGATAAATGCAACTGGAGCCATTTGGTGCCCAAAGCACAGCCAAGGCACAGAGGACACTTCATGAGTCTTCAGCAAAACTCAGAGTGATGAATATGTTTACACTTGATATCATGTGCAGGTGCTGAATAACTCACTGAACTGTGAAACTAAATCAGCACCAAGAAGAATTTAAACTGAATCAAAGTTAAAAACACAACCTGCACATACATGGCAAAATATTTTTAACGTTGGTCTATTAGAGTACTATTTTGTGCTGAGGATAATAAACAAATTACCCTATTCACACAGGATATAGGCTGCTCCATGGTTTTGATATCACTTATAGTTTAATGAGCTCTTACACAAACCATTTACAATCTAACTGCTTATGAACAAAGTAATGTCTTGCCTGATGAATTATGAAGTGCTAATTTATATTTTTAAACAATGGTACATGATTTTTCAGTTATGCATTCTCAGTTAATTCATTTCTTTCATGCATATTCTTGCAATTTAGAGAATCTCAATCTTTTCAATTAAATAAAATTACCTGTGGACCATCTTCCTTTGTTACTTCTTGTCCTGCAACTAAAGGAAATGAGAGAAGACCGAGTCATACCCACAGGACATCCTTAACCATAAAATTACCGATATTTATTTTCACAAATTCCACAAAACCCACCAAAACCCTGCAGGTGAAGGATGTACATTCTGCTGAGGGTCTTTTGACTACTCTCTACTCTACCTACCATACGGTTGTCCAGAGGAGCTAGCACTGATCAAAGGATAAGCATGTCTTGCACTGACAACAGCTGGTAGCCCATTGCTGCCTGCCACAATGTTGAGAGGAAGTAACCTGATGAACCCTGGCTGAGTTAATTGAATTCATTTCTGAAAAGCAAAACAGCTTCTTCTAGAAATCTGCATCGAATAGATGACGTATTCTAAAGAGAAACGCAAGGGAAAAACAAGTCAACTGCAATTTTCCAAAGTCTCCCAAAAAGAAAATAAATGATAACTGGGGACTTTTTTCATTGGCACTTCCCAAACCTGCAACGCCTACACCAACGCACGAAACAAAAACAACAATCTTTGGACTGCCCAAAGAAATCAAGGCAGAGAGGAATGAATTCATAGTCTTGCTCTCTCTTGTGGCTGTGTGGAGATCATACCTGATAGGCTGAAAACACACCTACATGTACCTTTCTACCTTTGGGAGTGTTCTTAACTCCCACTCAAAGCTCCATGTCCTCAGACACCCTTTTCTTCAGCTGCCACAACATAGATATTAAATTCTGTTCTTTGTGTTTCCCAATCCAATTTGCAATGCTCAATCATATTCTCAAGCCATTCTCCTTGTTGCTGTCGATTCAGTAGAGCACAGACATACACTCACTCTTCTGTTGAAGTCAGCTGCTGCTTCTGCAAGTCATGTTGAGCTTGCTCAGGCAGGAAAGAGAGGAAGACACTTCATGTGCAGCTTTGTGCAATAAAAATGCATGCCTGAGTTACCAGCAGGGGTCGCTGGAGAGTGATAAGAAACAGACTTGATTGGTTGACCCTATGTTGTTGGCCATAGTCAACACTGGCATGGTCCAGAGTTAATACCAGGCCACAGGGTGCATCCACACATTACAGAATGGGGTAGGGTGCTTTGTGATTATGTTTGTCAGTCTCTCAAAAAGGACAGGAAACAACCACAAATATTCCTCACTGGTTAGAACCTGAAACCGTTCTGTGCGACACCAGAGTAAAGCTACTTTTGAATGTAGGATGAACTTTTGAATGTTGAATGTACAGATTGTCTTCAGATGGATATTGGATCCCATCACATACAGAACATTTTGCATGAGCTCTCTGCTCCACATCTCTCCCGTTACTGATTGGAGGATATCCCTCGGCCCTAGATAAAGCCAAGCCTCAACTTCATTATTAAATTACTGCCTGTTAAGCTTGGACTCACCTTCAACAAAGAAAAACTATACAGTCCATTGCTTATTACAGAAGACCTAGAGTAAGTCTGAGGAAGAGAAACTGGATTTCATGGGAAACAGGCCTTTGCTGGAGGGAAGCCCAAGAGGGACAACTATCCCAAGAGTTACCTCAGCATCAGCTCAGAGCCAAAAGACACCATACAGCCACATCACCAGTCATTCCACGCCGAAAAAAGAAGCACCACTCAAAAAGTGGACCGGTTAAGTCCTCAGCAAAAGCTGCTGCAGCCAGCCAGACACAGATGTTGTCAAGGCTTCCCTTAAAGTGGCTGTGAGTGTTTTTAACCCCATAATGGATCTGTTGGTGATTTTATTTTAAATTATGCCAGTATATTCAAAGTTGGGCATTTCCATTACTTTTGTTTGCTTCCTAAAGAACTTAACCTGTGCTATGTCTTCTAGTTAATCTGTTTCAGTTTTCAACTAATTGTGAGCACTTTTAGCACTTTTATAATTACCCATATATAAATAACACATAGCATGGGGTTAAGGGTTGGGTCAAGGGAAGGAAATCAACTAAAACAGCTGTTTTTGACATTCAGTCAGCTTTCATTTGAAAAACATAAAACTCTGAGATGAAGAAACCGGAAAGCTTTTGTACAGCCAAAGTAAAAACACTTTATGACTCATTTTCATTTGTTCCAGTTCTAAAAAGAACTGTGAAAAATAAGCTGTCTGCATTGTTAGTGTATCAGTCATACTGATGACAGAATAATTTATGGCAACAAATTTGACTTTTCTAATTTTCTGGTACATCCATCACAGCCATGAGAGGCTGAAGTGAGGCTAACGATTTTTGAAAGAGAAATAATTTAAACTTCCCATCAGTTTCGTAAGAAATTGAGTTCAGGCTTTTGGCAATGTTCAATGGGGAAGAGGAAACCCAGCTCAGGCTTAAAGATGGGAGAAAGTAAACACTTCCAACGTTACTCACAAAGCTACAATTAATCTGTCCTGTCTCGTTTACTTTATCCTGCACTCCAAAGCTTTGCACCACAAACAACTGACCGTGAAGCAGTGAGACAGCAATAACGTCACGGCAACACGGTACCATTAGGGAAAAGACTCAAACCTACCGTTCCTCTCTGGGAGTATGCGAAACACTGCAGGGGTCTACCAAATGAGCACAAAACTGCACAACGCATTTGTGTGCTTCATTTTTACAGTTGCCACAATCAAAAGCAGTGTCGACTGAAACCCCACAGGTTCACTGAGTTCTGCTTGCTTTTCTCCCCTGCAGGTCAGAGAGACACCCTCCACTGTTCACTCACACAGTGATATTTAAAGATCTGGATTTACACCACAGATATGACTGTGGCAATTTTATACAAAACTAGAAGACCAGAGCACAGCCTCTTAAAGGGTACACCCTGCTATCAACATCAGAGACTGCATTCAGCAAGATGATAGGACTGTGATAGGACTACATCAGCAACGGGACTGCTAGCTAATTCATGATGATAGGCTTCACATGTTTTTAATTCTCATCAGTTTGCCTAAGGATTTACTTTGCCATTACCAAGCCATCCAGGGCCTGTGCTACTATATGCTAATTTATTAATAACATGAGCAGCCTGGAAATAAAAAATATATGCATTTTCCCCAACACATACAACTTTGAAATTAATTAAAAAAACAGTACTACAGATCACTTTCTCAGCTATGGAATGCAGGAAAGGTCAAGGACCAAAATCCATTTAGCCTGCTGGGTAACAGAGCGAGGAATGTAAAAGATATGAGGAACGAGCTGCTGACAGAAGTGAGGTAACGGATGTACATTAACACACACACAGCAGCAATCTATCATATGTCAGCCAAATGCTGGTTTATCATTCATTACTTTCTGCAACAAACACATTCGCTGAGGTGACAGATGGGAACGCGTTAATATTAGTAAAATATTAGGCCAATGATGAAGTGAAGATGTTCCCAGTGAAGATAGTTCCAATTAATCTCTATATTATTTACATCATACTGAAACATGTCACCAGCATACACTCCGCACACTTGCTAAGACCAGAACCTGCAAGTTTGAAGATGCTTTATCGGAAAGATCACATGTAGTTAGAAGCATGATTCTTAATCAGGCCATTAATAAGCAACAGAAAGGAAAATAAAATGTGTTATTAACTACATTCTACCAATTCCTAGCACAATGGTGACGGAAATTTCAACAACATATCTGCGTAGAAAAGGAGGTGGAGTCATTAGGCCTATATCAATTTCTGCACAGACAGTGTATTCTATAATCCACAAGTACATCTACAGTCACAGCCCCTATTAGGCCAAATTGGATATTCAAGTCTGTACTTTTTCACCACTTCTGTCCCTTCATGCTCCAAGAAAACCTTAGTCTTGGAAGGTAATTGTGTCAAGTGATCTTCTGAATGAAAAAAACACAATAAAGAAAAAGCCATTTGATTCACCAAACAAATTCCTCTGCAATATTGTCCATCTTGACCATAAACAGAATACCTTTTGTTTCAGTCATAAATGTCCCATGGAAAACAGTTAAGCTATCCAATCCAATTACTTTTATCCAGTAAACACTTTCTACTCTGGCTGACCCCACCTCACCATGTGACACATCTGAGCCAATTAGGTTTGGATAGGGCGAGTCCGCATCGGATTAAAAAACAGACCTATCCAATCTAGCTCGTGATTTTGTGATTTTTAGGTGGAGTAAAGTAAGTAGGTCATGTCTGCTACAAAATACAGGGACAGAGCCATTTCCCCATTTTCACGCTGTAGGATGTCAGTCTGTGGCAGAGTACTTAACCCTAAATCACTTTCTTTAGTGCCGGGGTGCAAATGGAGGGGTTAAGGGTGCAGATTTTATAGTATTTGGCGGACGTTGGCTGGGGGTTGAACCCCTCTCACTGCAGAGGTCAGGGTGAAGACCCGAATCACAACGCTACAGAGTCAACATGAAGTCAAGGTGCCGAAGTTTTTCATCAACTTGAGACCAACAGAAACCAACCATCAACTTGAGGCAGAAACCAACACACAGGTTATTTACACAGAACCAAGATTTCAGCTCAGCAGATCTATTTTCATAAACAGTACCGATTTCATTATATCTGGTTATGACTTCATTCACAAAACAATGTGAACTGGGAAGCACAGCCATTGAAAAATTTGGACAGTAATAATAATAATTGGATAATACATCAGATGTTCCAATAAATTTTAAGGCATAGTTTTACATCTTTTTTCTTATTCGATCCACAGGAAATTATAAACATGACTTTTTCTACAGGAACAACAATCTTTCTGGACATCATAACAATAACGGAGTGCTTTTTACTATAAAAACGCACACACCTGTAATTTAACTTGCTTAACAGCCCACCTCTATGAAGATAAAACTAAACCGAGCAAGACAGTCAAACACTGACTTGAGGCTAAACTAGAAAAACATGTTTCTGACATATGTAGCTCTAAATAAACAAGCAGATATGCTGAAATGCTTGTAAAGCTCATGGATTAAGACAGCTTCTGGCTCCATATTTAGTTACCAATTTCCATTCTTCCCTTTGGCCCACCATTTAAAAAAATGAAAAACAGCAAAACAAGTTTTATCTGGCACCAAAATAAAACAAAAATCAGACAGAGCTCACTTAATAAATCACAGCTAAATAAAAAGCCATATGCAGACACCATAAACTCACTTCAACTTCACATGTAGATTAAGATAAAAGGGAGCAAAAATCTGGCAGCATAATTCACAAGTATCTGGTGGTGGAATTAATGCTTAAAGTGAAAGGAAAACTAATACAGACTAAGCAAAATCAGTATTAAATGTTAAACCTTGGAGTTATTTTCATTTTTGGAGAGAGCTGGATATGATCAATTACCTGTCTATGGCCTTTTACAATAAGTATAAATATCAACGCATTAATCCAGCACTGTATTATTGCCATAATATTCCCTTTAAAGCCTCTCCAGATTAAAAAAAGGAAAACATTTTGGTGTGCCGCAAGAACAACCTTAGATCTTTCCATTTAAAATAATAACAGAATGAAAATTCTTGCGTTACGTGAGTCATCACACCAGAGCCGGTGCCGTGCCCGCATTGCTGCCTGCCAGGCTGAAACACAGAGCCCCTGGGAGGAACTTTCACTGTCTGAAACTCAAACCACAAACGGTCAGTGACCAGAACTATAAAACTGTCTGCTTCTCTCTGAGCGTTGGCTTCAGTCTAGTTTATTAACTCTGACAGAGGAGAAAACCAAAGATGCACTTGCTTCACAGAGAATTCTGGCAGAATGTACAGAACATTCATTTTATTAATTCAATTATATTTCAACATGAAGTTTACCATCATGAAAATGTGGCCTCTCATTGCTTTTATATTCCGAGGAAAGGTGCGCTGCAAGGTAATGGTTCCCACATAACACTACATTGCAAAGCTTACATTGCATGCATAACGAAGAGTAATATTTTATATAACATATGTTATATTGTATATTATAAACACAGAAGGGTAAATATACAGTAAATAACACCTGACACATTAAGGCTGGGGTTTTCATTTAGGCTCTTTAGGGACTCTGGACCCATACCTCACTTTCGCCACCTATATTCAAAGCCTTTACTTTGCTTACAGGGAATCAAAGATGGAATTACAACAAAAAAATAACATACTGAATTGACACTACCAGAAAAATAAGCATGAAGTTCCTTATGCACGCAGCAAAACATGGTTATGGGAACTCAACTTGATGTTACAACAATCTAGCCATTACAGGTCATGCTCTTGTCTAATGATGGGGCTCCAATCAACAGGTGAGTCACAAAAAGATACTGAGCAATGCTAGGACTCACCACACTACTTGCCCTCAGAGACCTAACAAACACTCTCCTGCAATTGCAATGTATACAAATAATCAAGAGAGATATCATTTTTCTGAAGCATAAGGATAAAAGGACAAAATTAATGAGAATACTAAAAAAAATCCAGATGTGTATACATGGCCCAGTTCATGAATAGTCTTTTTTCTTTAAAAGCATAATCGTATTCAGTACATAGTAACAAATAAAAACTCTGAATTTATACATGCTTTTGGTTCTGCTATTATTCAAAAACTCAATTCTTGTGTGGCTTTATAGATCATTCATGATTCATCATGATGAGTTTAAGTCTTATCAGCATTACATCTCCCTAGCTGTCCCCAAGCCATATGAAGAAATTGACTGACTTGATGCATATCAAGAGGGGAAAACTGAGAGGAATCAATACATCACAAGGAATGGCCATGATCAATTTTATGACGAGACCAATGTCCTCATGTAATGAAGCTGTTCTCACTGTGGTGTGTTTCTGGCTGACAAGCACTGCAAGACATTTAGCCTACAGCTAAAACAGTCAGTGACAAGTTTCAAGAAGCCTTGAAACTATGAGTCAAAACACCATGCGCAGACAGAAATGGATGATCACAACAGCCATGCGTCTTAATCAGCGTAGCGCTGTGCAGACGTGTCCTTTACTCATGTGGAATCTCTGCAGCCATTAGGCATTCCTGTTCAGACCACCAAACATGGACTCTCATCCTGATGGCTGTGTCCACAGGATAATAATCAACACACTTTTGTGCATAACCGCATCACATTCACTAACATTCATCACATTGTTCAATGCAAAACCTTGGCATTCACAAAAATAATTAATCTATGTTCAGGCAACCAAATAATTACTTAAGCAGACAGAGCAAAATGAGCTCAATACATTGTCTGTGCTCAAAATGCAAGGACAGTGCTGTTTGTTAATTCAGCAAGTAGTGCTGAGGTGTGCTGTAGCTCGGTCTCATTAGGGGAGTACTGGTGGCTGTCAGTCATCCCACACGGAGCTGTGTGATGATTGACAGGTGACCGACAGGTGAACCGTACCAAAGTAACACACACTCGAAGTAGCATGGGCATGAGTTTTTTTCTCTGCAAGGTGCAGGTGTACCATGTGCCACTTGATAGTTCCACTCAACATGGCACAGAGGGCCCAAATCACTGCAATGCTCCATTTCAAACTACACTGCCAGTTTCCTGGTGTAAAACTTGATTCTTGACTGTTATGAGAAAAATCTATTCATTGAAGTATTTGTTGAGAAACATTTGAAAACACAGATCACATCCAAAATCCATACATTTGCATCCCAACATGACATGGGAACAGGAGCTGTAAATGGCATTCAGTTTCACCCTTTGCTTTACATAAGGGAAAGAGAATGCCATCCAAATCCATTAAAATGAATATGCATAAAAATGTTCTTTTGTAGGTACACACACATTTTGTATTCAAGAGGAACTGACGGCACAAGAGTAGACAAGCGAGCCCTCACAGTTATAATGGACAAGACCACTTTTCAAGACGGTCTCATCTGCAGCCAAATGAGGACTGCACTTGTTTCAATGAACCAGTCTTTCCTCCACCACTGAACAATCCAAATGTCTTCAGTCTCTAGACAACAGTGATTAATAACTTCTGGTTAACCTCAGCTAAGAAATGTTCAAAACTTTCTTTTATGCTGAGCTAGCTTGCAGAGGACAAAATACACTACATTTTGCTTGGCCAGGGTGAAAAAAAAAAAAAAAAAAAAAACATTCTTAATGAATACTATTCAGGCCAAAATTATTTGATGATTCCGTGAAGCACCAGAATCCCCAAGAGGCATGTATAATATAAAAACCTCACCTCTAAAGTAACATTTCAGAAAGTACAAATGTCACATTTTGACCCCCTCTGCCGGGTGTGGGCTGGGGTTAGCGATTCCTGCATGAGAGCCCATCGTGACCAGCTCAGGCTAGTGAGGACATGCATGGGCAAAAAGCTCCTTCCCGCTGGGCAATGACATATGGTTCTGAAATCCGCCCCAAATTTATCACCATGGTCACACTGCCTAATGTAAATGTGACAATGACATCCTCCAGAATTCTTCTCACGGTACGTCATGAAACTTTGACGCTCCCGCTTTCAATTGTGCTGTGCGTCACTGAATTGCACTGGGTCCCAAAAAATAATTCAGAGATGCGCCATATTATAATGTGAAGGTTGTGAACCGCTGCCTACTAAATGGTATGGAATGTTACAACAACTTGACGATCTTTGTTTACTAACATCGACCCACAATAGAACGCTGATCTAGATTTTCGGTCTATTTACTTAAAGTAGGCCACAGATATACAACATTCGGTATGGTCACTAAAATAGTTATTTCGTGGAAGCAATACGAGTACATTTTTGAGCGACCTCAGTTGTGACATATGCTCATTATAAATTACAGTACAATTAAGATTTCGGAAAATATACAGTAATATACAGTAAAAGAGTTTCTGAATGTTGTATTATTACCTTGAACTCTGTCAGTTACGCACGCACATCCTGAGCTCTTGAAATCCATCCGAATTTTCCATTTTGGACACCACTGTTCCCTCATTTACTTATTTTACGTGACCTGAAATATTCAGACGAACGTGCCATTTTTCAGAGATTGAGGTGAATGGATAACAAACTGAAGCAAAATGCGGCCACATAAGATATGTGCTTCTGCTTATCTAAGGTTGAAGTCAATCTACAAAAAGATAATCAGCGTCTGAATCATCCTGACGTTTCCAGAAAACAAGGCACATGGTAAGGAACTTGATTTTTTTTTTTACGTCAAACGTCAACCACCTGGCACTTAGGCCTAATTGCCAAATCAGTGCCACTATCGTGTTTTGTGCTTTTGTTATGGATGTACCCATTCCAAATTTAAGAGGATTACCATGTTGTATGAAATGCTTACCTGAATGGTTTTAATTGTATGTGGTGTTGAACGCTGTGTTGCAGCACAGCAATATAAAAATCAACAATCGATGACTCGAGCTGTTTAGTTTCCACAGACACGAAATATACTAACTCGAAATACTGACACGAGCAGGAACACTTACAAACGGTTTAATCATATAGGCAAAATCAGCGTAGTTGCATCTGTGATCAAAGACATCCAGCCAAAACTCCCATTTCATTGTATGGATTAAATGTTATTTAATTATGTTTAATAAATTAAAAACTGTTTCTGCATAGCTACGTACTTCCATTGTCGTGTCTGTTAGCTTTGCAAACAATCGTGAAGATACAGTCTGTATGTGAAAGGATGCGGTGAGCGGTGAACACTTCTCTAGAAAGCGTAGTTGGCTTTCACAACCGATGTATATGTTGCTTTAATCAGTATTAATACTGCTATGCTCTACCATAAACAAACAGAGCTGACCGTTCCGCTGCAAAGTAAAACTGAAACTCGTAAGTCTTGTTTTTTGCTCGCGGGTGGCCCAGCAGCTTTCAGAATGATCAGTGTATTGTGGCTGACTGGTAAACAAAACATCCGGAAGCATGTCCAAAGTGCTAATTTGATTTGCCATTTGCTGGTAAAAAGTTTGTGCAACACCCAAAGCTCACACACCAGAGGCTATGAGCATGCATTCACTAAGGCTGTCTCCTAAGTAAATCTTAAGAGAGGTTTAGGTGACTGAAGCCTGCTCCGACTGGAAGAAGGCTCTGGTGCTCCCTGTAAACAGCTTCCTCTTCTTCGCACTGGTGTTATTTTGCACTGGTACAAACTCTGTCATCATGAACTAACCCGTTTAAGTTTTCAAAGAAAATCTTCATTTTTCTGAACTGCATAGTCATGAGATATGGCTTTAATGATGAAGATTTCTCTTGAAATAAAATAATTAGACATGAAAAGATAATATACTCATGTAATCGTCATGTATTTGAATTAGCAGTAAATAAAACCTTTTAAGAGTCCTTTCCAAGACATCTGTGTAACAGTAACTAAGGGCTCTCTTCTACCATATTTGGTCTTGTGTCCCAGAACTATTTGTGCTTTAATAGTTTGCTGACATTACGAATAAGAGCAAAGCAGAAACATATGGATTCCCAGAAGTTATTAACACTGGGCAGTGATTAGCTCTTCAGAAATTCCGTGACAAATAATACAAGTGGAATTCTAATTCCTTCAGTAACAGTTTATTCACCAAAGCCAATATATGTCAATTGATCATGTTATTTTTGGTTGCAGACTTGCATAATTCAAAAGGGAAAATAAAAAGGAAAAGTAATATATCTCACCACTGAACAGTATGTAGACATTTTTGTTTTGGTATAGAATGCTGCACATACCACATTGAATATTGATTCTTTTAAGGAGTAGACATAAGTGCGCTGTCATATCCGTTACAGGAATCACCCTTTGTAACTAGAGGCTTAAGCAAAGCTTTCTCTTAACCACATCCCATTTGCAACATATGACTTCAGACTTTCTGTTAGGGTTTGGCGTGAGACATCTTGGTTAGGCGTGCATTTCAGCTCTCTGGGTGTGCCTTCTGCGGGATCTTCTCTTCACATGGAAAACTAAATCTAACGCTGATGTCTCCACTGGTTTGCTCAGCTCGCCATCCTTTAATGTTTTTTGATCTTCTGTGATACATAAATACATCATTTGTAAAGGAAAATAAAACCAGGCCAGCTCAACTTCGTTTGACCTACTGACATACTTAAAAAAGGCAAAGGTAACCCTGGCCATAATTTTTGTAAACATACAATGCTGTGATTCATAAATGTGTGAAGAAACTAGCACAGCCTGGGTATCTATGGAGTTAAATGCAAATGAAAAGTTGACCGTGTCTTTTCAACCTTTAAACAAATAAAATGTTTTTTTTTTTTTTTTTTTTAAGAGAAAAATATCAACCCCTGGTTTTCTGTTGAATCCTCAATGACCAAGGAAGAGTCCAGGCAAGGTAGCAAATTAAATTATCAAATGCTTTATTTGTCATTCAAATAAAGTTTGTCTATAAACATCACAATATTATGAATTTAATTACAGTGGCAATCAGTGTTTGTTGTAAATAATGTGTAATTTTACTTGTCTTTCTCTCTGGTGATATTAATAGCCACCTTCACATAGCCCAGCATCTAACACAGTCACTTTCCCCTAATTGCAAAAGGATTAGGTACATTTGTTCAAATCAACATGATAACAGACAACATTTAAGAACCCACTTTTCATATTTTCATGAGCAACTGATGCGTGGCACATTTCTGCAGTGGTTCTGTAGTTACAGTGTTGTACCCTAATGCCAGATTATTGAGGGTTCAGTGTCCAACACACAGTCCACGCCATCTGTCTGTCCTTTTGGCACATCGGATCAGGTATTAACTGGGGTTATGGCCTTCAACAGGCATTTTACATGAGATCAAAGTTTATTCAGAGATTTTAACTCAAGATAAGCTTCATTAATATGGATATTGCTTTTTTCACACTAGTCTATGTGTACAAAAAAGATCAATAAACTGATAAATCCTTCTTTATACTTTCTATCAAATCTTGTGCTTCCTTAATGTTTGGTATCACTTTATCAAACCAATATAGAAAAACGAATAAATAAATGCAAATGAATAAAATCCATAAATGATCATCTTCTGTGCATCAGTATCCATGTTGATGTGTATACATATATCAAATCTATTCAGATTTCATTAAGACTTCTTTTCAGCATACTCTCAGTTGTGAGAATGAAATGACTCTGAAACCTGTTTCTCTGTCAAGATCAGAGCTGCATGGGTCCAAAGATGGAAGAGTGTGGAAGCCACCAGCGTCTCACATTTCATGGTGCTGTGGAGCGCAGCAGATCTGGAGCAGTGCGCTGAAGGCAGGCAGAGGGACAGAGCAGGCGTCCTGACAAACAGAGTAGCGCTGGCAGGAGGCATGGTGCCCCGGACGTAACCCTGGGGCTCATCACAAGGCCTGGCTGCTGGGCCTGTGTGACGCAGTTCATTGGAGATGCAGCGTTTCTCAGTGTGCTCTCTGCTTCTGGAGACACTGTGTTTCTCACTGCACTCTCAGCTTCTGAGTCCAGGAGGTCAAGACCAGGTGGGCAGCACACCCCGAGGACAGTCAATTCAGTTTGAACAAAATACATAATACTGCATATAACAGATTGTTAGGAACAATAATTTCCCTGTGTTGACTTGCTCTAGGGAAACAGTTTGGCGAAATTAAGTAAAATGAAGGGCCATATGGCACTAACTTTGTCATGCAATGTCATGATGTGACTTCACATGACAAATAGGAATGTCATAGTGGAAGGCTTGATTCCTTTTCTTTGTGAAACACTTTACATTTGATGTGCTTCGGTAGTGGGCTTTTCTTACGTATGTACTCATCTCCATAAGAATGTGAAAATTTGATTGTATTGTACATGTTTTGCACTAAATTGTTTTTTAGGCAGGGATGTCTGCACCTTTTGTTAGTTTTAGACTGGAAATGCAGTAGTTTCAGACAGTATCACTGGCTTTGATTTATCTGCAACATTTTTTTTGCAATGCATATGATTCACCTACAGTCTATAAGTGCATGTAGAACCAACACAGTTTCACAATTCAAGGCATTTCTGAATTTCTTTGAAGATCAGCCTTAATGAATAACAATCAAAACACACATACATTTCAAATTTAAAAGTTAAAAATGTAAGCAAAAATGTGTACATATATAAACATAGTTTATACTGTAAACTCCACAGTATTCCACAGTAATCTAGGTACAGTATTACCTATGGTAAAACATGGTAGGCTCTGTCCTGATTATCTTGAGCCCAAAGGCTGTAAATGACATGTAAAAGCAGTGAATGTGACAATTCAGGGCAAGATAGTGTGAGGAGGCAATAACAGTGTTATGGCACCATTCCCCAAATGCCTATTATCCTGCTGAACATGGATCTCTCAACAATGAAAAACATACAACCCCTAAGGCTTCACTTATACATGCTGCTTCAGAATCCCAATGAAGCCTACAGCCCCTGAAATAAACACTTAAACTTATAGTACAGTACTAACCCTGAAAACATGACTCAAACCAGACCTGAAATCTGCACCTAAAACTACTATGCCCAAAGTCAATACAGTACAAAAGAGTTCATGCAGACATTATAGTATTATCAGGATTAGTCCTGGTTTGTGTTGTGGAATTCTGTGAGAATGCATATAATTATATGAGGCAATGATTTCCAGTAACATGGCACTCAGCAATGATCACAAAGTAAAAATGCATGTGCATTTCAACAAAGTTGGATAGTAACTATAAAATTTTCAAACACAAAGTATTTTTTTTCTTCAGGTCAGATGCTTGAAATGCATGCTATATGCAGACAAAACACTTTACAAAGTGAAGGCTTACACTCTACAGTAAAATAGTCCATCATACACTTTCTAGTTTAAGCTCTCATATTTCACAAAAGTTCATAGATTAAAGCTTCTAAGAAAAAAATCAAACTCTTTGAAAAGTATACCATTTTTATATGAATTATAAAAATAAATCATTTTCTCCCTTACAGTTTTTTAAAATGCCCAGTAGTTTGCATAATCATTGGATTGGATCACTATTTCTGGTCCTCGTCATTATAGGCCTGTAAAGAACAAGACAAAAACATCAGTCTCCTAGAAACCAGATTCAGACACATTTAACCACTAATAAGAATAATAACTGGAGTAATTATCATAAAACACACTTTGATATTCAAACATGTCAAGGATAAACATAGATTGGAAAAATGAGATCGTGTGTAGCCTGCAGCCCGAGTGCTATTTCATGCCCTATGCACCCTGGGATTAATGAAGTCACCAACTTGTAAGTGCTTTACAGCAACCCCTGTTTGGGTTGGTTACAGTGGCTCTGCATCAATATTCTGATATTGCCAAGTCATTTTCGGGAGTGCGCTCCAGCCCCTTTTTTTTTGAAGCCGTGAAACTTGGGTCGACTTTCCAGTTCCACGACAACCGCAGACAACTCAACCAGACACTTTCTCCATTTCTATTAGCTTATCCTTCAGTGTGTGCATTTTGCACAATAATGATTCAATGGAAATGGGCATCTGGCAGTCACACTTTCCACAGTGTTCTGAGCTGCAGAGGTATCAGCTACAGTACTGACTTCATTTAAAATGTGCTGTTACTTCTCCTAAACATCCACTGCAGTTCATTATTATATAAACAAAGGCATGGATGAAGACCCCTTCATGAGGCTTTCAAAATATTTTGCCGTTTGGAAAAAAGATCATAAATGGACAGTGAAACTAAAATAATCACATAATTTTAGCTAGCCTAAAGTCATTTTGTCATAACGTAAGATCATACAGTGAAAAGCTATCCAATTCCTAAAGCACAGCCAAAATATTCTAATGAATGCATGCCTTTTCACAGGTTAGGGAGGACAAGCAGTCAAGGACAATAACTGCTCAATTTGGTTCACTGATCTCATGAGACAAACCTGAATTATATTTTACAGGCCTAGGGGGCTTACTGTCTAATTCAGTGCATAAAATGAATGCATCTCCCCAGACTGAAGTGGCCTTCCATATGATCTTCCTTGGTTCATGTTCACTCAATCTGATCAAAAGGTTCTTACCTGAAAATACTGATCTTTTAGTGGCATCCCTTACCCCACTCTGACTACCTGTACACAACAATACACAAAACAAAACAACATTAACTCTGCATAGAGATGTATTGCTTAGCATTTTCATTGTCATTTACTCAAATTAAACATTCACAGATGTATGCGCACATTCACACCTGTATGATGTTTGTTTGGTATAAATGTGCAGTCTAATAGCTATGTTATGACTTTCCATTTTTTAAATGAAGTACATGTAGACACATAATCAACAGTCCACATTGAAGTTAACTAGGGCAAAAGTTAAACACATATGTACCAACACTAAATTCCCTTCCATTGTTAAAAATTATTATTAATCTTAATAACAAAAGATAAATTAAAATAGTAAAACAACTGGAAATGGCCTACTGAAAAGAATTTGAACTCTCAACAGCTGTGACGTGACGTTGAAA
Source organism: Albula goreensis (assembly GCA_022829145.1). Lineage (NCBI taxonomy): Eukaryota > Metazoa > Chordata > Actinopteri > Albuliformes > Albulidae > Albula > Albula goreensis. Next base: position 16,907,168 of record CM040756.1, read on the forward strand.
CATCCACAGATGGTGTGGATGAGCACAAAACGACCAATGAAAGTGCCTTATTGGGGAACTTCAGAGAGTGATGGTGGCTTGATGTTATATTTCTTACTTTAGGAGGCTCTGGAGGTAAAGACCAAGGAGTATTCAGGCAGGAAGCTGACTACACACACAGCATCAAAGAGGGCCAGTAAAGCTCAGCTGTCAGATGAGCTCAAGTCATATTATATGTGTGGGGAGCAGATAAAAGCAAACTGAATATGACAGAACATATGAAAATGACCAGGGATGGATTTGCAAAATAAATCAGTTATGTTGCTTGTATTTTACAAATCTCATATGGAGGCTAAACTCTGGGCTCTGACTTGCAACATAGTTGTGGTAAAGATCTGGGGTGCCATAATACTTAAATCATAACAATGAAATTGTATATAATGATTCCCTCTCTTTCGTCTTGTTTCTGAGTAAAGAAAAACATGCTCAAAACTCATTCATGATCTTAAGTGGCCAGACGGTCCCTTTGTTAAAGAACACCGAAATGTCTAATCACACAATTCCAAAAGAGGAACCCCACAGGTGTGCATGATTTTAAATGAAGCATCAAGTATTTCATCCCTCAAACACAAAAGGGATATCAGGGAATAGAATTGGAGATGGACTCCTTATTATTGGAGATGGTAGTTTCCACACAGTGGATGTCTCTAAAATAACAAACAACTTTTGTTGTTGTGATTGAAACATGTTTGGTGCTGGTTCAGAAACAAGTGCTGGCATGTAGGGGGTGACAGGAGAGTCAGCCCCAGTCATGCTCTGTGCCCTACACTGAGTCAACACAGTCACACACTTAATGACTGTCACATACACAACATTATCTGCCCTCTCTCTCTCCCTCTCTCTCACACACACACACATAGCCAACAGCAGTAACGTGTCATGTGACTGGCCACACCCTAGCATCCTCACGAACAGCACAATGTGAGGCTCATGCCTCCTCACAGCAGATGCTGGCAAGACCAGTTTCTCACAGTGGTGCGCCTGAAGACAGTTAGAAAAACAAAATAGATACGCTCCTCTCACAAAATACATTTTGGAAAAAAAAATAATCCCTTGGAACAGCTTGTTATGTACAGTTACTCCTAATTTCCTTTTGATGTTTGTGTACGAAATGTCTTGTTTAACCGGGATTCACGTTTTATGGGCTGAACGCTCTAGGAATTTGTCATTCGTTCCCACATGCAGCATTCTTTCTGTTTTGAGCCGTTGATCCTGTAATGTGTTGACTGAGAGAAACATATTTGTTCGAGGACATTCCTCTCTGTGTTGCTTGGGAAAAGCTGATCCCTTTGACAAAGAAAGAAGCACCACAGTATCGGTATCGGTGCAGTGATATGGTGTTTCAGTGAACGCGACATTCAGTTTCTCATTTTACAAAACAAGTGACATTCATTCTCTGCAGGGATGGCACAGTCAAACACTGAAGGTGTCTGGTGTGGATTGTTTCCCTGGGTCATTACTGCTCTCTAGACTGTCATCCCAAAAGTGGAAAAATGAGAAAATGTTGAAAGCTCTGTTGACATGGATAAGATGGGCCTGTGAGTTGGAAGAGTCCAGTCAAGCTAGCTGTATAATAACATTTTGTTTTTTTAAACTAACCAGCTCCAAGAGCCATTATGTGGCTGATCTGTCCAAGTACTGACTCAAATCACAACAAACAGGTTGACATTATTCAAAACAACCCATAGAGCTGACAAAGAACCTTGTTATTGACAAAAATGATTTAATTATGTACACAAAATAAAAAATGGCTCCTAACTTTCAACACTGTCACCATTCTCTTACTTTTTGCAGGAACTTATACAAGACTTGTTCAAATGTGTTAAACTTTCATTTAAACATAATAATATAATTGGCTATGTAATTAAGTCCATGGAATGAGAGAAGCTTATATATATATAGAGGGAGAGACTTTTAGTTCTCCATAACATGTTTATCTTTTCAAATCTTATACGAACGCCAAAAAGACATCCTTCAGCTCAAGATGTGTGACACAAACAGCCTGAGGTGATGAAATTGTATAGGTCTTTATTAAAACAATATCAAACCAAATGATATCCTATATTCTGCCTGCAAGCTTTGCTTACTTACAGAGTTTCTGCCTCTTGTGTTAAGACAAAGGCTGTCAGGAGCGCCTAAAGGGTGCTCTTGTGCTCTTTACATGTGAGATCTAGCACCGGCTCCAACGGCTTGGCATTAGCGCTCATTTTGCATTCATTTTCTGCTTTTCAAGAGCAGGATGCCACGGTATCATCCTTTAATGAACCACAAGGGCATCGTTCCAGCACTCTGCACGCAGGCAGAATTCCTGTCTGAATTTAACCATTCATGCTAACGCTTACGATAACATGGGTGAAGTACTTCTGAGCAGCCTGCTTGGTGAATGATCTGGGCTTTAACGAGTAAATGTAAGAAGCACACAACCCTGCAACCTCCATTTTTCCCTCTTGTGGACTCTGCTCTTTTGAATATGCCAGCACCTAATGTAAGCAGGATTGCATGTTACCCACAAAGCACAGGGGAGGAACACTCACACTTGTCCTGCTCAGGCTGCTCCACACAGTCGCTGTCCGTGTCACTGGGGATGAGCCAGGGTTGCCGAACAGCTTGCAGCTGCTGGTAGAACTCATCCTGTAGGGTGGAGAAAAGCACAGGGCCTACTGTTTCAGCCTCAGCCTGCAACTCTACCCTGCTGAATCTATGCTTCGTGATATGTCTGGTGACGAAAACCGCAGCATTCACATGCAAAGACTGAATGCCCTGATGATTATATAAGCCAAGAGCAGACTAGTGTGTTATTTTCATACTGTGATGAAACCCACTGCTGTGAGACACTAACTTACACTGTTATTCAGACAGGATTACATTATACAAAGACAGCAGTTTATAAATGTGATCATTCGACAATACTCACTGTAGTAAAACCAAATAGCCTAAAAAATTATCAGATTGTCCCCATTTGTCCTAAAAATGTGGGAACTAATCAATAGGCTCCATAAAATTATGTTTCCCATTTGAAAAACCAGCACATTGAAAGGTATGCATTTTACATAGCTGTTCACTTTCACTTTCATGGTACTTTTCCTTTTTCAAGATTTTCTTTAACTATTAAAAAAGAACGTCAAAATGTTTTGGTAGTTGAAGGATTTAAACCTTCAGCTACAGACTATGGAAACTATTTAAACCTTAGGAAGTCTAACAGTATTACAAGTAAAGGTGCATTGGCCCATGCATAAAAGCAGTCGGATGAAAAAGCCAAATTACTGAGAAATCCTTGCTGAAACAGAAACCAAAGACACAGGCCATTGGCAAATATGCATGGCAAGCCCATTACTGCTACACATGTTTTTATTTTCCTTTAAATTAAGTACACCTAAGAGTATAATCTGTTAGGTCAGATCTTAATAAATGAATTACCCAGAGTTCTTTTAGGCTTTTATGTATTTTTTTATTTAAGTGTTAAAAGGTGATCAGGCTCTTAAGTGTTCCTCATGAAGAAACCTATTATGCATTCTAGGTAAATTTGAGTGATAAATGGCATAATGGAGAAAAACACAAATAAACTCTTCTTATCCTTACTTGACTCAACAGTGCATTTTTTTTAAAAAAAGCCTTATTATGTTTTTCCCCTTCCCCGTATTTGGTATATATTTCCACAATAGTAGAACCAGGTGGCTTCAATCAAATATGAATTATGGTTCTGAAGTTTTTTGATAATCTCACTAGGCGTCAACCAAAGGAGCTGAGGGTAAAAAATATATAGAAACAGTGAAATTCCTGCTCACGATTAATAGAGTCATCAAAAAGGCCCTCAAATTTAACAATGCTGCCTAGCATTCGACCATGAAAAAGAACTAAAAAACGAATTGAAAATTCTCTTTTAGCCCAGACATGTTTTTTCCATACAGATCCAACATCCTACCTTGCCCACCTCTATCAATCCACTCACAAAGTCCTGTGACTTTCACTCTGCATATAAAGTGTCATGTTCTATTACCATCACAGTCCAAGTCTGTCGACTTGTTTTAAAATATGTTATATGTAGAAAGTATTTCAACTGGGTGGCCAATGTTCCACTCAGGATCTCTTCACTCATATTTTTTTAAAGCGTAATCTCCCTCAAAATTCTTTTTTGCTACCAGACATTCAGTTATGTAGTGGTAACTGAGATGAGTGTATTATAGCACCAAACCTCATATTTATTAATGGTAGAAAGGCTACTGGGTGAGTATATTGTATACCCCCAGATGTTTAAGTGGGTATACTCTGTATATGTACAGTGGGGTCCAAAAGTCTGAGACCACATTGAATTTTTTTTCAAACTTTTTTAATGTAAACATGGAAATAATCAGAAAGTTTTTGGATTTTGAAACATTTACAATAAAGAAAAATTATGACATTTAAAATGAAGAAGAAATATTGAAGGTTCTGCACAATGTCTCAAGGTCAAATTTAAGCAAATGTCTGACACTGACCCTGTCAATGGTAGAAAAGGTCAGACCCCATCAAACATTTATTGGGGAACTTAAAGGTCAAGAAAGTTTTGTGCACTTAAAGTCCATGGGATAACATGGATCATCAGGTTTTGCACAAACTTGTGGAGTCCATGCCCGCACCAGTGCACCCTGTCATTAAAGCAAAAGGGGGACAGACCAAAACGAAGACATTCTGGAGATTCATGTACATTTTTCAAAGGTTCAACCTTACACTTAAATTGTTAATGTAATGCAAAATAGAAGCTCTCCCACTAGTGGTCTCAGACTTTTGAACCCCACTATATGTATACCCTTGACTACACCACTTCAGTCTTCCTTATTTCCACTCTGGATTCGTTCTTAGCCGGTAACACTTGCACACCTGCCAAGGTTTTAAAAGAAAATAATGCAGCACATTAATACTTTGACATAGTTAAATATGCGGTATTATCAAATAGTATGTTCAGTATTATTGCAATGCTGTGCTTCCAAAATTTGAGTGAGTAAATTGTATGCTAGTTTTAATTCCAGGCATATAACATGAATGAGGTTTGTCTAAGCAGCTTGACTGACATTTTTCCGGTTTAAGTTATTGAAAAGAGACATCTGTGCTAGCAGAAATTATTTATTAAAGGTGAATATTCATTAAAGGTCTGCTAACACCTGTCCCTCAAACATCCCTGCAGCAGCTTCCTGCATTATGTATAATTATAGGTTCAATTAATTGCTGTGAATAGTATATTAAACTAAATGAATTTCACCAAATAAATACAACACTAATCAATTAATTTGTTAAAAGGTAAATGTAACTAGCTATTACAGATGCAAGCTTTGAACTATTTCACAATCATGTCAGACAGACCACATTTCTTTCAGAAATTACAAACGTCACATGCCCATCAACGCTGGATTAGTGTTTAATTAACTGCCCAATCAAACATATTTAAAGGCTCAGCTGGAACTAAAACAAGGATACTTACTGTGCCCCCAGGTATGAAAAAGGCTTAATTGTTTGACAGAGTTTGCATTTACAGCATTACTGCCAATTAAACGTGTTTCATGGGGTAGTCATCCATTAAGTAAATGTTCTAAACTAGCAATTTTCAGCCTGGGTCCTGAGGATCCTTGTGTGTGCCTGTTTTTGTTCTAACCACAGTTCCAACCCCTGGATTGTAAAAAGATTTAATTTTTTTAATGAGACACTTGATATATTGAAAGATGATCTACCATCTTTGGTCAAATTATAGCAATGAAGAATCCAATGAAAATGTCCCCTTTTCCACTCCACTTTTAATCTTTCACATCAACTGTAATTTTCTTATTGTGCTATTTGGCAAATGATTTCCTTAAAAAAATGTGCATACTACAACTGATTAATTTATAATCTGACAGTTGAACCTGGGGATCCTAACTATTGACACCTACTCACTGAAAAAAGCCACTTGTTAAATAAAAAATAAGAGACAAAGAAAATGTCAATGAACCAAAACAAAATTAATGTTTGAGTAAAAAAGAATTAAAAATATGATCAATTACTTGCCCTCACCTTTAAGAGACTTAAGTACTTGAGTTATTAAGTTGTTATGTAACAAAAAGTTCCATACAGAGTTGTCCCCCTGGACCAATGTTAAGAACTACTCTTTTCCAAGCCCAGCTATACTAATCTGTATGTTTGTGGTATTTCATTGCAGAAATGCTTTTCTTTGGTACTGAACATGAGAAATTAAGTCTTTGATCGAAGGATTTTTGTGAATATGTAAAACTGACCCTTGGTCTCTTCATTCTGCTGGGGAGATCCCATCAAGATTGATAGAGAGCTGGAATGGGACATCCCCAGGCCATACGGTTATTACCTCTGACATATTGGTCCTGTGAGTGAGCGCTTTCCCCAGGCTCTCTGTGGTGCTGAGACCAGGAGGGGTGAGCAGGGGCCTCCCGATCACTTTCCCAAACACACTCTCTGTGGCACTGAGACCAGGCGGGGTGAGCAGGGGCCTCCCGGTCATTTTCCCCAGGCTCTCTGTGGCACTGAGACCTGGGGGGGTGAGCAAGAGTCTCCCAGGCTGACTGGTAGGTGTGATGGGTCTGCTCCTTGGGCTCCCAAAGATCTCCTCCTTGTTGCTATGGCCACTGGGTGTGATGGGTCGTGACATCAGACTGTTCGGGGTCAGAGGTCTGCTGGGTGTTCTGGGCCGGCTTCCAGGGGGTGCGTTGGGGGTGGGAGAGCGACTGCCAGGGTTGCTGGGAGTCTGGGTCCGGCCCATCACCAGGGAGGTGGGCTTGCTGGTGAGCTGGGGCAGCATGGTGTTCTTGGCTGAGAGGCTGCCTGGGGACTGGGGCCGGGAGGACTGAGTGGGCAGAGGCAGGGTGCTGTGGAGGAGAGGGGTTAGCAGCAAGCTGCTGTGGGGGCTGTTGGGACTCCTCGCCAACTTTGCTGAACCCTCAGTTAGCTTGGCAAGGTCTCGTTCAACCTCTGTGGTGAAAACAAAAACAAAAGGAGGTGCTCAGTACATGCACTTACTCACTCCAATTTATCTCCTACTGGAAAAACATCATCAGATACAACATTTCCAAATACAACATTGTTCAACATTCATAAATATCTTTTGGAATAAATAACATCACGCTATGGGGTGCAATATTTAAGTACCTCTTGTTTTAACTAAGAGGGCTAATAATAACAAAAATAATAACCAAATTGACTCAGGACTTGTGATCCTTTTACACAAGCTGCTAGTTTTGCCATGAAGTTCCGCTCTGTGTCTCTGCTTTTTTCCCCCATGGTGTTTGTATTTATTTTTAATAGTCATTGGTGGCAACACTATAAACTATGTAAAATGTGGGTTCTTGCCTCATCCCTTAGCTATGATCTCATAACTGTCCCGAGCTTATGTCAATATGGCAGCAAATGCAATGTTCCACTGGAAATGACTGGAATTTATACTCATATTTATAGTTTTTTTGTTTACTTTTTGATAGTTACTCAGATATTTTTGTTTGTGACAAAACAGGTCTGCCAAACTGTGATTTAAAGAGAACATCTGGGCCTTGAAAAATAACTATGAAAAGAACATCTTTCAACTACTTTTAGAAAACTTTAAAAGTTTTCACAACACAAGCTTTCAATTACCATGCATGAATTATACTTCCAGGAATGACTCAAAGCTAAATATTGTCAGGGCATATATGTGTGACATGTAATAAATATCTCATATGAGTATGACATGTATTGCAGAAACCTTGATTTCCTCATTTATGAGCAAACAGGACTTCTCCAAAACAAACATTTCTCTCCACTGCAATAAAAATGTGAAACACATGCTTTTGTTTCAGATTATGGAGTCTTCACATAAAACCATGAAAACTGCTATCACATTGTTCCAAATCCACCAGTGAAAGATAATCTAGTTTGTGGAAATGATTCCAGGTTGTCCCATACACTGTTCTTCTAGAATTAATACAATTAAGTCAATAACCAGAAGTGATTATATCCGTTTCTGCATTTGATCAAATATAATTGTGAGGAGTTCAGCATTCCCCCCTGGGCAGGACATTGTTTTTTTTGGTCCAAATATTCATTAATTCACAATGTGTAACTCTGTGGCTCATTTTTCCAACATTTAATGAGCTTGAAAATTCTGCTACTTGAAGCCTGCAGCATAGGTTTTCTGGAATGGTTCAGGTATGCTATGCATTCAAATATGAAGTCTACATTCCCTTCTGTATAACTAACAAAAACAAGTGCGTATGATTCTCTCTGCATCCTTCATTTATAATATGCGTATTCATTTATGAGAGTGCAAGTGAACAATGCATATAATTGAAGTGGGTTCTGAATGGTCTGGAGATCTGTGTAATTTTATAACAGGTTTTAAGAATGCCTTTTTAAGTAAGAGGAAAGAGGACAAAAAACTTGAGGGGCTGATCAGAAAGAACAGGATTTGCCTTTGTTTTATTAGCCTAATTTTGAGTTTGTATAGACTTGCATGAACATTTGATTTCATTTTAGTCTTTTGCAGAACATCCTTTTGATGTTAGATGGCAAAGGTTTAGCTAATTGTTTGAAAAGTTATGAATTTTCAAAGCTGAGGATAAGTACAAGGTCATTTAAATCAGACGAACAGTTAAAGAAAAATATGACTGAATATGTCACTGTTTATCATGGATATATCTAGAGCTGGAGATTTGCCTTTAAAAATGGAACTGACACTGCAGTATTCTATTATTTACATTTAGAAATATTTATGTTGAGACAATGACATAAACCCGAATGATATAGGTTCCTGGTGTTTTACATGTAATCCATTCATACAGTGATATTTACAGAAGCAGGAGGGGCAGGCTGTTTCACACAAACATGCCCACACACACACATACACACACAAACATAACTAAAAATAATGGTAAGATATAAAAAAAAATACAACTAGCACTAAGTTAAAAGTATGAAGAGAGTATCTGTTTTAAATCCTCTATATTACAAGCACTGTGGAATAAAATATGGCTTCCTGATGTATGTACTGTTCCACAGCTAACCTTGACTGGCAGGCACAGTTGTTTGTTTAAACACATCAAGTAAGTGACATCCAAATTACATCTGGATCACTGGCGCAAACTAAATTCCACACAGGGCCAGGTCTGAAGGCAGAGCCAGACAGACTGGGTTCCAATTGTATGTGATTAAATATGCGACATCAAGTTTTGCGCCTGCAGCAAAATGTGAAACAGACAGTATCAATCTATAATTAACCTTCTTTAATCAAAACACGCTACGCTGAAAGGCCACAGGTCCAAGGCACACAATTTATTTTCCTGAGTACATTAACTGTTCACTGATAGTGAAAGCAACAGGTTTACAGAAATAAGCACAGCTTGTTTCATTGTTGATGTGATGCACAAAATAAAATGTGTTTGAGCTAAGCATGGCAGTCACTTGATAAATCAGTTATCAGTAATATTCATGCCATAAAATAATGTAGATTCACCTAAATTATAATAAAATTGAGTCAAAAGATCTAGTTGACCACATAATGGGAGTAAAAAATGAGATAAAAGCAAAAGCCTTGGCTGATGGTATGGAAAACATTAGCAACTAATAAAGGCATGAAAGGGGGAAATTAGGTTGTTCAATGGCTTAATTCCCTGCCGTGTGGGGAACTCTCTGTTTGAATATAACTTTGCGTAAAATAGCCAAAAATCAATGCCATCTGAAGGCTGGAGGGTCTTTCAAGAGCATGGGGTGTGTTGTAAACATACTGTGAGCTTCCCTTTGAGTTGTACTGACCAGGCACTGCTTTCATTCTTTGAGAAACAGATAGTGTATTAACTTGAGGGAGAGTGAAGAGAGGGGAGAGTGGAGCGACAATGCTCAGAGAGGCAGGGATTACATTCACAGCTGGACCGCTGATGAGACAGAGCGCACTCTCAAAGTGGGGCCAATGTGCTTCTCATATCCCTATAATCTTGAAATATAGTATGGGGTGTGCAACAGCAAACCAAAATAAAAGGCAGGACATGCGTAAACAAAGCACTGCGAGACACATGTCTTAAATTTGATCCCGTATGGCAGCGCTGCCTTTGGTCTACCCAGAGGCTTTCATGCCATTAATAATTTATTTCTGGAGACTGCTCCAGCGTCACTCATTACACCCGTCTCAAAGTCGCCCGTGCGCTGCGCATTTTCAGAGGGGGAGCCCAGATCAAAACTGATAAAACGCACCGTAACTACAGCGCTTGATTTGCAGACAAAAATCTGTCAAGCTCCCACCACGCAAGTCACACGTTTTAATGGTTTCGTGGTGCCTGGCTTATTAAATTAATAAAACGTGTCCCAAGTAATTGTTTTTCCAAACACTTTAATTGGAGGACCAGTTTTTAATTACCCAATCAAACTCCTCGGGCTCTTGTTCATTCTTTGGCAGGAATGGGGTGGGGGACTGAGTTCCCTCAGATGTGTCACTGTCGATGGCTCAGTGGTCGGGTTTAGCACTCAAAAGTTTGATGTTTAAGTTACCCCTAGTGTTCATCATTCAGTAGACTGCGCATACCGGCAAGATGTTTTCCCATAGTCTCCAGCTCCTTTGAGAAGAGAGAGTCCTTCAGAAGGAGTCCTTTCTGACCAAGGGAACTGCCTGCTCTGCCAGCCTTCAGATCCGAATCCCAGACTGGTTGACGCTGTTTAAGAGAAAAAATGCATTTGAAGAAAGCCCCTTAAATTACACGTTTATATTTGTATAACTATCGTTGAACACTGAAGCCATATCTGTTGTAATGAGAGGCAATTACAAGTTTTTAATAGGCACTAGAAAAACATTATAAACCACAGTATATTATGATGAAGGCATGTACTGGAATAAGGCATTATTCTTTGTTCCTGAACATCAGTGCAGTACTAAATGCCAGTAGGGGTAAAAGACATTTTAAAAATAACAATCAATAAACTTATGGGACTTCTGAACATAATTTTGGCTGGTTCAAGGCCTGACAGCAGCTTTTCTAATATCACATTTCACAAATGACAAGTTCACCATCCACCATCTATTTCAAGATGCAAAGCATGGGAAGAGAATGGTTATAGTCAGAAAGTATCATGTTATATGGAGCCTGCCAATGCTTCTTACATTTATTCCACTACCAATTTCCAATGCTCCCATTATTAATACCTTTCCTGTTTTTATGACATGCTGTCAACATGGTACACAGACTAGAATGATATTGTTTGCATCAGAACATCCTAAAAACTGTTGGCAAGTGGAACACTACTGTTGTGTATCTTTGCAGTTGAAAACAAGGGAGTGTTGGCCAGAAATAAAATAGACAGTGATCCTAGAAATGAAAATCATCTGTACATGCCATGTAAGGCTATAGTTTCCACACATGTGCCATTATTTTGGAATAAATATGTTTTCAAGGAATGACAAGACAAGTAATGACAGTACACATATTCCAGACTATAACCCTAAGGTAAAACACTAGAGATCAAATGATCCTTTCAGCTCCGATGCCACGGTGAAAGAAAATTACATACAGATAATAAAGGCAGTCTGAGTTCTCACAAAATCATATCAGCTTCCCTGATATGTGTTTTGTCACAGTTGTGGTCCTACTGACATAGACGCTGATATAGATTAATGCATATATTATCAAGAGTGTCTGCAAAATAATTGTAAAATTAATGACAAAAGAATGTAATGTAATATAGATACATGCCCTATCTACTGGTAAACTTCTTTGTCTGTGTTACTGCAATTTTGGTGCCAGGATTTAAATAATATGAAACTTTTAGCAGGTACTGACATGGTAATCCATGTAGGCGCAAATAATGAAAAATAATGAGCAGCTGTCAAAATCCTACATGATACTATTTAAAAATTGTTAAAAAGGTTATATATGCACTGAAGACCCTAACATGATCTCTGTGTCCGATTTAGTCCATGGAAGAGTTCACTCTAAACACATGGCCAAACTGAAAAGGGGCCGTCTGAAGCCACCCCGCTCACGGCCTGCGGAGACATGCTAAAACGTGATTGTTGGGACCCTGGAGTTAATACTCATGCCTATTAGTTACAAGAGGCATGCTGTAGTGGTTTGACCGCAACCAATCTGTAATTACGGTTCCTGAACCGAGCAGCCCAGTGGGTAAGACGTAACATGTGATGTTTATTGGTTGCCTTCTGGTCCCTGTGACATCATGCACCTCCTCTGTGCATTTCAAAGGCCTGTCGTAAACAAGATCATACAGATATTTCTTATCAGAGATGCTTGGGAGATGTAATAGCCATTATGCACATCTGCACTGCCCTCAGATTGAGACCCACAGACAGTAATGAAGAACACCCGTATGCAAACACTTTACAAATCACTTCGGCCTCAGAAATTCCATGATTGAAATGTAAAGGCTGCTCTTAATTCCGGCTGTTAATACTGGCACTGATAAAATGCTATATTTATTTCAAAATATGTTATTTACAAGGGGAACTGGGCTCTAAACAATCCTCTGAAACAGCATTTTACAATTAAGAGTCTCCACAAGGCAAGAAAACATATGGCGGCATTGTGTTTTAAGATCTGGTGTTTGGTTGAAGTCAGCACAATTAAAGCAGAACGTCTACTGAAACAGCCCACTGTATTGTATTCTGTCTCATTATTTTTTTTTTTTTCAAATGGACACCTGGAGTACGTCAAACCCCTTCTTTTCAGGTTTCTTGATCTTACCACGTAAATAATTCCTATAGAATTAAATGTGGTGGACTTTTGTTTTTTGAAGAATCCCAGTTTTACTTTCTAGATGTTCTTTAGACTAAACTGTAAGTAGCAAAGTACATTTCACTTTTGGCATTTGGACAATGTCCATTCCATGAGCACACAGTAAGTTTTTATGCCCTTTAAAAGTGTGATCAGAAATGAAAAGACCAATAGTCTTTTCATTTCTAAAAAATTCCATTCTTTAAAGAGATGGAGCCAGTGTCAGCAGCTGAAAATGATTCATTAAAACAGGCATACTTCTTTTAAATGTCCTGCAGCACCTAATTTATGGAAAATTAGTGAGAACCAAAAACATTTCCTGTTTTGTATTTCTGTTTAAGAAAGAGAACGGCTACGCCTTTACATGCGTAATATGACTTGCATGAAACACTGTTTCCGTCTGTAGAACATCCTGTAAACCCCAGTCTTGTGTCTATTTGTTTATTTTACAGAGAATTAGACACTACTTTGTTATGCTAGCATGGAACAGCTACTAAAACTGCTAGTTTAGAATAACAGCAGCAACCTCTCAAACCTTCTGTTGGTTTTCGGTTTTCTTTTCCTTTTCTAATTTTTCCAAAATACTTTGAGTATCAATGAGGTGATAGCTGGAAATATAATACAATAAAACATTCTATGCATTTCACCTCTGTGCTTTTGAATGATAAATATTAATTTGCTTTACACTGTAAGCATGCAACATAAAACCCATAGCTTTTCGTTTGTGTGTGACACATGGTCACATTTTTCAATCTGTTTATGTTGCAGGTAGCCAGACTCAATGGATGACTGCTTTTCAACAGTCAAGCAGAAAGAAATATTTGGGCTGAAATATCTATTGAAAAACAGGAAGCCCACTAAAATAGAAAAAAAAATCAAGTCAAAAATTGCAGTAATAAAGTAAAGAATGAATAGTCATTTTAAAAGGTGTTACTAATGACATGTCTTTTGTGATTTGTAACAGACAGCATGCCTCTTGGTTGTGAACAAAAGAAGCATTTGCATGTGATTTCCCTAATTGCCATTACCAAACCATAATGAAATTAATGCCTTTCTGAGCCACACTGTTGTGTTAGTGAAAGGTGGCTGAACTCGCAAGCTATGCATGTGTAGGTGAGGCTATCAGTAATCACTATAACTAAGTGTTCTGCACTGATATAAAGGCACCTGTTTATTGTACAATATATTAAAAAAAGCATATTTAGAGTTGATTTATTTTTATTTAAATTTTAACTTTATGACCCTAAATATATTCATGATTTGAACTGAAAACAATTTATGAGTCTATGATTTTTCTTCAGTATTTTGGATTGAGAAATATCTTCTATGATGGTGTACCAAAATGTAAACGGTCCTGGCACTATGCTTCTACATGTGAGATTTCCCCCATGGCATAGTCACCTATGGTGCTGTCAGTCTTGTCACCAGATTTCTGTTGTACTGTCCTACAAAACATCTGAGGAACTGCTGGTCTTATCAAAGAAAGATTGCCAATAATCTCTTTAGTATTCAGAGACTATAAGGCCAAATAGAATTTCCAAGAGACTCTGAAAAAAGACAGACAGGAAAATATTATTATTGGCAAGCACTATCCATGTCTTTACACAATGATTCAATAGTCTTGTTGAAACCACAGCAGGTAACTGCTAAGTGTCTAACAAACATGGAACAGAGGAGAATGCACAGCAGATGGAGTGGTGCCATCAAACAAAGATCAGTACTACAGCATTCACACAGGTACAGGACAAAGAAAGAAGACTGACAGCCCTCTAAGGGGGAAAATGTGCTTGGAGGGAGAAGTATGGTGAGGATAATACTGGAAAAGTACTCTCCTTAAGGGGGAATTTCCAAACCGTGATTTGAGGCCTAAGTTAAAATGGTGGTTTTCAAATGAACCAATCTGGGCCAAAAGTATACACAAACAGCCTATAAACAAGAAATCCTTTTAAGTCCTATCTGGGGAAGAAGCTATGTATGGTTCCTTTTCTCTCTACAGCTCCTCAATTTAGAAAATGAACCACTACATTCACATAAAGTGGAGCCAGAAATTAAGCAAGTAAAATGGTGAAAAAATCAAGGACCTTGCAAATCATGCTTGAGTTCCACAGTATCAGTGTACTGTGAAAAACAGAAACAGAAATGCCAGATTGGCTTCTAGCCAGCATTGATCTACAGTAGTTCAATCACATCAGAAAACAAAATAAACTGACATAAATCAGACTGTATGCCACTGAAGGACCTGTGTAACTAAAAGTAAAACAGTCTGTCTCTGGGGAAGGTGAGTTATACAGTCATTAAAATTTCAACAAAACCTTCAACTACATGGGACATTAAACTCTCTCCCACAGAAACATTAACCTGACAAGATGTTTAAATCTATCAATTTTGCAAAAATAATACTGGGCATGGTTAACTCATTGATTTGGCCAACATTCTCTTTGATATTAATGTCCCAACTTGGATGAAAATAGGTTGGTCCCATGTGTCAGAGAGATGACTGTCCAATGGCCATCTGTCACAGTGACTGAGGCCTGCTGTAAGAAGTTTGACTGAAGAATGAGGGAAGCATTAAAGTACCCAAAAATGACTGGTTTTAAATAAAAGTAATAGTCAATAAAAATACTTCTATTTCAGGAACTGTAATGTCTGAAATACAGTTCAAAACAGATTATTGGCAATCATGTTGGCTTTAGAAATGTTCAAAGAAAAGTTGGCAACTGATGCAACTAAATCACAAAGTAAACTATTTTAGAAAAATCCAGACTTTGTCATTGACAAATGTCTTTGAACTTTGAAGAAACATGGAACAAATAATATTGCTAGAGGTTACTAACAGTAACAATTTAGTATTGGAAATAGCAAATAGTCTGCCAAAATACTCTGACAATATCAGGATAAAAGCATACAGTTTTTCAATACTCATGTAAATGTAAACAACAAAAAATGAAATAAATGCTGGTAAGGTTGTTTTGCCAGAGAATACCCTCAATACCACTGCTACTCTTTACTCCGTTATACTTAATGCAGGAGAATATTGAGTTTCCAGTGCAGTTTAGGAAAAAAGTTTCCATTTCTTGGTTTATGTATAAATATGAAACCAAATATTGTGAATTCGTTCTTTCTTGAAGGCTAGCTGCAAACCCAGTATATATGTGGTTCAAAAGCAGATCCTCGGAGATGACCCCGAGCTAAGGGCTGAGTCAAGACCTTAATGTATAAATAAGAGAACGCAGCATTCACCAGATCACAGGGCTGAGGAGGATCTGATGAGTCTGGAGAAAAAGGAGCAGTGGAAACCAGCAGTGCAGTTTGGTTGACTGGTCTGTCTAGCATGAACAGTGATCAAGCCCAGACTCGTCCAGAGCAAAAGACACAGGGCTGGGTGAGGACGCCAGGCTTCAACTCCCACAGCCATGTGTGTGTGTGTGTGTGTGTGTGTGACCAACTCTGTCTCCTGTACACAATTTACTGTCAAAGCCCCCAGTGCATGATGTCACACTTCCCACCCTCTCAGAAAGGCTCAGAGGTAAATATTGGGGTGAAACCGTTTGAAGGGAGAGGGATGCCAGTCCCACCACCTGATGGATTCTGTGGGTGGTACTAAAAAACCCTGTCGCGCGACCGTCATGTGCTCCCAGTCAGCCGTGACTGGTCAGTAACGTGCCACAAGCCTGATGCAAACGAAGCATGTGCCTGAAACAGGGAGGGCCAGCCCACCCCTCACCACTGACCACATTACCTCAATCCCACAAGGCAGACCATCAGACCAACTTAAAGGACACTCACTGTTTGTTTTCTGGATATGGGATGGAGGACAAGACAGAAGGGATGGGGGAGCGGTCCATGTGATTCTGGTTGTTGCATGTCTTTAAGTTTTCAACATCTTGCTGAAAACAAATAGCTGATTTACGGCACTTTCATGTGAAAGGCTGCCATATTTTTTTTAACATCTGCTTTTTTTCATTTTAGATTTTTTTGGGTACGTTTTATTTTTTAAAGGGCTTTTTAATGGTTTTGTTTACCGTGTCAGTATGCCTCATATTAGGGACAGAAAAAGTAGCAGCATTTAATGACCTTTAATATACTATGTTTGACCACATATACACCACATATATCTGTGGCAGACATGCACAGAGAATCACCAGTTATGTCTTAGTCAATGTCCTTCTTTCCCTTTTGGTAATATCTCGTGTCACTTGGGGTCACTTGAGTTCCTCTGCTCCAGCCAAAGTGGGAAGCAAGGGTTCCATACATATTAATCAAACCAGGCTGCTTTGGCACACACATTCTCACACACATACACATGCATACATGCTGTGCACATATACAGACAACATGCTCACACTGGCACTCATACACATATGCATCAATGCATATTGACTTGCACACACTCAAATAAAATGCATACAAACGCACATGGCATATCTGCTTAAGCATAGAGACTATAATGACTTGCTAGTTTTATCAATATAATGGCAAACTGTTATAATTATGCCACTGCCCCCCTTCACCAAAGCACACAGGATATACTGTGCGTAATGTGACCCTCCACCTGGTGAATTCTGTGATGTAATCCAAACTAACTCTATGGTATCTTTATGAATAAGGAAAGACATAATCCAAATACCATGGGCAAAACACAAATTGAATGTGGCACTACAAAGTGGCACTACAAACAGAGTCACAACAGGAATGAATAGTTAAGGCAAAGGAGAATTTCATTTACAAATATAATGCATTACAGCCATAATGCAATTCCTGTGTATTTGGAGGGCAGTGCATTTTTAATGGTGTCAAGATAAGTGTTAACATTATTGCCATCCAAATTAAAGGTTAGGAAAAGGCCCATACCGTGCATAAAGTTTGCTGCTAAAACAGAGGCTGCCAAAAAATTCTTTCATTACCAACCAAACACAGAAACACATAGTTTTTTCCTTTTAAAACATTATTTGTAACTCTGCTTAGAGAAACCAAATAGACCACAAAAGTACACTTAATTCTGTGAGAGCTCAGATCTCTTTAAGGTCAGATGAAGGTGAGAAATTTCCTTTTATTTGACTAAGAAGCAGAAGTTCCCTGAGTTTCCAGCATAATAAAATTGTAATTATTTAGTCCTGTTTTTAACTGTCCACTGGTTGCTGTTGCACGGAAAGCAGTCTTAAATGGTAATTGCGGTTACCGATTCATGCATTTCGATAGGGACTGTTTTGTAGATGTTGAAATGGCAGTACACATATGTGTTAAGAAAAATCAGAACAAGGACAACAACAGTGGTGGTGGTAGCAAAGGCAGATGTGGCTCTGGTTTACATTACTGGACATTTGGGTAAGAAATAGTAACTGTCAGAATCAGAGAGTGGTAATATATTGGGGGGGGGGGTATATAATGTGGGATATCCCTGTGCTTTTTTTTTCTTTTGTAATAAGACAATGAATTAAGCATGAAGAAATGAAGCCACATTAGAGGAAACCACTAATATGTGAAGTCTGGAAATACTAAAAGACATTTGTAGAAATAAAATAGGTCTTTAAAAATGAATATGAGGACCCAGGCTATCGGGTGGGACAGACCCCCCAGAAAGGCCTCTAGTCCCATGCAAAACAATGTAACCATTGTCATCTAAAAATAGTTTCTAAAAAAACAAGATGCCAAGATATTCATTTAGGGCTGAATGTAGTTCTGCACTTAGTTCCATTTTCTCACTAGTCCGTCTCTCTCACAATGATGAGTTACACAGAAAATGCACTTAAACACAGATCAGGATTTGATGAGTTCAGATACCTTTAGAAATATAGTGGCAGCTTTCTCATGCTACATTTGTAGTGCATAGTTATTACATCTCTTACTTGCTTGACACTTCCCTCTGAGCACATCAGCTTGGACAAATGGCTGAGAAAAACATTTAAGCTTTCTTCTAAAAACTCTTGTGTGTTTTTCTACAATTGTACATTCAGAGATACAATATGCAGTAGTTATATGCAGACACTGTGGCATACTTCCTTGTGTAAATTAAATGGAAGTATATAATTTAAGACTGTGGCACAAATAAATAAGACAATGATATACTATGATGATAATACAAGTGAACAACATCCTTAACACCAGCAATTGTTGAGACTATATTGTGAAAAACAACAAATTTGTGGGCTAAATTTACTAACACTACGAATGATATCAGCATCATGGCAGGTGTAGAAAAGCCAACATGCATACATTCTTGTCCATGTTTCTATTTAATGTAACCATGTTTCATTTGGAAACACCCATTGCTAGACTCCATAGTTGAGTAGAAATACTGAGACCTACTGCACCTGAGAAATTAGCCCCTAATATAAGAATGTCATACGTATGAGTACATCTGCCATTGGATGACACCCCCACTCCCCAAAAAAGGCCAGTAGAAAATGATAGAGTTAGGCACTGACTAAATTGACATAGGCTTCAAGACAGATAAGTTTTCACTCTTAGACATAAGAGCTGTCCAGTACTCCATAATGAATAGGTACATGCATTGCATCATGGTTAATTATTTAATATTTTGCATTACAAAAAAAGCCTTTTATTAAGACTGACATTCAGGTAGTAGTAATCATTTGAAACTAATAGGGCAATTCAGTGGAAATTTTCCTGAAATTGCCAAAGCTGTTGTTTGAAAGAACATATCCGCAGACTTTATGGGGCAATTATCACCTAAAGTAACTGGCATAAAAGGGGGTTACTTAACTAATAATAACCATTAACAGTTTTAAAGTCTGGGTTCTTGCATGGGTTTTAAATTAAGAAATTAGTATCCTTCACACCTGAGTCTCAATGGTAAAAGCTGATAAATATCCATACTGGCAAATATTGCATCAACAGGATACAGAATCAACCACAGGGCTATTGGTAACCTTGATGATGATCCATAATGATTAAATATATATAAATTACATACATATGTATTTTTAAAATACGCCACCATAGCAGACTGACGCAGGTAATATGACCTTTGAACCACAGAAATGCTGTTCTATAATTGACATAAAACATTGTGTTTTGTTTTCCTCAAAGTTGAGTTTTGAAAGACCAAACAACTACCTTTGTAATAATGTCCAAAAAGTTTTAAAAGGTTTTAAACTGGCACACTGAACGTATCAGTAAAAGTGCACCAGAAAGGGGAAAATTCACACATCCATATACATATGGTCTACATTAGGGCACATTTCTAAATTGTCTGGTAATGCTTATCCTGTAGACAGTTCTGTTTGATAGAGGTGGTAGGAAATGTGCAACTATTCCAAAGTCAAGGAAAATCTGAATGCATCTGAAAGAGAGTCTGTGGAGAAAATATTAAGTACAGTATGCAACGTCAAAGACTGCAGAATCGTATTGTTTATTCTAAAATATATCCCCAAGAGGAAGGAATTGCATATATTGGTATGATCACAGCCATGGAAATTTCACAGAGTAAGTTCTGAGTGAACATGCTGTAAGCCATTTTCCATCTATCCCACAAGCACACCTAAGCAAACAGTAAACAGTTCTTGTCACAGAAAATTAATTTTGCATGACAGTGTTAGTGTTTCCTTGTAATGTAATATTTGATTGATCGGTAATAACATATAATATTGTTAAATGGCCTCAGCTTTGTTTGTTACCAACCAGTATCAGCTACCGAGTGTCAATCAATCAGTAAAATGTAGTTATGTTAAGGCATTTTTTTCCTTAGATCAGTGTTATTGCCATGATGATTGAAGTGGTTTTGTCTGTCACTCACAACGAACGTGAAAAGAAAACACTAGGAGAAACTTTAATTAATCAGGTAACGAGATCAGATTTTGGGCAGTAATTAAATATTACTTACGGGCCCTGTCACCTGAGAGGCGCTCTCAAATTCCTCATATTCCATCACAGCCTCGACCCCAGGCAATGGACCTGTTCCAAACAGCAGACATCTACAAGTAAGCTGCTGTTCACATACACTTACATCATGTCTGACCCAAGCACCGTTTACACGTGCAGGTTTAAGTTACACTGCAGCTGAGCCCCAACTGTCTTTGCACCAGAGGAGACTGAAAGAAACCAAAATGAAAATGTGCAAGACAATACATAGAAAAAAATTGTATTTTGAGTCACACTGTGATTATACTTTTCAGAAATAAGTCCAGCAAAATATATAATTCTCACTCAGTGTTACGGTGCCTGTACCAGTATCATATTCTCATGTGGTCTTGCGTGAAATAAAGCCTCCATCTGAGAGAGCTTTGAACATAAAAACCTCTGTAGAAATATTGTTCCAAAAAGAAATGGGAGGTTATTAAAATAATATGACTTCAAGCTTACACTGCTGTGTTACACAACTTGTGTGGTCATTGATGACACAACCATACTTACAGGAAATTTCAGGCACCGCCTGCTCGGGAATTTGGACACATGGCACTTCTTCATCTCTTGTGTCTGTTAGACTGTCTCCTTGAAGTCTAAATAACACAAAAAAATCCAGCACATCAATGATTTTGGGACACTCCCAGTAACATACAGACTTATTGCTGAAGTTTTAAGCACTTTCTGCTAGTTTTCTGGAAACTGTGTGAGTATTGTAGCATAATTAAAGGTATAAATAATAATTACTGTGTTTATTTTTTTAGTTATGTATTGGAAAAAAACATCCATTACAGACATTGCAGAACTATTAATCATTTTTTGCCAGTTTTCTGGAAAACAATTGAATATCCAGACAAACCTAAAAGGTTTGTCTAGTAATTTCTGTATTTATTTGTTTAGCCATTTATTTGTCAGAAACAATGGAAGCAGACATTGTTACATGTTGAAAATATTAAACATACTGGGTTTCTAGCCATGGCAAATTGAAGACCCCTTTCCCTGGTTAGGCTTTTGAATTTAGAAATACTCTAGTTTGAGGCCTCAAATATGACTTGTTTGGACATGGATTAAAATATGTAATGACACAACGTTGACTTCTCACTTGTAGTGAGAGATAGCAGAAAGATATGCAAAACAGTACATTTCACAACAGGTGGCTCCATATGGTTGCACTCTTTGAGGTCAATGCAATGATAAAATATGATATCTGACTCAAAAAGTTCCATACAATATTTTGAGTGACTGAAAGTGTGGAGACATTGTGTCTCCATTTAAAAAAGGTGATGGGACCATGCTGAGCCAGTTCATTTGTCTTATCTCCATCACTTGGAAATAACTATATGGGCATCTTGGTATGCAGAGACAGTAACATAGGGGACAGTGCAGGATATTTATCTAAAATCATAGATTGTTCATTATCAACATCGGTCCCAAACCCCTATAATCCTAACTGCTCTTTCTATCTGTTGTTTTTGAAATAAGAGCTTGTCTGGGGAAAATATGGGGGCTAAAGAAGGGCTGTCACTGCACAGGGGTTCAGGGACTCACATTCATGTACAACATCTCATGTCCTCCTAACTGTGGCATTTCCTTAAGGACAAGCGAAGAAATGGAATTTGAAAATAACCATTTATAAAGTAAGTCCATTTATTCTCAAACACAATTATCACCACATGTGAATGTTGGTAGATAACAATGTGATGATCCAGGGAAGGACAGAATTAACTATAGTGTAACAACATTAGTACCATTAACACAGTACAACAGTAACATTAGTACATTAATACCAATATTGATACTAATTTATGAATGCTAACATTGTTTTCACCGCAAACCAGATTTGCACTTGACATTTACATAGGTTCACATCGTAATTAGCAGATTATCTGTACTACAGTTTGTTGTTATATCGTTCAAGTGTACACTGTCTTAAATCGCTATGGCCCAAGTCTGTCAGAAAAGAGCAGCTCAATTGGTCCTGTTGTTTGATATAATATGATATAAAATTGTTATGATATAGTAACTTCATGCACCATCCATACACATACTTAATAATAAATAACATGATCAAGTTATATTGGCAAATAATTGCTGTTAGTGTGCATTTTTACACTTCTCAAATTAATTATTACATACATAGTAAATGTGGAGAACCTAAAACACTGTTTGTGAGAAAATATTATTTTTTATGCTTGAAAGTACTAAGGTTCCAATTAGTTCTCCTTGTTTATCCAAAGCCACAGATGGTAATGCAAAACAAATCATTGGTACAATATGATTTTCTGGGGTTTTTTCTCTTGCTGTGTACCTCCATGATGACTGTAAAATTGAGCATGTTCTTTGAATGCCTTTAATGTATGTAAGAGCCCCACCAGACCATGCCTGCTTTGAATAAGAGGACTCCCCTCTAATGCAGCCCTGACTACTATTCCATAAAACAACCCCTATAGGAAAATAATTGATATACCGGAGCCAGCTCCCAAAAGACTTAAGATTTATACTGTCGGTCTCTGAGGCATTGTAGAGTGGGATCGTATCTGGGATCTGTTTAATGCTAGAGGTTGCGGTCGTTGCGATACTTCTGCAAAAGGAATCAGCCGGAGTCTATAAAGACTGCAAGACGGCAGGGCAAACCACAGCAATGGCCCATTGAGAAACATGCCACAGCAAAGAAGCGGCGCCCCACTTCACACTTAAAAGAGGTGAGCGCGCATAAAGGAAACACGTTATTTCCTGTCTGCTCGAGCCTGTTAGAAACCACACACCAAGTCGGCAGTGGGCAGTGTCTGTTCCTGTGCAAGGAACTCTGACCTGTTTTTTCATCATGGTGGGCCTGGCATTCCTCTGCCAAATGCTAATCTCACCAGACCACAGTTGTCCTAGAACAACCTGTTTTGTCAGTTATTTTCACCAATGTCATCTGGATAAGTTTAGTATCTAATACTTGCTCCCGTCGTTTTGTTGGATATGTCGTTTTAAACTGACTTTCAGCCTTTAGTTCGAGATGCTGTAGATGTGGTAACCACTCATAGTTGCATGGCTAAAAGGGAGGGTGTAGGGGCGTTGTGAGCTGTGGAAACCACACATTTACAGCCAAACCAGCAAAGAGCCACTTTTGTGGTACATGGTGACTCAAAGGTCATTCCGGTCTGAAATGTGGCCCCTATTCTGGAGCATCTGTCACCAGTCGAGTGTGAACGGCACTCTCTCTCCGCCCAGGTGATGAGGGGTGAAAGCTCAGCGCTCAGCACAATGCACTTTTCGCCCACAGCAGACAAAGGAATCCAGTGCTGTTCGCCTGAGCAAAGGGGGAATGCCAGGAATGCCGCTCTGGCCACTGTGTACCCACAGGCTCTGTAAATTGGCTGGCTGCATTGGTGTGACTGCTGAGCCCCCACTCTGAGGTCTTTGGGGAGCACATATTTAACACCCACCCACAACTCAGGCAAGGTGGGTATGTACCACTCAGACCACATGCATGGGCTTCCACCAAATCTGCTCCCTTTAAAAACCTGCCCTGAAACTGAGTAGCATGGCACAGACAGATCTGTGAGTCTCCTTGGACTGCACTGTAGAGCCTTTGTTTTTTTCCTCCTTTTCAGCTGTGCTGGCCTGGACTTCTCTTTCCAATCCTCTGCTCATTCTTAAGTATGCACCTCTGTCTCATTCCACCTACTCTCCCATAACACTATAAACATAGCACTTCCATTCAGATCCCTCCCTTATTTTATTCAGAAAGTAGTGAAGTGAAAACTGCCCTCATTTGCAGCAATATGTAGTCACTGTTCCTTAACTGAATTTACATATTTACTTGCTCCACTGAAACATATACAGGGGTAAGTACTGAACTTCCCAACAAGACATGCAAAAGTCATTACTAGCTTTTGGACGATGCTTAACATGCGAAGCAAATATTTGGATTATTTACCGCAGATGAGCAGGAGTGGCAAGAACCTATTAACCAAATTAAACTAGGAATGATTATATTGTCAGTTAGAAAAAGATAGATTTGGAATTTGAATAGGACAGAGAACAAAGTTCACTTGAAACATGTGAAGTACATTTCATTCACAGCACCAGTCGCTTCTTCACTTTCAGGATAATCACCCTTTTGCAGAAAACTCATGATAAGCCCCACATAAACCATTGAGGTAAAACACCCATACTGCAGAGATAAATTTTCTTGCGACAAAGCTGATTGTATTCAGCCTGCTTTAATGTAAAACTTGTATGCGCTTTATGGTACAGATAAGCCATAAGAAAGAAAAACAAAAGCTCCTAGGACCTAAAACGGATGAGCATACTGGCAGGAGCGTGCCTCCGATTTGACCTCAGAGATACAGTTTATCAGATCCTGGCATCATGTTTCAGCAGTGCATGAGTCCATCGCACCAAACACAGCAATCTCGGCACAGAACCACGCCATGCGCTACTAAACAGGAAATGCTCTGAAAAAAACTCTGATAATGTAGGCGGTATCGGTGTTTGTCCATCTTGAAAAAACAAGCAATTTTGGAATGTACTTAAGATATGTTTTTATCGAAAAAGCAAACAGCCCACAGACAGAAGCAAAGAAAGGAAATGGTTTCCCCCCCCAAGACCCCAGCTTGCAATCATAAACATTTTATACTTCATTTTATTCTAACATTATCCACTGCATCTTCAAGCTGGCTGTAAAATTTAATTCAACGTGAAACATGATGGCTCACTTGATCGCTGAATCTGTTTGGGAATGGCCTGCCTGCTGAGTCATTAAAGAGTGGTACTTTGGAGAGGCTGAGTGTAAACTTTGGCACGCATAAGTTACAGGAAGGTTTGAATGGAAAGAAGAGCCTGGCCTGTTGCAACAGGGATGGGTGGAGGGAGACTGAAAGTAAATGTTTACCTTGCACACCTTGAGCAGATGTTGAGGGTGACCTTGGCTTGGGGCTCGGGACAGTACGCACTGCGCCCCTGGCTGAACTTGCTGCCGGATGGTGCCAAGCTGGTGACCCCCTCCATCCGCAAGTCATCCAGATCTTCTGCGAGACAGGGGTCAAACAGAGACACCAATTAATCACGGTGTGTGGTGCTGTCAGAATCAGTGATTTAGGCTTGTTAATCACTCTAGGCCATATCCTCTGGGGTACCACAGTGTGCATTGGGTAACAGGAGGCAGAGAAATGGGGACACAGAAACACACACCCTGTCTTTCCATTCACAGATGCACGTATATAAGTTAACAGCTGTAATGACACTCATTAGCATTGGTGGGCCTGGCTTTCAGGGTGACAGCTCTAGATGAAACAGAATTAAGGACAGGCAGGCCCACATCCTGCCCACAGACAGGATCCACTCTGCACACTCCGTGTTTTTGTGCATGGTTACACCGCATGACAACCTAAAGACATCCATATGGTACGAACATTAGTGTCATCTCTGCACTTCACTACAAACAGGTGCAGGAAGCCCACTTCGGGTTTGGCAGCCAGTACTACTGGTGAACTGCACTGGCATAATACAGAATGGTTTTTATCCAAAGTGTACGTACCACTGCTATTTTGAACAAAAAGAAAATAAAAAGAATCTGCACAAGTAATGCCCTTGTCTGGCTGAAACTGGTCATTCTTAAATTATACAGGATTATAGTAGGTATCACTAATTACATTTTCTGTGAAAAGGTACTTTACCTCCAGAAGAAAACACTCTAGCAGGAAACCCCATCTTAAATCAAAAGTACTTCCATGTATTATCTTTATCCATACATTAAACAAGCCTATTCAGCTCAATTATTCAGCCAGGTAGAGAAGCTCATTAGTGAAATCATCTGTTTTAGTGCAAAGTTAGAACAAATACGTATATGGTAGTACTTTCACTTTCTGAAGTTTTAGCTTTCCACCTCTGCAAGCAGACAAGTCTTGAGAATCTCCTGCATATCTGCTTTGGCTCCTGCAAATCATATAAAATCTCTCAGAAGTGGTTCGCTCTCACTGGACAGCTGTGTTTTATTGAAACCCCCTCAAAGAGTCTATATTTGGTGCTTGCAACACCCACCCCCAACTCCTCCATACCACATACAACTCTTATGTCTCGCTGAACTCTATTTCATCAGGTTGGTTTGTCTGAATTCAAGGTATCAAAGACCCTAAAATCACATATGTAGTATCTGATGTCTTATGGTAAGTAAAGTTTTCATTTGAAAAGAAAATGTGTTTCAATTAAGGAGAATCTGCATTTCCTTTCATGGACTTCAGAATCTGACGTTAGTCTGTAACACTCTCTACTGCACCACTGT
The DNA here is from genome assembly GCA_022829145.1 of Albula goreensis. NCBI lineage: Eukaryota > Metazoa > Chordata > Actinopteri > Albuliformes > Albulidae > Albula > Albula goreensis. The sequence goes on from CM040756.1 coordinate 16,934,063, forward strand.
TTTGATTTACTCATATCGTTTACAGGCACTGTATAAGATCGTAAAGATTGTACAAGTGGCTTTCCTCAAATGTCTTCCATTTTTACCACGCCCTTTGCTCTTTTCTTTATAATAAGCAAACATAATGAACACCAATAAACATCAAAAATAAATCAATAATTGTGCCAGTGGTTCATCTATACCTTTGCAAAGGTTCTAGGAATGGTAGGTGCTTGTAATAGTGAACCACACAATAAATGGTAAAGTTATTCACAATACTGTTAAACCAACTTATTAGTTGACAGTGTTATGTGGACTTAACATGGATATGCTTGTGAGCACATGTTTTTCCTTTCTGGTATAGTCAGTGTTTGGAGAATTGGTCAGATTGTAGAACTGGGGATCTTAGGGGAAAAAAAGAGGCCCACATTTTGACATTTTACTTAATCCCCTTTAACCATCAAAGGGCACACATTAATCACCTTGAGATGTATTACAGCCCTACGGGACAGTAACTACTGTGGCACACAACTCAAGCTGGAAATAATCCTCACTCACTAGCTATTTTCTTCACATAGAGTACCTCAGTTTTTAAAAGTTAAAAATCAACATCTCAGTTTATGTAAGTATGGAACTGTTTGTATTGTTAATATGCTTTTTAATTACTCTTCATTTACGCATGTTGATTAAACTATATAAACTATGTTTTTCTGTGTGATATGTTTAACTTTTAACAGTGAGTTCATTGCAGGGCTTGTGCTAAGTTATAAACGTATAACAACAGTGAGGCGTGATGGCCTCTTCATCGCTTCCTGATTCACACATGTATACATTTGCCATGACAGTGTTTATAATCTACAGAAGTGGTCCTTCGTAAGTAAAATATTTTTCACTTTAATGGTTCTGTTTGTAATCCATGGGTTGCTTAGATCAGCTTCAGTCTTGGAACTCTTATAAACTGAATGCATTTCTGAGTTGATCATGTGCAACCAAAGCTTTTGCGGAGGAAATCACAAACTGGAAAGGGAAATTAAAATGTGTGACACTGGGCTGGAGAATTCACCCGACTCAGGTTCTCAGCTTGATTCTCACACACCTGTTGCCATGTGAAGGCTTGGTTACACGAAACCCTCTTTGTTACATTTCGTGCCTTATATTGTGTTACTGTGCTGACTTTTTTGAAAAAAAAAAAAAAAAAATCACCTTGAAAGAGGAGGAAGCATGACTAATCACTGGGATTAGGAGTGAGATTTTCATACACTGGGAAACTCTCTCTACATCTTTCAGCACTGGAATATGTGGCTTTATGACCTGTCATGTCTCTCAATATTTGAACTTACTGAACTGAACAGACCTGAAGTTGAAAGACCTTCGCCTTAAATATCACATCAACTGAATTTACACAGGTTTGCTGACTCTATGGGGGACCACTATGGTGTAACAAATGAATAAAATATATGCCTATATGTCAGAAAGAGGACAGTGACTCAGCTTGAGCCCTGACTGGTAGCTTGGGGGGTTAGCGTGCTATAGAGATTTGGCCCTGTGCATGGAGACAGCCTTGTTCGTGAAATACCGTTAAGTGTTGTGATATTAAATGTCTCATTCATCATCACTGGTGGGATCCAAGTGAACTGGGCATGTGCCAGAGGCCATCGCAGAGCCGTGGCTATTCATGGGAAAGTGCAGACTTGCACCTCCCCAAATCGTCTGGTAATGTGGGGGCCAGGCTGCGTATCAGCATGCAGCATTCCCAGCGGGGTCGTTTCACAGTTGACGGGGTGACGGATTTAATGTACAGCTCAGTGGTACCCCACGGTACCTTTGTGGCCTCTCTATCAGAGGAAAAAATTTTTTTTTCAAGTTTTTACCGTGTGCCTATTTGTTTATTTGTTGAAAGTCAAAAATGTTAAACAAAATCAAATCTGCATGTTGTCGTAACATCGCTATGCAGTATGTATCTCACAGAGGTAAATGATTAACAAAAAAAATATTGTACACAATATTGCTTAAGAGTACTTTTTTCCAGTCTAAGATGTCACAGCAATAAAGCCTAGTTAGCCATGATGCCATGGCATGCGAAAGTCAGTGTTTCCAGCCTTGAAACACCATCAATGGATTATGCTGCCCTCCTTTTGACTGGAAATGCTGTGACAAAACATTGGCTGATCTTATCAGTGCTGGGCTTCTAACCCTTTTCTCAGAGGAGAAACTGAACAAACCCTGTAAACTCATCCTAATTAATTTGACTTCTATTGGATGGCTTTTCCATGTGTGATTTCCCACAGAGATTTGCCTAACTTTTTTCTTTTATGTGGGCTTAAATCTGCTTGTTTCACAAATGGGCCAATGATCAAGCTCCCCCCACCCCAAAAAAAAAGGCCCCCAACCCTTGATCTGTGTGATGCGGAGCTGAACTCTCCCAACACTAATGTGAAGGGTCTGAAATGCTCTTTTTCCCACTCATCACCAGCACTCAAGTCCAGGGGAAACAATGTTGTCAGCGCACGACTTTCTCATTACGCGACACACAAAAATGTAACAGCGCTCCGTGTTTTAGAATAAAATAGCAGTCACACCGCTGAGGGAAGCCACAGAGCTCCATGGAGAATGTGCTGAAAAGTGACATGTTTGTGCCACCACTCTGTAAAAAGGGGTTGCAGCACCACTGGGAGCTTTTTGGAACTGGTAAATGCATCAAACATGTCCTTTCCAACAGATCCATCATGTCTGCTGATACATCTGTGTTAGTGTCCATGGCCCTGTTCCATTCCTTTGGAAGATTTTTTGAAAATGTTGCTCATTTCTGGGAATGACTGTGAAATGTCTTGGCTGCTGTTTAATGAGACCTTGTTTGATCACGTTTTTTCCAGTGCCCCCACTAAGCTTAAAATTAAAAAATGCCCCATACTTTTGTTGCTGTCTACTTTATTATTATTATTATTAATTAATCTAAACAGATCAATAAAAGAGCATTACAACATAATACTAATGGCATATTGAACTGCATAACTCCTGAAACATAAAACATATCACTATAAGGAGCTGAATGCCTTCATCAAGGCATGCTTGTTTGCCTTAGGCTCTTGATTGCAGCTGCTTTTCTATATGGCCCATTGAGTGAGCATTTATTTGTTTAGTTTCACATAACTGTGTCTGCATTCTGCATGGTAACAGTGCATGAGGACATTGAGAATGCATTCAAATATTACAGAATCACACTAGAGATAAGTGTGTATTATGTACTTCAATGACCGACTCAGTAACAAACAAAAGAAAATGTCACCCTTGGTGGTTTGGGTCTAGACAAAACAAGACCCCCCACACCCACGCCCTAGCCACTGCTCCTTATTCAGCCTCTATGAGGCAGCCATGCAAGTCACCACTGTCATTCCATACATCTGGCTCCATAAATGAAGTGGTTCTAAGGCTGCTAAAGGAGTAAGATGGAAAGAATGTTGAGATGTTATCCTTAATGAAAGCCTGCCGTGACAAATTCCATCTTTTAATCGCTTACACAATGAAAAGTGTCAATGCAAAGTGTCTGTGCCAAGAAAAAGACTGTCTTCTATATTGTACAAAAAAGACTTCTTCCTACAATGGTATATATTATTTTATATTCAACTGATTTTGACTGGTCTTTGATTTTTAACTGGACTAAATGTACAAAATATACATGACCGTACTCATCGTTTTGAAAAGGTAGAATATGAGCTCGCTTTTGTATCTTTACATCATATAAACTTTCTCCAAAAATACATTACTAAACCACGCCAATGGGCCTTGAATGGCAGCCCATTGTAGTTCTGGAACAGTTAAATAACTGAAATCACAACTTTTGGGATTTCTGTGGAGTCTAGTTAATCAAATCTTCAAATGAAAGTGGGAAAATGATCATTGGAAAAATATGGGTTGACATCTGGCGGGTCACTTAAAGCACACTTTGCCTTTCTTCACAGAGCAGAACACTGTAATTAGCGATGCCTTTGCAACTGACAGATTTTACCTACTTATTGAAGGAGAAGGCTTGCGGACTCCAAGACCCCACAGTCTTGCTAGCCTCACGCTGCTTTGCATTTGTGTTTCATTAAGGGCCAAATGCATAGCTCTGACTTGGTGGTTTTGTCTTCACAGAGGAAACTTTGATGTGAGGTAGGGGAAAATGCATTTGTTTGGCTTTATAATAAAAACAATATTCCAACTTTAATTTTCTAATTATGTCTCCATCGTCAGTTGTATTTCTTTTCCTCTCTCAAAATATGCACGTCAAAATCCAAACCTCACATCTTTTAGGGCTCTCTCAACAATTATTATCAAAATCAAATGCAGAAATGCACATAAAAAGGAACACCCAAAATTATGCTTGTTGGAGATTTGTATGAGAATGTAAAGTGGTGCTGTTTATTTAAATGCAATTATCTTGGAAACTCAAGTAAATTACCTTATTTAGAAAATATTTTGTTCATGCAATGCAATTTCTGTTCACTATGACACATACTGTACTCAGTTAACCACTGAAAGGCTTGTCTGGGGTCACACTGATGAAGAAGACAGAGTCCTCCATTTTAAAGCCAACCCAACTAAGTGAACTCATTTTTAAAACAACCATACGTGCTGTGTTTTTACAATATTTCACATTTATCACACATTACGTCTAAGTGGATTGTTTACTTTAATACATGGTGAAGTACCATGACATACCAATATTAATTTAAAGACCTTTGCCCAAAGAGTTCAAAGAATTAACTTGTAAATCTATTAAGAACTAAATATAAACACAACACACCCACACAGGCTCAATACTGCCATCTGCTGTTTCTGAAAACTGGAAGAGGCGGTTGGGGGGGTTAACAAACCTAAAAATCTGTGGATCTTCGGCACCCATTTTGATGTAAACATTTGGCAGAACTAGTGAAAATGTGAAAATGCATTGTTTCTCAGAGCAAAGCTATAGCGTGACTATCTGGTCTCCAGCCAAAGTGAAGCAGTTGGGACAGAAATCCCCCTGCTGCTCATAGCCAAACAGGTTGACATGATTTAACTCTGCAAGTAGCACAAACACAAGAAAAACAGTGGAAAGATTACACAGTAATTAATCTATAAAGTCAGTAACTCATTCAGCATTTCAACTCTTTTGTCAACATCTCCATCACACAGTAGACATATGTAATTGACAAGGCTCCAGTGGAAATATATTTCAGCAGTGACACAATTAGATTCATCATTCCTAAAAGAAAAAACACAGTGCACAATGAGGAGGGAGGCAAAGGAGCCAGGTAACCTATGCCCCATTGTAAATGTGGTCTATACAGAATGTACACAATTTATACAGAACATGTTGACCTTGGCTTTTACTAATCATTCCACGATACTTTAATGTGTTAAATTAATGAAAAATAACATACGCATCAGGTGCCTTTCTGTTATGTCCGTACAAACTACTTCACAATGAAGTTATCAGTTTGTGCACCTACATTTTTATTTGGCATGTAACAGCCCAATTATTTTTATGTGGGGATGTTTTTCATTCCGTTTGCATATCATAACTGCCACAGATGCTACTGGGCTGCCAATCCAGTTATTTTTGAAAGATTTAGTATCTGAGTAATTTACACTGTTCATGTGTGTGTTATCATCATCCTCATCTCCAAGGAGAATAATGCCCCTCATGTTCAGCCTGACGATACAGTACTGCACTGCTGTTTGTTTACACAGTTGCTATGGTAACTGTTGTGTCTCTGCTTCGTAGAGCGAATGAACTGGCGTCAGTGAGTGAAGAACACAGTGCGTGCCAGCCCTGGCAGTCCCCATGGGGGGGAACAAAGAGCTGAGAGCTGAACTTTAAGCCTTGCGATCTGACCAGATTTATCATTTGCCAGGAACCCAAAATCATTCAAAAAAAAAAGACACAGCGACCAAGCCTGGGGATCTATAACTCAAAAACCCCAGGGCGTCTGACCAATAAAAAAGACCGTTAGATTGAAACAATCTGAGATGACGAGATGCTGTAGCTCTGGCCTCCCCCTTCTTTAATTTCGGAGAAGCGAGTCATTAATTAAAAGTCGCACTCCGCCGACCCCAAGTTGCTGCTTGGCAGACAGGCTACAGTGCCAGACCCAAACCACACCGCTGCCTCCATGGCGTCTCCACTGAGGCGCACTCCCTCCCCCAAATTAGACAACATTTTCTTTCAATTTCATCACATGAAAAAAAATCTATCTGCATCTAATCCTGCCATTAGAAACACCCCTAATCCTGCATGAGAGTGCCGTGTTTAAATTACAGAGGGAGAGATGATGTCAGAGCCTTGGCCCGATCAATCACACGCTGGCCTGCGGAAACGCCCAGGGGATGAAGGTGCACTTGGCCACCCTTTGTGTTTCATGTTTACCAAACCTGGGTGGCAAAGAGCACAATGGGGGTCTGTTTACTTGCTGTAAAGACCTCAATATCCACTATATGAGTGGGGGATTGCCGTTACCATAACCATAGATGTGTCTTTTTTGATTTAAGGTTTTCAGCACTACGAAAAGATTAGTCATTTCTAGTCACTGCTGCCAAATGCTCTGTTTCAGGGTCTCTATGATCTGTGTGGGTTTGAGGTGTTGTTGTGGAGATGTGGATCACTGATCATATCAGGTGATGGTGTTCCTGCCACTCCAACACTCATTGCTGCCAAAGATATTACCTCCATCTTCACTAGGGTGGAAGACACTTATCACTTGCCCATGACAAATTCTCAACCAGGGTGAGAAGAATTCCACGAAGACTCCATTGTAATATTAGGGTTGAGTTGTAAAGGAAATTTGGCTGGGTGATGAGCATCCTGATTCTTGCCATGCTCATTTCTTCATGGCACACTCATTTCCTCTCTGGGCACACTTGATATCCCAATGAAACTGAATACAATGAGATTGCATTAATTTAATTCAGCACACCAGAAACCTTTCTGTTGAAAGTCATTGAGTTTTTCTCTTGCTGCTTCCTTGGCAAAGTGTTGTTTCTCTAAATCACTTTTATATTCTGTTTGAACCAGCAGTGGATGCTGTGGATTCTGGTATTCATTTTATAATGGGACTTATTGATTGGAGGGAAATGTGGAATGAGATGTGTTTCTGTTGATGTCAATCAGATTATCATTAAAGGGTATGATGGAATGCAGGAAGGAGAGAGAGAGAGAGAGAGAGAGAGAGAGAGAGAGAGAGAGAGGGACTATATTTTTCATCAGTTTGTCTACAAGCTTTGGCATACTCCAATAACACATATTTGCAATTAATAAATGTGTCTGTGTATTTAGCTCAGCACTGATCCCCAGTGAAGTACTGATATAGTGGCCCAATCACTTCAGCAGTCACCGCCCAGTGGTGTACATTGATCATATGTAATATTGAAGAGAAAGACTGTTCAGTCAAATATATAATGTAACTTCTCAATTTTGAGAGAAAAAATTCTGCCCAATTGTGCTGGTGAAGTTGAAAAGTTAAAGGGTACAATAACTTGCCCACGCTACGTATAATCAAATTGTGTTAGATGTGGTCTCTATTGTTTTCTAGTTCTGTCACTGGTGACGCTTTCAAATACCTCTTTCACTGGGAAGGAGCTACAACAGATTAAAGCAGTTTGCTTGTATGTTGTTTTATTAACTAACCAAAGACAACAAACTGGTGCCAAAACAGGGGTGTTTTTACAGCAAGTTGGACTGGACTTGTAGCTTTATTTAAACACTGTATAAAAGTGTGGTCGCTTTGGTAAAGTCAGGGTAGGATAAGCGGTCACACATTTTTATATGAGTCATATTATATTCCGAAAGGGCCTTCACTAGAATAAACACAAAACATGGTGTTCTTGATCACTGCCATGACACACAGCACCATTTTAAATATCTTTTTTAAAGATTATTCTGAGTGTGTTCATTTTTTCCTACCTGATGTATATTTCTATACATGACTCATGGAAACATTTATATATAGCACTACCTTAAAATTATTCTTCAAAAGACGAACAGGAACTGCAACCAAAAGTCACTACATGTGTCTAAAAAATTCAAACTGTCTGACATTTATTTCAAATTTGGGAAGACAAAAAACACCAGCTGTCATCACACAAATTAAAGATATATTTACCAAAAACATTTGGTTCAAGCCAAGATTTGTGGCTTTACGCAATATTAATAATGTACATTTTGTATTATATACCGTGAGCATATTTGCAATTATGATATGTGTATATTCTGTGGATGATAAATAAAAAAGGTTTACCATTTCTGACTGAGTGAATGTATGAATGGGACTGTGAGGTGGCATATCCAGCATATGAGGCACTTCTCCTTAGTACAGTGCCCCCTACTGTAGAGGGGGACCAGTAACTGAGGATCTTCCCTTCTTTTCACCCTTCTTTTACTGAATCCTCTGGTCCTCTCAGCAGCGACAACTAAAATCCTGACATTTCAACTGTGTTATCCTCAAAATTAATGATATTTAAAAATAGTGATCCTCTGTGTCCGTAGTGTCATGGAAGAAGTTATGATGGGCAGCCCGGGTACTAAGGACAAATTCTTGTGAAGTTGCTCATAGAGTATAGAAACATTATGAATAATAATGGTATTTTCATGTGGAAAAAGGCATGGAAGTTGAAAAAAAGGATGCTGGAGTTTTTGGTGTATTAAAAATACAGCTAGGTTGTCGAAGACTCTACCTCCCTCTAGTGGTAAAAAGTAAACTCACAGCCGTTTCTGAAAAAAAAATAATCTGCAGAAGCGATCTCAAAAAATACAGGATTAGATTCCGCTAATTCTAGTTGTCACAAAACTGCAGTGTCCTAGAAGGGTACCCCCATTAATTAATTGTTTTCTAATTTCTAATTGTTAACCAATAAAATCTTGCCATTTAAATGTGGTAATACTAAATATTGAAAATGTCCTTCATCAAGACATTATTAAACCGACTTGGCCACTATTCATTCATCTATTCTGATACATAGGGAAACTAGAATCTGTTGTCTGATGAGACTTCGATGTTTAGAAATCATCTCTGAATAACACTACCACATTCTCATTCTCTCTCACACATACACAGACACACATACACACACACACCAGCTCAGGCATTGTTCCCAAAAGCACCCATTAAATGTAACAAGTAAACAACTAAGATGAACTGTAGAATGTCCAAAAGATTCAGCTGAATGCATGATAAATGAAGAGTAAATGATGGCGTCGCGACAGGGAAACAGATGACTCCTCATTAGCATAATTACATTCACTGAGTTCACTTCTCCCAAAAAAACTTGCAGCAATGAGGGATGTCACAGCCATCAACTTTGAGTTTGACACCCTCTCTGTAGAGGCTGTTTCCCAAAGTGAAAATCAATTCAATTCTTTTGCTTGGGGAAAAGTGACTCACATCATTTAAAAGTGAGATCAATGCACTTTTAAATCACAGATATGCACTTTTAGACAAATAAAAAAGGCCCCATGTTGTGTAGCACGTGCACAACAGCAGTGTAAAGTCTCAAACAGACAGGAACATAAAGTTCTTCCCGTCGGTAAATGATACGGTCTTTTACTTAATTTGCTGATTTAGTTTTAAGACTGGCATTATTGCCGGTGGCAGGGCTGAGAGGGGATAGACAGGTGGATGAATTTGGATGGTGCTGTTCCACCTGGTTTGTTCTGCTGGCTCGGCGTGGGATCTGCAGACGGCTCGATCAGTGTGCTTCACTCACAGATGGTGAGTGCTGGCGCAGGTTCAGACGGTGTGGAAGATCAGCGAGGTGAGTTATTGTCTCCAGGTGTGTATGAGACTCAGCAGTGGAGCAGTGAGAGCTGCAGTCACACAAAAGCACACGCGCACATATACTTACATGTGCCTGTATACACATTTACCCATATGCATGCAAATGCATGCACTTATACATTCACACACACACACACACACACACACACACACACACACACACACACACGCACAGGCACACGCACACGCACACATATGCATTTACCTATATGCATGGGTGTACCCACACATGTGCAAGCACCAGTCCCCCTGAATATGTAACGGTATGCCTGAATTCCTTTTAAGCTCACAGAACTGTTCACAAGTTGCTGGCAATCTTGCTCCCCAAACACTGATATTGCAAAACAGGTGGCAAAGCCCATAAGTGGGAAATGATTTAACTCTTTAAATCTGCATGGAAATCAAACTAAACTAAAACTCCTCTTGTATAGCTTCTCTTACTATGTGAACAGAGGCGAGTGGATTGTGAAATGATCAGAAGTGACTGGTCTGTCTTCCCTGTCTTATGGTCACTCATTGGCTGATGTCCTAGTTTGTGTGGGTCATTTGTCATCTTTGGCATGGGATTGCATGGTTTGCTTCCTGCTTTGCTCTGCCAGCCCTTATGTCACTGTAGTTTATTCACTGCTGAGGTGACAAAGTATTTATCCCATGAGGACCTGTGACTCATTTGTCCCTCCTTTTCTAACCCTTCCCAAATACCCTCTGCCCCTCCTGTGCTGTGGGGCCTTCTTTACAGTTAACACAGCAATAAGGGAAATAAAAGTGTCAGTGAATATTCTGCAGAAATTTAAATGTACCTAGAAGGTTTTCCTGCAAATGTAAAAAAAAAATTGTAAGACAGGTTGTCCCTGCTTGGTTACCTGTGATTTACCCAGTGTCATCGCCCACACTGTCCTTTGCCTTCATCCCGCTGAATCATACTGCTTCAAATTGCATATGTGTCTAAGATGAATTAAAATATAGTTAAATTATTAATCACAGAGTAAAGTCTTTGTCTTTATAGTGTAATTAATTGAATCATTTTTTGCTTTCTTAATAGCTTTCTTATTATCTTAAAATAATAAATATCACTACCTAACCCTAACCTTAACCATAATAAATGATATGGAGCAACCCTCTAACATAGCAGAGAGAAAAAAAGATGTTTGCCAAAAATCTGTTTGGCTGACTGTACTGTTTGTTTATGGGAATAAAAATGAAGAGGTTGTTCTGTTTCCTGTTCTGACATGAAATTGAATACTTATCTCAGTATTCAATCCATATGCACTCACAACATTTCCCATTAACAAATACAGAACTAAATTTCCTCTATATGGAATATGCTGTAAAAACAGCTATTTTGTATTGTAATCCAGTTTGAGTGTTTGAATTTCATCCAACTGTTAGAGAATCCATTAGATCCCCATTCCCAATCTCCTCCAACAGAGGGCAGCCTTAACCTACCAATATAAGAGAACTTATGGCAGTGTTCCAATTGATACTATTAGATTCATAACAAACAAATTAGGTGAAATGTAATGAACAATGTTTCCTAATTTACAAAATTAATTTCATCCTTTCTCTTTTTGTAAACATCCTTATTTCAAATTGCTCTGGAATGAAAGAACCTGAATGTTCTCCATTAATGTGATGAAGGAACAGAATAAACAATTCAGAGCTGACTTTAGATTGTCCTATACTGCAGATCATTGCGACATTGGGAATCTGTGACAAACCTCAGTTGATACTCTGCCGGCACAGGCAGGAGGTGTCTGTTTCCTCTGGAGCTCACTCAAAGCAGAGATCACTCACGCATCTGCCAGGGCCAGTGGACTGACAGTTCAGCGTGATGGCACAGGCAGCGAGCTCCCAAGAGCCCCATGTTTCACAGCCCTGTATCTCCTGCATCTGTGGTGTAGTGAGCTCCTGGCAGGGAGCTCAATAAGAGAGATAAGACCCTCTCCAAGGACCCCTCAGACTGAAGCACTTCGTTTCCTTCTGGCAGAATGTTAAATGATGCCACTGCAATCACTCACTCAGAAATGCAGCTCTGCACCCAGCCAAAAAAAATAAGACCATTAAAAACCATTATTCACAAAAAGGTATCCAGGCGAATTACCGCAGAGATAACATTCACCAAGGGACAAGTTTGTTTTCCTCAACAGCCTCTGCAAAATCATTGTTTTGTCATGAAGGAACTTTGGTACAAATAAAACATGCCCTGTTCATAGCCCATGATGACTAATGTCATAGGCGTTTTGCCCAGTACACAATCAATACACCATACTTGTAAATAACAAACCATACAATGGAGCTTCCCCCCACCCCAGACTGCTCACCCTTGCTGTAGAGGCATCCGGCTGAAAGGAGGAAGCGCATGGATTTTCTGACAGTGCCGGAGAGTCAGAGGCAGCAGGGGAAGGGCCTTCCCCCAGCTTGGGCTGATGGCGTGTAATTGGAATTCATGCAAGCTCTGCAGGGGGGAGCAGAGTAACAGTGAGGCCCTGCGGCAAACGCCGGGAGGGAGAGTCTGTCAGGTCTCCGACTTTTTCTGTACACCCAGCCAGCTCATTACAGGCCTCACCTCCAGTAATGGGCTGCATAGTGCTCACATCTCAGCTGCTGGTCTGACACTCAAGAGTCCACCCAAAATCTATTCCATCTCCGACCTATTTAGCAGGATGCACAGACTGCTCAACTCCTTCTGGCACAGTTGTTGAGGATGGAGTCAGGTTTTGGGGGCTTACATTATGACCAAGTGTCTGAGGTGTAGCTCTCTGCGCTGAAAATGCTGAGCGCTCCTGGCACGCAGGTCTGGAATCTGAGATTATAAGCAGCATCAGTGTTTCTCTCCCGGCCTCCACTGGATACCCACACAGCTCTCACTCAGCACTATTCGTTTCACTCCTCTGACCCACGCTGAGTGACCTCGGGAGTGCTGCCGCTGCAGCGCTGTGCTAATCCCATTATTCCCTCCGTACCGCTGAGGGCAGAGATTTCCGTGCATCAGGGACTTACATTATCTCCACAAAGGAAGCGTGTCAGATAACACGCTGCAGATAACAGATAAAGAAAGCTGAATCTTGGCCGGACGGTGGAGAAAAAAATGCACAGCCATGCGTGGCAGCCCCTATGTTCGATGTTTGGGTAAGTTAGGGATTTAGTGTTGGAGGGATGGAGATCCCTTGGGGTGTAGAGATGGAAAGAGATGATAGGGAGAACTTGACACAATGCAGTGCTGATCTGTAACCTTCACCCACTGCTGCTTGTCATGCAGATAACCTCCAGCATTGCAATCAGTGCCCTGGTGTAAGACGTTCCAACCCCTCAGTCTAACACCCCGCCATGTCAGCCTCTCCACCCTGCAGACCTGGTTTCTTGATGTGACGTGTAAATCTCATGCTCTGGAGGTCTGCAATGACTTCAGAATTTTACGGTTGCTTTTCAATCAGCTGGTAATTCTGGTCTCAGAGCTACTAGCCGGAGTCCCGTTAGAGCAACTGGGTGATTTACACCACAGTGTCACACCACATTCATAAAACAATTGGTACCTGCAGGGTGTTTTTGGCAGCCTTGCTTCTGCAAATTCAAGGCAATGGCATTCAGTCAGCAAAGCTGTTCTTATGTAGCATCCTAGCAGTTAATGATGCCCTGATGCAGAAGAAAATATAGTCACTACTGTCAACAGATACCCAGATTTCAGAGAATGAGAACTGCCTTCTTAATCTTTCAATAGCTAATCAGTTAATTAATTTCAATCAGATATTTGTATCCAAATATATGCTGAGTGGTATCCTGATGAAAACAGTGCATTAATAATTCAACAGCATCGTGTCTATCATGTACCATGTCAACACAGCCCCTGAATCACTGTGAAATCCTCAATCATTAAGTTGCTTTATCTGATGGCAGATAACATGTACATTTGGAAACTGGAAGTGAAAAAATGACATGACAGTAAAAACAACTACCCCACTAAAATCCTGTTACATCAAGGTCTGACAATATCATAACTGATCGTGTGTCAGCATGCATTATTCAGGAAGCTTCAAATAATATGCAAATTATAATCTTCAGTAAGCACCTTCTAGATATAATATTCAATATTCTCTAGATATTCTAGTGTTTATTAATTAAATACTGGTGCTGGAGACATGGTCTGTAAAGATACTTTTGTTTGTTTTGAATGCAGGCTGGTCTATTCAGTCCCAAGGTCAAGGCCTTGACTATATCACAAGATATTGGGCAGTCTGGAGGGGTTTAAGTCACTACAGATCTTCAGCAGTTCAGTCCCAATAACACACTAGATGATAGTGCTGGTGGAAATCATATTCAGATACACTAAGCAAATGCAGAGCATTGGCAAAAAAAAAAACAAATAAACCATAATGCTCCATCAATCAGGGGTAAAAGAAATAACATTTCAAAACTGTACAATACCACTGAGGATATTATGTCTTCAAACTTTCCATACAGTTCTAGTTGCTAAGGTTACAAAAATATGCAGAATAAAGGTGATTTTTCTTGTCACCTCTCATGGCATATGCTCAGTGTGATCCTCAGAGGTTACCTCTTATTAAAGATCTCTCATCAGACCACTGTGACATGAAACAAAGCTGCCAATGGAAGAACAGAGTGGAAGAGACAATTAGCACTGACGAGAGGCTTAAATTTGACCTTTACATGAAAGGGACCATCCTGTGAGCCCTCACAATTTGTGAGCTCGGACAGGTCTGCACATCAGCCCTGAATTACATGCTGAAGATGGATTAAAAATACCAGCAAATTTGCTGCCAAAGATTATGGGGAGATTGGCGTGTGTCTGTACTGATGTCAGTGGTACGTGCCCCCAGAAAGACACTGGAATACTATTCTTAAGGAGTGGTGTAGGTGAGGAGGGGAGGAGAGTGCCGGTTAATTGAGTTACCCAGCAGCTCCATGGCATCGTCTTCATCGTCAATCTCATCCTCTGTGACAGAAGGGGCTGAGCTGGGGGTGGAGTCAAAGGAATCTTGGGACAGCATGGCTGCCAACAGCTTCTTGTGGTGTTGCTGCTGTTGCTTCAGACCTTTGCTCTTTGGCTCCATCTTCAGGCTGTGGGGAAAAAGAAGAAGAGAGAGCTCATCCTGGCTGTTGCAGCCTTTCTCAGCAACGCCCCACAACTCTGTGGGCCACTGTCATCATCAGCGCCTCTAGAGACACAAAAAATCTCATCACATCACAGTATACTGCCGCAGAGACAACGGCATCCCATCTGAAAGCTAAATGAGATTTACCATGAAAATATGCCACAATTATTCAACCTACAGGTGACATCCCAGTGTGCTGCTTTAAGTGCCTCCCCACACTGTCCCCACTTGGCAGCTCTCAGCGGACTGTTTGATATGGTAAACAAGCGCACCATTAAAGATGCCACTGAGGCGCCGCCTTCCACCTCTGATCACCAGGAGCTGAGAACACAGAGCTAATTACAATCAAAATGCTTCAAAAAGACAACGCCTTATATCTGAGGGGGGAGCTGTCTGAAGGGGCAGGAGTCATTTACCAGATGGGAATCCTAATTGTCTGTGATGGCCTTCACAGGTTTGTAAAACCATTATGTCCCCTGTCAAAAAAAGTTGCCTTTGTGATGCTCCACCTGAGTGAAACATTTTGCATTAATGGAGCACTGAGTGGAGCATTTCACAGTATGTGCACTGCATTTCAAAATGTGTAAAATAAAAAATAAATATGTAAATAAAAAATAAATAAATGGGAAATGCAGAAATGTTTATGCAATAACATAGTGGGGAACTGTAATATCTTTTCCACTCAAATTCACACCTCTGGGGTTCTGGCAAAAATGTTTCATAAACAGCCAGCAAGACACACACCCCAGGGCTCCAGCTACCAGAGTTCACTCAGATATATCTGCAGTGAGGGCCCATTTAATGTCACACATTACGAAATTAACTCTGAGCCTTCACTTTGCACCAATTGCATGGTGAAATACTTATTTTAATATCCTGTCTGTAACAAGGGATTAAAATAGGCTTTAGGGGTTTAATTTGATTATTATCTCACAGTGTTTACCGATAATTTAAAGGTCAATATATGTGCAAAACTTTCTTAATATCCTGAGCAGAACATCGTTATGCTAATGTGGCATATCAATATGGGGGAGTAAAATTGCCATTTTTGCTCCTTTCTGCAATGGCAGCAGCACAGTCAACTTACTCAAACACTCCACAATGTTACTTTGTCAGCAAGCCTGGCAGCCATCTCCCAGATCCATATACAGGCTAAAACTTCAATTTCCTGCATTATAGGCAGAGAAGGATATTTTGACTAATATATCTGCAAAGGAAGGCTAACAATAAAATAAATCTGAGATGAGCACTCTGAACAACTGCAAACAGTCACAAAGCAGATGACTGTGCCACAGAAATTCAACTAATTCTGTGAATCGTTGAATAAATATAGCACCACTGAATTGCAGTTTGTTAATCTGATTATACAAAATGTGATTTGCCTTTGATTTTTTTTTTTATTCACAAATATGATTAAATAACCAACCTCATTTTCAAACGGAAAGATGGAGATGTTGTTGCAAAAATCTGTCCTAATTAAGTAATTGTGCTTCAGGGTGGGTAACAGCAAAGAAGGCAATCTGTCATTGACACACAGTTATATTCACCATGACCACAGGGGTCCGATCAGCCAGCATAGCACCCATTGCCAACATGCCTATGACATGCCCCAATAGGAAATTAGGAATTAATTAGAAACCAAGCATACATGTCAGGCAGCTGTCTATCTGAATTAGATAAGCATTTACTTAAAATCACCATGGCAGATGATCAAACATCCCCTAATCTCCGTAGGCATACTGAGATTTTATTTATTTCATTTTCTCTTGTTAAAGTGTCCACCAAAAGGTTTGATCAAGCACAGAAAGCTACAAAAGGTAAAGTCTCTCTTTAATCAACACCTTTGGGCACTTGGAGGATTATAGCAAACCCCAAATATTTTTAAAATTCTAAATGTCTCATGAGCGCTGTATAAATATGCAATAAGAGCTACTGCTTTGTTTCTTTTCTTATCCCATTAGGATTTTATACACAATAAGCATGAATATGCCTGACAGCAGTAAGTGCCTGAGGACCTACCCATATGTGGTATCTGTACTCAGGTTTCATTTGGGTCTCCCTGTGGTGGACAATGAGAGCTGTGGTGCCACTTTGCTGAACTATTAATGTGCATAAAATAAACAGTAACAGCAATGAGAATTCCTTATACATGGTACCACTTTTCTCAACACAACATTTCCATTTACTAGACTAGATTTTTCATTTGAAAAATTAAGAAGTTCCATAAAGCATTAATGAAGATTTTACTATTAATGAGATCCATTTCATGACAGGTCATACAGGATGAATCCACTGTGTGTTGGATAATTTTGCAGGGGGCCCCTACACCCCACGATGTGGGAGGGACAAATGTACTTTGTATTTACATGAATGGAAGATGAATTTTCATGTTATGTATACATTTAATTAGAAAGTAAAATTGTTCATAATTTGAGACACAGCTAAACTTTTAAAGCACAGTGACACAGTGCTTCAGCAATTCATTCTAAAATACAATGGCTGTCTCAAGGCAAAAAAAAGATTAACTGAATCATCCTGGGTCTTTATAAAATCATGAGGTGCAGTCCTTTATGTCCCTATAATACTGAAGCCCAGTGTGTCCTCTACATCTACAACAGCATCACCTCCCACACAGCCTAATAAGTGCAAAAAGATTTATGTTGGCCTTAGCTTTTACTGTGTAATGTTAAACATATTTTCATGTATTGCCATTGAACATTCTGCAAGATGTCCCTTTCATTTCTCTGAAGAATTCTCTCCTGGCTCTGAACTGTGTATGAGGCCAGTTCTTGTTCTGTTTTTGTAAGTAATATGTGGTGCTCATAGCCGACTGGGTATTTCAATGGAGATATCAATCTATATTGGATGCCACACTCCAAAAAAAGTGCTTTCTAGCACCTTTAAAGGTTTTTCATTTGTCCTGCTGGGGGAACCTTTCAGATTCATTGTAGATACAGATATCTACAATGAAGGGGCTCTTCCTATAACCCTCAGAATAAGGTTCTACAGAGAACCTGTGAGTGAAATCCATATCAAAGAAGAACCTTTATGTGTACCCCCAGCAGTGCCAAGACACAGGACCCTTTAGCAACCTTTAGCAATCCAAGAGCGCAGGTATGCAATTCACAAACGTATGCCTTGGCAGGTCATACTGCTGACCTACAGAATACCAATCATTATTCACTTTTCACTACTCCCTACAGAAAAAAAAACAGTATTTTCATATTGTCCCATAAGGTCAATACCAGCCAATAATATCATCTTTTCTGATCCACTTCCAGTAATAGGAACTTCTGTTCAAAGAGGCTGAAATCAGGACATGCAGCAGATGTCAATATTATGCTGGGCATAAGGATGTACACATGTGCAACTATTTCAGCCAAAACAGCCTGTTCAAAAACACAATCAACTGTTATCTTGCTTTTCTGTGAAGGTTCTGTTGCCCTATTTCATTTTGTACAGCTGGTTATCCACAAAGCGACATAGTATTTAATTAAAACAACCATTTAGTTGATTTGCTAGCTTCTTCATGTAACAAAGTGTAGCTAGCAGTAACCTGTGACATAATGTCATTCACTTTTTCTAAATGGCTACAAACCTAGTTAACTAACTAATGCTTCATTAACAATAGAGTAGCACTACTTTACCAGTAATAGTAGTTAAATTTAGCTAGATAGGTATCTACTGCTGCCTGGTCCCTCTCTTGATCAACAGAGATTAGCAAGTTAGCAATATACATTATGACCCAAGTTTAATGGGGCAACATGGCTTCCTAATACAATTAAAAATACATGTTTTCCCCTTCATCATAGTGACAGGGAAGGCAGCTAAGTCTAACCCCAAGAATTCAGAGTGATGATAGACGTGTTTGATACTGGGTTAAATAGAAAGTGTCTGCTGGATACCAGCTCTGTGCAGTTGGTGGGGGACACCCTGAAATATGATAGGGTGTGATTCCCATTGATAGAGTAAGCTTGTACATGCTGCCCTCCTTGGCTTGGCATACCTACTTCATAGTTTCTCATTTATACCATTAGCAATCAGCCATTTAATTCACACTTCAAAACAAACAAGAAATCACCAGTGAATTAATGCATCAGCTGGTTTCAATACAGACATTCAACCTTTGAGTATTTGCAGCAACAACATTGGTTTGTCTAAGTCTATGAAAAAGGTTTGCAATGCTCCTAGTACCCCTTCTTTGAAGCCACTGCAATGTAAATGTTTACCTGTCCCATTCTTGTATGTCTTTTGACTAAATATGGGAAGACTTATCAAGATGTAAGATATGGTATGTAGTTTGTTGCCACAACATTTTCTATAGAGATGGCCAGATAATTTTGTAATTGTGGTTGTAAGCCCTTTATTTTCTATTATGGAGGAAACATTCCTTGAATGCAAAAAAGTGACAGAATAGTTGTAGATTACAGTGTATCACCCATGTCTGGTTGACATGTCATGGATGAAGTTCATGAAGTGGTTCAGTGGTAAATCTCTTTTAATTAAACATATTCCCTTGTTTAGTAAATAGTTATAATTCCATGATGGCTAGATAGTTACAGAAGTAGTAACTGACCATATGTTTATCAGTAAAGCACATCCCTGCAGTCTAGCAGCTTTAAGCCACAATGGAGACAGTAGCTTGTCAGCTCACTAGTTATGTGCATGTCAAATAAACCAATTGTGATCTATTATACAGAAACCATCACACCTCACACTAAGTGCATGAGTAACTCTACCAGACTATCCACAGGACCAAAAGAATATACTATGGTTGTTACAAGGCTTTTTTAAGGTACTGAAACTGAAGAAGTTCATCTGAAGACACCATCTTGGCATCTATGAATGGAACTACTAACCCAAACAAAGCCCTACTGAACAGGAACATAATGTACCATTTTTCCAGTGAATTAGCAATTAATTTTCTCTTCCTTGTTTTACTAAACCTTTTCATGGGTAAATGATGGTTAATGAATGAATCAATGAATCTCACAGCTCTGTATCTACTGTTTAAGGGCTCTCTAGAGCCAATTCTGTATGTTATATCTGTCACATTAAAGCTTTTTCAGTTCCTTTCACCATGGCTGCCTAATTTCCCCATAGCCCCATCCACACTACCGCCCATACCAGCAATCTTTCAGGTACCCTTCAGTGCCCCATCAGGAGCAGACGTATTCTGACAGGTGCGCTGTTCACTGCGCGTGGCTCAATATGCCGTGAATGAGGTCAGGGAAAAAGGAAAATCTTTACATTACTGATGGAGTGAAGTGCCAGCAGGAGAGAGGGCTCATTAAAAGTGGCTGCCATCGCTGCAGCTGGCAGCCCACACTGCACGTGGATCAGCATGCAGGCACCGGGGTGAGGCCTACTGCAATGCCATTGAGCTTCAATACAACAAATAACCTGGCTGCTAGACTAATAGATTACAAAAGATTATATATTTTCGGTCAGTACCCATGCATCATTTGTGTTCATGGTTAATACCACTAAAGTACGAAGATAATATGCACTTCCATACTAAAAATGTCCTAAGGCGAGTTGTCTACCCAAGTAGCTACTGAACTTACAAGACAATGTATAATCTAGATATAAATAATTTTTGGACAGTGTTTTGTCATTAAATCAATTCATAAAAACTTTAAAATGCTAAAAAAAAAAAAAAAGATTCAACTTGAACAAATAAGACTAAAGTCATTTGTGAAAATTCTAAAGTCATTTGTGAAAATTACAATTAGCATGCACTATTGGTTTATTTTCTTAATTCTGCTTCTTATTTCTTTTTTCTCTTTAAACCAAGGAAGACTGGCTAATTTAAACCTACTATAACCCTGGTGGGGTGACACCATCTTTGTACCGGAGCTGCTGGTCTTAGCTGGCTAATATCCCAGACTCAGATTCAGGATGTCTGGGCTACAGGCACAGCCTACCCCTGAGTGTCTTTACAGAGTGAGTGACATAGAAGCCCACTGAAGTATGTTCTGTAGCTTTGCATAAATTGTGAAAATACAAATAAATGTCACCATCCTAATTACCTTCCGTTAAATTAATTGATTAGGAGATGTTATTATGCAGGGTGAATGGAAAAATACATACTTATATAATTAGTTATTTCAGAATACATAGGATTCTAAGGTCAAATGCCATATGGAATCAACAAAATGGTTTATAAACACAATAAAAAGAAAATGCATCTAAAAATGATTTCCCCCTCAGCAGATAATTAAAATCTTGTTGGTCCTGTGTTAACTGTACTGAGCTCAGTATTTTAAGAGGGCAGCTGCAATGGCTGCTGCCAAAGGCCCCTGGCTGTTTCATTTTGCTTTAATCCAGTGAAAGAATAACCTAATGGAATTAAGGCACTACTGTCAGCAGAGCTCAGCGAATGATTAATGATTTAATATCTGGTTTGCTGTAATTAGCTGCATCCTCAATGGAAGGCCTGTGCCCCATGTACCAATACGAGGCCCCAGCATGCCTGCAATTAATATCACATTGACAACATCTGTAAGGGGTGAGGAGCCACCACTGAGCTCTCTCTGTATAACTGTACACAGACATGAGATTTAAAGATGCAATTACTTTCAAGGTAAGGTATTACTTAACCTCCCACCACCCTCACAGACTTGCCATCTGAGTGTATGTTGAAGGAGAAAAGTCTAATTTTGTGAATATGAGTGGATTTGTGTTATGATATATTAAATAACTTTTACAAAACACAGGGTTTTAAGTGCATTAAGTGGGAGTATGGTTTGCTATGGCCCAAGAAAGAAATGAAATACATATCAACACTGGCCCGTTTCTCTAAAGTGAACACAAACTACTTCAACTCTCAAGAGATAGGTGTGCCGATTTGTGAGTAATGCAAACTCATCCCTCCTTTTTAGAACATGAGAAGACAACCAGGGTCATCTTTTGTGCACCCCTAAACAATACAAATAACCTTTATCAAGAGCACTTCAAAAGTAAGTTAAAAGTAACTTGAAAATGTTAGTAGCTAATACAACAACAATACTTGTTACAAGACAGTAAATAAAGACAGATAAAATAATAAAACTTCAATGTAAAAACAAACCTCAAATATATAGAAATAAAAATAGTAGATATTTCAAACCATAAACAACTATTAACAACTATTAAATGCAAACCTAAAGAATATAAAATTACAACTCAATTTGAGAACAGCCATCACACCGGCCAGGCTGGTCTTATATTTATGTTGAATATTTTAACTAGTATAGTATTTTAGAAATAATATGTGAATACCAAAACAAAAGAGCTTAATAAATCAGCTGTTATTATCAATACACAATAAGCCATGACTGAAAATAAAGCAGCTTTGTTCCTAATGAAAAACTACAAGAAGATCACAGCCCATTAAACACTTGAAAAATAGATTCAATGACTCCTTTTCCTTTCCACTAACCAAGCTTATATTTACATAACATGGCAAAAATGGAAAACAGTTTCAGCACCATCATCCTAAAGGGAAATATGTATGTACTGCTAGAGAGATTATTCTTCTACTCTAACATTCTGCCTTTTCCTTACCATAAAATTAAATTCAAAATAAATGTAATCATTTTGTCAGTCATCAAGTTATCAAGTTTCAGTAAGACACTTAAATTGGTTATTCAGAGTGTGGAGCAACATTAATTGTGACTACACTGCACAGAATCCCTAAAGGTGACAGTTACAGAGTGGGTTGGACTGTGTGAACTTTTCCAACAGTGGGACTGCAGGAAAAGCCCAAGATCTTAGCAATTTATTTGACCCTACAGTGTGTTCCCACTTTTCAAACCTTCCTAATTAGAGTGGCATTCTAGGCAAAATGTGAGACATATCTTTTTCCCTTCAGGCCCATGGCTTTGCAGGCTTTTGTCACAGTTAAGAGATTCAGTGCCCTTTCTCAAGGGCACAGAATCCTATAAACAAGCCACTAAATTGCATTGGATTTCATTTCACCCAAATGGAAGATTGACTGTCTCTCTTTCTGTCAAAAATGAAAGCCCCTTGCCAAGGGGTACCAAGTTTCAGTTATGATTATTTTTTCCCACAATATTGATTCTAACTGTACAAACGCATTTCCAATCAGTTCATGCCTTTCCTGAAAACACTGGCTCTGTCTGAGGGAGGGTAAGAGCCAAGGGAAAGTGCTGTCACAAAAATCTGCCAAGCCTCATTGCAATGCACAACCACTGCAGAAACATGACATTACACTGAATAATGTACTTTTCCGGGATTACAGAAGCTAAAATACAATAGCTTCAGACAAGACATTGTACTGAACGGTAAGTCACATATGTATGTGTGTGACTTTTCGATCACACATTCAGTCACTCAACCAAAGCTCACCTGCCAGCCGGACTGTTGTCTTCACTCTCCCATACCTCAGTCTTAGCTCTGGGGACAGGTGGCTGAAGCATCTCGGCTGCCAGCGGGTCAGCGTCATCCTCAGCACGGCCCACCCACTCGCCAATCACTCGCGGCCGCATCAGGGACGAGTTGTAGGCCCTTGGGTCCTGTAGGAGGGGCGTCTGCCTGGTCACTCGTGTGTGTTAGTCAGCCTGTCTTCAGTTTCTATACACTTCCTTGTATCAAAGAACATTTACATTATTGACATACATGGCACCTTAGACTGAGACCGGACATTAATTTGGTACCAAAGCACTGCAGACCTGCAGTCCGTCCCCAAACCTACAGAGCATTCTCAACTTTAACTGCCATCATCTATAACTCCTCCTGTGAGTATTGCTTCACCTCTCTTGGCCGTGCTAGAGGGGCTTTTCACAGTGCCCCAAGGTTTATTTCATTTTTGCCTACACTTTCCCCTGTTGTTTTTTTAGTATGATCTGAGTTTTAAAAATGTTTTTGAGAGAGAAATTTTTGGACAACCCTGTTATGCTATTACCTTAACCTGCAAGACCAGTTTTCCCTACAGGTATAACTCACCACATGATTCTACTCCCTTGTGTGAGCTGTTTCCAGCATATCCATTTCTGCTTCCAGCACATCCTATACAATGCACATTATGTCTTAATAAAACCCTCATCAGATGCAAACCTGTTGTATGGAATATAGATTCTGCATTGGGTATTTAAATACTGTATGCCATTGTCAGTCTGTACCACCTCAGTGCCTCTGAATGCATAACATAATGTTTTATTAACATGTGCTAGGCTCAACCAGCGCATAGCATTATTTATAAATTATGTATAAGGCCTGTTTGGCACTTCAGCATAGTACACTTAGCTAAATTAAATGAAATGAAAAGTGTGTCAAATTTAAGACCAACCAAAGGTACTTAAAAGTCTTTACATCGCATTCAGATGAGATCTGATCCAACCAAAGAGACCCCTGGAATAATATAGTCTGCTTCTAACAAATCCTTTGCTTGAATGACTGCTTTTGATTTAGATGGATGACTTTATCAGCTGTTCAACCAGTACATTTATACAGCTCTGCAGTTAGTAAAACTGTATCATGCCTCAATTTCATGTGCAGGTTTGTGTGATGCAAGTATGGGAAAGCATAATCAGAGCCTAAATCAGACAAAAAGGCCACAGCAGTGAAATAAAATATTTGTCCATCATATCCCAATAAACCAAGTGAAAAAATTATTTAGTAAATACAATTCTGAAGCACATCATTGCGAGGGAGCTGCCTGACATGAATCCATACAAAAAGCTTTCCATTCCAATCAACACCTGTCCTTCACTGTGACTTTTCACAATTACTTGACAATTTAATGCTAATGTCATTTTTCTCAATGCAAACACAGTTTAGTGAGATAAATTCCATGATCACTTAACTCATCTAGAGTTAAGTGATCATCTAGAGAACTAAGAATATAATCCTTAAAAGAGAAAAGCACCAATACAAATTTAATTATGACTTAAGGTTTGGGACAAATCGTCACTGAATCCAGGCCAGGAGTGCAAAGTGCAATCATAATATGTACCTAAACAATGATCTAAAAGGATTGGAAGAAAATGTAAAAACTGAAACAGCACTCTGATCCTGGCTGTCAAGTGTTTGCAACATTTTGGGAGGATTTTTGCCAAAGCAGGTAGTTGTATGGAAATGAAGGTGCTTTTGTATTCTGCTCAGGATCCAGTTTACGTTTCTTAACACTTAGCACATTCCCAAGGAAAAGACCAGGGATACATTGGTCTTAGCAGACAAGACTGAGAAAGGGAATTGAATTCTGCTTCAGTTGGTATTGATGTTAAATTGCTTGCTATTCATTGCATCCCTCTCCCTTCCTGGAGACAGAAAGGGGGTCTGGATGTAGTCCCAGTCTGGCATGCAGGTAGATTGAAAGCCTTTTCCACTGGAATGCAACACAATGTATGCATCGCGGGCTGAGCTCTGTCAGACTGGTCTCATGAAAACAAGATATGTTTTACATTTTTTTTTACATGGCAGCACAACTGTCTTGCAGGAAGCATTGTTAAACATGACAGGCACCGGCATGCATGAAATGTAAATGAGACGTTTTGTGGTGGCTTGGCATGGAGACTAATGAAAAAACATTTGCAACTGCTTTCTGCTTACAAATTTATTTAGACACCTCAAGAGCACAGTATCTTTTATATCCAGTCTTCATTTAGCTTGATTTATACGGGATCATCTTAATAGACCAATAGACTAATTATTTGACAAACAAAATGATTAATTAAAAATATTCTAATTGCAGAATAATTTGAGTCAGATTTTGGAAGCTACACATTCGGGCAACAAAGAAACAACTTTGCCTCAAATAAGAAGACTTTGGCAGTTAATACCACACGGGATTAGATTTATGCACGGCAGTTGGATTACCTTTTTGCATAATGAATATGCAGCACACTATATCCATTGTAAGCAAATGAGTGCTCAATTATCCATGAATGTAGTGAGGAGATAAAGTAGGTGGCCTCACACAGTTATTCCGCAAGTAAAACAAATTACAGAAGACCAGTATGCAGGGACTGGCCAGGCTAAATGTCTATGATGTGAATTTCGTAGCAGCAGATTGTGCCTTTTTTTGAAACAGTACATTTTAGAATAAATAATATGGTACAACAGAACAGTTTTGATGAAAAGGAGTCACAGAGTCATACAAATATAACATCACAGCAGATTGAGAGCCATATAGTTACATTACATTCTGTGAGCACAGAACAAAAATAACCAACCATGGCTTTTATTCTTTCTGATGGGTGTAGGCTATAATTTTTATACTCTTCATGCACATCCTGTACCAAATAGCACTGTTTAAAGCAGCACATCATGGCCACTTCCCTCATCATAGCTCTCAGATCTCTTTAACAAACACAGACAGAGTCAGAGAGTCAAAGGGCTGCTTTACATGGGCTGTTAACTCATCTTTTACATTACATTGAACACAATAAAAATGTATTTTACCTGGTCAAGCTCATCAGAAACTGCAATGCCTGAAAGATGAACATGTAAGAGAGAGAGAAAGGATTTCCCTGTAACACTCCACAGCACATCTGTAAATTGACTATGAATAAAACTAATTGGTATGTTCTGGTCATTTATATGCCAATATTGTTAACCTCTTTGTTCAATTAACCATGAATACAAGAATAACATGCACATGTAATTTTCAATGTAGCACATAACATCTTAAAGGCTGAAGTATGGAAAAAAGGTTCACAGATATTTTTTTTACTCTGCATTATAACATATGACACTTAATTATATTGGCATAATACATTATATTTTACTTTATTTAACATCATGTCCTTATTTCATGTGACCCATTGATGTTCCTGCCACTTTCATTTTTGCAGAGCATATTGAGATGTGACAACAATGAATGTAATAATGTCTGACACTTGTCGAATGAACCCTAAGAGACTGAGATGACAGGCACTTAAATATCAACTCCAAAGAGAAGATACCTATCTAAAGACACAGCTGATAGTGATAACGGGAACCAGTGCTTACTATTAGGATAAAAAATGATGGGCATAGTAGTGAAGACATCTGACAGTATCATATTTCTAATCTTCAGCTGCATGCATTTGTACATCCTTATCAGATTTACCTCTTGTGTGATACGGCACAGAAAATAAGTTATCAGAGTTGATAATTTTGTCAAACAGAATTTGTTTAAACTTAATTCATACTTAATAATGATCACGGATTCTCATTCATAAGTCCTGGAGAACTGGAATGTATACTTTTTGGTGTGTTTAAGCACTTTAATTGTGCACTCAAGGCCACTAAGTCATTCATTGACAACCCTAACCTGGCTGCTGATTGAAATGAAACCTGAATAACCAGCATAATCTCTGACCATCCAGGACTGGAATCATACACATCATACTGCAGCATTAAGAAACACCACAACTAATAATGAAATTGTTACTAATACTGTTTTATATGACCCACAGTCTTACAAATCCAAATGTAAAACAAAAACAATTATGACTGTAAGATTAAAAGGTGTGAGTTCATGCATGGTAAGATGGTCACCTCCGTGGACAGGCTGTTTGTGTGCACATTTGTGTGTGCAAGGTTTTTATATGGGTTTGAGTGTGTTTGTGCATACTGCGAGAGAGGTTCTCCAAGGCTTTGCCCAGTTTCTTGCTCTCCTGGAGGATGTGGTTGAGCTCATCGAAGTCACGACTCTCTGGCCGAGTCCTCCAGTCCCAGGAAGGGTGCTCTATTGACCTTGGTACTGAAAATAGCCAGAGCACCAAACAACTTAGCACTTCCTCTCAGCAACTTCACTCAGTCCTCAATATCCTTCAGAGTTCTTCACAGAATCTGGGACTGCACATTAAGCACTTCAAGGATAGTTGTCACATTCATTGATTCGTTCATTCATCCCATTTCATTTTTGTTGGCTTTTTGTGCTCTGGGCTTTCCACAGCAAGTAATTAACAGTGCAAAATAGGTCACAGAGGGAATGCCCTAGATTTACATTTCATCATTATAGGACTTCCAAGCATCAATCATTCTACACCATGTCTGCTCAACATGTTTGAATCGACAGATAAAAGCATCCTGATATCTGTAATTTTTCACATACATACAAGGAGAAAATGTTTGCATTCGATCAGTCATGCATGGGGTGTTACTATTAATATAAAGGAAACCAATCTTTAAAATAATTAAACTTGTATTAAAATCCCCTCAGGAACTGTAATCATATGAAATGCATATAGCTATTGGACTTCTAATGGTAACCTATAAATATGCATTGAATTGTGTTCAGTCACTTCCGCACTTATTTGTAACATACTGTTGGATGAAATTCAACAGTACAAGTGCACATGTAAAAACTAAAATGTGCAAAAATATTTAGATGGTTGCCAGCTGATTTCCATGATGGAGATATTCAAGCACATATTTTCAAGTACCATTTTTTCATATTTTATATTTATAAAACATCTCCGATTACCAAGATTCTAAGAAGCAACAGAGTGTAAGCAGCAGTACTCAAACCAACAGGCGGCAGGCAGGATCTGTTGACAATGTTGCTGCAGTTGGCCGCCTTGCTCCCCCCTCCCCTAAGTCTGCCTGGCATTGTGACAGAAATAAATTGAAGTGAATATTTCAGCATTGTGTCACGGTGCCAAGTGCACTGGAGGACAAGTCATTTCAGGCAATCCTTGAGAATGGTGCCTAGTGAGACTCCCCTGTGCACAGGGCTCTCAGCATAGTCAGGCAGTCCCTCTGTAACCCACCATGGTTTAAACTACTCAAAAGGAATCTACAGTCATCAGGACCTCCAGTACTAGCCCTGCATTCACCCTGGGTCATGCTAGGGTGAAACCTTTAAGAAACAGGACCACTGTCGAGCTATACTCGACAGAAGATTAGTTTAGACCTTTATGTTCTGAATACATATTGGGTGTTTTGGATTTTACAAGTGAAAGCCATAGCAATGCTATCAAGATGTGTATGTCACTGCATGCTTTCCTTGGAAAAGATTTATTGTATCATAAAATATTTTTTAAGCATCCTTTTCCATGTCACAACATTATTACTATTATTTCAACTTGTAATGCTTGTATAATAATTGCTTGTCTATAAATGCTCAAGTAATGACTGCCATATATTTTCTCTAGCAATGTATTTGTAAAAAAGTATTATTGCTGCGCATTTGAACTGCTTAAGCCTAGTGATGACTTTGATTTCACCCTTTCATACTTAGGAACATAACAATAAGTAAAACAATATAGCAATCTGACATTCTGGATAAGATGTAGAAGGATCTGCAAATTTTTTATGAAAGTGGAGCGTCTATCATGTTCTTCTAGCACACCATGTTATATTCTTTTCCTGCAGAGATTCAGTATCATCTGGGTGAACAGGTTTCAAATGGCAGTGTTTAAAACAGAAAAACATCCTGAATTCAAATCTTTCCTAACTTAATTCAGAGGCACAATGGAAAGTCTCTCTTCCCCAAAATTGTTCTCCCGTAAATCAGATTGTTAAGATTGGTGAGCCAGAAATAGCAGGCTTGGCAGTGACAGAGCATGATGCTGAATATTTCATAGAATCATAAATATCCCTTACATTAGGTACCGCTTGAGCTTTCCACTATTTTTAAACTGAATAGAAAATCTTTCCAGAATTGTACTCTGACTCACCAAAGTTGTTTTTAAATTTGTTTATTATTTATATATCTGTGAGCACTCAGTCACTGAATAATTACAATAATTATAAATCAAACAAGAAGTTATTGAATGAAAATGTGCTCTGACTCCATTAGGCATGTAATAAATACAACAGCAACAGGTGGCTCATCATGTACCTGTGACTTACTCCAAACCTACTTTACACAAACTGAATATGATCTGCCATGCAAAATAAATCAAGAGAAAATGGCAACACAATGTCAAATCTTTGAGTGACCTTTCCCTGTGCTACTGAATGGACAATTTAGCAAGCATTCTAACAGCAAATATGTATGACAGTTGTTTTATTTTTACTCATTTTCAGAAATTAGGGGAGGGTGTGCTTGTGACACAGAACTACTCACATGACTTTGACTCAGGTGACGGTGGAGAGATATTGGATACTGCAAGATCGCTTTTGGATTTTTTGGGCTTTTTGGGGCGCATCTGCCATGGCTTCTCGTATCCCCTGAAATCACGTCTCGTCCCTTTGTTCTCTGCAATGACAAACAGTGTGACTTTTGTATTCAAGCTGTGATCTGTGGAGCACATCTGCTGGTTTACTGGCACCAGACCAACAGCAAAGGGGCAAAGGTGAAGTCAAACTGCACCTTTCTCCTTTGATGTTCAGCTGATGTCAAACAAGCTTCAACTGGAATCAGTTGTGTTACAATGTTTTGACACAGATTATTGAGTCACAGTGGAGAATCTCTAGAACTGTGATTACAAGGGAGGCTATGCAAATCCACATTTATAAACAAAAAACTAGGGTATCAGAATTAAAATTGACAGTCTGTGAGTTTCATAAAGCTAATATTTACAGTAGAGCTGCTACTCAGTGCTCACTAGCATAACCTGGTATGGTGAGAATACAGTCTGGATTTTGGAATAGTGAAACAGAGTAATATGGTCTGATGGGCCATCCTTGACTCATTTGACTACATTAAACTGGATTTATCATCGGAGAAAGCCAAAGGAAGCTACATTACTTTTTGTCCAGTTGGTGATCCACACAGGTCTCTATGAGGAAAGTTTGGAAATACCTATGTGTGAGTTTATGTGTATATTTGCCTGCAAAACTACATGCAGGAACAGATTTGTATGGTTGGATCTACATATGTGTGTATGTTTGTCAGTTTGTGGGTGCGTGTGTTAGCATATGTGTATGTTTGTGTTACTGTGTCCAGTGACAGACAGGTGCCCGTGGACCCACCTGTTAATCCTGTCTCAGCCCATAAGGCTGCAGAGCCCGACAGGGTTCTCTGTAGCTTTCCAGGGCTCCCCTCTTTAGTCTGCAGGTGATTGATGAGAAAAGGAACAGGATGATCTGGGGTCTCAGTTATCAGTTTGGTCATCATTTCCTATTAGAGTGAAATAAAGAGCAGTAAGTGATGCTGAACAGATAGACAGACACTAATATGCAGGAGGGGAGAATTAACCTACCTATACATACAAGACTGAGAAATGCATGCAAGAGGACACCTGGAAATTAAGCAGTGCTGTTCACTTTCAGAGTACAGCTTCAAGGAGCTGTAAAACATGCTTACTTAAAAATGGAAAAAGTAATTCCAATGATAATGCATTTGTGGCAACAACATATGCTTCTTCATTTTATTCTTTGCATTATAAATCTTATGCATAGAACAAATAAATTAATTGTTCAAAAGCCCTACAAATGACAGATGTGAAAGAACCTTTCTCATAGCCCTAATATTTTAAAGATGTTTTATAAGATATTCTAACAGGAAATATTCATAGCTCTTTCACAATTACATTATGGCAAGAAATGCAGTAAAATACTGTAAGAAAGGACAATTCCAAAGCAATTCCAAATGGCCTTTTTTAAATAAATACATCCATATTATTGCTAATTAAGTTTCTTATGTAGATAAGTAACTCTTGTATGTGTCCACTTTGTTTACATTCATGACATTTTCCATTTGAAAAATTAATTGTCAAGTCACTTGATTTTGAAGTCATTTGTTCAGCAATGTAGATAGGGCTGAATCTGAGACAACTATTTCCCCATTTATTCCCCATGACACAGGATTGTAGGCTTTCTGTTCCTACAACCAGGCATACAAAAGGTTCATTATTCTAATATTTTCTCTCTCACACTTTCTGTGGCTCAGATTTTCCAAAATGAATAATTATGCATTCCCCTGCCCCATATTTCCTTTTTCCAAAACGATCAAACTGAAAACTAAGAAAACCATCAAGTGAGTCTCACCATGCATCTGGTTACTTCTGGATAATACAAAACATGTGCAGGTTTTATATTTCAGACCTTATGTTAATTCAGCACAGCAAAAAACCTGCAAAGGCCATAATTCCGGCTGTGCTGAAACATGCAGAAGGGTGCCATCCGTGAGCAGTTGAACTCTGGTTGACTTCTCCTGTTAGGATTAGCCAGTTTTGGGACCGCTATGCTAGACCGACAAAACAAGCAGATTCCCTGCCTGAGCTGACTTAAGCAATGCCAGAGTCAACGGAAAGCTCAGAGTTCAAACAAAGGGTGAAAAATCAAATGCTGCCACTGCTGAGGAAGATAAACCTCTAGGTCCAATTTGCCTACTTGAGAGCGAACAGAGTGCCAAGACCAACACTGATGATGGTTGCATGAACCTCTTCAGATGCCAAAAAAATAAACTTTCCCTCTCAGCCTTACTCATGGATACATGTGCACGACATGTCATGCCAAATGCCAAACCCAGAACAATTGAGATTAGAGGCCTTTTTTTTTTTTTACTGGAAAGCACTTAAATATATACAATATTTTAGATGTTAAAAATCACTTTAAGGTATAACAGCACACTTGCAGCTGAGTAGTGATCATGACTTGTGAAAAACATTTTTGACTTTATTAGTAAAAATTGTTTCCCTAATGCTGTAAATATGTTTCATATAAGATTGATATAAAAATTGCTAATAAATAAAAATGTATGCAATACATAATAATTCTTTTATTTCTTGTGAATTATACAGTAATAGTATACATCTCCATGCCTTGTAATTAAGGATGTCACTGAAGTTGTAACAATGGTACCTTCAAAGGCAGATTAAACCTGCAGAGCATGGATAAATACATGTGCTGTTTGGATTCTCCCAAGAAAGCCACAGAACAGTGTAACACAACACAGTCCAGCACTGACTTTCTGGCTTCATGCCAGCTGGGAAGATTTGCACTGCACAATTACTGTAGGAAATGGGACTCTGTATTTTTTATGCTTAACAGATATCATTAGGGTGATTTACATAACTTGACTGTGCACAGAAAGCCTACATTACGAAAATCTTGCTCAAGGACACCACCACCATTACTGTACTTCAGACTGAACAAACATCTATGTATTTCTTACCATAACTCCAGAGTTTCTCACAGCAAATTTTTGCCCAAATCCATCTATTCTAGCATTTCCTGTACCATACGCCAATGTGAAATGTCTGACAGGTTTGTCTAACAAGTGAACCATATTGTTGCATTGGTTAAAAGTAGCATATTTACTTATCTAAAGCACTCACCCTCAAGCCAATTGTTCTTTTCCACACAACAATCACAAAGTACTACAGGAGAGTGGGCCACAGTCAGAGAAGGTTTATGTTTCTCACTCATACTATGCTATGGCTTATTTGGGAAAAGGTAATGCAATGGTAACCTGAGGAATCATCTGACTTAAACACAAACCACTGCTGTGTACTATATATGCCATTACTGGCTACTGGCTGTAACCACTTCTGTAATATGTAGGCCATACTGTAGGGGCCAATGTGTATCTATGGGAAGTGATTTTACCAAATGATTAAAAAAACTGGGTCAATTTCTTACCACAGGAGCAGCATTTTATGTTGTTGCCACTTTTGTATAGATTAACCAAAATCAGCTGCAAATGCATGAACATGAAAACTTATTGTGCTGTAGATAACACAACAATCCTCCATGGCCCTGCAGCTTTGATACACTAACAGACAGGCTGTCTGGCATTCCCGTTCAACTTCAACTCTCAAGGACTGCTAGCGGAGGGCTGAAGGTGACAGTCAGCTACACAGACTCTGGGTTCTCTTGACTCCACTACCTCTGCACAGCTGCTGTCTTCATAGCACACAGACCCTACTGGTTTCAGTATGTTTGCGAAAAAAATCTACTGATTTTTTTATATGTACAGTAAAGACAGCGAAAAGGCAGCAAACTACAAATGGTACAGTGAAGTGTGTTTTCTTGTCCTTTGGTAGCCTCTCCAGCAAAACCACATACATGGAATTTTGAGTGTAAATATGGACCCCAAGTGTGGAAAAACAAAAACAAATTACTGCATAATAATATGACGAGAGACAGTAACTGAATAATTTTATATATACTGTATATAACATTGTACTTACTATATATACACACAGACTGGTCAGTTTTGTATAAGCATTAGTTCTACTGGTATTGGCATCTACTTGAATATGGTTGTGGCTTTATGGTTATATTCGTTTTAAATTCCAATATCACAGAGTTGAATACAAAGTACAGCTGGCGGCACCCACCCTTGTTTTAGGTCAACCTTTTTTAAAACAAATTCTTTCCGACCCTGCTCATTCTGATAAAGATTGCTGTCTATCTTCCAAAGTCACGGCTAGAGGACAGCAGACCTTGTCCTTACAGCTTGGTTTGATATAAATAGTTTCTGTTCTGCTGCTGTCTTCAGCCCGGGTGTCTGTTTGAGTAATCTACGTTTTAATGAGAGTAGACACCATCTCCCTCACACAGATTTCACGCTCCTGGGGAAAGACACAGGCCGGAACTAAACTGCTTGGTCAGTGACTGGACACATGCAGGAAATGCAAATACACCCTTTATCTCCTTTGATTGCATTACCTAATCTCCTTAACTAAGCATCATTCAGATACTTGGATCAGCTTTGCACCATTCATTTATCATTAGGAGTAATATTGCATATGCAATGTATAACAAAGCATATGTATTTTTACTATTTTTGGACAAAATAGTCCAAAAACATTAAAAAAAAAAAAAAGGTCCAGGTAATATAAAAAGTAAGGATCAACAATAACAATGAACCTCATATTAAAAAGCAGAGAATACCTGGATGTCAGCCTCAGTTGATTTTACAAAGCCCCTGAAGTCCACATGAGCCATAAAGACTCTTAACACAGGACAAAGCCGTGTCTCACCTTGTCTTCCATGTGTGCTATGTACTGTGGAGGTGCAGAATAAAATAAATAAAGACGTGCTGCTGGTTTTTCTGAAACTGAGCTGAGTGCTCTTGGATCCTGGCAGAGAGCCAGACCTTGAATATGCAAGGCATGAGAGCAGAAGTTGGGGGAGACGTGGGTGCTGCAGGCCTGCCCTCACAATGCCCCTGCAAGGCAGCCGACGCCACCACTCCCCCTCGCCACCTTCTGTGGGACTTCCTGTTTCCCTCTGTCTGTCACAATCATTCTGCCGGGGGGTGGGATGTAGGATAGCCTGTCAAAGGGGCTGCCATTTCAGATGAGCTCACCTCACAGCAAACTAATAAAAGGATCAATTAAAGAGAGCTCTGTCTGGAGGCTGACGGCAGGTCGTTAATAAGTTAATTAATGGCCAAAGAGAGGCTCTGCTGCTTGCATACTCAGGTGGTTTGTGGGTCTTGGCTGTAGTTTCTTGCTTAGATGAAGCACCCTTTAGTCTGACGTGGTTCGGAGACCATTTGCTAAGAATTTTACCATTTGTGGTCCCAGTAAGGAGAATGCTGGCCCTCTTATTTCAGTCATTACTTATCCAAGGGGTGTCCAAAATTGGTCAACCAGTGACATGCAATTAAACAATCAACTTTCATCTGCACTCATTATTTTATGTGTAATAAGTGCTCAACTAGTTTTTACAAAAGTTGTATTTCATTTTTTAAACATAATAATATTAAAGATGAATTCGGTTAAGAAACTGCAATCTCATTAGTATTTTGTCCTTACAATAACAGCAAGTCAATCAGGCATAACAGTATTATAAATAGGTTATTAGCTGTAATGTTCAGAGCTACAATTTCCAGCTACTCATTAAACTAACAGAATGCAAAAATGATTGAGACAGGGTGTATTTTTAAATATGCACTGACAGGTTTTGAGGGTTTATTTCACAATTGCATTAGCTTTTATTTATAATTCCTAACTGGGACCACAACTATAGATTTAAGAAGTGCTGCAATGGATTGAGTCCTCATGCATTTTATCCCAGTTTCCAGAGAAGAAAGACCAAACAATAGTAAAGATCCATGAAAGTATCTCATGACTCATTGGAAGGACATATCCTTCGGTTTTTAAGATAAGCATCACATCTGACTAAAATATTCAATTGGATCTAAGTACACAAAAACCAGTAAAATCATCTGAACACTTTTCATAAATCTTTGATTTAACCAGTGAACAATACAACAATAAATGATTAAAATTAGCAATAAACTATATGTTCTCATTGTGTCTGTATGTGGAGTATCTCCAGTCAAACTTCAAACTGAAGAAAGGCATCCTTCTATAACTCTACTTTCGGACTGCACAACTACACTGATGCACAGCATTTGGTAAACGTTCACCTCTGCAGTTTGAGCTATGGACAACAGTCTGATACATATTATTTCTGTTGTGGGAAATCTGTTAGACTGAAATACGCATGTAGGTCAACATTCTGTACTGCATAGTAAGCTATGACATATAGCCTGAAGTACAGGTATTGGTCAACAATCTGATACAGCATAACCTATGGTATTTATGAAATACAGCTATGGGTCAACATTCACTTTTGCAGAGAATGGTACATATTATTGGTAAACATTCACCCTAGTGAATATTTTGGCCAAAATCCTCAAATACACTGATGGGTAATAATTCTGTACAACATTATAAAACATGTCTACAGGTCAACACTGTACTGTAGTAAAGATTGCAGCCTAAATTGAGGTATTATAACCTGATACATGGGAATGTGTCAACATTGACCTCTGCAGTGTGAGCTGTGGAGTGCAGTCTGAAGCACAGCTATGGGTCAACACTCATTTCTGCAGTGTAAGCTGTGGAACACAGCATGCATGCTCTAACTGCAACGTGATTGACTCGTATATATTATCGCACGTAGCAGAAAATCTATAAAGGTCACTTAATGATATTTCAGCCAAGGAAACTCAATGACCCTTTAATGGGACTGCAGAGCAAAGAAGTTGCTGAGCATGGCAAATTAAAAATCCTCCATGGTTTAGAGGTTGAACCTGCATGCAAACCATTTAAACCCTGTCAAACCCATATCAAACTAGGAAGGCGGTGCATGCTTCAATTGTATATTTTTCTCTCTATCTTTCCATCATAGTATTGTTAACTGTGATTCTCAGGTTGCGAAAGGTACTGTTAAGACTGCTGCAAATGATGGCCTTTCATCTTTCTGAATCTCACACCATGGGCTATTGACTATTTGTCACACTATGGGACACACAGAATAACAGCTGTGCCAAATAACGGTGTTACCCCAGCCCGTTACACCCCAGGACAATGGTGTCAAACTCAGATCCTGGAGGGCCACAGTGTCTGTGGGTTTTTTGTGGTTTCCTTTCAGCCAAGGGCAGCCAGCTCAGGCCTTTGGAACACAGGTGTGTGGACTCTTAAGTCAATAAGTGAACTGAGTTTGACACCACTGCCCCAAAATATGTGCACCAACAGCCTTCAGGTGCCAAAGGAACACAGCCTAACAATGATATGTGCATGGTGGGTATGCATGTATGAAATAATAATGTCCTGGCAGTTCCCACAAATGAATCAGCTGCAGCAAGTTTTCCCCATTCCCCATGCTGGCATATCAAGTCTTCAATCCGCTTCCCTGGGCCTGGAGCTGTTTCTTTCCATTTGAAGAGAGTTTGATGGTTATTTTTAAAAACGGATGAGAAATGGAAAAAAAACTAAGTCACATAATCCAACACAAAACACGATTCATGTGTTCATATGTGCATGTGTGCTATGTATTTGCCCCATAGCACTAAACAACAGGGGGCAGAAGGCAGTTGTGGTGCACAATGTTACTAACTGAGCTGCTGTTACTTGAATCTTCATGTTTTATATGCCTAAAGTAGTACAGTATTGGACACGAGCTACCTTTCTTTGCAGTCTCTGCATGACTTATATGTGCCAAATCCTCTTGTAAAGGGACAGAACCAGTGTTTGATTGAAATTCTATCTATAAAGTAAACAAGGTTCATAGCATTTTATTAAATGCTAGAAATGGTTTTGTTTTAAAAACTCACAACTGCAGGGTTGGCTATAATGCCATAATATATTTAAGGAGACCATATGAATACAATTTCATCATTAAATAAAAAAACAAAAATCAACATTTATTTTAAGCAGTCCACTACAGATGAAAACTGAGGTCTGTCGCTATAACTCTTATATGCACTGCACACTGACTAATGAGCTCCATGATCTTATTTCCTGAAATCTGAATTATTCAGCAAGTATGATTTATTAAACTTTGTTCAAATGAAGACACTTTCATCTATGGTGTATAATTTTGGGTCATGTTCTGAGTAAAGGTTCTAGGCCAGCCTCTTTAAATACTGTCTCTCCTCTCAGCTATGTTTATGAAAATGTATTTTCTCTAGCAGAAGCTCTCAATCCCTGCTTATTTTTTCATAAACAGCCACCCAAGTGTAAACAACATTTATTTTTCCCATATTCATCTCAAAGTGCCCAGAATTACTTTCTGGCATAAGTTTAAGGGGGGAAAATCCATAAAATACAGAGAAATGGGAAACAAAGACAATAATACTGACTTCAGATTTGTTACCCAAGGCTAAGAATTTTACTGATACCTATATTAACTCTGTAGACAGGAGGAAGAAGCAGCCAGTTTGAAGTGGAATGCAATATACTTCATAAAATCAGTCACAAATAATATCATTTCTCATTTTCAAATTTACAAAAGAACAAAGCAATCACTCAGCTCATCTTGGGGAATGTGAAAAGTTCATAATTATGGTGATGCTAATGGGATTAGTTCTATCTTGCCATATTAGACAATTAGCTCCAGTTAAAAAATAAATCTGACAATATGCTGAGGGTCTTCTAAATAATGTACATCTGCGCTCTATTGACTTTTCATGAATATTTGTGAATCTCAGTTGCTAATGGAACAAGTAATTAGAACCTCTGAAATTAATGGTGAGGTTAATTAGAAATTAATTCGACTGGATTTGCAGGGGAAATGACAGACTGTGATGGTCTGAACATACAGTTCCTTAGATTTCCCTTCTTTCTTTATTTGAGGAAATACTCACTGAACACCAGCAGAATACATAAATCAAAAGTGCTGACACATGATTTCACATGATACCTCCTCAGTTGCTCAGTAACTTTACAAACTGGAAGCTATATCTCAAATATATGCAAGAAAGTATATCACAACACATGTACATAACAAACTTGCACGTAATGATGCCTGGTCATTACCATTCCCTGGTAAGAATCAGTGTCAATAATGGTGTAAAAGTTTTATGAAGACAAGTACTTGTTGAACATGAAGCAAACCTTCCTGATTACATGAACATGAGGAAGAAAGCTTCATTAAAATTTAAATTTTAAATGACATATAAAAACTATATAATGTTTTGAAGAAATGTAACTTTAAAAAAGTTTAAGGATATCAAGGACACTGGGCATATATACATTTTGGGAACACTTCCTCTAACTCTTCAGGAATTTCCTGAGAAACCAAATTTGCTAGCTGGGTTGGACCTCTACACGCATTTATGTTCATGCAAAAATACTGGTGATCCTTTTAAATTTATCCACATGACTTATAATACATCTGCACATAGATGTATGCTCTTTTATTGATAGTCAAATATAAAATTGTATTCACAATGGTGCAATAGATCAAAACAACATGAAGGTAATTGGTATAAGCTGCCTTTGAAGAAATACTGCAAGACACTGAGACAATATTTAACAAACCAACAGAGAGAAATTGAATTCTTCCAGAGTAGAATTCACACAATTTCCCTGAATGTAGCTGTTATGTATTATGTTTTAAAGGTACAACAAGGCCAAAATTCCCATGGATTTATGAAGGAAAAAAATCAGCAACCTCATATCCTTTTTGTTGTAAAAATTGCCACCTTATACAGCCTTGAGATCGTAACACAACAAGGTCATTCAAATGACACGTTGACCTGAAGAAGTGATTTGATAAACACTATTTCCATTTTTCTCCCAATGTTGGTTGGCCTTAGGTTTGCTGTTCAGTATTAAACAAAATCACTGCTTTCCATAAAGATTTTGAACTTAGATTTATAATTTCCAAGGAGCACAGTATGGCTCCATATTCTGCCTTGAATCCAGGGAATTATTTTATCTTTGAATACAGCAAGGGTAGAACTGGGATTCCACAAGCATCCAAAAACATTCTTTCTTGGCAGACAACTAATGTCAGTGTGGGGATTCAGTCTAAAGCTAGGCCTACAGTCTATAATCAGTTTCACAAACAGGACTTTCACATTTATATTACAGATTTTACATTTACATTCATGTATTTTTCAGACACTCTTATCCAGGGCAAGTTAGTTCACACATTACATACACACACCAGCGATGCAACTATGAAGCTAAGGTGACTTCCTTTGACCACTCCAGGAAATTATGTTAATTTTCTTGATATTTCTGGACTTTTATTGCAAATTAAATTGAACCACCACAACCTTAGACAGTGACAATGATAATATAATAAGCTCACAGCTGAACAGTTATTTATTCATTTACATCTCAGCACTGTTTAAAAAGCTTAAATTTTTTATTATGTATCTGTTGAGGCACATCTAGACATACAATATATTTATGGTATGTATGAACCACCTTTCACTACTGAATCATTACAATTCTAATCAACAAGTTCAATAATGTGCTGAAACTAAGAGGATTAGTCATTTTTATTAACCAATAAGTAAAACATATTCAACCAAGATTTATTTATATAAACATGGTAAAAAAAAATTAGAAGTAAAAACTGTATTGAATCTGACTGTGGTAATAATCTTCACCAATTTAAGCTCCTTGGTTAAAGCCATATACTACTAGACTGACATAAAACAGTGATTCATGTTATATGATGTCAATTATTCTTTAGCACTGATGAATAGCTTCACAAATCCACATGAATAACCATAACAGTCCTATTCTCAGCAGGCAGGCCTCTCCATCTGCTGATAATTACAGCTCCTGAGCAGGGATGCTCTCCCTCTCTTGAAAATGACAGGGTTAAAGTAACGTTTTTCAACCTCAAGTAGACATTATATTCAAAGACAATCATCTTAACAAAGGCCCATTAATTAGCCATCAAAGTGATACTTATTAAATATGATTTTACAACATTTACTTCCCTGGATAAAAATGCACATCACTTTACATAAACCACGCACACCTGACCTGATTTTAGTTTGTAATTTTACTTTCTAATGGCATTTAGTTGAGGGTATGATACTCATAAAATACTTCTACAGTTAATGGAAGGCAAGGGAATTGTTTTCAAATGATCCTAGTGGTTGACCTGTAAATTCTGTTCTCAAAACTTTGACAAAAACATTCAAAGTTAAGAGACAATATATCTATATATAGTTTACTGAACAATTATGTCTGCCAGTTTTATCTCTCAAAAATATATCCCTCAAAAATTATACTCGACAGCGATTTACAGCTTAGAAGTTCAAAGTCAGGGCCCCTTCCCTTGTAAAACATTCCAGCCTCACTTGTGAAATAAAGCAGAGTTGTGCTAGACAGGAGCTGAAGGTGCCAGATGGCAGCAAATGGAGGCTGGCTTTTGCAGGAAGTTAGCAGTGTGGAGTCTGACAAGGTCAAATGGCAAGCAACCGAAGGGCAAGGGGAGCAGAGGTCAGGTTTGTGGTCAACTCACAAGCCCATGGAGCATGTCGAGCTATCAAACAGCATCAGACAGACCTATCCTGCCAAACCAACCAAGCCCAGTGAGGGTCCTGGGGGCATTCTGTCTGTTCTGCCGTTC
Organism: Albula goreensis; assembly: GCA_022829145.1. Taxonomy (NCBI): domain Eukaryota; kingdom Metazoa; phylum Chordata; class Actinopteri; order Albuliformes; family Albulidae; genus Albula; species Albula goreensis. The sequence goes on from CM040756.1 coordinate 16,975,614, forward strand.
AGTGCTACTGAACTCACAATCAGTCAAGACTGACATGCTGATTCAACACTGACCTGGGAATGATATCACCTGACAGGTAAGTGCTGTTAGACTTCTTTGTAGCATGGAGAGATTGTGTAAACAACACTTACATTCAGTTATTACTAAGTTAAAGTTAAAGATAATGCATTTTATAAATTAAATTTATATTTAAGCAATATGGCACATGACTAATAAACTAGTTCATCAAGCATACATAGGCATGTCCTACATCCCATTCCTCTTAATATTCACCTCTACACCTTTGGCAATCATAGCCAATCAAACCCCTCTAAAATAACCTCAGGTGCTGATAGGAATAATTTGTTTCCGCAGGATAAAATAGATGGGACATTATGGAGTTATTGCCTGTGTTCTAAACATTCAACACTATGATGCCTAATACCATAACAGTGTCTGAAAATTCTCATAGAGTCATGTCATCAATTTCATATATATTTACAAAAGTATTCCAAATAGGTTTATGCTATCAATAAGATGCAAATAAAAATCTTTCTCTGAGGTAGTCATTGAGTTAAACATTTTCATTCACTGTTCCAAGGTGACCTGACTCTGTAACATGGTAAACACAAGTCCTGTAACCCAAGCTTGAGCTACTCAGTACCAATTATTTTCCAACAAAAATCTTGTATCCTGGAAGTAGGAAAGATGCTGAACGGCCAAAATACAAAGATCAAATTAGAGGGTGTCCTCTGGAAGTTAGTAAATGGCCTTTACCTTTAGCTAACTGAATTAGAACTCAACACAAGGTCCATATACCCTGCAGCATCAAAGGATCTGCTACAGAATGGTGTGTCAGTGAAGGGTCAAAGATCTATCAAGCTTGTATAAAATGAACAATTACTACCAAACAAGTTTACCACAACTGAATTAGATAGCTGCCAAGCTAGCTAATTACTTACACCCAAGCTACATAACATTAATATAATGTCTTACAACCCAGCACTTCATTTTCCTAGTAAAATTACTAAATTATCTTCACCATCACTAGAAACAACTGGTTGTTTTGCATTGTTTATGGAAGCACCAGGACTTAATGTGGTATGTCCAGAACAAGTTTCTTAGAGAACAATCAAATCTATCCTATCCTACCCTAAGTGGCAGTGATGCAAAAGTAAAACAAAAAAAAAACACTTCTCAACAAATCCTTCTTAAGCCTACACATTTAAATTGTCCTTTCCATTCTGGAATGAATTACAAGTCCCCATCAATATCAATGGAATCAATAGCTGAATGTCTCACAGCTATTAAGGGTAAGGTGTCCGATGTCTCACATGACATTGCAAAGTGTGCAGTATCTCAGACAAATGGTCAATATTTCACAGAACATGCAGAAGAGAAATTCAATGTGGACAGCTAGACAACGATCAGTACATAAATGTCATTCTCTATGTCATTCTTTTACAATGAAATTACTTATGAAATTGGCCAGGGTTACTCTTCTTGTAAGTCTACTCTGAAATTTCATAAAATACTGTATGCACTTCTTTGCCCTCGCAGTAGAAATAAGCTTTTCTGTCTATCCAATATGCCATTCATTTTAATATTTAATGTTCTGAGATCATACAGACATATTTAAGACTGTACTGCATTAATTTATTTCAACTACAGAACTTCCTCTCTGAATTATAACCATATGTTTTCAATTCAAACCACAGCCAGCTTCATATAGTATGTTCTAATTATAACCTTTCAGCTATAAGACTGGCATGAAACACATTACCATTCCAGACAAAAAAGGTTTCTAGTGCTGACTTCAGCAAATCTCTCAAAAGTACTCGACCAACAATCACATTACTGAGGGGTAAACGGAGTAGCCTGTGATTAATGATTGTGTGAGACATTACTGAAAGCCAACAAAAATACACCCAGTGATGCAAATGATGTGTCAGTGGTGATCTCACCACTGCTTCAATTAAGCAGGAGACTAAAAGGACATCCCATAACAGAATTACTTTATTGGAGGTTAACTGCAAAAGAGGAAGTGATGATTTAAGATTCATTTAACCTCAGTAATCTAGCTGTGTGTGTGTGGGGGGAGTATGTGTATGTTTGTGTGAGTGTGTGCTCATGAGTGTATGTTTGTATGTAAGAATGAAGGAAGGACAGATATAGACTGACAGTTTCTGTTTGCAAGATCATATTGTGAACATAAGTTGATACAATTCCTAAACACCTAAAGTATATTCTGTTTACAATACCAATAAAAGGCAAATTTGGTTTTTGATTATTAAATAATGCTTGTCTAACCTATTGCTGATTAAAATGTTAGAGGTCTTTTTTTTGTTATTTGAAAAGGGAAACAATGTTTGTGTGCACGTTCTCTCCCTGTTCTATATTAATATGCTTACAGAGCCATAGAAAATACACATCGGCAAAATGTTTGATCTGGGCTCCATAATAATGCTTTCAAGACAATTAGATTCCAAGGCTTGGCTTTCAAATAAGACTATCCCACTGGCAAAAAAGTGTACAGCGCTCAGTTTTCAATATAATGTCATATTTATTCATTTTCAATTTAAACCAAAATCAAATTCAAAATGACTTAAAATGCACATGAGTTTAGTACGTTCAAGGACAGATGGTCTTTGGCCTCAGCTTGAGAAAGCTTTAACAGTTTACAGTGTCTATACATCATACACATCAAAGGCCATCATTTGTGTCTGAGGTGCATTTGAAAGTTTAATAGCCACAATTTTATGTATAGCACATGCATTTCTATACATCAAAGTGCATTAATGTCTTGCCAAATCACATTAAACTTCAAAAACATAAATCAGAAAGAGAACACTTTTCCAAAGACAAGTCCCATATCCACTTCCGCCCATCCCAAAAGTACTAATATCGCACCCCCATCAGGAACATAATCATTCCTGCCCCAAAAACGAGGGGTTCTGATACTACCCGTGACTATGAGACATGCCTTTGCTAATGTCACCTTGGCCCCATATGTCTGGATTTAAAATATTTTAATGGTAATAACATCAGGGTGGAAATGATGCTTTGGCACCAGATGATGCCACAGAGATGTTGCCATAAGAGTGCAAGTATCTTTTTTCATAGCAGTAGGACTTGACTGCATTGTATAATACTGCACTGACAGTCCCACTGAGGTTATATGAGCAAAATAATACAGCAGGGAACATTTGTCCCTATTACTCTCGTTACTGTGGAAGTAACATGGTATCCAGAAATCCTTGACATTCTGGCAGTTTCACGTCGCACGGAAAAAAAAATACTGATAGTGCCTGGAAAGCAGGGAAACTTTGCGCAGATATTCCTTTCATCCATGATCTCCTTTGCTGGCACCAAAATGGCATTTCTGTCTATTTTGTAGATATGAAATTCTGCACAGAATATAAGTGGGGAGTTTATTTAATCCCTAATCTGGGGACATGTCCATGGAGTTTGGCTACAGACAGGGAGAGCAGTGCACACTATAAAGATGCTAGATCATGCAATAAAACATATTATCTTTTAGATGTGGTCTGTGGACATGAGTGGCAGAAATATTATATGATATGAACCCCGTATAAAATCTATGACTGCTTTCTAAAAGTCCTAATTTCATTAACAGAGCCTCCATAAAAACCAAACAAATACCTGAAAGTCATTTAAGTGTGCAGTGATTTCAAAATGTTAATACCACTATAGAGGACCATGACAAAAGTACAAAGTCCTGAAAATGTGGTGATATGTATTTAATAAATGTAAAGTATAAAGTCTGTTTTCTTTTAAAAAGTCAATACTATTACCAGTTGATTAACAACAGGGACTTGGCGACATTCACTAATGATTAGAGAAATAATAAGTGAACCATGTCAGAGGTACAGAAAAATTGAGGTGAGAAAATAAATCAGTAGTTAAGGGAATGCAATGTCTTGCAGACCATTAAGCAGTTAGCAAAGGGGTTTCAACAAATCTACTTAATTAATCAAATTTTTTGGAAGCACAATTTCAGTGCCTGTATTTATATATGAAACTGTGTTTTATGTGGAATGCAGTCTTGGGTTCAGTAAATTAAGAGAGGAAGTTTTCTCTTAATGTGGTCAATCACTCACTGTCTCCACACAACTTTTCACACTGAATCAGGTTTTGGTGTATGTATTTAAATAAAATTCAAAATGTATTCAAAATTCAAGATTTCAGTATGGGTTCATGCTCATATCTGTGTATTGCTGTTGTATTACTATTGTATATTATTATGTGTTGCACTATATGGTTATGGACTCATGTACTGAACCATAAAGTTTAAATCACAGTGCTACAAACATAATAATACATATGCAATGAAGAGCCTGAGCAGCAAGAAAGAAGAATGGAGCCATTTAAAGGCAAAACTAAAACACTAAACAGGTCCAAACAGATCAATTTTACAACTCACTTTAAAACACTTTTCACTTATCTCTTGCAATGTGAGACCTGTCCATATTTGATAAGCCTAAGAAAGGAATTGATTTTATGGGCCTTGTTGTAATTTCTTGAGATGAATGTGTTTTTCGGGAGTATTACAAACTGCAGATGCATTACAATACAGTTTCAGAAACCATGGCCTCCAGCAAAAGCTGTCATTGATTTTAGTACCATTCACAACAGGCAAACATGATTGAAGTAATAATTTCTCATGCTCAGAGTTAAAAAACAAGCAGACAGACAGACAGACATACATACAGACAGACAGACAGACAAATAAATAAATGAAAGTGACAATATTGCCAGTTAATTAAAAAATGGGCTTTCATTTTAAGTTAGCTGCAAACACAATGTGCATTCTCAACATAAAATTATTAGCTCCTTCCTGCAGATTATAATTGCCAATGTGTCCATTTGCCATTAACAGAGTCCAGACACCTATGTGAAAATTTAAATATACAAGGGTTTGTGTTTAAGGTCTGCTGTAGCTAAAAACCTACTAAAGTAACAATGAGCCTTTCATACTAGGGTGGGGCATATACTGTGACCGTGCATTGTGTGAAACCATGTACTGATGAAAAATAATGACTAGACAGAAATGTTGTGACAGATTTCTCCTTTGGAGCATTTGAGTATTGAGCTTTGCACACATGCTGGTGCCTCGGAAAGCAGTCATCTGGCCCAGGGGCTACTGCATTCTGCCACATTTTTACTAGGGAATAATTTGATAAGAAGAGCCTAGGTGGAGGGCATAGCAAACATGCCCGATTGTCACACCCTGTGTTTCCATGATGTGACACTCATCAGAGGGACTCATCTAGGTGCTGAGTGCTGTGGACATCTTTTGGGGAAAACAGAAGGCCCCATTTCAATGAAAGCAGCCAAGACTCAAAGCTACATTTAGGTCTACTCTCAACAGCCTGGAATAGTTCTTTGGACATGAATAACACTAACCAAACAGAAGAGCCCTCATGAGCATGTGTCTGGTACTCAGATTTTTTTGTTTGGCCTACAACATGCTCACTCTAATTAGACACTTGACCTACTTCAGCGTTTGATGCCTTGGCTAAAAGAACCAAATGTATCAACAAGAATAGACCCACTTATTCAAAGGCTAGTATTCAATGAGGATGTCTTCCATAAGATCTCCTGATAGAAGCATATTATAAGTGGGGTATCTCACCCTCCAACTCATTTAGGAGACCAAGCTTTTATGAAAGTACAGAAACCAGATTCTGCATGCAGGTCAGGGACTTGGGTCACTTGTTATGTGCTCAGTACACTGTGTGCCCATGGACCATGGGAGCCGAGTTACCAAGGAGCTGCTCTTACTTCAGCCATGTCTATTGTTTTTATGATTATGGATTAGCAGAGTGATGGAGCAAATATTTTTGCCTGTTACTTTCCTTACAAAAAGTGTATTGACACTGTTGGACTTACAAACAGTAAACAGTTTCCACTTTATCTCAGGTGAAAAGGGTAAATGGTGTTGGCCAGTACCTTGGTCATCAGCATCTTCCTTCAAATTAAGGGCTCTTACTTTTTGTCATAAAACAAGTGTTATCACAGCTTTAAGAGACCTTGGTTAAAAAAAAAAAAAAACCTGTTCAGCCTTTGTATCCAGAGATGAATACAGGCCAAGAATCCAATAAGTTCTCACTTTGTCCCCAGTGTGGCATTTTAATACACTGCACTCCACCAGACTCAGGTCAACAGATGTCATGAACAAATTTGTGCACAGGTAGGCTGGTGTTCCCTGAGGGGAGATATTTAAAAGCCCAGAGAAGGCAAAGTAAGGTGATGACTAATTCTCCTGTTTGAGCTGTTAATCTGTTGAATTTTCACAGGGGATGAGCTCCATTCAGAATCCTTTGATTGCTTGATATGAAACAAGAGTTGAGCACAAGGTGATAATTCTGCCTTCCAAAAAACAAGTAAATTCAGGATGCCATGTGTCAAATTCAGAGGAGAAATTGAGAGCAAAACGCTAAAGGTGATCCCATGTTAGTCTGTCCTCAAGAAAACAAGCAAGCAGACAAAAATCTCACAAAATCATTTCACTAAAAGAAAGCAAGTGAGAACGAACAAATTAATTCCCTTTTTCAAGTAATGAAATGGTACTGAAAAAGACAAAACAAAGCAATTTTGTTTTTTGTTTTTTTTTCCCCACAGGGCATTTAGATTTATAGCACTGCTTGACTTAAAGCAGGCAAGTCATATGGGCAAAAGGTAAATGATAAGGATTTTTGTCAAGATGTCAAGAACAGACTGCTGAACAAGGTCATTATAAACTGATCCAGTTCTGTTTTTTTTTTCATTCAGAGATTAAGGTCATTACCATATTTTCCCTTTTGTTCTTAATATAAGACCTAGTTTATTAATCTTTTTCATATGTTTGCGATGGCAATATCTTCTTGTACCAACTTTGTGAGAGAGCTGGTTGCCTTTGAAGTTGGGGAGTTAACTTCACCAGATAGATTTTGCTGAAAACATATCAGTTCTAAGTCGCTGTCCATGGTTCTGGAATGCAATGCACAGTGCTCTTAGCTCTAACACTGTTTAGTATTCTGATTCTTAGACTTTGTATCGTTCTGACTGGATGTATAGGAGGAAATGTTACTTCAGCATTTGGTAAATCTTCCCTCTCCCTCTAACACACAGATATGCACAAACATACACACCCAACACAACTCTCATTTACTATTGAGGGTTAATGCAAATCATACAAATATTACACGTGGCTCATCAAAAACCTCTGGGTTTTAAATATGTCACATATGCCCCACTTATTAAACATTCTTACAAATGCCTTTATGCCAAACATCCTCTAATAACAGTGTTTAGCCTACTTCTTGCAATAATGTGCATTTTAGCATAGTTGATGACCCACTTATAAAAAGGGGGTGTTGAATGTTTCATTCCTGCTCCATGTACTTACAGTAATGAAGGGAATGAAGAAAAACTGTTAATGACTTTCTTAAATATGATTTCTGAAGGTTCTTAATGACCAGCTAAAGCCAATGGTAGAAAGGTAATGGGTTAAGATTATTTGTCATGTAAAACAGATGGTAGGATATGTGATAGGAATTCTATTTAATGTTATTTAACACAAATAATCCAATGGGAAAATGCAGTAAATAGCCTGCCTGACAGAGAGCTGCTATGAGTTACACAATTATGAGCACTGTTACAAGTATTTTAACACTGGCATAGCTTATCATAACACTCTAACATTCCATTATACACCATGAAACTACACAATGGGATCTTAGCTATTGCAATATCATCATTATCTTACTAAACCGATTATGTTACAGGAACAACGTTTACACGTACAATAGAGCACCTAAATTTGTAGCTGCTGGGTATACGAATGATACACCCCTCCCCTCTGCCATGTGCTTCGTTTCACAGTAAAACAACACATTTATCCACAACAGATCATTGTACAGCTGTATCATCCAGTACTTATCTCGAGGCTCATATTAGACACAGGCATATACCATATTGTTTTGTCTTGGTTTGTCATCCTTTAGATAATATTAAATTATATATTTTGAAGACAGACAATAATGATTTAGGTAATGTTGTGCATTTCTAATCATGTGTTACTATACCCGCAAGAACTAAAAATTCATACTTTTTTTTTTAAATTATTTTAGTAAATCTACACCCAATAATACATTACTAAATGCGTTCTGATTTCAGTGGTCGATGTATGCTACATTGTATAAACAATTGGGTGACTTTATTGAAAAGACACTTGCATTTCTCATATTCTGAAACCAAGTTGACATTTGCGAGACGTCCTTTAAGGTCTACAGCAGGTACACACTTGCACGTAGTCAGTAGCTTGTAAAATACTGTATGCAACTGCTATAGCTAAAACACAGCCAGCAATTGAATCACTTCAGATATAAAGTCTGTCAGCTGTTTTATTTCGTAAACGTTATAAACCATGAATTGTAATAACAACTGTATGTCTCCAATCGTAATGAGAGAAGGTATGCACCATTTTTTTTTTTTTTTTTTGCATTAAACCTTTTATCTTACACATTTGATGTGGGTTTCGTTGCAGTAAGAAAGCAGGAAGCAGCCCGATGAAGTATCAACAGTCAAGCGACACTTTGCTTACTATAAATGTGTTGTCGCTTAGCCCGATTTTAAATCACATATTAACATGCAATGTAAATTGTATCTTCACGAAGCTCCCAAGGAAATTGTAGCTTCCTTGATATGTGTGCTGCTCAATAAAACGATTGTGTTTCTGTTACCCTATATTGTCAATAACGAACTGAAGTGGTTCAGCACTGTCTTGCAGCACCAAGCGTTTACAAGATTACTTGCTCTAGCAACCAGGTACAGTGCACTACTGAATGGTGTATTAACCGGCCGGGCATTTTCAGTTCAAGTTCCCTTTAGTAAACAGAAGTTATGTGAATAGGCTAGAAGTGCAGACTCAGTTTTATACCATTGATTCTACACATCGCCAAATAAAGTATTTTTAAATTGTGATACACATCAGATACAGAAGAATAAAAGTAGTGCCGGAATTTCAACAGTTTATACGAAAAGCCCCTTACCTGTAGCAATGTGTAGTATACTGTTGTACAACAGGCAGAATAGTATCTTATAGAAACACTTACCTCAAACAGAGGACCGATTTTATTTTTCTCCAGGTATGACTGAATTCTTGACTGTTGGTGAGACGCCATGGAGAAAATGTAAATCTTATATCAAACGCTATCAAGCAAAAATAGCTGATCAATTTCAAGCATGTGCTTCAACGTAATTCGAAGTCCACAACGCCTTAAATGTAAGGGTACTGTTACGGTGAAGTCAGCTAGCTGTTTGAAATCACAAATGCTGAGGTGTCATGAGCGGCAAGTTTGTTTAACCGAGGAACACATTGTATCAAGCAGTCAACACTGAGGCTGCTCTTGTGTTGGTTACTACGAAAAACCGGCTCTTCCCTATTGCTTTAGCGAAGCGGCTCCCTAGCGACGGCTTCGCAAAAGAAGCCAATGATAAAGATGGTTATTTAAATGTGAGAGGAGAGCATTTGCCCATTGGCTGCTTCGGGTCATATAGAAAAGGAAAGGTTCCTTTATTGTTTACTTGTACTCTATTAAAGTCTCTTTATAGACGGTGACTCAGTTTTATATTATGCGCATGTGTTCTGCAGTTGCTATCGAGATTCCACGATTGTTGACACCGTTTCATATTTAGATACCCGCGCCTGAAGTTGTGTGGAGGATTAATGTTCTTGGTTTGACAGACTTTCATTTTAAGCAAACCAAAAGCAGGAAATTATGTCTGAAGCTGAATGTCAACCTCATAAAGCCACAGGGAAGGTTAAAATTATGTTACATTTTTCATTAATATTTCATTTAAATTTTAAAACAGCTACCTTGCCCCAGGGGTTCTGAAGTTTACCCAAGGTACCAAGATTTTTTTAATGTGAAAGTCCATTTCTCACTCTGACAATAACCCAACAGCGCCCATTCTGGATTAAGACAATCATACGACTGTACATTTGGTATCATCAGGGTATTTTAAAGACAAATAAGCTTGTCCTCTCTTATGCCAATGTTTGTTGCAATTACAGGTAAGTTTTTATTCAAGAGTTAGTAGACATTTGGTCTTAAGCCTTGGTTTTCTACATTGCTAACAAAAGCTCCTGTATATCAATTTGACATATACACGTATGTATTTTTCATGTAAGGAAATAAAAACATGCTGCGGTTATTCCGCGGTTTAGTGTCGGCCAATAATTCCTCGTAAATATTACACACTGTGCTCAGTAAATAAGGGAGAAGAACAACTCAAGCACATTTAATCACCATCCGAAGATACCCTTTTTGCACGGCGCAGAGACAAAAACTCCGTGCGTAGGAAAAACTAGTTCCTTTGGGAGGGAAGTCTACGGGGATCAGCACGTGCCCATGTACTGCGGCATGCACCTGGTCCACATCAGTCCGCCAATTTACGCTGCAACAAACAAATGGTAAAAAAGTGCTGATCAGCACAGGAGAAAGCAAAATGATATTTTTGTAGACAATACACCTAAATAAATAAACAAGATACCAACGGCTGCTGTCAGACAAAACTTGCAATAAAACGAAAACCGCAGATCAGTTCATCTAACATATTGTAATAATCCTAAAATTTAGTACTCAAGCGGGTCTCATTTTATCACAATGTTGTTTGTAATCAAACTTACCACAGCCGAGCGTAAGCAAAATGAATAGCCTGTTGTATCCATTTATTGCCTCTAATCATTACATTGCGACCTACAGATGCCCCATTAATGCAAATGAACATCGCATAGAAAAAGAACAGGTTTGACAACTCACTGTAATGCAAGACTATTACAGTCATTACAGCGCAATGTGAGAAGGCTGAAGAGCATTCTCCTTATGATTTATTTAGTCATTTATGGTTGGTGGAAACTTAGCTGGCTTTCTTACCTTAAATCATATTGACAAAAGAAACAAAAAAAAACCTGAGGCAAATCAGCAATGTGTGGCTTATTCCACTTTTTTCAAACTCATGGTTGTATCTGCAATTATTAGGGTTCCGGGCCTTGTGGGGTTAAGCCGTCAACACACATATCTGTGGTTAAACAGTAAGAGGGAAGTGGTATGCCAACTGAACCACCTGCTTTCTCTGTATTGATATCAAATGAACCTTGTATCAATCCAGACCCAGAAGCTTGTGAGCCATGATTATCAGACAGGTACAAGAGTGTTCAGTAGGAGAGAACTGAGGGATAGAAGAGAAGGGTTGCATCCCAATATTCAAGAAATGTGTCCTCCATTCCTCTCCTCCACTTTGAGCTTGTCTCCACCCTCCCTCCAATGTGTTGGTATTGGGAGGATACGAGGTGGTAGTACCTGTTCCTGGACTGAAGAAATTGGTCAGATATGATTAAATCGTGTGATGTATAATGGATTGTTTACTGATGTCCTCCAGGTTTCAATCAATACCTAGCTGAAAGATATTTGCCAAAACTCACAGTACCAGATTGGTAGAACCAGGAGTGAACACAACTCACGAGTGAAATGTGCACTGCATTATGGCCGCTAATGCAACTGCGGGGTAACAAAGTAGGGCTATGCCCTAGCTTTGGGATGACATTACGAATGAGACACTTCTCTTCCGCCTTTCTATTAAAATTCAGAGATGAATGGTTTCGACATTACATCAAATATAATAAGCTGACACTATAAGAATTACAAGCAGCCATAGTACAGAGAGATTCTAAACAAAAACAATGTGTACTTTTCACTTACATTTCAGGTAAACTATTTGAAGTAACTGAAAAATTATATTTACTTTGTTGTACCACAACACCTGTTTGCCCATGTTTACACAGATGAATACCCTACATATTTTATATATATAGTCTGAGATTTAAGTGTAACTTCTTGTGTTGAACTTGTATCTATTTTTAGTCCTTGATGTTACACAGTTAAATCAGGGCTCTAACATTCATAGCTTTCATTTTAGAAAAAAGATAATGGAGCAATCATTTAACCTTTTTCAGTCACATCAAGAGCAGCAGGGTGACTGCATGCAGACGGTTTGAATGGGCATTCAGACAAACAGTGTGCCATGAAAATAATATTTTCATTTCTACAAATGTGATGCATCAAGGTAGTCAATGTTTTCTGAACAAATGCAGGTACATTTTCCCTGAGTAGTATGTTAACAGGACGGTGAGAAATAGGCTTTTTACTTAACAGAAGGTATATGTCACTTGAATTTAGCAAAATTAACAAGAGTACGCAATTTTTATAGCTTTTTAATTGAAATTAATAACTATGGTATAACACTGTATATTAAAAAAGCAACACTGAAAATCAAATACTGGTTTAAAATGAAAGAAAAATGTATACTGTGGATATGGCATACTCTATATGAAAGGTCAGTTTTATAAAATAAAATAAATTACTGTAATTTTCACTCAATGAATGCTAACAGTTTTTTTACAGTCACTTTTTTACACATTTCTGTATTAAAGTGTTTGCAATTAAACAGAAATTAGAAGCTGCTATGTCAAAGAGATATCTTCATTATACAATATTTAAAAAGTAATTTATTGAGTATTATTGCTGTTTACAGTACATAAACTAGAGATTTTTTATGGATGTTGTTTTTTTTTCTATTTGCATAGTGATAATAACACCTACAATGTAACTGATGCAACTGATTAGCAATCTGAGGCCTTTTAAATAGAACAAAAGCCCTTTTGGTCCTGAGTAGGGGATGAACACAGGTAACAGACTTGCTTAGGGTGAAATGAAAAGGTACAATGTTGACTAGCCTGAAGTCCTCTTCATAAAAGAAGACCTTGAGTACGTGTTAAACTGATACAGCTAATGAGCTTGTGCCACTCGGCATTTGAGGCTGCCAGTGAGCCATAGCTTTAGGGCATTTGTCCTACAGTAATACTTTGCCAGGAGCACATGAAAAAAACCTAGAAACAGCTTATATAACATGTTGCAGTTTAGTATTCTAATATATACTACATAAATCTGAATGTGACCTCAGCTTTTGCTATCTTGTGTCACCAACAAGATAACATCTTTTTTCTCCCTTAGTTTAAATGCCTTATCGGCCAGCTAAATTATAAACTGATCTTACTGCTCAACAAAGTGAAAGTAAAACCCAATGACACATCACTGAAACTACAATGAACAGATGCCAAACAGATAGGACTACTTTAGCAAGCAATGTAGAAAAACAAATATGTATAAACTCACCAACAGGGGGCCCCATTAATACCTGACCATGTTACAAACCACTGTTTCTGCATCTTATATTATCCTATTTTTACTAGAACACAGATTGTTTCTGAAGTGGCCATAGGCTCATCAGCTTTAGAAACAGAAATTTTGTAACAACAGCAAAAACCAATAAAAATGTAATTTTCAGACAAAAATACTTATTTACAGTATACCAGTTAATGGACGGAAATGGAATGAAAAGATTCAATGTTTAAAGCCATCGCAAGAAATGGCCTTAGGCACAGAGTTCACTTTTTAAAAAATCTAAAAATGAGATGTAATGCTCCAGAACGTTACAAGAGTCAACACATATACTTTAACATGCTTTAAAATACAATAGAGGCAGTTACATAGAAATTCATTATGTACAAGACAAGGAAATCCTTTGAGAGGGAATCACTGAATGGCCAGTGAGGGTCCTGTAGGTGAGCTATGGAGAGATGGCAGGCCAGGCCTTTTCTACCATGAACAGTGACAGCTTTTTTGACACTGGACCAGAGCTGGATCAGAACCACTACAGTTTAGTCCATGCATCTTCACGGGTCGCCATCCGGGGGCGGTGGTTGGCACAACTTGTACAACCTGATAAGGTAAACACATGGAAACATTGGCATTCAGACTATGCTGTCCAGACCATAGCTTGTAAGGTAAATGGAAATGATGGAGATGTATAGCTCTTAGCACATTGTAATAATATAACAGGAAACAGCAGGAAAAGGACTTATCAGATCACGTAAGATATGTTCATTTATTTTAAGGGCATAATGTACACACTACATCATATGGAACTGTAATTCCACGATGTTTGCGAAACTGACTTAAATAAAGCTTTCAAAAGAAACACTGAGGATTGCAATAATTTCACATTTGTAACACTGCATTGCATTATTAGAACAACAGAAAAATGACACCTTCTGGCAACACTCTCACACTCATTCCCCAAATATAGATACACATCTTTATTTGCAACATGTAATTTTTTACTGATTTCTTAGCTGTGTCTCAGGATTGTCTTTACTTGCACAACAAGCTTTTTCTTCCCTCCTGCAGGATGTGGCTGCTGGAATGATCAGGTTCTAGCTGCAGCCTTACAGCAGACAATACAGACTCCAGTCAATAAAAATCCCAGAGGACCTACCTATTGCAGCTGATTTTCAAAGCCAGTCATTCATTTTAAAAATAGTGCAATGAGCACAGAGTAATGCTGTATCTTGTCACAGGATCTCAGCTAATGATCCCCCACTTAATTGCATTTGTCAATTTCACTAAAAGGTTGAAAGGGGCCAGCCGTCATAGCCAATCCTATAGCTTTAACTGTAGTGGTTGTGACAAGTAGTATCTCCTGGCCAATCTTGAAAGCAGGCAAGCTTTTAATCTGGTCTGCGGCACTATGAATCACAATTTACTTTCATCTGAGCATCACAATCGTTCTTGTTCTTTGCTGTGTTCCTCCCTCCAAACCCTGGGAGCTGGAGCAGTGATCTCTCTCTCTCTCTCTCTCTCTCTAATGCTGCTCTCAGCAGTAGTCTCCCCACATCTGCAATCTCTCTATCATTATGTACTTTCCCTCGACCCCTCCTGGGCACTCTTTGCTCTTCCCAAAGTCATTTTCTATTCAACACAATACAAAAATCCAGAAAAGCAGGAGATTGGAAAGTTTGAAAACAATCATGTCTTGCAGAACTGTCCCTGATCTCTTTATACCCCAGAAAGGTCTCAGCTAAGAGAAAGCATCATTTTGATCATTTTGATTACCTCGGGACAGATGATGGGGTACGGTCTCTCACTCCCAGGTTCTTTGCAGAATTCTGAACTCTTGCCCCCTGAAAAGTCAGATATTTTAACAGATTGACAATCTTACATCTATATAGTCAATACAGGAATTATTACATTATGTACTATAGCAGTGACAAGAGCCCCTGATGAGCTGGTTTGTAGAGTTCATATTTTGAAAAGATTCCAATGGAAGGATCTGTCATTTAAAGACAAACATAAAATATTTACCCTTCCCCCAACATTCAGACGAAACAATACATAAATCCATCAATAAGGAAAAAATTACCAAAATGATCAGAAATTCACTGTAGTCACTAAATGGGCAAAGTCTGGATTCTTGCCTTCACCAGTCATAATGTTCTCACAAGGAAATGGATGACTGAATATGTCAGAACAGCAATTAAACATGGCTTATCATTCCAAAGAAATAATAATTAGGCTCACAAAAATGGCTGATGTGCCTAGATAGGTGCTACACATTGGTGGTGGGTGAAGATTATCCCCTTCCCTGTGAAGCAGTTTAGACTCAAGAAACTCCTGTATATCATAGGCTCAAACCCTACTGAAAGCCCATTGAGTGCCAGTAAAATGAGAATATACTCCAGACTGGGTGCCCTTTGTTTTGTAACACCATAACCATTTTTCCCCTGCACATTATCCACCTCACCACACATCACTTTTTCATAGGGCTTATGAAGCCACATAAAATTATCATTCTGTCTGCATTTTTTTATAGTCAATGTGCATTTTTGGATGAAGCGGGTTTAGATAATGGAGGGATGGATATTCTTAGTTTGGCCACATTATCACTCAAACGTACATCCAAACTCACAGCTCCCAAGAGATGGTTTAAATTAGTCAGGCATTTTCCTGCTGCATTTCTGTACACCTTCCACAAACAAGAAGACACGGGCCGCTGTCTACAGGGTTTCACAGTAGCTTAGGGTGGCTACAACAAGGCCGGGGTAGCTCGGCCAGTGATTAATCAGTTACAAACATCCTCGCCACTATTTTGTGGGTACTGGCCTTGTCATGGATTGTTAAATGGACTTGTTTGTCAATATAAATGTTGACGTGAGGAACATACTTAATTTACGTTCTTAGTGAATCCCAGAGATGAGCTCTGAGCTTGCTCCACATCGCTCCTGCCGTGATTAATCACATCAGACAGCGCTTTTTAAACAGTCTGTTTTCGCTGAGAGCACAATCGTCTTCCATCAAGGCAAGAACAAGCAATGGGCCAACTGTAAAATGGCAGCTCCGGATGTAGGCATAAATCTCATATTTTCAAAAACAACATGGGCGATAAATAATTCCGGCTGTTAGCGGCAGCTTGGATTTATGGGGTTTGTTGCATTCGTGGCCATTTTGAACACGGGGGTCACCTGGAAGGGAGCAGAGCTCCATGGGCATGCGGCAGCTGCCTCAGCACCAGACCCTCCTGGAGTTCTGCAGTCACAGCTGAAATCTGCAGCTGCGAGACCGCCTGAAATTCTGCAACGCTACAGGAAAATAAACTCCATCCAGTCTTTTCACTATTTATCGCCTGGCACTACCCAAGCACAGGAGCAGCACAGGTGCCAGTGCTTTCATCACCTTTAGAAGTGCTAGCAGGAAAATAAGAAATGCTCTGTGAAAGAAAGTATAAGTGTGAGGACAAACATAAGATTCATAGCAAAATTTGCCTCAGCACGAAGCTCAGATGAACAGTGTAAATGAGTTCCACTGGCATGACAGAGATACCCTCAAGGCCTTTGAAAAGTGTAATAAATCTCTCTCTCTCTCTCTCACTCTCTCTCTCTCTCACACACACACACACACATGCACACATGTGCGCGCAGGCGCTTACGTACCCCGACAGGTCATCTAACTTTCCCCACATTCGAGGAGAGAGACTGGTCAGAAATGCCATTAGGCATATCAGCTGTCACAAGATACAGTGCAGTCTGTCTCTCTCTGGCCTTCCCCTTTAGTAGGATAGCATCAGTAATTATGCGATTAACATCAGGGCTATCCATCTGAGGGAGCAATACTCTCCCTGAGTTTCCACAAATACCGCAGATTTAAGGAGTTATCTCTCCTAAGAGACCGACACAAACAGGTTAAATGCACTATCCATACTGACCCATCTACCAAATAAGATATGCAGGCAAGGGAGGGAGCTCAGAAGCAATTTCATACAACCAAAATAAAGATGTCATACAATAAATTCATACCTAAATATGTTAACATTCCTGGAGCAGGCACTTCAGAATACCCAATACATCATAAATTAACTTAAATTATGTCCCTCCTGCCTGGCATTTAAAGAGCCCTGTACCGGATAACATCAGAACTGAACATCACATTCCTGGGCTGAAGACATTCGAGTGGCCTCTTTGAAATCACTGGAGTGAGACAGTTGAGCTAATAGGCTCTCCACCTACTCATCTATTCCACATTATCGGAAGTATTTGCGAATGTAAATGGGAGAAAAACATTTCAATAAAATCGCACACACACAAGCACACGCATGCACATGCACGCACACACGCACACACAAACACACACACACACACACACACACACACACACACACACACACAAAACACACTCATGCACAAACAGAGGGAACTGCACAACTGCAGTGTAAGTGTCAATCTGCAGCCCTGATGGATAGGTCCCCCCCATCATTTCCAGACAATTTTCAGTATTATTTTTAAACAACAATTTTCAGTATTAATAAATGGCCAGCCAAAAAGGTACAATCCAGGTCCATCCCATGCACATTCATATTCATATTCATATTCATCAAGAGTCACTTCAGCCAGGGTTATAAGAAGCGGGGAATTCAGGAGCAATTTCTCTCTGCAGTCCAGTGAACTTATCTTTTTACGCTTTTTTCCAAGCAGCAATGTTTGGAGCTGAGCTAATGCAGTTTTTCAATTTAATTTATTGCAAACTATCTTCAAAGAATGCACTGGGCATTTAAGTGGCAGTGCATTGATAGAGGGTTTAATAAAGCCAGGCCATAACGCTACACTAAATGGATAACCTGACTCTTCCACCACTTCAGTCCTGTAATTTGCAAGGCCGATATTTTAAGGAAATAAATAGATACATAATTTGTTTGTATTTTATTCAAAGTTCATTCAAAATAACCTTCAGCGCTGAACTCAACCAATTTTCCCAAGGCTGAAGTGGGTGAAAGGAATTGATTCCACTTACCCAGTTTGCTAATGCATATTTAATCTTTGTCCTCAGAACATCATTAATTCAGTGGATGAAAATAAAATGTAGAACTCTCCAGCTTTCCTGGCACACATTTTGAGTCAAATGGAAGCACAGCAATGGAGAGAAATATGTTTCTGGCCTACATGTTCAGATAAAAAAACAGAAGAAAAACAATGATCCAAATAATAGTAACAGAGAGACTGTGGTGTGTTATGCAGTGATAACACTCAGCCCAAAGAGGAGTCATCTAAATAATTCATAATCACAAACCCTTTCAATCAGTCTGAGGAGGAAAAGAAGCATATTCACACAAACCTAGAATTACCAATCTACACACACACTGAAATGTGGAACAGCCACTTTTTAGGGCCTTTCAGAGTACGGCTTATGTCCCTGACCAACCAGAACCATTCAAAGGCCAGTTCTTTTTTC
The DNA here is from genome assembly GCA_022829145.1 of Albula goreensis. Lineage (NCBI taxonomy): Eukaryota > Metazoa > Chordata > Actinopteri > Albuliformes > Albulidae > Albula > Albula goreensis. Next base: position 16,994,279 of record CM040756.1, read on the forward strand.
CATAGCCAACAAATTGAGATAGGAGATGCTCAAGTGGTTCCCAGTGCACAAAACTGCTAGTCTTGAGCTGAACAAGCAGCTTCCTCTTAAGGTCAAACATGAAGCAATACCATGCTTCCTCTTAACATCAAACACGAAACAATACCATGCTTCCTCTTAAGGTCAAACATGAAGCAATACCATGCTTACTGCCCAACGGAATCTCCAGAAAAGAGGCTGCTTGTTTAAGCATCTTAAGCCTTTCAGATGCCAAAGTCTGAAAGCACTTTTCAATACTTCATGGAAATAAGAGAGGACAGTTTGCCAGTTGAATGTTTCCACTATGAAGGACGTTGTTCAATTTACTGGGCAAATATTACATGGGAAAAAAATTCTCCCATTCTGCCCAGGGCAGAAAGCTGGTTTATTAAACCAGTTCAAATTACAGGCGCTCTCCAGTGTATAATCTGAACAGAGCAGTTCAAGGGAACAATTTAGCCAGAGAGGGGGGTGAAAAAGAGCAGGTCCCACAAACGTCCTTGAAGAAACAAGAAATGAGAAAACTCTACTGCTGCTGTTGTCTCATCATCATTCCCATACTCTTCAAAAATGCCACAAAGGAAAATATACTGAAGAAAATATCTTTTATGAACATATCTGGTAATGAATATTATTTCCAGTTAATTCTGATATTTTCTCTGTAGCTGGCTTAAACAAAATAATCAGTCTACATCACAAAAAGCCTGAGATTGCTTAGGGAGAAACTGCCCTCTGTGTCAAGTGAAAGCATATGATGATGCTTAGCCAAGTGATTTTGTTGGAAAAAGATCAATTCTAGCTGAGAATACAAAAGGCATATTTCTGAAGTGTTTTTCACTGCAAAAGGAAAAGAAGACATTGGGCTTTGGGCTACAGTTCTCTGCAGTAGTGCTGGGACTAGACTAAACAGCATTTCGAGGGGAAATAGACTGCAGACATCCCACAAAACAACAGAGGGATGAATGCTGGATCAGAAGGTGAGAGGCCACTTAGAGCATAGAGGGATGGAGAAGTATGGATTTGAAGGTGTTAAAAAATGAATGGGGTACAGCTAAGAGATGTTAGAGGAGTAGAGGAGGGGTGTTGTTGGTATGGGACACAGTGTATAAAGGATAAGTAACAGGTATTGAGGAGTAGGTAAGAAGTGTTGGAAGTTTAGGAAAGAGAGGTTATAGATGGTATTGGAGGATTGGTTGGGGTTGATTGTAAGAAAGGAAATAAGATTTTGAGGTACAGGTGAGAGGTATGGAGGAGCAGGTAAGAGCAGTTGGAAGGTTATGAAAGAGTTGGAGGTGTGAGTAAGACATACTGGGGAATAGGTACATGTTGTTGGTAGGGAAACAGAGATTGTCTTAGATGTATAGATAAGCCATACTGAGGAACAGAAGAGGTGGTGGACTGTAACTGAGAATGTGCTGTTGAAAGTCAAGTACTGGGTACTGGGTGCTTCTGTGCAGACTGCGTTGTATATACATGTAGGTGTTTTGGATGTATGGGAGAGGGTTTTGGAGGTATAAGTGTTTGATAGTATGTGAGGCTGCTGTAGGGATTCTTCTACAGCAGAGTGATAAATACACAGCATAGCATTGAAGCACTGTGAGCAGAGACTATAATAGGTCTGTTAGGCATGCAGTGAGAAAGTGTGCAGAGCTTAACTTTAGACTTTGATTCAATTTCCCTTCCCATATTGAATTCATTTTTGTGTTTCATTTCTTTATTTTACCCTGAAGAAGAGGAGCAGTTGCTTTGGCAACCCTCCTTTCATGCTAATAAATCCTGATTGTATCCTTTTATCGTCTCCTAATGCTGGGGTGTTTTATTTGTGGATGAATGTTTGTGGGCAAAGGAGTGAATGGATTTTACGTGTGAAAGTGTTTGGGGGTAGAATGCTGGTTGGAGACTTTGAGATGTGTTGTAGGTGAGTGTTCTGAGGCTGTGTGTGTATTGGACTGTGGTGTTACAGTATGTGTTATAAAATGATAAATAGGAGTTAGTTCAAAAGTGCTGTACGGTAGTCAGCATAAGGTATTTAAGCTAAAGGTAGGGGGTAGTTTCTTGTGTAAAATAGGGTAGAGCTTAAGAGTGATTGGAAACTGCACAGCATGTGTGTGTCAGGGATTGTGGGATGTGCCGTTGGGAGAGATGGGCGTGTCCTGTACCTGCTTCCTCATGACATCCGTGGCCTGCATGATGCAGCGAGGTGGCAGACCATGGCTCCTGGCCAGAACGATGGCCTGCTCCAGGGTTACACTGAGGGTGCAGCTGAGGGAAGAGCAGAGAACAGGGGTCATCACACAGAGCCAGGCCAGACAAGTTTATGACGCTAGACATTACTAATCAATCACCAAACCAAACTTGAAACCTGAAGGCGATCAAAATTCAATAGCAGGCCTGATTCTCCGCGCATGACTCCTCACGGTGAACACAAATACTAATTGCGGCCGTCGCTGCAGCGTTGGGGCAATCAATCATCTCCCTAACCTAGGAGAATATTTGCTCAGTGGAAATGTTCTCCGTCGTGCTTAAACGCATGCACCAGCCTGCTCGTTTGTCAACCTGCCACCTCCCACGAAGCATGATTTTCATCAGTCTCAAATGCGGAAGCGCCCTCCGTCTGTCCAGCGTCAGAATCCGTCAGGTTTCCTGTCACTCCCCAGACAACAGAGAGACCATCAGCACCAGGGAGTCCTTCCCTCTTTGAAAGTTTGGGGCATGTGTCTAAGGTTTCAGTTCCATTACCATTTCATCAGACAGCACAAAGGTGTCTTGTCAACATGGGTGTTCCATTCTCCACCCAACCGGCGAGCATTCCCATCTTTCATCGGATAAGTCCAGATGAGGTCCCTTTTGTGACAAAGTGGTCCTGTCACTAGTACTAAAGGCAGACAGCAAACAACTAATTTGGTTGAGCTTAAGACAAGAGCACAGGGGACTGCTTGGACATGTATGGCTTGTCTATGCAGGAAGAAGTGATGGCGGGGGGGAGGGGAGAAAGGGTGGTATGTGGTGCAGAGCAGATGACAGCACACAGATCCAGCTCTTCACTGCTCTCTTGGCAGACATATTTAGTGGCAGTAATACAGTTCAGAGCACATATGTCCACATGTATCCACAGGGGCCTTCCTCTTCTATGAAGTGCTATACAAGCTGAAATATGGTTTACATAGGGACTGCAGCAAATGCATTTTCAAATGTATGACTGTAAAACACATGCCACTATTAGACAAACATGTCATCCACTACAGCAAACTGATCTAAATAACATGTACTAACAAACAGGTACAGTGCAATACATTCAGCATTTTCTCATCAGTATTGTTTATGATAATTTATAATCTACAGTCCTACATGCACGCCAGCATGATCTGAACTGAACTTACAACAGTCTGTGCTCTCTACTGATAATCAGCCTAAAAGCTTGTGGCATCAATGCACTGGACTCAACATACATTACACAGGGGCGGTTTCATTTGATTTTCAATTACATGAATGTCTCTTGGCCCTGGCTGGCCTGATTGCAGGTATCTCTTCAAAAGCGCTGACCGTCTGGAGCTTTCTTTTATGGACCCCTCCATGCTCATCAATTACTGAGACGTAGGCAGGATTATCAAGGTCTGTCCTATATACAATGGCAAGAAGAAATCTCCTTTTTACTTTTTTGTCAAACAAAGACTTTTTCTTTAAAAAGCATTTGGGAGTATTGTGTAATACCTTGAGGATAAATATACATTTCTTTCAGAGAAGGCATAAAATGTGGCTAAAAGTGAAAAAATCCCCTATTTTCATATATTACACTTTGGTGCTTCCCCATCACCCTCAGAAACCCATTTTGTTGTTATTTTACTACATTCCACATGCGATCAATAACTGTGGCTGACAGTGAATTGGCATTCACTCAACGCATTCATACTACTGTTCTATTAATTAAGCCCAATCAATTTTGTGTTGAGATTAACTAAAGCTGGAAAACAAACATAAAAACACTCTCCAGAACTATTGCTGTTTAAGTTACCAATGAATAATTTTGTTTGTAGTCCTATAACACACAGCAGGTGAGTATGCTCTGGAATGTGAAGATGTGACAGCAGAAAGCATTCAGTCACTGCTGTCTTAGTTTGATTTCTGTTGGCACAGAGGTGATTCATGTGTTTGAGACACGCCTACGTTTGATGTGTAAATTGAAAACAGTCTAATAGCAGGACGTCAAGGGTACAGTCTGACCTTTCTACGATAACAAGTTACCAAGCTGTATTGATCCTGGCCCTTTTATGGCTGATTGAACTGTCCTGACTCCTGCCACTGCTGGATTGAATTTTGGGGCTTGGCGAGACCTGTTCAAGGCTGATCCGTTTAGATTACCGCCCTCAGCTGCACACTAATTGTTATCTATGCCTTATGAAAGCTAGACCTGTTCACTGGTGATCAGAGCTGGTCTTTACAATCTGTGCATGATGAAAAATGAATTGTCTGTGTACTCTGTCAAAAGGTGTAGTGAAATAACTATGGCTGGTAGGCCTAAAGCTAGTACAATGTTTCAAGATTTTTCATTTTATATTTGATAAAATCCACAATGCTTGACACAAAGTCTGTCAAAATGTTCTTGTGATCCATCTTTATAATGTAACACAGCCAACAGGAAGAGAGGATGTCTACACTGCAAATTAATGCACTTTTTTGTGGGTTGGTTTCTAGTAAATTTGATCAGCACCACCCAATAACTTCAGTAGTGAAGCCTCAACAAACACCTGATTTGAAGGTAACCCCGCTTTGTCAAAACAGACACTGTTAAGGGTGGTGAAATAGGGCGGTAGTATCTCAGTACAATCCTGCCAGATATCACATTATAACACAAAATGTCCAGTCTCCACCTACCAATCTGCATGAATTCTGAAATGAGCGAGCAATAAGTGTCTCTGTAAACAAAGCTTGCTCCTCAGCGGACGTGCAGCGGACCAGCACTGCAAGGCCCAATGGCTGTCTGTGCATCAGCAGGGAAATATTCTTATGGCACAACTCTGTATCCAACCAGCCACAAGAAATCCTCTCAGCTCATCTTAGAGCACAGCTGCAATTAGGAAGATTAAAAAAAACACATCTATTCAGCTTATATATATAAGGATGTAAGGATCCATAAGAAGGCATCTAATAAGAATGTCCTAATTGGGGAGGGTACTGAAGTGACAAAGTATAACAACAAACCTCACATACTCTCCCTTGAATGTTAATCAGGGAATCCCACAAAACACAAACAAGTGCATTTTTTATTGAAGCAAAACTTAAGCGTCCATTCTGCATTAGGGGGAACAAGTTTGTAAGTGAGAATTGATTAAAGTAATATTGATGGATAAGAACCTTAAAAAATCTACAAGGTGGCAGCAGCGAAGACAATTTTGCGATCTGCCCACACAAACACTTGCACCGATGTGATGACAGAGAATTTCACATGGCCTCCAAAATGCAGAGTTTTGTGAGAGACACTATTAATCTGCATTACGTATTCACTTTTACTCTTACTGGCACTGCTAGCACCTTCCTTTTTGTCTTTCTGATGGATTTTATGAGAGAAGCTGGAATAAACCCAAATAAAAAAAGGAACACAGCATATTCTGAATTGCTGATGCTTTAATGTTATCCTTTTACTGTTATTAAAGTACATCACTGATGGCCAAGGCAGGCGGTCAACAGAGAGGTCAGCAGCTCCATAGGTTAGGCATTTTCATATTAATAATGCCTTTAATGGTATATACTGGCTGAGCCTCAGAGTTTATTCCCCATTTCTGCAATCTCTTACAAATGTTTTTGCATTTTTTGCTATATTCTAGTGATATATTTTTTATATGAGGTCAACTATCCCATGAACTACAGCTGATACTCATATCATACCCATTTATATTACAGTTTCAGACCATATTATACGCATCTATATAATGTAAATGTGCATGGTCCATCTCATTATGAACCAGGATAAAAGAACAGAGAGATGAGAAGAGCCCCATGGAGAAACATATGTACGTGACCATGTCTGCATATTAATTCTGGGGAGGAAAAACCAGGTGGGCTATTAAAAATGGCTGTAACTCTGAAAATAAAATCCCAGCCACAAGCACTTCTCCTCCAGGAAGTCTGTACAAGGCAGCAAACAAGACTGCATTAATCCTAACAAATGGCATGCCGTGGAATTTGATTTGTCAGGGCGCACATTGCCTGTTCCTTGTGGTGACTTGTGGCCAATGAATTGTCCCGCCAAACTGCTCCTGGTTAATAAAGGATCCTGACTCTCAGGGCTGCTAAGGGCTTTCTATTAAGGTCCGGGCAGCTCCGTCTTCTGTACTCAATCAAAATGTCAATCAGACACAAAACGAGGGGGGAGAGAGACCTTTCCACAGGGATCCCTGGACCACAGGAAACAAATGGGCCCCATATTTAGCCCCTTCCATATTTTCCACCCTGAAGCTGTGTGATGAATTGTGTTGCCGGCTGTGGTGAAATATGTCCGCTCAAATGAAGTGTAATGAGAACTGGGAAAATTAATTGGACCATCCCCTTTTGTAAAGTGCTTTCTTCACTTATACTTCTTGTAACCTTCTCTCAAGAGCAGGAAATACATTAATGAGCACATAACAATGACAACTGCTATATGAACATGTGTGCTGAGACCATGGCATATTCATAAGTTAAAGTGATAAATGGAGAGATTCATTCAAGGCTGAAGAACTGCATGAGTCTGAAAGAAAACTACATGTGAAATGAGCAGTCAGAAGAGTAGAACAAAGAATAGGGAGATAAACAGAAAGCAAAAGAGGTGGATAGAAAGACAAAAACAGAAAGAGAAAGAGTGAGGCATAGAAGGCCAGAAAACTGAAACAGAAATAGCCAGAAAGAAAGTGGTAGTGAGTAAATGAAACTATCAAAACAGAAAGAGAAATAGCTAGGGGAAGAGAAAAGAAAAGGAAAAGAGAAATGAATGAACCATTGTGAGGAAAAAAGGAAACACAAGACTCAGAAAGTAAAAAGAAAGTATAGAGAGAAACAAAACCAAGATTAAGCAGAAAGGCAGAGACAAACCAAAGACTGGGGAGAAAGTGCCTGCAGAGAGACGCTGAGGCAGAGGAAAGGGTTGAGGCTCACCGATGCACTCCGCTGTTGCACATGACAATGTGGCAGGCCCCCAGCCGGTTGCACAGCTCAGAGGCCACAGACAGCAGCCCCACCCCGGACGCCCCGCAGGCTGTGAACTGGCAGGCCGCTGTGCGCCGCGAGCTGATGAAACACTCCATCAGCCGGTACAGCTCCTCCAGAGCATTCAGAGGCCGCATCAGCTGAACAGCAGGGTGACAGGTAGAGCAAGGGTCAAAGGTCAGTAGAGTCACCATCAACACCCACAGCCCATTATACCATATCAGCACTGCAGTAATCTAACCCCCCCCAAACACCTCAAATAGTAATGCTACTGTACTACAGTGACTGAACCAAGTGTCAGATAATTTGCTTACCTTGTCTATTAAGGCAGCTTTGGGTGTGGAACTAGGAGGCAGGTTGGATTTGTCCAGATAAAAGGCCCTGTTGAACAGAGAAAAGAGAAGAGTCAGGATAAGCCCCTGCGGAACAAACTGTTACACCTACTCTGCTCTGCAGGACAAGAGACAGATCATGGATTAATACGCACATTCCTTTTCAACTCAGTTCAGATTTTTGAGAATCAAAAAGCATATGTGGGGAAAAAATAAAGAAAAATTAATAAATAAATGAGTCAGCAAGGCAAATGTAAGCAGAAAGCAAGATTAAGCACATCTTATCTTTTCTGGTAGTCCTCCAACTATGTCTTAAATTAATTACATTTGCTACACTTCTGCCACATGGCAAACACATGCACAATAAACAAAACGCCCTCTCCTGGAGAGAGGGCAGCACTACAGGTTCCCCTCTGAGGTCATCCACTGCAGGTCCCTGAACAGCAGCCCCCAACCATTTCTGCTTTCGTTTGACGTCAGAATAGGTAACTTTATCCACAAGCCTGATGATGTGAAGCATTCTGGGTCTGTGAAACACACACACACACACACACACACACACAGCACACATACACACATACAATTCACTGAAGACTTTGATTTCTGGTAATAATTTACCCTGTGGCTTTGTGTATTGCTAATTAATGCTATTTGTAAGAAAGCACTGCAAACAAGCACAAATAAGTCTATCCTCCAGCAAACCTATTAACAGTTGATGCATGAAACAAAAACATGGACCTACTTATTCCTTCACCGGTTTTCAGTGTTTGCAGTTCAGGCAAACTGGAATATAGAAACCACAAATAAAGCTGAGTATGCTCCACCTGGGAAACTGATACAGTGACCGTGGGGCTCCATCTGTCTTCCTAAAGTCTGCCTATGACTTACATAGGCAGACCTGGCTGTGGCAGAATTTACTATCAGTGTGATATTTCTGTTTGACACAATATTAATACAAAATAATTCATCCCAGCAGCATGTGACTTAAAATTTAAAGGGTGGTATAAATAGACTGGCAGCAGCATAAGATGCAGCTGCCTGAGCTAGAACGGGAGTTTGGTCCACACCCACTGTTCCTTGTCCCAGCTGTGTGTACAGTGTGTTGGTAAATACCTGACAGGCTAAGGGACTCCTGCCAGGGGAGGGAATGGGATTCAGTGTCCTGTGGGGTTCACATGTCCACACACGCACACGCACACACACTTCAGTGTCCTGTGGGGTTCACATGTCCACACAAACACACACACACACAGATACACACAGATGCACGCACTCGCATGCACGCACCCACGCACGCACGCACGCACGCACACATATATACACACAAACATGGAACACACAAACATGAATTTGTGCACACACACAAAGTTGCATCTCACTTGCTCCCTGGATTCTCTTTGACTTTCTCTGCATAACTGAAGGATCAAACTGAGGGTTTAGTCATGTGTTGAACAATGTAGCGAAAAGGACAGTACAGAAAAGAACTGAGCAACACAGTTCACACTGGAAGTTGTGTTGTTTCGCAGTACCTTTGTTGTTTGGGAAGTTACAATTTCAGGTTAATGAGGCATAAGCAGCTTTAAATGCACAGATCCTTCAACAACTAGTGATTTCAGGCTGTGCTCAACAGATCTCAGTCAACAAAATTGCATTTAACATTACCAACACAGCGCACAGTCACAAACACACACATGCACACTGGCATTCACTTCCATATGTGCGTTATTTCATGACTCCGCAAAAAGCAAAATGTACAAGGTGCTGTGCACCATAAAAACATACAGTACACATAGACAAACAACGGCATCACCAGCATTCTCAGCAATAGATCCATCCTGTGCTTCCACAGCCAGTGGTTCATAAGTGTTTTTCAATTATTTCTTTCCTGCCATCACATTATCCTATAACCTCCCAAATGACTACCAAATTACAATGAAGAGTTTATGGGTTCAGGGAGAGTTAACAGCCCATGTAATTGGTTCAAGACAAGCTTATCATTCACAAGATGCAATAGATGGGAAAGCAATTATGTACCAATTGCGCATCCCTGTTATGCACTTAAATTCTTTTCAACAAACTGTTTGCAAGCCTATAAAATGCTATCTACTGCAAAGAAACCTGAAAATGATTCTTAATTACTGGCCGACTACAGAACTTCCCTTCCCACTTGTTTATATTCTGCATGGGGACGAGAGAAGGGGAATTTGTGATGCAGCTATGGGCTGGTCTGTCTCTAGTCTCTGTGTGCTCACTGCCCTCATTGCTCCTAATAGAAAACTTTATGCTCTGACACACTTTGAATTTTATTTACATTACAGGAAATCCACACAAATAGTAATCAGTTACTCTGCAACTGCTGCACTCTTGGACCCTAATTAGAAAACACTATAGGGAGCATTTGTTTTGCAAGGTCTTACTCCAAAAAAGTTTTTTTTAAAATGCATTTTAAGTTCTCTAAACACATTAATGTTTCACAGCATATTACTAAATTTTGTGCAGGAAAAGAATAATGTCTTTATAATTATACTTTTCAAAATATTTCAGTTTGCAAAGAAACATTATCATATAGCATGCCAATTACCAGGTTCAAATGCATGTGCAATAGCATAAGCTTTTATTTATATGATATTTATAGATATGATAGATATGATAGCAAAAAAGATTACTTTGACTATGATCACAGTGTTCAAAGGTTGACAAAACTTGTGGAGAAAAAATGGTTACAACTGGGTGAAGATAAATTCATTGTTGAATAAAGTATTTCATGTGATATAAGATTTTGTCCAAATCTTACTAAATTATTCTCTGTACTTGGTAGGTATGAACAAGTGTCTAAACAAAGATGAAAGTATGGTTTTATAAAAGATAAAATTTCAAGTAAATAGTATTATATCAAGAATAAGGAGCATTTATGCTTTCAAACCTCCACAGGAAATGAAGAGAAGAGAGGGCAAACATCAAAACAGTTGAAATTCTGAAACATTCTGATGCAGCACAAAATTCAACAGTTCTGTACTGCAAGTATATCACATCAGATCAGTAATACAGAAATAGGGTTTAACAGATACACTCACTCTGAGACATCTGGGGAAGATCAATGAATTAAAAACACTGGGAAAGAGGTTACTTGGATGTACTGTACCAAACCATAAAAGTAAGCCATTTAAAAACCACTGATTTGGTGTCTGCTTGACAAATTCCAGTAAACCTCTGTGTGGTTCATGTGCAAACTGAACTTTTCAAGAGCATCAGTTTTAAAATCAATTCCAAAATGTTATTCGGTTTATTTTTTTTTAATCACAACCTTAGGGTGAACAGCAGAAGAGACTTTGATCAGAGAATTGCCCTATATGTCCTTTAAGAGAGCCATAACATATGCAACATTGGCCCTTTTGTTCGGGCTTTAAGAGGGTCATGTGACAGGAAAGAATGTCCATTGGGTCAGGCCATTAAGAGGGTCACATGACACTATCCCATGTGCATTTATCCAGCCCTTTAAGAAGGTCACATGACACTGAACTATGGGCATTAAATCAGCCCTTTAGAGGGGAATGTGACACTGAACCATGGGCATTAAGTTAGGTCCAACACTGCCAGATGGACCTTTTCCATCTGCATTCATCAGACCCCCCTGATAAGCACCAGACAAACCAGGGATTCTAGACTGGTAGCTGTTTGCATGGTGACACTGTGGCATGGTGCAAGAAAAAGGAAATATTTCTCACAGGTGGCTTTTACAATACACACAACTGTCAGATATATAAATAAAGAGAGGAGTATCCCTCTGGTCCTTGTTTTTTGACCGTTATGACAACACGTTTCATCCTAAACTTCCAAATCGTTCCCGAACTCCAGATGCACCCACTCGGATCACGGAGAACAAAAAGGGGGAGGGATAAAGGAAAGGACAGACAGGGGTCCCTGAAGTCTAGCCACAAGCTTAAGATATCAGTGTGGTGATCCAGAAGGAAGGACATCTCTGAGGAACATAATCTCCTGGATTTTGGGACAGCTCAGACCGAGAGCATCCGTGCTCTTTCTACTCTTCTAATTTACGAAATAATGCCAGGCACCACCTAACGGTGCGCTTGGAATTCTTTTAGTTTGTTTGGTTCCTTTCCCTCTTCTTCACTGCTGAGATGTGACAGCCAGGGAGCCCCAGAGAAGCGGTTACCGGGCAGCAGGCAGAGCCCTGAAGCACTCTCCGTAATAACTAATGGGGCCATTTTTTTGCTCCCCTTCATCAATTTTTACAAGAGGCTCTAATGGAAACACTGGATGCTGGCCAGGGATGCACTGCTTTCAACGTAACCTCTAATACACAGTAAAAAAGAGGCATTTCATTAACTTTGTTTCATCTTTATATAACAAAGGACACTTCAGGTCTTTTTAAAAGGGAGGGGTCATTAACGTTAGGCATTTCACTCATGAAGCATTTACATGGACATTTGCAGGACAGTTGCAGCCATGCGATCAGCAGCATCATGAAAGCTGTGAATTACATGCTATGAATCAGGGCAAACCAATATGAGGGAAAACAAAACAGATCTGTCTCTGAGTCGATTTTACCTCCCCACTGCATCCAACACAACACTTGGGCTTAAGAACCCTAGCAAAAATGAAAGAGTTCAAAGTGTATTTTCTCTAGTGAATTTCAATTTCATTAGATTTTCATTTAAAATACAAATGATACATGGCAAGTAATTTACAAAAAGCCTCTATTTCACTACAGCATCAATAAGAGATAACTAATGACATATATTCACAATTGCAGCTGATCAGGGTAAATTTATCACCATCGGTCAGAGTAAGAGTGTTGTTCATTTTTAAATTCTACATAAACACCACTGCCAGCAGTTCAGATGCACATTTGCTTTTAAGCAAAGTATGGAAGCCCAACCTGCCCATACTGTTTATACAATGCTAATGGTTTCTAGACCATTCACACATTCATTAGGTAATAATCCTTATCCCTGTAAATTTAAGCAGCTCATATATTTCCTTTGGTTAATTAGGGGGTGGTAGCCAGATCAAATAAAACATATACATTTACCTTATTCAATATTCAGGTAATATTGTGAAAAGTCAAAGGAAATTCAAATATATATCCAAGACTCAGAACTGTTTTCTCTCAGATACAAATCAACAATATACACTTCTATTGTTAATTCTAGTTCAAACTGTAAAAAAACAGCTTTATATGTCACTTGAAGGAGATATGCTTTCAAAATGCATCATGAACAGTAGTGGGAAAAGGACAAACTATCCTACACAAAGACACTGTCAATCATTTTCACAGCAGGCAAGCAGACCTCATAACCTTGAGGTCTTCAGTAGTGTGAAGTTTATTGGGCTTTTAAGTAATGCACTGTTTAACACCTGTGTAAACGCATAACTGTTTCCAATACGCAAATTTAGGCAATTAACTAATTGACCATAAAACACAGGAAATCAAGATCAAGCTTAGCCTATCGACACAAGCCATCTTCCAAACACCTCCTTCCAGATTTCAGTCGAAGCTTATCTCAGCTATAGGCAGTGGGGGTCACCACTGCCTTAACTCAATAGAACTGGGTAGGAACATTTGTCTGTCACACAGAAAATATATCTATGCTAGCTCATTACATCTGCAAAAGATAACAAGAGGAGATGAAAAGTCAGGCAGGGAAGAATTATGCATGTTTGCAGCACAACTAATGAGAATGAGTTTTATCTCATTTATTATATGTATGAGTTTCAAAAAATGTCCTTGCTTTATTGCTCTGCTCATTAACTGCTACCATTCACTCTCTCTGCCTTTAATTGCTACAGTTGCCCTGTACCCTTAGGGTGGGGTGGTGTGTTGATCCAAAGGGGCAACGAGACAAATGTCATGGCCATCTAAGAACCAGAAATGCACAGGCGTGGAGGACATGTGGACAGAAATGAGGTTAGTTTCATTTAAACTGATTTTGGTCCCTTAAAGGGACTAAGGGAATAACTTGACCAAAACAGACTTTATAGTACAACATCATTTTCTTTGAGTGTATTATATTGTACCAGAGGCAAGTATGGATGTCATTTGGAATGTATTATTTTCATTTTATGACAGAATAGCATATACAGTTAAAGGGACCAATGTAAATTTTGATAGCCCATCTTCTTCACTGACATTGCAGCACAGCTCAATCCCTCACTATTTGTAGCTTTATTTAATATTTTTATACTTTATAAGCTGAGCAATGTCACTAATCCAGGGCAGCTCTCTGTTTAAACTGAATGCAGGCATGCAGCCTTTTACAAACAGCAGTAAGAGTAAAGCTGGTCTTAAGCACAGCAGGTAATTAATTTCTGCTAATGGAAGTCCTTTCATATAATCGCAAACTGTGGTTACACTGAAGTCCTTCCCATCTATTTATTCACATCTTAGGGTCCTGTGATGAGCAATGGCGTCAGGGGTAACCTGACAGCTCCCTGTATGACCAAACGACACAGACTGTTGATCCAGTTGTTGCTGTTAAATCCTGTGTGTAAGTGATTACCAAAGCATAACCTGACTAAGCAATTACCAACTCCCCCAGTTTACCCAGCACTATAAATCAGCCCAGTCCAAATCACCACTAATAGACTTAAATAGCAGGTCAATACACCAGGGGAAAAGCTATTGATCTGTGTCACATGTTGACTTGTGGTTAGGCCAAGCCTTAAAACCGGGCAGAAATCAGGACATTTCTCTAAAGTTTCTCAGCTTCCCTCTTCTGGATTGGCCACCATCTTGAGGCTGCAACAGTACTGGCCTTATAGGACAGTGGCCCGCCTCCTAAAAAATACTCCAGAAATCACAGAGTGCATTGATACCACATGGAGGAACTGAATAATTTGCGCGGATGTGGGGCGGTATTGTGTTTGGCAGTGATTCCCAGACTTTGAAGTCTTGCTGATACAGGGAAACAAGAGACGAGCTCTCCTTCAGCCGAGCTTTAAGAGATGGATGAATTACTGCTTCATGCATGCGTGCCAAGCATTACTTAACTATTGTGATTCCCAGTGCAATTAAACCAGCAAGAGTGATGAGGGGGCCTAGTGGCCTCCCTGCCAGAAACAGTTTGGTCTTTTACAGTCTGGACAGCAAGATAACCCAGATTCCAACAGTAAGGTCGAATGAGCATCTGTCCCTTGCTCAGGTCCTCTGGGCACTGCTCTTCAGACCCAGTCAATAATGTGGGAGTGTAACATTTTCATCTTTGAGAGACAGATAGCTGGAAAAATTCTACTTGTGAAGAAATCTCAGCTGTACTGTACAGGCAGCATGAATACCAATGAAAAAAAAGACTTTCATGTGCAATTGAAGCAACAGAAAAATTATCCATAAACATGTAAAATAAACATAAGCTACAAAGCTAACCAGCACAGTTCCCACCACTGTACAAAGCTGTTAAGCCAGGGGAAATAAAAGCATCCAATTATTAGCCAGACAAAAACAAATTGACTTTGTTGTTCTGGAGGGGAAATCAACAGAGGCTTGCAATAATGTTGTGTATGCATTAAGTATTCCTTCCTCCCCTCCCTCCCTCCCTTCCTTTCTTTCTTTTTCTTTCCCAGTCTACATCTCTTTCTTTATGGAACCAGAGGCCATATTTTGGGAGCATTGAGAGGCTCTGTGCATCTCCCCTCACCAATTTGTTTATGTTGTTGCCGGGCGAGCATTAGCACCGGTTCAGTGAGCTCATTCAGATGAAGCCTTCCCTTGAGAGTGAGGAATCAGCACACAGGATCCAGTCATTTTGTACCTCCTGTGTCAATGCATACAGTACATGCAGGAATTCAACAGCTTATCCCTTTCTAATTCTGTTGCCCTACCATTCCTTGGTGAGTTAATTCACAGCCATCTTTATGTGTAATAATAAATCTAAGGACAGTACACATAAACACACTAGCATATTTACACAAAATAAAAATCGAGCAGCTGACTCCATACACTTCCAGCAAGAGTCTCATTTGTCTGTGTCGGCATATGGTTGTACATGCAACATATTTACAAATGATTATACTTCCAGCACACTGCTTGGATGCAGATTTAACTAGAAGCAGCAGATATTTACCTAAACAGGATGTTCCTATCTAAGCAATTCCCAGAAACATGCCATATGTTGCATTGTTCTCTATATGCCTAGTTTTATGAAACAAGTCAATAAATTACTTCTTGAGTGAAACTCATCCCAACGGCATTGTATTTTTAGATGCATGTGTACATTGTATGCACCCGACTGGATCGGATTTGCCATGTGTTTGCAATTTGCAGATTCATTTGTGTTTTCGGAGGAATTGAATTGCTCCAACGTGCACGACAGCTTAATTTTGAGCAGACCTCAGAAGTGGGCCAGAGAATCAATTGGCTGCTAGGAGATCTCAAGTTGAACCGTGTGTTCCTCTCACATGTGTCTGGATTTATAGTTTTTAGATGATCAAGTCCCCTATGATGTCTCAGCATGGCTGCCTCAACAAGATGAGAAAAATGAAAAATAATATTGGCACTGTAAATAACAGCAGGTTAAGAGAATTTTTGAATGGACTTAATATGCAAGTGGTATCAGGATTTAGTAACTCATCTTTACACAGGTTTATTATAGTGGAACTCATTGTTCTTACATGAATAAAAACTGGCTGTAAAAGTGAATCACTGAAAGTGAAACCTATGGAGTTTTTTTTTTCAGCGACCTCCACCCAAATTCCAGCAGAGCCAGTTTCCATTTATGTTAAGAAGTATGGTTTCATTTTAAGTTAGTCCACACTTACTTTGAAACTTTTCTCTCATGCCATTTTTAAATGAAATGTTCTTACCTACAACAAAGCTGGTATATTTACTTTTCATGTAGGTGAACAGGTAACAGTTAAAGTTACCAAAAGTGGTTCAGTAGTTTGGTGACCACAAAGATGCTAATTTCACTAAGATAGGGAAAATCTGTTTCCTTTGTTGCACCGGTCTACAGAAGGCCACCTACTCTCCCATGTCTCATTGTGCTCACTGTGAGGTTGCAGAGCTGATTTACAGAGTCTGGCTGCTAGGAGTTTGATGGCTGGAGTGTGTCCTGTCTGGCCAACGTCCAGCAGCTCAGAGGTACTGCAGATGACAGGCCTTCAGCTCCACTGAAATATGGAGCCTGTTATCAGTCTGAATATGCTCCGGGACCACATGTGGGTCCACTCCACAACAGGGATGGCTGCCTTCCAAGGATAACAAGGTGGATGAGAAAGTGGTGTGCTTTCAGTTCAATGCAGCACAGTGTGGCACAACACTGTGGGCTCTATTAAAAAAACTGAAGATCCACAATACCATAATCGCTAAATATACTTACTTAAAAATACATTGAATTACTAGAGCACTATACTTAAAGCATTAGGCTGGGACCCAATCAAGCATACTTAGTTTCTTTAAGGGCATATGTAATTCAGCCTTTACAGAATTTATATCACACAGGTCTCTGTGTATTTTCTATTTTACTGGAGAAAAGCAAACATGCCCATTAGCCTGTGATCTTTTTGTTCGAAAATAGAATAAAATTATCAATCTTGCCATTAATGAGAGAAGGTTTTACAGATTGCATGTATATTTAAAGAGACTACTTTCACTCAATTTGGTCTTTAGGCCTGGATTCAATCAATACTTGTTCTTAACTTTGATTCACGATTTAAATAAAGTTGTTTCTTCTTCCTTCACAAAACAGTTTGCTGAGTTCTGCAAACATAAATGATTAAGAAGACACTCAATGTAACCACTACAGTATCTTGTTTGTTGCAGTAAACGTTATTCCTATTCATGTTTGTGTGCTTATACATACTCAGGATTTTGGCTATCTGTGGAATGAGCCAAAGCTAATGTGAAAGAATACAAATCAATTGAATGCATCTTTGAGTGTCTATGAAGTGTGAACACTGCAATCATGAATTAGAAGCCTTAACTCTGGATTTGCATTCTTTAAACTTGGTTTTGCTTGAGGCCTTGTTGTACGGCATGGTGTATTCCCATAATGTAGACAGCTTTCTTTGATTCTTACTGCTCCCATAAGTGGTAACTTGTATCATATGGTGCTGCACTAACATTTTCTCCAGTTCATTTAACAGTAGCATGCTGGTTGAGAATGCCACCAGGACACTCGAAACCTACAATATAATTTTATTCTGTCAGCCATTATTATAACATTAGTAACGGTGAATTAGAATTGAAAAAGTAATACAATTCATCTAAACCATTTGACATTCAGATACTGGAACAACAGCAGCAACATAGCTATAGAAGTGAGTATTTTTGTACAGCATATTATGCTGGAGGTATTGTTTTATGCATAAAGGCCTTCTGTTCCTTGAGGCTTAAGACATAACTGAGAGCGTCTGATGATGGATAAAGTATTTACAAGTTCAATTTTCAAAGACCCAGAAGAAACACCTGTCACCTGAATTGGGACTGCATGTGAATTTCACTGAACAAAGAGACAGTTGTACAGCAAGGCTGAGGAATAAAAACCCAAGCATGGGTGATAAATTACATATTCTGAATTTGCTTGCTACGCTCAAAGAGTGTGCTAGTTATGGCTCCCCTGTGAGGCAGAGCTGCAAGGGGGGAGCAATGGCTTGGTCACGGAGACCTGCGGTGCTTTTCCCAGCACTCTTTGCTTTCGCCAGCCACAGCCTTTCAGTGCACAGCTGCTTATCATTGCAGGGGGAGGCTCAACTGTCAATTCAATTAAGCCTCACCAATTCTGGTCCTCCCTGACTGTGCCAAGTTTCCAACATCAAATGATGTGATTGAAAAATTCCAATTCAACGCCTCTCAATGAGCCAAGCGTTGTTGAGAGAACACATGAAGACGTGTTACCTTTTCTGTTGCAGATCTGTGGAATTTGAGAGGCATTACAAACATGACAGTTGTTAAGAAAGCCAGAGGAGACTTTGGTGAGCCTACGCAATTATGTGCTCATTTTGGGGAAAGAATACTGTGCACAGAGCTCACATTCTAGTATCTTAATTGGGCTTCTGACATTTTCAAGGCTGAGCATGTCCCTAACCCCTCCCCCCCATCATCACCTCCTCCACCCCTCCATTTCCAACAGTCTGCCAACATCGAAGTAAATACAATTCATCACATGGCCACAAAATGCCAATACAGTCAGTCTCACTGAACATAAAAAATATGCCTCTATTCAAATCAACTACCACAGCAGCAACATGTAGTCGTAACAATAAATGCAACTTCTAAAATGAATTCAAATGAAGTGAACCATTTTTAAATGAATAACTCAAAATTGAGCTTCTGTTAATAAATTAGATCAACGCAATTTTTCACCAGTTTTTTGACCGAATACTAAACATATATCCCCACATAGTTTTTTGTTTAATATTAGAGCAAAGTTCCTCTTAATAACACTTATGAAATAGGGAAGTGTCTACATATCAGATTCTCTTAACAATAAATCATTCCTTGACATTGCAGATTTTCCTGTCTGTTACCTTGCAATTGTCTTTGCCCAACTCAGCATATTGTCACTAATTATCTATACAATATCAACACCAGATGTTTACCTCTGCAGTGGTTTGTACACATAAGCAGCAAGAACTGTTTGCAGGCGCTCTGCTAAAATCAATCCAGGTCAAACGGTAAAGACAGAAGCAGAGTAAAATTAAATCAACTTAAACACCTCATATCTATTTTCATTTGAAGTGTTAGATTACAATTTGGTCCGGATTCATTGAAAATTCAAATTGTTCTTCATGATGCATTTAACACTTTAGGATATTAAACATTTGTTTGGCAATGACACATTAAAGTGCTGGAATTAGTGTGAACACAAGCCAATGTACAAGCTTATAACACAGCTAAAACAAAATGAATTAAATCATAAGAACTTTACTTTGAATCATAGATAATCAAATTCAATAAGAAATAAATCTGACATAAAATGCTGTGGCTAGATTTGTGCCTCAGTGCTGCTCTGAAAAGATTTCTGTACATTAAATGAACTGAACAGTGTTGCAGTGTTCAGCCATTGCAATGGCCTTACAGATGCTCACAACATGTGTGAAATGTGTGAGGACAGCTATAAGACGTTTCACATTATCTTCAGATCATCAAAAGTCACAAAGCGAACGAGCGATCCTGAATGAGCTGCTCATGAAGGGGCTTTGAAGCTTTTATAAGGCTCCCTGTATCCAATGCTGAGGAAGCTTCTGCTTTCAATGTGAAATTCAGCCTTAAGTAAAAAAACATGCACTGAAGAGCAGCCCAGAGTTGAGACAGTCATGAGCTGTGAGGCAATGGAGACTAAGCAGATGCCAATTCCCATAGATGTAGAGATGCTTCTTGTGAAAGAAAAACCATTATGTAGTTTCCATCTCATTTGGTGATGGATCAGCATCCAATCATAGGCAACTGTAAGTGAGTCTGCCATGTGTTCGGCCTGTCCCATGCTCACCATTCTAATATGCTGCACTTAGAGACAAAACAGCTGATCATTTGTTCACATTAAAGGCACGTGGTACATCCTGCTGAGAAGCTTTCTGACCTTCTTCCTTCTTTCACACTATTGTGTGAATTAGGACGCAGAAATGTGAGGCGTTTGGCTTTGTACCATTCACTTTGATGGCCTTTGACACCAGTCGATGCTCTGTTTTGTGAGATGTGCCATGGAGAGGAAATGCAGGTCACTGGGTCACACCTACCTCAGTCGCTTGTAGTACTGTTTCACCTTCTCCAGAGAAGCCACATTGATTTGTGCCTGGAACTCCTCCACAGAAACATTGTCCCTGTAGTAGTAGCCTTCCATACTCTCAAGGGCTGCAAAGGAGCATGTGTTTGTGTTAGTTCATTTCAGCAGATGCAATTTATTTGTGTCCTTCCAGACATAATATCTCATTAATACAATTCATTCATTTTAGAATATTTCATCTGACATTTCAGACAAAACATTAATCTGGCTGCCCTGTCTGAACTACCACATGTAAAAAAAATTATCATTTTACTTTTTTGAAAATATTTCCCTTTTACCATTTTCCTTATTCCTCTTTCTTTTTTTGTAGGTATACTATTGACTATTCAACTGCAATTTTATTCAGTCACTGAAGCATCATCAGTCAGTAGAGGAAGGAAAAGGTGGCAATAAGCACCCTCTGAAGCACAGCCAGATGGCCTGCTGTTTACATTGTTTTCTACCTTGCACTTCTCCAGGTGATTTGTTCACCTATTGTACAAGAAGAATGTATATCTCTGCTGAGAGAGAATGCTATCTCAGGCTACAGGCAAACGATCAACCAGAGGAGACAGGAGTCATCCTACTGACTAAAAACCTTCCCTCCACTGGCAACATTATGGCCATTTATATACTGCCAAGTGGGGTTCTATTCCAAACTATGGGGTCTAATCACTGCACTGTGATCCAGTGCTTTAGTATTGGGTGCACCATCCAAGATCCTCAGAACAACTTAATTACAATTACAGTGCAGGTTGTAAATCCCTAAATTGCATGTGCCATATGAGAATTACTATGTGTGATGGAAGAGGAGTAAAACAGCAGATTTGGTGTTGCCCATTGACATACGGAACATACTGGATGTCACACTGGCATCGCAGCACACAACCTGCACTGTGTCTGATTTCTGGCCATAAATATGTGAAATGTGGGCATGCATTGGAGACCGAGAGCATGAATAATGCATTAATGTGTACAGTACACACAGTGGAAAATCCCTCCAGATGAGACCCTCTCAGACATTTCTATCCATCCACGAGTCAATCCACAAGTGTCATTTTCCACAGCACTGACTTGTGCTGTGGAAAATGTATTCTGTCAATATCTGTCTTTGCAAAGCATTCCACCAACTCATTAAACATGCACCTGGCATGGTTTTCATATACTGCAAAGTACTGTCCGTATGTCCCTCAAGTGATGCCAATCCATACAACTCATAACATATCTATCATGTGCACTGGGACTCATACCCTGTGTGAAGAGGACAGGGTAAATCTTGAATCCCCCTCCATTCCTCAGTCTCTGGGGCAGCAGATCAAAGTAAAAGCTCTCCAGGTGGAAACAGACTTTCAAGGCCTGGCGGGTCCCCTCCACCTGGTACGAGATGTTCATGTCTGTGAAGATAGACAGAGATGTAGAAGTCAAAACACAAACATGAGGGAAGCTCTGCTATCAGCAGCCAACACATTCCAAAGAAAGTTCTTATTTACTGGCCTCTCTTAACCCTGATGCATCTACATTTTTAATTCATGTATGGATGATGTTTACTTTAAATACACCACATAACATCTCACAGGGCCCCTTCCTCCAACATACACACTGACAAACTGAATGTACCATCAAAAAGGGTCAAACAGAGGTTAAGCATAACAAGGGCATAACAGTGCCATCAGGCTTGCAGTTTATTTTGATTTTTATACATACTTGCAACCAGTGGCTCCCCTTCAAACTGCCGAAAGTAGAAGGTCACCTTCTCCAGGTCTATGAGTGCCACCTGTGTGTCCTCCAGCATGGCCTGCTCATCAGTCTAAAAGCACAAGCACACAGATACAGTGCGTCAGGGGAGCCTCTGCCTCTGCGATAGCGATCCTCAGTCCTGGGTCCGGACAGCCACAGGGCCTGCAGGTTGGCGTTTCCACCCAAAAGTCTTGTGAGTGAGAGGAGTTAACTGTAACATGAATTGCTCCAATTGTTCAATTCTGGATAAAAACAAAAACCAGCATTTGCCATGCCACTATGTTTGAGGAAGAGGCGGGGGTGCCTCAGTTCCTCCTCTCCTCATCCCTCAGCCTTCAGCAGAGTGCCTCTCAGTTAAAGTTTCTGCAACTTCACCAAATAAACAGCACAAACCTGTGGCAGAGGATTAGTGCTTCTCAAAGAGAAATTAGAAATGGCCAAGTCTGAATGCACTGGGACACATTCTCTGAATGATAAAAATGACACCGCAGGAAGTGAGTGGGTGGCTTCATGAAAGTGCGTTTAATGTGGCATTTTCCACATCTTGTGTGGAAGCCAGAAATGATGCAACGCTGTTCTCGGTTCGGAGTTTGCAGCGCCTCCAGCTCCATCTTTGCAGGAAAAAGCAGCAGTGGTAAGGTGATAAAGGACTACAGTCTAATGTATACAACATTCACATTAGCCTACACCCATCTCTTCCATGCAAGAGGAATGCTGCAGCACACAGCCTATTTACTTGATAAAAATATTTCTGAATTCACATACAGCTAAAGAGAAATACATATTTCTTAAAAAAGCAGATATTGTCTAGTTCACTTATTTTGCCTGTAACCACATACCTACTATTTAAAAAATGTAACACTAACCGTTGCTACCATTAAGACCATCATACCCATAAATTGATATAACCTTTCAGATCACATTTCTATTTCATTGAAGGACGTTTGCTTGGTAAATACATATGGGTCTTTGTGTCTGTGATCATCAGCTAAGTCTAACCAGTCAATAATTCCACATTACACAGACAAGGCCCAAGCACCAGCAAAAAGACATTTTAAACAGCAAACTAATCCTTCCTGAGCTCCGTAAGGCAGAAAGATCTCATACGCGGACATTTCTTGATCTTTATTGCTCCAGTTTGGAAATGTTTTAGGAGATCTGGATCCATGTTCCAGCATGTCTGTCATTAATTTCATTAATGACAGACATGAAAGTCTGAATTAGGAATACTTCCCCATGCAGTAACTCTAACCTCTGAAAATTGTTGTACTACTGCATGTGTCACTGAGACATAAAGAAATAGGAAAAGACACCAGAGGAATACAAGGATAGTTTTGCAAGTTAAATCTGGATTTAAAATTTGTAATGTTATGGAAGTGAGCTCCCCTCTAGGAAACAAAGTTATTCTATTCTAAACTAGAAATATGCCTCAAATGTTATCATATTAAAAACATATCATTTCAAGTCAGCTTTCGATACTGACCATATACCCCCAGTGTTCTCCCCTTGCTTGGCTAAGCATGAATTTGCATTTATTTCTGTAGCCATTACTGCAGGTAAATGACGTCAAAAGAGGAAGAAATTGCTCTGAAATTAATTGAAGAAATGGTAAAAAGAAAATCCAACCTCTCATATTAGAATGAGATTGCATCTGTCAAAATGAGACGATACGAAATCAAAACAGAGCATTCATCAGGGAAAGTGAACAAACATAAAAAAATGTTGAGACAGGAAGAAGCTGTGTTGCAGTAGGCTATGGGGAACGGCTGCTTTAATTGTTTGATGCGCTGGGCCAAGCAGTCTTTTATTATGTGAAGATTGCTCACAGGAAAGACACAGCCCCCTCATTAGGGTGTTGAACAAAGCACTTTCTGTGCAGTACAATGACATGTCTGTTCAACATAATAATGAAGTTTGCCTACAGTGCTCATTTTAGCGGATGGTCGACAACTTCTGTTGTTATTTTTTCCCCTTTTCATTGCAATCAGTAAAACACATATTACAGCTTTCAAATGTTTCTGAGAATGTTTAGAGGAAGGCACACCCATTGACACAACTGCTACTGTGGCAATATTGAACTGATCAAAGGAGTTAAGGGTATGAGATAAGCATAAAATACAAATCTCAGTGGTGATGGCAAGCATCCGTACCTTCCTGGTTAAGTGGTCAGGATGTCCCTTTGCTTACTCACCAGGTTGGGGGAAAGCAGGGACTGGAAGTGTAAAAGGAGGCCAGCGCTAGCGATCTGCTCCAGCCAGCGACGGCCCACTTCCTGGGCTTCGGTCTCACCCTCCCTGCCAGCACTGTGAGCTTGGTTCAGGACGGCCAGCAGGTGCTCAGAGAAGGCGCAGACAGCAGCCACCAAGCTCTGGCAGAACACCATGTCCCGTCTGAGCTGGATCTCCGAGTCTGTGGGCGGGTGGCAGAGAGAGGGGAAAAAGAGTGAGAAACACAGACCGCAAGTGAGGTTCAAATCTTCACAGCTTTAAAAAACAGCATAAAAGGAGCCACATCTGCATAACATTGTTGAGCGTGTTGTTGGAACATTAGAGTACATCTTGTGCAATTTCTGCAAGTAATCACTCATCCTATCACATTTACAAAGAAATGTAATAGCATTTCAAATGAACACCCATTAAAAAATGTTTCAGTAGATTTTCAGATAGTATGTTGGGTAGTTTTTGGAATGGTAATATTTGAATGGTTTTGTCTACTAATGATACTGTATAGTGCTACTTATCAGACTCTATCCTTTTATGACACTTGCAAAACTACCTCTGGAAAAATGATTTTTGTGGAAGAACAGAAACAGAAAGAACAATCTATATCTGAAAACACACAGAATTGTACTGTAATGTAATGGTGATCAGATTAACAGTGAAGTGGTAAATTACATTCATGGAAAGTCAAACCATCTGATGACGGACCATGATTATCTTTAAACATGTTTCATTAAATATGACAAAAATGAAGGAAGAAACCCTAAAAGATTTAAGTAGCATTCATAATCTGACATTAAATTACACATGTTAAAAGTCTGCTATATATAGACACAGACCCAATTAAAATAAGTTGGCTTCCATTGCTTCATAAAAATGACGATTTGAACATTTGAGCAATCTGTTCATTCTAAAATTATTCATGTACCTTTTATCACATGGCAATAATATTTCCAAAGTCTAGGAACACTTCCAAGAGAGCTAACACTAATGAGTTGGTACCTCTGACCACTTTAAAATAAAGTCGTGGAAAAAACTGTAATAAAAACTTTGAATATGTCTACATTTAGGATATGATTAATTTTCACAAAGTTATGGAGTTATTGAAACTACTGATAAAATATTTTAAATCAGGCCTTAAAAGGTTATATATTGTGTGTGTGTGTGTGTGTGTGTGTGTGTGTGTGTGTGTGTGTATATATAAATATAAACACACACACACACACACACATATAATCATTCCCTGGTATTAATTTTAAGACCTCTGATGGGGAGTGTTCTTAGAAGCCCATGTGTGTTGTGTTGTGCAGTGGGGGTGGAGAAATCTGCAGTTTCTTCCAGCTCCCCCCGTGAAAAATATGCTTTTTTTGTGTAAACCTCCAAGGCCTCTCTGGGAAAAAGGCATCTCAATGTTAGTGATTCTCCCTGGTTAAATTAGGCATAGTAAGAGACCCAACTGAAGGAAGACCCACCTGTGTATTGAAGCAGAACTAAAAGCAGTCGCGTCTTCACCTCTGAAAATGATAAAACAAACCAAAGGCTAGTGAATAAAAACATTGAGTCATTGAAAACATTGAAAAACCTTGTTTGTGAAATTGTAAAATGGCTCATGGTTCCATTTTATCAGCTGTATATTCTGGTAAGGTTTGTTTGAGTAACAACAAAGAGTAAGAACATAATTACCGAGGGAAATGGAGAACTGATCCTGAAAACTGAATAGGCCTCGGTTCTTCGCCGCACATTTTTGCATCATATTGACATGCCATTGTGTCATCAATGAGTTACCCTAAAAGGTCTAACAGTCGATCTCACTGTGCACCATTCTCAAGGTTCACAAAAGACCAGCACAACACCCCAGAAACAATACATCTGGAGATGACATGGTTTCCTCTGGATACCTTTTTAGTAACATGGTTGATCACTGACATTTCATTTATGTGTTTATATATAAATATCACAACTTCAAGCACAAGCAGCCTGGGAGACCCCCTTCACAGTGCACAACAACTATGTTGGCATGCAATAGGACATGAATACATTTGTCTTTTCTTGTGCAGCAAGAGCTGAATGACAGATATGTGTTAATTCTGCAGAGAGCTACGTATATAGCAATTCTACAATATTAGTGTGCTGCTCACATGCATCATAAAATAAACATGAAGCACTCACAGAAAACGAATCATCTCTGATATAACACATGGGATCTATACTGTCTGTCCACAGCAGTCAGCACCAAAAGGTTATTAATTTGCCAAAATACACAAGGAATTCATGTATCCATTAAAACAGCATTAACAAAAGTAAGATGCCGCTATTGCTTTACAAGTATGATCACATGTAAACCACTCTTAAACACTTTAAAAAGAGTTATACTGCTTTAAGTAACCCAGTAAAAATAAAACAAAACCATAAGGACAACATCTACAAATGTAGCGCTTGATCCATCTTCATTGTGTTCAAGGGCACAACTTGACAAACTTTCAAAATATGAATAGTGTTCACATATTAACTGTACCACAGCTCTTTAAGATATGCCTTTTCAGTTATTAATAACCAATAATTTTACACAAAACACGATGACACAACCAACTCAACTAAGGAACCAGATTCTATTCTTGCATCAGCATGATAAATAACGGCAGATCCTGAGGAACAGTAACATTCACATAACTGCCAGATGAAAAAGTCATCATAGACCATGAGAAGCAATTGTGCACATGCCAAGCTACATGGCAATATTCCATCACTTGCTTTTATTTAATTTCACAGTTTAAATCACTTGCTTCTCAAGAGTGTAATGTAACTCACTTTGGAGATTTGAGTGTTTATTTTAAAGAGCGTAGTTTGTACCAGAGGAAAACAGCTTTTAAATGCAGGTAAAAGACTTTGGACTGTGGACAATGTGCCCAAGGGAGTCTTAAAGCTTAATAACCGCTCTCTTCCGCAAATTTAACACATAAAGGACTTGAATTATTCATCATAAACTTTATGCACAGTTTAGCACTGGCGGCAGCCTAGTTTTGCAGGACTGACCTTCCACAAACTTGCCGATGGTCTGTGTCAGGGCCTGGACGCTGCTGGGAAGGTTCCATGGGTCCTGCTTGACGTGGAGCCGCAGCTTCTTGGTGCAGTTGACCTTGGGCTCCATTTCCTGGTGGAACTCTGTCCAATAAAAACACCAGCAGTTACAGCGAGGGTCGCTCAGCCTAACAGCCTCGCTGCTGAAACTGCCACTGGGGTGTATGATGTAATACATACCCCAAGATAATTTCAGCAATCCCTCACACAGATATCATAATAAAAGGATAGGGACCACTGTCACCCCTGTCCATAATCCACAGGTAAGGACCTGGCATTTAATTTATGCTTTTTCCTACCACTAGATGGCAAAGTCCTGGCATTCCCAATAAATTAAACTCTCCCTTCAACAGATGGTGCAGGCAATGAGGGTTTTTTACATGTATTCATGAAAAGTACATAAAGAGGCCTCTCACAATTATGCATAAAATAAGCTGATAGGCAAATGTGTCTGTTTCCCATATAACCAATGTAGAATGTCAAAAAGAATCAAGACCAGGAAAATTTGTTCTTCATCATTTATATTTGGTTTATATTCACCTTTGTTAACTGTGACTGAGGCTAAATGCAAAGACACTTTTCTCCTTTGTTAAAATGTCAGACAAAGACAAACTACGGTGTCACACTTGCACAGCATAACAATAGTAGAATCTCAAAAGCACCATGGACACAGAGGTCAGACACAGCCTCAGCAAGTGTCCAGGCATAATTGGATCAAAAGCGATTTTCCTTCCGAAATGTCTTATTTAAGAACTCTGACACTTGATCAATCATGTGATAGACACAATTGAGGGGGGAGGGAGTTTGATGCCTCCAGCAACAGTGGCATGTATGTTTGATAGAGTATGTGGCAGTGCTTAAATTGAGAAGAATAAAGTGATTGTCAGGAACAGGGCTTTCACAGGGCTTTTCTCCCTACACTCTCCCCTCTACTGCAGCTATGTGTTCGGCATTTAAAATGTGGCTGAATATACCCTAATGTCCTGCAGGCTACTTTTAACTTTCGCTAATAAATGGATCAATGTTCTGTCTCTTTAAGGACCTTCTATAAATGCACTGTCCCACGCATTGTGGTTGGGGATAGGTTTGATGAGCTCTGAAATTCATGCTAGAAATGAGCATGAATGATGATGATTCAGAGGATTAACTTATCCGATCACATGAGATAATATCCTAATCTTTTCATCTGAGAACTGCACAGCCAGTTTCATAAAGCTGTGTTTTAACAATGCAGTGCCAGCTGAATGCAAAGTGCAAAGGTACTAAATAGAGAGGCCACACAGATTAGTGAGAGAGAGACGCCTAATCATCCTAATGCCAAGAGCACTCTGCCAAACCCCTTCACTACAACACCAAGGGAACCCTCAGCTAAACCCCTTCACAACAACAAAAAAGCGCACACTCTGTCTAACCCTTCCCCTCTAACAATAAGGAAGCTTAGCCTAACCCCATCACTCTAATGCAAGGCACTCTGATATCCTCTCCACAATCCAGTCACCACTGTTTTTCACATATTACATAAGCTTGTTGTCATGTGTATACAATTTTACATGCAGAGATAATATTCAGTGTATCAATCTTTTCATAACCACCAAGTTTCCAGATTCCTTCATGGCACATAATGATGAAGAAAAGGAGTGTTACTTCCTCCTTGTGCTTTACAACATGGTAGCATGAGCCATGGGTACACCAAGAGCCCCAGGAATAGCACCACCTCAGACTCCTCTAATGAATGAAACAAACCAGGAGATGGTGCCTTCAGGGGCCTTGAATTGCATTTGAGTTCTGAGCTCTGGAACATCCGGCGCTGAGACTCGGGGGGTGGACAGGGTTCTGATAGTCAAAGGTCCGATGGAGGAGGTGGAACGGGAGAGGAAGGGAGCGAGGCCACGCCATGTTTGGCTATCAGGAGAGCCGGAGGAACACCTCCCTTTGGCTCAGCAGGAAGCTCAACCCAATGCAGATGCCGGAGTGTTTGTTACCGCAGTCCACTTCCTTTTTTAGTTCTCTTTGGATGAATACTGAGTCTGGAGGCGGTCCAATGTTATCTTAATTCTCTGGGCCCACTGTGCTGGCCCGCAGTAGTCAAATCTACTACACACCCATACAAAAAAAAATACAGGAAGAGGCAGAAAAATCTTTCTATTACAGAGACAAGGATGGGAATATATGAGGGAGAAAATAAGGAGGAAAGAGAACAGGAGCGCAAGGAGTGGGTAAGCATTCAGTTTTCTGATGTTGAATCACTAATTTTCCAGGGGGCATTTCAGAAATAAACATAAAACGAGGAAGCTCTGTAGCTGCTTCCCCCTTACAGAAGATGGACTCCCATCTGCCCTGAGCAGGTTGGATAATGAGCTGTTGCTGTGCTGGTTAAGAGCAAGCCGATGCGCTAAAGTGTCCTCCAGGGCTCTAATGAGTGATTTCCACATCATTTCTAAATAATCATAAACACATTCTGCACATCAAGCTTCCACACTCTGACCTTTTATGCTAAAGAGCAGCTGTAAATCTTGACAGTCATTTGTTACAAAAGTCCAAAGCAGAGCCCAGCATTCAAAATATGAAAATACTTCAACCGTAATCCAGAAGGCATAAAGCACAGCCATTCGATAATGGCTCCTTTTAATGGTGGCCTTCCTCATAATTCATTATCAATGGCAGTATACAGAGGTAGGAGCCCAAGGATTTGTGGGGTGTGTGTCTTTCAGTGATAAGTCTTTTTAAGAGATCAATCTTGCTAATATTTCTGTCTTACAAGACACAAAAGAGGCATCTGGGCAAGGAAATAAAAAGATATTGCACTGTTTTTCCCTTGCTAAGTGCAGAGGAGAAACTGAGGCTAATTTACCTTGAAGGCCCCGCCCAGGTGTGAAGCACTTTGTCTGCTCAAAGGCCCGAGCCACGACTGCACCCTTCAGCAGGCTGGTGATGGACTCCACCTGGAGGATCATGAAGCAGATGATCACAGCCCTGCACAGCAGCTGCTCTTACAGCACACCCCTGCATCGGCAGCCACAATGCATCACAACAGCACTGCTCAATTTTCACTTATAAAGCTTCGCTAGAAATCCAACAAACACAAATTTAGTAGTCTTTCTGTAGGAGGGAGAAAAGGGGGCCGGTTTCTTCAACAAAAACAGGAAATAAATGACCGTAAACCAGCCCCCGTGTTGAAAGCTGTTCCCAGGCCCCCCACCCCCTCCCCACAACCCCCAGGTCAGGCTGTAGGAGGAGTGAGCTGCTGTCTCCTGACACCCAACCCCCTCCCAGCCCCTACTCCACTAGACATATTTCATCCTCAGCGCATAAACAATGTAGGGGGACTAGCCCTGCCGTTAAAACACATACAAGGAAAACATCCGAAAACTGTCCAAGCAGCATGCCGCGTTTTAACCTCTCTGCCAACTGAGACATCCTCCTTTAACAAGGTCTCAAAGAAAAGCGCGGCTCCTGTCTGCGTGAAAGCCGGGGGCTTTGTGTTCTACTCATCAAACATGCTTTTCCCAGGGTGTCGGAAAAGGAAAAAGCAAGGCTTACGCTGTCCAAGATTTTTTTCCCATGTGAGCAGTCCTTAGAGTAATATTTATCTTAAATCAGCAGAGGTCACAGAGCAGGGAAAGGACACATCCAGCATTATTAATCACCTGTGCCTGTATCAGCATATTCTCCTTATTGTGTATACTGCACATTAAAAAACACTCAGACAGCCCAAATGCATTGTTCCTACCATTTTTTCCTTATTTTCTTTGGTCCACCCAAATGAAAACAGCACTGCTGTATGATAGCAGCACCATCTACCTCTACTGACATCATGTATGGGTTATCTCACATATACAGTAGGGTCCAAAAGTCTGAGGCCACTTGGGAATAGGGTCCAAATGTCTGAGACCACTTTCCCATTGTGGTCTCAGACTTTTCGACCCAACTGTCTTTTAAAAAAATAGCATTTTGTTACAATTCTTCACTTCACCACTTGCTGAGATAACAAGCCTTTGCTAACAACCATGCTGTCAAATTCCAAAAGAATGCCTATTAGCCATGCTTGACTCCAAAGAATATCTAAGATTTCTTGCAGATTCACTACAAGGAATTGATGAGTAACCCATCTTTTGTAAAAGCTTGATAGACTTAGCAATGACAACCGGGGAGGACTTTGCAGGATTTTTAAAAAATAATTATACCTGTTACTCAGGCTTCTCCTCAAACTGCAATCCACTATTTGAGAGACTGACAGTCAACATAGCAAGTGCAGCTGGGACAGGTGGATCACAGATAGCAAATCAACCAAGTCACTACTGTGAGGTGGAAGCTTTTGAACCCTCCCTTCCTGGCACCACTAAGGCCAGTTATGCACTGCCCTCTCAAGACTTCTGGCTGCAGTCAGCACAGGTGCAGTCATAATTCAATATGGATCATGTGAGTAGTGCTGTATTGTGAATGAGTGCCTTGGCTCATTACACTAACCTGAAGCCTCCCAAACGCAGCATGCAAACTAGGTTGTGTATCATTTGATTTTGTCATTTTTCTGCAATTTTCCATACCTGGCTGAAGAGGTGTTCCAGAAAGCCATGTAATTTCTTTTGTTTATCATGAGAAATCCATACGCTGACTGGCATTTCATCTCCTGTTGAAAGAAGGCAAAAGATAAACAATATTAAATGTTTGCTTTCACTAGAAGAAAAAACCATTATAGTGATGCTTGTTTCATTAAGCTAATGACACATAATGGCACATTACAAAGACCAGGGACACAATCTGCCAAGCAGAGCTTCATCTATCCCATCCTCACTGTAAATACGGTCACTGACACTTTAATGTCAGTAGGTTAAAAATTACCTACCTACTTAATTAACAGAACTAAGACAGGTACATCAGCAGGAGCCAAACTAACAGCAATGCTGGGGAGAACTGCTTGGTCAGCGCAGTATCCTCACATAATAACTACAAGTCGGACTGCTTTCTCACTTCGATATTGTGTAACTCTTTTGTATGTACCCTTACTTCCAGGGATGCACTTTGCTAATAAACCAGTTGTCAGGTACTAAAGACTTTTGATCCATCATCGAGGTTGGGGTGGGTGCCTGAAATTACAAACTGCCTCAGCCAAACAAGTCTACCCTCATTAATCACTGGAGGTCTAAGCCAGAAAAGTCAACAAAACTATCCAGACACTGATGTGATGTGTGACAGTGCATAATGCTGAGACTGCCTGCACAGTAGCTAATGCTTTTGAGCTCAGTAGCATTACCTGAGTCCATCTCGTCACTGTGGACGTAAGAGCTGCAGTGGCTGCTGCAGATGCTGGTGAAGGAGGCTATTGAGTTCCTGTTACTGTTGCAGTCACTACAACGGAGAAGAACACCAACTCATTATTCCACTGGCTCCTCCAAGCATCCTTGTAAAACACAAGTCATCTAAAAACCTGACTACTTCATGAGGTGCTGTATAGTATGTCCTATAAAACAATGCATGTAGACTGCAGCATGCAGTACAATGACGGCTTACGTGGTAATCTCCATTTCTCCTGCTATAATTGTATGGTTGTTCTTGTTGTTTGTGAAATTACTTCTAGGATCAACCATTGAAAAAGAGTTTTGCCTTTTTAGATGCATCTACATCTATAATGAATTTTCTGAAAGAGTGAGCTACTGTTTCTGTGAGAATCTATACAGCTGAAGGGGCTGTGAGTCACTGACATGCCTTCATTGCTGATTGTTGGGAGTCAGTTGCCTGTGTGATGCCAGTAAGTTATATGTATGGGTCTCTGTTTCTTATGGTATTTGACTCAATTACCGATAGGAGTCTGTTGTTGACAGTGACATGAATGGGTGTATATGTGGATAATTCAGTTACCTGCAGTAGTACCTCTAGATTTGTTGTAGCTCATAGTGATTCACTGAGGTTCCTGTACAGGTATCTATTTCTGTTGGTTATTAATGCACTAACATGTATTGATGCAGTAACCTGTGAGTCCGTTGTTAATGGTGATATGAATGGGTTATCTGTACAGGTGTCTGCAGCTGAAGGTGATGAACAGTTACCTTTATCAGGCTCTGTAGCTGGCAGTGATTAAGTCAGATACCTGTATGAGTCTCTGTTGCTGATGGTGTCGTGCCCAGAGTCCTCCTGCTCATCCCCAGCCACGTTGAAGCAGACCTTCTTGCCGTTGCGTTCCCCCCTCTCGCTCTCATTGTCAGTAGAGATGTAGCTTTCAGTGGTCTTGGCCTCAGAAGCAGGGGGATGAGTAATGGAGGACAGCAGACTAAAAGAGTGGAGGAAGAGGAGCAGGTTACTCATTACAACCTAGATCACACCGACACCACAGACAAAAGTCATTACCGTTACTGCAATCCAAGGACAGACGTGTAACACTAGCTTGATAAATGTGACTTTTCATTTAATTTGTAACAAGCCCTCAACTGTACACTGCATAGTTTATATTCCATTAAAAATATCGCTCAGGCTGATTGTATACAGGAGGATAATTTCATCAAGATGTGTGGCTCAGTGAACGCCGGAAACAGGGAGCGGGCCAAAAAAACACAACCTGTTTGCATTTGGCTTCCGGACAACAACTTCAAAGGTTAGAGGTCCTCATAATATTAATATCTTCAAACATGCATAACCAGCTGTGTCAACAGCTGAAAACTCAACAGAAAATATGCTCATTTGGTACTGTACTATGGACCCTGTTTTTAGAGGAGAGAAACTTTGAAGAGAGCTTATGCTGAAGTTATTTTCACAGTTGGAGCAACACATGGTGACATTTAAAGCCATATTTTTGATAATGCAATACTTGCTCTTTGCAAGCAATTTTTCAGACAGGACTATGCTAACATGCCATGTCTGTTTGAATTTCCGAATCAAATTTTAATCATGTATATGTGCCTTTTTCTATTGCGCAAAAGCAGACAGGAAAGCTCTCTGAGCTCCCTGAAGTATATCAAATGAATGAGAAAATACATTTGGGAAATAAAATGTAGCCTTCACAGCTTACACATGGTGTGATAATGCAGTGTGCAGGCTCTTTTCCATTCATTTCAAACATCCAAACTCCTCAGAAAGCCACTTTCCCTTTCCACTCCTCCCCTTTTGTATTTAGAGAACAGCAATCCTCAAGAGTCTTCTCTGAGGTGCACTTGAAGATCTAAACAATGACCCTCCAACCGAGTGGTATGCCATCACCATGGAGAACAGTCAA
Source organism: Albula goreensis (assembly GCA_022829145.1). Taxonomy (NCBI): domain Eukaryota; kingdom Metazoa; phylum Chordata; class Actinopteri; order Albuliformes; family Albulidae; genus Albula; species Albula goreensis. The sequence goes on from CM040756.1 coordinate 17,028,765, forward strand.
AGCTCTTGGATTGGTCAAACTGTAATCAGGAGGTATATATGCCTGATGGTCTTCCAGACACTGGTTATGAAAGAATACTTACAGAGGATAAGAATGATCACCATTGTTTTGAGGATAAAACTAAAATAACACTACAAACTGCCATGGATCGTGGGTGCCCTTTACAGGACATTTTGATCCAAAATCCATCTCTCCATATCTCCTTTTCAGGCTCACTTTTTCACCTCTTGGACAGAAGTGTCTTTTACCCTAGATAAAATGTGTGCGCATGCAATCTATGTGTTCATCCCCTAAACTGTAACACACAGGAATTCATTGCATGATTAAAACCATTTTTTTTAAAGTTGCTATACATGTATGATTTCAGGAGAACTGATCACATTGGATCAGCCAATGCACTAGATCTTCATCAATGTTACTCCTGTGTCCTGTAAAATGTAGAGTGAAATTTGGAATTTGAAATATTGTGAATTATAGATGTAATGACTGTAGGATGCATAAAGGAACCGTTCATCAGGTGTTCTCGTCAAAAACAGATGGTAGTGACACCTGATCTGACAGATTGTTCAGTCGCATTGGTGGGCATGTACAGGGCATGAAGCACTGCAAATTGTAAATGACTGTGGAAGGAAATACCACCATGTGGTCAGACCACAAAGGGAGCTGTCAAGCTGAGGACTTCCTGCTTCACCAACAACTGATGAGTTTCCACAGAGAATCTGCTGCTGCAAGTCTGAGAATTTGGTTCAGTGGGATTCCCCCGACTGTGCAAGGTCTGAAAACACTCCAGAATCACCACCTGGAGGAATTCCTGGACACCATGTGCCAACCACTACCTTTAATTGCTACTGAGGGACAAAGGCCATACAAAACCAAACAATCAAGGGTGTTGTGGTCCACCAACAAGATGGTTACTGTACATTTTTGACATGTACTAAGGCTGACCACATTCCAAACTTTAGATATTATGACATTGTGACTGACACTGGCGGGATCTAAAAAGTGCAAATAAACTAAATTTCTGGGGAAAAAATCCAGCTGACAGCTCAGAGAGAAGAAGGAAAGCCACAGTATTCAGCAAAAATAGCTAATCTAACCAAAAGGGACAGAAAATTCAGTTTGATCACTCACTCCTTGAAGTTCTGTATAAGCTACCAAAAGATGAAAAATTCCTTTTTTTCTGTGTATATTTTACATTTCTTTGAGCATTTATTTATTTTTAAGAGGATACCCTTATCTGCTCCTAAGTCCATCCAGAGTACTGCACCCCAATGATACATTTAGGCAGCGCTTCCAAAGCATGACTAATTTAATACAAACTTGACAAGGCTGCACTGGGATGGGAGTGACATGTAACAGATGTAATCAAGAAAGTTGAGACAAAAGCAAACTTTCACTGAGTTGCAAAACAACCATAAACCCCATATCCAGCTTATTTAGTATGAGGCCTTGTCTGCTTTAAGAGGCATAGGCTGCTGAATGTACTCCATCTCAAATTCCATTTACATTCCCTCATATTTGTCAATGTTTCTGTAACTGGTGCATTTATTCTGGGTTTATTCAGAGTTTAGCCTGAAGCCCTGCTCCCAACCAAGAGGACCAGGGGTTGAGCATTACTGCCCTCTGCCCTTTGACCTGTCCAGCACGGTTGGATCTGCTGGGAACCTATGCCCCCACGAGCTGAGCTCCCTGGGTCACTGAGACTCACAAGGTGGAAACCTAAAGGAGAACCATCTGCTTGACTTTGATACTTTGTTTACTTCCCGCTCCAGAGACTAAAGAGGCAGACATGCTGACCAAAACATAAAAAGTGCTTTTATGCCACACGTGACAACTACAATTCATCACTTTGCCATTGCAGTAGAGGACCAGGAAGAGGCAGTCCATGCCTTCTGGCCACACAACCAGGTCACAGTATCAACTGCATGACACTTTTTGACACAAAGATTCTTATCAATGACACATCCATTTAAAAAAAAACCTCATTTGGCTGACTGCTACTGGTCTTCAGTTAGTAGTGAGACTGAAGTGTGTGTGTGTGTGTGTGTGTGTGTGTGTGTGTGTGTGTGTGTGTGTGTGTGTGTGTGTGTGTGTGTGTGTGTGTGTGTGTGTGTGTGTGTGTGTGTGTTTGAGAGAGAGAGAGTAAGAGCAAGAGTAAGAGAGAGACAGATCAATGTGCTTCACAGCCCTTTGTGGGGCATGGCAGCATAGAAAGAGAAGTGACAGCAAACTTCTGCACAATGGCTGTGAGCCAAGTGATCACTCTCTGACAAGAGTGTCTGACTGGAGCTTGCCATCAATACATTAAATTCCAGTAACTACAAGGGCAGGCCACCATCTTTCACATAGCTCAGTGCTTCTACCAGCAGAAGACAGCATATGATGCCATTAGGTAAATTACAATTTTTGATAAGTAATGAATGTCAGCAAAAAAACAGATGAGCTCATCTTCTACAGGCATTAAGATCAAAGATTTTGGATGTGCATTCATATTTTGAATGCATATAATATGGCACTTCAATTTAATCTATTGCACATGCTTGTGCTGCTCTGAGCCGAGTGTGAATACTATGTGTCACACAAGGGACTGAAAGGCATCTGGTAAAAAGGGGGATAAATCACAGTAAGGCCAAGATAAGGCTGCTGTTATGTCTGTCTTTTGGTTGACCCTCTCAGTTATAAATCTTTACGAGGCTTAACATAATGTGCACACAGCACCTTGAATGACAGTTCTGCACTCCATTTCATTTTCTCAAGCTTCCTGTTAGGAGTTTGCATACAGTACAGCAGCACTCTGTATTTCCTGCCAAAACAGAATGTGTGCTCTGAGACAATGAAACCGTCTGCAGCACTAAACAATGAAAAAAGCATGGCCAGGAAAGACCCAAATCACTCTATATATGCTATAGTAATGCCAAAGGTATACCAGAGTAATGACTGCTGTAATGGGTGAAGTTGATTAAAATGTCAAATACAGTTGAACAGATTGCATGCTTTGGTCTCTGGTTCACTTAGGTGCTGGAATTGGGTTAGGCAACCCTGGACCTACTGCACCCGAGCCATTTCTGATTTTTGTTCCATCCAAACTCTTCATTACAATTTGAGTGATCATGGCCTGAGCCTGAATATTTAGTCTGAGAGATTGATCTCCGTTTCTGAAAAACCAGAAGCACTTCCGACACTCTGTTGCAAAAGTAGCTTACCCGTGTCAGAGTAACAAGCAGTAGTACCTGTACCAAATGATCAAAATGACACAAAACATGCGTCTGAACATAATTTATGCCTTAATCTGCAATTCACCCCAAGCACACACAGAGCAACACTAGTGCAACAACCACAGTGACTGTATGATTGATCAAAACATCAAACTTCTGTGGCACTGACTTCATTCTTTTGTCACTGTGTCAGTAAGTGTGATATGAGGTCAAGAAAATACATGCTTCTCAAAAGTTTGCGCACTAAGAGAAAATTACTGTTCTGCATGAACATCTTCAGGGGCATTCTTAATCCCAGAACGCCAACACCACTTATGATGGATGAAAAACATTTCTGTTGGAGCGTACGGTTTATTCTCCTCTCCCTGGTTCCACACAAAACCATGAAAACCTTGAAGAAGGAAAGCTAGCCGAATATGCAAATCACTGAAAGGGTAAACACTCTGGAAAGGAAGACAGACATTTTCTATCATTCCAAATTCCATAAGACATTGCTGACAAAATCTATCGAGTGTGGTCATGAATTCAAGAAGCAAAGGCTTTGCATTTCAGTGACACCAAGCAATGTAAGATGTCCGTGTGAATTTGTATACACGATGGCTATATCACTGAATAATTTATCATGGTAAATTACAGTCAGCTTGGTGTTTTAGGTCCCCTGGGACAAGCTTAAAAGACTGCCTGAGAGATTGGGGCTCAAACAAATGCTCATATTCACTTGTGCTACTATTCATATTCAGTAGTTTGCACAAATTCATAAATTTGTGAAGGACACCATGTGCCTTTCAAAGGCTAATCCTATAGACTGAGATAATGTGCCAGTAGTCTGATGTACAACTGCATCTAACTGCTGAGAAACAAAATGCACTACACAGACTTAAAGCTGGCACACTGAACAAGCAGGCAAGAAACATTAACAAAAAAAAAAAACTTCAGAGAACTTGTTCCACGGAACTCCAGGAAATGCTATAAATTCCCCAAATTATGTAACAGACCCATACATTTTTAATAACACCTGCCAGCACATATCAACAGCACAAGATAAGGGGAAATAAACAGTGTCTTGGAGTGAAGTGCCACTTTGCCAGCTGGTCTGGCTGAGGAAGCAAGGGAGGATGGATCCTAGACGAAGGCCTGTATTCTGTACCAAAACACAGTTGCTCAGAGAAACTGAGGTGCACCAGCACATGAAGCACCGGCGTAAAAAATCCACCTCGGCCCTCCACCGAGCTTTCATGCCGCTCGGAGCTTCATTTCCACCTGATTTATGAGCAGACCTCAGCTTGCGGGTGGTAGATTAAAGCTCCCCAGAAAATGAAAGACGTTTTGAAGCAAGGGCAGAACACTGCGCTCCTAACTCTTCTCAAGGTCAAGGCTCCACTTTCCCCTCTTTTTTTACCAAACTCATTTTTATTCGCACATCTGAATCTTCATTATTACACAAGAAAAGCCCCAACTGCTGCCAGAATGCTTTGTCCCTGGCTGTCGACATTTCAAAAGATAATTATACATTTTAAATAAGCATTGTAATGCTAATGCATTCAGTTACACGTGTTAATTTATGTGCATTTGTGTTGTTACTTAACACCCATATGTAGAAACGGCATTATATGTAATTTTGCTGCAACAGCTAAGGATAGTATGTATATGCTCCCTATACATTAACTAGGAGAAAATGCAAACTTTCCTCTTGAGAGGAGAATACTCTGCTGGACAAGCAATCAATATTTAAAGAAATGGGATCATCAATGCAGTACAAGAAAGTATCAATTCATCACTTCTCCGACAGTCCCAATGAGAGAGGTGTTTTATAATGAGTTAACAGTCAAAGATTCAAAATAGTGTCTTGGGCGAGGACAGGGCCAAGACTGACTACCTGGGGCCTTCAGACAATCAGTTTCATGAGAAATTTCAGTTTATAGATTAACCAAGTTAGTAACATTTTCAACACAGTGTGTCCATTAAGTCATTGATGAGAAAGATGAGAAATAAGAAAGTCTGTTTGAACAATCTTCAAAGCAATGCCAGCTGAATGTCTCTTTGAATAGTTTTGTTAGAGCTTCAGTTTCTTAAGAGAAATCCAGAGACACCTGAAACTATTGGATCTCAGATGTTTTCCCCTTATTCTTCGAAGAAGTATTTATTATCCACAGACTCAATTTTCCAGATAAATACAAAAGAATTGCTCAGCTAGCTGAAGTTGAAGAAGGATAAAATGAACATCTTTTACAAAATAGGCCAAGCTGACATAATTACATCATGACTACCAGACACAGGGTCAGTTCCATTTCAGTTCAGTCAATTCAGAAAATTAATTGAAATCAAGTTCATGTTATTGAAAAATTCCCATTAAGTTCTAGCAGGATTTTTCAGTTAATTTATCAGTAACAATTCTATTTTAGAATTTCTGGATTGACTAGAATTGAATACAATGGAATTGACCCTGATGATTATTTTAAAATTCCAGTAAAATAACAAGAAATAATATCATCATCATCATCGTAAGAATGTCCCAGAAGTGTAACTCACTCGTGGATCTGAGCGGCATAGCACTCCATCTCTTTGACGACAGTGGTGAGTTTGTTCAGCAGTTTCTGGTAGGCATCCAGGGTGAGCAGGTCATCTTCACGCAGCAGGAAGCGCAGGCCGTGGCCCTCTGTCCGCCCCAGGCTGTGTCCTGAGGGGGCCGCCATGCTGGTGATGGTGTGCTGAACATATACCATTGGGTTCAGCTTGGCTGGAAAACATACAAAGGACAGACCTATTGGTCACAAACACTACTGTGCATCACATATGAGGATCTGTCTGTGTGACAGCCACTAACACTGTGTTAATGACACTAATACCTCAGCTCCTCAAATGCACTTCAATACTGGATAAGTCTGTCTCTGCAATAACCAGCCACACTGATTTAATGGAGTATCAATACCTCACATTTCAGGCACATACATTACAGTATAGCATGAAATAGGATCTGTCTGTGCAACACACACCCATGTGGTCTTAATGACATATCAATACCACAGCAGTTGAGGTCATACGTATTACAGCACTGAAAAGATGTCTATGTGATAGCCACTGCTTTAATGGCATATCTATACCACACACACACACACACACACACACACAATGTAGCATATAAACATGTCAGCCTACATAATAACCAATCCGACTGTCACAAAGGCATATCAAATGCACCTCTTAGTCGAATTATGGCATACAACAATACAACAAGAACATCTATATGTTGTTCACTCCCAGCCTTAATGACAAATAAACTCTTGGCACTATGCATTACAAATCTGTCTACTATTCAAGGATGTGTAAAAACCTTCACCCTGTTCTGCGTTCCTGCCAGCCTTCTCCAGGGTGGAGTTTTTCCTGCTGTCCAGCTGCACTCCAAAGGCACTGCCCAGGGAGGTGGTGGTTTTGGGGTAAGACACTTCCATCACATTGATGTGGCAGTTGGTGGGGCAGAAGTCACTGCTGTGCAGAGGGGACACTTTGGTCTTGGCCTGCTTGAATGTGGGCCAAGCTCTGTTCTTCAGCACCCGGGAAAACTGAGAGCAAAGGTATTAACCTGGGTTAGTTCAATAAAAGGTGCAATGCGTGTACATCTCAGAAATATATGTCTAGATAGGCTTTATATTCAAACAAGACAGCCTAAATAATGCATAACAGTTCATAAATAAGCATTTAAAATATTTATATGTGATGTGCAAATATATATATATATACATATATATGATGCATACCATGTTACACATCATATATATATGATGTGTAACATGGTATGCATTTTAAATACAAATGAAAAATGTATTAAAACAATATCTCATTCTTTTCAGTAATTTTGTTGATTGATAATTAGCTATTGTACTTTGTCAGTATAAAATATGTACTTTCTGTACTTCAAAATAAAATTATTTCTGCACTTCAAAGGGAACACATTTGTTCTTTAAGGTAGTAAAAACACTGAAATTGTATGCCTCCTTTTGAAAGTACAGTATGTATTCCTCTCAGCTCTCCTACCTCATTTCTCTTGCAAACCCTGCAGATGCCCCAGGTAGTCTAATCCCACCTGTGTGCCGCAATGCAGAAGTTCTGCATTGTGATGCTGACAGGAAATACTCAACATCTATCAACCAGCCTCCCCACTGATACACCAGAGTCAGTGCACCTCTTTGTATATCCAACAGGCAAACTGAACAAAAAGCTTATTGTACATATGCATGAAATTTACCCAGTGTAAATCTACAAGGACCATTTCCTATTATTGAAAAACAACCAGAGTACAATTTTACAGGCATATGTTTCCAATATTGGGCCCTTCAGCCTACATTGAAATTCAGAAATAATATGGACCAATGTTCTTTTGCACCTCTACATATATAATTACTACATTTTATTTCATTGCAGAAGTTTGTCCCTGTAGGACACTATTCATACTGTTCAGGAGTTCAAGACAAACCTCAATGCAATTTATACCATATTGCTATTAATACTTTACTGCAATATTGTGTGTTTGTTTTTATTGGAATAAGGCACATGGCTGGCAGGTATAGCTTTGCAGTATTCAACATGGCAATTATCCCTTTGGATTGGCCCTTTAAAAAAGTATTGTTAAGAACTGCTTTATACACTGCTCGGTCGCATTCCTCAGTTCCAGTTTGTTTCACTGTGAGCAGCAGTGAAACAATCTGGAACATATTGGGGTAAAAACAGCATTCCATCAAACAATGTACCATGCTAACACAAAATATGATCATTAATCTGTATCACATGAAATGGTAGAGCATCATGACAAGACTGTTGGGAGCTTCCCTGTCTATCCCACAGTCCACTCCCTGTCTGTGAGGCTGGGCCATGCGTATGGTTCACAGCTTGTCTGCAACTCTCCCTGGAAATGCAAGATCCTCACATTCCACACTGTCCCACTGGCTCTGAGAGCCTTACCCTCCGGGTACTACCATGATCCCCCGGGACCCCCCACGGGATGCAACAGGAGGGAAATTATGCAACAGGACTGGATGTTCAGAGCTATTTTTATCTAGTGAAGCAGCTGATAATTAATTCAACATTTACTTGGATGCTTTTTACTTGGAGTCAAAGCACGCACAAGAAGTTAAATTAAAGAAAGGGGATGGTTCGCCTAAATATTTTCCTTTTCATCTTCAAATAAAGACAGCTGTTAAAAACTGGAATTTCTACCACATTCATTAGCACTGCGGCTTCCCATACAGTTGGGCTAAGCATGTGCACAGTGGATGACATGCCAACTGTTGATTTTCAAGCAGGCTGGTGACAGGTCAATAAAACATGCATCAGATAAGAGAGAGGGCAGTTATTGTACTTGCTGTCTGGCATGGGATAAGGCCATTTGCATACATCTACAGTGGTAGCAACAGCAAATAACTAATAAGAATGGCTCTATTTCGATATTACACATTTTGCATTAACAATATGTGTAATAATATATATGTTTGCATGCTGAATTTTTAAATGTAAGACAAACAACAACCTTCCCCACAGACAGTGCTACCCTCAATTTCAAAATAAAAATGGATAGAATGCTAGAAGAGGGTTTGTGTGTGTGTGTGTGTGTGTGTGTGTGTGTGTGTGTGTGTGTGTGTGTGTGTGTGTGTGTGTGTGTGTGTGTGTGTGTGTGTGTGTGTGTGTGTGTGTGTGTGTGTGCTCGTGCACATGTATGCGAGGTACAGCATCACACCTTCCGGTAGTTGGTGATGCGCCGGTTAACATGCTCCAGCCTTTCTCCACACATCACGGTGAACTTGGCTTGCAGGTCCTCTGGGATGACATCCGCACTGGAGCTCAACCTGGTGCAGGTCTGAACAAGCTGGTCATCGTTCCTGGCCAGCGCCTCCAAAACCTGGGAGAGAGAAAACATACAACTCAAAATGTAAACTGAGAGGAAGGGGATAAGGTGTAAAATGTATTTTATTGACACAAACAAGGGGCCTTTCAGTTCAATGGCCTACCAAATTTGAGCTGGAAATAGTTTTTTTGAAAAAATACTTCATAATGAATCCCATGAAAATGCAACCAAGTAAACATATCTTTTGGATCTGGCAAAAATCAAAAGCAAATCTTTCAATTCACCTGCTTGATTAAATGGAAAACCAGCTTTTTTCCTTGATTAGCTTTTTAATCTTGATCACCTCACAGTGTAAATTTAAAAATTGTGTTTGCTGTCCACAGTCATTGCTTTATACACTGTCACTGCACTCAATGGAGACCAAGAAGAGATGTTGTACAAGAAAGGCCACAGAAGCCACTGTGCTCTGAACACAGAGGAAGTACAGAACAGGAAATTAAAGAGCTGGTGAGACAAGATCAATCGAAGAAAACAACCTGCCAAAGTTTCAAGATATTAAATTGATCTACATGCAAGTTTTCAAAGGAACTCAGAGGAACCAACCCCACATTCTGGGCAGATGTTTGCAAAAAGACAGGAGGAGCTTTTGGTTAAGACTTCCCACAAAAACAATGACTTTGGTCAGTATTTCATGGATGCTAAGGGTATCTTTGGTCTATTTTATTTTCAAAATCTCTTACAATAATGTTATTTACATTTGCAAAGTTGTGCACTACATTCAAGATAAATGTACACTGCAACAAAAATGTACAATAACATGCATAGTCATCTGAACCTTCTGCCCATTCAATCAACCGAAGATGTAAGATGAATCCAAATCTTGAACTAGACATGCACACATATTGGACTGCACAACAATGACTGAGCTTCATTAAGCTGTCGTGTGTGAACAAAAACTATTGTTCAAGTAATTAAGAGTAGTCACAATACTACTTAATAACAAAGACCATTAATTCACTCTTCTGAAAATCACAGCCCGGGAGCACAGAGTAAAATCATAACTTCTGATAAAAATCAATGAAGCAAATTCTTTAAGTCACAAACAGAAACCAGAGCTTCTCCCCTTTTTAAGAGTTTCAGAGAGGATGATAAATGAGAGAAACTATTACTGTAGTCACATAGTAAACACAGTCTGAGAACATGATTCACAAAGTCTAAGTAAAATAAATAAAATTATTTTGCATGACATAAACAAAATGTAAAGTGCATTCCGAACAATTTTTTAATGACGACACCTCAACTAAAAATAAAAATGACCAAAGGCTTGTGACTGCCTCTTATTTTAAGTTTGGTACTAGACAGATACTTGTCATCAGCAATGCCTAAACTAGTATCCACCCAAAAGCAGTGACCTCAAATTTTTCCTGTCGGTGATTATTTTTTGCTGTCTGATTCAAAAGCAGCCTTTTTATCACTGGACAAACCCTTTTTGTCAACCCTAAAGTCAGTCAAAACTCATAAAACATTGGCCATAGTCCAGACATAAAAAATGGGAAACATATTTTTGTAGATGAAAGTAGAAGTTGTGGTTAAAATAGTTTTAGTGGTTATAGCAATAGTCGTAGCAGCAGCAGCAGGTCCACCACTATGCTTTCAGGCCAGTGCAAAATTCTATAGAGAGAGCTGACAAACCAGCTGATAGGTTTTCACATTCAAGGTCTCAGTGTTCCCTGCTATATTAAAGAGATAAACACTACTCTTAGCCATCTTTAAAAAAATTGGCCTCTCAAAATCTAAGAACGAGGCAATGTTCATGACCCAATCTTAAAAAGAAATGGGGAAAACAACATTAATATTTCAGAGACACCCACCAAGCCACTTAAAGCAGCTCCTTGCTGTAGGACAGCCTGTTCGATCATAACCTGTTTCCTCATATGAACTGGCTTCATCATTTCATTTCATATGCTTCATACCTATATCAAATATATCATCATCAGACAACCCTCTCCTGGACCATTGCATCTGCCCTCAGATTAGCAGGGTGGTTTTACCTTGGCAGTCAGACTGAAGAAGCCCTTGGGCTCCACCATCTTCTCAAGGACATGACATTTAATGCCAGCTGTGCTGTCATACTCATACACCACACCATACTCCAGGTGGACGTTGTCTACAGTCAGGCTCACGTGGTCCTTCTTTCCGTCTATGATGGCTATGGTGTTAAACTTGTCCATTACCTCTGGAACACACACATGACCACAAACGGTTGAAGTTTCTGACAGCAGACACATAAGGCATGCCTTTACCTTGGGGGCACGTGACCCGACATACTTACTTCATCTCCCCTGGTGTAAACATGTAGCTATATTCTTATCTTAAAAGGACTAATAGACAGAAAACTAAAACCTTCCTGTGCTTCACCGTAATTTAGCAAAGGAGGGAAATGTGTTGTACTTGTATGAACTCCAAGACAGACTGTAATCTGAGCTTGTGTTAAGGGCGGATTGTTTAGTGGCATTTACCCTTGTCAATGATGACAGCCCCAGAACATTAAGTTTACCAGCTAAATAAACCCTTGGTGACTTGATAATCCAATAAAACCACAGAAAGAAAATTTTAATAAGAGAAAATAATTAGTTACATCTTAGGGGTCCATAAATGTAAATAAATAAATAAATAAATTGAGGTGTGAATTAATGCTAGATGAGGCAAACAACGCAGGATGCTCTTCTGTCAAACAAACACCAGATGAAATTATTGGTGTGAAACTTCATTGTGACAGTAAGCAATCAGGCCTATTCCCAGGCAATCGCATGAAGCGTTTCTGCAGATGCACGGAGTCGCAGTGACAGATTGTTTCCCAGCTGTACCTTCCACTTTGCACTCGAACACGTCCCCACCATTCTCCTCCACAGAAGGCTTCTGGTTGGCTTTCTGGTGGTCCTCCTGGGCACTCTCACTGTTATTGTACACCCACTTTATGGTATCTTGCTGAAATTAAAAGACAGAAAATGAAGGATGACTGGAAAGCTGTTTTATTCTAATATTCAAAAAGACTCAACAGATTGCTTTTGCTTTTTTGTATGCCAATGCTAGCCAGGAAATCAACAATCAAGCAGTTAATTAAAAACCTTGATAATCTAAATGGATACATTCATATTGCACCCAACATTCCAAACACTGTGCATGAAATTAAGAGCAGGCCATTCTGCTGTATGGACTTTGAGGAATGGTCTGACAATAAAACACACGTGAAACTGAGGCACAGTTCCAAGAATGAGACCACAAGCAAAACCCACACCGGCCCCCTCAGCCCATGAATGTTCTACATGGGCTTTTAGAGAGTGATGTTATTCCTGTAGAGCTTCTGGACACCCGAACAAACCCCCACCTCCTTCCCTCGCCATGCTCTGCCAGCCCACAGACCTCCCCGCCAGGATGACACGCTGTGCCGCAGTCGACCGCAGACCCCTCCACCCACCCCCTGGCTGCAGGGTGTGCCTCGCTAACCGGGCCCAGATGAAAAGCAGAGCTCCTGCACTGAGCCGTGCAGCCTGCTATTAAATCACGCCCAGCCTGGGTCTGGCACCTCCAGCAATTACTGCCATTACACTGCTGCTGGCCAAGCACGCCTGGGGCCCCAACAGCCAGCTCCCACACTACTCTGCCCCCCGGTCAGTCATAACAGCGGGAACGAGGGTCGCCAACAGAGGACCCAAGACTTCTGTGGCACCTGTGCAACAACCCCATTCTTTCATATGCCCGCAGTGTAATTCCCACAGTCCTCACCTGCGTGGGTCGACGGTATTTCCGACAGGCTGTGACATGGGCAATGACGCTGGCATGGCTCTCCTTGCTTACATTGATTCCATTGACCTTGATGATGCACTGCCCCGGATGGAGGCCAGCAATGGCCGCCACCGTGCCTGTGGGATGCAGAAATCGGGTGATGTCATTGTTTGCTTTGCTTTACAGCCCGTTTCCTAGAGCCCATAAGAGGGGGAAAATATAAGTGTTAATGGAAATTTAAAAAGGAAAAGCACACATGTTTTCTCCTATCAGCTGATGCATACAACCACAAATGGCATATCAATCACTGCTAATGGACTACCCAGAACACAAACCTTCAGAGCATTATTCTTCTGGACGGATGTGGCGAAAATGCCATCATGCACAGTAAAACCAATCATAATAACCACATAAACACACACATTCGCATGGCCTGACAAACACAGCCTCGTATGAATTATTAGAGTGGATAAGGGATAAATGTGCCCATCTTTTTGTGTTGTCCGTTCCACAAGCAGACAAAAACAACACAAGGGTCTTGGCAGCTGTTTATCTGGTAGTGGTTTTCTGCTGCAATCAGGGATGTGATTCAGACCAAGGAGTTCTCCAAGGTTTGGAGCTATCAGGAGGAAGTGGCTTCAGAGACTAAATAACTCTCAGTTTGTTTTCATTATCTTTTTAATATATACACACACAATATGCTGATCTGAATAACTCTGAGAAACCAAACTAATACTGTGTGTCTATATATAAGTTCTTAATAAGGCCTGATCACATTTCATGGTCTGAAGATTGGAGTTAAAGCCCAGCGCTGCCCTTTTTTCCCTTGTAACCTTTTCTATTTCATACCATTAACAGACTCTGCGACTGACTGCACAGTAAACTGTGAAAGCAGCTGCTCCATTTCCACTCCTAAAAGCCTAACGGATTTCACCCCTCCAGCTGAATCCTACAGCAGCACTGTCAAAACATGGTTATGTGGAGTACATCTTGTATCGACTCTACCAATAAAACTCAATAGTTGAAAATGGCTGGCAATGGCCTTGTCTATTAGAAGAAGCTCAGTCAATGATAGACCAAAACAGTGAAAATAAAGGAATAAATTATAGTCAGTGGTTTTGAGAAGCTGAGGACTCAAAAGGTTCTAGTGCAACTCCAGGGCATGTTAAAGCCCAGCCAGAGCCAGTCAATACCAGTGATGACGAAGTGCCTTGTATTGAGGGTCACTGGGGGGATGAAAGAGCAAGACTGTGTCCCAGAATCCTCCCAGCTGAAATGGCTTTGGATCTTATCCCCCTGCTGGGCTTGTGGCCACTGGCGCCTGCTGAACCCCTACCCCTCCTCCCTCCTCCACCTTTTCCTTATATCCCAAAGTGCTGGACACCATCACACACATCACTTCAAAATCACCACTGCCTACTCATTTCAGCAGATATACAACTCGGCTGAATGCCAGAAAGGGAAAGGTGCATTCTCACAACTGTGTAAGAATGCACTTTTCCTAATGTCTCAAATAATAAAAACACTACTATGAAGAAAAAAATCTATTTCCAAGCCAACTAACTGCTGTAGGAGAGGGCTTGGAGTGATACTGCAGGCCTCCCTCTCCTGCAGTATTACTCCACATCTTAGGCCTTTGATAAGAGTTTGAATAGCCATACAGACAGAGAGCAACACAGACGCGTGACTCTGCTGAGATGAGCTTAACCTGCAGACACAGCTGGAACACAGCTGTCCTACATGGGCCCCAGCAGAGGGGGTTGGTGGGATGGGGGGGTAGGGGAATACGTTTCCTGGCAGACTGGACCCCACAACAATCCAGTATCCATACCTCTGCCAACAGCATGCACCACAGATGGGCCAAAGCCACGAATCTGGAAGCCCAGGCCATCTGCCGAGTCAGGAATCTTGACTGTCCTGGAGCAGGGATGGAGGGAGATAGGGAGAGACATACACTCAGATATACACAGACCAAAGCTCCATGTTCCAGCCATATCATCTTCAGATAAGACCGTTTCTGTAAACAATGACACCTACAATTGCTCATCTGAACTTTTTTCATCATAAGAATTTCATCCCTCATACACCAAGAAGGTCTGTTCCATCTGGACAAACTCAAACTTTAGAAATATATTTACAGTATATTTACCTTTAGCATCCTGTGTGAACACAAGTGGTATGTTTATTAAGTAGCACTGGAATTCCAAAGCTAAATACAAGCTTAAAATGGACTCCAATATACTGAAGTGACAATAATAGTGTGCGCACACACACACACACACACACACACACACACACACACACACGTACACACACACACACACACACCCACACCCTCAAAACTTACTCTCTGGGCTTGGTGCTAACCAGGACCCTGAGGGGGCCCCCACTGTTAAAGCACTGCCTGAGGAAACACTCCACTTCCTGGAAGGGCCGCAGGAAGAGCAGGTCTCCATTGATGGCGAACAGTTTCCTCCCCACCTCCAAACCCGCCATCTGCAGGGAGCAAACCGAGGGCATGAAGGATAACCTCACTGCAGCACAGAGTCTGGAGCCAAAGATAATGTCGCACTCATTCCTCCAGAGAGATATTTGTCGCGGAGAGAAAATAACTATAAATGCCAAGTATAGTTGACCATAACTTTGTCCTGTGTGTGCGCAAGAGTTTATCATACTGACTTCTTTGAAGGTACAGTGCATGGCCTTGAATACAAAATGCAACATATGGTATTCTAACAGAAATGAAATATACTGCATGTTGCACAAAGCTCCCACAGCAATTATCCTCCTGTACCTTCAGTGAATTGAGAATATGTGGCAACGGGTTCTCTCCAATTACACATCTTGGACACAACAGGAAAGTATCTGCAGTATGTGTTCTTCGATTTTTGAATCATTACCATTACCATGAATCTGGATTTGAATTCTTAACTGCAACTCTAAGGATTGCTTCTCAAACAATCATTACAATTTAACAATACCTAAAACATCAGTGGTGAAGCAAAATGACAGACAGATAGTTTGACTACAACAATACAATGCAATCACTTCCGCTATATGCTTCCCAGAAATCAATCTAATATCACTTTTAACAAAAGATAGGCCAAAATTGTCATCTAATATTTATCAGTTGTAGTAGTAATGAAGCAGGACCATCATTCTAAGAGAAAACAGTTTGTCTCCCAAAGTCATGTCAGTTTACAGACAAAAGAACCACCCCCCACCATCCCCCTCTCTGAGTCACTGAGGGTTCTCACAGTACTGTGGTTTATCAATGTGTATGCACAGCTGGGTCACATTGGGAATTTTACAGATCCACATTTTAAATAAATAGAGATATTCTGCATTTAGTCCATTTTGTGGACATGAGCAATGGTTCAATATTCCTTAGACTTGATTCTGTATGTTGTATCTATAATGTAAATCAGTCAGACAACACACGAAAGAAAGTGAAACGTAAAGACAACACATTTTGAAGTCTTTTGGTTTGAGACAGCTAGGCTTCAATAAAGGATCACTTGGTTTAGACCAATATCTTTCATGCTTAGAAGGCCTGATCTCCATCCGAATGAATACAGAACAATGTCCTGAGATTCATGTTAAAATTACAGCCAACATATTTTTACTAAAATATTAGTTCTCTGATGATGAAGCTCAAAGAAGAAGGTCAAAATAATTCCTCAATTATATTAAAAGGAGCCATTCTCAGAGCACATCTTTCAGGAATGTAGGGAGCGCACAGTGAGCCGCCCCCCATGGTCCCTCAGATCTCCCCAGCAGACAAGGAGAGCCCAATCTGAGGGCTGCTCTAACCTCCCCTGGGTCGCTTGCTTCCATCCAAACGTCCCTCAGATGTTACGAATGCAGAGGAACACAGATACACTTTACATACACAGACTCACTGTCTGCGGCATGACAACAGAGGGAGACACTCGGTCAGCTGGGTAAGCTAAACACCCGTGAGCAGCGGGGTTCTGTGTGCTTGCCTGTTTACACTGAGTGCATCCAGCCGCAGATGGCGCGTTTAGCATCTGACTCTGTTTAAAGGACATTCAAACTACACACAAGTGGGGGTTTACAGTACCTCAGCATACGACCCCTTCTCCACAGACTTGATGATGGGAACTCGGTTGCGGTCTTCAAGAGTAAAGCCGTAGCCCCCATCACTGGGCCTTATCTGTGGGACAGCAGAAACCACAACTGAGAACCACTACAACCACATGCATTGCAGTCTCACAGAATTGAACCACACAGCCTTATGACATTTAGCCCTGAAATTATAGGAAATTTCATCTGTGATGAGTTACTCCACCTTATTGACAAAACATGGTATATCACAGTGAAATTCTGGTCTGACATAGCACAATTTTGAGTGATATGACAATGGGAGCCATGGTGTGTGCACATACATGAAGCAGTAGAATCTGTCTCAGTGCATGCAAGCATGTAAACATGAGCGTGTAAAAAAGAGCCATGTATCTCACCAGCAAGGTCTTTGCAATGACGTTTTCAACTATCTTAAGATCATGCTTCATGGGCTTGTGCTTGGTGTTTGATCCCTCCATCTCCTCATCGGCAAAGAACCGGAACAGTAGAGGCTCGTCCTTGAATTCACTCTTTTCTAGCACTGCAAACATAGTGGTTTTAGCAACTATTAATCCCATCTGAAGGGCACCTTTCAAGCCATGCCTTTCGCCTTAGACCCATCTTGCAGCAGACCCCTTTACCTTGCTCTTTACTGCATCCCAACAAATGTTGTTTCTAAACAGTTTTTTACTGAGCTATTATTGCTGAATTCTTATGGTTTGTTTGAACAACCTTCATGAACCAGGCTACATGTCTTTGAAATTAAAAGTAAGATTTTAATAGTGATAAAAGAAAGATTTGAGCCTTTGAATAAGGAACCTGAGTTTCAAGGATGTGGGGAATGAAAGGCTGGAATGTGTCATTGGAGGAAAAAAAACAGAGAATGTCAGAGAGGCATTGTTTTTTGCCATGCTCAAAGCATTAAGCATTGGGGTCTCGCTGCCGTGGGAGACCTGCCATTTGCATGGCAAGAGGGAGCTGAAAAAGGACCTGGGCAGGATTTAAATCCGTTTCCATGGTAACACAGGGCCTGCACCGAGCCCCTCCACTTTGAAGTACGACCCCCACCTCTCAAAAAAAAGGAAGAAAAATTACCAGAGTTTCTATAAATGTTTCTTCACAGATCTGATATAACTCAGATAGTTTCAGAAACCACAAAACAAGCAGAATTACTTATCAGCACGGGCACCAAAATTGCATCTTGAGAATTGGAAATGAAAGCGTAGTCATTATGGTTATTACGCTTCATGCAATTCTCATGGAATTGTTGTGGACCAAACTAAACTGTGGGTACTCTGGAGCACTGACTTCATGAGTATAATGAGAGATGTGGTGTGGCTCAGACATGTATGATGTGAACTTTGGCAGCAGTGGTCAAGGCTCTTAAAAAGAGGCTGGAACTCCACAAACAACCCAGTAACTATGACAACTGACCGTTCTTCCTTGGACTGACAAACATCCATTCCTTTGCCAATTTTCAGTCCTGATGCAAACCATGCATAGTCTCAACTTGATCACACAGTCACACTATGTTAATAAACAGAATACCAGAATGTGAAACTCCATGACACTGTAGTTTGACATGAAAGCCGTTATAACACAGACTACATTTCAGATTGTGTCAAAGCCAATTCCTTTTAATAGCTTGTGGCAAATGAAAATATAATCTATGGAAAACAAAAGGTGAGGTAATAGTCTTATGAGCCAAGTGACAGCACTCATTGTTGCACAGGGAGCTCTATTAATGTGGGTTAGTGAGAACAGTCTTACCATGGTGCATGAATCCATTTTCACAGAGTTCAACCCCCAAGATCAGGGCCTCCTCTCTTGTCCTGCAGTCCCCCTGAAAAGAAGAACCAGAGTGGAACCAACAGTGTAAGAAGTGAGATGACTGGAAAGCTACAGTCACACCCATGCTTTGTACCCCTGGCCAAAGAAGCTAAACTAAACTACAAAACTGCCACACCAGTTTTACCAACAAACAAGAGTGCAGTTACAAGACCACAGTATGATGGGGTCTAACGGATTATGTACCTCACTCAAGCTACATAAAAACTGGAGAGAGGCAAATTTGGCATTGTAATATAAGCCTTTTTGCCACTGGGCTACTTGTATCAGATGTGTCTATTAATCTGTGAGCCTAAAAGCCTTATGTCAAGCGCAATAAAGTCTGATGTCTAATTAAAGCAGAAAACTCTGCTGTTATGATTTTCTTTGTGAAACCGAAATATTGTGGCTGTCTTGCGGTTTATCGTTTCAGCCCTATTTCCTTCTCTATATATTTGAAGAAACCGGCCTGTTTAGAAAACAGCCACTTCCCTCTTCCTTTCTTTCATCTTTTCCCATTTCCTGGGGAGGAAATGTGTTTTCAATATGCATGCACGCCTAAGAATATTTAAAAAAACATAAAACATAAAAACAAAAAGGCCAATTTTAGAGCAACTCTTACCTGCGCAATAAGCCAGTCTATCAACTTGTTTGCCATCACCACAGATTTGTAAGTCCTCAGATGATAGTCTTTATCTCTGAATAGATGCAAAAGTGAAAAAGGAATGACATGAGTGTCTGAGTATTTTCACCCACACTGAACTTGAGCTGAGGATGCAGCAAGTTGACCTTTGACCCCTGGGCATTATCTCACCCATATGAATACACCCAGTGGAGCCCTAGTCTTGAGAAGCCTTTCCTGCCTTTTCTAACAGGATGGACATAAATCAATTTGATACGAAGACATAAGTTGGTTACAATAAAGCTGGGCCATGTTTGTTACCATGTGTGTGTGTGTGTGTTTGTGTGTGTGTGTGTGTGTGCGCATGCATACATATTTTCAGGTACATATCAGATTTTAAATTCAGTTACTTTAATACAAACATATGTAGCTATAGTTGATATCCCATTACTTAGAGTGATATGAAGCATAATACAAAGGAGTGCCCATAAGGACACACTGGCTTAAAACAAAGCTGTTAAATGGGTTTGCAAAAGAATATTCTGCTGTTTTTCAAAATAAATCCCTGCATCAGACATGACAGGCAAATCACCTAAAACAAGGCTGAAACCACATACCAAGATATGTGCTTCATATAGCATACTAAACACAAAGTACACCTTTTTAAAATGACTGAATTCATTGAAATGTATAAATGCCAGGCAGTTGCTGGCATCATGCAGTGTGGAGCATCTGGGCAGCAGGATGCTGTGAAAGTGACCCCTGTCTTTATCTGGCAAGCTGTTCTATCAGTCAGCTTCTGTGTCCCTGTATTCTCTCCACCCAGGCCTCTTAGCCGCTCGTGCCAGAGCCCCTGGAATTTACTATGAAATGGAGCAGTCAGTTTCCCATGAACGTGGGGTCTCCTGTGGGACACTGGGCTGGGCTGGAGCACTGGGAAGTCCAGGGCCGCCCCAGCCTACACTCTGACAAAACCACCCCCTGAAAAACACCAACTTCTCTCTCATCTGTCTGCAGTTGACACACTGTTTTCTGTGGACATCTGCTTCTTGCTTTTTAACAGCCTTCCTTTCATCACCAACTGTCTCCCAACATGTCCATTGGGATCAATGAATACCTCTTTTTTCCCCACTTTTCTTTTTATTTCACACATTTGAATCCCACATCCTATTGCATCCATCAAAGTTTTTTTGACATCTCAATGATAATAAGGTTCCCTAAGCAAAACAATAATATCAATATGTAGGTAGACAAGAGAGGAAGGTTACTAGAATTAAATGGCTGAAGTTTTAAGTTTTGCTCGAGGCTTCAAAGTCACGAGCAGAGCACGTTGTGGTGCTGCATGACATGAACCGCCTGGGCCTGAAAGGCGCACTGTTACTGCCACCTATCACAGAGAGCGTGTGGCCAGACCACAGAGGCTGTCGGAGAGTGAAAAATGAGGGGTAAACAGAAGCCCACCGGCCAGCCATCTGCTTGAGAGAAGCGCTGTGCAGTCAGAAACACAGGTGACTGAAGGTCAGAGCAGAGCTACAGCCCACTTTCAGCAATCAAAATTGCAAATTACCATAGGGTTTTGGCCCAGGTTGGTATATCACACTTTAGCTCACGTTACCATGCCAAATGGCATTCCCTCCCATCCATATGCCATTAAACAGACAGAGTTCGTCTGGACTTAGTAGTGTTACGCAACAGGGTTTTTTTTATTTCTTCCTCTTTTAGGGACTCTAAGGTATGAACTTTGTGATCCATTAAGGCTGGATTTATGGGTTTTCTCATGGGGAAGGCGGGGGCGTTTACCCCCTCCGAAGTCTGCCCCTCCAGCCCACCCCCCTCACATTCCCTCCCTTGCCACCAGGAAATTCCATCCAATTAGACTGGAGTCGGCAGCTTCAATTAGAGAAATGTCATTCTTCAAGCCAGGGCCTCATTGTGCAGAGCCCAAAAGCACCATAAGCTCCCAGTGAGAATGTGAGACTGCTTTCCCACGCGCACACACACACACACACACACACACACACTGTCTAAGCCTCCCTGTCCCTCAGACATGGGGTTTCCCCCAAGATCCCAGGACACAAGAGAGAGTAAAACTGTTACATTAAACTGAACTACAGGGTGTCAGCTAGGAGACAGCAGGACTGAGTTTACCTATCAACCCTGTTAACTGAATCTTTGTTACAGTTTTGTTAAACGTGAGAATTGCTACAGGAGCTTTTGCTGACCAGCAAACACAACAATGTTAAAAAGCGCCCTCTTACGATGACACATCTTCAGCAAAGTACATTTAACAGAAACAATGGCACTACTACGAACACACTGTGAGGAATGTACTTTACCAAAGCATGCAGCCAAATCACTCTCACAAGACAACATGCACTCCATAAACACTGTTTACATTTTGTTTAACAGGAGGATTTTAATTTACTACAGCTAAACAGGTTGCCAATTTCACTGAAATCCACCTGTTTCACATTTCCATTTGGACGCTTTTGCAACCATGTTGCCTTTTTCCTAAAGCCAAGCTGTTTAACTGGAAAACATCAGTGTTTTCAGTCCTCTACAAACCCAAGTGGCGTGTACAGAGCCAAATGCAAAAGACCACTTTAATGACTCCTGCAACTGTGGCCTGACTTACAAGCCCGGCGTGTCAAAACCCAGACCCTGCAGTGCCCAAAAACATACTGAGGAGACCACAAACCGTCTGTCCACGCCTTTGACCAACAAAGCACTTTCAGCAGCCTTAATACAGGCTCTATGAGAGCACTGTAGTCTGCGTCTGTTCACTGAGAATTGTGACTTCAGACTCTCACAGTTTTCCTCCACAAATCCACTCACCCATTCAGAGTGTCTGGACTAAAGCCCCAACCCCCCACTGCCCCGACAAAACAGACAGGAAGTGCCACATTGTGCCTCTGTTGACTATAGATTGCACCAAGGCCCTTTATCTGAAAACATCACATGGTCTGGCCATCCAGGAAAACTCACAACATGTCTGTCTGTGAGGCAAGGCGGACTGAAAACTACAGTGAAAGTGGAGGGCTGGACATGCAGGCCAGTCCAGCTCTGCATCTGATGTCTCAAAAAGACTCTGGCCAGGATTCAATCAGCATGTGTCCTTATCGATGGCTCATGATGCAAGTGTTCATTTTTATCTTTACCAGCAAAGTTTGGCAAGTGCAGAAATCATGCAAATTAACTCCCCAAACTTCTATTGAAGAGAAAGCATGCACTCTTATTAAATTCTAAGGAAACTTAAGGACACATATTGATTGAATCATGGACCCTGTTTGTATTTGCTCTAAACACACCTTGCAAAAGCGGCAATATTAAGGAGAGACGCAATATTGCAGAGCAGCATTTCATAATTAAATCACACACCAACCAAT